>CM072553.1:10312076-11672076 GCA_036898215.1 Platycarya strobilacea
ATCCTTTTGTGTAGCTTCCAATCATCATCAATAAAGTGCGCTGTGAGGCACATGTAGTTGAGGTTTTGCATGGATGTCCATGTATCCGTGGTGAGGGAAATTCGTTACCCTTGAAGAGCATTTGTCAACTTCCTTTTTTCCCCAAGAAACACATTATAGCAATCCGAGGCAATCGTAATACAGGATGAAATTCCTAGCCATTTAGGGCAAACCATAAGCATAAACTATTTAAAACCCTCCCCTTCAACAAACCTAAAGGGTAGCTTATCAAGAATAATCATCTTTGCCAAGGCTTCTTGACAAGCCTCAGCACTAAAAACAATAGACACAAGTCCCCAACTACTTGAACCTCCATCAACTTTAAACACTAGAATCGTTTGGCCCGAACCCATGATCTTCCTACCTGGAAATTTCTTACATTACTTCTCTAGGTGATACTTCAGGCACTTTGTACCATTTTTATTCGAATCACATGCATACGTCGCTCCACAATAATTACATGCAGCCCTAAGTTTGGTGGGATCACCACCTTCTACCATCTCAAAGTGCTCGCACACATATGACTTACGTTTACCTTTATGCGACCCAAATTAAATATTTACATCAGATGGGATTGGAGGTAGAGGCATTTTTTGGACCGATTCTGATTGTGTTGGTTGAGGCTCCTGCACCTCATTTGTAGAAGCCTCCATCTACAAAATAAATAAACCAATGGTAACAATCAATAAAAAAATTAAAATTTCTGTAGACCACTTTCGAGACAACCCATACTTATTGAGTCCTTGACCATGATTAGAAACAATTAGATGTAATTATATTAAAAAAAATATGTTATTACTTGCCCCTATAAGGCTATAGAAACAAATACAATGCACCTAGGAAAAATAAAAATAGTTTGGTTCTAAAATGGCAAACGTCTCTTCCTTTCTCATGTCTTGAAATAGAAAATCTAATAGGCATTACTCTATAGAAACACAAATAATAATTATAATATATTGTTAGTGAGATTGCATTCATCTATTTTTTAAGAGTAATGATAGGCTAACAAGTTAAGTAGACAATAGTTAACAACTCATTCGGTCCAGGAAATAATTGCGATTGCGATTGCGATTGCGACCAGACGGTCGGAGATGGACACTAGACGGGGGAAGAGATGGACACTAGACGGGGGAAGAGATGGATTCGCAACGGGATTGGACACCGGATGAGATGGACTCGCAATGGCCACAAGATGAGATTAAAGGGGGCTAGGGTTCGAGGGGCAGGGGCCTCTGAGTCTGCGAATCAGGACGAGTTGACGGACTAGAAAGAGGGGGGGTTGTTAGTTTTAGGTTTAAGTCATTTACTAAAATGACGCCGTTTTAAGCGATGCCACCCATTAATGATTAATTGGAGCTAAACGTTACCGTTTAGCTTCATTCAATAATTTTTTTAAAAAAAAAATCTTCCATATTTTTGGGCCTTTAGCAATAGGCACATAAATTAATAAAAAATATATATAAATTAGTAAATCTAGAATTGAGTTATAAACTTATAATATCTTTCCCAATTGCTAATATCATCTAAATATGTTTATAAATTTTTAAATATATACTATCTAATCTCATCTTTGCCACTATAATTTAATTGTTATAATAAGTTTATAAATTATTAATTATATACTAGTACTACTTTCATAAAAAATAATCATCTTTGCTAATTTCTAATCTCATCAGTACTACTAAACAAAATATGTAGTTATAACTTATAGTCTATAGACTTAATAAATTAATACTTATAGTCTTATACTAGAAGTTATAACTAGTATTCTATATTATATATAGCCCATCGTCCTATAGGTTGATTAGTTAATTTAATTTTCATAAGTTACTAAAGAACGCTTAGATAGAGCGTTTGAAAATGTACAATCAGTATTCAGTGAAGTACTCCTTTACCTTGATTATAACTGGCATTCCTCAAAAATATATAGTTAAAAAACAAAATTAATATTTATAATTGCTACATGTAATCATAAGAACTAAAAAGGGTAATTAATAATTAGTTAATAGTGTTTTAATAATACATCATAATTCATAGGTTGGTAAACTATAACTAATAACACTATTACATTAATATATTATAAATTTATATGTTACTATATTAGTAAGTAATGATAAATTAGTAATAATATATTAAATAATAATAATACACTTATTACTTATAAGTTATTACTAATATTCTATATAGATATATTATGACTCTATAATTTATATTTTTATATTACAACTAGTCAACTATTATAAATTATAATATGTTAATATTATAAGAGTATATATTATATATTAATATATTATACTACCACTCTTAATCTATATTAATATCAATATTATAATTTATATACTATTATTTATATATACATATATAAAAAAAAAGTCATTTGGTCCATTCCAGGGGGGGAATTCCCTGGATTAGGACCGGACCGGAAATGTTCAGTCCATGCGGGCCGGTCCGGTTTGTCGGTTCGGTTCGATCTTCTTACACCCCTAGTTAACTTTCTGGAATTTCCAGAAGGCATGTTGAGTGGAACACACTGTGACAGTCTCATATTAACATGAATGTGATGCTGTCCGGTAAAACGGCAGCAGATGGATTATGCCATATGCAAACTATTTTATCATGCATGGCATCATTCAACATGTTTATGAGCTGTGGATGAGTGCGTAATGCTTTCATGATTCATGAGTGAATGCTTATGGGTCACATCACATGCTGTTTGAATGTGTAAATGCATGCACTTGTAAACAGATCACTGATCATTCTACAAAGATATGTTAAAGTTTTGACTTTATACATATTTTTGTTTCTAGACGCTGCTCCATGTTATGCATAGATGTATGTACATGTTTCATGTCTTTGGCATGTAAATGGTGCATGTAATTTCACAAAATAGTTGCTGTTTGGTCAATGACAGCAACCTTTTTTATGCATAACGAAATTTGTAAGCTTTTAGTGCTTTCATGATGAAAACTGGACCTCCAGAGTCAATTGGGGTTGTTAACAGCAACCCCTTTCTGAGCTTTAATGAGATGTTGAAAGTTTTTCAAAGAATCATGCATGTATTGTTTTGGGTATGCAATTGATTCCGGAATTTTCTTTTGATGTTATGAATACCATATGGTAGTAACTAAATGAAATCCAACAAGACATGCAAAATTCGTGGTTTGATATATGTTTGTCCATGCTCATCCTGCAATCATGTCCAAATTTTGAACATTAGGAAGATCTGGCTATTGAGTCATGAAACTATACTTAAAACATCTCCATGTTTTATGTGGGTGATGCACATTTAATTTATGTGTGCTAAATCTAGACATGTTTCTTGAGAAAATCATTATATAAATAGCTGTCTGGAGTTGCTGTGATGCTTTCAATGGTCATGCCAGCTTGAGTTTTGTGTGTGCTCCATCAAGGGTGTCACAGTATATGTATAGGGGCTTCAAGTGCAAGTTTCTAAGCCTCTTACATGCAATGATATATAACAAATAGGGTTTTATGTCTGTCTATGTTGCACTTATCAATAAAAAAAAAGTGTCTGTCTAAGTTGCTGGCAGCAAACCTTAAATTTTGGTGCTACAATGAGTTGAGTGGTTTCTCACCTTCAAGGTCTTGGAGGCACTGGCCATCGATGAGGAGTGTAACACCCCCTCCTTGTAGGCTAGGAGTGTTATGTACTTCCATAACTGTGCTTGGTAACGAGGCTCAACATGATAAAACACCTAACTTATCGGAAATAAATTCCAAAACTAGCATAAAAAATAGTCTCATATCAAGAAATTTTAAAACTGATATTTTGGTGGAAAAAAACTCATTTACCAAGTGTGAAAATTCCTTGACACATGATCTATATGAGACTATGCCTGGCCGTCAGCTCACCAACACATCTTCTTTATCTGACATTTTAAAAACATTAAAAAACAAACAAATAAAACAACCAAAATGGCTGAATCCTCAATAAGTATTACGTCAAATTTTAAATATAATAAGCATAGGGCTTTCTTGAAAGGCATGCATACTTAATACTAAATACTTGTACTAACATAAACATGTAAGATGCACTATGCATAACTCATTAAACTTGTATTTTCCTTTCTTTGATGGCTAGCACACCTTAACTCCCGTGTGCAGAGTTGCACACCAGATCCGCTACCTGTGGCCACAAGGGACTGGTTAACTTATCATAACATCTATGGTGGACCATGCTTAGGTTTGTGACTTGCGCATCCACTCATAACTGCATTGGTACTATGCATCTCTTATGACCATTCTTAAAGCTTATTTCATAACTTATCTTTTATCTTTCTTACCATGTAGAGCACATAATGACATAGCTGCTTGTAATCATAAATGGAAAATATTATTATGTAAAACGTATAGTAACGAAACATTTAAACTCACTTTCATCGTATCATAACTAGGTACGTATAAAGGAGCTTTCAATAAAGGGCGTACATACATAATACTTTAAAAAAAAACAGGAAAAGAAAAAGAAAAAAAAGTTGCTAAGCATGCATGCAAGGGTATGATCATGCTACTTACCTATTTTCTTCTATCAGTACCAAACACGTGAATAATCACTCTGGAAAAGGGTTGGACTTGATAGGGTGAGGCTGGTTCTTTTTTCAATCTCCTGAAATCGGAACAGTTATCTAAGGTTAGGGATTGGTCTTTTTGAAGAACATTGCGTGGGATTGCTATAAAAACTTCCAGACTCACAGCAGCTTCTGTTTTTTCTAGTTTTCAGGCCATACAGTCCTTTTAATGAGACCTAACAAACCTAATAATAGGGCGGTACGAATTTAAATCAGTTTGTTTTGAAAAGGGGTTCTAAGAATCCTAATGGCTAGAAGTTCTAGTGTAAAGGAATGCGGTGTATTTGGTTGGAAAGGAATCCTTAATGGTCGATGCATGGAAGTTGATCCCTTTGTGCCTTATGTGGTGTATTTGGTTGGAAAGGAATGCGTGGTGTTTTGAAGATAAAGAACGAACAGTGGCGGTGCTTAACTCTTTTTATGCACACTCTAATTTTATGGTTTTCAGCCATTGTATCTAATGGAAGCAATGTGCATGACTTTCTTTCCTTAGTTTAAAGCACCTAGAATGTATTTAGGCATTTTCGTTTGTATGCACCCCGTGTACTTGGGCTATGCCTTTTTATATTCACATCAATAAAGTTACTTCTTATTTATAAAAAAAAAAAAGAAAGAATCCTAATGGCTTAGAAGTTCTAGCGTAAATATGTTGCTATTTTGGATCCATTAAGGAGTAATATGGATGGGGCTGATTTCTACTTCTCTAGATCTGGAACAGTTCAAATCCTATCTTAAAGAGTCCTAGCAGGCAGTGACACTCCTATTGGTGCAAGAATTCTTCTATAACAACCTATGTGTGGATAAACTTCATTTAGAGGGTTTCTTGGCACCTAATCTAGTTCTAACTTGTCCAAAAAGGGCTGTTTCCAATTATCACAAATTTAACAACCAAAAATCAAAAGAAAATGCTTGGGCTTATCCATCCATGTATGGGCCTAATGGGCTGAGCCTACTCCAGTTTGAGGGCATGTTTGGACGCTATAAGACTTCTTGGAATTCTCAAAATTCTCAAATCTTCCGATAATATTTCTCTAGGTTGTTAGAACTTAAGGCATCCTATGGAATTTGAAATCATCCAGATCTAACGTACCATAGCACATTTCGAAATTTCCAGTCTTACCATCAATATTCCAAACACCATTCAACCTTTTTCCAATTTAGAAGTAACTTAAATAGTGAAATAATAAATGGGCCTGTTATGGTAAACCAAATCTGCAAAGTTCTGATAGACCAGATGATCTTCTTTATGTCCATGATCATTGAATGGCTTTGATAACAGTGTGTTCTATGTTTTTGCATGATATAGTGCGTATGGTTCTGGTTTGTAACCTGCGATATATAATGAATTTTGATTGCATTTTGCAGCTATAATTTGATTATTTGCCTCTCTTACGGTCATATATTGCCCTCTTCCATTTATTTGAAAATTTCTTTGGATGATGGTCAATGTCCATATAGTAACATTTACTATTTATGATGTGCAGAGAACTTTGCAAGCTGGTAAACTGACTGAAAAAGTTTTGAAGCTCTTCCTGGCAACTGGCAATGACAAAGTCCTTTCACTGATCGAGGGTCTTAATATCCAGCATATCCTCACCCCTGTACTTCCTACCAGTAAGTTGTCTCTTTTTTTTTCAATGCTACTGTCTTTTCAGTAAATTTTAGCTGAGCTCGGAGCAGTTCTATTCTGATCTTCTTGGCAGGATGCTCTGAAAAATTTTAAGTTACTGTTTGCTTTGCGTGAGCACACTTCAAAACTTTGAGAGACCAAACTTCAACTGCTTTAAGGAGGTCAAAAAAAGGTTTGGGTTTTGGGATCATCTTTTGATAAGGCTGGGAAGATGTCTCAAGCAAATATTGAGGACAATGAGGTTGACATTGTGATTGCGGCCCTCCACTCTGACCTGACATCATTTATGACTGAGTGGAAGCCTGTGTTTTCCCGATTCCATCTGATAATTGTAAAAGACCCAGATCTCTCTGAGGAACTCCAAATACCAGAAGGCTTCAACCTTGATGTTTATACGAAGTCTGACATAGTTCGAGTTGTGGGTTCTTCCACTTCCATTCTTTTCTCTGGATACTCATGCAGATATTTTGGTTATCTTATATCCCAGAAGAAATATATTATTTCAGTTGATGATGATTGCACTCCAGCTAGGGACAGTTCAGGCTTTTTAGTAGATATTATTGCCCAGCATGCTGACAACCTGACAACTCCAGCCACTCCTTTCTTTTTCAATACACTCTATGATCCGTATCGTAAGGGAGCAGATTTTGTTCGTGGTTATCCATTTAGCCTGCGAAGTGGGGTTACATGTGCTCTGTCTTGTGGACTGTGGCTCAATCTGGCAGACTATGATGCACCAACACAAGCCCTCAAGCCAGGACAGAGGAATACTCGATATGTGGATGCTGTTCTGACTGTTCCAGCTAGGGCTATGATGCCTGTAAGTGGAATCAACATTGCTTTTAATCGAGAGCTGGTGGGGCCTGCTTTGATCCCAGCTTTGAAATTGGGAGGGGAAGGAAAGTTGAGGTGGGAAACAGTGGAAGATATATGGTCAGGAATGTGTGTTAAGGTTATTTGTGATCACCTTGGGTTGGGTGTCAAGAGTGGATTACCTTATGTGTGGAGGAATGAAAGGGGAAATGCTATAGATAGCTTGAAGAAGGAGTGGGAAGGTGTGAAGCTGATGGAAGAAGTGGTCCCTTTCTTTCAGTCAGTCAGGTTGCCGCAATCTGCCGTCAAAGTTGAAGATTGTGTGGTTGAGATGGCAAAAACTGTGAAGGAGCAGCTGGGACGGTCGGATCCAATGTTTGCCCGTGCTGCCGAAGCCATGGTGGAGTGGGTCAAGCTTTGGAAGGCTGTTCAATCGAGCCAACCGTCCACTTGATTTTAGGAGGTATCATTTTAGTTTTTTTTTGCACCTCCGGTTCCCTTATATTTTAAGGTTTTCCAATACATTCCTTCATAGCTCACGGTTTACATACAATATGTGGGGAATAGGGGAAGGAATAATTGGTAGTTTATTTTCAGTCGGGCAGAAATTCTAATTATTTATGTTTACACACCATGACTTCTGTTTGTTACTATCAATGCTTACTGTTTGGCTCCTCTCTCTCTCTCTCTCTCTAACGCGCACACACAATCACATATTTATACACATTCGAAGTTCATTGAATTTCCATTTGGGCATGAAAATAAATAAAATTGGACAGTAAAGAGAAGTTTAGCATGGTCGGTGCAAGGTTTAATGTGTATGCAATGGTGAGAATTCTTGATTGATTCATTCAAATCGTATGGGAACTTTGTAGAGAAAAAAGGCATTGTCATGTTCTTTAATGCTTGTAATACAGAATGAAAAACAAATTAGCACTCCATTGGCAATTCCCCTTGATCTAACCTTTTAGGCACGAAGGGCATTCTGAGGATGTGTTTCATCAACCCAAGCATCCGTAACCACCTGAGTGATTTGATCCGTCGAAAATGAAGTGCTGTGGACCGAAGGACAAGGCATCTGGCCGAAAATGAAATGGCATATCCCCTACCCTTAAAGATTCAACCTGCTGAAAACCAGTCCTCCGGCTAATATGACAAATCCAACTCTTTCTAAAGCCCCTAGGCACTGTTGTGAAATGTAAAATGCTGTTGTTCGTTCTATATTTTGTCATCCCTTATTACACATGTTAATGAGGTGCATTTCAAGTGGTTTTTTGTTCAAATTGTGGACATACAAAGTCACTTAAAATGTGTTACAAGTGATTAAAAGTAACGAAATTCAAGAAGAAAAGTAACATTGTTCAATAATATTCAATACCTAAATGTCAAGCTCAAAAGATTAACCATCAACAAAAGCCATGGCGTTTAACCAGTTAAAAGTTAAAACTACACCGGAAGGCCATTGGTGGTGATCGTAGGGAGGGGGTGGCAGTTGCACCGTGGAGACTGTTGTGATAATGGGGAAGTAGCTTCTTCTTTTTTTAATGATTTAAGGTATTATTATCATGATTACTACTTCCCACCCTCTCCTTTTTAGCTTTGCTAGGCATAATTCAAACATGTAAATGAAGTATTTCATAACATAATTCAACATGTAAATGAGGATAAAAATAATAATCATAAAAAAAAAATGAGGATAATTTTATTGGGCCTATATTAGGTTTAATGGACTATTTTAAATAAGCCCACAAATAATATTTTATTGAGAAATTTTAATTACGTCCATAGGCCCAAAAGTTTATTTAAGGCTTGTTGAGGTTTAGAGAATAATTTTGGATGGTATAATGGACTGATATTTTTCGGAAGTCCAAATGAGATTTATTGAGTCATTTTTAAATACAACGGAGCCGAAATTTATTATAATGCATTATGGAATCTTTATTGGGCTCAATAAATGTATCAAAGCCCACTTGATATTTATTGAGCAAATAGACACATTTTATCTGGCAGTGTTGAAATGCCGTACGCCCCACTTGTAGTTTGATAGAAAGTCACAGTGTCAAAGCATGCAAAGCTCGGGTGACCCTGCAACTTACAATATCAGAATTAAAATATTCGTCCGGATATAATCCATAAGTGGGGTGTGTTAGTTGTTACCCACTTGTTCCATCGAGAATTTTTCGAAAACTCCAAACATGGCCTCCAATTCCATCCATAACTTACAAAGTTACAACTCCATAATTATCAAATTCATTACAACTCGTGTGTTTCGAAAAGTATCACAAAAAACCACACCCCCGTTGGGGCGGAGCCAATACATAATAATAGGAAATAAGCTAAAGGTCGGAAATAAAGCAAATCAAATTTAATGATCCAAATGGAGCAGACTCCCTTATCACTCCTCCGGTTACGTTGGGTTGTCCTACTATTAATTATCTCGTTGCAACTTGCCCTTGTCTATAAGAAAGTCTATAGTCTCGTATATAAGTTAATGTAACAAAAATCTTGAGCAACAAATGCATAACTTAAAGGTATGAATTCTCGAGTAATAGATGTATATTACTTTTAAGACAATAAGAATCTTGAGTAACAAATGTATTTCTTAAGTAACATAATTTCCAAGCAATATAACTTAAAAAGAACCCTTGTGAGGCTGAGATCCTCCAGGTTCTCTTGCATCCATAAGACCATCCTAACCATTTTCTAGATTAATCCATCTAAAAACTCATGCACATGATTTGGCTACTTTTTCCACATTGTAAGTAACAGCCGAACATGTGACCTCGTGTCAAGAATCATTTGTTTTCGCATGACCATTGTTTTCCATAAGGGGTCTACAACAGTCACTAGCCAAGTGGTGACCACTTGACCCAAAATCATTACAACCTTCTCAAACTCATTGATAGCCTAGCATTGGCTTAACAAATGTCAATATATTTTTAAGGGTGATGCTATGGAGCCCACGATTCTTATTGATAATAGACCAATCACATGACTTTTATAATGCTTTACCCGAATACACACCATCTCCTGGAAAAAGAAAAAAAATGACGAAGAGAGAAATTATGATTAAAAAAAGAAAAAATAGGAGGAAACCTTTCTAGCCCGATACCCATTTACCATCCATCACCCTTTCACCTCCATTTTCATAATTCCTCCATTGATACCCATCTCTCCTCCATCCTCCCTCCATTTTATCATTTTTTGGCTAATATATTTGTTCTTAGTTGCTCTAGGGTATTTTTTTTTCCCTAAAAAATACTATCAGTTATTGGTTTGTTCTTTAATCAAACTAAATTTAAATAAAGTTTAAAAATATTAATATTACGATTGCTATTTTCTTGAGTTGAATCATGTTGGATAATATTGTAATTGCCTAGAGGAAAAAATTTGCAGGTGAGCAAGAAAGAGGATGAGAGAGGAAAGAGATGATGGCACGTAGGAAGGGCTTTTTAATTACTGCAATTTTTTTTTAAATATGGGCTTTTCAAAATTAAACATATGTCATCGGTAAAACAATTAGTCCATGTAGCATTTTGCTATTTTTAAACCCTCCTAATTGACTAGGAGAGCTCCACTAAGAAGATAACTCATTTTGACTTGGGGTTGTGTATGACCTTACACGCTCTCTGTTGAAAACTTACAACACTCATTCAGTTCCCTTGCTTCATGCCGATAAATCATCCACATTGAAAGCTTTGATCGACAATCCCATAAATCACGCTCCAACTCACAAGTAGAAATTATCTCATTCAATTCATTCAGTCAACTAACTACCATTGGTATTTATAGTGAGAGATTCCCTAATTATGGTATTATATTAACTTACACTTGTGTATATTTTCTCTGTAATATCCTCTGTAATATTCACTATCCTCTGTAATATTCACTAACGTCCTTTTTTCCTATGGCTGCTTCTTCATCTACCATGAGTTTTTCCCCTACTTCATTTACCTCAGTTTTTCTTTTCACAAATCTTAATCACCTTATTACCATTAAACTGAATTGATAAAACTATTTGTTATGGAAAGCTCAGCTGGTCCCATACCTCAAGGGTCAACACTTATATGGCTTTGGATAGCTCCATACCAATCCCTCCTTTACTCATTTTAGCCCCTACCAATAACACCACAGATTCTCAGCCTATTCCCAATCCTGACTATCATCAATGGCAACAACAGGATCAAATTCTTCTTTTAGCCGTTGTTTCCTCTTCTTGCTCATGTCATTGGCCTTCACATTTCTCGTAAAAGTTTGGCAAGCACTTGAGAGTATGTTCATGGTTCAATCCAATGCGAGAATTATCAATATAGGTGTCAACTTGTCCTCATAGAAAAAGAGCAACCTTTCCATTGTTGAAAATTTTCATAAGTTGAAAACTTATTTTGATACCTTAGCAGGCATAGCCCATCCTCTTACTGATTGTGAATTGATCAATTGTACTCTTGTAGGCCTTGGTTCTAATTATGATTTTCTTTTCACCTCGCTTACCACTTTACTAGAACAATGAATGTCTAAGAAACATATGGTCATCTCCTCAATTATGAGTTTCAGCTAGAGCAACAACAAAATGGTTTAAAAATAATGAATGCTATTGCCAACATTGTCTCGCGACATTCTTCGAGTCAAGATAGCTCTTGTGGCTCAACCACTGATAATAAAAACCAGTCCTCTTAGTCATCTAATTGTCTATGAGTAAGGGGGTGTGGATGCAATTTCTCCTACAATAGGATCAAGACCAGCCTACCAAGTTTGTTATAAACTAGCCATACACCTCTCAAGTGCTACGAACATTTTAATTTTACATATCAAGCTAAGAAAACTAGTGGTCCTCAAACACACATGTCAACTGCATCCTATCAAAATGACCCCAATCGGTGTCTTGATATAGCTATCACGTATCATCTCCCCTCTAATCTTAACAATCTAAACCTCCAAGTAGAGGAATATACTTGCAACAACTCTTACATGTTCTTTCTATTCAAAAACAATTGTTGTTCATTAGCAAATATTTTTTGCTAACTAAACATAATCATGTATTTTTTGAATTTCATCCATCTCATTTTTGCATGAAGGACTTCAATACCGGGAGATTCCTCCTTCACGGACTAACTAAACATGGGTTGTACACCTTTTTCCCATTTTCATCCAATACTCCTCACAAATCTGCCTTCCTTGATGAACTAGCTTGACTTGACGTTTGTTATAGTCACTTTAGACATCAATCACTCCGTTTAGTCAAGAACATTTTATTTTCCAATAAAATCCCTGTTATTAGAAATAAGAATGTTGCTATTTTTAATTATTGTAAATAAGCTAAAAGTCATAATTTACCTTTTCATATGTCACCATCTCGTTCTCAAAATCTTTTGGACTTAATTCTGTCATATGATTGAATTCTTTCTCCTATACCCTCTAGAAGGCTACCGATACTAAGTCATTTTCTTGGATGATTATAGTAAATTCACTTGGCTTTAACACTTGACCAAGAAATTTGAAATTGAGCCTATAGGCTTTCCAGAATTTTCAAAAACTCGTTTAGAGTCAATTTAATAGAATATTTAAATCCATTCAAACAAATTGGAGCTTGGAGTATAAACAACTAAATAAATTTTTTAAATCTCTTGGTATTGTCCATCGAATATTGCCCATACCCTCATGTGCCAAATGGATCTGTTGAAAGAAAACACCGTCATCTTGTTAAAATCAGACTCTCTCTTCTAGCTCATGCTCACGTGCCCAAGCAATACTGGTCTTTCTTGTTAATAGACTTATTTCTCCCATTATTCAAAATAAGCCTCTCCTTGGATACCTTTTCCACATAAAATCATATTACATTTTTATGAAAACCTTTGTGCTTGTTGGTCTAACCTACGTGCATACAATGTCCACAAACTTACCTACCTTGGATATATTCCTTCACACAAAGGATGTGCTTGTCTTCATCTCCCATCTAGTCGAAGATACATATCTTGACATCTCACTTTTGATGAGACTTGTTTTCCATTTTAAAATTTTGTGTCAAGCACTACTTCTAACATGGTTCAATCTTGTGAGGCCTTTTTACATTTGTGTCTGCAGGCCCTTCAGTTGGTCGAAATACCACTTTTAGCCCATTTAAGCAATTGTATAACTCCACACAATTGTCCTCTAGCTGTCCATGATCATGCACCTTTCTCATGTGATATCACAATGCCATCGTCTTATCCAAAAACTACTTTTTCACCATCTGCTATTACTGCACTAGCACCTAGCTCTCGCACAAAGCCAATAGCTCTACCAGCTGCTTTTCGTGTCCATTCAATGTACAGCAGACTCCAAAACAATATTCAATACCCCAAGAAACGCCATGATAGCATGATTGCTAATTAACCTTATGCTTTGCTATCAGCTAGCACCTCTATTGATCAACCAGCGTGCTTCATTACTGCATCAAAACCATAGCTTTAAATTTCATACCTTACTGGCCGGTACGACCAAAATATGTTATACTGACCAATTGTCCAGTACACATCATATAGACATTTTGTTTTGGTCGAAATATTGATCGTACCGGTCAATACATAATATTTTAGCCAAAATATCGGCTAGTATCGACCAATATATGTATTTCGACCGTGTCAAATTTCAGCCTTTCTCCCATTTTTTTTTCATTTTTTACTTTTTTTTACCTCAATTTAGACTAGACTAATTACATATATATATAACGAAAATACTTTAGGAAACCGAGGTAATAACCCCAGCATAACCCCGCATCCTATGTGGCACATTTAAAAAAAGGACATTGTTTTGTATTTACTTCATTTTCCAATTCGTAGATGTATTCATTTCAATCTTCTCCACGAAAACCACTGAAGCTCCTTCATTCCCCCACTTTTACCATCGAAATCGACCCACGAAACCAACAATGCAGTCCCTTCATCACCGACAAAAGCACCAGCTTCCCACTCAGGATTGACACACGAAATTGCTCCCTTCGAAACCCTAACCCTGAGCAGCATGTACAAATCAAGTTAGTTAGCTAATTTTAGTTTTTGTTTTGATTTTACTTTCCAAAATTTGTTTTCATTTCAACTGCATGTTTCCCATACACCTCATAATACCAAACGATTGAGATGTGAAGTTGATTTGAGTTGTATGAGCACATTAGTGTCTTGTTTTACTCACTTTCCATCCCCCACTTGATTCTATCAGTATAACAACTGGTTTGGGTGACTTAGAACACTTCAATTTTGTGCAAACTAAGTACTGTTTGAAGGTGTTGACCATCACTTCTTGCATTACGTTCTTAACTATGTTGTGGATTCACTTTCTAAACCTTTACGAACGGTTTTTTTTTAATGTTTTTCATTTTTGGGGAAGTTGGTAGAGTAGAGACTTGGGGATTTAAATTGCTCATTCCATATTAATTACTACTGTGTTTAGATACCATGGTAATCTCAAATGATTTGAATTGATTTGTGAATAGTAATATTTTGGGACTCTTATTTAAATGTGTTTGAATGTATATAAGTTGATATATGTATTTGAATGTAAGAAGTAAATTTAGACGAGTTCAACTTTTTTTTATAAGAAATTGAAAATAATAAAGTCCATCAATAATTGATTGCACTGAATTGCAGGTCGTTCCTCCGTGCTTACTCTACTTCACAGTAACATTTTATGATTTTGATTACTTGCAGTTATATGGTCACTCTACTTCACAATAGCATTCTATTGGGCTAACATATTTTTATTTTGGTTTTTTTTTTTCTCTTAAACAATTAGAAAAAATCAGAAACAACATATTACTTGCATCACCAGTGTGGTCAAAGCATTTTATTAAAGGATATCTATAACCTGTTTTAGTTTAGCTATAGCATTAATTCAGTTTAATGAATTAGAAATTTTTATTCCCTTATCAAATCAATTGGTTACACTACTTACTTAAATATTTTTGTGGCCTTCATCTAGATGTCATCATCATCATCATCAATATCTTCTTCATCTCCTGCCAAAGGTCCTTTCGATCAACCATTATGCTTATGCGAGCTTGAAGCCATATTGAAGTACTCAACTACTGTAAAAATCCATCTCGGACCCTTCTTAAGATGTCTAAAGTACAACAAAGAGGTATGCAGAAGGAGTTGGAGATTAAAGCCCAAGAAGCTAAAATAAGGCGTTTAGGCTAGCTACTTAGGATTTATTATTGTTTTGCATTTGTACATGCATTTTACTATTTAGGTAATTTGGGATTGTCGTTAGTAGTTTTATGCTTAGGCATTCGACTTGTACATTTGTATTAGCCAATGAGCAGTTTGGTTTTATTTTGTGAAATGATGGACTGTATGTAAGGTTATTTTGTGAAATGGTTGATTGTAGTGGACTTTATGTACATGGGTGGACTCTATAAAATTGGAATGGCTGCCCAATGCATATATTAATAAAAAAAGAAGAAGATATTGATAAGTTATAAAAAGACAAATAAATTCCATGTATAATACTTACATAATAAATTACTTTCCCATGCATACATTAATAAAAATAATAGGAATATTACTGGTTAAGGACATAATGTTATCAATCACATGTATAGTACACAGGTTGCACCAAACCGAGGCAGTTTATTCCACTATAAAGACTATTATCATATGCAATTACATCATCTTATTGGTTGATCTAGGTACACACATAGAATTTGTCTTTGCACCCCAATCTGGTGCACTTTCAAACATTTATATTTACATTTGCACATGTATAGAATCTATCTTAGTACATGTATAGACCCTCATATACTCCATAATTTATGCACTTTCAAACATTTGCACCCCAATATTAGGATCTTCTACAAAAGGTACCTATTAACAAGTCCACAACGAAAAAATATTCAACAATATTCAATCTACAACAAAAAAATGTTCCATACACACAAAAGGTACCTGTTAACAATTGAATTAGAATCTGTCTTCTATACAGTTCCATTTCATGCATCCACATTTATATTTACATGTTTCCTTCCATATTCCTTCCTATATCCAATATATAACAAAAAGAGCTTCCATCATATTTGTTGTCCAGATGACTAACACAAAAGGGGGGATGAATTAGGTTATATTATAAAAATTAACACTTATTAATCAAATACAAAATATAAAATATAAACAGAATATAAAACTGTAAGAAATGTAAAGAATAGAGTAAGAGAAAGCAAACTCAGTATTTTTACGAGATTCAGCCCCATTGCCTACGTCCTCGCCTCAAGCTACCCTTTGAGGATTCCGAATTCATTAGTCAATCTCTTTTAGGTGGAGATAGAAACCTATTATATTTTTGAACAGCACCGCTCCAAAGAATCCGTGTAGAACACTCTCTACACTTCCAATCACCTCACACTTGGTGATTTAACTATTCCCCGTGTAGAACACCTTCTATACACACAAAGGTAATACGCACATTTTTACAAATACAAGAGTTGATAGTGGGTAGACTATCAAAGTACACTCATCAATGAGTGAGATAGAAACAATACAGATCAATCTATGTCTCTCTAAAAAATAACAAGAATTAAGATTCAAAATTTTAGAAAAGAGATAATGAGAGTTTTAAAAGAATGATGCAAAACTTAGTAATAGATGTGTAAGCTCTTGTTGTGATTTTTGCAAAATTCAAGTGAGCTATTTATAGGCAAATGAGTTTTCAATTTCAAATTTGAAAAGATTCCCATGTCAAATAGGAGCACTATTCACTTTTCAAAAAATTCAAATAAAAACATTTTCTTTTTGCATTTGTCAAAAACAACTCCATTAATTTTTCAAAAAAATCAAATCAAATCTTTTGCTTTTCATACATGCCAAAATGAGCATGATTTATTTTTCAAACTAAATCATCTTCTTTTTGCATATGTCAAAAAAACACACAATCACCCTTTAAAAATTTCAAACAAAATCATCTACTTTTTGTATTTGTTAAAAAAAACACACAACTACCCTTTAAGATTCTCAAACAAAATCATCTACCTTTTGCATGTGTCAAAAAAACACACCACCTCTCTTCAAGACTTTCAAACAAAATATGCACATGTCAAATATGATAATCAATCATCTTATAAATTTAAATTTTTATAAAAATATATATATATATATAATTTTCAAAATTATTTTGTTTGATAATATTATACACATGTGAAAAATATAATTTTCAAAACTAAGACATTGAAAAATGTCTTGCATATGTGAAAAAAAGAATATGATGTTTTATGAGAAAAAAGAGTAATTTGGAGTCTTAATCCAATTTCTAATTTTATCAAGAGATGTACAAAAATAATCTATGAGTTTCATTTGTAGACTTGATCTCTTTCTTGCTCATGCTTGATTTCTTGATGTGTTTAGCTCCCTTCATGCGTAGACAACTTGAACTTGAGTTTTCAATATTATTTATTATCATCAAAATTTATACGTAAATACGAGACTTGAAACCTTGGGTTCAACAATATTCAATCCACAAAAACAAAAACAAAAAAGTTCCATACACAAAATATATATTAAATACATTAAAATGACAACAAATTTGCCTAAGAAAAAATATATTCACCACACAAAAAAAAAAAAATCACTATGAACCCATCCATCAAACGGGGCTCATTGCAATAATTGTAATCCATCAAATCTGAATTGCATATGTAAATAATTAAATGAATGAAATAACAAAAAAAATTATTCGTGGATGATGTTAAACTTGGAGAAAAATACAGAATCCACTTACGCTTTATTGACTCTGCATCACTACTTCTTGGGTCTTGGGTCTGGGTTCCAACAATGTCTGAAGCCACGCTTTCTAGAACATCCTGCTGGAAATCAAACATAAATGAAAGAGATTAAAAAAAGCTGAATGAAAATTTAAAAAAAAAATACTATGGGGGTCTTGGATGTTACCTACTGTACCTACATGTGTCCAACATTGGAAAGATCTATCTTTGAAGGTTGCAACTATCCATGATGGGTGTATCTCTCTTATCTACGACTTGGGTATCTCCTCCATTTCGCTATTAAATAAGTAATAAACAACACATTAAATCATTCTTTCATTTTAAAAATATAAATAAAAGAATCATATTCAAACAAGTTTATCTCTTTACGTGTCGATGACCACACAGGCACGTGTCCATCATGACCACGCATATAATTTAGGATGTTTGGACTACTTGATGGTATGTCCTAACATATTATTAGATAAAATTATTGATGTATAGGACAAGAGAAATATAGACTGAACGATACCAATTTAATTGATATATTAAATGATATAATATACTGTAGATGAGGGATTTGACGAAGATGGCGGTTGCCCCGATGACTGTTCTTTCTCATGCCCCATATTGTGAAGGATGATATGAGTACTGAAATATGCAATACATGTCATTAAGGATTATATCTTGTACAAAGAGAGCTACAAAGATATTCTTGTAGATCTCAACTAACTAAATAAAAGGTCATGACAAATATTTGACTAAAGCATATTCTAATTTCTAATTTATACATATAAAAACATCCAGATAGTAAATTATTAAATGCAGAGGGATAAAACCATTAACAATGATCCTTCTCGCAAACTGAAAGTGATCAAGGATTTGTAAAAGAAATCATTCCTCATTGAATCCTCACACCAGCATTTCAAATGTTATGCAAATGCAACAATTTTCCCCATCCCGTGTTAACCTTGCAGGAGCATTGTAGAATGCATATAACTAGCCAGCCTAATACAGGCAGCCATAACTTTTGGACAACTTCTATTTTCATCATGCCATCTTAAAATTAGTATAAGTTTTGAAGAGTTTGACAATCACTCATCTAGTATCAATTATGTGACATACTCTGCTAACAGAACAAGATTTCAAAATAAAAATCTTATATGTAATGCATCATTTAGAAACAAATGAACATCTACCTTCTTTCACAAGTATAAAATTTCTAACATCATACTTGTAACAGCACAAGAGTGATGATAACAAGCAAAAATTTGCACAATATCTTTCTGAAGCCCAGAAACCTCAACTGACTCATGCAACAAAAAGGCAGGTAAATAACCAACCGCTAGAAAATCTATAGGCCATTAGTAATTATCTATGCACTCACACACGAAAAACCTTAAAAATCTTAATTTTTACAACAACACATCATAATTAAAACTTGAAGGTATTCTCGTAAATTTAATAGACAGACAAGATGTGCACAACCCCCCCAACTGATGGTGATAAGGTCACTTACTTCATAACGATAACTACACCATCCCTCTCCTACTAAGATACATCGGGAATGTCTAGTCCCTAACACTCAATCTTTCGTGCATAGCAACACCCATGAGGAAGATTCAGTCGTAGAGAAAAGTAGACATAGAGAGGAGAGCTGGAAAAGAAATTACACACACACACACACATATATATGGTCTTCAAGTTGTAAATTATGACTAAAGCATATATAAAATGACAACCAAAAAAGGCAACTTTAACCCATAATGTTTATCTCGAAAGGAAGAGAGAAAAGATAAGATATTGAAATAAAGAAAACTAGCTTCGAAATCCTTTCAAACTCACTAGGCAACCAAAAAGCCAACTTTAACCTAAAATGTTGATCGACAAACCAGAGAGAGCTTACTTGCTCTTCAAACCACCGATCATTTAAACTCGACTTAACCCCTTTGAAATCAAACTAGTATCAGCAAATAATGAAGCAAAATCCAACAAAATGGAAGTAAAAATAAAAGAAATGGAAGCAAAACCAATTGGCAAGAGCTTCTCGGGAACGACAAAAAAGACTGGAGACGGCGACCATACGTGAAGATGGGGGAGCTTCATATGTTAGACTGAAGAATCGATTTCTCTCCCTCTCAATGTCTTTATTTCTCAATTTTCCCTTTTAAAAAAAATTAAAAATACCTGGTTAATGTGGTTGTACTCTATATATAATTTATTCACATATTGACTATTATTTTAAAATATAATTTATATATCTATTTATATATTTAATTTATTTATGTACAGACTATTCCAAAATGGTATACGAAACAATATCAATATCGAATATTTCGTTCCAGCGTCTTGATTAGTACGATATTCAAAACATTGATTTAAACACTCTGAATGGAGAAAATCCATGAACAATTAATTTAATACTTTCTTAAGCAATGGTATATGGAAACTTGTTCTTGCCAAACTCAAGATGAACATAATCGGATGCAAGTAGGTTTACCATCTCAAACGTAATGTCGATGACAACATTCAACGCTATAAAGCTTGGTTAATAGTTAAAGGTTTCCATAAGCAATCTGGCATTAATTATTGCAAAATATTCAGTCCAATTATTAAGCAATAGACCATTCGACTCATTCCCTAAACCCAATTACTAGACAATGGCAAGTTCAACAATTCGATGTGCAAAATGCATTCTTGCACATTGACCTTACTGAAATAGTTTTTATGACCCAACCATTGAGCTTTGTTCATTCTCAATATCCACACCATGTTTGTCAATTAAAAAAGGCCAACTATGGCCCTAAGCAAGCTACCCCCCTCATGGCTCCCCATGTTGAATTCTCAACTTCTTGAGTTCGACTTCTATTTCTCAAAAGTTGATACCTCACTTTTCATACAACATCACAATAATTTGGAGCTTTTTGTCTTGGTCTATGTTGATTAGGCTAGTTGCCCAGATGATCGACGCTCCACCAATGGGTAACTCATTCTCCTTGGTTATAACTTAGGCCCTGTTTATTTTCAGAGATGAGATGAGATAAGATAAGATAATAGTTAAAAAAATATTATTGTAAAATATTTTTTTAATATTAGTTTTGTTTAGGAATTTGAAAAAGTGATTTTGAAATTTGAAAAAATTGAATTTTTTATTATATTTTGTATGAGGATTTGAAAAACTGTAATGATGACTTTGAGAAGAGTTTGTGGTTTTTTATTTTGTCTCCCAAAGCAACCTAGACCTTAATTTCTTGGTGCTCTCGCAAGCAACTTACATTTTTCAGATCAAGTACTGAAGTTGAATACAAATTTTTAGCAAACTCAGCAGCAAATTAATCAGGTTGCAAGATCTTCTTCATAAACTTGGTGTTTATTTACACAAACCTTTTAATTGTGGTGTGATAATATTGGAATCATGATACTCTCAATCAACCCCATTTCATGCTCGTACAGAGCATGTAGTGATTGATTTTTATTTTGTACGAGAAAGAGTTGCCCTTAGACTACTCTAAGTTCGATTTATCTCCAATAAAGACCACCCTGCTAATGTACTCATTAAGCCTCTAGTTGCTACACAAGTTTTTACACTTAGTTCCAAGCTCAAAGTACGTTCCTCCCTATTGAATTTGAGGAGGCATGACAACACAGATTCAATTCCCTGCTTCATGTCGATAAATCGTTCACATTGAAAGTTTTGGTCAACAATTCTGTGAATGACGCTCCAACTCACAAGGAAAAATCATCTCTTTTAATTCATGAGGACAACTAGCTACCATTTGTATTATATTGATAGATTCCCTCTTTTAATTATGGGATCATGTTGGCTTATTTGTATATGTTTGTTCTATAATATCCTCTGTAATATTCATTGAAGAAGTATATTCAAACATTATTTCCAACCTCTTTTAAAAACAATAGATCAAATATATAATATCATTTTATAAGGTGGAACGAAGATAAAAACTACTTACATAATCATCAAATGAGATATGAGATTCGTAAATTAAACTTGCAAAAGTGTATGAGTTACAAAGCCAGATATAAGGTTAAAACCACTCACACCGCCACCATGAAAGTTATAAATAGATCGAAATGTATAACCTATAGTCATCGAATAAGAATTATTAAGCATCGACACTAAAGATAACTTACCACAAAAAATGAGTTTTCATAGAAGCTACGCATGGTCATTGATTAGCATAACTCAAGTTGAGATTGCCCAATCCGATGATATATTGTAGTTTTTATGTATGCGTGTAGGTGTGTGTGCTCAGTGTTGGGAAATCGGGCTGACAGACAAACAGTAAATACGGAACCACGCAGCGGATTTAACCAAGAGAAATAAAACTAAAGACGAAGAACAGAAATGGACACCAGATATGAAGTGGTTCAGCTCAAACTGAACCTACATCTACTGTTGGGTCGGTCTAAATTACTATAATAAATAAAGATGGAGTACACTTCTTGGAGGTTACAAAACTCTCTCTTTCACAAGGCTCTCAAACCCTTTACAAGTAGACTCTCTTTGATCTACAAAATCAAACAAGAAGAAAATGGGAGACGGACGCCCGTGTTCGTAATCTCGCTCGAGCGACCACTTCTCGCTCGAGCGAAATTACCAACACTTCACAGCTCTCTGCTTCCGCTCTCCTCTGTACAAATGGCCCAGATCCTTATATAGACATTCTCGCTCGAGCGGAACACTATTCTAGATGGCGCTAACCCTAGTTCCTGGAAGCAATGCAACCCTAGGATTGATTCTCGCTCGAGCGGGAGGTCGAGCGAGAGTCGAGCGAAGTCTCTGCTTGGATCCAAAACTCTCCATTTGACGTCTTGCTCGAGCGACTGTTGAGAGAGGGTCGAGCGAAGTTACGGGTTGAAAACTCCAAGTGCAATCTGATGCGCTTCATTCAAGCCACATCTCAACAAATCTCCACCTTGGCTTGAATAAGCCGAACAAATGACCCACAATTGCTTCAACTACAGGAGGGATACCCAACACGAAATACGAAGTCTACTTTTGAAGAACTCACTTTCCACACAAAAGTCTTCAATGGCATAGACATCATCTGAAGATTCACTATCTTCACACAAACGACAATGCACCACTATACAGACTGCTTAATTAAACAAACAGCTTCTGAATACAAATGAAGACAACCAAATATTCTTCAGCCAAAGTAAGAACCAACAAAAGCCTGTATGAGCATACACAAAAGGTGACCAACTGCCCCCTTTATCTACCAACTATAGACCTGCTCTTACTGTGCACCAATGCCAATAAACTATGAACCTCTCTGCAAATCCACCTTCTTGCTATAACTCTCTTTCATTTCTGTGGAAACAAAAGAAAAGAAAATTCACCAAATAGCAAGATGCGTTGTCTGCTTCAATGACGATCTGTAGACAAGCCTGGCAAACTAAAAGCAAACTGTAGACTTTGTCACTCAAAGCCCACCTCATTCTATTCAGTTACTCCGTGGAGTGAAACAAAACTGTATGATCTGAGTAACGCTTTACCTTCTTGTCTGTAGATCACTGTCTTCTCAATAGTGTTTGAACACCAAACACATCACAAAGAAACAGATAGACAAAACCAAACTTCCAATGATCATAAAACAAATATGAGTTTAATACAAAACAAGACTTTATACAAGATGTATCCTGATCAGAAATATTACAGGAACCCTGATTCTACACTGCTTCCTAAGAATACAATGCAAACAAAAAACCAAGATTACTGTCTTCTGATCACACCAACCAAAAGCTGCTGACTCATAAATGACCATCTTTTCTGGCGGATTCACACGTGACACATGTGAATGAATATTTGAATCTGGAGCATGTGAGGATACTCCACCTGTCACCACACTGCCCTCAAGGAAGTAGAGACTAACTGTCATCTTCTTCACTGTCATCACTACTAGAGGAACTTTCCTCTTCCTCCACATTTTTCAATTGAGGACACTCACTTCTGTAATGACCCAACTTATGGCAGTGGTAACATTTCACTTTTTTCTTGTTAGATCTAGAGCTACTAGAACTGGAACTACCTCTATTCTTCCCTGAACATCCTTCCCCGGATCTATCACCAGAGGAACATTTCACAAACAAACCCTCGGCTTAATTGTTCATGCCTAAACTCCCAAATTTTATTCTCAATTCCTTAGAATTCAAAGCAGACTTAACATCTACTAAGGAGATTGTATCTCTACCATACAATATTGAGTTTACAAAATTATCAAACGAAATAGGCGATGAACACAAAACAATTAAGGCTTGATCTTCCTCATCAATCTTAATGTCTATGTTCCTCAGATCCATAATAATCTTATTAAATTTATCTAGATGTGCAGAAATAGAAGTACCTTCCTCAATTTTGAGAGTGTATAACCGTTGTTTCAAAAACAACCGGTTAGTGAGAGATTTCTTTAAGTACAAGCTCTCTAACTTGTTCCACAGACCAACCGCGGTCTTCTCCTCTCCAACTTCCCTCAAAACTTCATCTGATAGTGATAGTAGAATAGTACTGTAAGCCAATTCTTCCTCATTCCTTGACGATGCAAGAGACTCACCAGTCACTCCTTCTACAACCTTGAACAGACCTTGCTGACGTAACAAAACTTTCATCCTCAAGCGCCATAAACTGAAACTGTTCTGACCATCAAATTTCTCTACTCCAAAATTTACTGAGGCCATCCCTTAACTCTCTGATACCAGTTTGTTGGGAAATCGGGCCGACAGACAAACAGTAAATACGGAGCCACGCAGCAGATTCAACCAAGAGAAATAAAACTAAAGACGGAGAACAGAAATAGACACCAGATTTGAAGTGGTTCAGTTCAAATTGAACCTACATCCACTGTTGAGTCGGTCTAAATCACTATAATAAATAAAGATGGAGTACACTTCTTGGAGGTTACAAAGCTCTCTCTCTCACAAGGCTCTCAAACCCTTTACAAGTAGACTCTCTTTGATCTACAAAATCAAATAAGAATAAAATGGGAGACGGACGCCTGTGTTCGTAATTTCGCTCGAGCGACCACTTCTCGCTAAGTGGTCGCTCGAGCGAAATTGCCAGCACTCCACAGCTCTCTGCTTCCGCTCTCCTCTGCACAAATGGCCCAGATCCTTATATAGGTTGTATCTCGCTAGAGCGGAACACTATTCTAGACGGCACTAACCCTAGTTCCTGGAAACGATGCAACCCTAGGATTGATTCTCACTCGAGCGGGAGGTCGAGCGAGAGTCGAGCGAAGTCTCTGCCTGGATCCAAAACTCTCCATTTGATGTCTTGCTCGAGCGACTGTCGAGCGAACTTACGGGTTGAAAACTCTAAGTGCAATCTGATGCACTTCATTCAAGCCACATCTCAATACTCAGAAACTTAGAGAGAGAGAGAGAGAGAGAGAGCTTTGAACATTTGAACAAAGGTTTAGCATTCAAGGAAAAAGAAGAGGGAAACAAAGCTTCACATGTTACCTGCATAACATCAAGCAAGTTTTCCTCCTAGTTGTTGGCATCCTCCAGTCCAAATGTATGTCGTATTGGAAGGGTAGAGGCAGGTAAGGATGCTCATGTCGTCATTCGGCTGGTCCTTTTGGTCTACCATTGTGGATGCAAGGCAAGTGCCAATAAAGTTTTAGATGCTTAGTTATGATCGATCGAGGTGGAGTATGAAAGTGGTTAAGTTTGTGACGATTTTTGAGTCACATGAGTTCCTCGTGAAAAGAAGTTGATCCATTAAATGAAACTCTCTAGCATATCCGTGGGGGCACCTCGCATAATTCCCGAGCACCAAGGCACATCATATACTAGATGATCTAGGGGTATTTCGGGATGCCTAGATTTCATTGATCGCAATATCTTTTCGTCACAACCATTATTATTCACTTGGGCTTTTGCTTGCCTGTTTCCTTGCGCTCGATATTAAGCTTATCTATCTTTTGTTGGCTTATCACCTTATTCACCCAATTCTATGCTTGTCTATCTTCGCTTCACACGAAAAAAAAATTATTTATTTGTTATTAATATGGTTATATCAATGCATAAGTAGTGTGTTCTTACTAGCATTAGACGCGGTTCACACAACTGGGCTCGACAAGTTTCTTAAAGTCCAGAAGTACGTACTTTTTGGACAACCTCGGTTTAGTTCGGACTAAAACCTGGCCATTGTATCAAATACGTGGCCGGTGGTCCATGTTAGGATTAAGGTGAATGAAGTTAGGGTGTTTGAGTTGAGATAATAATTTTCTTACATGTTAGGATTAACCTTATTTACAAGTAAATAAATTTTACTTTATTAGCGTCATAACAATTTTTTTTTTTAAGATTTTCTTGTTTTTATAATTTTATAAAATTTTAAACATACATGGAAACTTTTTAAAACATTGCACTCACTAGCTATCGATCATGTACTGGTTCCACCATTAAACATAGGTTCTGGTTTTATTGGTAATTTTTTGCTACGTATAAATTTTCTTTATCGATTCATAAAAGGATAGAATAATATATACTCAAAACGCAAAAAGAACAATGCAAACTTGAAACTAATAATATATAAAAAGTTTTTTTTTTTTAATTTTATTTTAAAAAAAGGAATGTAAGTGCAACATAAGAATCCAATAAATCCTGAAAAAGAGAAGTATGAACGAAGTGAACGCTAACGGTCCCAAAATATTGGATCCCATTGACTGCCAAGGATAGTTTTAAAACCAATCAAATGCGGTAACTACTCTGGAGTTAGAAAGGTCAAAGTTGAATTCTTTATATAAATATTCAGTTTCTAAAGCAACTAAAATCCATGATATGGGAAAGATGGCAATTAGCTTACCCTTAATCACCTGCATCCAGAAATTTGGTCCATCTAGAGCAGCAGCAATCACCAGGAGGAGCACCTGGAACTCTAGGCTGTTTTTGGCCTCTGCTCCAAGACCTCTTCATGTAAGTCACCCTTCATTAGCAATTATATACCTAGATATTTTTCACATGGTATCAATTAATAGAAATTTTAAGTTCAAATCATGACTCTATACTCTATTCTATTTAATTAAATATTTCACATATTAGACTATCTATTGAGAGACTGGCCAGTTTAACTCACTCGTGAATGAGAGTGTTAATATATAAAATAAATTATAAAATTTAATTATTTTCATCAACTTAAACTTTTGATACTGAATCTTATTTTATTTTAAATAATTATTTTGCATGCAATGAAATGAAATGGTATATAATACTACAGTCCTACTATGATAATACTTCCTGTTGAAGTATGTGACTTGTATCTAATGTGTGCACAATGGCAAATAAGCAAATGCCTAAGGAAGCAAAGTGTTTATTTTTGTAAATTTTCTTAAATATGTTCATATACTTAGAATTAATATGAATACATATGATGTAACCTTATTTTTCATAATAGTGAAATTTTCACCGCTCAGTCCTGTGGATGTAAACACATCGCCTAATCACATTAAATCTCTATATGATTTTTCTCTTACTTTCTTTTTGATTATTTTGTATTATTTATCATAATTGTCGCATAGTAACAACACTTCCATCACACTCTTATTATATTTAACAAGTAGTGATTACTCTGATATCACTCATCAACCACTGGATAATGTAACGTCACGTTTAACAAAATATCATTTGATATTTGTTGGCATGATATTATATATATAGTATTTTGCATTGAAATATTAGTTGATGTCTTTTAGCATAAAAGTTATATATGAGAGTAATTTTGCCGTGATAAATATATATATATATATATATGTTTCATTGAAATGTAAGTTTTATGAAGAGTACGTGCTGCATGCCAACGGAATTTTTATGTCATAGGCAAGCTGTTCACGTCAAGAGGCTTCGGCGGCCAGTGAGGCAATAAAACAAGGAGCAAATGAGGCGAAGAAAGCCGGTGAAACTATCAATGATAAGGCTTTCTCTGCTGCAGACCATGTACTATAATGCATTTAGACAAATTTAATAAAAGAAAACATCATCTTAATTATTTTCCACATGAAGTATTGCTTATTTTTGTCCAAATAATTCATGAAACCTTAGGTGACTCAAAAGACCAAAGATATAGCTGGGAAGGTGTCGGAGACGGCCAAGGATGTCACTGAGAAGGCAAAGCATACAGCAGAAGAAGCATGGGGAACAGCCAAAGAAACAGCCCAAAAGGCGAAAGACAGCATGTTAGGCAAGGCTGAACAGTCAAAGGAAAGCATCAAAGAACAGGCAGAGACTGTGAGGGATAACATGAACACCAAGAATTGATTTATTCTAATTCCTTGCCTTTTCCAGTTGCTTTTGATCATCTGCTCCATTCATATATATTAGTGTTTGTTTGAATTGATCTTAATTTATCTTTCAATCATTACAAGAAATTTACTTATTTATGATCGATTATTTTATATAAGAATGATTATTTCTATTTGTCAAAATGAATCTATTTTCATCGCAAATAATCGTTAGTGTCATAAATAATATGTTACAAATATTTATTTATTTTTGTAATAAATATATATAAGGATCTACTACTTTCCAATTGTGTCATGGGTATGCAATTCCATGCATGTACCGTACCAGATGTGAAATGATCACTTATTTATGCTTCATGTGTTAACAAAGCTATATTAGGAAGGCGCTATTAAAGTTTCTTAAAAAATGGTGTACGTGAGCTGGATCAATATAGCAAACTTGATTCTTTGTTATGGTACTTTTTATTTTGTGATGGACCAAAAATAAATTACTAATTAAAGATGATTTTTTTGCAATGTTTTCCTAAGCCTTCACAATATTGTTGGCATGGGACAGTTTACTTCTTGTTGTGGCCTCCAAGTTTTATGTTCGTTCACATTTTTGTGACAAACATTCAAACTACCGTTAGTGAAAAATAACGTTTGGACGCTAAATGCTTATTTCATTTTTATTTGTGTACAACGTCAATATCCGATTGCTAAAATTGTATGCTCGAATAATATTGTGTCTGTGCGTGTATATATATTAATATGCGCACGCACCAGAGAGAGAGAGAGAGAGAGAGTTTAGTTACGTGCACAATTATAGCCTAGCGAGCAATCACACTCACTCTTATAACTACATGCACCCTTATAACCTGGTGAGCAACCACTCTCTCAACGAAAACATATATTATATGTAGGCATGGAGGGGAATCAAACTCTCAGAACATTACTCTCTCTTTATGTGAAATAGATAATAATAAAAAAATATACAATGTTACTAATAATTATTTTCTTTTTTAGTTAAGTTTGGGTATTGAGAATAATTATAAATAGTAATAAAAAGTAATAATAGAATATTAAATAGTAATAAAATAATAATAAATAGTAATAAAAGTAAGTAAAAGATAATAATAAAATAATAAATAGTAATAAAGTATTCTGAAAATATTTGAGAAGTTTTCGTAGACTTAATTATTAAGTAGGAGAATTTTTTTTAAAAATAAAATAAAAATTTTACAAGTGATAAAGAGGGTGTAAATAAGATATAAGTCTATCATTATTCTTTAATGAACGGAGTGTGGCACATGCAATCAGCAACTTTTTCATTACTAACCATAGAATCAATCTTTGAGGTAGGCTTAAAATTTTCAAAATTAGGGGTTTATTAGTTAGGGAACATCCACATTCATCACACTTATCCTCACATAAACAGTAATATGAGTGAATGTGACGAGTATGAATGCTTCTAATCATTTTAGAATTATTAATGGTATAGCATATACTTTTTCATATAATAATTATCAATACATCTAAGATGGGTTTCTTGAGCTATTTGGGTAGTTAGTATTCCAAAGTATTTCCTTCTAAATTCTTACACAGAGGAGATTGGGATTAGTTACGATTGCACGTAAGATTTCATTAGTTTCATTGTTTAAAAACTTTTACGAGTGTTGCCTTTTTATCTTCTGCATTTTTATCTTTTAATTTTTATAAGTTAAAGTCATGGGTCCACCTTTGTGTGTGGGACTTTAATTTTATTCTTTACCACCTTTATTCCATTCATTAACTTTTTTTTTAATAATAATAATAATAATAATAATAACTTCCTTCTTTTCTTGTGTCCATGCTATGTATATATATGTTTTTTAATATTTTGGGAGCCTGTAAGGATGGCCTTGGATAAACACCTAAGTTGCCGGCCTGCTACCTTTTGTTAATTACCTTCTGTTTAGAAGGTAATGTAGTTTCTTTAGTAAAACTTACCTTTTGTTAATTGAAAAATTATTGAGTGAATCTACACTCAGCACACTCACACTCACAGAGCACTGTTCAAGTAAAACTTACCTTTTGTTAATTGAAAAATTATTGAGTGAATCCACGCTCAGCACACTCACACTCACAGAGTACTGTTCATCTATACTCAGCACACTCACACTCACAGAGCACTGTTCAAGTAAAACTTACCTTTTGTTAATTGAAAAATTATTAAGTGAATCCACGCTCAGCACACTCACACTCACAGAGCACTGTTCACTTGAACAGTGCTCTGTGAGTGTGAGTGTGCTGAGTGTAGATTCACTCTAACATCACTCTTGTTAATTACCTAAGTTGCCGGCCTCCACGTCTAAATTATATATATAAAAAAAAAAACCAGATAAGAAATTATATCTTCCTAAAAACTGTTAAAAAAGTTGTGTTTGGGTAATATATTTAGGTTTTGTTATTTGTCATCCTCACATATTACAAATTATATTTATTTTATTTATTTGTCATCTCTACTTATTATCTTTATACTAGTATTTAAAAAAAAGAAATTAAAAATTAAAAATTAAAAAATTATATATAATATGTGATATGTGGAGATGTAGCTCTATCACCCAAAATTTTGAATATGTACCGGTGAGCATACCGATGAGAGTATTGGAATAAAATATTTCGATATCAATATCGTTTCGTATACTATTTTGAAATAATTTATATATAAAAAAATTATATATATAAATACATATATAAATTATATTTTAAAATAATAATCAATATATGAATAAATTATATATATAAATAGTCTAATCTGAATGAAAGTAAAAATAAAAATAAAAAATAAAAAAAGATCAAAATTTGGCATGGCCGAAATACCAACCGATATTTGAACTGGTACGAAAGAGACAGTATACCTGTATCATCTAACTAGCCAGTACGATATTTAAAACAATGCTATAGCTACCCAATCCGACTCAAATTGGAGTCTCAAAAAGTGTGAGCTTTAAGTTTTTTTATATATTTTAAAATATTTTTAAAAAATAATGAAATTCTTAATATTAATAAAATAATATTTATTTGTTACACCAAGTATGTAATTGATTGATAGTTTATAAACTTCTATGCACCCCTTCACTTGTAAGTCTGTTTTTAAGGGTAAGTTTTACTTAGTGAGTTCATAACAAATGATATTAAAGTCGTCCTACTGTTAAAGTTGTGTTGTAACGATTGCAATTGTGCGACACGAGAGATAACGTTGAGATGGCAGTGTTAGTCCAGACCTAAAAGAAACTTAGCATATAGCGAGCTCGAGTAAGTGTTGAGACTATATTAGATGTTGGTTGTAGGATGTGATGATTGTTACGATCCCACTCAATTAAATACATATTTGATTATTGATTTATAAGTTTCTAAATAATTATTTTTTATAAGTCGATTTTCAAAAATAAATTATATTTAGTGAATTTATAACATTATTTAACTATTAAAAAGAAGGAATCGACATAAATTTTTCGAATCCTTTAGGGGATCTAAGCATTTCTCTATGCTCCGTAGAGATGATTAGGAGAGTTTATTAAAGGTGACGCTGACCGAAACGTAGCACAAATACAATCCATCTTAAAAATATAATAATTTTTTTAAAAAAAATACAATAAAATGAAAAAATAGAATAAAAAATAAAATAAAATAAAACATAATAAAAAAAACATAATAAAAACCACAATAAAAAACAAAATAAAGATAATTTTAAGAGAAGATTTAGCCCTCAATCGAATAGAGTCGCTGTCGGTGGCAGTGGGTGTCGGACTCATTTCAAATTTAAGGTCATCAGGAGAAACTGAAGGGTCGTTTGAGATTTACCATCGTAAGTAGGGCTGCAAACGATTCGATCAAAGACGAGTTTGAGTCGAATCGAGTTGAGCTGGACTTAAATAACTCGAGTTCGAGTTCAAGTCGAGCTAAGAGTTTGCCGAATCGAGTCGATCAAAGACGAGCTCGAGTCGAATCGAGTTATTTATCGATCTTTGTTTTTACTATCTAATGATCAGCGCGAATCGAGCCGAACAGAGTCGTTGTCGGTGGCAGTCGGTGTCGGACTTATTTCAAATTTAAGGTCATCGGGAGAAACTGAAGGGTCATCGAGATTTACCATCGTAAGTAGGGCTGCAAACGATTCGATCAAAGACGAATTTGAGTCGTATCGAGTTGAGCTGGACTTAAATAACTCGAGTTCGAGTTCGAGTCGAGTTAAGAGTTTGTCGAATCGAGCCGATCAAAGACAAGCTCGAGTCGAATCGAATTATTTATCGATCTTTGTTTTTACTATCTAATGATCAGCGCGAACCGAACCGAACACAATCGAGTAATTACTCGAGTTGCTTACTCTTCATAAATATTTGACTCAATAATTCTTTTGTAAACTCAATACATTATTATTGTAAAAAAACAAAATATGTTACTTCTATATAAAATAAAAAAATATATTACTTATACAAAATATTAAAAATAATATATATAACACAAAAAATATATACAATAAAAAAATATATGTAAGAATATATTTAAAGTGTATATAGAAATATTACGAGTATTGTTACGAGTCTAAAACGAGCCGAGTCGAGTTTATATGAATTTTGTTCATGAACTTAAATCGAGTCGAATCGAGATTATACGAGTTTAACTCGTTTAATATTCGAACAAATATTAGTGATCACGAATGACTCATTTGTTAAATAAATCAAGTTCGAATTAAATTTGTACGAATCGAATTTAAATTGTTCATGAATGATTCTGTTTACTTACAATTCTAATTTACAATTCGAATTGTAAGAATAAAATAGTCTCTACCAATTTTGATAACATGGACGATGTTGTTCAGTCACCCAAACCGGCAGGAAGTGCATTTCTTGAAAGGTTCGGTCGACCTCCCCAGAATTTCTATTTGTTAATGTCTTTATAATTGGGTCACAGGTTCCATAACTCGGAAGATGCCAGAGTCCCCGAATCTCTCTTTCTCTGCCTACTCTCTCTCTCCGCGTCATTGCTTTCTTGTGGCTAGATCAACTGTAAAGATACAAGAGACAGAAATCTCACGCATTCCAATGCACACGACAGGCTTATCCTGCTTACATCTTCAATCTTCTCCCTCTCTCTCGGATTTATTCTTCTGCTAAACGGAAGCATCTCAAAGTTCTAAACCATCCCCAACTACTCCATCAAGATCTACACACACCTCTTTCTTTTCCGTCCTTTTCTCGAGTAACCCATTAATTTCACGCAATTTGACCTGGTGGGAATAATACAGAAGAAATATATTTACGGAGTCTTTGACAAACGACCAAATTCATTCAAAACAACCCAAAATTCTTCCCTAGTACCATTACCACCCCAACATCTCACAAAACTCTCTCCGTCTCTCTCTCTCCCAAAATATTTTTCTTCTCTCTAAATCAGTAATCCTTCTATCGCATACACATTAGATAGTAGAAATGTCGTCATGCCCTTCAAACTCTATTGTTTACAATGACAGCCTCTGCGCGTGTCCTCCCGGTCAACTCCTGAATCGAACCGCCAAAAATTGCACCCTCTTCGTGGCCGATTCCACCATTGCCACCGACTCCGGCGTTGCGTACTCCATTGGCTTCCCGGCGAGCTTCTTCGACTTCGACTCCATCAGGAAGTTCACGCAGTCCCAGGCTGTTTTCCTCGAGGCCACACTAGTCATGCTGCTCTCCTGGCTCTGCTTCTGCTTCTTCATGCGGTTCGTGAAGCTTGGGGATGGCAGAAGCGTCTGGTTCAAGATTAGGTGGAGCATTAGCAGAATGGACATTTGCTTTTCCACTAGACATTGGCTGGTAATACTCGAACCCCGACAACGCCCCCACCCCTAACAAAAAAAAGGGGATATTTCGTTTTCCGTATCCATAGGTGAGATAGGTCATTCTAATCAAAATGTTGTTTGGGTTATCGAATTTACTTCGTTCTAGTGACAAATCGAGGTGGTGGTTTACTGGGTAGCCATTTCGCAAGGAGTTTTTCCTTGGGTAATTGTTTGTTGATATTTAATAAGAATTTTATTGCCAATTAGGCACAACCCAAGTACACATGAGGTATACAAAGGAAATACCTACTACACTCTGGAAAGGTAGTAGAAAGCATGAAAACTAAGACTGAAACGGTTCAACAAGTTCACTTGCCCCATTAGTGTGAATGCTGAGTTTTGAATCTAAAACGCCGGGTTTGTATATCTTGCTTTTGGACCACTACGCCTTAATTATGTTGCTTTCAATGAGATGAAAGAACTTTTGATTTTTCTCCATGTTACTACTTACAAAAATTTATTTCTCCATGTCATGGGTTGTAAGAAATATGCTAGAAGTATTACCGACTTTACCTTGTTTTGCTATCAAGTTTTGGCCTTATGAATCTTTAGGTCAAGCATCTCATATAACATCAATTCCAATGAATATGTGTAGGGTCAACCTTTTGTCTAGTTTGGAACATCTCACGAATTACTAATGCAGTGTAGGAGATTTTACCATAATTATTTGTGAAAGGCGTGGTCCTAAGTTTTAATCATATGATGAATGTGGTCGTACTAAATAATTTTACCTTAAATCAAGGGGGATTATCTCCGTGTCTGGGTAGTACTTGCACATGTCGAGTACTTTATGGGCTAGATTAATATTTGGTTTTGTGATTAGTGATTATAGTTGTGATGGTCGAATGATTTGTTCCCACTACTTACCAAAATAGAAGTTTTCTATTTCTTTCTGAGTTTTGTGGTTGAAAGCTTTGAAGGTTGAATATGATATGTCATCCACATTATTCATATATGCGATATGTTGTCATATTTAATGATTTGGAACTATGTTTCTGAAGAAAAAATTTAAATTCTCCTGGTCCCCATTCTTTGTAAATCTGTATCAAGAATAGCTAGCTTGATTGATGGTATATCTTGCATATACTTCATATAGTTAAGTTTGATTAATGATAAGTTGTATTTGAAGCTGCTGGCTTATTACTGGATCACCATGGATTGTCCAAGAGTATAAATTGAGACAAAAACAAAATGAGAGGATCCGAATCCATAATTTGAGGGCTAAATAAATTTTGATTCTAAGTTGCAGTGATGCTATTCCTTTCAAGATGTCTACAAGTTTGACTATTTTGGAAACCTTAACCACTAAAGGTTTCACCCAGGGTTGATTTATTCATTTTCTCTTTATACATCTTGATTCTCGATATAATATGACAATGTTTTGACTAGTTCAAGGTTTTCTTACAGAATGACCAGAAGGTAGTTGTGAAGCGGAAGACAGAACTCGGTGGAATGTTTTCAATAGCAAGTTGGATAGTCTTCATTGGTTTGTTTGCTGCGTGAGTATTGATGTTATCCATCTTTTAACTAACAGCTACAATTTGTTGATGTGAATCCGATGTATTTATTTATTAAAAATGTCATTTTTATATTGCCCTGTCTATCACATGATTTGAGATTGACTTAGTTTTTCAGTTCCTTCTCAGGTTGCTCTACCAAATAATATCAAAGAGATCCGTTGAGGTGCACAATGTCAGAGCAACAAATGCTCCTGACTTAGCCTCCTTTGTCAATGACATGGAATTTAATATCACCACTCTTTCCAGTATGAGCTGTTCTCAGCTACGTAATCTTGATACCTTGGTTATGGGGAATCCTGGCTCTTTTGACCAAAGATTTGCTCCTCTCTCACAATTTGCAAATCACTCGTGTCATAACACAAGTCAGGGGCCAACTATAACTATTAGGTGTAACAGTTGCAAATTCTTCCAAGACAATTTGTACCTATCTTGGCACTTCATTGATCTTCCCAATAATCCAGCAACTGCTGTTGGATTCCAGTTCAACCTTACTGCAAGGAATCAAAACAACAAGAAACATATGAGCTTTGTATGTGGGACAGTAAAAAATGGAAGCACTGTTGATGATAAACCGGTAACATTCAGAGGGAGGGTTTCAAACATTTTGAAATTCAATTTATTTCCGCGGATTTACCATAATCTACATGATCTGAGGCTCATGCAGCCTCTATTTCATGAATTTCTCCCCGGTTCATCATTTCATGAAACTAATCAGCTCCAAGCCTCCCTTCAAAACTCCAATGATGGGCTAATCAACATCACATTGTATATAAACCTTCTCTCTGCCTATATTGTTGAGATCAGCAATCAAAATATGGGGGGTCCAGGTAAGTAACATGCTTCAGTTTGTATGTATGATCCATTCATTGTGCACATCCTGTCTGCAATATGCTACTCAAGCTTTATGCCCATGTATTGTTCTCCAACTCTTGCAATTTTCCATAGTTATGCTTTATATTGCTTTTGTTATATCCATTATGAAGGTTTTTGCAACACCATTATCATCACTCTTCTACTAATGGCTACTCTCTATTTGTAATGTGGGTGAGTGAGGTGAATATTGTCTTGTATATCACAATGTTCTTTTGGTTAATTTGTTAAATGACTGTACGGAACTTATCTGTATCCAATTTTTTAAGTAATAAGATTCTTATTATAAGCATGAAAGGTGCAATCTAAGTGTGATGAGATGTGTACAAAAAAGTCACCTAGCTAGAAATACAAAAAAAAAAAAAAAAGGATGCTAGAAGACCATGGAAACTAAGTCCAAGAAAGTCAAAGGATGAGCCTGTTGAAAATGATCTCCTACATCATCTTTTTTCAGCCCTCAAAGTTTCTGTCGTTCCTTTCCCTCCAAATACACCAAATAAGGCATGTAAGAACAATCGTCTACACTCCTGAAATTTGTGAGCTACCACCTAATCCTCTCCATGAATGAAAAAGGTGACATTGCTTCTAGGCATTATCCATCCCAAACCAACTCAGTTCAAGACATGATTCCAACATAGCACTAGCCACCTTACAGTGTAGTAGAAAGGTGATCCATAGACTCTCTACTCTTTTATAGATACAACACCACTCCATTATAACAATGTGTCCTTTCCTTAAATTTATCCATGGTGAGAATCTTCCCTGTTGATGCTGTCCAAGAGAAAATCATAGATCTTGATGGCACGTCCATTTGCCATGAGGAGGCAAGGCATTATAGAGAGAACGAATGTTGAAATTTCTTCTTTTGCAAGGGGCTCAAGCAGCATATCTTCACCTCTTGTTTTCATACTAGTCTACTATATTCTATTCCAAGGGAAATTGTAGTTACCATGAGGAATGAGGACATTATAGAAGAAATGGACATTGAATTTCCTTTCTTGGAAGGGGCTCTTCTCCTCTTGTTCTCGTACTAGTGGTGTACAACGGATTAAAAAGTGACAAAAAGAACTCAATCTTCTCAATCATGAGCCACTCGGGTAAAATAAACATTCATTTGAGGGGAACCATTAGAAATCTCCAAAAGGTTAGCCAAATAAGCATCCTTTGCACAAGCCAGCTGTACACATCTAGAAAAAGGTTTTTTCAGAGACCCGTGCCCACATCATAGATCATTCCAGAATCTAATCATAGACCTTTGTACTTCTTCAAATCTAATATGGTTAGAAAACTTTCCACAAGCTTTCCTTACATTCTCCCATAAACCCACCTCACCTTGGATCTTATTAGAGCACCTCGCCCCATTCACATCTGTATATAGCGTCTATAACTGCTTTCCACAAGGCCTCACTTCTATTATGATGGTGCCAAAACCATTTCTCCTGGAGTGCACACTTAAAATTGAGCAAGTTATTATTTGTAAGCTCTGTAATTGTTTTGAAATTGCTTAAGTTACCAACATATGAGTTTGTACATTGGGCATGGTGATTCAATGCAGATTATTTTCTTATTTTATTTGTATGAAAGTATTAAAAGAATGCCTAGTCCAATCATTGGGGTTGTCCATTATATATATATTTTTGATAAGTAAACAATTTATTGATAGAAGTAGGCAAAGCCCAAGTATACAAGATGGTATACAATAGACGAAACTTATCTATATCGTGGGTGGATTGTTCGATACAAGGAAATCATGAAGGTTAAGGCCATTAAAATCTATAGCTAAAGTCCACAACAACAAAGTGCGATAAAAGTGAGAAAGAAGCTCCTCCCTAGTCCGTTCCTTGTCTTCAAAGGTTCTAACATTCCGCTCTTGCCAAATGTACCATATAAGACAGATCAGGACCATCTTCCATACTAATTTGATGGGAGTAGCACCTCCCAGAGATGTCCAACTAGCCAATAACCCTAACCCAATCACCGTGGCCAGCATAACCCAGTGCAACTTGACTAGGCTGAAAAACATCAACCCACAAGTGTCTGACTGATTCGTAGTGTAGCAAAAGGTGATCCACAGATTTTCCTGAATTCTTGCACATGCAACGCCAATCTGAGATCATGATCCCGTGCTTTCTCAAGTTATCAGTGGTCAGAACTTTATGCAGGGCGGCTGACCGTATAAAGAAGAGGGCTTTGGGGTGGGGTGGGGTGGGGTGGGGGGGTCTTGTTCCTCCAAATTTTTCTCCAAGGAAAGTGGGTATTCGTTGGGAGTGTTAGTGCCTTATAGAAGGAGCAAACTGAGAAAATACCCTTGTCCGACGATGTCCACCAGAGCTTATTGGCTCTCCTTCTAATTGGCTTAGTGGAATAGATGTACCTGAAAAAAGTCTCAAAGCTGTCTACTTCCCAATCTTGGGTTGCTCGACTGAAGGTGACATTCCATTGAACTTGGTTGCCTGATCGAATCGAGAGATCTGCCACCAAGGCTTCTTGGTTGCAAGCTAACTGGAACACCGAAGGAAATGTGTCTTTTAGAGCTTCACTCCCACACCGAAGGAAATGTCTAGGTCAAGGAAACTATTTCAAAGTCAGCCAAGTCAAGGAATGCTCCCTCATTTGCAGATGTAGTAGGAATTGCTTTTCCCTCTAATGTGGCTTGCTACTTTCTAGGAGAGAGACTGGCCAATCTGCTTCATTAATTAAGCTGTTTCAGTTGAGCCTGACACAATTATCAAAAAAATAAATAAAAAAAATTGAGCCTGTTACTTTCATCCGTCCGTTTCCTTTCTACTAATTTGAATGAAGCTCCTTTTATGGTAGAAAAGAAGCTAAACAAACTAGCAATATGCTTTATTTTTGTATCCTTTTGATTTATTTCTTACATTCAAAAGATTCAGTGGTGAATTGGGCGGGCAGTCAGAGTGACCTGATTACGGCTACCTTCATATTTTCTTTTATTAATAAGCATAATGTTTTGTGGATCAAAAAGAACCAATGAATATTTTTTTATGCATCTATGCTCCTACACCTCTTAGTTGCAGTTTTCTACTTTGCTAAATGTATGGTTTATTGTTTAAATTACTTTCATTTCCAGTAATCTAATTTTATTTTGTTTGTTTGATTTGTAGTAAGCTTCCTCGCGGATCTTGGTGGTCTATATTGCATCAGCTTTGGCATTTTTTACTATCTTTTGGTGCAAGTATGACTTTTGCTCTTCTCAAAGCTTGCTTTCCTGCTTAAGTCTGTTCCCAGGATATATTATCAAAATATATGAATTAGAAGAAATAACCCTTAATGCACTAGATTGAACCATGCATTGAATATGAAAAGAGAGCTGAAGAGCACTTGAACCTTTACTGACTAAAGAATGAAGCTCCAGCAAAGTGGTTCATATTAAATAGTTATATATAAATAAACTTTGTCATGGGCCCTCCTTTTGTGTTTGCTAGTGTGGAGTACGAAGTATAAAATGCGGTGCTGCTTGAGCAGCATTGTTAAAATCAGTTCTTCTTTTTAGTGCTCGGGCATGTTGGATGGTTGTTTAAGGAGGTGGCAAAGGTGGTTGTGTTGCAGAATAATCCTGATTACCTGTTGGCAGGGGCATAACTTTGGAAGCATTGTATATTATTATAATAGGTTACAAGGAAATTAAAATCTCAAGGTGATGGTGATTAGGGATTTTGAAAAAGAAAGTTGCTGATTTTAATTGTTATATCTAAAATGGCATAATCTTGATCCTTTCTTGTAATTAGGTTTTTCTCTTGTATAGTTCCTGTGTACTTGGGCTTTGCCTAATTATGTGGATTAATAAATTCTTCTTATTAAAAAAGAAAAATCTTGATCTTTTTTGCAGTACATAAAACATATTGCTGACATTTTGTAATCATGAACAGTAATGAAGTACTAGAGCCTAGTTTGAATAAGTAATTATATCCAATAGGTTGTATCAGACCTCTACTGCTAGTTGACTTATTTCAATGTTTCACACACTCAATTTTATGATATAAAATGTTTGCTTAGTATATCCTATACGATTGCTTTTCTATTTCTAATCAAGAAAATCTTTTCTGATTGGTAGTTTGAGTACAGGATAGAAAGACTCCGTAATGAAGACAGCATTTTGCGTAAGATTAGAAATCGGCAAAAGGCTCAAGAGCACTGGGATAAAGTAACGTTTATCCTGAGGACATAGCTTTTCATCAAGGTTTTGAATTTGTTTCAGCTGTCTTATTTTAAGTAACTTATATGCTTTCTGATTTTTACCAGTTGAGGAAATATGTAACGTACACTTGGGGCCGGGGTACATTGGACTATGAGTGTCCAAAAGAGAAATCCAGTTGTGGTGGTGTTATGGTTCAATCAGTTCGCAGAAATCGATCATCACTCAAGCGAAGCCGAGCAAAAAATTTGGATTCTATCACTTTCAACAAGAACCATAGCTTGCCTAGTGAGGTGATGCTTTATTATTTTCTTTTTAAAAAGTCAGATTAATTTACTTTCTAAAGTGAGGTTGATTCTATCGTCCTCTCTTATGACTATATTTTTTGACATTCCTTGACCTGGCTGACTTTGAAATAGTTTGACTAGGGCTGAGTTCTGGCCCAGGGCATGTTTACGTAATAAGATAGATGAGAATTTTGTGAATAGTAGTGAAATAGTTTGAGTGAAGATGTTTTATTGGGTTTTGGGAAAGGAGAGAGAAAAAGTTGGAATAAAAATATAATAAATTTAAAATTTGTTAATTTTTTTAATATTTTTAATATTTTTTTTTTGTTCTAAAACTTGAAAAAGTTGTATTTTGTTTGTGTTTTGTTTGGAACTTTAGGAGAGTTGTAATGATTAGGTAATGATTAGATGAAAAAGTTGAATGTTTGAAATTGAAAAGTATTTTGTATTTGAGTGATGTTTGAGAAGGAAATTATGAGAAGTTTTGAGATGAGATGAGATGTTCTTAACTCATCTCAATTCCCAAACATGGCCTCAATCATGGTAGTTGCAGTTATAGGCTATAAATTATTTCCAATTGGTTACCCGATAACTAATATGCATCAATGCAAGGGGGAACTGTTGAAGCTGAATTAAATGTTTTATGGTCAAGCGATTTTTGATATGACAATTTTGTTTATATGTTAGCTGTATATGACACTATAATCTTTGCATGTTAATATATTTGGTGCTTATTTGTTCTTCGAGTTTTGATTGAGGTGGAACTTTATCAATATGAGCTATATCTTCTGATGCTTATTTTCTCCAGCCTGTAAAAGGTGAAGTTCTCAGCTCTACAAATGATGTGAAACAACATTCTGTCGGTTCAAGTGAGGGAGTTTCCTCCATGGCTCAAACATTTTTGGTTGCAGAAGATATCATTCCCCCACCACCTATACTAGGTAAGAACAGTGTCATATGTCTTTATATGCTATATAGCAGTGTATAATTTAACTAAAGATGCACAAAACACCCACTTTTTTTTTATTAGCACCGGGTGTCCGGAACAGCGTCCCGACTAAGAGTTTTTCGTAAGTACACCTCGGTTAATTTCAGGGAAAAATCCCTGTTCAATGGCCCCTAGAGATTGTTTGCACCTAAGACGATTTAAACCTTAGACTTAGAGGGAGTGTACCCCTAAACTCAAGGCCTTTACCACTTGAGCCAACCTGGGTTACACCCACATTGGACTAATGAAATATCTGACTAATTTAACTTTCAGCTACCTTAGGTGACAGCTACTGTAGCTCAGCTAAATCCATTGTTTGATGGGTTTTTTTTTCTTTTGTTTAATACTTGTTCTTCAATGGTTTAGCAAAATTTAATATTACAAAAAAATTAGAAAATATTTAATGGTTAGTGAAATTTATAGATAATCCATTGTTGGATGTATAGGAACTAGATTATGCAAAATAGCCATGATGTCTTTTCGAGCTAAATTTTAACCAGAAAATTACATAATCGGATGCCAATGCTCTAACAACTTTTTTTTGATAAGTAAACCATATATTGATAGAAGTAGACAAAGCTCAAGTACACAAGATGGTATACAATAGATGAAACCTATCTATATCGTGGGTGGATTGTTTGATACAAGGAAATCATGAAGGTTAAGGCCATTAAAATCTATAGCTAAAGTCCATAACAATAAAGTGCTCTAACAACTAATTAATATAATTTTATCTTTGAATGTTTTACCATTGAAAAAAAAAAATTATTATACGCTGACATAGTATGTACGGATGTACCCCTTGTAGATTTAAGCTATTTCAATTCATCAAGAGATTTTAGCTATTTTGCTTAGAAAAAGATTTTTACCAGTGCGAGGAACAACTTGCAAAAGTTCAGTTGAAAACTCAATTCAACCAGACCTAGTTGAAAACTAAATTGACATTGGTTATTCCGAGATTTTGCTTAAATCATGTGAACCACTGAATATTTTTTTATAAATTATTCCTTATAAAATATGGGCTTCACTGTTGAACTTAAGATAGTACTCACACAAACAGTCGGGGGTGAATCTCTTTGTGAACTGAATATCCGTGATGCTCACTGCATCAAGTTTTCTTTAGGTTGATATCACCATGATATTTAAATTCAATAGGAGCATATGCAAAACATGATATGCTCGATAAAGCTTCAATCAGTGCTTAAAGACTGCATAAACCTTGAATATGGAAGTTGTAAATTTATGCAACTTTTTTTGATTAGTAAGATAAATATCATTGATAGGAATGCAACACTCCCTTTCCATTGGGTTTTGAAAGCTACTCATTTTTTTTATAAGTAATAAGAAATTTTATTCCAAGTAAACAGGCATAACCAAGTACAAAGGAAATATACAAGAGAGTATACCTAAATACAAGCTAAAGAAAAACAAAACTAAAGCAACACATTACAAATATTCTCATCCCTTACGAGGTTCTTCACCCAAACTTAAAGAGAGAAAGAAAAGATCCCTAAATTCCCCCATGGTACGTGAATGGTCATTGAAACACCTCCAATTTCTCTTTAACCATTAACAGCAAAACAAGCACAAGGGGATCATCCTCCAAAAGACGGCTTGCCAAAAAATTCACCACTCGCAATGGCATTCCAAACGATGCCGACCCTTTTAAATATCTCATTCCACAGGGTAGTAACCACCTCAGAATGTAGAAAAAGATAATTAACAGATTCACCATCTTTTTTTCACATACAATACCAATCAATTACAATAATACTATTTTTCTTATATGTGGTTAAAATTTTCTCAAGATATACCAGCCAACAGAAGAATGCAACTTTACTAGGGACCTTTGATTTCCAGATACATTTCTATCCAGATACATTTCTAGGGGTAAGCTGAGTCTCCATGACTATTTAACACCTTGTAGTAAGATCTCACCGAAAATCTAGAATTATAAAGATGTACCCACAAAAGCCTATCCTCCCTATTTCGATCAATCTTCAAATATATAATTTTGCAAAGAAATCACTAACTTCACTCAATTTCCAAACCTGTAATTCTCTATTAAAATCCACATTCCAGTGTAGCAGATTATCAGAGATCTGATACAATTCAGCCACATCAGGCCCTTTGTTTCTAGCCATCCTAAAGAGATTAGGATGAATAGATTTGAGAACAGAATCCCCACACCATACATCATGCCAGAAAAGAATATTATTCTCTTTCCCCAATTTGAAATTAATGTTATTGACAAAATCCTCATATCCCAACCGAATGGATTTCCATGAACTCACCCCAAATGCCCCTTTAACTTAGTACACCAAATCCGCCACATATTTAACATCTACAATCTGCCTCCATAATGCATTACTCTCAAAGTTGTACTTCCAAAACCACTTTCCGAGAAGAGTCTTTATGGAAAAAACTTTTTAAGTTTCTTATGTCCAAACTCCCACAAGACATTGGGACACAAACTTTTTTCAAGACTAATTGAAATTTTCTTCCCCCCCAATCCCATCCCTAATAAATTCCTGTAGATTTTTTCAATTCAGCTACTCTTGCAGGTAAGGGAAAAAGAGAGATGAAGTAGGTAGAAAGGTTAGACAAGGTACTTTTAATCAAAGCGACTCTACCCCCTTTAGATAAATCACCTCGTCCCAAATAGACACTGATTTGTGAGAGGCTCCCAAAAGAAGCCTGGGCTGTTTCATAGGCAAATAAGTTACCTAATAATCCAAAATATTGGCAAAAGATCAAGAGAGTTTCTGGCTGTTTTAGACTTAAAGGTTGTTTGGATAGTGAGATGAGTGAGATGGTTTTAAATGAAAGTTGAATAAAATATTAATTTTTAATAATATCGTTGTTTTGAGATTTGAAAAAGTTGAATTAAGATTTGAAAAGTTGAATTGTGATATCAAAATTTGAATTATTTATTTTATTTTGTGTAGAAATTTTTAAAAGTTATAATGATGAGATGAGATAAGATGGATTGTGAGTGTTTCTCAATTCAAACAAACCCTTAGTTAAATTGATTCTAACTGGAGATTCAATCACCAAAATAGAAATGCGATGCCTTATCCACAAGCACTTTTCCCAAAACCAAATCTCCTTAGTAAGTAAAGAAGAAATTCCCAATTGACATGGTCAAAAGCCTTTTCTTTGCCAATTTAACTAAAGTTCCAGAGTGTCCCAACCTTTTTCTGCTTTCCAAAAACTCATGAGCAATTAAAATAGAATCAAGAATTTGTCTATCCCTTACTTATCCAAAAAAAAAGAATTTGTCTATCCCTCACAAAAAAATTCTGAGACTTTGAGATAATTTTATCCGTACTCACACTAAGATGGTTAACTAGCACCTTAGAAATAATCTTATGCATCCCATTTACCAAGCTAATGGGCAAAATTCTCTTACTTCAACAACACCAACCTTTTTGGGGATGAGAGTAATGAAAGTTGTGTTGAAACTCTTCTCAAATTTAATGAAAGAATGAAATTCTCCAAAAACTTTCAAGATGTCATTCTTCACTGTATCCCAACAAGCTTGGAAAATTCCATGGAGAAAGAGGCTTCATTCTTTGCTGTATACCCCTAACCACATCAAGGACTTCATTTTCTTCAAACCCATCTAACTTTGGCCTCCAGGAGAATTCTTCGTTGCATAACATTAAACTTGTTTTTCACTTGCTTTATGGCCGACACATCAACCTTTGCTTGTAAACGTTAAGCGCCAGTCCCACATCTGTGGCCGCAGGTTCGATTGCTAGACTGGTTATAAACTAACTTATCTCTAGTAGACCGCACCTTTATTTGGACGTCCATGTGGATTGCACATCCACCCATAACTTTGTGTTGGTGCCTTGCATCTCTTCGGGCCATCTTTTAATGCCTAAACATTCATTCAGTTTTGATTTTATTTTGCCTTATGAACCTTTTATGGAATGCGTGATGATGTCTGAGTTAATATGACATTAATTAAAATTCACAAGCACTTTGTGTGTTATCATATTTCTGGTACATAAAAAGAAGCTTTCAATGAAGGGTCATATGTAGCATAAAAATTTGACACACTTTTCTAGCGTCTAACGGAAACATTAATCTTTATCTGTGAAGCAAGAGGGATCTTTGACTGAGGGTTATGTTTATTAACTCATGCCAATTTTTACTACCTAGTATATGTGATGTGTTACCTTTTCATTGCAGAATTGAAGCCCAGTTCTGAAATGGATATGTCTGATGTCAACGAGAATCTCAGAAGTTTATATGAGTATAATGTCATGCTGAGGGAAAAGCTCGCGGCTACTCAAAGTCTGCTTCATGTTTTGGCCACGAAGTCTTCTTCTCCTGTAACAGAGAACAAAACATAGCATTTAGCATGTAGGATTCCTTGTTGCTTCCGTCACTCAAAAATCTCACCAGAAGTGGTGAAGTTTTTTCTGCAGACCTTTGCCCTTGGAACCTAGGAAGCTGGAGTTATCTTCAGATGACCTTTGTAAATATAGACCTCGAGCAGCTGTAGAGGCGAGTCTATAGGGTAACCCCTTTTTGTCATATCCATTGCCATTGCTTAGGACCCGTTTGGAACTTAGATTGAACTAAGGTTATCTCAATTCAATCTAATTTTAAGTTAAGTCTAACATCTAAACACCCAATTTTCAAATCACTAAACTCATCTCCACTCAAACTTCTTTAAACGTATGACCTGTAATTTTTTTCAACTCAACACCTCTTTACACGCAAGATCTACAACTTCTTCAACTTATAGATATATCTAAATTCTTCTTAACATCCAAATACATCTACACTCATTTTAGTTAGGCTTTGCAAAACCAACTTTACCATTTCAATTCGCTACTATTTATAAGGAACATAATTCATTTCAACTTAGCTCAACCTCCAAATGGGGCCACTACTTTTAAAAGGAGAGGATCACTCCGTGTAAGACCTGATGTTTCATTTTACTTGGTGACATTCACGGATAGCTGTGAAATAGATATTGTTTATTGACTATTGGTTTAAAGACATTTAATTGCTAAAAGGAATGTGCCCTGCAGCGTGTACCATGATTTCCAGGTTGTAGTTTTTTCAGATTTTACTTGTACAGCAAAGAAGGAAAGAGGGGGCAGAAATAATGTGTATTGGCTTGTGAACTATTGTTTCCATATACCTTATATTTGTTGATTCTATAAATGGGAGTATTATCTTACTTATGACAACATGACTATATCACTTTTTTGGGACTTTCTTTACTTTGACATACCTACAACTCAAAGAACCTGTCCGGGTGTGAGGATTCTTTCCCAACAGAAGCTGAAATCTGCTGGTCGTATGGAAATTATAACATCGGTAACGTGGTTCATGCCTTGTCCACGAAGTATAGGATCAGAGAATCCTTTTTTTTTTTTCTCGCTCTCTCGTCTTGAGAAATAAGAAAAAAGATTGCGGGAGTTCAACTGCCACAGTTGGGTGTGGAGATTGGCATATTGGATTCCAGTCCTGATGAGAACGCAAGGTAAAAGAAAAATTCAAGAGCTGGTTGAGGGGAAAGTATTTTCATGCTAAGAAAGAAGCAAGGAAAAGTTATAATCTTCCGATCCAATATTCATTGAAATATACTCGTCTTCTTGGTCATTCATCCTAACAGTAAATTGTCTCATTCTTCTACCTTCTATTAGTTGTGTTCTCTTGGGAATAACAATACTGGATCTCCTACCACAATTGTGTCATCTCAGCTATTTTCACCTTTTTAAAGATTAGAATTGGACGAAGAATGCTATTATTATATAAAACTGGTAGTTGGAGGGTATATCTTCACTTTGGTAATTTGTTTATTATATTGCAAGTATGATGGAGTTAAACAAAGGAAGGTTGCCATAATTTCTAGGTTTTATACTAGCAATTGTAGGGTAAGCATAACTTGTGCAAGCTATGATATCATGATGCTTGGTGAAAACTCTAGTTGGGTATTTAGATTGACAGAGAAAGATTCCTTTCTCGAAATGAACAACTTAAAATCCAAAAAATTAAAGAGCTATTGGCCATCCATGTGGACATGAAAATATTATGAATCTCGACAACATTGGTGGCAGAACAAAAATACTTGGGTTCATAGTAGAAGTGAAATCGAGGAGGCTCTAGGAGGGAGGATAATTTGGGAAACTAGGCCCGAGGGGGTTAAGGCTGTGTATTTGGGCCATATTTATTTTTTCTGGTCCGGAACCAAGTAATGCAGGGGATTATCAACCTGAATTGGACATGGGCATTAGACAATAATTTACCTTCTCGAATCTGGGCGAAATAAGTAAGATTTAGTCAAAAACTAAATACTATTTGTATCAGAGATCTAAACCAAAAATATATTCATTCATCAGAACACAAGTATTCACAGGTCACTTCCAGTTCCCAAATAGTATTACATGGTACCCATTTGTTCATTTTCTACATTCATCTACGACATACCAAACATTATTATTCGCTTGACTAAATAGTACATCCCCAAAAGTACAAACAACTATTAATGGAGACAGGCCTTAATTACTCTCACTCGAGTCTATATTATCATAAGCATATAAGCAAGGCAAGAAATTTCCCTCGGTGAAAATTTATGTTTACATTTTTATCGTTGGGGCAAGTGACAACCCTCTTCTTAAGTACATAGAACTCATCATATAAATCCCTCAAAAAAATCACTTCACCGTTCAACTAGGGAACTCACTCCCACACGGCCAACATGCAAGCTAACTCATCTGTTTCAAGCTATCCAACACACATTAAGATATACTGGATTGGCTCGGGGACAATATCTACCTAAGCAACTAACTTGAAGACACTATACATGATATGTTCAAGAAATCTCTCGACCCATCTATCAAGTGAGGCTAATACGAAAGCATTTCATCTTGATCATCACGAGGACCCTTACTCAGATTATGAAGCTTGTGGAAGCGTCTCATAGGAATGACACAAGGTTTTCTCAACTTGTCCATGATGCTTGACACACAGTAAGACTCATGCAATTGAAAGTCTAGAACGTCATCCATCCGAAGCATTCAAACTCAACGTCATAAAATCATAATGTAAAGAGAATCCATAAACATAATGAAAGAGATTTATCATGGAAAGAAATGAGAAAGTTACAGGATATGCAATGCTAAATCTTACCATATATCTACATTTACTCCACATTCTTAGTATTGTCTTAGAAGCTAATTTATTTCAACAGTATTGAAAATAGTATAGCGGTGCTGCTCCTTCCATTCCTCTTTTTAAAGTCACTTGCTTTCTTCGAAGATTCTGATCACAAATAAACTCCCAACACTTGCGATCTCAAAAGTACGATTTTGTCCCTTTTCAAAACCCTTTTAAAGGGAGAAACCATCATGTGTCCTTCTAACATACTTCTAACTCAAGGTATGTTTGGATAGAAACCCTTCAATCTCAATCATTCATTAGGAGGATGATAGAGATAGATTAACGGGTCAAGGCACACGTTCTTGTGGCTTGTCTTGTGCCTACTCTACAATTCCTTCCTAGATAAGGGTCTTCCACGTGGCACTGGACCAAACATCTAGATTCAGATGATATGACATGTAGGGTTGTAATGTTTCTTCCACTTACTTCAAATGTAACATTTTAGATGGAGTATGGGCCTCTGCATATGACATCATTGCCTTCTAAGCATTTTCATGTTATTCCAAAAAGCTTTTACGTTCGTATAGGTCTTGTCCTTGAACGTTGCTCACCTTAAGCATGTAACTCACCCTTTGTACCAGTATTTCTCGCCCTTTGTATGATTGGTGCCTTTTTTTCACCCTATGCTGAGGCGTACCCTTCAAGCCATTTTCGTCTCGTCTTCCACCTTCCCAAACTAATGCTCTTTTCTTTGCATTCCACTTGTCTTTAGAAGGCAGTCTATTCCCTTGCACTAGAGTGATCCTCACAATTAATGATATGTCTTCTCAATGAATAGTATCAAAATAAGTAGAGAACAAACGGGATGTGATATCTAGGTGTATCTTAACACATTTGAATACCTAATGGTGTTTGGTTGTACAAAAGTTTCTTAGCCTTTTGTGTTTCATTTTAATACCCAAACAAAGCCTAGTCTCAAAAATCAAACAACTTGAAACCTACACCCGGGAGAAAGAGTTGAACTAGGGCCAAGCTAATTCAATTGGACTTTGCTCATATATGTAGGGCTCATATAATTAGGGGGGACTAATGATGTATCAATGCATGAACCAAATTCTTTTCTTCCTTTTGGGAACCCTTGGGGATTCTTTTTGGTTGGTGCACTAGGCTAGGCCCCTGCTTTAGGTTGAGAGATGTGGGATATAATTTACATGGATATAGTAAGTCTTGCTTGGGCTGCTTTAATGGTGGTCTTTATGTTTTTTCTTTCACTCGTAGTATGGGGTAGAAATACTACTAATTGAGTTGAAAAATCAAACTTAAATCATATCAATTGTTTTATAGATAGTTCTGCAAAGTCCTTTTTTTATTTGTTTTTGGTTTTCCCTCTTTTTATTTTACTAGAGGCATTTGTGCGATTGGCCTATTAGACCAGTTTTTTTTTTAAACTAGTAATTTCATTAAATTATAAGATATACATAAGGGGGTGGGGTTCCAATAAATGCCCCAAAGCAATAAACAACAATACAAAAGTTGTGAAAAAAAGAAAAAAATATTTATATGAGACAAATTTCTTGGTCTCTACCAATGTTCTATAATAAGACGCCATCTTATGAGAAGACGAAAATAAAGTAATCACAGGAATGCGAACAATAGTTCTACCATTGGTGGCGGTGAAATCTCTATTGGAAGCGGTGGAGGTGTCGGGTACACTGTCACTTGTTGTCTTGGGATGATTTTTAGAGAGTTCTATGATCCTTCTTTCAAGATCACCAATTAGGAAAAATATTAACATAAGGTAGTAGTCGGAAGCGGAGCTAAGTCACTAGCAGAGGACCAACCCTGGCAATAGTGTTGCGTGCATTACAAGCTCAACTTGTGGAGTTGAACGGACTAACAAATCCGATAGATCTAGTGCCTCCGAAACTTGGGAGGGGCAAATGCGCCATTCAAAATCGCAAAGTTCCCCCTTGAATTTAAAGATTGATTTTTGTAGAGGCTAGAGAGGCGATGCATGCTAGTCGTAGAACGCTAGAATGCAAGAGATCGACGGTGGTTGGCACTAAAGAAGAAAAACATAGGGAAAAACTAGGAAAATAGGAAAATAAGAAAAATGGGACAACATAAATAAGTAAAAGCCTCTAGGGCTAGTTAGGGGGAGAGGTTGGAAATGAATAATCCTTATTGCAATCCATGAATATGGACTGCAATTCAGTCCTAAATGAAACGCAGAGTTTCATTTAGTGAAACACCGCGTTTAATCTAAATGAAACATTAAAGAGAAATCTAACAAACTTATAAAAATTTCTTTAACAAAACTAAAGAAACCCGAGAAGCGAACAATTCGCCCACCATCCCCAAACAAAGAACTCACCCAACCAGACAACGAAGAACCCGCCCACCATCCCCAAAAGAACTCGCCTAGTGGAAGAGAACTCACCCACTACAGAAGGCATGTCACTGCGTAAAGGAATAAATAAAGCATCACATGAAAGGTACAAGTACTGAAACAGTGAAACTGTTACCAATTGAATCTGCATATTATTTTCCTGTTATTTAATTTAATTTTATTTTGTTTTTAAATTGTGTTGTAACATGATTATAGAAATTCACCCTGAGAAAGATATTAAAGTCTGCACTTATACCAAGGATGATTGTAACACTGCTTCCGAAGGGCATTATTGAAGGAAATGAACAAATATATGGAGAGTTGAATGAAATGAAAAAGAGATGAAAGGCAACAATTAGTGATAACAGTACGTAAACTCAAGAATGGTAAGTCACCAACGAATCTTAGAACGAAATTGGGTTGTAGTGGTCGACAATGGTGTTGATTTGGTTAGGGCCGTGGCTTGATACATGCGCAAGAATGGAGAATTTCATTTCTTCTCGTGCTGTTCTTTAGGTTGAAAAAGACTGAGGGTAATATTTTATTTCTCTAACAAAATAGGGGATGATATAGTCCTTTTGTATTATGGACTGCAATACAATCCTATAAAAAAGAACTGCATATAACATTACCCGTTAGAAATAAAGCTTCGAGCCTCTCCGTCCAGTAAAGGTGAGGATTACTTGCTCTATAACGATTTTTAAAATATATATATATACTTAGAAACTTATTCATCTTGACATAATACCCGAGATTATGATTGGTAAAAATTACATCTAATATCTCACATCAAATCACATTTGTTTATAAGTTTACTTACTTTTATAAGATCCCTTTAGAGATTTAAATTTCTCTTCAAACTATTTGAAGAGAAATTTAAATCTATAAACCAAAACTGATATTTGTCTCGATCCTGTTATTAGCGTCATTTGGGTCTTTCAGGCTTATTCTGCTGCGTCGGAACAAGAGGAGAAATGGAGATTGGAGAAAATTCTAGTCAATGAAAATAGGCAGGAAATGAGGCAAAATTACTGAGCCTCTCGGTTAGTCACTAGCCAAAAACAAAGGTATCCATTCGGCATTCAATAGGGAGAACATTATCCATCATAAGGAATTTTCAAAATACAAAGGAAACAATCTTCAATGCATATTGTAACTTGAACTTTCCTACGTTGTATGTGCAAAAACCCTCCGATTCTGAAAGAGATCCACAGACTAATTTCAGATTCATTTGCAACATTATATACATATCCACACTAAAGGAAATAATTTACAGCAAAACTGAAAATCTAGAAAATAAATAAATATATACACATAATCCAGTAACAGCTGTGAAATAATTCAGGTTTAAATCAAACGCATTATATACATAAGAGAATAAGAGCGAATAACAGAACCGAAATATGTAGAAGTGAAGGACAGGGTCATAAAAAGGGTACCATACTGGCCGGCAATATATGCCCGAGTTGGGCAATATAATCACAACCAAGTTCCACTCGTCTACCACACGCCCGCGCCATTTGATTCCAGCTTTGCGCTCGTTTAATATCTTTTGCGAAGGCCCATGCAGAATTATCATCATTCACCAATTGAACAGCTATATTACCTCATTCACTCTTTTGCATTCATCTCCTCCCAACAATATCAGCAAGGGCTCTAACAGAAAAACTCATTGATTCGTTGTCTGTAACGGAAAAACAACGTGGAGAGCTCCAACAAAGTATCTCAGGCGTGAAAGAAAGGACATAAACAGCCTCAAATTCAAAGTTTTCTCAGATCTTACTCCGCATTACTTTATTTCATTGCCTTTCGAAATTAAACCATCCTTCCCTGCTTGCAACCCCAAGGCATGAGCAAACATTCTCTTTGCAGCTCCCACATGCTCCCTTTGCAAGGAGTCTTTATTGATCCCATTCCCACTGCTTCCAGTCTGAGCTGCTCTAATCTTGTCAGTTTGCTTTGGAGCAATATTGCTTGGTGATGATCCACTTGAGATATTATCATTGATTTTCACTTTTGCATGGGGGTTGCTATTTTGGGCCAATGGGGAGTCAGTCTTCCGAGAAGATTCTGCTGATACCTTGGGCTCCCTGCATTGAATATCTAATACATCTGTTTGCCCACTAGGCTCTTTGCATTCGCCATTCGTAGCCTGATTGCATGGATTTATTCTGTGGCCTAGAGCATGTGCAATCATTCGGCGGGCGACCACAGGAACATTTCGTGGCTTCCGCTCAACAGGTTCAGAAACTTCTCCCGAATTCATTGAAAATATTCGATCACGAGCAGCCAGATAAGCTGCTTTTTTCTCCTCAAATGAATGTTGAAGAGAGGGCATTTCTGTTGTCAACACTGAACACGAGCAAATTTAAGGTTGTGAACAACAATGGATATTGTAGAAAAAAACATAAATAAAATGATTAAATGGGACTTCATTATTTCAACTTCTTTAAGAAAAATAAAAAAAATATGCTTCAAATTTTGAGATGGTAATGGCCCTACGAAGTTTCTTCAGAGAAATATTAAGCTTTCAGTAACCATGGAAAAAGGGCTACCGTTATGTGAAATGGATTTTTTTTAACCTCCCATATTTTGTTGAACTTTATGCATTCTAAGCAAAAGATTTATTCCACTGGCTAATAATGTTCTTCCTTGTGCTACTTATATGCCACTTTGTTGCAAGAACAGTGGACAAGGTCTAACGATCCAAGAAAAACATTGTCACATATGCACCCATACTCTAAGAGGACAAATAAATGTTATAAGTGGAACTCCTCAGAATTAGGGGAGGCAGCGGGGCCCCACCCCTGCCTGGGCAAGCCAGCAGCCTTGTAGGCTGGATGCAGGATACCCTGCCCGCATCTGCTTTCCCCCCACTCCAAATATATATAGATATATACATACATACATGCATACATACATACATATATATATATATAAAATAAACTTGTAAAACTATGCCGTTTTGGAATACCCCAAAACAGCATCATTTTACTATAAGACTAACACCTCCCCCCCAAGTCTCCCTAAAATCACTCTGTTTCTTATCTCTCTCTCTCTCCCTCTCCCCCCGCAACTTTATCTCTCCTCTCCTCTCTTCTTTCTCAGTTTCTCGCCCTCTGTGATTTCTTATTTCTCTCCTCCTCTTCTTCTTCATATTCTTCTCCTCCTCCTCTTCTCCTCCCCCTCCCCTCCTCCCCTCCGGTTTTTCCTATTTTCAGTTCTTGATTTTTTTCTCGACATTTTGAAGCGTGCCTGTGGAACCACGGCCATTCTTGCTGTGTCGTGGGGGTGATTTTATTTTATTTTATTTCCGTGTCACTGTATGTACTTTGTAATCTGTTGGATTTGTTGTTGGATGATACATTTGTGGATTTTAGGGATGGATCTATAGATTTTGATGTTGTTCTCAGCTGTTTTGAAAAATTTTGGATTACAATCTCAAGTGTATGCAGATAGAGGCTTACAATCTCCCCCTCCAAACCCTCTACATCCTTGTTAGGGCCTACGTATTGCAGCATTCCAGTCCACATGGAGTTATTAGTGGACTCTACTACCATTTGTAATGATCCAAAAAAGGTACTAGTCGCTTACACCATTATTCTTCAACAGAATTTTTTGATAAGTGCATATTCTTCAAAAGAATTAGTAAATATTACAAATGGAGTCCTCTGGCTTCATTGTTAGGCCTGGTTCCATATACCAAAGAAGTAAGATGAGACTAACACTCATGTGACTGTAACAATTCACCCATCAATCATAGGATCCAGGCATCGCTCAAGGCATGGAAGGCATATTTTAGCTATTACATATACAAATATATTTATTGCCAGAATTGGCTTAGAAGACATGTTCTCCCTTCCTTCGTTTTATGCCACTTTTGAACTATATAACTGGAGGTCATGGTAAATATTTATTTGAACATCCATCTAATATAAAGAATGATGGTATGCTTTCTAACCAAGAGAATTTAACCAATAGCATCAAGAGAAAATCAACTCAATACTATCTGCTATGACAGTCAGTGCCATAAAAGTGAGGTTTCAAAGCCATATAATCCTTTCAAGAGGACAGGAAAAAGGTTACCTGGGAAGGCCTCTGTTTTTCTCAATAATTGATGTGAAACCATTGGAGATGGACACTCTTCAGACTGCCACAAAATATCACTGACGAGGATGGAAGGTCTGCATTCCAAATATTTTTGTCATTCAAAGGCGAAACATAACATGCACTACAAAGCAGCTGCACACTAGCAAGGTTAGGCATTGATTATCTGTGACATCAATGTGTATTTTGGTCCCCCGACTGCTGCATTTTCAGTATTTTGCAATGATTCAAAATAGATGTTCCACAAGTTGAAGGAGCAAACTTTGATTTCTCAAAAATTCATGAACAGTCTTGACATTATAACATTTGCACACACCCCCGGTTGGACGTTTAAATTGTGAAAACAACTTAGCTCTCACAACCAAAAAAATTAACAATGAAATAAACTCCAAGTTGAGCTCTTAGAATGTCTTTAGGTATTCTGTTGTATACTTCCTGTGTATACGGGACAGACTTTTTTCGATCACATCAATAATCATTATCTCTTACCAAAATAAAAAATAAACTCCAAGTTGATATGTTATTATAATCTAATATATTAGACTCCACGACTCTCGCATGCTGCTTAATTTTCAGAGTTTATTCATTACTAAATCTCCATATTATGCCAGGTTCCAACAAAGAGGAGACTTAATTCTTTTAACATTGTCATTTGATGAACTGTCTCGAATAGCCAAAAAGGTAAATACAATCCTAAACTGTGAGGAGTTGGTCTCAGTGGGTCACCAAAACAATCATATTTAGTAATTCCATTCATTTAGAAAGAAGATCATTGAAGCTGATTAAGGGCATCTGTTTGATAATCCATTGCAAATTTCTTATTTACAAGAGTGCTTTAAAATAGAACCATGCCAACAAATAAGAAGCTTATCATATATATACAAGGGGTCTCCAAAAGCTAAAAGGAGATTTTTTTTTTTTTTTTTATAAGTAAACAATTTTATTAATCAATGAATAGGCACAGCAAAGTACATACGGAGATCTACAAAGGTATGCCCTAATTGTGGGCACAATAGAGACAACAAAATCATGTAAATCCAAGCCATTAAACTCAACAACATTGGTCCAAGTATATAAAGTTCTAATAAATAAAGCTTTTAGTTCCTCCATTGATCTCTCCTTATCTCGACCGTCTAATCGTTGCACTTCTGCCATAAACACCATATAATGCATATTCCACACATCTTTAGTTTGTCGAATACCTCTTAGATTTGTCCATCTAGCCAGAGCTGCCACCACTGTTGCGGGCATAACCCAAGCCAAGTCCAGTCTGCTGAATACCTTATTCAATAACATTCTATTTTTCATACAACATAGTAGGTGATGTTTCACAGACTCGCCCCCTTTCCTACACATGCAGCACCAAACCATAATAATCACCTTGCATTTCCTCAAATTATCGGTTGTGAGGATCTTACCCAAAGAAGCTATTCACATGAAGAATTTGCTTTGGGAGGCACCTTATGTCTCCAAATCCTTCTCCATGAAAACTGAATATTCAGCTCTTGTGTAAGAGACTTATAAAAAGAGCGAACTGAGAATGAACCTTTTTATCTACGGGTATCCACCATATCATATCTTCTCGTTGGTTGCTAGGTTTTATGGAGTAGAAAAGACTGAAAAAGATTTCAAAGCTTCCCATTTCCCAATCTTGTGCCGCCCTACTAAAATTGATATTCCACTAGATTTGCTCCCCCGATATCACCATGACTTCAGCCACTGAAGCATTGTTACCACACCAAATATCACTTAAGAATTTAATCCTAAAACCCTCACCTAAAACAAATCTTGTGTGTCGAGTAAAGACTCCCCATCCTCTTGTTATGTGCTTACACAATCCCACTTAAGTGCTCCTCTCACTTCTTTAGTACAGTAGCCCCCCCCATAGGCCTCCATATGTGCTCTCAATCACCAAATTCTATAGGGCTTCCGATTTCTTATCATATCTCCACAACAATTTTCCAAGTAGCGCACAATTAAAAATTCTCCATAGGGCATTACTCAGCAAATGTTTGTGGAGATATAATAAAGAACCCAAAAGCCCTTTGGAAAACTATGACTGAAAACAAATATGTGGTCTAGGGGGAGGATGGTGTACTAGAGAAGTTAGAAGGCCTTATGGAGGGGCTACGGAAACACATAAGAAGAGGGTGGGAGGTCTTCCATCGTCACACTAGGCTTCATGTGGGATTAGATTCTGGAAGGATGCTTGGTGTGGCAATAGAGACCTACAAGATTTATTTCTGCCACTTTTCCAAATTGCAAGTGTTAAAGAAGCCACTGTGGAAGAGGTTATGGGGATCTCGGGCGGGCGGATACATTGGAATATCAATTTCAATCTGGCGGCAAAGGATTGAGAGATGAGTAGTTTTGCATATTGTTATAGTCTCATATATTCCATATGTACGAACATCCAGCATGAAGATGGTTTGTGGTGGACACTTGCCAATAAAGCCCTTTTATAAAGCCCTCACACAAAAACGTGATACACAGTTTCCTTAGAGACAACTTTGGCGATAGAAGCTACCCCCCTAAAACTTCATTTTTTGTGTGGACGGTTTTTATAGGCAAAATCCTCACCATAGATAATTTGGGGAAAAGAAGGGTAATCATTGCCGAATGGTTTTGCATGTGTAGAAGAGGGGATGAATCAGTGAATCATCTGCTTTTACATTGTGACATAGTCAAAGTACTCTAGAATAAGGTATTTAGTAGACTGGACCTAGCGTGAGTTATGCCGGAGACCGTGGTGGAAACATTGGCATGCTGGACTTCCATTCGCGGCTTGCAACAGATTAAAGCAGTTTGAAAGAAGATCCCTACCTGTATCATGTGGTGCATGTGGCAAGAGCACAACGAGCGGACGTTTGAAGACAAGAGAGATCGATGGAGGAACTAAAAGTTTTTAAAAAAAAAAAACTCTTTGTACTTGGGCCATTGCCGTGGACTTTAATGGCATGAACCTTTATGATTTCCTTGTTTCCAAGACACCTACCTAGATAGAGCATATGTATTTTGTATTTGGCATTTGTGTCCATTGTTTGATCAATAATACTTGTTTACTTATCAAGAAAAATTCTCCCCTCTTTCTTAGATCGTCCACAGTAAAAATCTTCCTCAAAGCTTCTGTACATCCAATGCATGCAACTTATCTGAAGAGTTGACACCCCTATTCCAAGGAAGCATGACAAAGAGGACCCTCTCAAGGTAGTATCCTCACCTTAACAACTCTAGTGACAAATTTTCAACTTATCTCCCATTAGTGAATTTATAATTTCTCTACCATGGAATGTAAAACATAATTAAACAAGTTGAAATGACCCAAGTTTACAAAAACAAAAACAAACAAAAAAAAACAAAAGAAAAGAAAAGAAAAGAAAACACAAGGAAGACAATGAAAGAGATCTTCTATTCCTAACATCCTAGACACCAAAAGTTCTAGCAAAGGAGCTTTCTTTCATTGTCTTCCTATGAGTATCTCCAGTGCGAAGGAAAGGAATCAGCAGTGGTAATATGATTTTATCTGTTCGAATTTGGAAAGAGTAATGCTATGCAAAAGAATATGTTCAAAAAAAAAAACAACAAAGTGAGTGCAGAAGGACATGAAAAATAGTGTAGATCCAGCAAGAAGAAAAGTTTGCATCTGGGCAGTGGTAGCATAAAGGTCCTCGACAATTGAAGATGTTCCACTGCTTCACTAGTATTTTCACATGCAGTACCAATCAATAATAATCTGTTACTTCTACATCATCCCCTACTAAATTCTGTTCTAATGCCGCCAAGTAAAGAAAGCTACTTTCAGATGAGCTTTATCTCACCAAATGCATTTACGAGGAAATCCAATAACCTTCCCTCCTTTGAATACCAGATTAAGTTCTCAATTCAAGCTTTGTATCATACCCAATGATCATGTCATCCCTTTCCTTCCTAACTCTAATTCCAAGTCAGCACTCTAAAAAGTTGGAATTGATCAGAATAAACAGAACTTTGGACCGACCTATCATGTCTTTTCCCTCCAGCTCCAAATACAGTATTTTGCCTCCCCACAATAAAAGCCAGATACTAGTAGGAAAAAACTTCCACTATTAACCTACATCGCTTATGCTCAATAAGAGTTTCTAAGTTGCATTAAAGAAACATAAGAACCAGTGCATCCTAATTGACAGCAGGAAGAATCAGGCGCCATCCTTCAGGAGGTCTCATGGTCAATCTTCAAAACTTGGGCTTCATTTGTTTCTTTGAGAAGAAACTTTTTTTCTTCTTTGTTAAGGAAAACAATTTTGCAAAAATAGAAGGGTATTGTCCTAGACTCTAGTGATAAGTCAGCAGAAAAAAGAAATTCAAAAACTTAAGGTCGCCACTCATAAAGTTCCAAAAGTCCAAGAAGGAATAAGCTGATAAACCACTAGTTGCTGTCAGCTAAGGCTGTCAACAGGTCAAGATTGGCTCAAATGAAATTAGTTGTGTTCAGTCTGCTTATTTAATAAAACACAACTGAACACAATTTTGGGATTGCTTATAAAAGGAAACAGCATGGAAAAATTCAGTTTGACTCGTATAAGCTTGATGAAAGTAATCATATAACAGCTCGGCTTGACTTAGTCTAAGCTCCTTTCCACAGATACACACACACAGATGCATGATTTGAAATTACATTATATATGATCTACATTAATCAGTATTATAGATGTGCCTAGAAAAAAAAAATTAAAAAATTAAAAAATTCCTCTAAGTCTGTATTAGAAGTAGAACAGTTGCCAGTCAATTGAACTGCTAAAAAAATAAGAAGAGTTATGGATGTATAAAACATATTATACAACATTTTCTTACAAGTAAGGCACCATATCTAATTAAAAGCAATAGGGCATAACCCAAGTACATTGGGGCTACGCAAAGGGGAATGCCTATCTTAAGGAAGGATGGATTGGGTTGCGCAAAAAAGTTAAATCTACAAAACTGCAAAGCAATTTACAACTATGTAAAGGCACCCAGCCAGTTAATGAAGTACGTACACCAAAAGTTTCTAGGAAATAATAATGTTATTCACTTACACAGTTGTATCTGAGCATCTCTCCAAAACTAAGTGCCGGTCATCTCCTTCACCAACAGATGTGTGGGAAAATCTAGCACCAATCAATCAAACAAGGTTATTAACGGTTAACGGAAGAACAGTAGATGAGAGATAGATATGTATCAATCAATAGAGATGTCCTCCAATATAAGCACCAAAGCAATCATATAAATCAACTTTTTTATAACTAAAAGTAATAATATGTCATATTGCAAACACAAGAAATTTGAAAGAGAAATACCCAAATATTTCAGCAAGGCGATGCAAGAGAAGACGGCTATATGAGTCCATTGGTTCCAACTCCAGGACACCATCTGAACTGCAAGCAAACATTGTTTTTACTGGTTTGATAAAAGTTAAAGCTAAGATATGCTTTATAAAACTTGTTTTTTATATAAGTATGCTTTACAAAACTTCAAGGAAGCATATCGTCAACCATGCACGAAGTAGCCTTAAAGCATAGAAATAGGCTTGAAATCAATATCAGGAATCAGACAGACGCAACAAATAACTAAAAAAAGAACTGGCTACTTCATGAGTTCTGACATAGGCATGGAAAAACAAAAACATATGAGAGAGAAAGAGAACGAGTCCCTTTTGCTTAATCTTGTGGTCAAAAGGACACAAAACATGCAATGAAAGAGGTTTAAGCCGTATGATTTAGCTGCAAGACAAAAAGGGGGCAGAAACATAAACTTCAAAGCTTACAAAAATTATATATATTAGCAGGTTATAAAGTCTACCTGGTATCATCTTGAAGGAAGTTGACCAATGCCTCTTCCACTGAGAGAACAAGATGCTTGGAACGAAGATTGTCCTTAACAAGGAAAGCCAATTCCTCAACCTATTTGACAAATAAATAAAAAAAGATAAAAAAAAAAAGTAATTTTGACAAATATAATCAAGTAATTTAATTTAAAGAAAACAAAATGAAAACCTTTTCAGATGAGATGCATCAATACATGAGATTAATAAAACTACTATTAGACATATAAACATTTCAAATATGTCCAAACAATTTGCCAGAACAAGCACAGTAACAGTCATGCAAATTATTGAACTGCACTGCCCCATAGAATACCTTATTTGTACAGCCCAGCAAATAAGTACTAACAACAAGCATACTTAGAAGAAAGGGAGATAACAAAATAACTTTCTACAGAGAGAAGAAAATGAAAGAAAAACTCACAATAACCTGTAATGCAAAGACATCAAAAGTTCGTACAAAGTTCCAATGCAACAACCTGTCTGTACCACGTCAGAAGGGAAAGCCTTGCTGAGAGAGAGAGAGGGTTCTATACTGAATGTATTCTTATATGCTAGGCACAGTATAATCAAACAGATCAAGTTGATTGCTTGAACATGAAGTTCACTGCATTTTCTTTTTACAATGAAAAATTGAACTAGCTGATGAGAGGACGATGGGAGTCGACTACAAGTTGGAAGTTTGGAGAGAAACTAGCTGTTTCAAGTGCAAATTTGGTAACAGCATTGGAAGGGCTAAAAAACCTGATGATCAATGGATACCAAAAAGCAATCAATTTCAGCATATTGTATATAAAATATATAAAACCCCTTATATTTTATGGTACAGGAAGTTGGGTATTGGGAAGCAGTATTGACATAAAAAAAAAAAAAGAAGATAATTTTGGATACAATAATCTCCTCCCCCCCCCCCCCCCTCTCCCTCCCTCCCTTTCTCTCTTCACACCCCATAGCAAGAGAGAATGTTAAGATGGATGCAACGAAATCCTAGAAAATAAAAACTAAGGACTGCAGTCATCTATTTGAATGTGTATCATACCAATTTTGGATACAACAATCACTCCTCCCTCCCTCAACAGAAATTCCTGAATTTGTCTCACTTGGGTCCAAGATGGAGTGTATTGAGGAAATGATAAAGGAGAGTTGTCTAAGCCAATTTGGACATATGCAATGAAAACTAATTAATATACCACAGGAAAAATGATTTAGTTTAAATTCTGGAGGACAGAATAGAAATAGTGAAGAATGATATGCTAACTAATGGCATGACATGGGATTGACCCCAATTATGTGATGTGAATTCCATACTGCTAACCCCAATTTAATTGGGAGGAAGAGATACCGCTGAAGAGTTCCGTGTACAGTATCAGTAATTTGAATTAAATATCATAAATATATTCTTCTGACACTCTTCCTATATCTAGACAAACTGTCAGTTAAGAAAATAATCCATAAAAGCGAAGAATGATATGTTAAATAAAAACGTAACACAGGATTGACCAATTATATTGGAAGCATTGCCAGAATCAAGTTTAGTACAGTGTCATTAACTTGAATTAAAATTATTTCTTTTCTTATAAAAAAAATAATTTGAATTAAATCTCATATATTCACACTCTTCCTAAAGCTAGACAGTTTTTTAAGTGTACCCTGTCAGTTAAGAAATTAATTCATAATGACTTTTTACAGCGCAATAAAAGTACAGTCCAAATTATACAATTGTTTCCACCTTCTTAAACATCAGTATATCTTCAATAAAATGGAAATCAAGCTTGATATGCTTAATTCTTCAATATATATTGGATTCTTTACCAGACTCACAAGAAAATGGAAAACAATATTCATCACCTACTGCATAATATAGACCAGCACCAAATTAGATCCTGGAAAAAAATGGGATCTATGCTTTAAATTATGACATAAGTTTTTCTTAAATTTAAATGCAAATTTAATCAATTTGTTTATCAAGGCTTTCAATGCAACAATGCTAAACATATTAATGTATAGATACCCTGTACACAACACACGGAACATTTAATGCATATATCTTTGACCAAACTTTCCAAGATTGATATCATTGACTGCGATCAACCAAACATCTCATATGCACTACATGCCAAATTCAAAGAGTCTTATGACTCAACTGCGATCACAAATGTTAGCAGAGAACTAAACATCCTCCACTCAGTCCCCTTGCATACATCTCCACGCAATTAAACTCAAACTCAAAGCATTCACTTCTCTAACAAGCATGGTCGGCCTTTGCCTTAAAATTCTTCAAAAAGATTTTCCTCTTTTGTAACATCAATTGACAACCCAGGTAAGAAAAATTCTGTCATTAATCTTTTTACATTTTTTTTCTGTTTTATCCCTGTTACTAAAATCCTTTTTTCCACTAAAAAATTATCCGCTTTCAGATTGAAAATTAAAAGATCGGGGCTGATAACACCCAACTCCCCTAAATAATTAAGTTAGCAAAATGCATTCTCATTTACAAATCACAATTTCCGGTTCATAAATTCATGGAATTAAACCATAATATCAACTACGATTACACAAATCAGCACCACAGGAAAAGACCCGTTTCGAGCATTATTTTTTGTACCTGGTAAAATAATGTCTTAAAGTAAAGCACAAAAGAAATTGAAAAAAAAAAAAAAAGGAACAATAAGTTCTGCGTGTGTAGGTGTGTGCGAGAGAGAGAGAGAGAGAGAGAGAGAGGTTGAGAAAAATACCATAGCGAAATGGGTCATGCTCATGTTGAAGCAGCAGAGGAAAAATCAAAAGGGGATTTCGGAGGAAGCTTGACACAACGCAGGTGTATGAACAAGAGAGAGAGTACGAGAATGAAGGCTAGAGATATTCTTAGAAGTTTTTTTTTTTTTTTTTTTTTGAGCAGAGAGAGCAGAGATATTCTTGAAGTTAAACAGCCGGAATGTAGACTTGTAGTTTTGGATTTACTTTCTTTTTTCTTTTTCAAAATTTTATTTATATTTTTCATTTTCTAAGCTTGGGACGGTGCCTTTTTTCGTTTTGTTTGTACCCGTTTTCACCGAGTCGTATTGTACAAGGAAAAGCCAATCATGCATTCAGCTTCGGGGAGGCGGCTCCTGTTTCGTTGGCATTTTTTCTTTGTGAGAAAATATTGAGTAAAGTTATATTTATTATATTTACACACATATAAACAGTAATATATTATTATTTACATGTATTTGAGTATAATAAAGGTAGATTCACTCTAACATTACTACATCCAGAAGATGTCAAGAGTTAGAGTTCAAGACACGTAGCAGGACAAATTTTTTTTTTTTTTTTTTCTAAGTGCTAGTGGTGAATAAAAATGTTGAGCCGGTATACCAGATCAAATTGGGTTGAACCGCTGAGTTTGGTCTAGTTTTAAAATTGGTTCAATCGATTGTTGATTTTATTTATTTTTTAAATCGATCAAAATTAGTTCGATATCGATTGTTTTTTTTTTTTAACATCAGATCGGGCCGGTTCATATTTTAATTTTATTATTATATAAAAAATATATATAATATTTTTGTATTATATGCTAAATTACTAATTAATATAATTTTAAATTTTAAAATTATATATAAACAAGTATATATTATCACTATAATCTATATCATTATATATATATAGTATATTATAATATATCACTATAAATTATAATATATTATCACTATATTATTATATATAGTATAATATATGGTATATTATATATACTATTTATAATATATTGAAAAAATCAAATTAAACCAAGCCACAATTGTTAGAATTGAAAATACCAATTTAAGAATGTACCTCATGCAATATTGGTTCTCCAAATTACAAAATCCGTATATACCAATTTGATTATAAAATATATTCAAAATTAGATTGAACCGAACCATTACATCCCTAATGCTATATATATTAGTGGTGTATTATTAAAACATTAACAATTATTAAAACTATATATATGCGCAAATGTTATACAATTATTTTTAAAAAAGGTGGTGTATTATTAAAACATTAATTTTTTATCATATGAATCTCTTAATATTTACTCACTTTTTAAAAGAGAATTATATAACACTTATATATTTTCTGATTGTAAATATGATTTATTTATTTTTTATTCTCTTTCCTTTTTCATAGACTGTCTTGTATTTCCATTTTTATTCCCCAAGTTCTACTATTGGTTGAAGATATCTACGAAATCTATGATATGAGAAATTTATGAATAGTAATTAAATGACTTTTTTTTAAAGCAATGTCAGCAATTAAATGACTTGAGTTAAAAATCTTTAATAAAATCTTTAAAAATGAGAGAGAATAAATTTAATAAAAAATTATAAAATGAAAATATAATTATATTTTTTGAAATTTGAAAATTTGAAATGTGAAATTATAAAATTTGAAAAAAATTTATTTATGTTTGAGTTTGGATATTGAGATAAGATGAAATAAATATAGACTGTTTCAACATCTAAATGGAGAAGAGCAATTTCAATGATATTTTTTTTATTTTATTCTTTAAAATACATTACCAAAATTTGTTTTTGTTTTTTTTATCTATTTTAACTAACGATTTTTCCAATACAGCATACATCGGCTTCTTTATTCTTTTTCTATTTCATATAAATATTATTTCTTTCATCATTTTAAGTACTTTTCTAACTACTATTAAATTTGTAATATTCTCATATCTTTCAAAATTCCTCATATATTAATGTGAATACAATATATATTAATAGCCCAATAAAAAATTATGGAAAAAACTCATTCAACTTTTTATCCTTTATCATGTTTTGAAAAAATTTAACATGAGTATTTTTCAATTAATATGTTATAATAATATTATAATTTCTTCATGTTTTATAAATAAAAGTGTAAATGTGAGAAATATAAAGAAAGATTAGGAAAAAAGAAATAATAATAAAAATTTATGTAGATGAATAGTGCATGTTAAATAATAAATATAGAGAAACATGTTAACTCATATGTATTTTACATAATCCAAAGGAAGCTTTATTTTTATATCTTGTTCTCAATTTTACAAGATATTGCAAAAATAGAGAAGCCGCTTAAGATTATAATTAAGCCTCGATAAAATATTTATAAGTAATGATTTGTACAAATCTCGAGTATTTTTTTATTTTTTAGAAGAAAGTGGATTACATTTTGTAAAAAAAAAAAAAAAAAAACCTATTTCTTTTAGTGCGAGTTGCTTTTTTACAAATGGACGGTACGGAGTTTAGAAGGCGACAAATAAAACTAAACTGCTTAACTCCTCTGCATGCTCAAAACGACGACGCAGTGTTCTTTTCAGAGCACACCGTTTTGGCTAGTCTATCAAATTTTACTCTTATCTGCTCACGCTCTCTCTGAGGTTTCTCATTTCTGATTTGGTTTGTCATTGTGGCTACATACCTTATTCTGACTTCTTAATTCTGGTTTCTGTCTGAATTTGAAGAGTTATATTCATGTATGGTGAATCCTTGTACGGTTAATTCTGGAACATATGCAATATATTCTGGTTTCCAAACTCAAGGATTGTGAAAATGGAAGGTAGAGCCCGAGACGATGAAGATGAGTAATAGTGCTTTCTGCCTCTGTTTATTTCATCAGAGCTTCTTATGCTTTTCGTTCTTCGAAAAATAATCAATGGGTACCGCTTCTAAATCTACAAGCTATCTTCGTTTCTTCTTCTCGAATCATTTAATTTTTGATTATCGCCCTGTATGGCATTTTTCGTTCCATTCTCCAAGTACTTACTATCTACGTAGACTTGCTACCGGCTCTTCCATCAGAGTTCAAGATTATGGGGAAAGCCCCTATCAATTGTTGAAATATGGGGAAGGCAAAACTGGGAGTTTCAGGAATCTTGAAGTTGCTTTGGGCTTGTTTGATCGAATGGTCCACATGCACCCTTTGCCTTCTGTTTTTTTATTTTAATCGATTGTTGATGGTTCTTGCAAGAGCAAAGCATCACTAAACTGTGGTCACTCTTGTAAAACAAATGAATTTGTTAGATATTGCTCCCGACGTCTATACCCTCACTATTTTAGTTAATCGCTTTTGCCATTTGAAGCGTGTGGATTTGGGTTCTCTGTTTTGGCAAGAATTTTAAAATTTGATTTCCAACCTAAAATTACAACTCTAAGCACTCTTGTCAAGGGTCTATCTCCAAGGTAAAATAGGTGAAGTCGTGAATTTGGTTGATAAAATGCAGAAAAAAGAATATGAACCTAATGAATTTGTCATTGCTACTATAATTAATGCTCTATGTAAGGTAGGTGAAACTCGCCTGACCATCAACTTGTTGAGGAAGATGGAAGATGTAAAATTTGTACTTAATGCAGCATCGTATGATACAATCATTGACAATTTGTGTAAGGATGGATTGGTGACAGATGCATTGAACCTTTTTTCCATAATGATGAGTAAAGGCATTTAGCCAAACCTTTATACATACAACCCCTTAATTCATGAGGGCCTATGCAATGATGGCCATTGGAAGGAGGTTGCTAAATTAGTGACCAAGATGGAAGAAATGAATGTTATGCCAAATGTGCGAACCTTCAGTATATTGGTGGACACACTTGGCAAGAATGAGAAGATGGTAGAGCAAAAGAAACTTTTGATATGATAATTGAGAAAGGCATAGAGACTAATATAGTCACATATAACTCTTTAATTAATGGTTACTATTTGCAAAATAGGTTGGACGAGACTATCCAAACATTTAATATGATGATTGAGAAAGGCATAGAGCCTAATATAGTCATATATAACTCTTTAATTAATGGCTGCTGTTTGCAAAATCGTTTGGAGGAGGCCATCCTAACATTTAATATGATGACTAGGTTTGGTTGTTCTCCTGATCTTTATTGTTATAACATATTGATTAGTGGGTATTGTAAAAAAGGAAGAATTGATGAGGCAATAAATATCTTTCATGAAATTTTAGACAAGAGAATGATTCCCTCTATTATCACTTACACTTCTCTTATAAGTGGGTTTTGCCGAGCGAGAAGACCTTGGAATGTGTTAGAGTTACTTCATAAGATGCAGGCTTATCGGCAACATCCTGATTGCCAAACTTATAACGTTTTGTTACATGGTCTTTGTAAGAACAGACATTTTGTGGAGACAACGAAATTGTTTCGAGAGATGGTAGAAAAAAAGTTGGATGTTCATATTGTGAATTACATTGTCTTGCTTGGTACTTTGTGTGACGTGGGGAAAATTGTGATTGCAAAAGAACTCTTTTATAGTCTTCCTACCAAAGGGTTGCAACCTAATGTTCGCACTTACACTATAATGTTTTTTTATTTTAATCGATTGTTGATGGTTCTTGCAAGAGCAAAGTATCACTAAACTGTGGTCACTCTTGTAAAACAAATGAATTTGTTAGATATTGCTCCCGACGTCTATACCCTCACTATTTTGGTTAATCGCTTTTGCCATTTGAAGCGTGTGGATTTGGGTTCTCTGTTTTGGCAAGAATTTTAAAATTTGATTTCCAACCTAAAATTACAACTCTAAGCACTCTTGTCAAGGGTCTGTCTCCAAGGTAAAATAAGTGAAGTCGTGAATTTGGTTAATGAAATGTAGAAAAAAGGATATGAACCTAATGAATTTGTCATTGCTACTATAATTAATGCTCTATGTAAGGTAGGTGAAACTCGTCTGACCATCAACTTGTTGAGGAAGATGGAAGATGTAAAATTTGTACTTAATGCAGCATCGTATGATACAATCATTGACAATTTGTGTAAGGATGGATTGGTGACAGATGCATTGAACCTTTTTTCCATAATGATGAGTAAAGGCATTTAGCCAAACCTTTATACATACAACCCCTTAATTCATGAGGGCCTATGCAATGATGGCCATTGGAAGGAGGTTGCTAAATTAGTGATCAAGATGGAAGAAATGAATGTTATGCCAAATGTGCGAACCTTCAGTATATTGGTGGACACACTTGGCAAGAATGGGAAGATGGTAGAGCAAAAGAAACTTTTGATATGATAATTGAGAAAGGCATAGAGCCTAATATAGTCACATATAACTCTTTAATTAATGGTTACTATTTGCAAAATAGGTTGGACGAGACTATCCAAACATTTAATATGATGATTGAGAAAGGCATAGAGCCTAATATAATCATATATAACTCTTTAATTAATGGCTGCTGTTTGCAAAATCGTTTGGAGGAGGCCATCCTAACATTTAATATGATGACTAGATTTGGTTGTTCTCCTAATCTTTATTGTTATAACATATTGATTAGTGGGTATTGTAAAAAAGGAAGAATTGATGAGGCAATAAATATCTTTCATGAAATTTTAGACAAGAGAATGATTCCCTCTATTATCACTTACACTTCTCTTATAAGTGGGTTTTGCCGAGCGAGAAGACCTTGGAATGTGTTAGAGTTACTTCATAAGATGCAGGCTTGTCGGCAACATCCTGATTGCCAAACTTATAACGTTTTGTTACATGGTCTTTGTAAGAACAGACATTTTGTGGAGACAACGAAATTGTTTCGAGAGATGGTAGAAAAAAAGTTGGATGTTCATATTGTGAATTACATTGTCTTGCTTGGTACTTTGTGTGACGTGGGGAAAATTGTGATTGCAAAAGAACTCTTTTATAGTCTTCCTACCAAAGGGTTGCAACCTAATGTTCGCACTTACACTATAATGATCAAAGGACTATGCAAAGAGGGACTAATAAATGAAGCCTGCAAGCTTCTTGAGAAAATGGATGTAAATGGTTGCTTGCCTAACAATATCACGTATAACACAATCATCCAAGGATTACTGCAACATGAAGAGACATCAAGGGTAGTGAAATTTATTGAAATAACGGTTGAAAAGGATTTCTCTGCAAATGCAAATACCAAGACCATGGTGATTGATAATGTCCAAAGAATAACGCGATAATTATAGTTCAGCTTTGGGATGTCGATTCCACAGGGAGATAATTAAAAAAATAGTAAAATAGTAAAGAAACTAAAAAAATTAAATGATTAATAAGGGAAACAAATTTGATTTTAAATTAAAATTAAAATTAAACAAAGTAAATAATGGAAAAATAATCAAAGCTGACAAACAGTAAAGTGTTAGGAATTCCTTGCACATATCCGGTATTTTAACTATTTTCAATTCACTGATAACTTATTGAGAATTCAATTCTGTAATTCTCAACCGGAAAATATAAAATTATAAACCAAAAATTAAATCAGTTGTAACTCTTTGAAAAATCATTCATACTTTAGATCACACAAATTGTTATTCACATTGAGAAAATCTAACGACGACAACATACCCAGAGAGTAATGTTGTAGCATAGAATTAAATCAATATAAATAATCAATGAATCTAAAAATAATTAAAGAATAAATCAATTCAATAGAAAAAGTATAACTGAATCTATAAACAGAATAAATTATAAGATTATTCGAAAAAGAAAATACTCATAATATTTTGAGAAAGATAAAATAAAGAGTTTTAATAAATTAAAATTCAAATACATGAATTAAAAATAAATTAAGAATACTATATAGTGTGCAACTTCATCTCTAACCCTACTTGAAAATTTAGTAATCTATGCACGTAATAGATAATAAAATTCTCAATAGAAAAATCAATAAAACCGCGTACATCAATTATTTCCTCTGGTCATTCGTGTACGTACGCGTCTTTGCGTCTCGTTCCTCGTCTCTTCTCCATCCGTCTCTGTGTATTTGCCCCCGTCCAAAAAAACGGCGCTCCTCCCAAACTTATATGTATATATATGCACGACTTTTTATTGAGGAGCCGTGTGATCTTGGACTCCATCTATGCGTTGCCGTTTGATTATGTCTTCAACTCATAATAGAATGAAGTTGTTGTACATCATGTGAAGTCCATAAAGTGAAGCCGCAGCGTGCGGGCCCAGCTATGAAGCAAAGTGAACATATATATGCATATGTTTATAACGTGAATGCAGCCCAAATGAAATCCTGCTCTCCTTTTCCTTTTTTCTTTTCTTCTTATTCTTCTTATATTTTGGGTAGATGCCATGGGCCCATGACCAATTGAATGGAGCACTTGGAGTGGAGTTGACATACGTGTGATTGATGCAATTCCAGGTCCATGTAATTTTTGACTCCTTCAAAAACCAACAAAAAAATGAAAATAAATAAAAATAAAATAAAATAAAATAAATAAAGAATAAAAATAAAAGAAAACAAATAATACTTAAAATCATTTCAATGTAAATATAAATCTAATTCAATAAAATAAAGAAAATCTAATCATTTTTATATTCATTCTTTACAATTTAATCAAATATTAAGATATTTAGAGTGCACGTTCGTACACTTTCACTTGTTGTATGCGAATAAAGTTGATGAGTCACTTCAAGAGTGATTTCGGGAGCTTTTGTAAAAAGTTTTCTTGGCTTGACTGAATTTTGACCGCATGAAGTGTGAAGCCATCCCCATCTACTTAGGCAATGCCAGGTGTGCAATGAGATTAAATAATATAACTGAGTTGAGGTCTTTATTGAGCAATTATTGTATTCCTGAGCATCAAGTAAATTCGTTGTATATTTTGTCAAGTTGATTTTTTAAACATGCCCTAAAATGATATTATGCATATTGGTAGAAAATGTAAAATGTAGTTTAATCGAAATCCTCCTCACAATAAAGTGTAGTGCGTTAACCTCCATTATAGGGTGCTGTGAGTACCTTTCTACATGCTTGATAGCCATTTGTCGTTGTATCATAAGCTTCCGTTTTACTGTTTGGGTATTGGGCTACGAACCAATTTATACCAATGCAGTTTGAATTGATTACAACTTAAGGAAGTTGCTGATAGCCAGAGTTGCTTCTTTTTTCATTGTACAGAAGGCAAGCAGTTTGGTTGCGGTCGGACACAAAGGTAGACTCAAGGTTTGGCGGTCATGGAATGCAAAATTCGATTTCCCTGTAATGGTATCCATTCTTGGTTATAAGTCAACAAGATAGGTTCTTATGACTACCTTACTCTTCACTCATGGTATCCATTCTATGTAGATTAGTCACGAACTTATTAACGTGGTGGTAATTTGTCCTGCATATTCTGAGCCCATTTTTTATTGCATTTGTTAAACAAGCTTTTCTTTTCATAGGTCTTTCTCTTTTGTTTGACCATATGCTTTTCTCTTTTCGTTAGTGATTTATTGTAGCTAGTATGCAAATAGGTATTTATGATATGAAAGTTGATGACTATTGTTGCTTATTACAGTTTCTACTTTCTCTGAAGTTTAATAAGCCGTAAAATGAATGAAATGTAGCTTAGTAAGTGGTGTGAGTATTAAACCTTGGATTTGTGTTGTTAATATGGTTATTTTGATCTCTTTGATTGGTCTCCTTTTCAACAAGATTTTTTCTCTCAGTTATTCTAAAGCTACCTGTTAGTTGTGAATGAAGTGGAGATAAACACGTCTAGAAATACACCTCTAATGGAAAATTCACTATGAAAAGTGCCTATCACTTAAAAAGACAATTTCTGGTTCAATAAGATGGGGAATCCTTTCACTTGGGCATATATAGTAGCTTATGGTAAAAAATTTGGAAGATGAAAGCAACGAAAGCAGTTAGTTTTACTTTGGAGAGCATGTACAGATGCAATACCTCTTAGAAATACCAAAGAGTTTGAGAGGGAGGATCCCTCATGATCTTATGAGTTACGATCATCTAGAAAGGTAAGAACAAAAGGTTTAGCAAATAAAGTAGCTTTAGTAGTTGCTACATTTGATCCTAGACAACTTGAGAATGTTCAGACAAAGGTGGCTTTCTTTGTTTGAACAGCTGCAATAGGGAATGATCAGACCATTGACAACTTGAGAAAGCATGAAATGATTTATTTTGGAATGTAATAAAACAATAATATTTTAATTTTAATTTTAATTTTAATTCGATGGATTTGATTTTAATAAAAAATGATATTTAAAGTTATCTATAAATTACAAATATGTTGTAAGTCTATCACTACTCTTTATAAAAAAAAACAATATTTAGTTATTTACAGCCATATGTCGCCTCCAATGAAGGAATGTTCAAACTTGAATCGTGCCATAGAAAAGTTCTCTAGTTCAATTAAACACTGTTGATATGATTTTTCATTTCTTTGGAATAATGAAAGAACATTTTGCTCGATAAGAAAACGATCATGCAAATCATTTTGGGTCTGGGAGATCAGGAACACAATTAATAAACACTTTCATTCCGTTCATGGGAGAGGAACTCAACAAAGAGAATGATGATAGGATTCTCGTTATGGTAGTGTCTCCTTTCAAGTGGATTCTCATTAATAGAATCCAAGATGTTTTGAAATTTGGAGCGATTAGTTTCTAAAATTGGAATTGAGTGTTTTACATATGCTGCCGTAAGGGTGTTCATCCGGACCGGTTTTTTTTCCGGTCCGGATTGAAATCCGGATATCCGGATATTTAAATCTGGTTTTCAACCCATATATCATAAATCCGGAGTTCGTATTTGATGAATCCGGACCAATATGGTCCGGATCATGCTTTTAAATCCGGGACCGGTTTTTAAAACCGGTGCCCGGATTTAAATACGATTAATGATTAAGGCCTCCTCCCCCGCGATTTACCTTCTCTGTCTCTTCTCTCTCTCTTTCAAACCCTAGCTTCGCCGTCGAGCAAATCGCGTCGATCTCCGTGACCGTGACCGTGACCGTTCACCGTCGACGTCTGGGTTTATAATCACGCCGATTTTCGTTGATTGTAAGGTATTCTCTCGCTCTTTCTCGCTCGCTCATCTGGTTTAAGTTTGTATATGATTTCTACTGGGCTCTGTTTGTATATGATTTCATCTGGTTTAACTCTGTTCTATTGGGGACTTGAAATTTGTGCTCATCTGTTTGGTTGGTCTGTTATATGTTGTTTTGGGCATTTTTTTTACAGCTATGTATATCTGATCTAAGAGATGTGTGGTAAAAGAACTCATGTTAGAAACTATATATTCGAGTGATCTTACCCATTCAACTTATTCTTGTGTTTCTGGGTACATTATTGAAGTAGCTTTCTGATTTGATTTTCTTTTGTTTTGCTGGGGAATTCAAGTTATTTTGCAATCTCTTTGGTCAAAAAGATGGACATTCTTGTAGCATAGCAATTTTAGAACTCAGGCTCTTTACGGGCCAAACCCTAATTTCAAGTACAGTTCTTTGATGGAGTCTGAAAATTCTGTCAACGAAACCACTTATAAGCAATTTTAGAATTCAGGCTCTGTTTGTGTCCAAATATATATTAATCACTTCAAAAAAAAAAAATTTACGTTCTGTTCATTTAAAACAGATTAATACTTGTTTACTATTTTACCAATTATTTAGGAAAAACATAACAGAACAGCTTACTAAAATCACTTAAATAATCAAAAACAAAAACAGGAAATGATTTTTGCTAAACTTGGAAAATGAATGACTTTTTTTATACTTAGTCAAACAAGTATTAATCTGTTATGTTCTGTCAAATTTTTATTAGAACTTATTTATTTTAGCCCAAAAATATTACAGTAGTAATCAAAATTTATTTTTTAATATAAATATTATCGTTTCTTAAAAATAATTACTTAATTAAATTAGACAAATGTATTTTTTACATTGCTTCCACTTAATATAAATAATATCGTTTCTTAAAAATAATTACTTAAATTTCTTTTATATTTCATCTTTTTGACAAGTTTACATTTATTTAAGTTTAATTCTCGATTAAAATGCAATCAAGTTTAAATTTTAGAATTTGAAGAAACGTAAGTACTTGTGGTTGATGATTTATTTATTTTCTGCAAAAGGTCCAGTACTTGAAGATTCAGCACATGCTTTATTCTACTATCATGATGTTTTCAATATTGGTTTCAGTTTTTTGACCTGTTTTAGCAAATGTTGAGTCTGGAAAGTCTTTTTGGGAGTTGGCTGTATATGTTAAAGAAAAGGGCTCAAACTCATAGGAGGATTTAGTGAAGTTTCTCTCTATTGCTTGAGGTTTATGGTAATGTATAGGCGAAACCAGTTTATATATGACAATAAATGCTGGATCTTAACTCAGTCATTAGCTATGCTCTTTCTGTGAACTTGAGTACAAGCAGATTCAACTAGTATTTGATGTTTGTAGCAATTAGGATATAAGAGATAACAAGTTAAACATATTTGATGCCCTTATTTATGATAGAAAAATAACGTAATTACAAGTTAAACATATCAGAGATAACAACCAGAAAATAAAACCTGATAAACTTGACTGCTTTGTTTATAATTAAACTTGATTGCTTTTTTAATCGAGAATGATTGTTTTGTTTCACTTGTTACTTTGCAGATATTGGGTTGGCAGGCATAACTGTTTAGAGCTTTATAGAGGGTAGCTATACTTGAAATCTCCAAGACGTTGAAGACACTCGAGTTCTTATGCTGTAATTGTTTTTTATTTGAACGATAAGCCTGTATATCAATAAACTAAGAACCCTCATGGCCATCATAAACAGCAACAATTTGAGCACGGTCAACATTCTCAACTTCTCATGGATCATTTGTATAGAAATTATCAACATGCGAACAATGGCTGATTCATGTGCATGAGCATGTATATAACATTATCTAATCTTTTTACAAGCAGCAAATATTATAAAAATAAATAATTATTTATTTCTTATAAAAATAATTATTTTTTATATTAAAATGAGTATTTTTTTTATTATATAATAATCATTATTTATTTTTGGCTAAACAAGAAATGAATGCAGTGTTGAAAAAAAATTTTTATAACAAATTTCTCCCAAATATTTTTGATAAATATTTTTATAACAAATTTTTCTACAAAAAAAAGTTGAAAAAAAAACCGGTTTAAATCCGGAAACCGGATTTCCGGTTTTTAAAAAACCGGATTGATCCGGATTCAAACCGGATTTCAACCCGGATAAAACCGAGTTGGACTCCAACCCGGTTTTGGACACCCGGTTCCGGTCCGGGTTGACCCGAAATTCCGGTTTGGGTACCGGATGTACAGCTCTATATGCTGGGGTCTTATTGTTCGCTTTGTGAGTGAGACCAACTAGTTAGGATAGCTATATATGACACGATCGGTAAATTCAAAAACAACATGACACAAAATTAACAGATTTAAGTTTGATATTAATGGATTCTGATTAAAACTAGTTGAACTGTTAAGACTTAATTTATAAATTAGTGAATAACGGATCAACCTGTTTAATTCAAAATCAATCTCTCTTGATTCGTTTAGATTTTATTTCAAATTATAATTTTATTATTGTTGAGTTATAATATTGATATCTTTTTAGTATGCTTATATTTTTATTATTATAATTGTAATTCTGAACATGTGCTCATATTTATTATTGTAGGGTTTGTAATATTGATTTTATTGCTTGTTAATTTTTTTTTTTTATAAGTAAGTTGCTTGGTAAAATTTGAAACATATTGATATTATTTCTTAGTAAGTAGCCTTGTTTAAAAAAACAAAACAAAACAAAACAAAACATTCTACTAATAACTATAAATTTTAACTTTTATGTGAAGTTGTTAATCAAGCCAAATGAATTATGCGGCTTAGTTCAACTTATTACACAAAACGAGTTTAAATAAGTCGTATCATGTTGATATTTTTTAATTAATTATTAAATAAATCAAAACGAGTTACACGATACAATTCATTATTTAAATTGGTTGAGTTGGAGTTTGATATATTTAACTTAATGGGTCGAGTTTGGACTGATTCATATAGTCGAATGTTCATAACTTAACATGACACGAACATGACTCAAAGATGAGTTACTACCGCTACCCACTAGCCAACTTTATCCCAAAATAGTTGTTGCGCTTCCCATAACTAGTTAGACCGATAAACTTAACAATATTGTATCATTGTTTGTTCTCTCAAACAGATAATCTTTATCCTTCAACATTGTGGGTAGCCTTCTAGTTGGAGTTTTTAGTGTATATCAAATGGGCTTAATCATATTTTTAAATTTTGTAACGTACCGGCCAGTTGTCCGGTACAGAAAAACAACAATTTTGTACCGACAAATGCCAATGCCAACCAATATTTCGATTTGTGTTTCGACTGTATCGGGTATTAAACTCACTTTTTTTTTTCAGTTTTTGTTATTTATTTACCTTAATTCAAACTAGGCTAATTACATATATATATATAATTTATTTATATATTAACTATTATTTTAAAATATAATTTATATATATAATTTATTTATATATAAATTATTTTGAAATAATACATCAAACGATACCGATTGTTCTCAACCTCGTGGGGCAGTACTTCGCCATACTGTTCTCCTTTGTCGTATGTTCTTGATTCCTTTACCTCACTCATTGTTCTGAACAAGGCCTTGTTTGTGCCTCGATCATTTGATTGCAACTGAGGTATTACACTGATAGGCTTGGACGTAGGCATATTTTATATGACATATGAAGTGACCTAATGAGTATTTTGCTTCATCCCTCTTTTCATTAACTTCTTGATCATTGTAATTTTGAGCACCTTGACCTGATTTTCACTTCCCAATCTGGACTTCCATACAATTTTCTGAAAAAATTCTCTCTCTGTGCCTCCTTTTTTGAAAATCAATAGTCATAACCTGAAGTCTATATGCAGGTAATAAAAGGTGACATCTCAGTCTCAATCAGTTTTTGATTCCACAAATTCAGCAGTACACTACTGGTATTTAAAATGGTACAGTTGTACATTTTGTTTTCTTTTTTGCCGTATCAGAGAATGATAAGTTATGAATTATGATAGTTTTAAATCAGATCATACAAGTAAAGGGTGCCGTTGAAGAGTCGCCAAACCGAAAAACAATTCAAGAACACATCGCCTTCTCCAGTACTTCCTGCAATTGCCCGTTCTTGTATGCGTCTGCAGCCAAAAGATGTATTTTCAAAAGAAATTCACAAATGCGAAGAAAGCAGCAAACATGCAACTTAAAATGGTTACTTCTGCTTACTATTAAAAAATAGCAATGGTACGCTTCATCCTAAGTCTTGTTATCCTTTCTCGCTTGTTAAAGTGGCTCCAATTTAAATGGTTATACATGTATAACCATTTAAATTCATGTAAAAACCATTTAAATTGGAGCCACTTTAAATAGACCATATAGAGAGTATGACTTGAGACAATAAAATATATGATGAAGCAGCATTTCTCTTAAAAAATGGCTTTTAAATCGTATGCTGCTTTCGCCTTGTTATCCTTGGAATGAGAATCCTAAACCCACCAAATGTCCAAGACTACTTTTTTTTTTTTTTTGATAAGTAAAAATTTATTAAACCAGGCAAAAGCCAATTACAAAAGTCCACGGCAATTACAAACAAAGAAATGTCCAAGACTACTACAAGAGTAAACTAAAGAGGGAGGGAAGGAGGGAGGGAGGGGGCACACAATCATAGTCAATTCCACATGCACACAAGGTATGTATGCATAGCATGTGGTTGTATAGGCAATTTTAATCTCATTCTTAATACTAACTTCGTATGCTACACATGTGCGCACAAATTAATAAATTGAGTGCGCGAATAAAAAATGTTGTCCAAGTATAATAATGAGGAAAATAATGAATTACACATTGCATAGTGCCGGGACCAAACAAATTACTTATGAAGGTCACAGGCCAAAGCTAGTGATGACAAGGCTTGGTAGCCCGAGGAGCCCTTCTATGGATGCTTAAACAGTCTCTAAACTTAGAGAACAGTTTTTCAGTCAAAGATGGTTTCATATCCGTATGTCATCTATAGTGCTACAACTCAAAATATTTTTTTATTTTGATAAGTAAGAAGAAGTTTTAATACAACCACATGTATAGGGAAGTCCATCTACATATGAAATACACAAAAGAGAACACTGAAGTAAATTCTAGGAAATGGAAAGCGACATCAGAAAATCATGATCGGAAGATCCATTAGTCACTAAAGCAGAAAACCAAACAGCAAAGAGTGCACAAAGAAATTCCAAAGTTGCTCCAAAGTACGCTCTTTGTCGTTAAAACACCACTCATTCCTTTCCATCAAAATGCATCACGAGACACAAAGGAATCATCTTCCAAGCCACATGCACTTGAATGCAACCATGAGCTCTTTCCAGCGTTCGACGGATAAGATGAACAGTTGGTGTCAGATGGTTGAGGAAAAGCCTGATCTGGAAATGAGGCTGTACTTGATTTTCACTCCCGTAGCAGTGACTCTATGTGCTACAGAGTAGATGCGAGAGTTAAGTCTAATTATGTAGATTCTGTTTTATGGAGATTCTTAGAAATAATCAGTCTGCTAAGATATTATCTTCCCACCACTAGCTTCATCCGAGTCCCAAGAACTTTTTTTTTTTTGATCGGTAATTAAAAGGATTTCATTAATGAAAAAGGCTAAGCCCTGGTACACCAAAGGTATACTTGAGAAAACTTAGCTAGTGGTTACAAAGAAAAAAGAAAATCATGGATACTATGTCCGTTACAAGAAATAGATCCTGCCCATGAAAGTAAAGTTCTATAGAAAAAATTTTCAATTCCTCAAAAGACCTCTCACAATCATCAAAGTTCCTTACATTTCTCTCTCTCCATATGCACCAACACATACAAATAGGAATCATACGCTATATAGTCGCCACCTGTGAGTTACCCCTGAGACCTCTCCAACTAGCTAGAAAATCTATCAAGTGAGGTATGACCCATGATAAGCCAAGTCTTGAGAAAAACTCATCCCACATCTTCTTGGCCATCTCACAATGGAGGAGTAAATGATCTATAGATTTCCTATGTTTTTTGCACATACAGCACCAATCTATCACAACTATACAATGTTTTCTCATGTTGTCTATTGTAAGAATCTTGTTAAGAGAAGCTGTCCACACAATAAAAGCTGCTCTTGAAGGAGCTTTCGTCTGCCAAATACTCTTCCATGGGAATCTGAGTAATCCGGGCCTAGACAGGACTTGGTAGAATGAACTAATTGAAAAGATACTTTTTTAGAGTGTCTCCGATGTAACTTATCCCCCATGCTGTTGGGGATGTTGAAAAGAGTATAATAACACAAAAAATTCCAACAGTCTCCATCTCCCAGTCCTGGACATCCCTCGCAAACTCAATATTCCATTGAGGGGTGCCAAGTGAGAGGACTACGAGATCTGCAATCGACGCTTCATCATTAGAGTTTATAAACATACCTAACAACTCTACACCATTGAGGACTACGAGAGGACTACGAGATCTGCAATCGATGCTTCAGATAAGAGAGGACTACCAACTCTACACCTGCCAATTCACCCAAAAAGAATATTCTAGTAGCACCATCATTAAAGCCATAAACCCCCCAAAAAAACCCCACTTAAAACTGTCATCAACAGAGAACTCACCCCACATGTGTCAACTTTTTTCACCACCCTCCTATCACACATAAGAAAAATCCCACTTGAAGCCGCATTTGAACCGATTGAACACCAATCCAGGTGTTGACAACTCCAAAAACTGCTAACAACAGCCCAAGACACATTCGTCAACATCATCTCTTGTAAACAATCAATATCCGCCTTCCATTCTCTATTTAAATTCTTGCTTTTTACAAGATGATTGAGAACATCCGGTATTAGAAAGGCAGATATTGACGCCATAGCAGCAAGGTGATGGAAATGATGGCTTTTGGCCCCAACACAGGACCTACACCGTGCAAATGTGGAAGCTTACAAGCCTCCTCCAGCTTTCATCAATGACTTTAATCAATACCATGTTCCCTAACTCTAGAAAAGCAACAGGTTTTAAAATCTCGACTGTTTTGTGTGTTTCATCACAAGACTATGGGTGATCTAGGTTAGCTAAACAAATCTAATGTTACTGAAGATATTATTATAGTTTACAGTGAAAGGGCTTACCTGAATGAAGTACACCATAAGGGGTATGGTAGTCAAGCTTGTAATAGTTTTTCCTATATGTATAATTGAACAGTGGGACGTAGAATACATAACTCGCCTCTCTTTATGAGCAAACCATAATTAACATGGTATTAAAGCAATATTTTCTAGGGTTATGTTCCTACCTTATCCTGAGTTTTCACCTTCCTAATTAACTGATTTAGGGGTTAAGGAGTGTGATGGTTGGCATAAGTGATTTATACTGATCTGTGGTGGTGTTGTGGTTGTCTATTATGTCTGTTGTGGATAATTGATAATTGATCTGTGGTGGTGTTAGGGTGTTTTGAGTTTTATAGTAATCGGTCGTGGCATCAAATGATTGGAAAACCATACATTATTTCCACTTATCTGTCCATCATTTATGCCATGTCAAGAAATGCTAAAAAGTCGATGAATAACTTTTTTCTTTTCTTGTAATCTTCAACAATTGTGTTCTAATGCCTCCAGTATATAGCAAATTGTGCTTGCAAGGCTTAAGAAAATTATTGTAACAATTTCAAACATATTAAGTACTTGAATAGCTCGATAAAACTAACCAACAGTGATGTCACAGCCACCAAAAAACTCTCCTTCAATGTAAAGTTGAGGAAAGGTAGGCCAGCTGGAATACTCCTTCAATCCTTGACGTAGCAATTCATTTTCTAGAATGTTGAATGTTTCAAAAGGTACATTAAGAGAGTTCAATATTTGCACCACGGTGTTTGAAAATCCACACTGTGGAAACTCCTTTGTTCCCTTCATAAAGAGAACCACTTTGTGCGAAGTAACAACTTTATCCAATGTTGTCTTCAGCTCAGGAGTTAACGCTGCAAACACATACACAAATTGAGAGGTGGGGCTTATCAGCAAAGTATTTCCAAAGAAAATGTTAAAAGGGCTGCAATAAGGAATAAATTTCACATATACAAATTTTCCTTGAAAATAAAGAGGAAGTACTTTCAGGATCTTTGGTATCATAATACAAATTTTAGGGATGAAATAAAGGGAACATGTCAAGATGTTTCTCTTCAAGTACCATCTTGTGTACTTTGGCTATGCCTATTATCATCAATAAAATCATTTACTTATAAAACAAAACTGAGGGAAAATTCAATCCAGATTTTGTACACAGTGGGATGCCAGTGAACCCAAGGGGGAAGGATTACTTTCAAAGATGATGCCCACTTGCAAGACCATTATTACTCTTCGTGGTAACCAATGGAACAACTGTATAAGTTGTCATGTGTATGGTCCTTTCTTCTACTCTTTTTCTTTCTTTTGATTGGTGAGCTACACACATATTGTGAATTTTAAATGCATGATCGCACCTCCACTCCATTTTATGAAGTGACGTTACCTCATTTGTAAATATTTTTTACATGTAATTGGATATTTTATTTTTTGATAGGTAAAACAGAATGGATTGAAAAGTAATTGGATATATTACTAAAAGGGCACATGGCGCAAGTACACATGAAGTACATAAGAGGAACACCTAAATTACAAATTTTTGCTGAGGTCATTTTCATTCCATGCACACTGACACTAGATCCCAGGGTTTTTATTTATTTATATTTTTCTTTTGTAATTCACAAATAACATAAGATTTATGAAAAGAAAGAGAGATGGAACCACCCAAGTATACAGGATGTACAAAACGAGGCACGAATTAGATTTCAAATCATTGGAACAAGGTAAGACTCTAGATTTGAAACATATAAGAAATCACTAATGCGCATCTGCGTGTTCAAATCAGAAGTACAAGGTTGAATGACACGTTTTAAAAAATAACACCAAACTAAAGCATAGCTTCACAAAGATGAAGGGACGAAAAAGGCTTTTTCCAGTGAAGCGAATCCTAATGTAGGCACATGATAGCTCGAGTAACACCACTAGGCTCTTTTCACACCCTCAAAGTAATAAGTCAACATATACAGCAATCCGAACTCAAAGACAACCATGAAGAGAAATTAGACATATATGCAAGCATAAAGCTTTAACTATATCTTAGGTTGCGGGATAGTACTTAATCAAAAGCTCCCAAAAACATTTTCGGAAGCGGCCCATGACACAACCACATGCGCGTACCGATTAGAATCTCAATCGCTTTTTTTTTTTTTTAATCTCTCACGCTTAAAATTTTAAGAGGCAGAAATGAAAATCTTCTATTATCGTCTAAATTTCTCAATCAGCTATGAATTCCCAGATCCTAATCTTTTTTGATAACGGAGAACAGAAAGAAAAAGGGTGGAATACCTGAGAAACAACGAAGGGAGGCGATTCTTCTGGACCTGCATCCGTAGGGGGCGTTATTTGCAAAAGCAGTGGATGTGAGCAGGCGTGTGGAGAGAGGACGCTTTGGGTAGTGGACGAGAGCACGGGAAGTGACTGTTTTGACAACTCTAGAGGTGGAGAAGGTTGATGGAATTATTCTTGACTCAAAGGCCCGCACACTAGACATCGTCGTTCCACTCACTCACCCTTCGCTCAAGACCAGAGACGATGAGAGAAGAAGAGAGAAGAGAGAAGAGCGCCACAAAATGATTTTTTATTTTATTTTTAATTCCATAAGTAGAGCCACGCAAAATGAGGGTCTCATAAAAGGGCAATGCCGGGCAGCCCCTTATAACTACAGTGCATCAACGCTGGGCAGCCGCAAAATAAGAGTCTCGTAAAAGAGCAATGCTGGGCAGCCCTCACAGCACTGTAGCTGTGAGGGGCTGTCCAGGCTGTTGGACTGTTTTCAGCTTTTTTTTTTTTTTTTTTTTTTTCTTTTTTTCTTATAGAATGAGGTTTGTTTGGATTAAAAAATTAGATGAATTAAAATAAATTTATTTTATTTTTTTAATATTATTATTATTTTATAATTTAAAAAATATATATTGAAATTTAAAATATATATATTAAAATATATATTTTATATAAAAAATTAAAAAAATATACTAATAAAATAAAAATAAATTCAGATAAATTAAACCCATATTACAATCCAAACAAGACCTCATAGTAGCAGTATTGGTTTTTCCGTATCTATAAGACTATATGCAAAAGGTCCACATACAAAAAATTCGCATAAAAATGATATAGAAATACGTTTAAAATTTCATATTAACTAATATTAAAGGAATTAAAATAAATAAATAAAAAAATCATTTACTCAATACAAATAAAATTGAAAATTAAAAAAATTAAAGCGTAAAATACAATCATACATAAACTACAACTAAATTTCTACACAATTTTCTACGAATATCATTTTTCATATGACAAATCATATCTTTTAAGAATTGATTTTTATATTAAGAAAAACTCATTACTCTTTGCGGTAAATACATCGATAAAGGCTGTTAATTAATCTCGCCAAAAAAAACTGAAGCTTCCAAACTAAAACTGTGAAATGCTTGTCAACCCTCAAATCGAGAACTTAACCTCTTAGTTAAGGCCCATAAGCCAAGCATATGTTTCTTATGAAAATTAAGAGGCTTAAGAATAAGTTAGAAGTTGTAATAGCTCAATTTTTTGAAATAAAGTATTAACTTGAGAATATTTTAAAAAAATTTATTGAAAATATATTTTTTCATGGAAATAGAAGTTGAAACTTAGAGGATAATTGTGAGTTATGAAAATGTAAAATTATGTATTCTAAGATAAATTTTGAATTAACCTTTGAAAATTTTAACAAGGTCTCAATTAGAGAAATTCAATTTAAATCTAGAAAGAGATAGATTTTTGAAATTTATGAGAGAATTCAAGAGGAAGTGATAAAATCAAAAATCAAACACTTGATGTCCAGAATAAGTGTTTTTGGATTGGTCCATCAAGTTTTGGTAAAATAAGCATAACTCTTTTATATGAGGTCCAAATGAGATAATTTCAATTCGAATAGAACATTACGAGGCAGATCTAAAACTTTTCTGTTTTAGGTTTTTGAAGATAAATAATGGATTAATGACTAAATCTGGTGTGAAGTGGATGGACATGAATAAGAGTCAACTGGTAACCGACTTAATTGAGTTGTTTTATGTTTGGCCATGTGACGAAAATTGTTATTGACTACCAAACTTTCTAAGGTCTTGACATGTGTGGAAACATGTGGCAAGTTGATAAAAATTCATCTAGAAGTCTTGGTGGGTAAGAAGAAAAAAAAAAACAAATGGAGAACTCAAATTGGGTATTCTTGGGTGGTTTTGACGTGTTTCGGTGAATTAAGCATATCTATATCATTTGATCTCTTAATAATGTGATTCAAAATCCTATAAAATTTTAAGAGGATTATCTAAAACTTTCATTTTAGAGTTTTCGAAAAATTGAATTAGATCAAGGACTTACTTGGGATGGAAGTGGCCGGATACATCTCATTGGAAGAAACCATCATGCTATTTTGTTTTTACCCCACATGAGTTGGTTTTTTTTGAGCCATTGATCAAGATTATCTCATAGATGGATTAAGATTCACTATTAGATTAAAAGATCAGCATATTTCCATAAGATTTGAAGTGATCATGAAGTTACAAGAATAGGAACACATCACCAATCGACTAAATGAGATTGCCAAATGCTCAAGGCATTCCCCAACCCTTGTGTCGCCTCCTATAGGTATAAATAGGAGTATTGGCTTTTATTCATCCCCTTTTAGAGATACCACATGGTCATAGTGAAAAAAATTCAAGAAAATTCATTCAAAATCTACTCACTTCATCAAAACATCAAAAGAGAGTTAAGTGAGAGCATTGGAGGAAAAGCAACCCGACATCTAATCTAGTTTTGGAAAAATTTGTAAGTGCACTACTTAACTTAATCTTAACATAGAATAAGTGATTTGGTAATTGGATTATATTTGATATTTATTTGAGCTTAATCGTTGTTTATGTGTTAAATTGAAATATATTAAATTTTGGAGTGATTTTTGTTATGAAAAAATGTTAGGAAAATTATGAGATCTTAGAAATATATTATATGTTGTTATATGAAGAGAATTATATAAAAACATGAGGCCTTGATTTTGAAAAAATTGATAAACCAACTCTAGCAAATCTCGTTCTTAAAAGGGTTATTATTGGCAGATTCGACATTCTTTGATAAATCAGAAATAACTTGTTAGTGTGATGTCAGAATTGAATAATTTAAGAGGACATGGAAAGATAAAATAAATATCTACAACTTTTATGTTTTAAGTTTTAAAAGATAAGAACTCAATAAATGGCTAACTTGGGATTGAAGTGGCCGAATAGAGTTTATCATAGTAGGCATTGACTTCATTGGTGTATTTCTTTTATTCTAAATTCTTAGTGACTTGTTTTTAATTATTTGAATGAGATTTTAATAAGTATGGTAAGTTTAGAAACTCCAATTTACTTAAAAAATTTTCAAGAATTATTATGCTAAAAATTATTAAGGAAATATTCAAGATAACAAGATAAATAAGCTTGAATTATTAAGGTGTATATGTGAATTTTGGGTTGATTGGAATAAGAATGAGATAAGGTTTAATCCTATAGGAGTTTCAGCCAACCTTGAGTTGATGATATTTTAATAGTTTATTTTGTTATTTAAGCATTTTCATTATATACTATCGTTATGAATTGATGTGACATAAATGATTTTACACATGATGTATCTTACTATGATATGAATTCGCATATTATAAGATTCATATGGACATGAAACATGCATGTCATAAGTTTAAGTTTATACCTATATTACATTTCTTCACGTATATGTGTCGTTATAAGTCATTACGTCAATTTTAAGAAAAGTCAATATTACATGTCGTCATGTAAGTGTTGTCACGGGTCATGATGAACATTTAAGAAATAAGGTAAGTGGATATGATATGGCTCAACCACAGGTAATAATAGTGAATATGGCCCAGTCACGGGTAATAATAGTGGATATAAGTAAAGACTTATAAGAATAAGAATTTTAAGGAAAAAATAAAAGTTAATGCATGGTATAAGTTTGTACATAAAAAAGAGACATCAGTATAAATCCACTTAAGAGATAAGTTTAAGTCATGCATGAGTCACATGAAACATGCCACAAATATATACTCTTGCTGTCTGTCTTGTATGTGATTATTTTATGATATCTATGCTCTTATTAAGTTACGTGTGTATTTACTGAGATTTTCAAGAAAATTTCATTCTTGTATGTTTATTTTCTTTTTGGAAATTTTAACTTCACTACAGGGTTTGATGTCTAACATGGGCAAGGCCTCGATTACTCGAGAGACTCGAAGGAACCCTGAAGAGCTCTCGAAGTACTCTCTCTCTATTTATAAGTTTTTAACCAGTTGATAGTAGTAGAGACCGGTATCGGCATGTAAAAAGAGTTTTTCGAAGTGAATAAGGAGCTTAGGCAGCCTTAAGTTAAAATTTTGAAAAGTTTGTATAGTAGCTGAGAAAACTATCTGGGTTATGCATGTAAGGATACAATGTTATTATAAGAATGAATGATGCGGATGTTATGGTTTTATTTCACCATGTGATCATTAAAAAATTTTTAGTCAAAACTTTTTCCCTGTGACTTGCATTGCATGTACTAGTAAGTCTAAGTGTATGCATTAAATTTCAATAATTCCGAGGGTGAGTAGCCTAGCGTTATTTACCCTAACACTTCAATTTACATTGAATTATGAATGTAAATTGGGGGCATCACAGAAACTATCAAAAACAAGTTGGATTTTAAAATGTATTTTCAATTGAAGGGGTAGGAAAGAGTGAAAGTTTGGCTTTGTTATGGGATGAGGATGTCAGACTCAAGATTCAAAATTAAACACAAAGGCACATAATACCTGGGTTAATAAAAAAGATTTCTCTTGGATGCTAACATGCTTAAAACAGAAAATAGACACAAAAGATGGTGCATTTTGAGACATCTTAAGTTGCAGCATTTGTATAGAAGATTTCAATGAGATCCTATATTAAAGTAAAAAGTATGAGGGGTTAGAAGCAAAGAAAAACAGATAGAGACATTTAGAAAAGTATTGCAAGACTGCATGCTTACTGATTTAGGCTCAACAAAAGGTAAATACATGTGGACAAATAACAAATATGATCAAACCTTTACTAAGGAAATGCTTAATAGAGCAACTGCAAATGCTTATTGGTGTACAACATTTGGTGGAGGTAAGGTGCAAGTGATGGCTACTTCTACTTTTGACCACTATCCAATTTTAATGTCAATAGGTCAGCATATAATAAGGCAAACAAAACCTCACAAGTGGGAAGATATGAAGATATATGGTCTATCTTTCTTGATTGTAAAGATGTGATTAAAAAGGCATCACAAAAAGGGAGAGGCAATTGAGGTGACCTACAGAATATAAAAGATAAGTTAGAGAGTTGCATGAGAAGGCTAAGGTGGTGGAACTACAAAAAAGAATATGAAGCAAAAGGAAGTTTAATTCAGAAGACCACCAGATTGCAACAAATGCAACAATCACTTAAAAAATATAGTTCAACAAATGAAGCAGTTTCAACAAGAAATAAATGAGATGCTGAAAAGGACCACTTGAAATGGTAACAAAGGGCTAAGGTGACATGGCTACAACAAGGAGATCGAAATACAAGGTATTACTATCTTTGTGCTAGTAAGCAAGAGAAGAGAAATACAATTGTGCAAGTTATGGATGGTAATGGTGTAAGTATATCAGACATTGATCAAATTGGGAAGGCTTTCACTCAGATCTATAAGCGATTATTTACATCCTCTAGGCCTACTAATATTGAGAATTTTCTCAATGCAACTAAGAGAAAAGTCACACAACAAATGAATGACAAACTACTATTACCTTTTAGTAAAGAGGAAATAAAAGAGACAATGTTTCAAACAAGTCTCTATAAAACTCTTGGCCCAGATGACTATGGTGCATGCTTCTATCAAAGGTATTGGCCAATATTGGGAGATGAGGTATGTGAGGCTATTTTAACTTTTTCTAAAGTCAAAGCAACATATGTCTGCTATTAATAGGACTGTAAAAAGACCGAACCGGATTGGTGAATCGGATCTGACTGGATCAGTTGTCCCGGACCAAGACCGGACCGGACCGATTCCATTCGGTTCGGTCCGGTCCAAATTTTACATGGACCGATTAATTCCGGTAATTCGGTCCGGTCCGGTCCAAATTTTACATGGACTGATTAATTTCGGTATGATCCGGTCTAGAGGATTTCTCCCCCTAGACCGGACCGGACCGAACCCCATATATATATGTATATATAAAACTAGTATATAAATTATAATATTAATATTAATATAAATTAATATATTAATATATTAACATATAATATATAATATATAATATATATACTCTTATAATATTAACATATTATAATTTATTAATTGACTAGTTGTAGTATAAAAATATAAATCATGATATTTCTATATATAGAATATTAGTAATAACTTATAAGTAATAAGTGTATTATTATTATTTAATATATTATTACTAATTTATCACTATTTACTAACATATAAATATATATATACTAATGTAATAGCGTTATTAGTTATAATTTACTAACATATTATAAATATAATATATACTAACATATTAATATATAATATATACTCTTATAATATTAATATATTATAATTCATAGTAGTTAAATTTGGGCAAAAAAAATACTTGATCATTGTAGAATTTTAGATTAAATTTAGTTCATTAAATCACATGGGGCACTCTTGGACCGGACCGCCTCTGGACTGAATTAGACCGAACCGGTATAGACCGAACTCCTGTTCGGTCTAGTCCAGGGTGAGAGAATTTTTGGACCGAATGGAACCGGTCCACAAATTTTCCGGACCGGACCGGACCATTTACACCCCTAACTATTAATCATACATACCTAGTGATTATACCTAAACACAACAATCCAAAGAGCATCATAGAGTACTGATCTATCAGTTTTTGCAATGTGCTCTACAAAATTATCACAAAAATGTTGGTCAATTGAATGAAGAAAATTCCGCTTGCTATTATCTCACAGAACCAATGTGCATTTGTCCCAGTAAGATTAATTTTCTACAACATTTTGGCTACATATGCACTTCACACAAGAAAACAAAATTGCATGAAAATAAAGGTTATATAGCTATTAAATTAATTGTGAGCAAGACTTACGATAGAGTTGAGCAGTGTTTTGTCAAGGAGGCAATAGTCAAGATTAGTTTTGATACACAATGGACTGGTTTGATTCAAAGGTGTGTATCTTCATCTTCCTTTTTAGTTATACTCAATGGGGTGGCTCAGGAAGTGTTTAAACCCTCAAAAGGGTTAAGACAAGGCTGTCTATTATCCCCCCTTTTTATTTATAATTCTTTATGAGGTTTTGACTACTAAACTACCTCAAGCATAATAGAAGGGGCTTATTTCTGGAGTTCCAATAGTTAGGGGAAATATCAAGATGAAACATATATTCTTGACTAATAATAGCCTATTGTTTTGCAAGGAATCTATGCAAAAATGGACTAAATTAAATTAAATTTTACATGGTTATGAGCAAGCATATGGACAACAATTAAACAAAGAGAAAATCAATGCTTTTCAGAACAAACACTAAAAAATTTACAAGGAACTATATCATGGAGATAGCAAGTTTAAGAGCTTCATCTAACTTGAAAAAATAATTGGGATTTCCATCCTTAATTGGAAGGTCAAAAGTTATAGAATTCCATTGTATAGTGGAAAGGTTAGCAAAAGATTAGAGAACTGGAAGAACAAGTTTCTCTCATAGGTTGGCAATGAGATATTGATAAAGGCAGTCATTTAAGCTATCACAACACATAGCATGAGTTTGTTCTCTTTACCAAAGACATTGTATAACAAACGTAATGCTTTAATGGAAAACTTCTGGTGGGGAGCTCAAGAAAATCATTAAAAAATCCATTGGAAAGAATGGGATAATTTGAGTATAAGCAAAATAGATGGGCGGATTGGATTTAGAGATTTGGTGAGTTTCAACATAACTCTTCTAGCTAAACAAGTTTGGAGATCAATCATCCAACTTCTCTGGTAGCTAGGATCTTGAAAGAAACCTATTTCCCCAATTCCACTTTTTTGCAAGCCAAGTTAGGATCAAAACTCTCATTTGCTTGGAGGAGTATATACTCAACAATTGATTTAGTAAAGGAATGAAGCATTTGGAGGGTGAGAAATGAAAAAAAAATGTGTGGAAAGATAAATGGATCCAAAGACCTAGGGTTTTGTGCAACATTCAATCACTAATGCAAGTCTTACCAGAAAATACAAAGGTTGCAGATTTAATAGATCAATCTAGTGGATGGTGGAACATGCAACTTCTCAAGAATGCTTTTAACGAGGAAGAGGTAAAAGAGATCTTGAATCTACCTGTCTCAAAGTGTGCTACTGAAGATAAGCTAGTGTGAAAAGACACATCAAATGGTGATTTTTCAGTTATAAGTGCATATCACCTGTACAATCAACAACAAAGAAGTAAAATGGAGGAGTGTTCAATAAAAGGGGATAAGGTGAACTATGAAAACTGGTATAGAATTTGCAAACAAAAAACTCAGTCAAAGAGTTTATTTGACAAGCATGTAAATATGCTTTACCTACAAAGTAGAATCTATTCAGGAGAAAGGTCACTACAAAGCTACTATGTCTCATTTGTCAAAATGCAAGTGAAACCCCAACACATATTCTTTGGTCATGCCCATTTACAAAGGATGTGTGGAGTTTGAGAAGTAGAAGAATGCAAAATTTGTAAGAATAGATGAAGATTTGGCTCTTTTTCTATCTATGTTTAATTCAATAAGCGAGAATGAAGTTTGCCTTTTTGCAGAAACAACAAGGGCATTGTGGACTAGGAGAAATCAATGAGTTTTTAAAAATGGTCTCTTATCTCTAGCATCTATATTTATCGGATCCCAACAAACACAACAAGAGTTTAAACAAGCACAACAAATGGATCGAGGATCACAAAGAACAATACAGAATCAGGTTAGCACAATATGGAAAGTTTCACCTCCAACTTGGCTTAAAGTAAATTGGGATGTGCCAATCAGAGCAGCTGATTACAAAATTGGTATTGGAGTGGTGATCTAAGATAATGAAGGGGATGTTCTAGTCACTCTAATACAATTATGCAACCACTTCCATTATGTTTCCAACCATCTACTGCAGAGGTAAGGGGACTAGTAACAGTTGCATTGTTGTGTATAGAGCTGGAACTGAAAAATGTTGTTTTAGAGGGGAAATCAAGTTTAGTTGTTAATGCAATGAGACAAAGCAAAGTACAAAATGGGATGTTGAATTGCTTGGTAGAGGATGCTAAAGCTGCCTTAAGGAACGCAAGATGGAAAATTTAACATGTCAAGTGGGAAGCAAACAATGTGGCACATCATTTGGCTTAAAAATTAGTTTCATTGGGTTGGAAAATTCTAATTATAAACTACGTAAACCTATGTATTATGTCTCTTCTAATGGCTGATGGCCAACATACAGTTTGAAGTAATGGAAATCTTAAGAGTTAATAAAATATTATTATTTTATTATCTTTTTTAATATTTTCTTAAAATTATTATTTTTTCTAAAATTATTATTTCTGTATAATTTTTTTTATATCTTTGAGCTGAGGCCCAAGCTACCAAAGTTTTATTATTTGCATTGCTGTTGAGAGAGAGAAAGGGTAGGAGAGAGAAAAAAAATAAAATAATATTTGGAAAGTGAACAGTATTTCTTCAAATTTGAAGAAACATTGTTCATAGCTATGCAAAATTTGGAAGATTAATAATCTAAAGCAGACTAATTTAGGGAGATATCATACATATATGAAGATGCATAAGCTAATACTAGTGCTCTCGCATATGATTTAGGATAAGAGGGAAAAAAAATATAAACTTATCATCATGCCAGTAAAAATTAATTAAAAAAATCAAAAACCAGTTTGGAAGACTGGAACAGTCTGGATTGGTTAATTTGGTCCAATTTTGGAGCAATCCACTATCCAAATTAGAACTGGTTTCTTTATTTTGAAAATAAACTAAATATAGTCTGATCTCGATTTTATATTTTCTTCGACTAGATCGGACCAACTCGCATATTTATATATTTTTAATATTATATATAGTAGTTTTCATTTTATATACTTTTCATATATAATATATAATATATATATAAATATAATTATAAATTTTAATTATAAATAAAATTATGTTATATTATAATTTATTTGATCATTTGTTTAAATATAAAAATATATATAATGTATTAATTATAATTTATGGCCTAGTTAATTCTCAACATATTTCTTTTGACAAAATACATTAGTATTATTACATTTTATGGCTTATTACTAATACTATTAGTAATACACTTTACATTAATATATAAACTACTACATCAATCACTATAGTATTAGCTATATTAATACTAAATCACTATATGATACTATTAACTATAGTGATATGGTAATAATAATACTACTACTAAGTATACTAATACTATTAGTGACATGGCTATACTAATATTTATACTAATACTATTATATAGTTATTCTAATTTATAATCACTATAACAAATACTAATATATAGTTAAGCTAAACATTTTAAATAGAAAATCAAATCGAACTGGGTTAGAACTAATAAAATCAAAAGTATTGATTTAGGAGGGTAACTATTGTAGGATCAATTTTTGAAAATGCAAAATCGGTGTATACCGATATAGACTTACTCAGTCCTAAGTTTTTTCTAAAATCGGACCAAATAGGACCGGGTTACAGCCTTATTTACATCCCTACACCATAAGATTCATAGAAATAAACTCCCACTTCTATTCTGGAATTTGGAGTAGTTGTAATAATCCTGCTAGCCTTTCATGTTCCACTTTCACCTGTTGGCAAGTTAGATATTGTTCTACAAATTTGAAAATTTTTTTTTTCATACCATTCTACAAAAAAGACTCATTCAAATCCTATTACATTTTGGTTCTCCCTGTGTATGCTATGTAAAGAGAACAATGTGTTTCCTCAAGAATCATTCTTTTTATTTTATCATTATCTAGTACACACAATCTACTTCCAAAACTCAATACTCCATCTTTAGAAATACTAAACTCAATTTTATCTCCTTTCTCCGCTTCTTCTACCAGTCTAGCTAACCCTGATTTTTTTATTTTTTGTGGGCGACCTAAATCCTATCTATTAAGCTGGGTTGAACCATCAAATTGGGTATGAAGGCCCGTTGGTCACTAGTAACCACTTAGATACATGTTCTTTCTAAGTCCATTAACAATTGATGTTGTGTGGTAAGAGTTGCAACTATTGGTACCATTGACTTCCTGCTTAGTGCATCTACTATGACATTAGCTTTACCTAAATGGTAGTTAATGGTGCAACCATAATCCTTAATTAGCTTAAGTCATCTCCTACGTCTTATATTTAATTCCTTTTTAGTGAATATTCTGAGTGAATAAATACATCATACTCTTGTGATTTATGTTAGGGGTGTAATAATAACCCAGTAAAATGGAAAATCAGCTCGAACCGATGGTTTTGATCCGACTTTGAATAGGTCTAGTCCGGTCCGAGACCGGTTCTTTTCTTTTAAAAATCGATCAAATCCTATTCGGACTCGGTTCTAAATTTTTTGGGACCGGATTGGACCGGTTCGCATATTTATATTTATTTTTAATTAATTTTTAAAATTATATGTAATATTTTTATATATAATATAAATAATAATTATATATAAAACAATGTTATATTTTAAGCTATAACATAAAATTTTAATCTTAAACATGTAGATTTATCTGATCATATGTTTTAAATATAAAACATATATAGTATATTAATTACATTTTTTGCCCTAGTAAATTCTCAACATATTCCATTTGATAAATTAACACTTGACTAAAATTGAAACACTATATCAAAACTGATAAAATTGGAAGTACCAATTTAGGAGGGTAACTGATGCAGGATTGGTTTTTGAAAATGCAAAACCGTATAGACCAATTCGGTCCCAAAATTAGTCTAAAATCGAACTAAGCCGAACCGGTTGCACCCCTAATCTATATAGATTTCGCACCTTCTTCCATATAAATAATGAGTCCAAATCTTAAGTGTAAAGATAACAACTGCTAACTTCAGATAATGTGTGGGGTAATTTTGCTCATATGGCTTCAATTGTCGTGAAGTGTATGCTATAACTTTTCCATGTTGCATCAACACACCTCAAACCCAACATTGATAAACCACAAATCCTCATCTTTCAATGGGAATTATCAGAATTGGAGTTGTCACTATCCTTTTCGTCAATTTGTGGAAGCTTTCTTCACACTTTGTGATTCACTTAAACTTATTATTCTTCCTAGTAAGGGTAGTAAGAGGAATCATGATTTTTTAGAAACTGTTAATAAATTAGCAGTAATATCCAGTTAATCCTAAGAAACCTCTAACTTCATGCACATTGATTGGTCATACCCAATTAACCGCTGCTTCAACCTTTTCAGGGTCTAGTAAGATACCATCCTTTGAGACTACATGTCCCAAATGAAATGAACTTAAAGCCAAAATTCACACTTATTCAACTTAGAAAATAACATCTCCCAACCATCCCTAAAATAGACTCAAGCCAAGATTCACATCTCAAATAAATTTCTTCCAAAATTCAAATCTCATTATGTTATTCCAAACTACCATTCTTTCCAAAATGATAGACCATGCGTAAGGATCAAGAGATGAACCAGAGATTGATCGACTAGACAGCAACGACACAATAGGAAGAATAAACTCAATCCTTTGATTTATCAATAGTATTATGGCATCATTAACTAAGTTGCGTGAGCTACTTGGTGGATTAGCCTAGTAGTTACTTTAGTTTTTTCTTGTATTTAAGGAGCTCGGCCTCAAGTACTCTTAGATTACAGACCTTTTGAACTTATGCTATAATCTTTAACATCTATCACATTTAGTTTATGAAATATGTTTCAATATTTTGAGATACATCTTATTTAGTCAATAATATTATTTAAAGAAAGAAATTATTTGCTATGAATATTGCATCTTTCTAGATGTATGCTAAGTGGATTGTATCTTTTTTTGTCATAAATTATGATAGGTCACCTTGGTTACATGTTCCGATACTTCAAAGTCCATCCTATCCCAAATAGAATATGTGGGCATCACATGCCATGTTATGCCATATCATCTATCACACGATCAATTGTCATTAAATATATTTTTCATGTCACACCATGCACATGCATAGAGTATGTCACTAATAATATTTTAAAGTGAATGGAATCTTTTATTTTTATCAAAACCTCAAGTGTTAGGATGTGGTATTATTCTAGTGGGACTCCATGGTCCACTCTGGATTGTTTAAACTAGCGTGTGATTTCTTGAGTTGACAAATGATTAAGTAACTGGTTATTGGAGCAAAGTCAAGCACCTGGCTCTAGTGGTGTCACAACATATTTATCAATTTTTTTCCAGATATAATGACGTACTCATAACTGGCGCAAATGCATGTGATGTGATACAATACTAATAAGGGCACATGACTCAATGGGGCCTATAAATTATCCAAATGTTCATGGTTACTCAACCATGTCTATGTTGAACAAGTTTCCAATTTTATATCACATTCATGTTAAGTTTAGTTCATGTCAGTTTTAGTTCAAGTCAGTTTTAGTTCAAGTCACTTCACATCACATCAATGTGCAATCACGTTACTTTTCAAGTTCAACACATGTTATGTTACTTGTCATGCCGTATCCCTATCATTCATGCCATTATATTGTGATGCATGCATAGTTATACTATTGGTAGCTTGGTAGTCTACTTTCTAATATTTATAAACAAATCTCACTCCGTAGTCCCAACTACCATTTGTCCAGAAATGATCGATGATGTGTTAGGATATCAAGAACCCATGCCCGAAGGACTAGACGAGGCTGACTAGTCCATAGAGATATGATGAAGAACTCATAACTATGGTTATCCAGTTTCGAAACATGGTTTTGGAGATCACAGCTATCTATGGACACTCAACAATTTAGTAGAATGGATTATATTTCTAGACTATATTTTATTAGCAGTGTCTTTTGATACTTATGTTGTTACATACTTTTTGGACAAGTGCTGTAGCTCTTGGATATTTATTATTATGTGAAATTCTGGAGTATGTTTATATTTTTGGTTGTATTACATCTGGTACATAGTATTGGTCAATAAAAAAAATGATCCACTACGAAAATGGCATAAAGAGTCCTGCTAGGTGCACTACATCTTTAACTATAATTAACAAAAGTATGTAACTTTGTTTTGCATGTCTTAATGCTTCAAGTTCCATTAAATCCCAAGCGACAAGTTGAAGGGCATCATAGGATGATATCTGAACAATACATCTTTAGGTTAAGCCCACATGTCCTTAAGAATTGTACCGCGGTATAGGTTTGAAATTTACTCTTTTATTAGGCTTGGATTTTCCAAAGTATAAGGGTTAGTACGTGAAGCTGATAGACGTTAACATCTATTTTAGGAAGTAGGATTAAAACTTTTACTCTTTTTAATTTTTTGAAGTATAAGGGTTAGTGCATGAAGCTGATATACGTAAACATGACGCATGGTAGAGCACCCAGAGATCTTGGTGAAGGTAACAACTGTTGGAACAGAATCCTCCAATGGACGGAGGGCAAGGATTAGTAGAAGCTCTACCTCTATTGACAACCATGCTCAGACAACAGAAATAGCAGCAAAAACACATGCTTGGACCAAATGTTAGGAGTTGTCCCTAAAAAAAGTTTCTAGTATACCGTTACATAAACTACTTTGATAACGAAGTTCCAATGAGGGTAGACAAGTGGATAATTGATCTCGAGTGGACATTCTAGATTTTGGTCGCACAAAGGACTAGAAGATATTGTATGTCAGGTATCTCTTTCAAGGAGAGTCTACATATGGTATGATACAAGAAGTCAGCTTCTAGCAAAAGAGTTAGGATCCCTAGCAGCTTTGACTTAGGGAAGGTTCTTAGAAGAATTTGATAACAGATTCTTCCTAGATTTTATGAAGCAACAAAAGGCTCAAGAGTTTTTGTCGTTGGTATAAGGCGACATGACTGTGGAACAATATGTTGTCAAATTCATGAAATTAGGGAGGTTCACACCTCACTTGATTTCCACTAACAAGATGCAGGTGTAGAAGTTCTAGGGAGGACTATAGCCTAAAATCCATAGCCAAGTGGTGTGTTTTAGAATCGATAATTACCAAAAAATGGTAAATGTTGCTGCCATTTTAGAAGTTGAGTAAATAGGCTTGGTTGCTTAGATAAATTTTGAACAGAAGAGGGCCATTCCATTTGTTGCAAGTGGAAGTGTAAAGATTCACTAATCCAAACAAAGGCAAGGGGATAGTGATTGGAAGACAAATGTCATCCTCCAATCCATAGTGTGCGAAATCCCACAAACTTGACCTTGGAGTTATGGTTATGGAGTCTACTTCAAATGCAGAAAGCTCAGGCACATTATCAGAGTGTGTCCCAGTGTAGCTCAGAGCAATGGAGAAGGTTATAACAGTAACAATAAGTTGAAGCCAAGGCCCCATATCCTAGCAGGAGTGAATGTTGTAACACTAGGTGATGTTGATGTCAATGCTCTAAAGATCGAGGAAGCTGACATCATCAGTAGTATCTTTTAAGACCTTGTGTCTTTAATTTAAATTAGATTGATAGAATTGCTATTGATGGCCTTTATTCAAAGCTCATTTAGTTACTGGCTTAAAAATGAAAACAACCAATGAAAAAAATATAATTGAATACCACATTGGAAAGCCTACTAACTTATTAGTCAATATTATCTTTAATAGCATAGTCCATGACTAATTAACTTATTACTCAAATCATCTCCATAGCCTCATCCAAAGCCCAATTACTTGCTTATATCCAAATACACTATTTATTCATGGTTAAGACATATTTCCTAGGCCAAATATTGAGCCCTAATAAAAAATACCATAATTCATGAGGCCAATTGAACTCTTTTGTTTTACAAAATCACTTGATCCAAGTGCGCACTATTATAATAGGTCTAGATAAATTTCTTCTTTATCACCAAGATTAGGCACTTGGGTATATAGCTCCATGTATCATTAACATATGTCTATTCTTCACCAATTGCAGGAAAAATCATCAATTATACTCATCTAATCAACCAATGCCATGTTCTTCAGCCCAACAAGCTTAAATTTCATAAGCTTGTTTGAAAAACTCATCTCATTTAAAAAAAATTTCATAACCAACTGCTTTCTAAATATCACTCAGAAACAAATATTCTTCAATTTCAAATTTTCAACTTTTTCATCTAATTAAGAAAACTTTCCAAAACTTTCAAAGAAAGCACAAACTAAAAATAATACAACTTTATAAGATTTCAAAAAAAAATATTAAAAAAAATTATTCTAACAATATTTTAACTTTAGAATATTTTTTAACACTCTCTCTCTTTTCCCAAAATTTACTAAGATATTGTAACTCAAACTATTTTGCTATTATTCAAAAACCATTTTACTATTATTCACAAAACGTTCATCACATCTCATTCCTCAAACATTCCCTAAATATCTCTATTACGAATGATCACTTTTCATTGAACATTATGTATCTAAATAGATTGTGACGATCTCATTTTTTTTTTAACCAAAACATTCCTCTGTATTGCATTAAGAAGTATGAATTACAACTTTGTCATGTAAAATCAAACTATACAAACCCTCTAGGCCATCTTCCATCATACTACATCCTCATCTACATTTAATGCTAACTTTACTAAAAAACCAGGAGCCTTGTTTGCTTCTCTAAATGGTGACTAACCAGTGAGGTCTATTTTTTAACCATCGCCTTATATCTTCAATTATCTGGCCTCCCCACTCCCAATTCTCCTATCTACTTTTAAAACTTTGACAATGCTCAAAGCATCGACTTCGAATTCTACTTTACCTACCTATATATCCTCACAAAGCCTCAAAGCTTTCCACAATGCTATAGCTTCTGCTTAGGTGGCAGAAATGACATGGAACTGTGGCAAACAAGTAGATAGCAAAATGTCTCCCGACTAAACTCAGACCACAACTCCACCTCCCATCTCCTTGTTATTCTTCATAAAAGCAACATCCTAGTTAACTTTTGTTCCCTCACTTTTGTCATCTTTCACCTTACTAGCTCTCTTCTTACAAGATTTTCCATTGAGCTTTCTAGACAGTTTGCTTCTTTGAACTCAACAATTGTTATCTTAGCTTGTTTGAAAATAGTGGTAGGGCTAGTAAACTAAGCTTCATATATAAATCTATTTCTTTGTAGCCAAATTTTTCTTGAAACTATGCAACTAGTTCCAATTCTTTCATACTCAATTCTATGTCATCTTTCTCCATACAAGCTCAAAGTCTCTCTCTTCCAATGACCACTTTTGTACTGGACTATTCACCTATGCCCAAACATCCATTGATGCAACACAACTCCAAAACACATGGCATACTGTTTCTTCATGTTGGTTACAGATTGGACAACAGGATTTCTCAATCACCTTTCTTTTGAATAAGTTTTTCCTTGTTGGTAAGCAATTGTTTTAAAACTTTCCATAGAAACATTTTTATAACTCTGGGGACTTTAACCTCCAAACGAAACTCCATCCTTCCTTTTCAAAAGAAGCATTAGAAGACTCCCCCATCATCCTTCTCCTTCCCTGCATTTCAAAATGATATGCAAATTTCACATTAAAAAGAACCACTTCTCGAGGGTGCCCAAACTTGTTTATCTAGCCTGCCAGTTTTTCTAACTGATAAACGACATATAATAAAAGCTTCATCTTCTTTTAAAACCTCATTCACCACCTCCTATTTCCAGTCACCATTTTGTTTATCAATTAACACAACCACCCTATCCTATGTAGTGAAGCATTTCACAGGAGATTAGATTTTTTAGGACAGTTGGGAGCTCCACCTATTCCTCCATATCTTTGTACTCTTCCCATTGCCAACCCTCCATAGTCCATACTAATCCTTCTTTCAACAAATCAATTGTCCCCCACAAACTTCTCTAGATTAAAGAAGGATTTCTATCCAGTTTGCCTCCAACACAATAGATGATTTATAGTATTTATCTTGTAAAACCCTTGTTGTGATAAGTTCTGAGTTTTTCAACACTCTCTAGCACTGTTTTGCTAGGAGAGCTTTATTAAAACTCTCTAGCTCTTTAAAACAAGGGTTCCCACTTTTCTTTGAAGCTCCCATTCTATCTCAGCCCATCCACCTTAGCTTTTTGTCATTTTCTTTAAAGTTCCACTAGAACTTTGCCATTTCAATTGCTATTTTCTTGCATAGCTTTTTTAGAAGTGCAAAAGAACTCATGCAGTAAGTATGGATCAACTGAATCATAGTTTTTTGAAGAACTTCTTTTCCAGCAAGAGACATAAATTTTTTCTTCCAATTATTTATTATTTTCCATACTTTATCTTTAATACTTCTAAAAGTATCATACCTGAATCTCCCCACCATTGCAGGTAATCCGAAGTAATTTTTAAATTTGTTTGAACTCGGGCTCCCAGGTCTTCAATGATTCTATCCTAATCACCCCTTCTTCCATTTGAACTAAACATAATGGTGGTCTTTTGTTTATTAAGACATTGCCCTAAGGCCCTTTCATAGAGCTGCAAAATGCTCTTATCTTCACCCATTCCTCCCAACATAATATTCAAAAAATGATGCAATCATTAGTAAAAAGAAGGTGAGTAAGCTTTAAACTTCCTTTTGCCAATGTCACATCTCTAATTAAACCTTCCCCTTCTACCTTATTTAGTAAGCTACTCAAGGTTTCAACACACAATAAGAAAATATAGGCAGAAAAAGGACATCCTTGCTTTAGACCTCTTGTTAGTATTATCATTTCTCCAGGCTATCCATTCAACAAAATAGCATAAGAAACAGTGGTGATGCAAGCCATTATCAAGCTGATCCATCTCCTCCCAAACTCCATTTTTAACATAACTGCCTCTAGATAGCTCCACTCAACTCTATTATAGGCTTTGAAAATTTCTAACTTTTAAGCCATGGACCTCATTATACCCTTAAGTCTGATTTTTGTAGAGTGTAAAGGCTCATAAGTTGTCATTGTCTCTTATGCTATTTTGATTTTGTGAGATCAAACCATTTAACACATTTTTCAATCTATTTGCCAAGAGTTTTACAATAAGCTTGTACAAGACATTGTACAAGCTTATTGGCCTAAAATCCCCCACTTTAACAGGCTCAGGCAACTTTGGTATCAAAGCTATATAAGTAAAATTCTGGGAGTTATCTATCATACCACCATTTAGGAAACTAAAAGTTGCTTCACTGACCTCTTCACCAACAATCTTGTGACAAATCTCATTGAAACTTTAATACAATTTTTTCAATATAAAATTAATGTATAAAAAATATTTCCAAAGTATTTCATTATTCTAGTAAAATTGTAGGATTTTAAGATTCTTAAATTGGAGAAATGATATTTGTAGTTTTAAAATATGTAATTTTTCCATCTCTTTAAAAAGTGTGGATAAATATGATATTCACTTGAAAAAGTCATTTATTTTCATAATAGATCCTTTTATTTTAAAGAAAATGCATGAAACTTCAGCACTTTTTTTTTTTTTTTTTATATAGAAACATATCTTCATTGCAATTTTTTTTTTTATAGAAACATATCTTGCCACCACATAGTCATATTTGAGATGGATCATACATTCCTGACTAAATGGTGAGTTGCACCATTAGTCTCATGGGGTGCAAATTGAAGTTGACACACGGTGAATTTCAACATCAACTTTTGAATTTTAGAAATCATAGTTTGCAGGGGTCTGTAGTGCAGTTTATCTCCTCAACCAAATTAAGGCAATCAAATTATATTATAAGATTTGCTATGCCTGTTTGAAAGCATATTTGCAATCCCCTTAGTACTACCATTGCCTCCACATTCTCAGTCTCTAGAAATTCCATTTCCACTCTTCTCATAGCCATAATCATAACACCCTTTGAATCACGTACTATAGCCCCAATGTCATTCTTATTGCAATTGAAGAAAAGGGCATAATCCAAATTTAACTTGAACCAATTAGTTGGAGGAGGGACCACTTGAAAGGTAGGGACTTATTAATAGACTTTTATTTCTGGCATTATGAAGGTAGTTGAATCTTCAAAGATAAAGCATGGCTGAGGACTTGCTGGGGGTGGCAAAACAATATCTTTATGCGGCTTTTTTATTCTATACCAGAAGCCCCATGACATTAAGATGAAATCCCTTAAATCTTCTTTAGAAGTTGAGTTCAGAACTCCCTAGCAGTTTGAAAGAATAGAAAAATGAATCAACCTACTAAAATTGAGCATATTTATTCACCCATAAATTATGTATGGTAGGGCAGAAAAGAAGTGCGTGAGCTGAATCCTCCAAAGCACAATTACAAAAGCAACATGATCTATCAACTGAATTCTCTTCCTGAGAAGGTTTGCTTTTAAAGGTAGAATCTCTTAGTAAGCTCTCCATGCAAAGGTTTTTGTTTTGTAAGGTATCTTTAAGCTCTAGAGTTTGTTCCAAAATTTCTTCTTTGAAGCTCCAGTAGAAGATTCCCCAACATTTGTGGAAATCAAACCCTTAAAAAATCTGTATGCATTGCACACAGTGAAGACCCCACTTTTTTCATGCTCCCATATCCACTTGTCCTGTACATTATTGTGGCTAGGGTGAATTCTTAGCACTACTTTAGCAACTTTTGGATGAAAAGAGTCATAACCTTTAACATATCCCTCCAATGAGCATAATCATCAACAGGGCGGAACTACGTTAACATCTGGGGGGGCCCCCCCAAAGGTTTTTGAAAAATTAAGTTAATATATAAGATATTACCATTTTTATGATATTTTATAAAAAAAATTCCTTTTTCAGCCCCCCAATACTGAATTTATATCTCACACTCTGAAATCTTCCTTATATATCAGATATCGTCAAAAAAATTGTAAAATATAAAATGTAACTTAAAATGGCTAGCTGTGTGCATACTTTCACGATTGCAGGCTGCAACTTTCCATAATTCTATGTACAATGTTCCAGCTAATTGCTATGAACCGGTCTCTAAAAATTATTCAGTAGTTTCTACAAGTCAATCTCTTGGACCTTTAGAAATTCTAACTACACCTACAAGACCGTTACTTAACGTTGTTGTCCAGCTTGTGCTTAAAACAAATCACTTCTACATATTATAGAAATTAAAAAAAAATTTAATTGGTAGAGCTCGAGAGTCAAGACCATACCATATTACCGCTGATTTCTTCTTCCTCTATTTCTTCTTAATCCTGCTTCCTGTTCTTGAATCTTGTTGTTGAGCTATTTTGATCGGAACGTGACGAATTTTGTTGGACGATTTCCTCCGTTGTAAAGGCTTGGGGCCTTGGGCGATTTCCAAATACTAAGCAGCTGAGGCCTGGCTCCTGGGATCTTCGAAATTCTGATTGGCAAATACCATTTACAAAAATCTGAAAGACTGAAAGCATTTTCCAGTTCCTGATCTCACCTCTAGGCTCTGGCTCTCGCCTTTCGGACTTGGCCCCTAGCCCCCTCAGGTTCTATCCTTCTAATATGCGTTAATCAATTAATTTGTTGCGGGTTGCCGTGTTATTGCTAAATTGCTAATCTTTTTATTATTTTATATTAACTTGTTGTCGAATGCCGTGTATAAAGTGTTCTAGAATCTGCTTAGCATTTACTTTTGCCTTTGTTTATTTTTTATTTTTAACAATTAATACGCCTACTTTAAGAATATTATAACTTATATTTTAAATTGTTTTTTATTAAGTCTGCTTTTAGTTTTCCTAAGTATGTTTTTAATTTATTATATTTAAATTTCTTTATTATATAGCTTGTTCCAGAATCTTTTATTATTATTATTATTATAATTATTATTATTATTATTATTAAGTTTAGATTTTTACTTTTAAATTTTAGAATTAATAATTTATTATTAGAATGTTAGTTTGATTAAATTTAGCTTTTAGATAACTTAGACTATCACTCTTAGATTTTAGCATTATTATTTACTCTTATTTATTTAGACAACTTAAATTGCTACTCTCATACAACAAATTAAAGAAAAATATAATAATTAAATTATAAAACTAATTGAGACTATTCCTTAATTTACAAACTATACAAAAAATCTAACAATTTCTTGAATATACTTAAAATTATAGAAAAATATGAGTAAGTCAAAAACAATTGATTCTTTTTTTAAAAAGAAAGATATGGACAAGTCGGAGAATAATATATATTTAAAGTGCTCGGTAACAATAAAATGTAATACTTCTATCACTGATAAGTATCCTTCTAAAATTTCAAAAATGCAACCTGAAGAAATAGATGCTACATTTTTAGAACATGATCCCGGATTACGTCCACAAATATGGGAATTTCCTACTAACCTATAAGATGAGATCCAACGTGCCTATTTTAAAGCTGGTCCATATCAACCTAGACTTTCAGAATATCCATTTTCAGGAATAGGCAATCAACATCGTCGATTTCAAGTTTCTTGGTTTCAAAGATATTCTAATTGGTTGGAGTACTCACCTTCGAAAAATGCTGTATTTTGTCTTCCATGCTACATCTTTGCTAAGAAATCAACAGGCCGTCCAGGATCAGATGTATTTACCAATAAAAGTTTTGACAATTAGAAAAAAGTAAATGATGGAATGAATTATCCTTTGATAGGACATTTGGGAAGAGATCCAAATTCACCACATAAAAAAGCTGTAAAATGTTGTGAGAATTTAATGAATCATACAAGACATATTGACAAGTTAGTTGAAAAACAGACATCACAAGAGATGATGAATAATCGATTGCGGCTCAAAACTTTGATAGATAGTGTTCGTTGGTTGACATTCCAAACTTGTGCCTTTAGAGGTCATGATGAAAACTTTGACTCAAAAAATCAAGGCAACTTTATTGAATTAATAAAATTTTTGGCAAGTTATAATGATCAAGTTAATGGAGTTGTCATGGAAAATGCTCCACAGAATGTCAAATATACATCACCCAAAATTCAAAAGGAAATTTTGCATATATTTGCAAATAAAGTGCGAAATGCAATTCGCGAAGAAATCGGAGATGCCAAATTTTGTATTCTTGTTGATGAAGCTCAGGATGAGTCTAAAAGAGAACAAATGGCTATCATTTTGAGATTTGTTGATAAAGATGGTTTTATTAGGGAGCGATTTTTTCATATTGTGCATGTCAAAGATACTATGGCAGTAACTCTAAAAAATGAGATATGTGTTCTTCTTTCTTGTTATGACCTTCAAATTGAGAATATTCGAGGTCAGGGATATGATGGAGGAAGTAATATGCGTGGTGAATGGAATGGATTACAAGCTTTATTTCTTAAAGATTGTCCTTATGCATATTACGTGCATTGTTGGGTTCATAAATTACAATTAGCTTTGGTTGCAGCCTCTAGAGAAGCTAAACATGTTCATCAGTTCTTTGTCTATTTGATATCTATTAATGTTGAATCCAAGATTTCAAGTTTCATGTAAATCTACAAATGGATTTTGATGATAACAAATGAATCCAAAGAATAAAGGAGTCTCAAGCTCAAGTTGTCCACACAATATAATCAAGCACATCAAGGAAGCAAGCATGAGCAAGAAGGGAATAAGTTCATATTAAAATCATAGAGTAATTTTGTAAATCTCTTAAAAAATTTGAAATTAGGATTAAGGCTCAAAATTAATATTTTATCATAAAGCATTAAAATACATTTTCTACATATGCATGAATATTTTGAAAATTAAATTTGAAAATTTTGAAAGATGATTGATTGTCATCTTTCACATGTGCATGACATGATTAAAGGTTTGAATTTTGAAAATATTAAGATGATTGATTGTCATCTTTCACATGTGCATGTTTTATTTGAATATTTTCAAAAGTGGTGGATGATTTTCTTAACTTATGCAAAATGTAGATGTCTTTATTTGAAAATTTTGAAAATTAAAGTGTGCTCCTTTTGTCATATGCAAAAAGTAAAAGATTATGTTTGAAATTTTTGAAAAGTAAAGTGTGCTCCTTTTGTCACATGCAAAAAGTAAAAATATTAGATTTGAAATTTTTGAAAAGTGAATGATGATGTTTTTGACATGGGAATATTTTCAAATTTGAAATTGAAAACTCATTTGTCTATAAATAGCTCACTTGAGTTTTGTAAAATTCACAACAAGAGCTTACACATCTATTGCTAAGTTTTGCATCATTTCTTCAAAGCTCTCATTCTCTCTTTTCTAAAGTTTTGAGCCTTAATTCTTGTTCTTGTTGAGAGAGATATAGGTTGCGCTGTATTGTTTCTATCTCACTCATTGAGGAGTGTACTTTGATAGTCTACCTACTATCGACTCTTGTATTTGTAAAAGGGTGTGTATAACCCTTATGTGTGTAGAAGGTGTTCTACACGGGAAATAGTTAAATCACCAAGTGTGAGGTGATTGGAAGTGTAGAAGGTGTTCTACACGGGGAATAGTTAAATCACCAAGTGTAAGGTGATTGGAAGTGTAGAGGGTGTTCTACACGGATTCTTTGGAGCGGTACTGCTCAAAGGTGTAATATGTTTCTATTTCCATCTAAAGGAGATTTAATAGTGGATTTGGGGATCCTCAAGAGGTAGCTTGAGGCGAGGACGTAGGCAGTGGGGCCGAACCTCGTTAACATACTGAGTTTGCTTCTCTCTTACCCTTACTCTTTATATTTATTGTTGTTTCATATTTTGTTTATATTTTATATTTTATATTTGATTTATAATTATTATTTTTTTAAATACAACTCAATTCACCCCCCCTCTTGTATTAGTCATCTGGGCAACAATTGGTATCAGAGCTAGTTGACCTGTACTGTTCATACAGGCAGATCACTCATGGGAACTCTCGCTTGTGACTGTGTCACTGAAGCAAGACTCTCCGACCATGGGTGACGGTGCACCGGTAGAGACGGTGGCCGGCTAGTCTGGTAGGTACAGTTGTTAGGTGACATAGGTGCGGCCTATGGTCAGTAACAATTGGTATCAGAGCTAGTTGACCTGTACTGTTCATACAGGCAGATCACTCATGGGAATAAAAAATGAGCAAGTGGTTTAGGCCCTTTTATACAATACTGAGCACCCATTAGATCGATCCAAATGAGCAAGTGGTCAAAATAAGAGGCACTACCATGAGTCATTGAACCCCTTTCAAACTTATCACACCATGAAGGATTTCCTAAGAATCTGTCCACTCTCTTAGCAATTAAACCAGTAGTGTCCCTTTTATTGCACCAAGTGTATCGAGGGCCTTATAAGCCTAGGTCCTTCATGTTGCAATCAGACAACACTTTACAAAATTCTACCATTTGTTGTGTAGGTCTGTTTCTGTCTCCCCGTTTCTCTCCTTATGTGATAATCTCATCAAAGTCTCCAAAGATCAACCAAGGTTGAGCAAGACTTCTTTCAAACCCTTAATGAGATTTCATGTTTCCTTTCTTCTTGAAGCTTCAAGTTGCCCATAAATTCCAGTTAAATACAACAGATTCAAATTAGCCATAATTTTTACATCTATATGAGAGGAGGAATAACTAATTATTTCCAGTTTCACATCACTCTTCCATAAGAGAGCCAACCTACCACTATGGCTAGATGCATCCACTGTCAAACAATTGGCAAATTGCTGCTTAACATGACAAAATTTCATTTTTTGGGCTCTAAGTTTTGTTTCTTGAAAAAACAAAACATCGAGATTATCTCTTTTGATCAAGTCAGTAAGAGTGTGAACACCTTAAAGGTTCCAAAACCCTCGAGTATTCTAACTTAGGATCCTCATGGGGCTAATCAACAACCATCACCGAATCATGATTAAGGCAATCAACACTATCCTCATCAAGCTTGCCTTTGAGAATTCGTATGATTGCTTTTATTTTATAAGTTGAGAATATTGCATTCCCCATTCCTTATAAAAGTTTGGCATCAAAACTGTAAACTGATAAGACTAGGGATGAATTTGTTACCTCATTGATCCAACAAACATTTCATGCCTAGAAGTTGTCTTGTGATCTCTCTACTCTTGTAATACATGCAATTAACCATCGAATCCCCTAATGCAAGTGTGTACGTCAACATCATCATAGATGGATAGTGATAGGATTACTTCTGTCTTACTATTTATTTACTACTTAAAAGTGTATTTGATTTTTTTTTTATCATTTTATTTTAAGTATTTTTTTAACATCATTAATCATTAAGAAAAAAACTAAAAAACTATACTATTTTACTAAAAGTCACTTTTTTAACCATTAAGTAAAACAAAAAATAAAAAAAATATATAAGAATAGTAGTAAATGGATAGTAACTAGGAGTGTAAAAAACTCGGTCCCCGATTATTTTAGATTGGATCAGACTGGGCCGGGTCTAATGGGGTATGGTCTGGTTTGGTCCGGTCCAAAAAAATTAGGACCAATCCCAGTCCAGGGAATTTCTTCCCCTAGACCGGACCAGACTAGATTGAATATAGTAATAAAAAAATTATATATATATATATATGTATATCCCTTGATATATAATTATAGTATATGGTATAATTTATATTCTTTGATGTATAACTATAATATATAGGACTGGTATATAATATTAATATAATAACATATTATAAGAGTTATAATATAAATTATAATATATATATATATATAAATTTATAATAGTATTAGTATAGTTGACTTAATATATTAGTATTTAATCTCCATAACTTATTAACTACATAGAATATTAGTTATAAGTAATAAGAGTATTACTATTATTTAATCAAATAAATTTGGAATAAGAGTATTATTATTAAATAGTCTATATTAGATTATTTATTCAATGTAATAATAGTATTACTATTAGGCTATTAGCTAGTCTAATATAGTTATAACTAATACTAATATTCATACTAATACTAAATTACTAATGGTCTATTTCTAATATAGACTATAGTTATACTTGTACTAATATAGTTTTACTAAATCACTATAATTAATAGTCCAATGCTAATATATAGCTATACTAATTTACTAATTGACTAATACTAAAACCATTATCACTAACATAGTCTAATATAGGCTATATATATAGCTATATTAGAAATAGATCATTATTTAATATAACATTATCATTTACATATTGATATAGTTATATAGTAGTCTACACTAATAGTATTATTATATACTATTGACTAATAGTATAGTAATTAGTATATAGTACAGTTAGTACTAGTTTAATATATCATACAATAGTATAGTTAGAGGTTACTATATTTATAATTTTGATAAATACATTAGTGTATTAATACACTCTAGTGTATTACACTATTACTAATTTACTATATTCTAATAGTATTAAATGTAGTACAAATATTTATATATATTAATATCATATGTATATATATCCATATTTATATATACTAATAATTTAATATGTCCGGATTTCCTAGACCGGACTGAATGGGATCAGATCAAATGAGACCGGTATCCCATTCGATTAGGTCCTGGGTGGGAAAAATACCAAACCGAATATGACCGGTTCATCACCTCCCTAAATTAGACTGGACCATTTATACTCCTAAATTAGTAACTTTATCATTATCTGGAAATGAATATAATCATTTAGAAAATGGAAGTTTGTTTGTTTGTTTGTTTTTCTTTTTTCTTTTTCAACTCAAGATCACTGCATGCATTATTTTCACTATCCTACTCATGCATATTAAAGACTAATTTCCATATAACCAAAAAGAAAAAGAAATAAATGAAAAATCACTCGCCGGCCGGCTATCAAAAGAAGGGAACCTTTGTGTCAATTAACTCTCGATCTATTTCTTCTTCATTCCAGATATATAACTACTCAGATTTTGATGAGAGTTCTATATATTAATATAACTTACGAGTCAAATGCATCGTCACTGACTAGAAGATCACAAGAACAATCATAATAATAATAAAAAAAAAAAAATCTAAAATCTAAATATTATTATTAGATATTTTACATGGATGGTAAAATAATGGTATATCAATGTCATAGCATTACTATTAGTCAGATTGGAGCATTAATATTGTTGATCTCATAGTACTAGTATATCATATCAAGAGAGTGCCATCATGTTCAATGAAAATTTTTCATTACCTCCAGTACCATGAATAATTTGATGCAGATTCAAATATTGGAAGGAGTTAGGAGTAGAGAGGCAACCATTCATCATTGTGTTGTGCTAGTACACTTTAGCCCATGTAAAGATCACTAATGTTGGATACAATACTTTTATAATAAACAAATCTTGTGCATTTTCTTTAAGAAAAGTTGGGTTGATTATTAAAAAATAAATTTTTTAATGTAAATTTTATACTAATAAACTTTTTTCAAAATGAGTACTAGTAACTTGTACACCCTTAGAACTGCAGATATTATTTTTCAATCTTGACTAATTGTTTAAATAAACAAAGTACCTTCTAACAAGATTTTTCATATTAAGAGAGTTGTTACAGACATAAAAAGATTATTCAACATATGAAAGTAAATGTAGTACAAACTGATGTTATTTCATCGAGTCCATTAGATCTACTTAATAATAAAAATAACCTCTAATGTAGCACTTCAATCCACATCAATTTATAATTTACTAAATTTGTAGTTAAAGTATTTCCAATAAATAATGCTTATCTAAATACTGCTGATCATTCAAGCACTATGCATTGCTTAAAGGGTAATGCTACACAATCTTACCAACTTCTACGTACCATATTTTTTTATTTTAATTAATTTTTTTTAAGTTGATTTATTTTTTTATTTATTATTCTTATATTAAATATTTGATAAAAAAATTTAAAAAAATTAGTGTGTGAAGATTGTGTGAATATATAGTAAGAGGTTCTATAGTTTTTTTCTTGCTTAAAATATGTAGTTATTCATATCAATAGTATACCATCGATCGAACATTAAAAAATGTGGTAGGAGTAGCAATAAGGACATAAACTAAATAATTACAATTAGTTAAAGAATTTTGCAATAAAGACCATGTTATGCCCGCACGTCAACCGCTAGTTGATCATCGTGTGTTGTGATGATCACAGTAATGATGATGGGCCTGTGGTGGGTGCCGTGATGATCATTAATTATTGGCACAGAGGATTGTTTCCAGGGCCACCATAGTAGAAGTATGTACCCCACTGGTTGTTATAGAAGCTCTTGATGTTGTAACAATTGGTGTTCTCTGCTAGGGTGGAGATATCTTGAACTGAGCTGAGACTATTATCGGCATCCACGATCTCTAGGTTCCTGAAATAGCTTGCTTTTCCGAACCCCTCATCGGCAAAGTGGCCAGAGCCCATTTGGGTGGAGGTGTGCTCGCCGTTCGCCCGTGTGTTCACCACCTCGCCGCCCCATTCCACCATTGTCGCACGGTCTGCTAAGTGTGTAAATATCTCGGCCGGCCAATATCCCACCAATGTATTGTCCCCAAAACTCATCCACCAATTTCCATTTTTTGGATCCTATTTATAACATTAAAGAAGAAAATTAACACGTCAACTAGATCAAGAGAAGGTCAAAATGGTAGACTTGATCCCTTGTTGTATATGATATTCAACGATAAATTTGCATGTGTTACCTTCCAAATAAGGATGGTAATGTCAAATTGGTTGTCTGAGAATGAGGAGACCGGAGAAATGGCTGCTCCGATGGCTATCTTACTATTGGTTTGCACAAATCCTGCACAAAGAAGGTTGTAGCATCCGGTTGCCTGATACGAATCTGACTGTTTTATAGAACCAAATGAGGAAAATTAACCAGCATGTGTTAGCGGTAATACTGAATCATTGAATTGAATTGTTCATTTACAATATGGAGGATTTATAATAAGAAAATTCTATATATCACATTACCACCTCACTTCTATTCTATTATATATACAAGAAGTTATATATTTATTATTATTGAATGATCATTTATCAGATGATTTTTATTATTTAATAATAATAAATATACCCATCTTACATAGTTGGATGAAAATAAAATGATGGTATGGTATATAGTATTACCCATTGGACTTATTCATGATTAATTGAATGAAGTAATATTGTTAAGAAGAAGTTCCAAATACACGTCTTGAACAAATATATATATATATATATATATATATTTTAAAAAATGAACCCACATAATATAATAATGTCTAATAGATATGGCACAATGATTTCATTTGTCATAATGTTTCTTAAGTTATCCTAAAAATGTCTTTGATATTGTCGTCCATGATTTCATCTTGCTTAAGATGTGAGCGTAGATATATAACCTAATAATGTATAATGATATTAATTTGTATGTTATTATTTTAAAAAGTACTAAAGTTTTAATCAGTTATGGTCCTGGTTGAATTGAGAATTGAGATGAGCTTATCTTATCTCAAAATTATTATTACATTTTTTCAAATCTTCATACAAAATATAATAATTAATTTAATTTTTTTAAATTTCAATTCAAATTTTTTAAATTAAAATTATTAATAATATTAAAAAATAATATTTTATTTAATTTTTAAAACTTATCTTAATCCATCTTATCTTATTTTTGAAATACGCCTAACCAATTATAAAAAAAGAAAAAAATAAATTGCATATCCAAATGTGAAAGTAATAAGTTGAAATATCGGTGATAGAGAGACTTCTTACCGTCCAGTAGGTGAACAATCTAGGCCTGCTGTCACCATAAAGCTCCGGACTGACCTGACTAGTACAATAAACAAAATTTAGGAAAGTTTATGCTAAAACCCTTATTTTTTTTTAATTTTAATATTAAAAAAAAAACAATTACAAAGGTCCGAATTTTATAATTCACATTGTTCAACAATTTCCGGAGTTGCTCTCTTCATTGTCAATAATGAATGACATATTTTCTTTTTCAATCAATAAATAACGCACGATAGTTCTTGAAAATAAAATATTTATTTATTTATTTATTCATCTTATATTGCACATAATTTTTCACGTCTATTTTCAAATTTGAATTTGTTTGACTTGAGTTATCTCAGAATATTCTAATTCAATACGAATTATAATTTTTTTATTTTTTAAGATAAATAAAAATAATAATAGAAATTAAGCATTGGACAGAGTGTGTGGCAGGAGGAGAGGAAATGGAAATAAGTACCTGCCATCCAGCTTCTATGCTGTTGAGATCTGAGCCGTCGAATGATCCCGAAAGAACCCAAATTTGGGAGAGGCTGAACTCATTGACCACTTGGATTGATGGGTCCCACACGTTAATTGTCGCTCTAGCCCCATACATTTCTTGCGATGCTCCGGTGTAGGCTATTGCATGCTATAAATGTGCATTTAAAATATTAATAATTTTGTTTTATTGGTAATCAAAATGATTAAATCTTGATATTCACTGCATTTGGAACTCAATTTGATATCGACATGATCACTGGAGAAAAAAAGGAAAACGAAGTGGGTTAAAAGAAAAAAAAAAAAAAATAATTTAGTTTTAGAGTGGATAGGGCGTCTTTGAAATATGTCTACCTTTTTTTAAAATATTTAATTTGTAAAATTTACACACCTTAAAATTATAAATATTGCTTGTAAATTAAAAAATATATTTCAATAGTTTTGAGTGCAATCAAGAAATGAGGATCGACCAAGATATTGATCTAATACAGTACTAATTTTTCTAAGTATGATGATCAAAATACCATATGTTTTTATATCATTTTTAAGTAAAATAAAAACTTATTAACAAGAGATTTATTTTCTGTTATATTTTATGAAAATCAAATCAATATTATTTCTTTAATTTGCAGGACGGGAAGAACTAAAACTATATAAAAAAGAATTTTATAAATTGATATGATTTTATTTGATCTGTTATATAGAAATATATCTGAACCTTTAACTTAGAAGTTATATAACAAATTAAAGGCAAAACATAATAAAGCTCTTGAAAGTTTGAGGCCATGGCTTTTAATAACTTGAACGGGAATTTTTAACCTAGAGAGGACCAAATGAACCATTTACAAATAAATGTTTTCTTTCCCACTTGGGCTTCTACTCATGTCTCTTCATTGTCAAGTGTGCCGTTACGAAAAAAATGGTCATTAATCATCATGATTATACACGATATCATGCGCCACATGATATATATTATTCAACATAAAAGTTTTCTCTCATGAAGTCAATTTTATATATTTCTTGTTTAAAAAATAATACTTATAATAGTAGAATGTATTAATATTATATAATCCTATTAAAAAAAATAAGTAAATACAAATTTCATATAAAAAATTAATTTTTTAATAATAAACTCTATTTTTTTAAGCAAATAGATATTTTATGAATATATGTAGTATTGTTATTCTTGTTTACTTTACTAATGTAATTAGTTGTAAATATAAAATAATTATTTTAGATAATCACATTAATAAAATGTATAAAAAATACACAAAAATAACTATATATACTATATGAGAAAATATTTATTCAATTATGAATTGGATAATTATCGTACAATCATTTTAAAAAAAAGTGAAGAAAACAAAATATGCAGACCCACGTGAAAAAAAAAATTAAATAATAAATCTCACTTATTTTTAAAATAATTATATAATATTTACTTACCTCACGATTAAATGTATCATTACTCTGATATATACTATAACTCTTATCAATATTAATGAAGTCAAAAATTGAGAGGAAAGATGGTGATCGTTATTCGTGATCAAGGCATGCGTACCTCATGGCCATTGCCGCTGACTACATCTGGTGCATCGGTACTTCGGCTCGTAAGAGGAACCCTACGCTGCTTCTTCCCAAAGTGAAACAAAGACCTGGCTCTCAACACATCAACAACTGTGCTTCTCCTTATGGGAATCGTTCCCTTTGGACATCTTGTCCCGTTTCGATGCCACATTTGCCACGCACCTCTTCCTGCTTCATTGGCACTACTGTTACTGTTAATGTTCTTCTCGCTCTGATCATCTTCTTTATCAGTTCTCATGAGTTTAGGCATCTCCGAAGGATGTCTCTAGTGTTCCATTCACCGTATGCAACATTAAGAAAATACGCACCCATTTTCAGACCCCATAAAAGAAACAGAAGTAGATAGAAGAAAGGAAAAGTTAGAGATCAAAATAGTATTTTTTTTCAGTTTTTTTTTTTTCCTACCTGGATCTTATGGTTCTTTAAAAGCGGATGATCTAAAGCTGGCTGTTTTCTTTTATGGACACAATCAAAGATATCTCCATCTGGGCTCTGCACAGAAAGTCAAAATACGACATGAAATGACGAAAGCCCAGGTGAAATTCAATGAAAAAAAAATACGAACAGTGATATTAAATGATACCTCTATCGTCATGACAGCAGGCTTGTTAATCTTGTCCAAATGCCTCTTTATCCTTTCGAGTCTCAAGCTACTCACTTGATTATGCGTTGTATAATTTAGGCCTGAAACGACTGGATGTCTTCCATGAAAGAGGGTTAAGAAGAACGGCAGGAGAACAGGAAGTAGTGAAAACCCTGATCTTTTCATTCCACCAATATGATCCATCTCTTATTCAGTGCCAAGAATGAAACTGGGGAGAACTAGAACGCCATTAACAGCCAACCAAAAGCAAAAAATAAGATCTTAGTTTCCCTTCAAATAACTAAACCCAAACACCAAAGCAAACTAGAAAAGACACAAGGAAAATGACTTCTTGTATCAAGGGAGACTGATCTCTCTCTCTCTCTCTCTCTCTCTCTCTCTCTCTAGTTCTTTTTCTCTCTCTCTCTATCTTAATGGCAAGGAGGGGTGGTGGGTGGAGGTTAATTAAACGATGCACAGAGACCATTGGATTTTCAGCATCAAGATCATCATTGCTTTCATTGCATTCAGATACAGAGGTACAGTATTTGAATTTTGTTCTTCGGAATGGCAAACCTTGAAGAGAAGAAATTAAGTGCAGGAGACCAGGCTTGAAGGCATTATAAAAACCCGACCTACCCAACTGAAATAGCCCTCTTTTTATTGATCTCCTTCAATGTTCGTCTGCCACCAAACACCTCGTCATTAATATTTCCTCGAAACAGCGCGCACACACACCTTCTACGTCTCTAGTTTGCTTTCTTTCCTTCTCAGCCTGATCTCCTTCCTTATTTCACCCTTTTTTATACGGTAATTGATCAATGATTCAATTGGCTGTGCTTTCTAGTTCAGTACTATTATATTTACAATTAAATTATTTAAAAATAATTTTATAAATTAAAGTTATTTTATTTGATTTGTTAAATTTATTAAAAATAACTTTATCTAATATTATTTTTATTTAATATCGTAATGGTTAAAATATTTTCCTTTCTGGTTAATTTCTATCCTCGAAAACTGCCACATGGCACTGTCCCACTTTTCTTTTCCTAGTCACCCACCGCATGATTTCTTTACCTTAATGCAGGTATATACATTTCCGAATGCGAAAATGATATAATATTATATGTTACCATCTTGATCAACATCTTTAACTTTTATATTTACGTACGTATATAGGGTGGATGCATTTATTAATTGGCTAGCTGGAATTGTTGACTTGTTTATATTCTTCCTCTTAAAATCTGTCTTTCTGTCAAAAATGACAAAACAAAATATAAAAGGAATATTGATATATATGAGGCATTTGCATATATGTAATTATTTCCAACATATGTATCCTTATTAGAAGACAATGCATGAACAAACGTCGGGTCTTTTCTTCTTTCTTCTTTTTCCGACGTACGTACGTACGTATATATATATATAATTAGTTAAGAAAATTGTGTTTCTAATTGTAAATTAATCAAGCCCGAGTAATTAATATAAGGGAAAAAGCGATCGACGTCCTCGATCTGGCCCATTAAATAGATTCCTCTGCATGTGATATTTTACCTGGATCGATAAGGCCACATCAACTTATATATATATATATAACGTATATATAATAAATATATATACATGACATACATATGCAATCCATACAAATATAATTAACTTATTCGTATATAACTATTTAAAATAATGGTAAAACCTTGTAGCTAGAGTTGGGACTTTGAGGTAATATCCTGAAACCCCAGAAAGAAATAATTACTTATTTTTTTCAGATTTCAACGTATTGGGGGTGGGGAAGCTTCTATATATGCCGGTTGTTGGTTTTCATACAGCTTTGATCAGAGTATTGGATTCGAAGCAATCCGCCCTTGATCTATGATCTATGCTAATTGTAACGGCGCTCTTCTCCATGTGCAGGGGCGGAATCAGAATTTTATGTTTGGGGGGGCGATCAATAAAATGTACGGTGTGTGTAAATTTTAGAATGATGATCATCAGTAATAGAAATATCATATTCCGTTGTTATCGAACTCTCTAAACGTATATTATTTTTCGAATTGTACTCCATTTATTTCTTGTTTTTAAAAAAAAAATTTAATTGTTCTTAAGTATTTGCTCATATTTTTTTATGATTTAAGAAAAATTTATAAATTAAAAATAAATTTAAAAACTTTCTATTAAGTAATGATGTAATACTATTAGATTTTTAACAAACTATATCTCACAATTATACAAGTTAGAGTGAAACTAAATAAGTGAGTATGATTAATGAATTTTACAATCATATAAATTTATAATTAATTTTTTTTTAGAGTTAGACTATTATAATAACTGTAAGATTATGTAAGTTAAAATTTGAGTTTACATAAAGTTAAAAATTAAAATATACATGAATGTATATTGAGATGTAAAAGAATAATTTTCATAAAAAAAATTTGAGGGGGTCAATTTTATTTTTATTTTTATAATCTCAGAGAGAATTTTAATTATATATATAATTATATATATATATATATTTCTATTATTAATAAATTTTGGAAAAATTTTGGGGGGGCCGTAGCCCCCCAACCCAAGGCGTGGGTCCGCCCCTGTCCATGTGTATACATATTCATTTATATTATACATTTACTACATTAATAAATGGGATAGTAATATAATATTAATACATGAAGCATTTGAATGTAATAATGTAGGCCGGACGTTAGAATAAAGGATAAATGGGTAATTAAGACTTCTCTTTACATGCGGATTTGAATTCAATTTAATTATAGAAATAACTTAAAATATTCACTTGAAAAAGAAAGGGGTAAAAAGGATTATGATCTGTTAATGATGGGGAATTTGAAAGATAATTAAGTCAAAGCTTACAGAGATAATGAAATATTGTCTCTTATTTTTTTTCTTTTTCTTTTAAAATCTTCAGTCCCGTTTTGATAATGCATGATGAATTTTCCATTTTATAATATTAATTAATAATTATTATTAGAAAAAATCTGCAATTATATTATATTATTATCTTACTCTTATAATACCATGATCATGAGGTCTTATTGCCCATCTATCTTATTTTTTTAAAAAAATCCAAAAATAACGGAAAGTGATCACACATTTACAAATTAAATCAAATATTAATGTGATATATATTATTATTTTAATTAGCATTTCATTTTTTTCCTTCGTTTTAATCATTCAATTAATTCCCTCTTCAAGATATATAAACACGCACGTAAGAAACATCATCATACTGTGCATCATGATCTGATATCTTTTCCAACTGATCATCAATCGCGATGCTTAATTAATTAGTTGCATAATTTTCTATGTGCATATTGACGTTTGACAAATTAATTATTTAGTGTCGATCGAGTACCGTTGATGTATATGTGTAGACATTTCAGCTGTTAAAGCCTGCAGTACCAAATCAAATCCATACGCTTTTGTTAAAAGTCAAGTTAGGAAATAAGGCCATACGTAAAAATCAACAACCAACGTCGATCGAGGTGTATTCTTTTCGCTACAGTCAAAGCTCGCTTTGAAGGCAAGGGGTTGGCATGGAAATGTGACATGTATGCAGTACAAGTTACATAAAAATTAGTGTATCCTGTCCAAAAAGCAACAATATTATATTAATATAATATAAACGTAAACACTATCAGAATGACTATCGTCTTATAATATAAGTACTAGAAATTATATTATTTGCATCCGTCACTATTTTCTTCTCATCAGTCACTAGCACGCGAATTTTTTTTCTCTCTTTTTCTTATTAACAAAAGTAAGAGAAAACATGACAAAAAATATGGGAGATGATTCAATATCTTAGGGCAGGTTTAGGAAGTAGAGTGTCTCTTAAATATTTATTATTATTATTTTTTATTTATTTTTATTATTATTCATTATTATTTTATTATTATTTAATATTTTATTATTATTTTTTTACCTACTTTTTATTATTATTCACAAATATTTTCAAACACTCTTAACATCCAAACTAGGGACGGAACCAAGATTTGATATTTGGGGGACGATCGACAAAGTATATTATACGTGTGAATATAAGTAATATATATATTTTTATACGTGATTATATATTAAAACAATAATCATATATCATAAAATTGTATACAAAAAATATATGTCTAGTAATTCACTAAATTCAATATCAACACAAAAAATTTAAATAAAAAAATTTCAAAAAAAAAAACATTCAAAAAGAATAAGTTGAATTCAATAAGCAAGAATAACATAGTTAATAATTTAAAACAATTAATATTAAAGCAACGATTGAGAGAAAATTAGGTTAAATATAGTGAATTAATTACTTTGAAAATATTTTCATTATATAATCTCTTCTTTTATTTTTGAATTAATTTATATTTTGATTTAGTTTATAAATTTGGATTAGGTTAAAATAGAGCATAAATATATGACATTGTATTTGAAAAGATATTGTAAATATCAAAAGATATGAGGATGTCATTAATAATTATAAAAAATATTTGAAATAAATAAAAAAATATTAAAAAAATATAATATTCAAATGGTATGAAGGAAGAATAGATAAATTAATGTATGGTATATTACAAAACTTAGTATGTAAAATAGAAGAATTAGATTTTGATAATATATTTTAAAGGATAGAATAGAATAGTTATTTGGGAGTGCTCTTATGGTAACTATGAAACTAGGTGAATTGAAGATTTGTATGTCAATGAAATTAAAAGTTAAAATGGAATTAGATAAATATTAGAATTTAGAGGATAATTTTAATAAAAAAAATTGGAGAAGGGGGGGCAATATTTTTTTTTTAATATGAGGGTGAAATTTTCATTATATATATATAATATATGTCTATATAATAATGAAATTTTTTCAAAAATTTTGGGGGGCTATGAATGCATTCCTTGGATTCGCCCCTAATCCAAACGTAATCTAAGATGAAAAAGAGTTTGATGATATATAGAGAAAGCTTGATGAGAGAGAGGGGGATTTGATAAGGAAAAAAGAAAATTAAAAAGAATTTGAAGAGAGAGTGAAGAGTTCAATGAGATTTGGGAGCCTTTGAGAAGAAAGAAAGTATGATGAGATTGAAAAAAATTGAAGAGAGAGTAAAATAACGAGAGTTATTTTGTTTGAAATGTTGAGTGTGAAGTGTCTATATTACTGATTGATTTGTAGAATTACTCTAAGTAATATACAAATTAATACACTTAGTAATTATATATGAATTGGTATAAAACTAATATATCTATTCTATTATAATAAGTGGCTTTCTAATGGCTATTTAACGAATTTTTTCATTTTTTCGTTAAGTGGTCGTTAAATTTAACAGCCACTTATTATATCTAGATATTTAAAATATCATTTTAAAATCTATTTTAAAATTTAAAATATCATATATTTCAAAATTTAAAATATAACTGACTTAGCGTTCTAAATATAATTGACTTAGCGTACCAAATATAATTGACTTGAAAAATGAAGCCCACCTACTAAGAGAGAAGTTTTGCTCATTCAGTCATTCTCGTGTCTTGGTAATTAATATTAATATGAAATAGTAATGCTCCTTGGTCCCTACTTCAATATAATTTTGCCATTCACTCTAAAAATAGGCAAAAAAGAAAAAAATAAGAAAACGAGTTAACTCACGAGAAACTCTCTTATAGATATAAATAGTTAATACAGCTTGTTGCAGAGACGCCTTATTGGCTTGCAAGCTCTCATAATATTTGAGGAGCACCTTCCACCCACTGGGATATATAATATTTGCAGTACATTTCTTCCATAGCCATACAAAGGTGCCCCATATGGGAAAGCTAGATGCTCAAGTTGTACGTGTGCTGTATTGACAGATAAGTTAGTTGTTTAACTGCTTGTTCATGGTACAAGTCTTCTAAAGTGAATTAATTATTTAAAAAATATATATATTATTCATAAAAAAAAAATTAATTAATTTCAAATTTGTTTCACACAATAGTCTCTACCACCACAATAATATGAAATGCACAAATTAATCATCTACCCCTAAACCAACCTATGCTATAATCTAATGACACAATCATAACTAAATAGCTAATTAACATTACCTAATTTTAAGTAGACATATATACTCATTAACTAAACTTAAAACATTTAAACACCAAAGTTTAAAGCTTCATAACTTAATACCCTTTGAAATCATATAATATATACCACATATAATATGTTTATATGTCCAAAATATATAAAATTGGTATATATTCAAAATATATTTTATCAATATAATATGTTTTATTTCCCCATTTGGTTTTGATCATTTTGATCTATATTAAAATAATCGTGATTGTTTTGGATGTTTAATTGTTGGACCCAAAATTCCCCTTTTGTTTAATTCTGTTTTTGTTAGTTTAATGCAATTTTGATATTGAATGAAAAAAATAGCCGTCACTTATTTTTTAAAATTTAAAACTAAAAAGTAGTGAAATATCTTATATCATTTCAAAATTTAAAATATCTTATATGAATTTTCAACCATGCAAGTGAAAATATCTTATATTTCAAAATTTAAAATATCCTATATTAATTTTGGACCCCTCAAGTAAAGAATCACTGTTGTCAATCACTGAAATATATTTTTACCTAGCCTGCCGCCCATTTACAAAGAAAAAGAAAGAAAAAGAAGCTAGCTCATTTACAAAAAATAGCTTATTTATAAAGTTTTTAAGAAAATAAATAAACTATTTTCTGATATGTTAGATTATAATTTTATTATAAAATTTATAAATATATAAAATATAAACAAGGTATAGTTAAAATATGGAGTCATAAATAAATGAGGAAGAACATAAACAATGAAGGTCTATTTCACTTAATTAGGCAACGTGCTTCAGACGTTGCTTTCAACTTAGTGTGTGTATCTATATATATAAATATATACACCAATTAAGAAAACTAAGAACATTACGATTTGTTATTAGGATGTGCAGATCACTACAAAAAAAAAAAAAAAGGCTTCTTTGGGATTTTTTTTATTTTTTTGTTTAAGGATGAAATAAAAAGCATCCCGAAAAATGATTTTTAAGAATGAAATTTAAACTTCGTCCTTAAATAGTACTGATGAAAGTCATTTATCGTTCCAACAATAGATATTACATTCGAACGAGATATTTAGAAACAAAAAATTTTGTCAACAATAAAATTATCATTCGAACATGTAATAAACTATTCAATCATAAAATAAATAGCCAATTGAATGGATATTAGTTACGGCAGATCGAAAAATTGGTGGGATAAGTACTTAATAAATATAGCGAAAAACTAATTTACCATTTGTATGAATTATTTGAGTGTTTAAATGAAAAAGGAGTTTTTTTCGAACGATTTATATTTCATTCGATCAATTAGTTTTGATACGGAAGACGTTTATCCAAATTATATAAACGTTCAAACAAATATTATAGTAACCGTTCGATCGGTACTAATACCGACCTGTTCGAATGGAAAATAGGGTGGAATTAACCAGCAAATCTTTGGCAGGTGTGCAAAATCCATTTGAAGGCTTCTACAACATGTTTAATTTAACTCTCCACCAAAGATTCAGTTGATGAATTTTTAGGATTTAGGAACACCGTGAAGATCTCAAAAATCTTTCACGAATTGATCAATCGCATAAATTTTAATCTGATTCGAAATTCGGATTTATTATTATTATTATTATTATTTTATTATTACTATGATATTTAAGTTATATTTTTTATAAGTTTTAAAATAGTGTTTGAATTTGTTTTAAATTCCTTACTAGCCCTAATCCACCTTTTAGATTTATTTTTTTAAAACGAATCATCATCATCATCAACTATCATTTTGAACCCTTTCACAATCGGATTCATCCTTTGATAATCACTATATATCCCCATTTGAATTGATTTTCAAATTTTAAATTTTAGCCTACACTTTCCTGCTCCGAATTCAACTATATGAGCCATACTCTCAGTTTTTGTTGCATGGTTTCCTACTTGAAAACAAACATTAGCCTCCTATCCTATCACGTAAACTCCCCTCCCTTCATCTTTATAAATATATATATACTCGCCCTTTTACTTACCCCTGCATGAAGCCAACCCCGTCGTCTAGCCGCCCACGTATCCAGAGCACTAGCTTAGCATCTTGCACCATTTGGCAGCCCCAAACATATATCTCAGCCCTCTCGCTCCCAAGCTCACGTTTAGCCTTGCATGCAACTCCTGCCAACGTCAATAGCACGTCGCCGCTGCCCTGGACCAAGAGGAATACAGCCGCCATGGAGCCCGCAACAAAGAACCACCCCCGAACCACCAAAGCATCCCCTGTTCTGCTTCACCCGAAACAGAGCAACCATCCTCCTCGGTAAACACTGTAGCCCAACCATCACTAGACGTCGGACCACCCCTACCTGCATAGAAACTGCCGGCCAACTTAACCCCAGCGAACCTAAGCCGTGTCGATAAGCCACTGTCGCCAAAAGCCTCATCTTCTCCTCATCTCTATTTTCAGTTTCAGCCACCACTCTTGAACTTCCCCACTTTCTTCTGCATTGCACCACCTTTCCGAGTAGCTCAGTGGCACCTCCGACCACCCGCAACACTCAGAAACCTCCGTCGAACTCAACCTTTTCTTCCGGTGAGTTGTGTCGAGCCCTCTTTTTTCACAATCTAAGTGCTTTTACACACGGTTTCAACTCCTTTGTATTTAAAGTGGGCTGGGCCATGGGCCTTAAAGCTTTTCGGCAGAGGCCTTGGTTTCATCTTCCACTTAGTTTTTTAAATGATTTAATGGACCCAATTCTAGTTTATTTCAGAAACTATTCGGCTTATTTTGCATGAACTTGTGTTTTAAAATTTAGTATAAGTCTAAAGATTTTTTTCTTGTAAAGTATTTAAAAGTTTAAGGAATATTTTTATCTTTTATTAATTTATTAATTTATTTATGATTTCATATAAGTAGAAGGTTACGATATGATTATTTTAGAAAATTAGTGACGTTTAGTATCTTGTATAGGTTACTAGCTACAACGTGAAATCAGGAAGCCACACTAATTAGTGTAAGTAGCATGATCATACTTTTCACGCATGTATAGTAAACACGTTTTATAAAAATATTACATATGTATGGCCATCATTTGAAAACCCCTTTTTATGTACCCAGTCATGATACAAAAATTATAAAAACTTATGCATGATTTATGAGATGGTTTATGCATTATAAACATTTATAAAATATCATGATTTTATGCATTAAAGTTATGAAAAGTCACGATTTTATGTGAAAGTACATAAAATTATTTATGAAAGATCATGGATTCATGTGAGGAATCATGCATCATGACATGTTATGAAAGTATACGATTTCTTTTAAAATCTATGTTATGATAAGACTGCAAGTATGATAAGATATGTAAGTGGCGCCTATGTATGATAAGAAGTTGGTACTTATGTATGGACATATTGCATTGTTAGGTCGTATATGTTGGTAGTGCACCCGGTATGTCTTCCTTATGTATGGATTCCACAACCCGCTACCACGGGTGGAATCAAAATCTTTTAGATTCGGTAACCCTAACTCACAAGGGTCAATAGTGGGTAACGACTTATGATACAAAACGATATGATATGATAATATAAGCTCAAGTTCATGTGTATGTTTTACGAAAAGCCCATGATTTATGAAAAACTCATGTTTTTCGTATTTATGAAAAAGTACATGTTTAACATTTGTGAAAAATTCATGTTCACGTTATTATATATGTATCTATTATTATGCATGTTTTGAGAGAACTGATGAGTATTATTTTTACCGTATGATGTGTTACGTATTGAGCATTCGACTCATTTTATTTTTATTTCTATATTTCTATATTTTCTTATAAAAATCATCATAGGTGATGTGGATAAGCAACTACAAGATTTGACTCAGGGAGGCGATGCATAGGCCTAGACATAGTACTAGTTTTATTTTGTAGTTTCTAGTAAATAAAATATTTTTTGTAAATATGAGTGATATCAACATTTTATTTTAAGCAAATACTTCTGTTGACTCTTTAGTTTTATAAAGAATGTTTTATTTATTTAAAAAATGTTCGTATCTGGTGCGTTTTATAAAGAAAAGTTTTAGTAGCACACTGGCTCCTTAAAATATTTTCAAAATGGTATATTCGGGGGCAGGCTGTTACAGTTAGCATAGTCTGTTTTATTACTCACTATGGTGTCAGAAGCACGATTATATTTATTTAAGAAGCTTAGGAGTGTGAGAAAATGAACGGTCTACACTGTTAGACTCAGATGAATACTTAGGATATTATAGTGCTATAAATGATTTTTGATTTTCGGAACAACAATTGTTTGAAATTGTGTTTTAATTTATTTGAGATACTTCAAAATCTAAATTTGATCAGTGATTTGAACTTTGAAGTTAGTATGATTATTTAAGATTTTATAGTATAAAATTCATTTTTCACTTTTTTGAAATGATTAGTGACCTCATTAGCATGCAATCCAGTCTTTTCAAGATTATAGTATAGAATGTCCATCTAACGGAAACCGATTAGATTGGCTTTCAGCACTATGCCTACAACTTCCAATTGCAATCCTTGACTATATGCGTGCAACCCACTACTTCTCCATCCGAAATGGGTACCAGGACCTTTTGAGGGAAAGATTATGTAGTCAATTCACATCGTTGTACGATAATAGAAGTCACAAGGGATCGAGATGCTCTGGTATCAAACAAGGCATAACCCAAATATTGCAACAATTTGACCTTATCTACCAAGATGGCTAAGATTATCCAATGGCTCAAACAATATTAACTACTTAGTCAAGGTAGAGTTTAGAAGAACCAATAATTACCCTTGTGTCATTAGTTTCATCAACCTCCAAATGCACTTCTCCTAGAGTGATGGTGTAGACCTTAGCCTCAGCGAGGTCTTATAGTTACTCTTGGTATTGTTGCTTCACTAGGCGTAGTGCTAGACAATCCTAAATTCGGTGGCCTATCTAGCCACACCTAAATTAAGCTCTGACAATCAAACAACACTCTTCGTTAATCCTTCGCCCACACCTCTAACAAGTTGGTGGTGTAACGAGTGCTAGACTACTTCCTTCCGTTTATCCATTGCAGTGGAGACTCTTTTTCTCCATGCTTTCTCTAACGAGTAGGGCATCACTCTTTTTCATATGGTGTTGATTTGAGTGATCAAACTCCATTGCTCCACCTCAGCTATCGTAGCTACATTAACTAGTTCTAAAAAGTTTTCTATCCTCCAACAAACTACTTGGTCAAAGAGTCATGGTTCTAGACCTCCTTTAAGATTCAAGGCCTGCATCTTTTAGGTTGCTATTTGTAACGCCCCATCCTTATGCTGGGACTTTGAAAATGATTTTAAGAAAATAGAGGGGAGTTACCATTCTGTTTAAGGCTTTTTCCTTTCCTACCAAGGATATAAAAGACTCAACATTTTAAAATAAAACATGTTTCTTAAATTAAGAGAGAGCTAAAACAAAAAACAAAAAACTTTAAATAAAAGGCCTCTCATACTTAAAACCTCATGCCTAGGCTTCCATGCTTTTCCCCTTGAGCCATGTCCATACTAATGCGGCCATTTACTCATTTTGTTCCTGAGGAGGAGGGGTATGCATAAAAACTAAAATAAATGGATGACTTAGTAAGCATTACTTCATACAGTAAACTCTACTAAAGTAGTTTTCATTCATACATTCGTCACTCATATATATAGTACGTAAGACATACATTCATTTAAAACATTACGAGGTAAGATTTTTCTTAAAAATGGTTTTCTTTTTATAAAATATTTTCCACACCTCATGCCTTCATTTCTGTTTATTGAAATCTCCACATACCAGCTAGGGTTTTTGATTTATAGACTTTTGTGTCATCAAAATATCCCATGTTTCATGTCTTCATTCTTGACGACTGCACTTATAGATGGCTAGATATGAACAAATGGTCACATCTTTGCTAGACTTCCACAACAGATTTAAGCCACCACTCCTTCCACTCGAGTCCACAGGTAAACACTCTTTAAACTTCATTTTGCTTTGGAACCATTGCTGTTGCTTTGTTACTCATTTAGTTTCCATAAGGAAAACTAAATTGGGACGTTTTTCCTCTACTAAACAGTAGAGGTCTTGAACTACCCGGGAGTTTCCAAACCCTCAGTAGTTCCAACTTAATACTTTCATGGCTCTTGGCGGTGCCGCCTCGCAGCTACCGCCAAGTTACCAAAATTATCATCTACTTCCCCTTCTTCTTTTCTTAGTTTTTTCCCATTTCCTTTATTTACTTCTTCTATCTTTCCTTCTTGACATCCTCTTTTTCCTTCTTGTGCCTTCACTTCTACTACTGTTGTCATTCCAGACTGTCTAGCTCTTTCTTCCAGTTTCCTCTTTTCATCTCAACTTTAACTATCTTTGGTTTAGCTTTAGCTTCCTCTTGAGTTTCGCGGTGCAGCATCACATCACTTTGCCCAGACATATCAGCTACCAATTTTTATTTTCCTTTGTCAATTGGCATTGCTAAGCCACTAGAGGTGTTAATGCTTTCTACCCTTTTACTGTCATTGTCTTCGTTCGACATTATTGTTAACTATTGGCTTCTTCCTTCTAGAATTTATCCCCTCATGCTCATACCTTGCATTCTTGAGGAGAGCTCAATTCCTTGGCTACCTTTCTCCTCAGTCTCTACTAACATCCACCATTCTCAAACCCATACTACCTTTATGCCCTTTACTTTCTTCACTGCTTCCTTTCCTCCAATTTTTAGAATTTGAACCCTAGTGGCACAAAAGGACCTGATCAGACTTCCAAATCCCTTTTCGACCATAGTTCATTTCTGCCTTCAACCAAGAGCCATATTGCTGATTTTCAATTCCTTTCTTGTCCTAAATTTGATCCTTCATTGGACATCCTTGTTCTTTATGAATAATAGTTCCACATCAAAAACAAAGCTTTGACAGCTTTTCATACTTGAAAGGCACCCAGATTTTATCATCTTTTACCTTGACAATTTTGCCTCTAGCCACTTCTTTCATCAAATTCAGTTCTATCTTGACTCAAAGGAAAGGTCCCCAACCAAGATCATTTTCATCCATATCCACCTCCATATCCACCTCCATCACCTTCCTTATCAAGGAACCAATTTTTTCTCCATAGTCTTTATTCATTATTGCTAGTAGCATATGGTGAAATTGGACCCAGAATGCTTCTCTGTCAAAAGGCATCTTACTAGGTTGAATAAAACCTTCGAATTCTTTCAGCACAAATAGAGAATCTTCAAACAACCAAGGTTTGCCTTCCATAACTTTGTTCTTATCAGCGTGTGTTGCAAAGGTAATCGTGTTTAAATTAAAGCCACAATCTTTGAAGATTGTTGGCTTGCTAATTCTCCAGACGTTAGCCATAGTAGCTGCTATTACCACCCTGCTAATCCCCCTTGCCATCCATAGCTTTCCAGTTAATCTTCGTCCCCCAATATCATTAACACCTGGCTTTAGGTTAGCTTCCAACACTATATCTTCAGTGTCTTCCTCATTCAATTTCATCCCTCGCCATGTTTTAGTTAATTCTTCCATGGCAAAAATTTATCATTACTCGCAAACCTTTCTTGCTCACCTTGACTACCAATATTTCACAATACCTCTTCCTCTATTGCTTAAAAGAACTAGAGAAGAGAATCACACTCCATCAACTCCATCACTTCAGTCGTGGAAAATAACTAATAGTTGGACTATTTAATGTCATAATTCTTTTTACTCCTTAATTTAATAGGATAGAAAACACACACAAACATTGCTATCTATTAACTAAAAAAAATATTAGTGTGTTTGATTACTTTACATGCACCACTCAATTTTAAAATATGTAAGACTATATAACAATCTTTCAAGGTCTTAAATTTATTTATATTCTAAAAAAAATGGAGCTTGAGATGAATCAATTATGTAAAACAATGCTTAAAATCAATTAGATTCCAGAGAAAACAAAGGAGTAATCATACATTTTCATAAGCATACATTTTAGGCACCATCTCCAAGAACAAGATGGAAAAACGTTTACAAGATACATGACTTTATGACTTTTTTGGGTACATAATACACAAATTTTCCTTTTCTTTTATTCACACTTTTTTTCTCATCAACCAAATGGAGTAGTACATGTTGATTCAATGATAACCCAGAAATATAAAGGTTAGAAAAATTAAACCCAACTCTATATTCCCTTATAATTATTTATGCCATCATAATCCACAAAGCATGGGGATAAAGAACTTGAGAGCCCCGAGCAAAGCCCCAAATCACTCATTCAAAACACTACAAAATACAAGAAAACCAAAACAGAGCACATCACATCGAGCAGCCAAACAAAGTCCCAAATCACTCATTCAAACACACAATATTAGCATCAAAGTTGAAATCTTTCTCATTTCATTCCCAAAATTTCCTCGAAACGCTAGTGGATGGTTGAAAAATAAAGCCAAGAAAACACTACAAAGAAAAAAAAAGTGAAAACCCTAATGAAGCAAGCATTTTTATACAAGAATGTAGCCCCACATCATATTGAACAGCCAAAACCCAAGATGACCATACCTCTGTGACAGCGAGAGTGAGCTGCGAGGGAGAGATCGAGAAATCTTGAGAGATGAGAGGGAGAGATTGAGAACTTCATGTGCAAGAGAGAAATTGAAAGAATGAGAGATGCAAGGGAGAGGAGAGCTTCGTGTGGGAGGGAGTGAGAGGAGGGAGTGAGGGTTTCAAGATTATTTGAGACACTGGAGACAAATACAAAGGGTTTTGGGATGAAAATAATCTCGTTGGGGGCTTCTATTGAGACAATGAGAGAGTGAAAGGAGAAAGAAAAAAATAATAAAATATGTTTTCGTAAGTAAACAGTAACTCTTCAAATTTGGGTAGTCACTGTTTATAGGTATCCAAATATTTGGATATGCATACTCCAATATAGAGGATTTTAAGCCCATATTATGCAAATATGAGTTTACATATGCATATGCATAGACCAATGCCAATGCAGATGAGTGTAAGTGGCCATGTGGCATGTAGTTAGGTAAGGTGGGCGTGTGCCCTAAGTGTGCTAAACCCCACATCTCCTTCCATCTCTTTAGCTTCTTCTAGAAGCCTTCTTGAATTTTTGCCAAGTGGCATCAATGTGATAGCTAAGGAGTTTCCTCCCTAGACTCCCAATGATTGGTATTCTAAGGAAAACTAAAAAATTTTCCTCTTTCAAGTAGGTGCCTCCAATACCCAAAACTCTAATTAGGGTTTCTAAATCCTAAACCTCCCAGTGGTTGCATGCAACATAGCCCCTTGGTTCTTTTAGTGGGCTTAGGTGCCTAAGGTACTAGAGATGATATGGGACTCATGTCCCTCTTTAAGTGCTCACCTCATTTATCCTTTAGCCAAATCTTCAACTAGGCTAAGGGTAAACATAATGAAAGTATTAGGGGAGGACTTGGCTAAGTCTAGGTCATTACATCTTCCCTCCTTAAGAAAAGGTTTCATCCTTGAAATATGCAAACAGTGAACAAAAGAAAGTATTAAATTTAGATGTGCACTAACTTACTTGATGAACTAAGTCTAACTCAAAATTTGCTTCATTGACTAAGGTTACTCCCAAAAGCTCATGATGTGATTGTTTTCTATCCCTAATCCCATATCAACACCATGATTAGTTACTCCAATATCACATACCATCTATGACCTCATGTTAGTATCAAATCTCCAATTCCACTGAAATATTCTACATCACCCAAGGATTCTCGCAATCAATGCCCATAGTTCAAATTAAGCTGTTTACTTATGATGCCTAAGCTTTAGTTCCCAAACTTTTGCTACAAATCATTTTTGGTCACCTTGCAATTCCTAAGGCTAAGATCTCCATACATGAATCATTCTATAATCCAAGACAACTCTTACCATACTTCGATAGTAAATAGACTGTCGCTTAAAATCATGAACTTTCACATATATTCCTATATTGTCTCCTACATCCCTAGTAAAAACTCATGACTCCTTGAAACTCAATGCCAATCAACCCTACACATTAAATAGTAACATCGATGTAAGAATGGCTAGGGCTTGATGCAGAGAGGGGTGGTCTAAGAACTTAGAAGTCCATATATGAAATTAATCCCATGCATTGGATAAGGTTAAGAACTAACATTGCATCAAAGAATGTGGAGGTTGTCATGAAGTAGTAGAGATGTTAATAATTTGACGAAGCAGCTCCAGGATACCTTGTTGAAGGTAGATCTAACATCCCACTTAGAAACCCCTTAAGCCTTGACATTAGTAGACATGATCCTAGTTAATTAGTAGTTAGGTTATTTGTAAGTAAATTCATTTTTAAGACTTGAGTTGGCATAAATGGCCATATACTTTAGGTTTGGTAGATTTCTTAGAAGACCTTTTTATTGCTTTATTAATTTTGAAAATTTATTCCAAGAGGGGAAGAGTGAGACATGGCATATTGGAAGTTTGCCACACTAATAGGATAAGTAAATTGTGCTAATTACTAAATGGTTTTAGAAAGGCACGTGAGATTGGTTTATTAGAGGCCAAAGCTTTTAAGTATAAGGCTTAGGAGAGACCCTAAGAGTAAGGCCCTAGGCCTAACTTGGGAAACATAAGACTTTAGGTCTTACTTGATGGACACAAGACTATGGGCCTAACTTAATAGACATGGGAAATCAGGCCCAATATGGTAAGATAAGGCCATTAGTGTAACGCCCCAATAGAAGGCCCAAACCACATGGCCTATACTCCAAAAGGACTAGTCAATGATACAATTGGAGCCCCATTGGAACCTTATAAAGAGCTAGAACTTCTCCTTCCCAAGCAATGTGGGATCCCATACACCACCTATCTTATCATTCTCATATGGGGTATCACAATCTACCCCTCTTAAATACCCGACGTCCTCGTCGGGTCTGTCCATTGTAGGTGGCACGGCTCAAGTCCCACATTTCTGGTTGAGATAGGCTTTGATACCATTTGTAACGCCCCAATAGTAGGCCCAAACCACATGGCCTATACTCCAACAAGACTAGTCAATGATACAATTGGAGCCCCATTGGAACCTTATAAAGAGCTAGAACTTCTCCTTCCCAAGCAATGTGGGATCCCATACACCACCTATCTTATCATTCTCATATGGGTATCACAATTGGTCTCAAATTAGTAAGATTCTAGACTTTGGCCCAATTGGGGAAAGACCCAAAAATTAGAATCCAAACAATTGGCTAAATGCCAAGGTTAGGCCCAACTAATCTAGACATAAAACCCATGGATAAGCCAACTCCTAAGCCCACAACCAAGACTTGATCATATGGCTTAATAAAAATCCCAACCCATGAAGCCCAAACTTTGTATTTTATTTCATTCATCAAAATGAGACCCACATACATCAAACCATTAGTTTCCTTCTTCCATAACCAACCACATAGCCTATGGTTCTCGATTCAACCTTGGTTAAGGATCACTATTCATCTCACACATGTATAGTAACCTAAGCATCATGAGTTTGTACACTTTTCTTGAAACCCTCTTCTTCACACATTTAAGTCTTACATTTCTTTTTATGCACATATTTTGCATCACTCTTGGAAAACTCTTGAATTTTAGATTTAACTATAACCAATGAACCAAAGTCATGTTAATGCCAACATTCCCACCACTAGGCACCTTTGGTGCAAACCAGGTACCCCTCTTCAAACCAACCAAAAACCCACGCCCCTTTGACCAATTCTCAAGAGGAATTCTAAACCTTAGATCCTCATAATGTCACCTTAGATGCAAACCTACAAAGTGTGCAAAACATTTCCATGAAACAAAAACAAAAACTCAACTATTCACCTTGGAAGTAAGTTGATTTCAAGCTGAATAATCTTTAGCTCATGCACGGTCGAATGACAGCCAATCCCCCCTCATCCTCATCAGAAAGTGTTTATAAATGATGGTAATAGTATCTCAAATTAGACAAGAGAAAAGTACAAGAATTGATGCTAAAATTAGGACAATTTTGATGCAAACACATCAGCTACCATTAGGTGTTTTCTTTTGAATTATTTTTGGTTTTGTTTTATGTGCCAAGGCAGCAACCTCCACCTAAAGACACATTTTAGCACTTGACCTTGATGAAATCATCAAACTTTACAACACTATTAAGCTGACTAAGCATGACAAAATCTGAAGAATTTCACTCAACACTCCACTGCCCACTTCCACCAAGCCTCACCCTTCAGCCAAATCAATGTCTTTGACTGAACCCTATAAATAGTGGCCTCCACTACTCACTCCCTCACATAACCTCCTCAAGCATTTACTTAGTGTTGTTGGGAGTTATACACTCCTAGTATGAGAAAGGTGAGAAATCGAGTGAGCTAAAAGTTTGATCTTGAAGTGAATTGTTCTTAGCGCCACAATTTTTGTAAGTATTTTTACCTTATCTCTTGTTGGGTGTTAGATTAACATGTTAGGATTTGATTTATAGTATGGGAATGAGGATTTGATTTAATTACATGAGGTTTAAATTGAAGTGAAGAAATTTAGTCAAATTTGAAGCTTCGAATGAATATATTGTTTTGGGATAAACTTTTAGTCATGACATGTTATGATATGTTACCTTATGTGTAGTTTACATCTTGGGGGATTTATTTGAAGTTTAAAATCGAGGAAAATAGCATGTCATGATAGGTTTAGGAAATTAATATCTTGTGTTGATCATCAAGCATTTTCAAGTTTCACTTGATTTAAGTTTATTTTATGAAATCTTCGCCAAATTTTCCTAAGCTTGGGTATTGAGCATATCGAAAAGTCTTGTAATTGTGATAAAAATAAAAACGCATGATTCATTTAGGTTCTAACTTTTCTTTGACAAGGAAAAGATAGAAACATCACGCATATGCTTAGTTGGATGGTATGGTGATAATTTGGTTTTAATCAATGCATTGATGATTTTTACTAATGGTAGCCAGTGATTGGTTCAAGAGCTCCTACACATTTTAAATCAATATGAAAGATGGTTTGGTCAATGCATAAACAAGGAGAAAATAGTCATTTACTACTCTAAACTTATTTCCTTGAATTGTAAGAGGAATTTGCTTAGACGTACAGGATTTAGGAAAATTTATTTCCCTTTTAAATATCTGGACGTGTCTATTATTTGGGTTGTCTCAAACAGGTCCATCTGAATGGCATGGTGAATAAAGTGAGAATTAAGATCAGCGGATAGACAAGGAAGCTCCTATTTATCGGAGGGCGCCTAGTCCTCTTATGTCACATTTATCAAGTATGTCTTTCACTTGTTTGTTGTTTTACAGACCCTTATCTCTACTATCAAAGTGTTTTATCGTATGTTGAGTTTCTTTATTGGGGACAAAAGCTAATGACAAAACAAAAAAGAAATGGGTTGCTTGGAATAATAACTGTTGTCCGATTGAAGAAGGGGGACTGGGGTTGCGACATCTTGATGATATGCAAAAAACTCTTCACATGAGATTTGCATGGAATTTAATTCAAGGTAATTCATTATGGGCTAAATTCTTTAAAGCTAAATATGTGGGGTCTAAACCTTGATTTTTGATTGATTATTCAAAGGGAACACAGTTCTGGAAAATGGTTGCTTAGTATATTCCTATTCTCCTAAATGATTCCAAATAAAAGATTAAAGAGGGTAATTTCTTTTTTCTGGTATGATAACTAGAAAGAAAATAGTCCTTTGATTAATGATATGCAATTGGTAGGTAATTCTGTTATTAGAGTTAAGGACTTTAAGCTCTCTGATAGTTGAGATCTTGAATTATTGAAGAATCTAGTTGGCCATGAAAACATTGATGATATTTTGACTATCTTATCTAAAAGTAAGTCGAAGCTAGATATGTTGGTTTAGACTAAAAATGAGACAAGTTACTTACTACTTAATCGGCCTAGGATTGTATCCGTATTCAGAGTTCTTTTTTTGAATGGCATTCTTGAATGTGGCATAAAAGTCTTCTTCTCAAATTGTCTATTACAATGTGGAAGGTATGGAATATGGTTATGAGTGTGGATGACAGGCTTCGTCGCATTAATATTCACATTGCCTAAGTGTAATTGTTGTGATTTAAGAAATTATGAAGATCAGAATCATATTCTTTTTAGGGGAATTTCTAATATGTGCGAAGGTTTTGGCTACTTTTGGTTCTTCTCAAGTAGGTGTCATTGTGGGTATTCTGCCTACTCTTATTACTTGGAGGTTTTGGAGGAGAAGATGCTTAACCAGGATGGAGGGAAAATTGTAAACTCTACAAAAGGAGATGATCTCAATTTATAAGTGGATTGACACTTTTTGTCTATCGGCTACCCAATTTAATAGCCTTTCTCTTTTTGATTGCTTGATCCTAGAGAGATTGTGTTACTTATGATACCCCGATTTATGTCAAAAAGTTAATATAAACTAAAATATCAGGATAAGTAACACAAGGCTACCTACCCTTCGTAAACGTGAAGAGTAGCATGCATGCACCTAAATTTAATAGCTAAATGCAGTGCAAATTGTAGCGAAATGAGATAAATTCTCAATAAATACAAAGAGATCTAATTTTTGCATTAATGATCGCATGGTAAGCTTAACTAAAAATCCATAATTTATTATTTATCTCCTTAGAGAGTATCAAATATCTACATCGTTCCAATTATCTCAAGATATATACATAACATATCATATCCAACTACCCCTTTTACCATTTTTAGGAGTTCGTTTCTGACTTCCTTATAATTTGGCTATCTCATTGGTCTCATACGTGAGAGATCAATCCATAGAAATAGAGTATTCTGTAAGACCCTCAAGGGACTTCAGAATCTCCTACGACATCTGGGTCTCATGTTTAGTTGCCTATTCCTATAATAAAGTCTATCATTCCATAAAAAATGATAGACAAAATTAAAATAGTGAGATTCCCAGGAAATCTTAGTAAGCACACATATACATAATAAAGGCATATACTATATACACAAATAACTTGTGCTTGCATAAACGTATGACTTTATACATGACTTATGCTTGACATATGTACCTCTTCAAAACGTACATATTTTCGTAGGAAAACTTTTCATGGAAATAGGTGCAAAACTTTTCGTAACGTATGAGGATCTTTTTCTTGAAACTCTTATTCTTTCCTGTTTTCATTATCCATTATTATTACCCATAATTGAGCCATATCCACTATTATTACCCATAGTTGGATCATATCACTTTTTTTGAATCTCAACAGGTGTTACGTATCGCCGTCCCTATCGTGACGAGTCTTATCATATTCATGTTCATGATAGTCATACAGACGTTACGTTCTCCGTTTTTGTCATGATGTAAATATTCTTATTATAGCAGACGTTACTTATCGTCTTCCTCGCTAGTCATGTCAGTTATACGAGCGTTACATATCGCTGTTTTCGTCATAACACTACTTCTTACATTTGAAGGATGTTACGTATTGTCATCCCCGTCGGTACGTCACTCTTACAGGCGTTATGTATCACCGTCCCTATCATGATGTGACTTTTTTAAATTTTCTTATTCTTAGTTATTCATTTATTTTTATTTTTATGAAAGTTCTTATTTTTCTTAAAAATAAATGTCATGCCTTTTGACGTAAAAACTTGTGATGTAGTGGGACATGCATGTTCTTCTAGACATTTGCATGCATTCTTCATGCTTACATGGGTTAATGAGACTTTTCATGCATGCTACACGTTTTCATGAGTCATATGACATATAAAACATGTCTTATCAATACATAGCATACATGTATTCACTTACATCAATTATCATTCATCAACTAAAACATACGTAAATCATTTGAAGGAACATAGAAACAATTTAATCTTACCCTTAAAAGCATAGGGCCGAACCTTAAAATGAAATTAACTTAATATTCTCTTTTCTTTTCTTTAAATCAATCTTATTCTCCACTACTCTTCAAGAGGGTTAATCTATAACATATTCCTCAATTACTTCCTAACTTAGTTTAATCATCACATCCTTTATTCTAGAGATAGACCTCATAATATCCTAAAGTATTTCACCTAAACCGAAACCATATAATTCCTTAACATGACTCGTTTGACATTCCAATATCTCATATCATCATCTAGTCTTCAATCTATAATTTCTTAGAATAAATCCTTATTCCTTAAGGCATTTATCACTCTACCTTATTTTACAATAAGCATAGCATATTCTTATAAACATCTCAAGCACTTAATTGAAATATTCTTCAACTCCTTTCACATGTTTCTTTTAATTAAAAATTTCTATAATAACCTCACACATGGCTATTCTCTTGTTCTTCAAGAAAATCATTTTCTAAATTTATTTCAATAACTAAATATCATCAAATATCCAATGTATCCATGGTTTGTGGGTTAAAACTCAAAGTCCTTTAACAATCCTCACTAGGGCCGAACCCTATAAATTTCCTCTTCACTTTCTTTTGCCATCTTAACATCTTGTATCATTGTCTAATCTTCTAATCATAGCTTTCTAAGATAGATCTTTGCCCCTTAGTAATTCTCTCTTAATTTCCCATAAGATAACCTAGTTCAAACCATACTTAGATCAAACCATCCATTAAGCATAATTTGCATTTAAAGAGATCAACAAATGTCATGAAACTTCCATATAAAATAATTCAGTGCCAAGATTAAGTTATTTTTGGTACTTACTAGTTTCTTCAAAACTCCAATTTACAAGTAAATCAAGCTTTGGCAAGCTTCCTCCTCAAAGTATCCAAATTGATTTCTTTCCAGATTTTGGAAGGTGGAGGGGTTGAAAGAAGGTTTTGAGCTTTTTCTACTTGGGCTGGCCGTGTGTTTCAAAGGAGTAGATTGGAGAACTCTTCTTATATTAGGTGACACACACACAAGGCCAAGAAGAAGAATGGCTTAAGGTATCCGGTTTCCCTCCTAATGTCGTGTACAAGTCTCCATCCTAGGTTTAGGCTCATCATTCCTTCTAACCTTAGACTTAGATGGAAAGATTTCATCTAAGGATATCCTTAAGCCACCTAATAGATTATCAAGATCATTGGATTTGGCCTAATCTTATCACATGGGAAAATAATCTTGAAATATCTCTCATGCATGCTTTGGCCTTCATCCCCTTTTCTAGTGTAATACGACACTTTCTAGAGGGCTTGTCCTATTTTCCCACTTGTTTTACATCATATTAGGACACTTGGACAATTTAAAAAATATTCCTAAGATATGGTTGAGACAAAAGTCGGTGACTCCTTGAAAAGTTGGTTCCTAGCCAATCTTCCATCTATTTTGGTTTCTTCCATGATTTGCTAACCAAATCCTTCTAGATGAATTATCCTACTCTTGCCATATGTCCTTATACACATGTCATGATGTCAAGACACTTGAGATAACAAGTCATATTTTTGCTCTATGCCTAAATCGGTTGCTTAAGCTTAAGTCGGTTTCTACTTATGTCCTTTTTATACTTGTCCACTTCATACTCAAATTAGTCCTTGATTCGACTAGTATCTCTTAAAACTCAAAACATAAGAGTCATAGACCTTTTTCTTGGTGTTCCATATAATTTTGAATCACCTTATTCGGAAATTGGATAAGAACATTATGCCTAAATTACTAAAATACGTTGAAACTGCCCCAGAGTAACCAATCCAAGCACACCATGTGTTCAATTCTTCTAATTTCAATTCCTTAGAATTCATCCGAAAACCACTTCACACTTAAATCCTTAAGATTCCATGTGTCCCAACACACGTCAAGCTTTTATATTGATCACAAATTCTAAACTAAGGGTGAAAGAACAATCCAAAACACTTGGATATATCACACCGTGCCACATATACCTCATTTAGGTCTTAGATTACTCATTTCATCTTCTTTTAGATTTGGTGAGCAAGAAAGGCTAATCTTAAGCCATTTTTCCCTAACATGGCATGATATCATATGTGGTATAGAGATATTTCTAAGGAGTAAGTCACAAAGTCGGTTATTCAAGTCAAAGTTAGTGCTCTTCTACGCTCAATTTAATTCTGTCAACTTCAAGTCCAATGTCGTCCTTTATCGAGTCTATATCTTAAAACTCAAAACATGAAAGTTGTAAATATTTATCTTGAATTTCGTAGCATCTTGAATCATCTAAATTTGAAATCAAATAAGAAAGTCATGCCCAGATTACCAAAGGACATCGAAATTGTTTGAAATTTTCTAATATGAAAATATCATGTAGAATATTCCTTAATTATACCACTCGACTTCCTTTGTCAATTTTCCTTCAATTTATAAACATCTCCTTGAATATTCAAAAGTCATATTTTCTCATCACACTTAGCGTCTCCAATAATTTTTCCAACATCTAGGTATTTCCTAAATATTTTTCCTCCAATATGTATAGGCTTAATACCAATAAAAGGTTCATAAGAAATATATATATTTCCAAAAAGTTTCAAAGGTTTTCCTAAAATAATCTTAAAGAAACATAACCATACCAAGCACGAAAATTAAAAAGGACACCTAAAAATTTGGATTATTACATTACTCTTGTGCCTCCCGGGAGGTCTCGATGTAAAATAGGTACATGGTAAAAATCTCCCTAGATGGTATAAATAGAATACGAATGGTAGTATTATTGACAATCCAGATTCTAGTGAAATTGGAGCTATTATTCGAGATGATAGAGGTCATTAAATTAAGGCATTCTCTTCTCCCATTGGTTTTGATTCCAACAAAAAAGCAGGATTATTAGCTCTTCTTCGAGATATACAGATTTGTAAAACCTTAAATATTACAAATGTGACTATTAAAATGGATTCTATGGTGGTTGTCTTGTGGTGGTATAGACAGAGATGTGGGGTGTGGTATTTGGAGGACTAATGGGATGAGCTTATAGATCTTTTGGGTACCATGATTTATCGTATACAACATATATATAAAGAAGGAAATAAGTGGCAGGTTGGTTGGCTAAAAAGGGTGCGACATGTGAGGATGTGGTTTATAACTTTTTATCAAAGATGCCTCGAGTTCTCAGAGGACTGACTCACTTGGATTATTCGGATTTGCCGTCTTTACATTTTTATTAAGTTGTGGTTTTGATTTTGTTTTGATTTTGTTTTAGGTTTGTGTAGTTTTTTCATTCTTAGCTTGATTGCATCTTTTATAGGCTTGTTTAGTTGTTTTATTTTTTTTTTATTTCGTGTCTTGGTGTTTTAATATTCTTTTTACACTTGTGTTTAGTTTTATTTCTTATCTTATAACCCCCAAGTGTAATGATGTTACCACGGTTTTCCTCCGCTATATGTGAGAGTTTTATTAATAAACTTAGGGTAGGAGCTACTATTAGACATGTGGTCTTGACTCTTTGCTATAAAAAATGTTATAATCATATCCCTAAACCTGTATTTATGATTGTCACTTGATAGAATTTGGCCATACATACATCCATAGAAGTTATAGACTTAAGATCATCCAATAAGCCACAAAGGTGCATGCCATGGCCGGTTGGTTAATTGTGGCATAATTGTAATTTGATTCATGCAATTCTAAGGGAATGTAAGGGTTTAGCATATAGAAAACAAGGTTTGTGAAATTTGGAGAATTTTTGGGCCCAATTGCAAATAGTGAAAATCTAGTGCAATTTAGTGGCAATTTCTAGAAAGTATAGGGATAACTTTATAAATATAGAAGATTTGATTATATGTCTTCCTAGTTATAGAACTTCTAATATAGAATACCTTTATTAACAGTTGCACCAATTTTCTAACATCTGGAGATTTTGTAAGTTAGCCTTTAACTTACCATTTGATAATTTATTTAAGATTTGATGAAATCTTATATTTCCAATGTATTGAGAACTAGTCTACAAACAAGATAGTTTTAAATTTTTAATATGAGTTGTACTACATTCATTACAAGTACTCTCAGTGTATAATGAGGAGTTGTGTTGATACAATATTTGATATTATTGCTAATGATGGTTTAAATAACGATGAAATGACATGTCTTTTAAAAGATGAAGTAAAAAATGTTCTTTGTAAGAAATTATGCATCAAAATTTGTTCGAAAAATGTTAAGGAATCTAGAGGGAAGACAAATATGAATCTTTCTACATATGCATGCATCTCATGTTTATCACTAATTATGCATATACTATCTCAGTGCAAATTGGTTATTTAACTTATTGAGATTTCAAGTAAATTTCACCCCTATGGGTCCACTTCAAATTTTTGGAATGGTACAAGTTATGTCACGACTAGCTTACAACGAGCAGATTGAACCATCGACTACAAATGGTTGAGGATGAGCCTGATTTGGAGAAGAGTCTGGACTTGATTATGATGTTCATAGCTCTAACTCTATATACCTTAGAGTGGATGTGAGACTTAGTTTAATTATATATTATAGGATTTTATCTCCTACGTTATGTCAAACTTTTGAGAACCTCTAAAGTGAGGAAGTACTTATTTATAGTTAATTAATATATTTGGGATGTTTAGTTTATTCCAGCATGAATGATTTTTTTCATCCTTATTTTTGTTGTGATTATGGCATATTAGTAGTTGCATACTAGGATATATTGCATATTAACTATCATGAATGGGATATGTAACCTTGTGTTGCATCTCTAAACTTTCCAAGTTTCTGTTCCACCCTAAGGGGAAGTTGAGGGCGTCAACAAGGTGGTATTAGAGCAATTATGTCTCTAGGTAAGACTACATGTCCTTAGGAATGTTTTGCCACAATGTAGGCTTAAACCTTTAGCTTGGAGAGGCTTGAAGCTGGAGCTAGATCTCATATATGTACATCTCAAGAGTTGGAAGACTAAAGAATAATGGCACTAAAGAGCAGATGGTGCAGTACGTGAGGCACCTAACACAAAGAGTAGGCTGACATCTAATGGGATACCAAACAACAGTTGTTGAGATGGGAGCTAGGCAAAATTGCTACCTTGACTTGGGAGAGGTCCAAAGATGAGTTTGATAATTGATTCTTCCCATAATCAATGAAGACTCAAAAGGTGCAGCAATTCACCACGTTGGTCCAAGGAAACTACATGGCCAAACATTATGCAACAAAAAGATGCAGCCTCAAAAATTTTAATGAGGATTGTAGGCTCAAATTTGCAGTCACGTAGCATGTTTCAGCATCAATAACTTCGTAGAATGTATATTACTGGTGTACTTTGTTTATATCAATAAAGTTTACTTTTACTTATAAAAAAATAAATTGCAAAATGGGTTAACGTGGCTTCTATAGTTGAACCAGAACAACAAAACACCGAGGCTCAACTTCCAAGAGGTCTTATACAAAAGACCTCATTGCCAAATCCTTGTTTCGCTTGGATCGCAGACATAACTGTGGGTCTTGATTTTAGCTTGCTACTCATGAATTCCATATAGTCTCTCCAGGTAGATGAAAATTGATAACATGGCTTTGACCAATAATACTCGCAAAGTGCCAAATAGCTAATCCATTTCCCAAATGATGTCGAGCCCACATAATTTGAACACTATCAGGTTGGCATCAAGTGCCCTCTCCCAAAAGAACAGCCTAAGGCAACTTTTGAACACGATATCATCTCTTTATTTTGTAATACCATAAGCATCAACTGAGGTACAGTCTGCATGTCGGCGTTCCAGCTTGCGCTTGGGAATGTACGCAAACCGTGACGTCGGGGATAAGCGTCACAGGGAAGTTCACCCCTCGTCTTATCGTATACTTGGATTTTTTATTTTTGTTTTAAAAAAGGTTATCGCAGCTGATAAAGGTCAACCCTTTCTAAGTATGTATCATATGGCTTTACAAAATAATATCCCAAAATATTACATTACCATTGATATAAATATAAGGATCTTTCATAAATGTTCATTCTTCCAAAACAACGGAAGACCAAAATATATGCATATAAATACAAAAGCTGCATAGAGAATCCTTAGCCATCACTTCCTAAACCAACGGTTCCTTTTTAATCCTCTTAAAATTTGGTTCGTAACGGAGACAGTCCAAATCTAAGGTCGGTCCCACCTTATAACTCATCCCGAAGGATGACTCATATAGGCGACTCATGTGGAGGGAATCGTCTATGCCGAGAACTAGGAAACACCCGGTAGGGCGTATGTTTCCCAAAACGTAGGCAGCTAGGGGTAGTGACTTCGCCGCCCATTGGCTCAAGTAGTTAAGAGTCACTAGCTTGGAGGTGACGGACTCAGTCAAGCCTGTGGGGGTCCGAGGCACCGTCTCTGGGGTCATACTCTTCAAAGTCGTTATTATCTGCAACTACTTCTATCATTCCAAGAAGGAGATAGTGGAGAGATAAACAAAGTTAAAATTTCGGGAGAAATCTCAGTAAGTACATTTATATCATAACAAAAACATTTTACGCATACTGATAATTGAATAGCAAACAAGTAGTCATACTTTATGTATTATGAGACTCATGAATTTATGTTATGCACATGCTCATGCTCATGCCATGTATTGAAATTTCTCTTTTTCTTTTCTTATTCTTTTCATAGGCTTGCTCGTAATCTCAGAAAACAAAATATTGGAGTTTTCTTTCAAAATTCATCTTTTCGCAAATGTTTTTCATTTTTCTTATCTTAGGTGCCACTTATCATATCATATATAGCCCGAAGGCCCATCTTTTGTCATGACTTTTGTTGGACACCTCACGATTCCTCTACGCACCGTGTATTCCTGCTAGTTACTGTAGCACTCGACGACCGTATCAAACCTAAGTAGCTATGTTTCGCGCCCTTTCGCGCTCTTCATCACTAGGCAATTGATCACTCACCGAGTGACTACAAACTTTTCTATATTAGTGAGGCCGAAGCCAACACCGTCCTGTATGCACCTACTAGCTTTAGGTGTGACCACGCTCCGGACACCTTTTGGAGCCATACATGGTTTGCCAACGGTTCTTTGTCGACCCAGGGGCTTTCACTCGACTTTAATCACTCTTGAGTGAACAGGGAGTTCCACTGGGGCACTACCCCATCCCAGCCTTTGGGATTCTTATAAAACTTTAATTAATTCCTTTTCTTTTAAAAACATGTTTAAAACATAATTTTCGTGCTGTATGCATGAGACGTGAGACTCATGTCACTGAACATATGAAATATGTGACGACATAACGCTTATTCTACGCCAGGCTCTTTCACAATTTTCGCACTTCACAATTCCACTCATTTCCTACCCAAAAACTCTTAATGGGCCTCTTATACACTTCGGGATGCTCGGCCCCTTCCCACTAGGGTTGGGCCGAGACCCTCCCTTAATAAATTCCTAGGTTTTCGTTTCCTATTTTTCTCCAAGCACTCCAATTTAATTTTAACCACTTAAATATATTTTTCTAACCCTAAAAACAAAGCTTGGCTGAAACTCTATGTCCTTTAATTTATTATTTTATTCACTTTTTCTTCTTTTGTTTTTTCTTCCAAGATGACTCACCCAATAATTTAGGTGAAAACCACTAATATGCTAGTGCAACCATTTTATTCATATGCATCTAATGTCTCCAAATATTTAAGTATATCATCATAACATAGCACAATAATCAAATCAATAAGTCAACCCAAAAGAAAACCTTAAATCCGAAATATATGCATGCACAAACCCAACATTTTCATCTCTGAGTCAAAATCTAACAAGCATATTTTCATCTTCACTCATCATGTTGATCACACCATATTCTTTATTTATATTAAGTATTCAAATTTACCACATGAAATAATCTTTACTCTTATCAAGATATTTAAACTTAGACATAGATTTTTACCACTAAATAAACAACACTAGAGACATCATCCAACATCATACTAGTAAACCTAAAATCATGCATGCAATTCCTTCATTCCACCTCATGTTGAGTAACAAACTAAAACCACATATCATTTTAGATCTTCAACTTAGAAAATATCATAACTTAAGCATGAATTTCTACTTAACTAAGCATGGCAAATTTTCCTTTCTAAAGGGTTTCATTTTAACATACATACACAAAGATTCAAACAAAACACCCAAATTCATCCAAAAGTATACTAAAATTGCTAAAGGTAGGATAAGAATGCACTTACCTCTTCAAGAGCAACTCTCCTCCAAAATTATTTGTTCTAAATCTTTTCTTCTTAGGATAAGGTGATGTTTAGAGGTTAGAAGAAAGAAAAACAAAAGAGAGTTGAGGGAGAAGTGGGGTTGGCCAAGAGGTAGAGAGAAAGAGAGCTTGTGGGATTGTGAGTTAGCCAAGTGAAATGTGAGCCCTCTCAAGGGTATTCGGCCATGCTCCTTTTCCTAGGGCTCAAGGACACTCCACCATACCTTGATTTGAAAGACATATGACTAGACAAGGGTGGTTGTATGGGAAAAAAAAGCAAATGATAATAAATGGGAGGAAGTGAGAATCCGGGTTCCTTTGCCTCCCCAAGGTCTCCACCGAAACAACCCTCTCTTCTTTCTTCATTCTCTTGTCATTTCAACCCTATCACACATTCATCTAACCCCTCTCATGTCGACCCACAATATTCTAAGGCCATGCTTTTGGGAAAGAGAGCATGCATGGTCCGGCCATGCCTTGGATCTAGGTGTCATCCGAAACACTCCCCTGCCCCCTCCATTCCTAGTTTCCTTCCATTACAAGCAATCCCTAATCATTTCTTTATACCACCATACCTCTTACACACATTACATCTTGTACTTCATCTTTCCACACAAGTCTAAGATGTTCCCTCCACTAGATTTGCAAGTACTCTTAGAAAGTCTCAAAGGATGCACACGGCACCTCATCCGGATCCCTTCTAGTTTTTTCTTATTCCTTTTCCTTTCCTCATGAGACCTCTCTTCACTTGTCAATCACTTTGTCATTTCTTTCTTACATGATCCTAAATGTGATCATTGGTTTAGATTGGGGAGGATTGCATAGGAAAAACCCCCAAGGGGCTTCGGCTACAAGCTAACCGAATGCCCTCTATTCTCTTCTCTTCCACTTCCTATTTCAATCTACAAGTGTCACTCCTCTAAACATGTCATGTACTAGATAGACTAAAATAAACACTATCTTAGTATTTTCCAAAGATATTCCAATGATGGAAAAATTTTATCATAAGATTTTACAGTCCACCATACCATTCACCCACTAGTCAAACTCCTACCTACTAGTAGTTTTTTCCACTTTCACCCACTAGTCTTAGGTGACTCACTAGGATTTTTCTATGGGTGACAAGTTTCCCATGTGTGGGCATGGTGGGTCATGGGTCAATCTCATGGGCTTATGGGCTTGCTACTCCTTCCTAGGCCCAATAACTCATTCTAACTTTCAAGACATCAATTTTAAGTCCATGCCCTTTTTCCTCACCTCTCAATATTATTAATTTAATTAATTAACCACTTGATCAAAATAATTATTCAATTAAATAATACGAAATGAAAATCTCAGGTCGTCACACTTCATGACCAAGTTGCACGTTCGTGTAAAAGTACCAGACACAAAGAATTCAGATGCTCCCGAATCAATCAAAGTACAAGTATATAATTCATACAAATGATCTCTCCCTGATGAGTTCAAACACTTCAAATATAATTCAAAAAAGAATAATACTAAACTACACAAAGCATCAACTTAATAGACCGGATCAAGTTCATACCTGTGATGACCCCCGCATTCTGAGTCTTTGATACCTCATCATTGACCTCACTAGGCGTCAGAAAGTACACCCCTACATACTTCTAGTTGCATACTAGGATGCATTGTATATTAAATGTTATGAACGAGATATGTAACCTTGTGTTGCATGTCTGGACTCTCTAAGCTTCACATTGCAACATGTCGCTTGCATAAAGTACCTTATGGGACTCGATGCACCCATATATTTCGTACATCCTCTCCAAATTCTTGATCCATCTCCCAGCTCTAAGTGGGTCTTCCTTACCCATATCTAAGGGCCTTATGGGCCAATAAGTGCTCAAATAAGCACCATCTCTGCTCCTTCTAAGGTTGGTGCTGAAAGTTTTATAGGAGTAATTTCATCATACGATTTAATGCCATAGCCATGACATAATTTCCATCACCTCGTGACAGTTCATCCTAGGGAGTTTGGCTAAAAGGTTCATCACGCAAAAATCTGGGTCGCTCAATTCTGCTTGCCAAAACGCAACCCTTAACCCCATTTCTTAACTCAACCAAAAGAATTTTCAAGACTAAAGCCTATGTTTCTAGTGTTGTACCTAGGTGACTTGTGGTTTTACCCAGAGCCTAACCCCTAACCCCTAACCCCTAACCCCCCACGTGTGATTTGGTGAGAGTCACGATACAAGGGTAATGGTGTGATGCCCTCAACCCCTACTTGGGATTTGACAAAGACTGAAATATCGGGACATGTAACTTGAGGCAACATAGCCCCGATCATAACAGTCAGAATAAAATGCACCTAATATACTAGTAGTAAGCAATATATCATAGCAAAAAAGTTTAAAGTTCATATAAAGACTAAGCAATGCTTAAAGAAATTACGTTAGCGATGGTATCATAAGAACTAATCATTACCCAAATGTCATTCATGTTCATAATAAATAGAGTGCATAAGTGTGTATTTTTAATGTTACTTTTTCATATCTATTTGCTAATACATAAAGTATAATTGAAACTTTTAATGATATTTCATAATTTGAGTGCTAGTTTACAAATGTTCCAATCCTAATTGATGTTTCAATGACTTTATTGTAGATATAAAGCTATAAATAATAAAGCCCAAGGCCCAAAAGATAGAGTTTAACTCAAGTGGGTTTAACCCAACCCAATAAGAAGAAATGATATGTGAATCGAAGGGAGAAAACAAATGGAATGCATTGGAAATGTCAAGTTGGAAATGTCTCTACATAGTCTCGAGTATTCTCACCATATATTATTGTCTGACATCATATTGAGCTGATTAAGAGGAATTGAAAAGCTAGTTCAACGGGCTACAATTGTTCCTGAAATAGAATTGTTGAAATTTTGATATCTTCCAAGCGAAAATGGCCCAAAATCTAAGTTTGAAAATTTGTAAAATTTACAATTAATAATTGATATTATTTTCTTTCCTTATAAGGATGGCTCCAATGAAGGAAAGCATCAAGGGTATATTACTTTGGAGAGGGGTTTAGATAGTGGAGGTTCCTTTTTATTTGGGCAATCAAAAGGAGCAATGACATCAAAGAGGACACTAGTTTTTGAGTTTTTTTTTTTCGTTCTTCTTAATCTATTTCAATTTTTTGTTGTTTAACTCTTTGATTATATTTTTATTCAATTTTCTTATGAACTAATCTCCATTTTTGAGGACTACGATGTAGCATAACTTGATTATGTGAATTTTTATTTAATTGAATTAATTTAGTACTTGTTTCATATTGTTGAGTATTTCATTCTAGACTTAATGCTTGTAAATGATTGATCAACATTACATGATTTGGAATTCATATCCATAACACGTTGATGATGATACTGAGGGAGAGGGAACTTGATTTGTCCCTGCTAGTCGTTAGGGAAGTTTTTTTTTACCATGTATTTGGTTTCTTTAATGCACATTGGGAACACTGTCAAGTTTCAGTTAGGGGTGTCAACTTTGGTATTCTAGTTTGATTACAAAGTATTCTACCTTTGGGGATAATGTCAGGTTTCTTTGCTAAATAGTGCATGTCATTTTGCATGAATTTAGTTTTAGTATTCTAACTTGATTACAAAGTATTTTTTCTTGAGTCAAGTTTGTGATCTTAGTAAGGTATTGAAACACCTCAGGATTTGTCTTTTTCATGCACGAAAGCCAAGTCTCGGTGGTTTGGTGGTTGTTGAACACATACGATTAGAGAACACTTAGATTTAAGTTGTAACCTACTACACGTGAGCATTTGGGCCATTCTCATTTTTTAGAGAGAATTTGTCATGTTCTTTATCTTAATTTTAGTGTTATCCTGTTGCATGATCACCTTTGTAATTTGGTTGACTGTTAGGAATGCCATTACATGGTTTTCGGTATGTTGGTTTGATTATACTTAGAAATGATGAAGGTCAATTTAGAATGCAATTTGAGCCTTTCAAGCCGACCCATGTTTTATCCAATAAAAGCCACTCTTAGGCTCATCCATTTCTTTGTTAATTCATTTATTTCCTCACCAACTTCGTGTTAGAAGTTGAGCCTAAGTTGAACATCTCATTTACCTTCAAATCTTAAGTATGTATTATGGCCGTAGGCTTGTAGTCAAATCGAGCCAAGCCAGTTTGGCTTATCGAACTTGACTTGATTTAAAATGCTCAAGCTCAAGCTCAAGCTTGAGTGCGAGCTCAACTTTTTTTTCCTTTTTTGTTCAAGCTCGACGTGATAAGTGAACTCTCAACTCAAACTCTCATCCCACAAACCGAGCTCGAGCTTGAATTGTTTGTTTTTGTTTAGTTTTTAAGTAAAAGTTAATAATTAATAAATTAGATAAATAAGAAAATCTAATATTGAATTTATACAACTAACAAGTAGAAACTATTATTAAATTATAGAATTTTAAAATTTTATAAATAATTAATATCTAGCTACTTTATATTTATCCATAATAATAATATATTATATGCCTACATATGTTACTATTTCATATGTGGTTCTCATATATTGGTATATGTTATAAAACTAAAGAAAGAAACTACTATTACAAAAGACAAATAAGAAACTCTCTCTGAAATTCTTAAGAACTGAAACTTTCTTTCTCTCTCTATATTTTCTTATGAATTTCATTACAACTGAAACCCTTATTTATAAGCTTTGAAGTTACTATGCAAGTCACTATACAAGATTTAAAATAATAGTGGTCATTCACATAATTTTAGTGGTGGGACAGGCGGCGGCGGCCGTCCCTCCACTTACTATATAATTCATTACACTCCCCCTTGAATGACCATCCATAAAGAATCTGCCTCGTTAAAACCTTATCAAGGAAAAACCCAATGGGAAGAAAAACCAATGACGAAAGAAAAAAAGTATAGTCTTCTTTATATATCCACAAGTGTTTTAAGATTGCCTCATTAAAACCTTGCAGAGGAAAACCCAGTGGGACAAAACCTCAGCGAAGGAAAAAGAGTACAATTAGCACATTTACTCCCCCTGAAAAGTGCATGACTATAGATCTTTGAGTCTTCGTATTCTAATGTTATGCACAATCTTCTTGAATGTCGAAGTTGGTAACGCTTTTGTGAATAAATCTGCCAGATTATCACTAGATCGTATCTGCTTGACATCAATTTCACCTTTCTCTTGAAGTTCATGAGTATAAAAGAATTTAGGTGAAATATGTTTGGTTCTGTCACCTTTGATTATCCTCCTCTAATTTGAGTGATACAAGCAATATTATCTTCATATAAAATTGTTGGGCTATTATTGATCATGGGAAATCCACACTTTTCTTGGATATGTTGAATAACTGATCTCAGTCAAATACACTCTCGACTTGCTTCATGAATAGCAATGATCTCTGAGTGATTTGAAATAGCAGATATTGTCTGTTTAACAGATCTCCATGATATAGCAGTATCTCCATAAGTAAATAAATATCCAATTTGAGATCTACCTCTGTAGGGGTCAGAAAGATAACCTGCATCTGCATACCCAATCAATTGTGGACTTGATCTACGTTGATAAAATAATCTCATATCAACCGTGCCATGAAGGTAACGAATGACATGTTTAATGTCATTCCAATGCCTTCGAGTTGGTGCAGAACTATATCTTGCAGGCAGATTAACTAAGAATGTAATATCTGATCGAGTACAATTTGCAAGATACATCAAAGTTCCAGTTGCACTGAGATATGGTACTTCAGGACCAAGAATTTCTTCATCGTTATCACAAGGACGGAATGGATCATTCTTCACATCAAGTGTTCGAACAATCATTGGAGTACTCAGGGAATGAGATTTGTCCATATAAAAATGTTTTAAGACTTTCTCAATATACATGGACTGATAAATAAAAATTCCATTTGGCAAGTGCTCGAGCTGCAGGCCGAGACAAAATTTTGTTTTGCCAAGATATTTCATTCAAATTCGTTCTTTAAATATATAGCGGTTTTTTAGATCTCTTCAGGAGTTCCAAAAATATTTAAATCATCAACATAAACCGCAATAATGACAAATCCGGATTCTGATTTCTTAATAAAAACACATGAGCATATAGGATTATCCTCAAATTCTTCTTTCAATAGATATTCGCTTAAGCGATTATACCACATGCATCCAGATTGCTTCAACCCATATAAATATCTTTGTAGTCTAATTAAGTACATATTTTTAGATGTACTTGTAGATGCTTTAGACATTTTATATCCTTCAGGGATTTTCATATGTATGTCATGGTCTAAGGATCAATATAATTATGCAGTGACCACATCCATCAACTGCATTTCTAATCCTTTTGTGACAATCAGACTAATAAAAAATCTAAATGTGATTGCATTCATAATGGAAGAATATGTTTCTTCATAATCAATCCCGGGTTTCTGCATGAAACCTTGTGCGACAAGCCGTGTTTTGTACCTCACAATTTCATTTTTCTCATTACGTTTTCGTACAAATACCCACTTATATCCAACAGGCATTACACCATTTGGTGTTTAGACAACAGGTCCAAATACTTCTTGCTTTGCTAGCGAATTTAATTCAGCTTCAATAGCTGCTTTCCATTTTGGTCAATCATTTCTTCGTCGACATTCTTCGATGGTTTTTGGCTCACTTTCTTCATTATTTCTGTTAATGTCAATGATCATTTTATATGAAAATATGTTGTCGACAATAGTTTTATTTTTATCCATAATTTCTCCAGTTTTCATGCAATGTATTGAGATTTCATTATTTTCAGGTACCTGTTCCTCTTCAGGGGAAAACATTTCATGACACACCTCTTTAGGAGGTCCATTTTTAGGAAATTTATACTCTTCATGAGTTTCCTCTTCAGGAGGTTCTGGAATAGAAGATTTGAGCTCTTTAGAAGCATCAATTATTTTTGTAGCCTGTATTGTGGGTACGTATTTTTCAGAAACACCAAATTCATTTTGTATTCTTTTCCTTCTGGGAATTTTGTCTTTTGCACTAATAGGATTTCTACGCTTCAGGCGTGCCTTAGATTCACCTATTGCTGTTTTGACAATTTGTCCTTCAGGGACTTCAATCATTGCTGAAACATTAACAGCAGGAATATATGATTTTACTTCGCTTTTAGTGTCAGTAAATATATCCGGTAATTGATTTGTAACATTTTACAAATGAATAATCCTCTGAACTTCCCGTTTACATTCATTTGTAGGAGGATCAAAATGAGACAGGGTCTTATTATCCCAAGTAATATCTTGTCGTGCTTCAGGCACCGACTTTTCTTTACCCATTAATGGAAAATTGGATTCGTCAAAATGACAATCCTCAAAACGTGTTTTAAACATATCTCCTATAAGGGGTTCAAGGTATCTAATAATAGATGGAGAATCAAAACCAACATATATCCCAAGTCCACGTTGATGGCCCATTTTTGTACGTGTGGAGCTGCAATTGAAACATATATAGCACATCCAAAAGTACGAAGATGAGAAATATTTGGTTGTTGACCAAATGCAATTTGTAATGGAGAATATTTATGATATGCAGATGGTCTAATGCAAATTAGAGATGTTGCATGAAGTATAGCACGTCCCCAAGAAGAACCAGGTAGTTTTGATTTCATAAGTAAAGGTCTAACGATTAGTTGAAACCTTTTGATCAAAGACTCAGCTAAACCGTTTTTTGTGTGTGTATGGGCAACAGGATGTTCAACATCTATTCCTATTGACATGCAATAATCATCAAAAGTTTGAGATGAAAATTCACCTGCATTATCCAATCGAATGGTCTTAATTGGATACTCAGGAAATTGTGCTCGAAGTTTGATTATCTGAGCAAGAAGTCTAGCAAATGTAACATTTCTAGTGGAAAGCAGACAAACATGTAACCATCGACTAGATGCATCAATCAAAATCATAAAATATCTAAATGGTCCACTTGATAGATGAATAGGCCCACATATATCTCCGTGAATCCTTTGTAAAAAGGATGGAGATTCAACAATGACTTTTGAGGGAGATGGTCTGATAATCAACTTATTTGAGAACATGCAGAGTACAGAAATTCATTAGGTAGAAATATCTTTTGATTTTTTAAGGGATGCCCATGCAAATTTTCAATAATTCGTCTCATCATTATAGATCCCATATGTCCAAGGCGATCATGCCAAGTCATAAATATTTTAGGGTCAATGCACTTCTGGTGCATTACCGCATATGATTCAATTGTTCTCATCTTTGTATAATACAATCCAGAATATAGAGCAGACAGGTTTTCTAATACGAGCTTCTGGCCCGATATTGTTTTAGTAATTAGAAGATGCTCTTTACTGCCTTTATTGGTCGTTTCAATATGGTAGTTATTACGGCGTATATCTTTTAAACTTAATAAATTTTTTCTGGATTGTGAAGAGAATAGAGCATCATCAATACAAAATTTGGTGCCATTAGGTAATACAATATAAGCTCTTTCGGAACCATCAATTAAATCTGATGAACCTGATATGGTATGGACATAGGCTTTACTTAGTATTAGATTTTGAAAATATTTCTTTTCTTTGAGAATTGTGTGAGTTGTAGTACTGTCAGCCAGACATATATCTTTATCATTCAACTTATAGATAAAAAGCCAATCAATGTGATCCATGATTCTACAAAATATACAAAACTTTTATTACCGATAGAAAGAAAATACATTAATTGAGTGGAACACTTCCATCTCTAATTAAATGTTCAATACTACCTTCAGGATGATTAAAGAAATCAGAGACATCAAGATGAGTAACATCTACATCTATTGAATCTAATAAATCATCTGATGGTTCTACTAAATTTGTTTCATGCACTTTATTCTTTCCTTTAATAGAGACTTGATATAAATCAGTTAAGTGCCTGGCCGTACGACAGGTACGTGACCAATGTCCAGTCATTCCACATCTATGGCACATCTCTTCACTTTTCTTTTCATGCACTTTATTCTTTCCTTTAATAGAGACTTGATATAAATCAGTTAAGTGTCTGGCCGTACGACAGGTACGTGACCAATGTCCAGTCATTCCACATGTCCAGTTATTCCAATCTATGGCACATCTCTTCACTTTTCTGAATTGTACCACTTCTGGTGATATGGTACATTATTATCTATTTTAATGTTATCACTTCTGGGACTAACATTTCTATAATTTCTCCTACTACGTCCACGCCCCCGATTTCTTCCAAAGGATGCACCATTTATTTTTGGGAATGATGTAAACCTATTACCATTCACTTCAAGGAATGATATTGAGCCAGTAGGGCGTAACTGATGGTTTGCTAATAAGAGCTCATTATTCTGCTCAGCTACTAGAAGACGTGATATAAGTTTAGAGTATTTCTTGAACTTTCTCTCTCGATAGTGCTGCTGTAGGAGCACATTTGAGGCATGAAATGTAGTATAAGTCTTTTCTAACATATCATCATCGGTGATTTTCTCACCGCATAATTTTAATACTGAGCTTATTTTAAAAAGTGCAGAATTATACTCACTAATACTTTTATAATCTTGCAATCTCAGGTGCAATCAATCAAAACGAGCTCTTGGGAGGATGACAGTCTTCTGGTGTTCATACCTCTCCCTTAAACTGTTCCACAAAATATAGGGATCTTTTACTGTAAGATATTCAGTTTTCAATTCTTCATGAAGATGGTGGTAAAGGAAAATCATTACTTTAGTATGGTCCTGCAGGGACACTTGATTTCCTTCTTTAATAGTTTATCCCAGGTTCATTGCATCAAGATGAATTTCAGCATCAAATATCTAGGATAAATAATTTTTCCCAGATATGTCAAGAGCAACAAATTTCAATTTTGTAAGATTTGCCATTTTCTACACATATAAATAATGAAATAAATATGTGTATCTCAGAAAATATATTTATAAATTCATATAGATAATCATCAATAAAATATATTAAAGACTGCAAATAATATATTGAAAAACTTACAGAGGAATAAGACCACTAGTTTTAGAATTGGTAGAACCGTCGTGCTGATAACTTGTTATAAAATTAAAGAAAGAAACTACCATTGCAAAAGAGAAATAAGAAACTTTCTCTGAAACTCTTAAGAACTGAAATTTTCTTTCTCTATCTATATTTTCTTATGAATTTCATTACAACTGAAACCCATATTTATAGGTTTTGAAGTTATTATACAAGTTACTATGCAAGTCACTATATAGAATTTAAAATAATAGTAGTGGGGTCATTCACATAATTTTAGTGGTGGGACAGGCGGCGGCAGCCGTCCCTCCACTTACTATATAATTCATTACAGTATATACAATTATTGAATTTTATCGACTAATTATTTTATAAATTATAAAATATACCTATAAAGTATATTCAATATATGGACATAAGTAATTAGGATACATATTATATATTTAATTATAAAAGTTGTATACTTATATTATTAGCTAAGACATACACACACACACACACACACACACACACACACACACACACACACATATATGTATACATACATAGGTGTCGAGCTAACAAGTCGAGCTAAGTTAATAGACGATTTTTTTTTTTACGAGTTAAGTTCAATTTGAGTTTAACCAAACGAATACTGAGTAAGCTATCGAACAGATTGGTTCATTTATAACCTTAGGTATGGGGAATATGTGATTAATAATTAAAACGAATAAAAAATCCCTAAAATGGGAAAAACTTATGAGAAATATTTAGAAGTGGAGTGTGTTATTGCAAGTTACAAATAAATAAAAAAGAAGGAAAAAAAAAAGGAAAAGAAGAAGAAAAAAAAAAGAGAAATGTTTTGAATTAAGAAGGAGTACTAAAAGAATAATAAAATTTTTTGGAGGAAACCCTGTTAAGCATAGAATTCGTTAAAAATCTTTAGTTTATACTTGAGAGTAGAGATTTTTTTTTTCTTAATCCTCTTATCCTTCCTTTCAAGTTGACCTTAGCCCCATTACAACCTTCATATTAACCTTTTGATCCTAAGTGGGTTAGTGGTAGGAATGGTCGATTTCCCATTAGTCGTTATCTTCTCATGAGATCAATTCTTTTGTTTCATAATTTTGCTCATGGGAATTTATCATTTCCATATATTTGAGCGGCAATATTTCTCAACCTCTAAATATTCTTTTGGTAATACCTTTTATTATTGAGTATTACACCCAATATTTGCAATCAGAACTTTGTTTGGGATGTTCTTCACATTGTATGAGTTTGGGTTTGATGGAAAAATGAATGAGGGCTTAACACACACACGCGCACACGCATGCATGCATGAGTGTGAGTGCACTTTGATAGACAAACTTTGATAGCAATATTGATCTCTTGTGAATGCTTTCTTTTGATGTGCTTGAATATTTTAACATAGTTCATGTAAACAATTTTCACTTGAGAATGGGCGCAGCTTATTCTTTCTTTGCTTGAATTACTAGGGACTAGCAATAAGTTAATTAGGAGGTGTGATAGAGTCCATAAGGGAGTGCACATTTAATGTTACTTTTCCATTCTATTTGCTAATACGCTTTTAATTATATTTTCTAATTTGAGTGCTACTTTACAAGGGTCCAATCCTAATTGATGTTTCAATGATTTTATTGTAGAAATGGAGCTAAAACCATAAAGTCCAAGGACCAAAAGATAAAGTTCAACTCAAATAGGTTTACCCAACCCAATCAGAAGAAATGATATCACTACAACATTTAAGACCTATTGCTACAATTTCTTTTCTAGCAGACCAAAAGTTTCCAATATTTTTGATTTTTATCTACAATATTTAAGTCCCCAGCTTATGTGTACAAATGTTGTAAATAATGTTCATTATTATCGACAACAATATAAGACAGTAAGTAGTTTTCTGAAAATTTGTCATTTGCAGCAACATTTCTGTCTATTATGACAACACACGGGTGTCACAACTGGTTCCAAAGCCTTGTTATTGAGTTGGTCTTTCAGTGACTAACCATTTTTTGCCGTAAAAATCCAGTTATATAAATAGTACCCTTCATGCCTAATGCGAGATTTTTCCCCTTTTCGTGTTCGTTTCCTAGCCATTTCTTTTTCGTCCAAAACCCTTCATTCCCCAATTTCTGCCTCTCCTCCCATCAATCGATCCATCATTGCGCGCAGAATCCACAAGTTTGAGGCTACCACCAACAACGATTTTGTACTCAGACCAAGGGTGTGTGTTTGTGCCCGCTAAAAGTGGCAATTGGGGTTTTTGGAACAGTGTAATTTCAAGGCATTCGTCGCCCCTTGGTTCTCCAATGAGAGGGATCTCCTCCTCCTTTAGCACTGAAGTCACTTTGGAATGATTGCTTGTATATAATCAACCACCAGTAGTACGAGGAAGTGATACGGTCAGGTATAATTCTGCCCTCCATTTCTCCATTATTGTCATTGTTTTGGTTTTTTCTCCTGTTTGTCTAGGGTCTTAATTCTGGGGGACAAGTAAGGTTTTGATGCTTGAGTTCTCCTTTGCCACAATAAAATGCATGTGCATTTTTTATGCTTTGATACTTCTCTAGGTGCCATTTACACTTCAATAGAATTTTAATTTTTTTCTAAATCAACAGATTTAGTTCACAACCCATTAATTAGTCAGTACATCTTAGCAACAAATTTTTGAGACAATGGCTTCTAATAGAACTTCCAATATTACTAGCAATTTCAAAGTTTGTTGAGATAGGAAATTAATAATGGTATTTTTCGCAATTACCTCATTAAATTTGCAATAATACATACCCAATTCAAGGGATTTTCAGTGAGTCTAGTCAATGTGCATCGATATCAAACTATCCCTATAGTTTGGATACATACATAATCTCACTTTTTCACATCCAGCCTCTTCATGCATCGTATTCATTTTTTATCATATATATTAAACTCAGATTCAATAATTTCACAGCAAGTTTTCATCAATAAGGTTCATATTGATTGTGTCCAATCTATGGTTTTTTTTACCAATTAAACTATTATATTGACATGAATAGGAACAAGTTTCACACTAACTTTCATCTAAGTTGTTGATGAGCTCAGTTCAACATTTAGAGAGCTTTATTTGGCTCTTTATGGTGCTTTTATCACTAGCTATGGTTATTAAGTCATATAACAAGTCTAATAGAAGATGTCAACTATTATATATAGATTCATATTAGGCAAGTATTCTAAAACAATGATATCCACTCAAACTAAATGTGATTTATGCTCAAGTGGGTTTTTTCATAGGGTTTGCATAAGGCTTAATGCTTGCAGTACATTTGCCTTCAAAACATTTGCCTTCAATAGTACTTACTTTCAAATGCACTCTCACTTGTTGTCGTCTTCTCACCCCAATACATCTTATGCTTTACTACCCATTACAACTAGTAATCCCACACTTGCTGATTTTAGTGGCTTGGTTGACCCTTATTATTATTTTCTAGTTCACAACTCAGTCCATATTTTCTAATCGTGACCAACAACAAGGTTCCTAATGACGAACTATTTGTTCTTTCAACAAGGAGATTCTTTTTAGTTTCATAGGTTGATATGATCATTACGCCAGCAATGAAAAATGCTATAGAGGATTAGGCTCAAAAGAGATTGAGAAAATCCACTAGGCCAGGCTCAAATGAGCTAATATTCGACCATCTTAGTAAACTAGTTTCCATCCTATTGTGTTCAGGCAAGTGGCCAGCAGCAGATTTGTACAACCTTCCATCTGTTGAAGAGCTTGGGGTTAGGTCTTTTCTCAACATTTTCTCCCAATACTCTCTCTCTCTCTCTCTCTCTATGTATCTCTCTTCTCTCTTGCCCTCATAGTTGTTTTGGTGGGACTGCTCCCACTCATCCTTTCTCTGTTTTTTTCCTTACAAACAATTAAATTAGTAATGCATGTCTTGGGACATATATTTTTACAAGGAGTTATGTTGAGACACTTTCTATATTTCTCCTAACTAGAGAGACAATGGGTTGTACCCAGTTGGCTATGTAATTTTTATTATTTTTGCTCTTCTGTCTTCTTCTTCTTCTTCTTCTTTTCTATGATGCTTCACACTCATGCATGCACACCCCAAGGTGGCATCCAATTTCTGAAGCACCACATAATACATGTATTGGTTGAGCCTTATATATATATGTATATATTTTTTGTCCAAGGTTACTTAAAGTCTAGGTTTAGGTACAGTTAGACTGTATTTTTTATTCACTGGACTGTTTCACTTCTTTGTTTCTCTTAGGTAATATTAGTATTGCTGATAAATGCCAGTGTAAAACTCTCATGTTACTCAGTTGTATATATTTTTCCTACTCACCCATCAAGACTACAACCTCATGTTTCACAAGCTATCTATAAACTATCGGAAATGAAAAATTCAATGTTGGATGTTAATCTAAACATCTCATAATTATTTTTGAGAATTAAAAGTGGACATAGACACTAGTTTTAGTGGTTGTTATATATTACTGCATATAATAGATTTATGTTGATTATACTAAATGTTTAAATAATGGCATTGAATGATTTAGTGAAAGAGTTAACTCCCCCACAGACACTACAATGACTTGCTAAGAAAAACTATCAGCGATTGATGTTTAAAGGTTTGTCTTTATTTTATTTTATTTTTTGCTTTTCTTCCAGGGTCACCTAACATCTATCTCTAGTTATATTTATGCTTATATACACTGGGCATTAAGTATACGTGTGGTGTCCTCCTCACATATTTTCTGGTTTGTTACTTGGTTGTTTTTATTTTTTATTTTTTTGCTTTTCATGCAGGATTACGTAACATCTAGCTCTAGTTACAGTTATGCTTATATACACTGGGCATTTCACATTGTGTCGTGTACTCCTCACATATTTTTCGGTTTGTTACTTGGTTTTTTGTTGCAAAAAAAAAATTTGTTTGGCTTTTCTTGCGGGGTTACCTTACATCTAGCTCTAGTTACAGTTAGCTAGTGCATATTGTGCAATTCACATTGTGTGGTCCTCACATTTGGACTTAGTTTGTTTCTTAGTTGTTTTTATTTTTTTATTTTTGCTTTTCTTGCAAGGTTACCTAACATCTAGCTTTACTAATAGTTAGCTAGTATTCATTGTGCTTATACCCTATGTGTGGTGCAATTCCCTCATCCTAATCAGTTTGTTACTAGGCTGGTTTTTTATTTTTATTTCTTCCTACTCACACATGCATGTAGAGTCATATAAGAAAATTTGATGGGTAGGGGCTACACTATTGTGCCCTTCTCCACATGGGTTATGGTCTAAACTTTTCACATTTATCCCTGGGAAATACAAGTAGACATAGACACTAGGAAGAGCTATTTGCTACAAGTGCATTTTTGTGGAACATGGTCATTGTACCCAAAGATTTATATTCCAGCATTGAAGTTTCACAATACTGGATGTTAACTTCCTCAAATCTGTGATTACTTGCTAAGGCATCACAGGTTAATGTACTGTAACACTTTTTTTTTCTTGCAACAATACAACTTGCTAAAAGTACTTTTATAGAAGCGTGGAAGACATACTAAGAAAATTGTCACGAATTAACATATTATTTTGTGAAATTAAAATAGGGGAATATGAATCATAACTCATTTCCATGCTCATTATTATTTAGTAGGACAACCATTGCATGCAGGTACAATCGTGAGATGGGTAAGAGGAAGACTCCCAAGACGTTTGGGTTGTGGTGGACATGGTTCAACTTTACTTCCATCTGGAAGGCCTCATCATGGTCCACCACATTTGCATGATATAGGGGATACATAAGAAGACACAACAATAGATGATTGCACTCAACGACCAAATAAGGGTGTAATGAGGGCCAGGGAAGAAGAAAGAGAGGTGAACAGACCAACTATCAGTGACTGTAAGCTAGCTATAGACCCTTTATAATGCCCCCAACTCACGTCTGGGATTTAACATAAGTCAAAAGGTCAAGATAGTAACATTAAGCTACTCACCCGCGTATGTATCAATATCCTAAAGCATTCCTCTTAACTTACTAACATAAGTGATGAGTGCACAAAAATGCACTCTAAATACTCTATTTAAATACTAAAAGAAATGAGAAAATAATGGATATAACTCATATTATTAAAATTAATGGTCATTTATCTTGAAATGGATATAAGCATGATTTAATATATTGATGAGAATATAAAATGCCATATTTTACTCTCTTAATGTTTAATACTTTATTCTTATTTGATGCCTAAATATACTCATTATTCTTATATTTTGATTTAGGACACAAATGGAGACATTAGGAGCAAATGAAGATAATTATGAAATTTTAGACAGTTCTGACATCTTTTCGTAATATGGGCATAAATCTCTCATCCAATCTCCGATTGAGCTGATTCAAGATGATATAGAACTGCAAGAGAAATATCTATAACTTTCGTGTTTTATGTTTGAAGAGATATCCACTCAATCTAAGACAAAATTAACCATCAAGTGGACGCACCTGCACTTGACGTTCCTGGATATTTTTCAGCCACTTGCATCAAATCCAAATGTTATCATAATATTTTCCAGCAAGCACTCCTACACCAACTTGGAAATTCAATGATCAATTCATATGCAAGATGAAGTACACTCAAGTTTCTTCAAGACAAATTATTTGACCACAAGATATTAAGTCATACAAGACAACTAATGGATAGAGAAGCAAAAATTGAAACACTCAACCTACAAGCAAAATCCAACTCATGCATAGTGGAAAAACAAATGATCAAAATGACAACTCACAAATCACTTCGATTCAAGAATGGAACATGGCAAAACAAGTTGAAATTGTGATGATTTTGTCATGACAACTTGCATGAAGGATGCTTATAAATAGAAGGGAGGGGTGTGTGTTCTAAGAATGCTTAGTGTGGGAGGATGCTTTGGAAGAGCCATTATCTTGAGAGCTTTAGAAAAGAAAAGAAAAACCAAAGAAGAGAGAAGAAAATAATGGTTGGCTATTCCATATTATCCCTTGGAGAATTTTTGTTGCATATTTTCAATATGTGTAACTAAATTCTTAAGGAGGGCTAGGGATGAACTTGTGTGTGTGATGGTATTTGTAATTTATTTTTTATTCATGTATTTGGTCTTTAAATATTAAAACTCTTTTGTTCTATTATTCTTAATTTATTTGTGATATTTTTCTTCTTCAAATAATTATAGAATCTATTTCGTTTATAGATTCAGTCATGCTTTTTCTATTGAGTGAATTAGTTCTATAATTATGTTTGGAGCAATTGATTATCTATATTGATTTAATTCTTTGCTGCAATATCGCCTCTTAGGTATATTGTCGTCGTTGGATTTTCTCAATATCGATAACAATTTATAAGAGTTAAGCGCGAAAAATGATTTTTTAAAGAGTTACATGTGATTTAAATTTTGGTTATTGATGTTATATCTTCCGATTAAGAATTTGGACATAGAATTCTTAATTGAGTTATCAATGAATTAAGAATAAATTTGAATACCACAAATACACAAGGAATTCCCTACGCTCTACTTTTCGTCTCATTTTTATATTTTTCAAATTACTCATTTAGTTTTAATTTACATCACACTCATTTAATCTTTTTGTTAATTTCGTTACTGTTTTTCAATTTCTCAATCCATCTCCCTGTGGAATCGACACCCCAAAGCTATACTGCAAATGACCGCATTATTCTTTGGGCGTAATCAAATTTTGGCGCCGTTGCCGGGGAGACGGTAGAAGAATTTGTAGTTTTTTTTTAGTAGTTTGAAAAAAAAAAGCGGTAGCTTCGTTCATTTTCTTTTTAGCTTTCTGCATCTTTATTTTATTTTACTTTTCTTTTCGTAATTTTTTTTCAGTATTACACTTTTCTTTACTTTGCATGCGCAGGTACAGAGACGATTTTGGACGGTTTGCTAGTAGACCCGTGCTAGAATCAGATTCAGAATCTAATTTTTCTAATCGCTTGTTCGATAATTCTTCCAATTTTGACGCGATGAGTGAACACGTGGACCAACCTGTTAGAACCCTCCAAGATTATCTTCATCCCGCATGAACAGCCACACCATCCTGTATTATGTTCTCATCTAATGTTCGTCATGTAGATTTCAAAACAGGAATGATACAATTACTTCCGACTTTCCATGGTCTAGAAAATTAAAACCCCTATGTTCATATTAGGGAATTTGAGGAAGTAGTTGCAACATTCCACAGTCAAAATACCATTGACGAAACGGTAAGGCTAAATTTCTTTCCTTTTTCTTTGAAAGATAAAGTTAAGAGTTGGTTGTACTCACTAAGACCACGGTCTATTGGAACATGGAGTGAGATGACTCAAGTGTTTTTCAATAAATACTTTCCCCAACATAAGACCAATGATTTAAAAAGACAAATCTCTACCTTTGCATAAAAGGATAATGAGACTTTGTACCAGTCTTGGGAAAGATTTAAAGAATTGCTGAGTATGTGTCCCCACCATGGATATGAGAATTGGCGCTTAGTGAGTTATTTTTATGAAGGGCTTACGTCCAGAGAACGTCAATTCGTGGAGATGATGTGCAATGGAGAATTTTTACAGAAAAATCCTGATGAGGCCATAGAGTACCTCAATGAACTTGCTAAAAAAGCTCATACTTAGACTGGACCTAGTGCTACTAATAGCACAAACAGGTCACGACCTATAGGAAATCCGAGTGGTGGTATTTACCATCTAAGGGAAGAGGATAACCTTAGGGTTAAGGTTGAAATGCTCACCAGAGAATTAGAGTTATTGAAAACGAAAAACTCAAAGCCAACACACATGGCTAATCATGCAGACTCTTTTAAACCATGTGTTGTCTGTGGTGGGGTAGATCATCATGCCCAAGACTGTCCTACACATGCTAACATGAGAGGATGGCATAATCACCCCAACTTCAGCTGGAAGTCTGAAAACCAACAGCCTGCACAACTTTCTAGATCATATCCTGCACCATACCATGCACCTCAATCTTTTAGAAATTCTTTAGAAGACACTTTGCATGCATTTATTGAAGTATAGGGTAAGACTAACCAAAAATTTGAGTCTTTAATTATGCAGGTTGTTGAAGAACAAAAGGAGATAAAGAGCCAGGTATCTAAAATAACGAGTTTCTTGAGTGCAAATGAGAAAGGTAAGCTCCCTTCTCAAGTTCAGTCTGTACCTCATGGTTAACATATGGCACAAGAAACTATGAAGAATCACGAGTGCCAGCAGATATATATGATTGACTCACTCATAGACAGGGAAGTTTTCACAACTCATGATTCTGATCCCCTTGAGAATTTTATTGTTGATCTTGAGTATAATCCTATCAGTGATTCATCTGATGTAGCTAATATTTGTGCAATTTTTGACAATACTCAAGATTATAGCACATGGGCTTGGCAACCGAAATTTGAGGAGTTTCTTGAGAAAAATGAAAAACAAATTCCTTCAAGTGGGCAAGTAACCAAAGTTAATCTTAAACCTTGCCACCTACCTGTGAAGTTCGAGCACCGAGCTTATTGGAAAAATAAGCGTTTCATTTTTTACCCAGGAGGAACAGTTCTATGAGTGGAAGATAGTCCGGTTGTAAACTTGGTCTACCAACTTTGACCACAGCATGCAACAATAATTATTATTATTATTATAATTATTATCATCATCATCATTATTATTATTATTATCATCTTATTTGTTTTGTTTTGTTTTTATTTACTACTGTTTTCTTTATTTTTATTTGCAGGATAGTATCATTTTGTCATTTCAAATCACTACTCTTGACGCTTAGCGAGCTATCTACATCACACATCAGGTGTATCCTACCCTTTTTAGTTACTCCCCATCCAATTTTGATTATTAAACATTGAGGACAATGTTTCATTTAAGTTGGGGGGTGGAAATACAAATCTGTTATTTAAACTCTGTGGCATATTTCAATCAAAATATAAAAAATTGTCAAATTTTTTTCACACAGGCATCTTTTCACACATGATACTCATGCTCATTCATAACCATCTTGGCGAATTCAACAAACCCAACTTAAATCATTTTGCTAAAGCATCCACAGAAAATTTTTTATGCACTTATCCAAACTTTGTGGTAATATGGTGATTTGACACATGTAACTAAAGAATTATTTTGCTCAAATATTCATGTGAATTTTGTGAGAATTGAGAGCTTACAAATACATAAATTGTGATAAGTATCCATTGATTTGTTGAATTTGACACTTCTTTTGAGAATATCATTACATGGTTTGTAGTCAGATGGTGGATATACTTGGGATATGACGAAAGTCAACTTAGGATTAACGTCTGAGCCTTTCAAGCTGAGCATTTTCATCATAGATCCCTAGCAGCCAATTTTGAGCCAATATACACATATGGTCTTTTCTTTTCATATCTATATCATCCATACCTCTCCATATTGGAGTATAACTTATACACTATATTTTCCTACCATTTTACTTCCAAGTGTGTACTAGGTGTGAAATTATTATTTGAAAAAAAAAAAGAAAAAAAAAAGAAAAAAGAAAACCATGACAAAAATGGCATGGTGCTAGATGTGTCCATCAAATTATTCATGAAAGAGTTCATCAAATTGCGAAGACACTAGTGGCAAAAGAAGATGGAAAAGTATATTTAGTCAAAAATCTAAAAAATTGAAAAGTACATCAAAAGGAAAGTATAGTCTACTGAAAAATTTAACAAATTCTCTTTTGTGTATACTTGGAAGTTTTTGAAACCTCTTCACCTTTTTTTCTTATGAACCCCAACCCTAAGTCACATTACAACCCTTTGTATTGATTTTTCCGATCCTAAGTATGCTTGTGGAAAGAACGGTAGAAATCTCATTTGTTAGTATTCCTATCATAAGATCAATGTTTACTTGTTACTTATATATAATTGGCTAAATTTCCATGAGAGTAAATGTACACCTTTGTCAACTCCATAGAGAGAATCCATACATGAAACACTTCTATACCCGTGAGTTATGGAGTTGAACCTTTTTGCTTAAGATATTCTAATGTTACATGTGTCGAAACCTCTGATTTGATAAAAATAGTTTAGAACACATACAAACTCTGTGGATTGCTATATTTGAATTACTTGTGAAAGGGTTATTGAATTTCTAAGATTGTTTTGATATGTAAATTTGAAAAATGTGTCTTGATGGCCCCTATGTGTGATTTTCTTTGGTCTTTCTCATCATTTTGCATGAAAATTGCTAGGGACTAGCAAAGAGTAAGTTGGGGGGTGTGATGAGTGCACAAAAATGCACTCTAAATACTCTATTTAAATACTAAAAGAAATGAGAAAATAATGGATATAACTCATGTTATTAAAATTAATGGTCATTTATCTTGAAATAGATATAAGCATGATTTAATATATTGATGAGAATATAAAATGCCATATTTTACTCTCTTAATGTTTAATAATTTATTCTTATTTGATGCCTAAATATACTTATTATTCTTATATTTTGATTTAGGACACAAATGGAGACATTAAGAGCAAATGAAGATAATTGCGAAATTTTAGACAGTTCTGACATCTTTTCGTAATATGGGCATAAATCTCTCATCCAATCTCCGATTGAGCTGATTCAAGATGATATAGAACCGCAAGCTGATCCAATATCTATAACTTTTGTGTTTTATGTGTGAAGAGATATCCACTCAATCTAAGATAAAATCGACCATCAAGTGGATGCACCTGCACTTGACGTTCCTGGATATTTTTCAGCCACTTGCATCAAATCCAAATGTTATCATAATATTTTCCAGCAAGCACTCCTACACCAACTTGGAAATTCAATGATCAATTCATATGCAAGATGAAGTGCACTCAAGTTTCTTCAAGACAAATTATTTGACCACAAGATATTAAGTCATACAAGACAACTAATGGATAGAGAAGCAAAAATTGAAACACTCAACCTACAAGCAAAATCCAACTCATGCATAGTGGGAAAACAAATGATCAAAATGACAACTCACAAATCACTTGGATTCAAGAATGACACATGGCAAAACAAGTTGAAATTGTGATGATTTTGTCATGACAACTTGCATGAAGGATGCTTATAAATAGAAGGGAGGGGTGTGTGTTCTAAGAATGCTTAGTGTGGGAGGATGCTTTGGAAGAGCCATTATCTTGAGAGATTTAGAAAATAAAAGAAAAACCAAAGAAGAGAGAAGAAAATAATGGTTGGCTATTCCATATTATCCCTTGGAGAATTTTTGTTGCATATTTTCAATATGTGTAACTAAATTCTCAATGAGGGCTAGGGATGAACTTGTGTGTGTGATGGTATTTGTAATTTATTTTTGATTCATGTATTTGGTCTTTAAATATTAAAACTCTTTTGTTCTATTATTCTTAATTTATTTGTGATATTTTTCGTCTTCAAATAATTATAGAATCTATTTCGTTTATGGATTCAGTCATGCTTTTTCTATTGAGTGAATTAGTTCTATAATTATGTTTGGAGCAATTGATTATCTATATTGATTTAATTCTCTGCTGCAATATCGCTTCTTAGGTATATTGTCGTCGTTGGATTTTCTCAATATCGATAACAATTTATGAGAGTTAAGCGCGAAAAATGATTTTTCAAAGAGTTACATGTGATTTAAATTTTGGTTATTAATGTTATATCTTCCGATTAAGAATTTGGACATAGAATTCTTAATTGAGTTATCAATGAATTAAGAATAAATTTGAATACCACAAATACACAAGGAATTCCCTACGCTCTACTTTTCGTCTCATTTTTATATTTTTCAAATTACTCATTTAGTTTTAATTTACATCACACTCATTTAATCTTTTTGTTAATTTCGTTACTGTTTTTCAATTTCTCAATCCATCTCCCTGTGGAATCGACACCCCAAAGCTATACTGCAAATGACCGCATTATTCTTTGGGCGTAATCAATAAGTCATATATTTCACAGCGAATCAAGTATTAATTATAACCAATTCTAAAGATCACATATGGCAAATATTAACATACAACTTCCACATTCTTCTTTCATACATCAAATATTGTACTGTTATATATACATGCCCAAAATAGTTATCAGTGTCAAGCAAATAAAAATACATATCCAAAAGACTATCTCTATGGTCACTGGGGTTCCTTCTTAACTTCGAGAAATTCCCTCCCATAACAGAACATATCCAAGCCAAGATAACGGTTTAGCTGAAGATAATGTCCCTGTGATGTCGATAAAACCCCACATACAGCTAGGAAACCATCCAATCCCAAAGTTAAACAACAACCTATATGCTGATCCTCCTTGACAAAAGCAGGTGCACTGTGATACCACAACTCCACCGGCTTATCATATATAGAAAGTCTCAGGGACACAAAAGTAAAATCTACATAAGGAATTTATTTACAAAGTCCCTCAGGACTCCTCGGAGTCTCCTGCATCATTAGGGCTTTCCCCCTATTATCCATCACATCTTGTATATAATTTGTACATACAAGGAAAAAAAATAAAACCATAAAAGAGTGAGATTTTCTTAGAAATCTCAATAAGTGCATAATTAACTTAATAAAGTATAGACATAGCTATCATTAATCTTTTTAGAAAAAGAAACTAACAAAATGTGATCAAAACATGTTTCATGCAACTTATCAATAACCTATACAGGTTTGCACTCTTATTAAATTTATATTCCTTTTTCTTAATCATTAACACCTTTTTAGAACTTATTCAATTATTATCCTCAATGGGAATTACGTATCGTCGTCCCCATTACAGATAACTCTTTTACATCGTATCTATCTCTTATCACCAATGGACGTTACGTATCGCCGTCTCTATTACATTTAACTTATCAATCACCCGGGCGTTACGTATTGCCATCCCTGTTATGATAAGTCTCGTGTCAATCTTTCAGGCGTTATGTCTCACCATCCCCGTCTTGACATGGTACATACGTAGCATAGTGGGCGTTACGTCTCGCCGTCCCCACTAATCATATCACTTTCACGGGTGTTACATCTCGCCGTCCCCGCGATAATACATATAACTCTTACCATACGACAGACGTTACGTATCGCCATCCCTGTCGGCACGTCAGTCATCCGGACGTTACGTCTCGTCGTCCCCATCACGACGTGACTAACTTATCCATATCTCTTATTCTTAGTTGTTCCTTTCTTATTCTTAAGAATGTTTGTTAAGTATATGATGTATCACTTTTCTTAAATCTCACCACATATTAAAACATGCATGTACTCTTAAACTATCACATACTCACACATGTATGTATCTTAAATTCTTCCAAGTGTTTTACACATGCTATACACTTTGATAACACATATAATTCCTTCTTATCTCAATATACACATTTATCCTAACAAAAGTCTTAAAATCAGCAAAATAGGGTATTTCGCTCGAGCGACATATCGAGTGAGAGTTGAGCGAAGTCTCGGATTGGAGCTCACTCGAGCAAAGTATTAGGCGATATCAGGTGAACTGGGTATCTCACTCGAGCAAGCTATCGAGCGAGATTCAAGCGAGTTCTTGAGTTAGAACTCACTCGAGCAAGACAACAAGCGAGTGTCGAGCGAAGTCTCAGGATGCACTTCGCTCGAGTCAGACATCTAGCGAGAGTCAAGCGAGGGTTTACAGTTCTTCTTCGCTCGATCCTTCGCTCAAGCGGGAGTCGAGCGAAGTTACAGAGCATGGTCTTTTTAATTCAAAACTCGCAATTTTTTTACACAAACTTGATTCTTACTTATTATAACATAGTTTTTAGGTTCTTTTAACCTCATATAACACATTTCCATTAATTAAAACCACTTCAATCAACACTTTGATTTATTAAAACTCTTTAACAAGACTATAAAGGTTCAATACTTAACATGTATAGTCCAACCATTTAAATAACCATCTCCATACTAAAGTTAAGCTAGAATATAAACTTACACACTTTCTAAGTCTGGTTGAAGATCATCAAACCAAATCTTTGCAAACTTCCTCCTTAAAACACCAACTAAGCTCACTTAATGTATGTGTGGACATTTAAGGACTCAAGAAGAGTTTTTCTTTGGATTTCTTCAAGTGGGACTTGTAGTATGCTTCCAAAGCAAATTAGAAAACTCTCTAGTGTCTATTTATAGTGTGATGGTCGATCACATGAGGAAAAAGAAAGGAAAAGAAGTAAGGATGCAACCGGCTACCCATTTGAGAACAATGAGGTGTCCATTCCTCCAAATCTCATGGTTAAGCTTAGCCCCCTCCAAGATCTTAGGTTTTACAGCTAAAATGATCATCCAATGGTCAGTGTTTGAGATATTTTTGCAGCCCATTTGATCAAGAGTTGAGAAGAAACAAATTAGATAAGGGATAAGGTGGCAAATCTTACCTACCCATGCATGTATCAGCCTCCTTCTGATATGCCACGCCCCCATCCTCCTTATTACTACTTTTAGTAATTTTTCTAAGTCTCCTAAGACTCCATTTGACATATTCTAAAAGGCCACTTCTTAGTTTGGTTATGATAGAATCCCATTTGGATCTATATTCTCCAACTCGAGTTATGGTTTAAACTCAGTCCAAAGTTATCCACTTGATTCTGAAATAAGTCATTGATACTGTCCAAATATTCAAAAATGCATTACATAAAAATTTTAGATCTATCTCTTATAATTCTATACAAATTGGGATCACCTCAATTGGACCTCATATGAGTAACTTATGATCATTACACTAAAATTTGATAGTTTAATCCGAGAATGTACACCAAGTGTTTGATATTTGGTTCTATCACTTTCGCTTACATTCACACCCAAATATTTGAGAATTCAACTCCTTCTAAATTAAAAATGAATTTCTTTAGTTGATACCTTGTTCCAAATCTTAAAGATTCCCCCACAATCTTTTCTCTCATACAAATTCTCACTTATTCTAAGTCCAAAACTCTCATTTAGGTTCCAACTCTATTTTTTCCTAGAAAATATATTCCAAAAAATATAATCCCTTAAAGAAAATCCAAATAAAACTTTATCTTAGAAATTTCAGGATATTACACCCTTACACCCTTTTGTATAGTGTGGCAAACTTAAAAATATAGGTGCATAAAGATCTGATGGATTTGATGGTTTAAGTGGTGGGGAAGGTTTAGATTTGCCAACTCAAAAACGTGGTCAGAGACCAACAAAGGACATGCTATATGAATGCATCTGCAAATTTGGTCAGATACCCTTGAACATTAAAAAAGAACAAAGAGGTCCATCGTGTGAGAATTACAATCTATTTTCTGGATGGGTGACCACAATTGTGTGACTTCATGCAAATATACGACATGTGAGCTGGAAATCAGTCCCAAAAGAGGAGAAAGACGAGCTCATCGATCGTGTTAAAGTACCCTCTTTCAAATCTGGCTTTCTTTTCAACTTAGGGATAAATTGCACAAACTTATTAAGTGAAATGTATTAACATGGATTTGTTATTGTAGGCTGATTTTTTATTTGATTAGGCCAAAAGTTCCCACCGTGAGTGTGTTACAAATGCCATTGCTAGAAAATACAACGTTGTCCTCTACTTACTACGAAGCAATACTTGAAGTATGAAATGCACGAAGCAGCACTGCTTGGCTAGACATCTTGGGTGGAGAAGCTCGTATAGGAACACCTATGTGCAATGTGGTCAAGCGACGCCTTCAAGGTATATCATATAATGTGATTTTTGTAGTTGCGTCTTGGCATGAAAGAAAAATAAGTCCAATAGATAGGGTTATTAACTGCTAGTGAGGTTGTGTAGTTAAACCTTGGCTAATATTAATCTTTACATTCATTACCCCATTGAATTAGTCAAAGAGAAATAGAAAAAATAGGATAAAACAAAACTTGAAAAATTTATCAGATTTTATCATTGCTAGTGCAGTTGTATGTATTTAAAAGAACAACACTCACATATTAACCTTTGCATTCATTAGCTGTATAAAATGTCCAACGGACACAAGAAAAATAGGAAGACACAAGTCAGTTCAGTGGATAAATCATTGCTAGTGAGGGTGTGTGTAGTTATTTGAAGGCTTTAGAAGTATGTTCAAGTATTGGTTACCCACTAAATAAGGCAAATAGAAACAAGAAAAATGCAGAACAAACAAAGCCAAGTCATTTCAATTTTTCTTTGCTAGTGCAATTGTATGTGTATATTTATAGACAACCTGAAAATTTCTTTCTTACTCACACATGGATGCAAAGTCATATTAGAAAAATTATGGGTAAATATTGGACTGTGTTGTGCCCTTCTTCACATGGGTTATAAAATAATGAAGAGTACTTTATCTCTAGGGGTTAAAAGTAGACAACCTCATATCTTCGGTGGCTTAGTGGATTTCATTAGTGCATTAGACTAAAGTACATGCTTCATTGATAGTCCAATTGTGTGTATTTGAATCTTGCATAATGTTAATTAGCACATCAAACATTTTACTCATTGAAAATGACAAATAAAATAGGAGATATAGGAAGAAACAAAACTGGTAATGTTGTCTTTGTTTTTCAATGACACTGCAATTGTGTATATTTAAATTTGGCCAATAATATTAATCTTTGCATTCATTTCCGACTGATAATGTGAAAGATGTCCATGGAAAAATAGGAAGATGTAAAAGAAACTCCTCTTCAGATTTTTCATTACTGGCCTGGTCGTTTGTATTTACACCAATTGCCTAATTTTAATCTTTGCATTGATTATCTTACAAAAAATGGCAGAGACGAATATAAAAAATAGAATGAAACAACGGATGAACCATACGGGTGGAAGAAAACCTTTTGTTTGAATTATGGAGGAGATGGTAAGATTTAGTTTTTTCCAGGTCTAATATCAATTTATTTTATTTATTATGAATGTGTTTGGTGGTAGACTAATGGTTGTGCTGATGGTAAAGGATGAACAAGGACCAAATAAGATAGCATTCTACAAGCGAGTGCATTGGTCAAGGAAGAAATGAGCATTTATCACTGACACAGCTGAAAGAAATTATGTAAGTCACAAAACCAAGCTGTTGAATTTTTTTCAATCTATTGCCAACTTTTTAATTACTACATTAATGGTGAACAACATTATATGGATGTAGCAACTTATGCTTGAGCATATGGAAGAGACAGAGGTTAATACCGAAAACGCAAATAACGTTAGTAATGCAGTTTTCAAGGAGGTTCTAGGACATCGATCAGGCTATGAAACTGGATTAGGTCACTTTGTTATACCTGAACCTTCCATTGCATTGCGGAAGAATATAGATTATCTCCGCATTGTTGAAGAGAACGAGAAGAACAAAAATGATGTAAACTTGTACAAGAACCAAGTAGAGGCACTTAGAGCTGATTTATTAGAATTTAAGAATCACTTTAACAATCGGTTGACTAACTTGGAATGTTGAAGAGAGCCTCATCATCAAGAGACTCACATTGATGCATAGGCATCTTGTGTATACGTGCTGAAGGAGAAGCCCTACATGCTAATTTTTTGGAAGAGGTTGTTTGGAAAACTAATGAATCAGGAGATGGGGCATTTTTTTGGAGAATATCCACAGATTACTTTGCGGCTTTTGGAAATTGAATGCAAGTGGCTTGGTTGGAAATGGTAGTCTCTAATTTTGTACTCAGTCGGGGTATAATCAGGTTGGTTTATAAGTGATTAGGCCATACTGATGCAAAATTATCTCATAGTTAAGGTATGCAATTAGGTATCCTTATTTTTTAAATTTATTTTGCCATTAGGCCATCCTGAATTGTGTATGCAATTGGTTAAGGTATGCAATTAGGCCATCCTGAGTTGTGTAACCATTGTTTTTTCAATGCTATGAAATTGGAGTTATGTACATTTTGTAATTATTATCCAAATATGATTTCTGCTTTATGTAGATAGTTAATAGATTCATTGGATACAGACCTAGCAGAATATTACTGTTTGACAATCTTATAATAGATGCTGATTTTTTTTTTTGGTGTGTGTGTAAAACCTATCCTATATATGCAATTTAATTATGCATTTATCTTTGCTACCAACTGTCCTTGCAGTTTCATTTAAGTAATACATAGGCTGATTGCATACAGAGCAACTGGTAATTGAAAAAACATACTTTAGGTTGCTTTGTCTTAGCTTCCAAACTAAGATTTTTTTTTAAGATAAATAATTTATAGGCTAATTTAGTTACGTATCAACTAGCAATGGATGGCTTAGAATAAACTAGATTGCATGGATCTACATAGGGTAGTAGTTTGGTTGTGGCTGATGAGATATGATCATTAGGTAAATATAAGCTAAGCAAGATGAGACACAAAACATGAATTTTTTTTAAAGCCCACCTTTATGGTTTATATGAAGGCTTGGCTTATCTAGCTTTCAACTTACCCATATTTAGGTAAATAATTTGAAACTATGATTTGATACATACGTACTTATTACTAGATGAGAGTACACTCACTTGCATGATATTGTCAATTAATATTGGAAGCAACACTTAGCAGAAAACATGAATTTTTTGAAAAGTAACTTAATGCTATATGTTTGGCAAGCATGTATACCTGGCTCTACTTGTTGTCTTTTGAATGGACTGTACTACGGAGTTCAAAAAATGAGGCTATTTGACATGGATTGATGTGGAGTAGATGTGTGTTTTTTGAGATCAGATCACCATAAATTTGCCATCAATAGGCTGTAAGAATATTAGTCACTAGGCAATTTATGTAAATGATCAATCCGTTTTAGGATTTTAGCTAATTTATGTAAGTGGTCCCCATTACCTGAGGACTATATTTTGTTTATGTTAGGTGGACAACTCATGCTACAAAAACTTAATTATATGAATGAAAAATATGTCCAATGACAAAATTAATGATATATTTACCAATGTGTTCATGTGATGGGTTGTTTTGGAATTGGTGATCTACACTATCCATATTATATAAAACTTATGTCATTCCATTTGTATTGTTGTTAATGACAAATACAAGATGTCATGTTGATCATTTTACCATTGGTTGCATAGGTTCTAAATTTGGCATGTAGTTGGAAATTGTATCAAGGACAGGATCCATTTACAAGTTATTAGTGTACAATCATGCCTATAAGCAACGAGATATTAGTTTGCTTTAGAATAAAATTATATTACTTCATTCAGAAAATAAATCTTCTTGAATCCAATACATCTAACTAATTACAGCATGGCCGAGTTTGAGATAGGCTATGTGGATTGAGATGGAATTGATGGTAGATTATTATAATTATTTGCAGTTCAAATGTGAAATAATTGTAGTGGATGGCAGATACAATTAATTAATTAATTGTAAGAAAATATTTTTGAAGTGGCGACTTAATGAGCAAACAATATGGTATAATTGTGGAAAATCTCATGTTTGCATGCATGCAGATTGGTTTTACTTATGATGTTGTTTTGTAGAGATGGACATTTAATGGCAAGTACTAATCACCAGGAAACATATATATCAGTTTCAACACAAATTATTTAACCCAGGATAATTAGGCCGATATTGATCTCTTGCCAACATTGTCAAAAAAGGTAGTTTCAACAATAGACAACTGCCAGTAAAAAACTTTTACATTGACCCATACTAGTATTAAATACTCATAAGTAGTGAAAACATCCAACAGAGATCGAACATTACCCATGAAATTTTACATCAATATTTGCTAAAGGTAACCATCTGTAATTGAAAGAATCATGAGAAGTTGACGACAACATTTGCCACAATAATATTTTTTTCTACAATATGTTTTTGTGGAATGAACACAATACCCACAAAAATAGTTGATGAAATTACTCTTATGTGGCCATTATGCAGGGACGAGATTGAGCAAAATATTCGAGACTTGGGTATCCAAATGAGGTATTTCTGGCCGGAAGAATGATGATTAGCAGCAATATCCTCTGGCTAAAACAAGGAGATTATTTTCTACAAACCATTTATTGGCTAAACTTGATGTTGAATTGGAAGTTTTTTTATCTACAAAGCAGCGGCCACGAATTGTTGCCAAAATTTTTATATTTGTGGCAAAATATTCTGTTACTTGCGGTAAAAGATAGCGCGACAATAAGCCTTAGTTGAAGTGTATGTGAATCGAAGGGAGCAAACAAATGAAAGGCACTGTGGGTTTGATGTAATTTCGAATTGGAAATGTCTTTGCACAGTCTCGAGTCTTCTCACCATATCTTTCTCGTACGACATCGTATTGAGCTGATTCAAGAGGTGTTGAAAAGCTAGTTCAATGGGCTACAATTCTTCTTTAAATTTAATTGTTTTAATTACACATTTTTCATGTGAAAAATGGCCTATAATCTAAGCCCAAAAATCTGCAAAATCCATAACTTTGATTTGAGATTGATGTTCTTTCCTTATGAGGATAGCCCAACGAAGGAAAGCATCAAGACTATATTATTTTGAAGAGGAGTTAGACGATGGGGGTTCTTTTTTCTTTGGGCAATCGAAGGGAGCAGCGACATCAAAGAGCACACTGGTTTTTGAGTTTTTTTCTTTCATGCGAATCTATTTCAATTTCTTGATGTTAACTCTTTGATTATATTTTTATTCAATTTTATTAAGAACTAATCTCCATTTTTAGGGCTACAACGTAGCCTAAGTATGATTTTATGAATCTTTCATTAATTGAACTAATTTAGTAGTTGTTTCATATTGTTGATTATTTCATTTTGGACTTAATTCTTGTGAATGATTGATCAACATTTATATTATTTGAGATTCAATTTGAGACTGATAAATGATAATTGTTTCGGCTTATATTTGAGATACCATAAGGAATCCATAGGATAGTTTTATCTATGGACTTATAATCATTATGATAGTTTCTTTGTTTTTAATGAATTTTAACAGGTTTAGAGTTTTTAAGGAGATGTAAAAAATTTCTTGTTGAGATATTTTATTAATGTTTGAGAATGATTAATGAATCAATTAGAGACTCAATTATCAATAATAGTAAATATTTGTAATTAGTCAAATTAGAAAATTTGCATAGGATTAATTATAGTGAATCAGAAACCTTAGAAATTTGTTTCCTTGATCTCATTCACTTTATTATTTATTACGACTTGTGCACTTGCGATTTAAACCTATAATAATATTTTTCAAAATATTAAGATAATTGTTTAACATTCTCCCATAACAAGGGACCATCCTAAAAGTTTAAACCTTAGTTCATTTCCATTACAAGTAACGTGGTCCTCTAAAAAATGCATGACCTTTTTTTTTTATCTTTACATTTTTTCTTGCCTAGATTAAGAAACCTCTTTTTAGCTCCTTGGAGAGCTGTATAAACTCAATGATAAGTTAGTCAGCATCTTCTAGTATATATACTAGGGAGGGCTTAAACAAGGTCTCAATTTTTTTCAGCACCTTCTTGACTGTTGGGGGTATCAACCTCTTGCATTTTCCTATGTGTGATCTTTTATATCTTGTCACAATTTCTATCATTCTAAGTGGGAAATGCTAGTAAAAACTACCACAATAAGGTTTCAAGAAATCTTAGTAAGTAAACATACAATAAATAACATAAGTATATAATGGTAAACCATGAGATGAATACATAAACATGTACTTAACATAAAACTTGACATTTTTCAAAACTTGAAATGGAGATCCTTACACTTTTTAGAAAAAACATCTTTGACATCTTTTTCATGTTGATCATTACACATCATATCATATTATAATATATGAGCTCTTGACCTTACTCATTTATATAACCCATGGGCATACACATCACAGGTTTCTTATACACCGTGTGTTCCTACTTGTTATCGGATCATCCAACAGCCTGTACATCGTGGTGAATACGTCATAGCCATATACATTATAACACGATAGTACATTGTCAAGTTATTTGCCTTGTTCTTGGCACTCACTAGCGTTAGCTGCTATCTTGCTCTAGCATCCTCTTTAAAAAATCTATTTGAGATACGTTAATAGTTCTTTGACAATCCAAGAGTCACCACTCCATTCTTATAGACTTTAGAGTGGACAGAGGAGTTTCACTAGGACATTTTTCTATCCGAGTATTTGAAGTCGTGATAAAACATGTACTGACTTTTCTTTTGAACAATATCATTTATCCAAATGCATGTGACATGAGACTTGAAATAATTTCCTTCATAAAACATGTGGATATATGAAAACTCATGACCTATGTATGCATGGAATCAAGTATAATATATTTAGGTTTATAGCTTGAAAATATTAGGACTTTCATATGCATAACATGTTGTGTAGGCAAACACTTAAAACATATCATGAATGGAACAACAATGATCAACCCAAACATATTAACATATACATGGCCGGAACTTACAAAGTTCACAAAGCATATAAAAATCACCTTTTGACATGAGCAAACCCGATTGACTTATAGATTATAAATCATGGCAAAACATCATATAAAATCGAGCAAGTCATTAAGGGGATACATGTGATCATGCAAAAATCCTCATACAAACTAAAACAATATATTCATGTAATCAAGCTCTAGCTTAGTGACACTTGCCTTAATGGAACTTACTCGATTGGGCCTCACTTTGGGATATAAAGAGGATTTAGCTGGAGTTTCAATTTCTAACAAGTTCAAATTCATATTTTCTTGGCCAATGAAGTTACAAAGATATAAAAGAATACATTAAGGTATAATGATATGAATTTGAGTAGTTAATCACATGTGGAAGTGATTTAATAAAATGATTAATCACTAGGACCCATTAGGATACAGAAACCATCTTAACTCATCGCATCATATTATTATAATTTTTTCAAATTTTTATACAAAATATTTGAAATAATTCAAAATTTTCAAATTCTAAAACAAAAATAATATTAAAAATAATATTCTAATAATATTTTATTCAACTTTCAATTTTCATCTAAAACCATCTCATCTCTTTTCACTATCCAAACAAGGCCTTAAGTTAAAATCAAAGAATTAGGGTTTGGCATTTGGAGAAATCTTTTAGGATTTGGAGCTTCCACCATGGTTTTGGGGTTTCAATTGAAGTTCAATGGTTTGAGGTTTCAATAGGTCTAAAACCCTCTTTAATTTTTCACAAAGTGCTTGGTTGAATGAAATAGTGTTTGATTAGGTGGCATGAGCATATTGATGGATTTTCTGTCTTTTCTTTCATATTCCTATCTCATAGTTCTTCTTAGTGATAAGTGTCCTACACTATTCATCAAGTATGCCTAAGATCTTGCCAAGTGTTTGCTAAAATTTCTCAAGATTGATTTGGACAATTCACATAGTGATTTAACAATTGACTAAACTAGGTGTCACATGGCTTATCACAAATGTTACTATTCATTCCAAAAAAATGGAAATTAAATACACACTATAAAATCTAAAATAATCATATGAACCTAATGGTGTAATTTGTTTTGTAAAATTTTACTCTTAATCACCTTGGATACAGAAGGCATTTTTGAACACGTTTCATTTGGAAAATGAAAAATATTTTATTATACTATAAAATATTTAGATATTCATCTAAGACTAATGGTGCACACCATTTCTCAATCTCATACTTTAAGTACCTCAAAGAAATAAACAACACTTTTGTCATAGGAGGAAGTAAAATAACTATACTAACAAACTAAACCTTAAACAAGCGTTCAATTCGTGAAATATTTCGAGGACTTTCATGACATTCTTTAAATCTAAAAAGCAATTCATCTACTGAATTTCTGCATGCTGTTATGCTTTATTTTCATCTTGCTTTATCTCAGCGTAGTTCCACTTCTAGGGGTGTGTAGCATTTTTCTTTGAAAAACTCTTATTAGACTCGCATTTATTTTGATCATATCCACGACCATAGTTTCCATTATTGTGATGAAATAAAATTTCCTTCACTTCAAAGAGTTGAGTAGAATCAGTCGGACAAGACTGAAGATTTTTCTTTAGCAACTTATTGTTTTATTGAACTAAAATTAAAAAAGATATTAGTTTATAACACTTAGAGAACTCTAGCACTAGATATTGCTACTACTGAAACACAATTAGCATGAATATGTTTAATATTCCATTTCAAACATATTCTTATCAGTAGCTTTTTCTCAATACAATTTCAATTATGAACTTGTTTTTTTAAGTATGGAGTTGTATATACTAATAATTTAACAACTTCATGTACATATAATTATAACGAGCTTTTCAAAGAATTATGATGTTCTGATACACATATATTTTCTTTAAACTATCCATATAATTGATGGATCTATAAATGTTAAGTACTAAGTAATCCGATTTTCATATGGATGGTGGCGAGACAAAATTATTGCTTTATTGTGATCTTGGAGGGATGCTCATTTCCTTAATAGCATTTCAAAGATTTATTTATTAAGAAGAATTTCAGCATCAATAATCCATGATAACTAATTATTATAAAAACTATTAAGGAAAGTATATTTAAATTTTGTAAGATTTGACATGACCTATAACATATATATTAAGTACTAAATGAGAAAGAAATATTTAAAATCGAACTAACATGCGTAAGGCAATAATATTCATCAATTAATATGATAATATCATACTCTATATAATATCACATAGATCATAACAAGATTTTATAAAATTATTTATATCACAACAAGAAGATATAATATTTATAAAAGAAAAACTTACAGTAGCCAAAAATTATTTTTCAAGTATCTTGACAAAGATGAAAAAAGAAGAAGAAGAAACTATAATCTCGTATTGATAACATATTGTAAAATTAAAAAGAAATAACAAGAGAATAGAAAAATTGCAATATAAAATTTCCTCATTAAAATGATCATCAAAATACATTTTTATAGACATAATAGTATGATAAAGAATATGAAATGATAATATATAAAATAACACGTTACATTAAATGAATTTAAAATTTTCTAAAAGTTTATACGAATGACCAGTTCCAAATGGAATTTACATTATCATGCACAAGTTCAAGTATTGATGATGACTTTTTTGAATGTTTTTCCGAGCCTTGGGCAAGAAGTTCCTTTTCCTATCAGTTTTGGAATTATTGTTATTATTATCATTATTCAATCCTTAGGCAAGAAGGCTTTCCTCAGCAGTTTTGGAATTTTGGACGCTTTTTCCCGACACTCATCACGAGCTTCTCCATGCTCTCGTAGCCGTGTGTGTATAACATAGTGCTGCGGCTCCTGCTTTCTCTCCGCCACATTTGTTTGTCGAAGCTCTTTTAGATTCTTCCCACCCATTCCCGTACAGTTTGGAACTCTCGTTTTTACTCTCTTTCTCTCTCAACCACTCTTTGCTTCAACTAGTATGGGTTTTCATATACATTGATTTTTATCTCTCTTTTATTTCTAGAGTCTTTGGAGAATTGGGCTTTGGATTTCAATTGCTTTTTATTTGAGATTAACTGGTTCTGTACTGATGGATGGTGGTGTAGAGAGCGTAACAGAGAAGACATGGAACCGGTTACTATGGAAAGAGGAGAACCCACTCAACTATCTGTTGATCGTCTCCCATTTGCCAGAAGGTAATTCCTCAATTTTCTTGCATATTGTTTGGTTGACGAGAAAATGAAGGAAAATAAGAGCAGGAAAATCAAACATCTATTTTACTAAATCTTCTCATCACCCAGTTAAATGGGTTCAAATTCCTTCTCTTTTTTTTTTTCTTTTCTTGATAAAATTTTTAAATGTCGCAGTTGTTTCAGTTAACTGTTGTTCGTCATTTTCTTTTGCATTATTTCGTGATTGAAATGCCACCAAGAGTTTCTAAACGTGCTACGGTTTTGATGTTTTCCTGTTATGTGGGCGGGTTTTGTTCATAAAAGTAAATTTCGACGAAGTTCATACTGGAAGGAAATATAAAATATAACAAAATTTGAGATGAAGAAGAGAGAATGAGGGAGAAATATTTTGAGGGCTACATTTTTACCATGCTCAAGTATGATTGAATACAAAACATAAGTCCACAGGAAACTTACATGAAAATGAGATAAGATAGATATTATGATCATTAGAAAAATAAAATCACTTGATTTTATATTATGTAAATCAAATCACTTGAATAGGATAATGTCAAATTAGATTTTTGATTTGACATTATCTCTAATATCCCCAACTCAAGGTAGTTTTCATATCCTTTGATTGATCGCTGATGAGATGATGAAAGTGGTTGTATTGATGGAGGTGACCGGTAGCTGGAACATCAAATCAGGAGTTATATGTGTTGATAATGTGCCAAAGGTTTTTTTTATAAGTAAATGTTGCATTAATAGAAAAGATATAACCTAAGAACACAAAATGGTATACAAGAGAAAACACATATTTAGGATGTAGAAAAGGAAACACGAAAATCATGTAGAACTAGACCATTAGAATCTATAGCTATGGCCCATAGGAATAACGTTCTAACAAAAAGAGATCTAAGATCCTCAAAATATCGCTCCTTGTTAGCAATTTGACAAAGCTAACAAAACGCTAACAACAGAAATAAAAGGCCTAAGATGACCCCGGTCAACTATACGACCAAAAATAGAAGGCCTAAGATGGGTATGATGGTTTAATTAATGCTCACAACAGACGTTAAAGAAGAATTGGACTAACAAAGAACCAAATGATAATGACTCACAACTAATAAAGATACTCCAAAGGCTTTCATTTGAGACAAAATATGGCTGAATGGTGATGAAGATCCTACGAAAGAGTTAAAGCAAGTTGAACAATTGAACAAAAGGAAAAATATTCAGTAGGATCGAGCCTAATGTTAACCGAGGTCTTTGATACCATGAAAGAAAATATAAAATATAATAGAAATTAAGATGGAGAGGAGAGGAGGATGAGAGATTTTGAAGGCTATATCTTTACAGTTATCAAGTGTAATTGAATACGAATGTGTAGGTCCCCATTTATAGGGAAACTACATCAGGATGAGATAAGTTGTATCACTGAACTAGCATGCTAAGGCAATGCTCTTGTATATGTCCTGTATACCTGGGCTTTTTCCTGTTTGTATGATCGATAAAATTTGTTTGCCGATAAAAAAAATGAAGATGTGATAAGGTAAATATTATGATCATTATGAAAATCCAATCACTTGATTTGATATTATGAAAATCAAATCACTTGAATAGGATAATACCAAATCAAATTTTTTATTTGATATTATCTCTAACAAGTGGGGTATGTTGTTGTTGTTGCAGTTATCAGCTTGAAGCACTGGAGATAGCAATCAAGCAGAACACTGTAGTGTTCTTGGAGACTGGCTCCGGCAAGACTCTTATTGCCATCATGCTTCTGCGGAGTTATGCCTATCTTCTCCGCAAGCCTTCACATTTCATTGCTGTCTTCTTAGTTCCCCAAGTTGTCTTGGTTTCTCAAGTATGGCAAATGCTACCTCCATCTCTTTCTCTTCATGCATTCATACGCATCTATGCCTTATGCATTGCTTATGCATGTACGATGAATATATTCATTAAAGTTCTTGCGTTTCCATGCAATTCATCAAATTTATATTCTATTTTTTAAGCCTGAGATGGTATTTTTGAGCTGCTAGATGTGGGTGATGATAAAATAAGCATTGCATTTTTCTAATTATAAAAATATTTAGCACTGCAGCTTCTATTTTATTTTCATTTTTAATGCGGGGTAGTGTTGCAAGAAAACTTAAAAGCTATTTAATCTGGTTGTAGAAAACTTGGAAATTCTGAATTTTGCGAAGCATTTGAAATCATCAAAATTGGGTTTTAGAATTAAATGTAGAAGTGTCTTTAGGCTTCCTATTCAAGTTTTAGCAGGAAATGAAGTTAGACATGGGTATGGAAGTGAAAGTTTGAAATTTCTTACTTCTTATTGACATGGATAGCAAATTCTGGACTTACTAGACACTGGCTGTTGTGATAAAAGCTGAATTCATTGTTCTAATTTTATGTTTTTGCTTCTTCTCTTGTGTTATTAGCAAGCTGAAGCTGTGAAAATGCACACTGACTTGAATGTGGGCATGTATTGTGGAGAAATGGGAGTTGACTTTTGGGATGCTGCTATGTGGAAGCAACAAATAGCAAAACATGAGGTAGGTATTTTTCACATATAATTCAATCAGACAAAAGAATTTTTTTTTTTGATATGTAAAATATCTTATTACTAAAAGAAATAACGTTACAGCCAGTTACAAAATGAAACTCCCATGCCCTCTTAAGTAGGGGCATTAGAGACAAGGAAATCGTGTAGGTCCATGCCATTAAAATCCACGGCAATGGACCATGTACAAAGAGTTCTAAAGAAAAAAATTTTAAGCTCTTCTATAGTTCTCTCCATGTCTTCGAAGGTCCGCTCATTCCGCTCTTGCCATAAGCATCACATTATGCAGATAGGGATCATCTTCCAAAGGGCCTTGATATGTCTTGTGTCCCGAATCGATGGCCAGCCTTTCATAGTATCCAAGAGTTTTTCATGTCATAGAAATAAGAAACAAAAAACTTGAACTCAAATTGAGATGTAGTAGACTTGGAAACTGAAAATATTAAGCATATCAAAATGGATAGAACAAAATGAAGCAGATTCTTAGATCGCATAAGCACACATGATTTTTCTTTCATCTATGTGTGCTTATGTGATCTAAGAATCTGCTTCATTTTGTTCTATACATTTTGATATGCTTAATATTCTCAGTTTCCAAGTCTACTACATCTCAATTTGAGTTCAAGATTTTTGTTTCTTATTTCTATGACGTGAAAAACTCTTTTGCACAAGCATGTATTTTACCAATATCTAGAAAATTCAGGATGGTGGACCCTGACAACCAGAATGTTGAAGTCATAAGAACATTTATTTTCTTAAACATTTATTTTCATAAACATTTATTGACGTGGTGCCAATAATTGTGGTTGATAATTTCATTTCCTGCTTACCAACTTCTATGATAAATATTTTGTTCTTCACATAAAGGTGCTCCAACACTAAAGAATTTTGGTCAATCTAGTTTTAATTTTCATGTATTTACTAGACACAGCATGTACTCAGTGCCACAATGATCTTTGTATTGAATTGTATCTGCCCCCACAAACAACGGGTGGAAAATGGGATCATGAGCCCAATTTCATGTTGGTGTGTTTATTATATTTACCTATAAATAATACTAAATTAACTGTAATTAGATAATTTCTTATTTTTCTTTTCAGGTGCTTGTGATGACACCTGCAATTTTGCTTACTTGCTTGATGCATAGCTTTTTCAAACTAAGCATGATAAAGGTTTTAATAGTTGATGAATGCCACCATGCCAGGGGCAAACACCCTTATGCTTGCATTATGACAGTAAGTTGCATGTACCTTTTTCCTTCCTGTATTGCCGGTCCATCTTGAGCTCGTTATAATGCTTGCCCATTTTCCTTCAAAAGATACTTATTCAGTATACAGTTCTCTAGTAAAATAGGCTTGACTATCTTACTTTGCAGGGATAATGTTATCTCGGACCTATGAAACTTACTTATCATAAGCAAATGTTATCTCGGACCTATGAAACTTGCTTGTCAAAAACAAATGTTATCTCAAACCTATGAAACCGTTCTAACTACATGTAACAAAATTCTATCTCCAATTTTATTCCATGTTGGAAAAGGCCTTTTGTGATCCATTACTTGACATGTCAAAAGATGCAGAAGCCGTTTATCATGCTTAACACTGAAACAGAGAGAAAATTACGTCTGGAAGACTTCTTTAGTTTCTTGTGGCACATAAGGGGTTTCATTTGAATTTCTGTTTGTTAATCTTACATGTATCTGTATTCTAAACCATCTAGGTTGTTAGATTTTGAATATCAATATGTCCGATCAAGTGGATTAATATTTTTGGTGGCTTATGTCAAATCAATAGCCAGAGCCAAAGCTGTGGCCAGATATGTAAGATTTTGGATTGTGTCTTTTGAAGGTTTGTGCATGGATTGGTTTTTGCTGCATCCTGGTTTTGTTACCTTTCCAACCACTTCTTTAACAATATTATAGATGTCCAAAAAGAGATCTGTATGGAAATTTCATTTTCGACGTCACAATGTGTTTGCAATGGAATGCATGATACTTAAAGGGTTTTATACAACGCATGCAACCGATGGAGGTTATTGTATTGACGTTGCCATTGCTTTTAGAGTGATTGATTGATCATGTGCAATTATACAGCTGGGAGTTCATGTATCATCGTTATTGCTTATTAACAATGTATTTATTGCCCATTAAATGTGTGCCCTTGTTGTTATTAAAGCATCTGGACTGCATTTGTAGGAGTTCTATCACCGTCAGCTAAGTTCTGCTGGATCCAAACTTCCTAGAATATTTGGGATGACCGCTTCCCCCATAAAGACAAAGAGTATGATAACAGCTTATATTAAGTGCAAATTTATTCCTTGTTTGGTGATGAATATCAATCTTTTGGTTTTTAACCTTTTTCTTCTATTAATAAATGTAGGTGGAGTCTCAGAATTATCTTTCTGGGAAAAGATTCAGGAGCTTGAGACCATGATGAATTCGAAGGTTGCCTCTGTTGTGTATAATTTTTTCCTCTCTGTGTGAGTTTGTGTGTGTTGTCTTGTTCATTACCTGGTTATCATATTGATTTCACGGGCGAATAATTGATCGACGGCTGTTTTCTTTTCCTGTTGGTTTAAGGTGTATACTTGTGCTAGCGAATCTGAGCTTGCTCAGTTTATACCATTTTCGACTCCGAAGTTCAAATTTTATATGCACAAGGAAATTCCATGTATTTTATATGAGGGTCTAGCTGGTGAATTGCAGAGTTTAAAAGAAAAGGTGAGCACATTTTATTCATGTTTTGTGCAATAATATCATAGTCTATCTACTTGAAATGTTCTAAAATGGATTAATATGATTCTCGAGTTTCATCCCAATTTAGTTAGGCTCAATAATGACAGGGTTGAGGTTTTAAGTAGTTAGACAATTTTTTGTTCTTTTTTTATAAGTAAGAAGAGTTTATTAATCCACATAATTAGGCAAAGCTCAAGTACACAAGAAGTCTACAATTAAGTTGGTAGACAATTCAGTGTCAGAAATTACCTCCCTAGGTGTTATGTTATGCTTGAAATCCCTTCTCTTCAAAATTATTGTTTTTTTCCTCCATTTTTTGTGATATAATTGTTTTATATTTGTCAATTGTGATGTTGTTAGATCAACTTGTAAATTCTAAATGTTTTAAATTGAAAGGAATAGTTTGCTTCATTGAGAGTACTAACAGTTGGGTTGGTTCTTCTCAGCATGAACTCTCTATGAAAAAGTATGATTTTAAAGAATCTACAGCAGATTCTACAAGCAGAAAGCTATCAAAGATTTTTTCAGCTTTATTATTCTGTTTGGATGAACTAGGAGTTTGGCTGGGTCTAAAGGTAATCGTTGATCAGTCTATGTTTGTTTTGGTTTGACTCTATTTGACAATGACAATGTCTTAAAAACATCAAACTGTTTGTGGATATTTGTAACAGGCCGCACAGTCCTTTTCCTGCAACAATACTGACTTGTGTGATGAACCTGACTCAATTTCATGGGATAAACTGGATGTGTTTGGGGAGACAATTGTTAAAAATTTCAGTTTGGATGCCTTCCACACATTTTCCTCATACATTCCATCAGGTACTTCAATTTGGAAGAAATGCTGTTGATTTGTATTTCTTTTTGTTGATTACATTCTTTCCTTTGTATCATATATTCAGGTCCAGACTGGTCTATTGGTGATAACATTAAAGGGAATATGGATGAAGGCCTTATTACTTCAAAAGTTGTGTGTCTCATTGAATCTCTTCTTGATTACAGGTTAGCATGTTGTGCAACATCGGTATCTTTCTGAAACCTGATAAATATCATTTGGTATCTTCTAATATTGTCTAGACTTGCTCATTGAAAAGATAAGATCTAGACTCTGGGTCTTCAATTAGCACTCTCAATACCTGAAAGACTCCAAGTATTTGTTCCTGTATTAGTAGGGAGCATTATGGGAAATGTTGATGACACTAATCACTTCTTATGAAGCGGTGCATGTTGTCATAAATTCTTTGTAGAACATTGCTCATTCATAAATCCTTAAATGTTAATTTTAGAGAAGCAATGTTTTGACAAGAGTTTGGAACTTCCAATTTTATATTGTTTTATATTGTTTTTGGTTCAACTTGTACTAGTAATTGAAGTGTTCATTCCCAAAATTTCAATGTTTGGTGTGAAACAGGGATTTAAAAGACATTAGATGTATAGTCTTTGTGGAAAGGATTGTCACAGCCATTGTACTAAATTCTCTGTTGAACGAGTTTCTTCCAAAATACAGCAGCTGGAAGTCTAAATACATTGCAGGGAATAACTCTGGGTTGCAGTCCCAGACAAGGAAAAAGCAAAATGAAATTGTGCGAGAATTTCGTGAAGGCATGGTATGCTTCTTCTTCTTTTTCCCATCCACTTAGTTTTTCACCAACTTGTTTATCTCTGACTTTTTTTTATCAATTGTGGGTGTGAAATGTGTTCACAGGTGAACATAATTGTTGCGACGTCAATTCTTGAAGAGGGACTAGATATTCAAAAATGCAACTTGGTTATTAGATTCGACCCATCTTCCACTCTTTGTAGTTTCATACAGTCCCGAGGTCGTGCTAGAATGCAAAATTCAGATTACATATTAATGGTCAATAGGTAACATTCCTTTTAATAATTTTGATGACACCTTTTGAATCTGGTTCATTCAGGGGCATGGCTATGAAAACATATCCTGAGACTTTCTTATCTCTATATTGTTTCCAATCCAAGTTTCTGATGCTTCTTTAAAATGGTTCTGGTGGTTTTTCTATCCCTAAACTCTCCTGATTCAGGGTATGTTGGATGTAAGATTTTATTTGAAATTCTGAAATATGGGATGAAACTTTAGATACTGGTTTTTATGCAGTTTGGTGAAAGTGGTAAGACCCATTATGAATATGTTTGAATTGAGAAAGTTTTGAGAAAACTTTACATATCGATTTGAAAATGTTGTGAGGCTCGATGTTTCTTCCTAGAAACTAAATGCCGAGCTGACTTGTGTAAAACATATGATGCGCTTGATATGTAATATTGTCTTTTTTATATTCTACAGTGAAGATATTGCTACTCGGTCTCGACTGGAAAAATATCTTGCTAGTGGAGATATTATGAGGAAGGCATCCTTAAATCATGCTTTGCTGCCTTGCTCACCTCTTCAAAGTGATTTAATTGGCGAGAAATTTTATAGTGTTGCAAGCACTGGAGCGACTGTGACTCTTACTTCTAGTGTCAGTCTAATATTCTTCTATTGCTCACGACTCCCTTCAGATTGGTTAGTTATTCCTCATCAACAACCTTTATTTTCTCATGCTACTATCTATGTTTTCATTAACGTATTAACTTCAAACTTTCTGGGTATTTGACCTGATGTCTTGGATTTATTTTCTTAGCTATTATAAACCGGCTCCAAGCTGGGATCAGAAGACTTGTACTTTACGTCTACCCAAGAGCTGTCCCTTACAAAATGTTGTCGTACAAGGAAACGTGAATGCTAAAATTATGAAGCAAACTGCCTGCCTTGAAGCATGCAAGAAACTTCATGAAATTGGCGCCTTGACAGATAATCTTGTTCCAGATATTCTTGTGGAAGAAGCTGAGGCTCAAGAAAGGGGTAAAATTATTGTCTTGTGGGCCTTTGTTTCTACATGCATTGTTCTTTTTCCATTTTATACTTGCAATGTCATATGTAAGAAAGGAAAAATTATATGTACCTTCTGTTTTATCCCCATTTAATTTTAAACGTTTTTAAGATAATCACTTATACTTTATCTCGAACGGTTAAATGTCCAGGGAATGAACCTTATATTGATGCGCAACCCAGTTACTTCCCACCTGAGCTGGTCGGTCATCTTCCAAAGAATTCGAATATATTGTATCATTGCTACTTAGTGGAGCTGGAGCAGAAATTTGTTTACGATATTCTAGTTCACGATATTGTGCTTGTCCTGAGAAGTAAGCTAGAATCTGATATTGGAAGCTTGCATTTTGACTTGGATGTTGACAGGGGTAGTTTGACGGTGAATTTTAAATATGTAGGAGTGATTCATCTTAGCATGGATCAGGTCACTTCTCTCTCTCTCTCTCTCTCTCTCTCTCTCTCTCTCTCTGCTTTACATTGTTAGCTTAAGTGGTATATCAAGTAATAAAGAATTTTGTTTCTGTTCTGAAACCTTGTTTGCAGGTCCTTTTATGTAGAAGGTTTCAGAAAACTCTTTTAAGAGTTCTTATTTATCATGATTCGGCAAGTTTAAAGGAGTGCACGGATGGAGATATTTTGGGAGCTGAGACTGATTATCTTTTGCTCCCAGCCACTGGAAAGCATAAGAGACCTTTGATCATTGATTGGGAATGTGTTAATTCTGTGCAATTTTCATGTGAGAATGAATTTCACTTGAAGTATTCTGTACCCAAGGGTTGTGTACGTACTGTACAGACCAAAGATGGTCCTGTCTGCACTTGCCTGCTTCAGAATTCTTTGGTCTACACCCCTCACAATGATCATGTGTACTGCATAACTGGGATTTTGGGATTGAATGCAAACTCTCTTCTCACACTCCGGGATGGCAGAATTATTACTTACAAGAAATACTATGAAGAGCGGTATGTCATTGTCATTGTTGAATGTAAAGCTAATGTTTCTCTTTAAGAATATGTTGTGGACCGCTAATGGTAACTAATCCAAAGTTTTCCAAACACAGGTACAGCATCAATCTGCGTTTTGAGCATGAATCATTGGTTTGTGGGAAACGCATTTTTCAGGTTCAAAATTACCTTCAAAGATGCAGAAATCAGAAAGAGAAAGGTTGGAAGTTCCGACTTCTTATATGTTAGATTCTCATCCTTTCTTTTGGCACAAGCACTAAATAATCACGATTCTCTTGGTTAGGCTTTCAGTTTAACTACTAGTCTTCTTGGTTCCACCCTCTGTTAAGCATATAGTTCAGGAATAATCCATCTTTGTTTGTTTCTTTTAAGAGAGAAATTTAAAATTTTGCCTTTTTTATTCCACAAGTCTACTGTGCTACAAAATTATTTCTATTTTCTATTGTTGGCTTTGGGCTTATCTGATTCATATTGATTAGAGCAATGGGAACAATGTTGTGGTTTTCAACCATTGTATTAAATGGGAATAATGCCATGATTTCTTGTCTTTAATTTCCAACTCTTAGAATGTCTTTAGGTGCTCCGTTGTATACTTCTTGTGTCCATGGGATATACCTTTTTCATTCTTATCAATAATAATTATCTCTTATTTATAAAAGAAAAAAAATATATTTGATTAGAGCAAAGTAAGCTATCCCAGCTGGTCTTTTTTTTTTCCCTTTCCTGCTGTGGTAGTTGTTCATCTTAGTTTAGTCCTCAAGTCCAGGTTGGATATGATACTTTGATGAGGGTCGAAGTGACAATGCATAGGATTCCCTAGAGGAAATTTCTTGAATAAGCTGTTTAACATGATTAGACCTATGATGCTCTTTATTAGTAAACGTTACATGTTCTATCTTTTCAGAATCGAGTAAGCGGTCGGTTGAATTGCCTCCGGAGCTTTGTTCTATAGTTATGTCGCCAATATCAATCAATACATTTTATTCTTTCTCATTTGTTCCTTCAATCATGCACCGGGTTGAGTCTTTACTTATTGCTTCCAACTTAAAAAAGATGCATTTGGATCATTGCACACGTAATGATGGTATCCCAATTTCCAAGGTGCGTTATCCTTCTTATAAATGTACTCTTGATAGTTGTTGGCATTAATTTACTTAAGTGCTAGTCCATCATTGATGACCGTATTTTTTCATAGATGATTAGTATTGTCTATGATCATGAGTTTGGGCCATAGAATGTGCATCGTGCAAAGATTTCAGCAGTTAACCATTGTTGTCAAGAGCAGCCAAGATCAAGCGTCTACTGTTATAACATTGGGGATATGCTATCATTTTTTCCTCCATAGAGTTGCCAGATGAAGCATATGGTTCCTGTTCCATTTTTGTGAAAATAATAGGTTTCATTCACATTCAGGCCTGTAACTGTTCTTTTATCTGGTTGTAAAACTGTCTACCTGGTTGTAAAACTGTCTACAGCCACATCTGCATCTTATTTCGGGCCAACCTGTCATACTTTTCATTGAAACTCCACTGTTTTTCACATATTAAGCATAAGATGCTTAATAGCAGATACTCTATATGGTTAAAATTTCTGAATCAGCAATTTAGTTTAGTTTGTGAATAACAGGATTTTGAAAGAATATATATACTACTGGAATCCCCTGGCTCTCTCCCTCTCTCATGGTGGTCTGATAAACTGTTTACTAATATATCGTATTAGTACCACCATCAGCCCCTTTAAAGATATTATGAGGTACATCACTATAGCTAATGGCATATTGAACTTTTGCTAACCATATCTTCATGGTAGGTTTTGGAAGCAATTACTACAAAGAAATGCCAAGAGATATTCCACTTGGAATCGTTAGAAACTCTTGGAGATTCTTTTCTCAAATATGCTGCCAGTCAACAACTTTTTAAAACCTATCAAAATCAACACGAGGGTGTCCTTAGTGTGAAGAAAGAAAAAATAATTTCTAATGCAGCTCTTTGCAAGTTTGGATGTGACCGCAGACTTCCGGTAACCTTTTTTCTGATAAATCTGTAATCTTGGTGTTGCCAATCTCATGAGTTTCTTATGTTCTCCTTTTTCTCTCTATGTTATAGATTTATTGTTGTTATTTTATATATGTACATATATATAGGTACAATCATACATATATATAAATCAATCTATATGCTTTTTAAGAAAAACAAATATACATCTGTATGTGTTTGTGTTAGAAATCTATTCTTTTCGGCATTAGATTAAACATCAAATGGATGTTGACTTTGTGTTTAAATTGAAGGTAATATTGAAGGGAATACCTTTTCAGATCCTGACACATATAGTGATCAAGTTCTCAGTTTGGATAGTATAGCATGCCATTCTTTATTATGTAATTTTCTTGAAGTACCAGTTTGCATATAATTCCTGTTGGCTCTTTTTTTTTTCTCCTTTTTTTGTTTCAGATATATATTTTTTAGAAATTCTTGGTTATCTTTAAGTTTAGTTCATGTGTGTATTCTGTCTGGAAAACGCTCTCTATTATTGGTCAAAGGTCCTGAGTTATTCAAATGAATTAACTTGATTAATACTGCCAAACCTCCTTTTTTAGTGGATTTTTTTTTTGAAAAAATATCTGGACATTTAGTTACTACAGAGATAAATTTCACCCAAGTTTAAGGACATTTTGGAACTCCCTTTGTGACATGATTATTCTGTATTGCTTAGCTGTGATGATAATCTTAACTTTGTTTCGATAATTGTATCTATGACTTACTTTACAAGGATTACCCAAGATTCCTGAGCTATTGGTATGAATTAACCTGAATGATACAAACGTATTTTGTTATTTTATTTTATATGTGATTCAATTTACATTCTTCAAATTGTAGGGATTTATTCGAAATGAGTCCTTCGATCCGAAAAAGTGGATCATTCCTGGTGATAGATCGGGAGCCTCATTAACTGAGGAGTTGCTTTTTAATACGAGAAAAATCTATATTAGGGAAACTAGGAAGGTGAATAGTAAAAGTGTTGCTGATGTTGTTGAGGCGCTAATTGGTGCATTTCTTAGCATATGTGGTGAAATATCAGCCTTACTATTTATGGATTGGTTGGGTATAAAGGTAGATTTTCATGTTACACCATATGAGAGACACTTCCAAATACACGCCAAGAAGCTTGTAAATGTCAGACATTTGGAGTCCCTATTGAACTACTCATTTCGTGATCCATCTTTGTTAGTGGAAGCATTGACCCATGGTTCTTACATGCTTCCAGAGATTCCAAGATGTTATCAGGTAAATTTGATAGCAATATAGTTGAGAATTATGTCATTACTTTCCTCAGTCAACTTACATATCAATTTCATTTTATACATAGTATATGTATTTTCTATAATTATTTTGCTTGTATGTATTTCATGATAAAATTCAGAGAGTAATCATTTTTCTGTTGACATATGATGAAACAGACACAATACCCCTCAAACATAGTTTTATCTCAGGATGCCTCTGTTACTTCTGTTTCATGGATGTTATCTTACTTCTTTTTGCTTTAGCCATTATGACCTCCTTTGATTTCTGTTCTTCTTGACCTTGTTACTTGTGCAGCGACTTGAATTTCTTGGGGATGCAGTTTTGGATTATCTCGTGACCAAGCATTTCTATAATGAATATCCTGGCTTGTCACCAGAACTGTTAACTGACATGAGATCTGCTTCTGTGAATAATGATTGTTATGCACGATCTGCAGTTAAGTTTGGACTACACAAACACATCCTCCATGCCTCACAAGAACTCCACAAGCATATAGTGGAAACTATTAACAATTTTGAGAAGTTATCATCAGAATCAACTTTTGGATGGGACTCCGAGACGACTTTCCCCAAGGTTATTCAGATTAAGCAATGTTACAAACCACACTCTCATCCCACCATATAAAGATGTGGCATTTTACCACCCTTGAATCATCTTTTATTGTTTCTAAAGATAAATTCAAAGGTTGATGGTAATGCCACCTCATCATAGTGCGATGAAAGTGTAATGAGAGTGTGGTTTGTAGTAACTTTCCATTAAGATTTAGTTATATTTGATTTCTTAACTTCTAGCTGATGTTTGGATCCCTTTTCTTTTCTTGTTTTCTTCCACCCCTCCCCCTTTTCTAAATCAAAACCTTTATTTTCTAAAATGTGTGACAGGTACTTGGTGATATTATAGAGTCTCTAGCAGGAGCCATTCTCGTTGATTCAGAATATGATAAGGAGAGAGTCTTTAGCAGTATAAGGCCCCTTTTGGAGCCCCTGATCACACCCGAAACTGTAATGTCTCATCCTGCAAAAGAGCTGAATGAACTATGCCAAAAAGAGCATTACATTATGGAAGAACCCATCAAGTCCCGCAACAAGGGTCTTACTTCCATTACAATAGAGGTAAAAGCTGGAGGTCGCTCGTTCAAGCGTACAGCTACAGCTGCCGATGGAAAAACAGCGAAAAAAGTCGCTTGCAAAGAAGTCTTGAAGCTCCTGAAGGATTCCGGTTTACATGGTAAAAGTTGAAAGGACTTGAATACAAGTTGGGAGGAAAATTTGCTCACAAGTAACCAGTAGTGTTTTCACTTCTTCAAGTTATTGAAGTTATGTGAGTATGATCTTATACATAGTTGTCATTTGGCGCAAAGTGGTTCTGCAATAAGTAATTCCTTTTCTTGTTTTCGTTTTCTGGCTCTGCCGTTAGAAAAGCGATGTTGGTCGTTGATTTTGGAGAAATTTGCCTTATTATTTATTTATTAGAAGCTATGAGAAAGGCAACGTTGTAATTTTGAAAATTGTATATGTTTTTATGATAGATATTATAATTTCCATTGGCATCGGTTTGAAAGTTAAGAAAACTTTTGCTGCTTCAACAGGTTCACATTATTAATTTCTTACCTTGATATTAATTGAAGTGGATGTAGCCCTAGTTTAGAATGGTAGTTTAGCCGCAAAGGAATTATACAGAAGAAAATTTACAAACTAATATAATTTGATACTATATATTAGATTGTAAAATTATTTTATTATAAAGTAGATATAACGGATGCAGTAAAGACATATCATTTTGTAGGTTTATTTTTATGTAATTTTTTTTTTGTCTGTTGCATTTCTGAGTTCTATGTGCAAGTCGTAACCCTCTACATCACTCTCAATTGATTAGGCCAATAGCGGAACGACTGAAGGGCAGGGGGATGGCCTTTTCAAAATTAACCCCAGTCAAAAACTTTTCAAAATTATAAATTAACTCTTAATTTTTTATATAATTCTAAATCACCTCCCCAAAAAATTTATAATTTTTATATGCTCTCCAATTTTATTTTTTTTTTAATTTCAATGTTCCTTAAAATCTCTTTCTCCAATTTGTTTATAGTCCCAAAATTTTGTTTAATTCTATATGTTATCTAATTTTAAGGATGTGGCTTCTTCAAATTTAAAATTAAATTAAGTTCAGAAAAAATAATAAATTTATTAATATGGATTCCAAATTTTTTTATTATATAATATTGAGTTTCTTAATATGAAATCTAAAGTGTAAATATAAGAAAAATTATTTAAAGTTGATAATCTATAGAAAAAATAATTTGTAATTATGTTTTTATGATTTTATGACTTTCAATCTCTTTTTTATTTACATCAGAAAATAATGTTTGCAGTCTTATGATCAAGTGCAAATCTCATTTTTCTCATTTGAAAAAATTAGGTAAATTTAGGACTCACATGAAAAGAAATCATTTTTTAATGGTAAATCTTATTTTTTTCAAATAGACTGATGTATAGAGCTTGCACATCTTAAAATTATATTTAACATTTTTCTTTATGTAAATGTGTCAGTAGAAAATTCGGCCCCCTCAATATAATTGCTGGTTTCACCACCAGATTAGGCATCCTAGTTCAATGTCAAAATTTTGCCTAATACATCAAAAACACCTGCATTGGATTAAGCAAGTCCAAATAAGTTGACTGTGATTCGGCTCCCCAAGTATGACCTGTTACTGTAGCAATCGTTAGTTATTGTGTCCTATAGTGACTAATTTATTGGTCGAATTGTTGGCCATTTTCTTTCTTAATGTTTTAAGTTAGCGTTATGGAACCAATGAAAGCCTCATTTCCTAGCCCTCTATTTTTATATAAGTTGTCCATGCCAGCATGTCATACTCGATTGGTAAGTTAGTGTACAAGTCGATTGTGTTGGGTGTTGTTTTGTGATTTTTGTGATCTTTGATTTGTTTGTTCAAGCCTGTTATTTCTTAGGATTGACTTATAAACATGTTAAAAGTCTATGTTACAAGTGTCAATTATTTGCTCAATCTACTCATCAATATATATGATGAAAGGAGGATGAACGGCTTGGATTAGAAGGGTTTACTATATCAGTTTAAGAGCATTGTTGTCTTTATGTAATGAGGGGCCTTTGTGTCTTTATGTTACTTTGTATATATAGATCGCTAGTGTAAACCCAAGAGAATTATTCTGCCGCTTTACACTTCGATACTATCGAGTCTGAGAGAGAGCTAAGGGCATATAAGGAGGAACTGGGTTAAGGTTTCTTGATGAAATTCGAAAATTGAATCTCTTATAATCACATCTGGTTAGTTTGTAATCTATGTTTTAGTGAAATAAATAGTTTGGTACTACTGTTCATGCCGTGGTCGTAGGTCATTAGGGCCGAACCATATAAATCTTGTCTTCTCTTAGTTTCTTGCTTTTACTTTTATAATCTTGCTTCTGTTTACTTTTATGTTGATTTTGTGAACGTTTCTTTAACTTGGCCAACGATTCGTTGACATCTTTGATTCCAACAGTCTATTTATAGACACTTGGAGTTTATTTGAAAAGTGTGAACATCAAGGATTGTTCTATTGGATTTTTTATTTATTTAAAGAAGAGTCAAGACCACATGTCCAGTAATAGTCCATACCTCAATTTTTTTGAAAATGTTATTGTTTATGGTGGATGAATATCGTGATAACAAACAAGACACATGAGAGTTCTATTGGGTCAAAACTTAATGTTTTGGCATATTTCTTGGTATAATAAATGAATGGTTTTTCTGGGTTTGTTGTCCTAACATGATCTTTAAACATAGGATGTGATTTTTAAGTATTGCATAAATCGGTCCTAGCATGAAAGTTAAAGTTGAAAGAACTGTAATAAATCAAGGATTTTAGCCCTAGTATGTTTCGTCCTAAGCAAAGTTTTTATAGTTGAGATATGTTTAATTTTGTTTTTATAGATATTTAGATTCAGGACAAAATTTACATGAGAAACATAACTTTTAGAGTTAGAATGCAAAATCCTTAATTTAGGCGAAAATGTTCATTTTTTGACAAGTAGAAGGGTAAAATAATAATTTTGCATTTTAGGGTACTTGTGTATGTATAGTGGTAAGTAGGGGTATAAATGAACTAGTTTATTTGATAATCTGCTTGGTATTCATTAAGTTAAACTTGAATCAAACTTAACTCTTGAAAAAAAAAACTCAGTTTATGAAAGCAGATACCTACTCGATTAATAAATGATACATACCCAACAAAACTCAACTCAACTCAGCTAAGATTCGTTAAGGGCATCTCGTTTATGCTCGAGTCAACTCGTTAGCTCGACTTGATTAAAACTCATTCATATATCGACCTTGCAAATTGATAACGCCCAAAAAATAACGCGGTAATTGTAATTCAGTTTTGAGGTGTCGATTCCACAGGGAGACAATTAAAAGAAAAGTAAAATAGCAAAAAAAAAACTAAAAAAATTAAATGATTAACTGATTAATGAGAAAAGAAAATTTGATTTTAAATGAAAATGAAAATTAAACAAAGTAAATAATGAAAAAGTAATCAAAATTGACGAACAGTAGAGTGTCGGAAATCCCTTGCACATATCCAGTATTTTTAATTATTTTCAATTCACTGATAACTCAATTGAGAATTCAATTCCGTAATTCTCAATCGGAAGATATGAAATTATAAACCAAAAATTAAATCAAATGTAATTCTTTAAAAAATCATTCATCACTTTAAATCACACAAATTGTTATTCACATTGAGAAAATCTAACGACGACAACATACCCAAGGAGCAATATTGCAGCAGAGAATTAAATCAATATAAATAATCAATGGATCCAAAAATAATTAAAGAATAAATTCATTCAATAGAAAAAGCATGACTGAATCTATAAATGAAATAAATTCCAAAATTATTCGAAAAAGAAAACACTGACAATATTTTGAGAATAATAAAACAAAGAATTTTAATAATTGAAAATCAAATATATAAATTAAAAATAAATTAAAAATACCATCTAGTGTGCAAGTTCATCCCTAACCCTACTTGAGAATTTAGTTATCCATGAATAGAATAGACAATAAAAATCTCAAAAAGAAAATCATCATCTGCGTTCGTCTTCTTCTCACGTTCACACTGCTGCTCACGTTCACGCTTCTTCATTTCACCTTGCGGCCGTCTGCCTCCCAAACGTATGAGTATAAGTGTATATATATATGCTGAATGTCATGCGGCTTAATTCCCTTCTTTTTCATTTACGTACAAACATATATATATATATATTTATATATATAAGTTGCCGTGTTGCTTTAAGACTCTTATACGTTGCCTTGTTTCAATTCAATTGATAGCCTTTGTGATGAATTAAACTTCTTGTGCTTTTCTCCCTCTTCATCTAAAAAAAATAAAATAAAATAAAATAAAATAAATGAAAAAAATACAAATAATGCTTAAAAACATCTCAATGTAAATAGAAATCTAATTAAATAAAATAAGTGAAATCCAATCATTTCTATTTTCATTATTTACAATTTAATCAAATATTAGGATATTTAGAGTGTACTTTCGCGCACTCATCACACCCCCCAACTTACTTATTGCTAGTCCCTAGCAATTTCCATGCAAAAATGATGAAAGAGACCAGAGACAGATCACACACAGAAGTCACCAAGTCACACTTTTCAAAATCACATATCAAAACAATTTTAGAAATCCAATAACCCAATCACAATTAATCCACATATAGCAATCCACAGAGTGTGTGTGTGATCCAAACTATATCCATCCAACCACAAACCGTAACACATGCAACATCAAGAACATCTTAAGCAAAAGTTTCAACTCCATAACTTACGGGTATAACAGTGTTTTGTGTAGGGGTTCTCTCTATGGAGTTGACAAGGGGTGTACACACACTCTCATAGGGAATTAGGCAATTATGTACAAGCAATAAGCAAATATTGACTTATGATAAGAACACTAACAATTGAGAATTTCCACCACTCATTCCACAAGCATACTTAGGATCAGAACAATCAACACAAAAGGTTGTAGCGTGGCTCGGGTTAGGGGCTAAATGAAAAAAATGATAAAATAGATTCAAAAACTTCCAAGTACATACCACAGGAATCTTACTAAATATCTCAATAGACTACACTTCTCACCTGATGCACTCGTCTACTTTTCAGATCATCAAATAATACTTTTTCTTCTTCTTCAACTTCTTTTTTTTTTTTTTTTAATTTGAAACTCAATCAATTGAACATTTTGCACTTGTACTCTTCCATTTTTCTTTTTCTTTCTTTTTCTTTTCTCTTTTTTTTTTCTTCAGTCGCTCTCTATTTATTTATTTATTTATTTTCAATAAAAGAAAATATGCAAATTCCACACTTAGCACACACTTGGAAGCAATAAGGGTAGGAAAAATTAGTGTATAGGCTATACTCCAATGTGGAGAGGTATGAATGATGTGGGCATATGAAAAGAAAAAGTTTACATGTGTTTGTTGGCTCAAAATTGGCTACTAAGAGTCTATGATGAGAAGGGTTAGCTTGAAAGGCTCAAACGTTAATCCTAAGTTGACGTTCGTCATATCCCAAGTATATCCACCATCTTACCACCAACCATGTAATGATATTCTCAAAAGAAGTGTCCAATTCAACAGATTAATAAACGCTTACCACAATTTTCTGCATTTGTAGGCTCTCAACCTCTCCCAAAATTCACAAGAATACTTAAGCAAAAGAGTTCTCTGGCTACATGTGTCAAACCACCATCTTACCACAAAGTTTGGATACGTGCATTAAAAATTCTGTGAATGCCTTAGCAAAATGATTAAGATGGGTTTGATGAATTCACCAAGATAGTCATGAATGAGCATGAATACACATGTAAAAAGGTGCCTGTGTGATACTTTTTTTTTTTTTTTTAGAATATGAAAATATGCCACAGAGTTCCAACAAACATCGTTCTCACCCCCCAACTTAAATGAAACATTGTCCTCAATGTTTAACAATTAAAACTAAATAGAGGGTACTGAAAAGGGTAGAATACACCTGATGTAGGACGTGGGATGACTCGCTAAGCACTAGAAATGACAAACTGAAATGACAAACTGACACTGACCTGCAAACAAAAATAAAGAAAACCAACAGCAACCAAAAAGAAAAAGAAAAACGAAAAAAAATAAATGAAAAAAAACAAAAACAAACAGAACAAATAAAAAGAAAACATACCTGCGTGGTATGGTTAAGGTTGATAGACCGGGTCCGCAAATGGAATCTCTTCCACTTCCGGAACTTCTCTATCAATTAATATTTTAAGGCGCTGACCATTTACTTTAAAAATCCTACCATCTTTAGGATCCTCTATTTCTACCGCCGCATTTTCAAAAACATTCTTCACTACAAAAGGGCCGGTCCACCTAGACCGAAGTTTTCCTGGGTGCTTATGGAGTCTAGAGTCATATAAAAACACTCGATCATTGGGCTTAAATGTTTTTCTCAAAATATTTTTATCATGAAACGCTTTCATTTTAACCTTATAAATTTTAGAGTTCTCATAGGCATCATTTCTCAACTCCTCTAACTCAGTCAATTAAAATTTTCTGAATTTACCTGCTTCTCCTATGTCAAAATTGAAATGCTTGATAGCCCAATAGGCTCGATGCTCGAGCTCCACAGGTAAATGGCAAGGCTTTCCAAAAACAAGTCTATAAGGTGACCTGCCTAAGGGAGTTTTAAAAGCTGTTCGGTAGGCCCAAAGTGCATCAACTAGTCTCAAAGACCAATCTTTGCGATCCGAGTTTACCGTTTTTTCTAAAATTTGCTTAATTTCCCTGTTTGCAAGTTCTACTTGTCCACTTGTCTGGGGGTGGTATGCAGTAGAAATTTTATGTACTACCCCATATTTTTTCATCAAAGCCTCAAAGGAACGGTTGCAAAAATGTGTACCCCGGTCACTAATAATAGCACGTGGTATACTAAACCGAGATAACACATTCTCTTTAAGGAATTTAATTACCGTCTTGTTATCATTGTTCCTGCAAGCTGCTGCTTCAACCCATTTTGACACATAATCCACTGTCACAATAATATATTGATATCCAAAAGAAGGAGGAAATGGTCCCATAAAATCAATACCCCAACAATCAAAAATTTCAATCACTAAAATTAGGTTCAAAGGCATCATATTACGATGGGACATGGCTCCTAATTTTTGACACCTTTCACATGAACGACAATAGATGTTTGCATCCTTAAACCATGTGGGCCAATAAAATCCACACTGCAAAATTTTTGCAGCGGTTTTCTTCATTGAAAAGTGGCCTCCACAAGCTTGGGAGTGACAAAATTCCAAGACGCTAGCAATCTCTTCATCAGGAATGCAACGCCTCAAAATTTGGTCAGGGCAGTATTTAAAAAGAAGAGGGTCATCCCAATAGAACTTACGTACCTCAGTCATGAATTTCCTCTTATCCTGAGCGTTCCAATCCACCGGTATCTCACATGTAGCCAAATAATTCACAATATGAGCAAACCATGGTAGAGAAGTAATAGAAAGTAAATGCTCATCGGGAAAATCATCCCTGATTGGCAGATGGTCAGAGGTTTCCTCAAATGTGAGTCTCGAGAGATGGTCGGCCACTACGTTTTCCACTCCTTTCTTGTCTTTGATGGTGATGTCAAATTCCTGCAAAAGTAAAATCCACCGTATTAGTCGTGCCTTAGCATCCTTCTTTGTGAGAAGGTACTTAAGGGCTGCATGATCTGTGAAAATAATAATAGGAGAACCAATCAAATAAGAGCGAAATTTATCCAAAGCAAACACTACAGCTAGCAACTCTTTTTCAGTGGTTGAGTAATTCATTTGAGCATTATTTAGAGTCCTACTAGCATAGTAAATAACAAAGGGCTTCCCCTCCCTTCGCTATCCAAGAACAGCGCCTACAGCATAATCACTAGCATCACACATAATCTCAAAAGGCAAGGTCCAATCCGGTGGCTGCATTATAGGTGCTGAGGTAAGCTTGCCAATTAGCATTTTAAATGCCTCTTGACAAGCTTGTGTCCACTCAAATGGGGCATCTTTAGCTAGGAGGTCACATAGTGGTCTGGATACAGTGGAGAAATTCTGTATGAACCTCCTATAAAAGCCCGCATGACCAAGAAATGATCTCACATCCTTTACTGTCTTAGGCGTAGGCAATTTAGAAATTAATTCAATCTTGGATTGATCAACCTCTATCTCTCTGGAAGAAATAATATACCCTAAAACAATGCCTGAAGGTACCATAAAGTGGCATTTTTCCCAATTTAAGACCAGTTCCTTCTCCTCACAACGGGTCAACACTTTCTCTAGATTCAATAAACATGCATCAAAAAAGGATCCAAAAACAGTCAAGTCATCCATAAACACTTCCATGCTATTTTCAATCATGTCACTAAAGATACTCATCATGCAACGTTGAAAAGTGGCGGGTGCATTACACAATCCAAATGGCATTCTACGAAAAGCATAAGTACCAAAAGGACAAGTGAAAGTGGTTTTATCCTGATCTTCTAATGCAATTTCAATTTGATAATAGCCAGAATAACCATCCAAGAAACAGTAGAAAGGATGACCAGCCACACGCTCAAAAATCTGATCAACAAAAGGGAGAGGGAAATGGTCTTTCCGGGTGGCGGCATTCAATTTTCTATAATCAATGCACATCCGCCACCCAGTCACAAGATTGGTGGGGACTAACTCTCCCAGGTCATTCTTTACTACAGTAACACCAGACTTTTTAGGAACAACCTGTGTCGGACTAACCCATTTACTATCAACAATAGGGTATATGATTCCTGCGTCTAACAGTTTTAATACTTCATTTTTCACCACTTCTTTCATAGTGGGATTAAGCCTACGTTGTGGGTCTCTACGAGGGTTAGCTCCTTCCTCCAAATTAATTTTATGTGAACAAATCAAGGGACTAATACCTTTTATATCAGCAATGCTCCAACCTAAAGCTGACTTATGCTCACTGAGAACCTGAATTAATTTCTCACATTGAGATTCAGACAATTCAGATGAGATAATAACAGGAAAGGTATCACCTGGACCAAGGAAAACATGCTTCAAACCCTTAGGCAAAGGCTTCAATTCAACTTTGGGTGCTTCCATGCTTGAAGGAATCTGTCTTTCACTCTTCTCGGGCAATTTCTCGAACTTCGGTTGCCATTTTTGTGTGCCGTAATCTTGAGTTCTGTTGAAAATAGAACAAATATCAACCATATCAGATGAATCAGTAATGGAATCAAACTCAGAATTAACCAAAAAATGCTCAAGGGGATCAAAATCATGAGTTTCCAAAACTCCCCTATCCATCAGTGAATCAATCATATATGTCTGGTGGCACTCATGATCCTCCTCCGGTTGTTTTGCAATATGGAAGACATTCACCTCCAGAGTCATGTTTCCAAAAGATAGCTTCATGAGCCCATTCCTGCAATTGATAAGAGCATTAGCAGTGGCAAGGAAAGGCCTACCTAAAATTAGAGGAATTTTAGAGGTAGTATCAACAACAGAGGTGGTATCTAAAATCAAGAAATCAACAGGATAATAAAATTTATCAATTTGAATCAAAACACCCTCTACCACCCCCCGGGGTACTTTAACTGAACGGTCAGCCAGTTGCAATACCACAGTGGTTGGTTTGATTTCTCCTAGCCCCAACTGCAAATAAATAGAATAAGGCATAAGATTCACACTGGCTCCTAAATCTAGCAAAGCTTGTCCAAACTCCTGATTTCCAATGCTGCATGCGATGGTTGGGCACCCGGGATCCTTGTACTTGGGAGGAATCCGTTGCTCAATCAGAGCACTAACTTGCTCTGTCAAGAACGCTGTCTTCTTCACGTGGTGTCTCCTCTTGACTGTGCACAAATCCTTGAGAACTTTTGCGTAAGTAGGAACTTGTTTAATTACATGCAAAAAAGGGAGATTGACTTTTACCTGTTTGAGATTCTCCAGGATTTCATTGTTAGGATCCATAGTTAGCTTGCTTGATTTCAGAGCTTGAGGGAATGGTACCTTAACATGGCTCTTTGTCACCTCTGGTTCCTTGGGTAGCTCGGGGGCACTCCTATCTTGATCCTTCTCCACATCCTCTGATTTATCCGTTGTTGGGATGTGTAATGAGTTATCATTACGAGTCACAATGGCATTCATATCCTTCAAATTCTCTTGTGCCATGTGTTGACCATGGGGAGTGGACTGAGCTTGAGAAGGAAACTTACCTCGCTTAGTCACACTCAAGGAGCTCATCAGTTTTGATACTTGATTCTTTATTTCTTTATTTTCTTCCACAACCTACGTAATCAAAGATTCAAACTTTTGGTTAGTCTTACCCTGTGCTTCAATAAAAGCATGCAAAGTGTCTTCTAAAGGACTCCTAGACGATGTAGGTGCATGATATGGTGCAGGATATGATCTAGTGGGTTGTGCAGGTGGTGCAGGTAATGCAAGTGGCTGGTTTTCGGACTTCCAACTAAAATTGGGGTGATTACGCCACCCCGGATTGTAAGTCTCAGAGAAAGGTGTAAAAGGCTTCTTGTACATGCCTAAGGCATTACATTGTTTCTCATACAACCCTCTCATCTCAGCAAATGTGGGACACTCTTGGACGAGGTGATCTACCCCTCCACACACAAAACATGGCCCAGAAGACTCTGCATGATTAGCCAAGTGTGCTGGCTTCAAGTTCTTGGCCTTTAGCAATTCTAGCTCCCTAGTAAGCACCTCAACCTTAACCTTCAAGTTATCTTCCTCCCTGAGATGGTAAATTCCACCACCGTTTGGGTTATCTATAGGTCGTGACCTATTTGTGCTCTCAGTCGCACTAGGTCCAGTCCAAGTGTGAGCTTTTTCAGCGAGCTCATTGAGGTACTCTATGGCCTCATCAGGATTTTTCTGCAAGAACTCACCATTACACATCATCTCCACAAATTGGAGCTCTCTAGGTGTAAGCCCCTCATAGAAGCAACTCACCAGACGCCAACTCTCATACCCATGGTGAGGGCACATACTCAATAGCTCCTTAAATCTTTCCCAAGACATATATAAAGTCTCACTGTCCTTCTGTGCAAAAGTGGAGATCTGTCTTTTTAAAGCATTGGTCTTATGTTGGGGAAAATATTTATTAAAGAAAGCCTGAGTCATCTCATTCCATGACCCAATGGATCGTGGTCTCAGCGAGTATAACCAACTCTTAGCTCTATCCTTCAAAGAAAAATGGAAGAACTTAAGTCTCACAATGTCATCAGTTGCATTTTGACTATGAAAAGTCGCAACTACCTCCTCAAATTCCCTAATATGCACATATGGATTTTCATTTTCCAACCCATGAAAAGTAGGGAGTAGCTGTATCACTCCCGTTTTAACATCAAGTTGATGCGTATTGGGTGGAAACATTATGCATGATGGTATGGCTGTACGTGTAGGGTGGAGATAATCATGAAGGGTCTTAGTGGGTTGATTCTCGTGTTCACTCATATTTTCAGAAACAGAAGAAGTATCAAACAAAGGATTAGAAAAATTAGACACTGAATTTGACTCTATCACAGGCCTACAAGCAAATCGACCTAATGTGTCTCTATACCTATTATGCATGCAAAAATAAAAATAAAAAAAATAATGCAGCAAGTAAAAAGAGGGAACGAAGTTACCGCTTTTACAAACTGCTGAAAAGGGAAAAAAAAAAAAAACTATCCAACAATTCTTCTACCGTCTCCCCGGCAACGGCGCCAAAATTTGATAACGCCCAAAGAATAACGCGGTAATTGTAGTTCAGCTTTGGGGTGTCGATTCTACAGGGAGACAATTAAAAGAAAAGTAAAATAGCAAAAAAAAAATAAAAAAATTAAATGATTAACTGATTAATGAGAAAAGAAAATTTGATTTTAAATGAAAATGAAAATTAAACAAAGTAAATAATGAAAAAGTAATCAAAATTGACGAACAGTAGAGTGTCGGGAATCCCTTACACATATCCGGTATTTTTAATTATTTTCAATTCACTGATAACTCAATTGAGAATTCAATTCCGTAATTCTCAATCAGAAGATATGAAATTATAAACCAAAAATTAAATCAAATGTAATTTTTTGAAAAATCATTCATCACTTTAAATCACACAAATTATTATTCACATTGAGAAAATCCAACGACGACAACATACCCAAGGAGCAATATTGCAGCAGAGAATTAAATCAATATAAATAATCAATGGATCCAAAAATAATTAAAGAATAAATTCATTCAATAGAAAAAGCATGACTGAATCTATAAATGAAATAAATTCCAAAATTATTCGAAAAAGAAAACACTGACAATATTTTGAGAATAATAAAACAAAGAATTTTAATAGTTGAAAATCAAATACATAAATTAAAAATAAATTAAAAATACCATCTAGTGTGCAAGTTCATCCCTAACCCTACTTGAGAATTTAGTTATCCATGAATAGAATAGAGAACAAAAATCTCAAAAAGAAAATCATCATCTGCGTTCGTCTTCTTCTCACGTTCACACTGCTGCTCACGTTCACGCTTCTTCGTTTCACCTTGCGGCCGTCTGCCTCCCAAACGTATGAGTATAAGTGTATATATATATGCTGAATGTCATGCGGCTTAATTCCCTTCTTTTTCGTTTACGTACAAACATATATATATATATATTTATATATAAGTTGCCGTGTTGCTTTAAGACTCTTATACGTTGCCTTGTTTCAATTCAATTGATAGCCTTTGTGATGAATTAAACTTCTTGTGCTTTTCTCCCTCTTCATCTAAAAAATAAAAAATAAAATAAAATAAAATAAAATAAATGAAAAAAATACAAATAATGCTTAAAAACATCTCAATGTAAATAGAAATCTAATTAAATAAAATAAGTGAAATCCAATCATTTCTATTTTCATTATTTGCAATTTAATCAAATATTAGGATATTTAGAGTGTACTTTCGCGCACTCATCACAAATATATCATACACCTATGTATATATACATACATATATATATATTAACTAATAATATAACCATACCACTTTTATAATGAAATATATAATATATAACTAATTACTTATGTTTATATATTTAATATACTTCATAAATATATTTTATAATTTATATAATAATAAGTTGATAAAATTTAAAAATTTCATATACTAGTATATGAGAACCAAATATGAAATAGATTATGCTATCATATTATGTGTATGTATTAATAATATATGTAGATACATAATATATTATTATTATAAATAAATATCAATTAGTTAGATATTAATTATTGATAATGCCCAAAGAATAACGCGATAATTGTAGTTCAGTTTTGAGGTATCGATTCTAGAATGAGATAATTAAAATAATAGTAAAATAGTAAAGAAACTAACAAAAATTAAATGATTAATGAGGAAAGAAAATTTGATTTTAAATTAAAATTAATATTAAACAAAGTAATTAATGGAAAAGTAATCAAAGTTGACGAACAATAGAGTGTCGGAAATCCCTTACACATATCCGATATTTTAATTATTTTTAATTCACTAATAATTCAATTGAGAATTCAATTCCATAATTCTGAATTGGAATATATAAAATTATAAATCAAAAATTAAATCAAATATAACTATTTAAAAAATCACTCATTACTTTTAAATTGATATTCATATTGAGAAAATCTAAAGACAATAATATACCTAGGGAGCAATATTGCAGCAATAAATTAAATCAATATAAATAATCAATGGATCTAAAAATAATCAAAGAACAAATCTATTCAATAGAAAAAATATGACTGAATCTATAAACGGAATAAATTCTAAGATTATTTGGAGAAGAAAATATCAATAATATATTGAGAATGATAAAACAAAGAGTTTTAATAAATTAAAAACTAATTATATGAATTAAAAATAAATTAAAAATATCATCTAGTGTGTAAGTTCATCCATAATCTTACATGAAAATTTAGTTATCTATATACATGATGAATAATAAAATTCTCGGAAGAAAAAGCAATGAAACGGCAGCCATCAATTATTTCTACCGTTTGTGCCTCTACATACGTTCTAGCCCTTGATCTCCTTTCTTTCTTTTCAAACGACGCAAAGTAACAATATATATATATATACCTGATACTATTGATTATGGGGAAGAAGTTTATGAGCATGAGTATGATTTTGAAAGTCAAAATCATTTTGAGTATTCTCCAGACTTGGTTGATGAGTCTGATTCTGATCATCTGTATCAAGGTGGTGTTGGTACAGTTCTTCCATCTTCTTTTATTTCTTCTATTCCGATCAATATTAAGTCTTTTATAAGACCAAGTGTTGATCATCCTGAGAAAATTGAGCCTCAAAAGGTTATTGAAAAACCCTTTGAAATTGATATGATTTCATTAGTTAATGAATTCAAAAATATTGAAAACCGGCATAAGCATGTAGCCTATGCCAGATATTTTAGTCAAACCCAAAAACAAAGGGTTAGACGCAAGTGGAAAGAATTGATGAATGCTCAACAAAGGCATATTCTTTTCTTTGATTTTCTTGAAAATCATTATGATTTTAAGAATCTTAATTTTAAAGATAAGTTTTTAAACTATTTAAAAACTTTTTCAAAGAAAGCCGAAGACAAGTTTCCCTTGGAAACAAAATCTTCAAAGGCTTCAGCAAGTTTTTCTAAACTTGTTGCTGAGAAAATTATTTCAGAAAAAATTTTACCAGAAAATAGACAAAATTCAAAGCCTGTTAGTATCCTAGAAAAGATTGATCAAATGCTAGCTGAGATACAGCTAGAAAAGCAAAAACCTTCTTCTAATATCTCTGATAAGAGTAGAAAGGATTTTATTTCAGTTTCAAAAATTTCTGCAGATAAATGTTTGGATAAATCTGTAGATTCTATAATGTCTTTCAGTGCTCCTCTCAAAAGGAAGCATTTGAAAAAGTGTACAATAGGCTCTGATACCATATAAAGCAGAAGTAGAGACAGAGGAACAAAAGACAGAAAAGGAGTAGAAGATAAAAGAAAGGAACAGAAGCGAAATGCAGAGATGCAACAGTTAAGAGGCGGCAAAGCCGACCAATGCATGAAAAATTAGAAGGCGAAAATTCAAATGCAAAGGGAAATGGAGTCCCGTCGGGGACACTGTGAGGGTATGACCGATCTCCGTACCAAGGTAACGGCCCTGATTCCGATTAATAGGTGGCAAAGCCGACCATATGAATGAAATGCATAAATAATGAAAATAAAACATGAATAAAACCATTCATATTATTCATTTTCAAGGCTCACAAGATTACAAGATTTGCAGAGAGGATTCCTTACAAGTTTTCTTATCGCAAGAAAGGGGTGGAATGAACTCTGCCTTCAACTAAAACTAAGCTCTCCTTATATAGATGGAGAGGTAATACAAAAGAAACCCGGAGTCAGTCACAGGAGACAAACAAAAGAAAAGCGGCCGAAAGTAGCCGAAAGTAAAAAGCAAATAGTAACCACACCACGTGATTATTATTTGAAAAAGTAAAGTTGTCGGCGCCGAAAGCTGGGCTGACAGGCAATGATGTTGTCTGCACCGAAAGATGTTTTGTCTTCTAGTGCTGACTGGCTCAAAGGGTGTCGGCAGTGGGACATCTTGTCTTCATCTGCTGACTGATCTTGATTTTGGACCGTCAATTATGGTTCTCCGAGATCAGGCGAAGAGTACTCTTTGTCGTGCCCAAAATATTTGTACAGATCGTCAGAGTCATGTTCTGACTGTTCTGATTCACTGCTGGCTTCTTCATCGATGGACTGCTTCAATAGCATCATGCTATTGTGTTGTCCTTAGATCTGTTTCTTAAGTATCTCCAGCATCTCTTTGTTCTACTTCTTCTTGGAATCTTTCTTCGAAGAGGCTGAACTTTCTGTATCTGAATCTTTCTTCTTTGGAGAAGAAGAAGGCTTCTTTTCTGATGAAATCTTTTTCTTCTGTTTGGAAGATGAACTTGGAGTATCCTTAGGCTCAAGGAGTGGAAAAGGAAACTCGATCTGGTTTTTTGACTTAGGTGATGAAAACTCCTCTTGGTCTTTTAGATTTGGTGCTGAGACAGGAAAATCCTTTAAAGCTTTAGTCAAAAAATTATCAGGGATCTGGGTTTTATCCCAATATTTAACATAAAATCTGCGAACAAGAATGTCTGCAGTTTTCTCATAAGTCCAATTAAGGATCTATGGTAATTTGTAACGAGCACAAAACTGAATTAAAAATGAAAATTTAGAATGAGGGGAATCCATTTTTGGGGTTACTAATTTAATATGATCCAGCACAGGCTGGAGGCTCAAGGGATAAATATCTGGAATGGGGCCAAAAGATTGGCACCATTGGATGAACCAAAGAGGGATATTTGGAACGAATTTTTTATCAAAATTAAAAAACCAAGAATGAGACATACTTGGTGTTTGATAAAAAGGAAAATGGAGTCAGGCGTCGATATAATCATGATAATTATATCTAATCTAGGTATCCGGAATACTTTTAAGAGTATTCGGATTTTGTCCCCATTGATCAGGTGTTAGAATTCTGACGATAAAACAAGAATGGGAAAAGATCTTTGAAGGATTCACTTTATCATAAAGAGGTTTCAAGTAGATCGATCACGTATGGGTGAGAATAGAAAGAAAATTTTTTTAATTTTTTTTCTGGATTACGAGGAACCTAGTGCCATCCTGGCGAAAAATAATGAAAAGCGATTTGGAAAGGATCTGTTTCTACAATATTTTCAATGTAGAACAGACTCTGAAAATGCGATTTTTGAAAACTTTCTGCTTTGTTGGGAGCAGGAAATCTGGGTCTTGTTCTTCCCAAAGGGTTGGACAAGGGATCATGTGGCATAGTGACTGCCATGGCAAAAGAACTTGGGGTTACTGGTCTAGGCATCGTGCCTAGAACAGTATATCTATTTGCAACTTCCAGTGGGGAAGTTGCCATCAAAAGGGAAGCAGGAGGTGCTGGGAGAGGTGGAGGCCTCTGGGAGCTCTCAGGCTTCTCTGGTTTCTTTTTCTTACTCATTTTTTCTCTGCAGAAATTCACGGGTAAGAAAATCAGGGATGGAGTTATCCGATCCTTTTATATATTCAATATCAAAATCAAAAATGCTTAAAATAGCTTGCCATCGTGTAAAAATTTGTTTAGATGCAATGTTTTCAACATCTTTTTCTAAAACATACTTAACACTTTTGCAATCAATTTTTAAAAGAAATTTTTGATTTAATAAATCAAATTGAAATTTAGAAATACATAGTACTATAGATAAAATTTCCTTTTTAATAGTACTATAATTTGATTGTGCATGATTCCAGGTCCCGGAATGGAAACGAACAATTTGTTCAGAAGAACCTAGTGAAACACATTGTTTCAGAATACCACCATAACCAATGTCAGAGGCATCTGTTTCAACAATTTTAAAATATTCAGAATTAGGGATTCCAAGACATGGAAGAGTTTTGACATATGCCTTAATTTCCCTAACAAGATTTGTGTGGATGTCAGTCCACGGAGAAGGGTTGGTACGAAGTCTCTGGAAGAGAGGACGACACCGTTTTCTCAGATCTTTATAAAAACCAGCAATATAATTCAGCGAACCAAGGAATCTCTGGAGCTGAGTTTTATCTAAAATGACATTAGGAAATTTTTCAGCAAAATCAATTGACCTTTGAATTGGTCTGATCTTACTGGCACAAATATCAAAACCAAGGAATCTAATCTTGGTTTGGAAAAGCTTAATTTTCTTAATAGAAACCACTAGTCCATTTCTTTTGGCGATATCAAGGAAGGCCAACAAATGTTTCCAGTGATCATCAATGGATTTAGAGAAAATCAAAATATCATCGATATAAACAATAGTGAAATGAGAAAAACTATTGAAAATATCGTTCATAATGTTTTGAAACTCAGAAGGGACATTTTTTAAACTTAATGGCATCACGTTCCATTCGTAATGACCCAAAGGAGTACAAAATGCAGTTTTATAACGGTCTAACTCCCTAATTTGGATTTGCCAAAATCCAGACTTAAGGTCAAACTTGCTAAAGACTACAGCTTCACTTAGCCTCTGAATTAAGTCATTTTTGTTAGGGATGAGATATCTTATCCATTCTAACACTTTGTTCAGGGGTTTGTAATTTATGACAAGGCGGGGTGAACCTCGTTCTAACTCAGAATTTTTCTGGACATAGAAAGCAGCACACGACCATGGTGACTTACTATGCCTGATTAATCTTTTTTGAAGAAGATCAGAAATTTCATTTTTACAAAATTCTAAAGTCTCAGCATTCATTTGAATAGGCCGGGTTTTAGTGGGAATATTTTTCTCTGAAAAATCTTTAATATAAGGCAGAGAAACCTCATGTTTTTTCCGATTCCAAAAAGCATTGGGGAGATCGAAACAAATTTCAAAAACGAGTTTTTTATGAAAATCCTCAATTTTTGAATGCATTAATGGCTCAGTCAAATGCTCAGAAATTTTTCTAACTCTTACTTCTTGTTGAAGAGAGAGTAGATGGTGTTCCTTAGCAATGATCACAGAAAACTTTCCTCTTGAAGTATCAGCTTCAAGTTTGGAAACAAATTTAAATTTGACTTTCTGTCCGAAGGGGTCAGTGGTGATCCCATCTTTCTCAGTCAAGAAATGGCAAATAGAATTAATAAAAGGCATCCCTAAAATGACATCCCAAGTCATGTTTTTGACTAGGACGGACGGGATACGAAAACACACATTGTCTTGACAGACATGGGCATTATTTAGCTCATAGTTGATTTTCATCTTTGAGCCATTTACCGCTGATAGTCTCTCAGTAGACTTTTCAAAATACTTGGTTGGAACCAAGCCTTCACGGATACAGTTAAGATCCGATCCTGAATCAATCAAAGCAATTACAGAGAACTCAAATTCTCTACAAACAATAATTTTGACTTTCGCATACCATTTAATAGGCATGGATTGTCTTATCAAGCAAACAGCCTTAGGACTGTCTGAGGGCTCATCATGGTCAGAAACTTTTGTTTCTTCATTATCGGAAGGATCTTGATCAAGAGAATGCTCAATTTTAAGAGTAATAAAATCTGGTTTTAAATTTGAATTTTCAAGTTTAAGATTATTAACCTCAGATTTGAGTTCAATAATCTCTTGCTTAATAATTCCGATTTCATGCTGTAAATCAGAGGTAGAAACATTCTTTGGTTTTTTATCGAAACGTTTTAATGTTTCTTGAAAACTGACTCTCTCTTAAGAAGATGACGACTCTCTACGAGCCATAGTCTTCCTGAGCTAGTCGAGATACTTCTCTTTTAGCTCAGTATTCTCAAGCTGAGAAATCAAATCAAGAAGAAGGTTCTGCTGTTCCTCCTCTTTAGTTAAAACATTAATTGTTTTAACTTCAGAAGTTTTACAACAAGAACCACTGCAATTGCAGCCAAGCTTAACCATTGCTTGAACTGATGAATCCGATTTTGAACGATAATCATTACCACTAGAACTGTATTCATCACATTCTGAGGATGAAGAACCAGAATTGTTATCAAGTAATTGAAACAATTCCTGTTGTTCATCTTCACCAATATTTAAAGCATTAAGCTTATTCTTCAATTTGATGGATTTTTGAGGGTTTGGACAATTATTTGCATAATGTCCCCTCCTACCACATTTAAAACATCTCTGATTCTTATCAGAGTTTTTCTTTGGAAAAGATTTTTTATGAGAAAATCTTTTTTGATCAGAATGTTTTCTAAAAAAATCAGCACGGGTTTTTCTTTTCTTTTGAAAATAATCACCGTGAGGTTTTTGGGAAAACATTTTCAAATGTTTTTTCTTTCTCTCTTTGGATGGAGCAATAGGAGGAAGGCCAAATTGTTGACAGAAATTTCCCATCTCATATTTGGCTCTCTTTCTATCTTTCATCTGCTGAGAGATGAGCTTTTGATCATTGCACATACTAATACCAAGTTTTTTAATTACGCTAGTAATATCCTCATAGGTGTAACTATCGTAATCTACTCTACCGGTACTATCAAGTAGTGCTTCCTTAACCTTAATGGCAAACAAACGAGGAAGACCGTCAATGAATCTCTCTTTCCAGTAAGGCTTATCAGAATCATCACGCATTAAAACTCGTGAAATAAACACAGTTTCATACCAATTGTAATCTGACATGTTAAGACATCTCAGATTATTCCAATAATTAGAAAAACGATTAGTCACATTTGAAGGCGTATCAATAAAATGTTTAATAATCGTATAAATCAAAGTATTAACACCATCAGAGACACCTCGTCCTATGGTGGTATCAAAAACAGGGGTACCATCATCATTTTGCTTGACAGCAAATTGAATCCTTTGTTTGGCTTCGTCAGTAAGGTGTTTATCCCACCAAGACCAAAGCATACCCGTAAAACGAGAAACTAACATCAGAACGACATCAAGTTGTAAGATATTTTTCTAAACATAGGCATCGGCGACCATGGACATTTTTTGTAGAGTATTTAAGACTTCTTGTTCAGAAAGTCCATCAATATGCCACTTATATATCCTGTCAGCACTAGCCGAAAACTGATCTCTAAACATGCGTTCTTCGATCGCTAAATCAGGTGGAGTTGGCTTTGAAAACCAGTTCTTCGTAAAACCTGGAGGTTTCACAGAAGTGAGTTTGGATATCTTAGCTGGCTCCAATGAAAACTGTTTTAAAACAGTATTAATGACAGAATCATCCTCTGAGGATTCATTTGTAGAAACAAAAGAAATATAATCTGAATTATAATCCTTTCTACTTCTGTCAAGGACACTTGTAGAAGGTTCTGACTTTTGTTTTTCTAGCTTTATATCAGCTAGCATTTGATCAATTCTATCTAGAGGACTGGCAGAATCTATTTTCTGCCTGTTCTCAGGTAGGATAATCAAAGGTTTTTCAATCAACTTAATTTTTGTTTTTGGAGGACTAGCAGTACGTCTTTTAAAATCAGATTTAAAAACAGGTTTTTCAATATTCTCCTCAATACGGTCTAATTGTTGACCTATAATGTGGAGAGCAGAGCTTGAAAAATTGTTTTGCTCAATAATTTTCTTTGTTTCAGAACATAAAGGAAAATTTGAATCTTTAACAGTTGGGATTTTGAAAGGAGAAGCTTCAACATCAGCTCCATGTACTGATATCAAAGTGGTCTCAAGTGGAGGATGGCTTTCCGTTACAACTGTTTTATCTTCTTTAACAAATGTAGTTTTTAAAACATTTAAAAATTTATTCTTAAAATCACAATGCTTAAAATCATAATGATTTTCAAGAAAATCAAAGAAAAGAATATGCCTTTGATGGGCATTCATCAATTCTTTCCATTTTCGTCTTACCCTTTGTTTTTGGGCTTGACTAAAATCACGAGCATAAGCTACACGCTTAAGTCGATTTTTTATGCTCTTAAATTCATCAATCAGTGAAATCATATCAATCTCAAAAGGTTTGCACATCATCATCAATTGTGGGTGCAAAACATTTGTGATCATTACCAAATTCGAAGCTATAGGGGACTCAGAAGAGTCTTCTCCAGTTTCTTCCTTTTTGGCTTTTCCTTTGGATGACGGAAAATCATCCTTGGTTGTGTAAAAAGCCGAAGTAACTTAAGACTCCGAAGAGACTCCCTTCAACTTAGACTCAGAAGAATTTCCCTTGGGAATTTCTTGGATAAGAATTGGACGTTTAGGTTCTGCCATCTTGACAGAATCTTCCAAGAATTTTTCGAGATTTTTTTCTCTACTGATTCTTGGGTCCAAAGACGATTGTGAACCAGTGAAAGAATTTCTTCTTTCTTTGGTTGTGGAAGGTCGATTAAAAGAAATTTTTACAGTACCATCAAGATATTGCTGGATCAGGTCAATATCCTTGTCACGGGATATTATTTCTCTAGGGGGTAATTCCTTAGGAAGAACCCACTCATCTGGAAGAGAAACATCTTTCCAGTAAATCATTTTTGGAATTCTGATATCAGCACTCGTGGACGAGATCTGTATCAAAAGGGTTTGGTCTCTAGACGAATGTAGCTTAGCCTTGGGGTTAAGGCTAGTCTTCATTAGTCTATAATAAATACAATAAATCAAAACTAAAGGCCTACTGCCTTCAAGCATATCAATACCAGAAGTCATGATATTTAAAGTTAAAATATCCAAAACATTTCTATCATTCAAATCGATAGTTAGGTCAGGATAGCAATCAAAATAAACAGAACCTTCGGCAAGGGATGTTTGCACAATCTCGAGCTGGCTGTCCTCAAAATTCTTAAATCTTGCATCGCGCAAGCACAGGAGCACAGAAGCGTTGATGCCTCGCCTAATTAAAGGTTTGACAGCAACTTGAACAGATGCAAGGCTCACAAGATTACAAGATTTGCAGAGAGGATTTCTTACAAGTTTTCTTATCGCAAGAAAGGGGTGGAATGAACTCTCTCTTAAACTAAAAACTGAACTCTCCTTATATAGATGGAGAGGCATTACAAAAGAAACCCGGAGTTGATCACGGAATGGCTCTGATACCATTAGGTCGGAACACATCCAACATAAAGGGGGCTCTCGTCTGCGATTAGAGCGACAGGACGCTCCTTTAAAAACACAGACTCAAGGGGCATGCCGCCAGGTTGCTTATGCCTGACCAACCCTCACACCCCACAGTGCAGGGGTCATTGGAGTTCCACCTGACCATGCCTTAGAACTTGGCACTTCGGCTGCACTGCGTACCTACCAAAGCATACGTGACCTAGCATTTAATAGTCACGCACCTGCCGCAGGAGAGCCTCTCTTTACCGTGTATCTATGAAAGTGAGAGGATCGGCAGTCTTATAAGGCTCTGATACCATTAACAAGCGGAAGTAGAGACAGAGGAACAAAAGAAAGAAAAGAAGCAGAAGATCAAAGAAAGGAACAGGAGCGAAATGCAGAAAATAAATATGTAACAGTTAAGAGGCAGCAAGGACGACCAATGCATGCATTATAGATAAAAATATAAGAAAATAACTTAACAGGCGGCAAGGCCGACCATGTAAGGCATTAACAAGGAAGAAGGTAAAATTCTTCATTGTATTCACAAATTTACAAGATTTACAATCTCACAAGATTCTCTCACAAGATTGGTACTCAAGGCTCAAGACTAACAAGAATGTTAGTTTGCTCAAGGGAGTTGTCGTCTGAACAAACTCTGCTCTCAAATGAAAACTAAACTCTCCTTATATAGAGGGAGAGGCTTTACAAAAGACAGGTCCCGATAATCACGGGAGACAAATAAAAGCAAAAGTGGCCGAAAGTGGCCGAAAGTGACAAGCAAATAGTAACCGCACCACGTGATTACTATTTGTAAAAGTAAAGCTGTCGGCGCCGAAAGCTGGGCTGACAGGCAATGATGTTGTCTGCATCGAAAGTTTCTTGCCTTCTAGTGCTGACTGGCTCTCTGGGTGTCGGCATGGGAGACATCTTATCTTCTTCTGCTGACCGATTAATTTGGGTGGACAGACCATTATGGCTTTCCGATATCAGGCGGTCAATCTTTTGACCGATAACTTTGGGCGGACAGACAATAGTGTCTATCTTTTCTATCTCTTCTTCCCGAGCGAAAAAGAATGAAGACTTCTTCTTCAATTTCGGGAGTGAAAATTTGGAAAGATTCTTGGTTGGAATATGAAACCAAGAAATTTGTAAGAGAAAAGAAGATATTGACTCATCGTGAGACAATATCAGATCAAATTTATGAAATCGAAATATGGTTCATGTTCCGATTCCAATACGATCAAAAGAAAGAAAAACCATTTTTGGAAAATAGTTTTTCTGGCTCAAATCTGCATGAGATGCAGAGAGTAATTTTGATTTTGTCAAAATAAAATAATTTAACAAAGAATTATTCAAATAAAAATTTGATCTTGTCAAAACCAAATGTATTGAGAAGGGAATGAAAATAGCAACTTCCAGAATGGAAATTACTGAAATTTTTTCTGTTCCAAGAATCATTCCTGGACCAGTATGACTTTGATCGTCTTCCAGTAGGGAAAATGAAGGAATAGTAACTTTCAGTGGGAAAGTTACATATCTGTGAACTTCCTGGAAGGAAGTAAAAATCTTAAGTCAATTTCCTGGAAGGAAATTAACTGTTTATCATCTTCTAGTGGGGAAGATGAATCAATAGTATCTTCTAGTGGGGAAGTTGACTGTCGTTCAACTTTCTGAAAGAAAGTTGAATGACTATCACTGTCAATTTCCTGAAAGGAAATTGACTGTTTATCATCTTCTAGTGGGGAAGATGATTCTATAGTAACTTCCTGGAGGGAAGTTACATCTATGTCAACTTCCAGTGGGGAAGTTGACTCTATCGTAACTTCCTGAATGGAAGTTACATCTCTTTCAACTTCCAGTGGGGAAGTTGAAAGGCTCAAGTCAATTTTCTGAAAGGAAATTGACTGTTTATCATCTTCCAGTAGGGAAGATGATACTTTAGTATCTTCCAGTGGGGAAGATACATCAATAGTAACTTCCAGTGGGGAAGTTACATCAATGTCAACTTCCAGTGGGGAAGTTGACTCTATCGTAACTTCCTGAATGGAAGTTACATCTCTTTCAACTTCCAGTGGGGAAGTTGAAAGGCTCAAGTCAATTTCCTGAAAGGAAATTGACTGTTTATCATCTTCCAGTAGGGAAGATGATACTTTAGTATCTTCCAGTGGGGAAGATACATCAATAGTAACTTCCAGTGGGGAAGTTACTTCTTTGTCAACTTCCAGTGGGGAAGTTGACTGTCGTTCAACTTCCTGAAGGGAAGTTGAATGACTATCACTGTCAATTTCCTGGAAGGAAATTGACTGTTTATCATCTTCCAGTTGGGAAGATGATTCAATAGTATCTTCCATCTCGGAAGATACATCAATAGTAACTTCCAGTGGGGAAGTTACTTTTCGATTAAATTCCATAGTTAAGGCATTAACTGTTTTAACTCTGGAATTACAACAATGACCACCACAAGAGCAGTCATGATCTGATGAAGACAAAAGATCTGATGATTTGGACTCTCCGTGATAATTGAAATCACTAGAGCCAAATTCACTTTGATCTATCTCTGAACGATTTAAGGAATCTTTAGAGTCACGCTCATTTAAAGAAATAGAGTTAGACGAATCCGTCTCTGAGTGCTCATAAGAAGCACTAGGGATGTATCCATCTATTTTCTCAGAGGAGGAATGATCAGAAAAAGATTTTAACAAATCATCCTTAGAGATGATGAAAACACTGGGTCTTTCAAGATTAGGGCATTTAATTCCCTTATGTCCCTTTTTTCCACAGTTATAACATCTCTTAAGAGATGGCTTTTTCAAATATTTGTTAAAAATTCTCTTGGAAGATTTTTTAAAAATTTTATCACGGGTTTTAGAAATTCTTCCTTCTCTGTGAAATTTCCTTTTCAAATGCTTCCTTTTGAGAGGAGCACTGAAAGACATTATAGAATCTACAGATTTATCCAAAGATTTATCTGCAGAAATTTTTGAAACTGAAATAAAATCCTTTCTACTCTTATCAGAGATATTAGTAGAATGTTTTTGCTTTTCTAGCTGTATCTCAGCTAGCATTTGATCAATCTTTTCCAGGATACTGACAGGCTTTGAATTCTGTCTATTTTCTGGTAAAGGTTTTTCTGAAATAATTCTCTCAGCAACAAGTTTAGAAAAACTTGCTGAGGCCTTTGAAGATTTTGTTTCCAAGGGAAACTTGTCTTCGGCTTTCTTTGAAAAAGTTTTTAAATAGTTTAAAAACTTATCTTTAAAATTAAGATTCTTAAAATCATAATGATTTTCAAGAAAATCAAAGAAAAGATTATGCCTTTGTTGGGCATTCATCAATTCTTTCCATTTGCGTCTAACCCTTTGTTTTTGGGTTTGACTAAAATATCTGGCATAGGCTACATGCTTATGCCGATTTTCAATGTTTTTGAATTCATTAACTAATGAAATCATATCAATTTCAAAGGGTTTTTCAATAACCTTTTGAGGCTCAATTTTCTCAAGATGATCAACACTTGGTCTTATAAAAGACTTAATATTGATCGGGATAGAAGAAATAAAAGAAGATGGAAGAACTGTACCAACACCACGTTGATAAAGATGATCAGAATCAGACTCATCAACCAAGTCTGGAGAATACTCAAAATGATTTTGACTTTCAAAATCATACTCACGCTCATAAACTTCTTCCTCATTAGAAGTATCAGGTGATTCACTTGATCCAAAGCTAAATGATGAACTGGATCTATTCATCCTGTTCATCTTGACAAAAATTAGAAAGACTCGGATACTTCCTAATCCTAGGTCTTCAACCTTACCCTATTTGCACAAGCAACAAATGCCCATGGACAACACATGTCCGACTCCGACTTACAGTCCTTACTATAGCCTCTCATACCCTCTCAACGCCTCAACGCCTCCCTCGGCTAACGGCAATACGGGGACTTACTGCTTGCTGTAACACTCGACTGCGGATAAGGGGGGGTGCAAACAGAATAAAATAAAAGAACAAGAAATAGGGATACAAAGTATCTCTAGCAATTATCAAAAAGAAAAGGAAATATAAATAAAGTTCAACAGTTAGCCACAGAACCGGAAAATGTCTCTGATACCATTAACAAGCGAAAGTAGAGAGAGAGGAACAAAAGAAAGAAAAGAAGCAGAAGATCAAAGAAAGGAACAGGAGCGAAATGCAGAAAATAAACATGTAACAGTTAAGAGGCGGCAAGGCCGACCAATGCAAGGCATTAACAAGGAAGAAAGTAAAATTCTTCATTGTATTCACAAATTTACAAGATTTACAATCTCACAAGATTCTCTCACAAGATTGGTACTCAAGGCTCAAGACTAAATAACTTTGGGCGGACAGACAATAGTGTCTATCTTTTCTATCTCTACTTCCCGGGCGAAAAGGAATGAAGACTTCTTCTTCAATTTCGGGAGTGAAAATTTGGAAAGATTCTTGGTTGGAATGTGAAACCAAGAAATTTGTAAGAGAAAAGAAGATATTGACTCATCGTGAGACAATATCAGAACAAATTTATGAAATCGGAATATGGTTCATGTTCTGATTCCAGTACGATCAAAAGAAAGAAAAACCATTTTTGGAAATAGTTTTTTCTGGCTCAAATCTGCATGAGATGCAGAGAATAATTTTGATTTTGTCAAAATAAAATAATTTAACAAAGAATTATTCAAATAAAAATTTGATCTTGTCAAAACCAAATGTATTGAGAAGGGAATGAAAATAGCAACTTCCAGAATGGAAATTACTGAAATTTTTTCAGTTCCAAGAATCATTCCTGGACCAGTATGACTTTGATTGTCTTTCAGTAGGGAAGATGAAGGAATAGTAACTTTCAGTGGGAAAGTTACATATCTGTGAACTTCCTGGAAGGAAGTAAAAATCTTAAGTCACTTTCCTGGAAGGAAATTAACTGTTTATCATCTTCCAGTGGGGAAGATGAATCAATAGTATCTTCCAGTGGGGAAGATACTTCTTTGCCAACTTCCAGTGGGGAAGTTGACTGTCATTCAACTTTCTGAAAGAAAGTTGAATGACTATCACTGTCAATTTCCTGAAAGGAAATTGACTGTTTATCATCTTCCAGTGGGGAAGATGATTCTAAAGTAACTTCCTGGAGGGAAGTTACATCTATGTCAACTTCCAGTGGGGAAGTTGACTCTATCGTAACTTCCTGAATGGAAGTTACATCTCTTTCAACTTCCAGTGGGGAAGTTGAAAGGCTCAAGTCAATTTCCTGAAAGGAAATTGACTGTTTATCATCTTCCAGTAGGGAAGATGATATTTTAGTATCTTCCAGTGGGGAAGATACATCAATAGTAACTTCCAGTGGGAAAGTTACATCTATGTCAAGTGGGGAAGTTGACTCTATCGTGTATATATATATATATATATGTTATCAACTGAGTTGCCGTGTCCTCTTCAAAGTCAACTTCAAGCAACACTTGTTGAAGTGGCGGCCCTGTGCTACATTGCCGCATCCTATCTTCAATAAGTGTTGTGCTTCAATTGAGTTAGTGGGCCATCTTATTAATGAGTTTCACATGCAAGTGGGCCATGTCCAAGTGTAATGCCTCGATAGACTTTCCACCATGCTGCTGAAGTGGTGATTTGAATATGCAAGCCCATGAAATGAAATCCCAACTCTATCTCCGTGTGCGTACATCTTTAGGCCTCCCTTCAATTCAAGCCCATTTATATGTATGTAGCCGAATGTGATTTTTTCACTACTTTAAACACCAACAAAATTAAATTAAATTAAATTAAATTAAAAAAAATAAAGAATAAAAATAAAAAAAGACTACTCGACTCAAGCTCTACTCGACTCAAGCTCGAGCTTGAGTTTGACTCGAGCTCGAACTCTACTCGACTCAAGCTCATTTATGGGATGAGAACAAGCTCGAGCTTAAGCTCGAGTTGAGAGTTTAGTTTATCGAATCGAATTCGTACAAAAAATAGAAAAAAAAATTTAAGTTCGAATATTTTGAATCGAGCTAAACTTGACAAGTCAAAGACTCGCTTGACTCGATTACAGCTCTAGTGGTAAGAAACCATAATTCATGTTTGTTATGCACATATGCATGTTATGTTAGGCCATGCCATGTTTTTATTTCAAGTACATATTTAGTTGTCACATGTTATGTCATACCATACCATGTTTAATTGTTATTCGTCATGTTATTAGTCACATGTAAATGTCATATCATGTCATTTCATTTCACGTTACATCATCTCACATGTCTAGAGTGTGTCACGAAAAATAATATTTTCATATCAGTCGAGTATTTTATGTTTACCACAATCATAAGTGTTAAGATGGAACATTATTCTAGTGGTTCAATTACTTACACTTCAGTGTTTAAATTGATATGAAATTTCTTGAGTTGACAAAGTATTGTTAACAAGCTTTGAATGGGGTCTAAGTAATTGGTCGTCAGAGCAAAGCCAAGCACCAAGGCCGATTGTGCCAACAATAGTTCATGTTCATGTATACGTACTAAAATAGGTATAGATACTTGTTATGGGATCCGTACATTACATACTCACTGCAAGTGCAAATACTTGTGGTGTGATGCGTATATTAACGTATTCACAACTTATGTAGAAACTTGTGATGTGATGTGGTATCAGTAAAGGCACACAACTCAAGAGGGTTTGTATAGCATCCACATGTTTTGTTTTAAATAACCAGTTTATTTATGCAACAAGATTCTAAGTTTATGTTCAATTTTAAGTTCAGTTTAAGTCAATTTCTTCATATTTAAATGTTTTAACAACAAAAATTAAATGATCCTAAACTTCATTCTTTCTTGTAGCAATCATTATAATTCCAAAGTTACAATTTTGATGTTTTTAGTATTAGTTAAAGTGGAAGTTTGCAAGGACTCAATGCAAGGAATTGTTCAAAACAAAACAAAACAAGTGCACCTAACCCTGGAAATAAGTCAAGCTCAAACAAGTAGTGAATGACCAAACTTGTTCATTTCATTTGTATTCAAACAAGAGTCGAGCAAAATCTTGTTATCAAATTATAGTTTATATTCATAAGCAGTTCATTCATTTTTCAAATGAGAATAAACGTGTTCATTAGTTATTTAATTTTGACAAAATTAATTTTTTATATCGTATGTTATAACTTAATCTACTTTGGGATTTTGAAATTTTGTTATATTGTTTACATATGTACATATATCATGTAAGAAACTAGGGGTGAAAACTTTTGGTAGAGACCAAAAAAACCGACCAGACCGAATGGTTAAGTCCCATTCAGTCCAAACCAGATCGGATTGAATTCGTCCCTACTCGATCTTAGTCCATGGTATCTCCAAAATTTGATTTTCAATCTGGCCTCGCGGTGTGGTTTTTTGGACTGAACACGATCGAAACCAACCGAATCACTTACATATAAATTTTTAAATATTATAGATATATATTATTTTATATAGTAGTTGTATAAGCTAAATACATAATTTTCTCTAATCTATCATCATTGATCATATAAAATATAAAATAAGATATGTTATCAATTAACTAATATACCATACAATAAATCATATGGTTATATATGTTATTATATATAGATACATATTTTACTAAAATACTAAGTTAGTAATTACTCACATCATAAATATAATTAGAATTGTTTATTTTTTTAATGAGCTAGTTGCATAATTCAATTTTAAAAGCTCACTTAATTTTGTTTTACTAATTTAATTAGTTTTTTGTATTAATTTATCTACCAATAAGAGAAAAGAATAAAAAATGTTCCTATCTTATATGAATCAAGTTTGACCGAATTAGAGCAATTGGACCGACTAAATCGATAGCTAAGGTCTGGTCCAGTCGTTAAGAATAATCGGTCCAGTACGATCTAAAAAAATGTTTGATCAAAATTTTTTATCTATGATTTCCCAAACCGAACTGCACCAATTACAACCCTATTAAAAAATATTACTTTCTATTATCTTTTTAAATAACTGAGATACTCTCAATATGAAGTTAGTAACAATACAATAAAAAAATGAATATAAGTTGTACGAATCAAATCAAGTTTTGATTGACTGAAAGTCTAGCGACCGATCATAACTTTATATTCATAAAAAATAGTTTACTTAATAAACAAATCAATGTTTTTCTATTTTTTCACATTTGAAGACGTAGATCCAATACCATAAGGCTAAAGGCCATTGGCAATAAACAAACTTTTTTTTTTTTTGTTTTTTGAAAGGAAATAAACAAACCAAATTGAACTCAAGTTTAATTGGGCTAAACTTAAATAATTTGCCAAACGGTATTCTTTGCTTACCGCCCTAAGTCTGCACACGTCTCGCTTTTGCTCTCCTTACTTATTCTTTGTTCTAATAATATTAAAGTGGACCTCAGGACGTCTTTGGAGAAAGAGAGAGTTTCTGATCACTTTCCTTGTAACCAATGGAGGCAAATTACTTGTGACCGAGTTTGAGGCGAATCTAAGATTCTAAAGTCCTTCAGGCTTTTGTATCAATTACAATTTATTTGATTGGTGGTGGACACATACGTAAGCATATGGCATTGTCCCACTTTCAATAGAAAGTTTTTCCACTCACCAACCAGCTTACTATATATAAAACTCAAGACAAGTACTTCTATAAATAAAAATTTACTCTAAAAACATATATTCATTAAACTCGTAGCTCTGCTTGCCCACATTTACCATTCCTAATTCAAAACAATATATCAAAAGAACTGTTTTTCAACTTTTCATTTTTACTTTCGCAATATAACAATACTTCCACATCTAAATATTCTTCAAAACATTTTTGAGAAATTTGAAACATTGTCAAAATTCTACTCAACAAAACATAAAGTATGGACTCGTTTGTATCGAAAAATAAAATGAGATGAAATGAAAAAAATATAGTTTTATATTAAAGTTAAAAGTTGAATAAGATATTATTATAATATTATTTTTAAAATCTTATTATTGTTTTATGATTTGAAAAAAATTAAATTATTTATTATATTTTATATAAAAATTAATAAAAATTATAATAATGAGATGAATCACTTCTTATCAAACGAAACTTAAGTGTCACAGTGATTGGCGTCGCCAAGGTTGATCTATTATATATGTGTTTTTGTACGCCTAGAGATAACAATAAAACAAATGCCACTTGAGTTAAATGCACCAGTCAAACGTAGAAATGTCTCGGATCATTAATTAGAGGCCGGCTTAACTTGCTGAAAAGCTTGCGTTTGCATATGAAAAAAAAGTATAAATTAATATATATTTTTTTTAAAAGTTTGATCATATTTAATTATAAGCGAAGAGATAAAAATAAAAAAAAGAAATAAAAATATTTTTTTATTTTCAAAAATAAATAGTAATCTTTCAAAAGTCTTTAAATTTAAAGATTTTAAAGAATTACTATTTATTTTTGCATATTATTAGTATTTTTATATTATTTTATTTTATTATTTTTTCACTTTTAATTAAATATAATAAATAAAATTTTAAAAATTGTGTAAATTTATATTTTTTTATATATACAAATACAAAATCCAATAAAAATGCTTTTAAGCAGGATGTTGCTTGCCTAGGTAGCAAATAGAATTTTCCATGTCTTTTCCCGTCACCCACCACGAGCCTCTAGTACTTATAGTGAGTATGATCTCGTAGCTTTCTGTGTATAACATAAACATCGCGTTCAGCCGCTTCATTATCCAAGATTTCAGGGATAAGAAGAATTACACTTCCCAAGAGCTTTCCTTTGCAAATCTTCGTTCAACAAAGGAACATGAATTCTGAGATCAACAAAGAAACTGCCAGCCTTGAATCATGCAATCAACTTCAAGAAAAGGGTAAAATTTATTGTATTGTGGGTGTATTGACTGTTATCCATTTTATGTTTACAATGCGGCCATATGTAAGACGGGAAGAATTTTGTGCCCCTTGTGTTTTTTGATCACCACCGTCGTTTTTTTAAACCTTTTGACGATTGCCACTTTATATACTCGTATCTGTAACTATTAAATCTACAGGCCGCAACGAACCTTATATTGACGAGCAACCCAGTTATTTCCCACCTGAATTGGTCGGTCATCTTCTAAAGAATTCGAATATATTGTATCATTGCTACTTAATGGAGTTGGAGAAGAAATTTGTTGACGATATTCCAGTTCATGATATTGTGCTTGTCCTGAGAAATGAGCTAGAAGCTGAACTTGGAAGCTTTCGTTTTGACTTGGAAGTTGGTAGTTTAACAGTGAGCTTTAAATATGTAGGAGTGATTAATCTTTCTACAGAGCAGGTCACTTCTCTCTCTCTCTCTCTCTCTCTCTCTCTCTCTCTCTCTCTCTCTCTCTCTCTCTCTCTCTCTCTCTCTCTCTCTCTACATTTTTTTAGCTTTGCTTTACTATGGTAGTTTAAGGAGTTTTGATAGTCATCATCTCACACACCAGACTTATTTTTATTTATTTATAATTTTTTTTTAGTTTTATTCCTCTTAAACTAATTGAGTCTTCTATTAAGCATTCATATATCTTACATTTGGTAAGAAAATAAAATAAAAAAATAAAAATTCATGTGTGGTGTGTGATATGGAATGATGATCGGTAGAACTTTTCTAGTTTACGCGGTATATTAAATAATAAAGGATTTTGTTTCTGTTCTGGAACCTTGTTGCAGGTCAATTTGTGTAGAAGGTTTCAGAAAACTCTTTTAAGAGTTCTTATTTATCATGATTTGAAAAGTTTAAATGAGCATATGGATGGAGATATTTTGGGAGCTGAGACTGATTATCTTTTGCTTCCAGCCACTGAAAAGCATCAGAGACGTAAGATTATTGATTGGCATTGTGTTAATTCTGTGCTATTTTCGTGTAAGAAGAATGGTGAATTTCACTTAAATTGTTCTTTACCCGAGGGTTGTGCTCGTATTGTACAAACCAAAGATGGTCCTGTATGCACTTGCCTGCTTCAAAATTCTTTGGTGTACACCCCTCACACTGATCAGGTGTATTGCACAACTGGGATTTTAGAAATGAATGCAAACTCACGTTTGCAGCACCGTCGTGGAAAAACCAGTACTTACAAGGAGTACTATGAAAAACAGTATGTTTGTTCTTTAAGAATGTGTTGTAATTGTGGAATGCTAATTGTAATTAGTCCAAACTTTTCAAAACACAGGCATGGCATCAAGTTGCGTTTTGAGCATGAATCATTGGTTAGTGGGAGACCCATTTTTAGGGTGAAAAATTACCTTCAAAGACCCAGAAATCAGAAAGAGAAAGAGAAAGGTTCGAAGTTCTTACTTCTTATATGTTAGATTCTCATCCTTTCTTTTGACACAAGCACTAGTCAATTACGATTCTCTTGGGTAAAGTTTCAGTTTTAAGTCCTAGTCTTCTTGGCTCTACCCTCTGTTTGGCATATGATCTGTATAAAAACGAATAATCCAGCCTCGTTTATTTATTTTAAGAAAGAAATTTAAAAATTTGCCTTTTTATTCCACGAGTCTTCTGTGCTACAAATTTTTTTCTCTTTTCTATTGTTGGCTGTGGAGTTTTCTGGTTCATTTTGATTAGAGCAAAATAAATTATCGCAGCTGATCATCTTGGTTTACTCCTTTCCTGTTGTAGTAAATATTCATCTTGGTTTACTCCTCAAGTCCTGGTTGCATTATGAAATTTTGATAACGGTGAAGTAATAATGCATAGGATACCGGCCTAGAGGATATTTTCTTGAATAAACTCTTTAACATTATTAGACCTATGATGCTTCTTTATTAGTAAATGCTACATGTTTTATCTTTTCAGAATTGAGTAAGCGGTCAGTTGAATTGCCTCCGGAACTTTGTTCTATAGTTATGTCGCCGATATCAGTCAATACATTTTATTCTTATTCATTTGTTCCTTCAATCATGCACCGGTTTGAGTCTTTGCTTATAGCTTCCAACTTAAAAAAGATGCATTTGGATCATTGTACACAAAATGATGTTATCCCAATTTCCAAGGTGCGTTATCCTTCTTATAGATGTGCGCTTGATTGTTGTTGGCATCAATTTACTGAAGTGCTAGTCCATCATTGATGATTATGTATTTTTCCATAGATGATAGTATTGTCTATTATCATGACTTTGTGCCATAGAATGTGAATTGTGCAAAGATTTCAACAGCTAACCATTGTTGTCAAGAGCAGCCAAGATCAACCATGCTACTGTTAGAACAATGGGGATAAGCTGTAATTTTTTCTCCATAGAGTTGCTAGAAGTTCCTGTTCTTTTATCTGGTTATGAAATTGTCCGCAGCTAAATTTTCATTTTATTTCAGGAAAACATGTCATACTTCCCATTGAAACTCACACCCTTTTTTCATAAATAAAGCATAAGATGCTTAATGGATAATACTATATAAACTTAAAATTGCTGTATCAGCAAAAAAATGTGGGTAAAATACACTTCTGGCATCCCCTCCCCTTTCTTTCTCTCTCATTCTGGCCTGATAAACTATTTACTAATATTTTGTATCATTACGACTTTCATTCCCTTTGAAGATATGGTATCAATATCACTTTCATTAATGCCATATTGAACTTTTGTTACCCATATCTTCATGGTAGGTCTTGGAAGCAATTACTACAAAGAAATGCCAAGAGACATATGACTTGGAATCCTTAGAAACGCTTGGAGATTCATTTCTCAAATATGCTGTGAGTCAACAGCTTTTTAAGACCTATCAAGACCAACCTGAGGGTGTCCTTAGTTCGAAGAAAGAACAAATAATTTCAAATACAGCTCTTTGTGGGTTTGGATGTTACCGCAAACTTCCGGTAAATCTCTTTATATTCTTGGAGTCACCATTCTCATGAATTTGTTATATTCTTGTTGCGTATCAAACAATACTATCTAGAATCACACAAAACGATATTTAAGTGGTTTAGCAATTTCTCTACGTCCACTGATACCAAATTCAATATGTTTGTCTAAGATTACAAACACTCAACAAATCTCACGTCCACTCTCTAATTTGCACACACATTTCTCCTATCAAATCTCTCCTTTTATTGGAGAGACTACCTGCATTGATCAGAGTGCAATAGCTATAAAGAACTATGTGGGATGGTAGGTGGAGAGTGGGGATGGACAGTGCTGCAAGTTTGTTTTTCTGCATGATATCAAACTTGGATGATGTAGTCATTCACACTTAGGTGGCCATTTTCAACAATCACCTCTTCCACTGAAGTGTGTCTTATTAGGTTGCTTACAAATTGATTCATTCTTCAAATGAATGCACCTCCATCTTTAACATGAGAAACTTCTACTATTAAATGCGCCATAAGGCGTCAATGCACCCGAAAGTGCCAATGCACTTGAAAGTGCTCAACAACTTGCAATATTGATCAAATTCAAGCAGTGTTGGAACTCGATCCCTGTGACAACTTTCGTCAACATATCTGCTAGATTATCTTCAGTGCCAATCTTCTGAAATATGATGGCTTCTTTCACAGCTTCTGTTATAGCCATGTATTCAGCCTCCATGGATGACAGTGCAATTGTTGACTGCAAATTCGATCGCCAACTAACTGGTGCTCCAAACATAGTGAACACATATCTAGTTGTCGATCGACGTTTGTCAAGATCACCTACATAATCTGAGTCAACATATCCAGTTACTAGACTATCTTCTCTCTTCTCGAACCTCAAACCAATATCTACGGTTCCTAGAATATACCGTATAATCCATTTAGCCGCATGTCAGTGTTTCTTTTCAGGATTATACATATACCGACTGACTACGCTGACGGCCTGGGAGATATCAGGTCATGTACACACCATGGCATACATTAGGCTTCCAACAACACTTGCATACAGGTTATTTTTCATGTAGTCCCGCTTTTCATTATTTATAGGAGACTGCAATGCACTGAGCTTAAAATATGGGATTATTGGAGTACTCACCAGTTTCGTCTTTGAGTCCATGTTGAAGCGTTACAATACACTTTTCAGATACTGCTTCTGAGTAAGGTGAGTTGTACCTTTCACCATATCTCTATTGATCTCCATCCCCATTATTCTTCGTGCTTATCCTAGATCTTTCATTTCAAGCTCATGACTCAACTGAGTTTTCAAATGATTTACCTCCACCTTGCTTTTACATAGAATCAACATATCATCTACATATAAAAGTAAATAAATAAAAGATCCATCTGTAAATTTTCTGAAATACACACAATGATCGTATTGACAACGAGTGTATTTTAGGTCCATCATAAAGGAGTCAAACCGATTGTACTATTGCTGCAGTGATTGCTTCAATCTATAGAGAGACTTCTTTAGCCTGCAAACCCATTTTTCTTTACCAATTTCTCTAAAACCTTTTGACTGAGACAGATAGATCTCCTATTCTAGATCACCATGTAAAAAAGCTGTCTTCACATCAAGTTATGCTAACTCAATATCATTTTGTGCAACCAAAGCTAGTAATATCCGAATGAATGAATGCTTCATAACATGAGAGAATACTTCACTGTAGTAAATTTCCTCTGTCTGAGCGTAGCCCTTAGCTACCAATCTAGATTTGTATCATAATCTATTTTTAGCAACTTGATCATCTTTCTGATTAAAGATCCACTTACAGCCAATTAACTTATTTCCTTGTGGAAGTGGCACAGTTTCCAAGTCTGGTTCTTATGAAGAGACTGCATCTCCTCCTTCATTGCCTTTGTCCATTCATCATTTTTACTGGATTATATAGCTTCTCTGTAAGTGGTTGGGATCTCAACCCCTTCAACTGATAGTGCATATGTCACCAAATTTGCATAACGTGTCGATACACGTTTCTCTCGTCTCGGTCTATTGTTGCTATTGATTCAATTTGACTTGGAGGTACTGTGACTGGGCTATTAACATCCTCTTATCTGTCTTATCTTGAATCATTTTGAGTAGTAAACTCCATCTTCTGCGAATCACCGGGTGTTTCACCATCATAGCTGCCTTCATTGAAATCTTTATGCTTATGTGACTTTAAGTATCTCAGATTCAATGAATGTAACATCTCTACTGATGATTATCTTCTTAGACTCTATGCACCAGAGTCTATACCCTTTTACACCAGTACTAGAGCCCAAAAATTTTACTTTCTTAGCTCTAGGATCAAGCTTACTTTCTTTAGCATGATAGTAAGCAGGACATCCAAAAACGTGTAAAGAGTCATAATCATTAGCATGTGTACCTTCTACATTTCAATGGATGTCTTCTCGTAATTGGCAGCTGTGGGTAATATATTGACGAGGTGGCAGGCATATGTCACAACTTCAACCCAAAATTTCTTACTGAATCTAGCATTCAGTAACATACATCATACTTTCTCTAGTAAAGTACGATTCATCGGTTCTGCTACACCATTTTGGTGTAGTGTTTCTCGCACTGTGAAGTGTCTGATAATTCCCTCTTTCCGACATACTTCCATGAAAGGATCTAAAGTGTACTTCCTTCCATTATTCGATCTGAGCCGCTTGATTTTTCTGCCGGTCTAAGTCTCAATCATCTTCTTCCAAGCAAGAAAGATGTTCAGTACTTCATCTTTATTCTTCATCGTATACACCCACACACGACAAGAATAATCATCTACAAAAATTACAAACCAATGCTTACCTCCCAAAGATACAACTTTGATAGGTCCCTAAATATCAGAGTATACATAGTCAAGTATCCCTTGTGTATTGTGTACAACAGTTTCGAACTTGATCCTTGTCTGCTTTCCCAATACACAATGCTCACAGAAAAATAATTTACTAGTTTTGGCACCTTTGAATAAGTCTTGTTTTACTAGTGTTTGCAAAATTTTTTCTCCAGCGTGTCCCATACACATATGCCAAAGACTGGTGGTGTTAGCATCAGTCTCATCTAGCTTCTCACAACCTGTAGAAGCTCTTCCATCAACAATACTTCCTTGCAAGAAGTACAAGTTTCCTCGCCTCACACCCTTCATAGTCACCTGAACTCCCATTACCACTTTGAGAGTTCCGTCTTCAATAGTGATTCTGAATCCCTTTGAATCCAGATATCCTAGTGAGATAAGTTTTTTCCGCAAGTTCGGAACAAACCGAAGTTCTATTAGAGTCTTGACAGTTCCATCGTGCAGCTTCAACCGAATGCTCCCTATTCTCTAAGTCTTACAGGCACTGTCATTGCCCATAAGTACTACTCCACCATCAATTTTTGTAAAGTCAGTAAACTAGTCCCGATTGGGACACATGTGATAGGTACATTTGGAATCCATAATCCATTCATCGGGATGAAAAATGAATGATGAACCTATCAAAACAATGTCTAGATCTTCATCTTTGTCTGCGACATTGGCTATGGTGGACTAATTCTTTTGTTGTCCCCTCAATTTGGAACAATCCTTCTTCCAGTGTCCTTTGTTGTGACAATAGGAACACTCATCTTTGGCAAGTTTTCTGTCGACTGATGAAACATGCGATGTGATCCGAGTTTTCGATTGAAAACCTTTCTTTTTTCCTAGATACCTTGATTGTGGTCTCCTTCTTACTGTCAATGCTTCACTTAATGTGTCTAGTTGTACCTAATTATATATATGATAGAACATATTATATAATAATACTAAAAAAAAATAGAACAAAAAAATAGAACCGGCCCGGTTTGGTCCCGTCCGGTTTTAAAATGGATGGAATCGAAACTGGACCGATATTATTCGGTTTTTCAATTTATGAAACCGATACCGAATCGGAATAATCCAAAACCGGCATTTTTGGTCCAGTCCGATTAGGTTTGGGCCTGTTCTCCAGTTTAAATTTACACCTCTAATAGTACTCATTGCTAATCACAGAACTAGATACATCGTCAAAACTGATTTTTTATTCCCATACAACGGTGTAGTAACTAAATGTTCATATGTATCGAGTAAGGAATTTAACAACAGTAAAGCTTTATCTTCATCTTAGATTTCAACATCCAAATTTAATAAGTCAACAAGAATCTAATTGTAACTATTCAGGTGTTCGGGCATACTAATACCTTCACGAAATTGGAATCTAAAGAACTTTTTCTTCAAGTGCAAGAGGTTCTCAATGCTATTTTTCATGAACTTATCTTCCAAATTCTGCCAAAAATTTCTTTGCATTTATCTCTCTCATGACAAAATACTTCTAATCTTTGATAAGGCACGAATGGATTGTACTACAAGTTCTGGTATTAAGCTTCCTCCAATCCTTTTCCGTCATTTCGTTGAGTTTTCCTTCCAATGCTATATCCAACTCTTGTTGAATCAAAATGTCCATCACTTCACATTGCTACATACCGAAGTTGGAAGTTCCATCGAACTTCTCAACTTCAAACTTGGCATTTGACACTGTGGACCTACGCCCAGAGCTACTGGCATTTTCAGATCTCCTATCTCCCCCAAAACCTTCCATATGAATTTAAAAACTTAGAAGACGAATTTCAAAATTCTAATCGTATGAATGAGTCTGGAATGATCCAAATAGTTGGAGGCGTGTGCGGCGAGTGGGAGCGCGTGTTTCACGCGTATTCAACCTCGATCAACATATGGCAGTGCGTGTGAGAGCATGCTGGCGTGTGGCACGTGTACTTCAGATGTCTTCAACTTCCAACTGCGTGTAGGGCGTGTGGATCTATGCTCCAACCTTCTATCGGCGCGTGTGGGCTCCTCCAACGTCCGTTTTCGATTCTGTTTACGCCAACGGAATTGTCTTGACACAAGGAACAGCCTGGAGTTTTCAAAAATTGATTTTGATCAACTTGACTTCTGGAAAGTGCGAACCAAAACTCTCATACCAATTGTTGCGTATCAAACAATACTATCCAAAATCACACAAAACGATATTTAAGTGGTTCAACAATTTGCCTACGTCCACTGGTGTCAAATTCAATATGTTTGTCTGAGATTACAAACACTCAACAAATCTCACGTCTACTCTCTAATTTTCACACACATTTCTCCTATCAGAGCTCTCCTTTTATAGGAGAGGTTGTCTGCATTGATCAAAGTGCAACAGCTATAGAGGACTATATGGGATGGTAGGTGGAGAGTGGGGATGGATGGTGCTGCCAAGTTTGATTTTCTGCATGATATCAAACTTGGATGGTGCAACCATTCACACTTAGGTGGCCATTTGCAATAATTCTTTCCTCTCTTTTTGTCCCCATATGTAATAGATATTGTTGCAATCATATATATTATATATATGTATATATATACAATACAAACAATCATATATATAATTATAAATAAATCAAATACAGTTATTACAAAAGACATATATAAATCATTGTGTATGTTTGTGTATCAGCTATCTATTCCTTTTGGCATTAAATTAAATGCCGAAAGGATGATGAGTTTGAGTTTTTTACTTGGAGATTGTACCTATTCAGATCCTTAGACACATCTAAGATTTTGATTCTCAATTCTGATAGTATTAACGTATGTATTCTCTATTTCCTTATTTTCTTGTTGTAATGGCTTGCATATAATTCCCGTGGGCTCTTTGTTTTTCTTTTTTTAGTTTAGTTGAGGTGTACACTCTGCCTACGAAGCCATTCTCTACTCCCTCTTGTAAATATTTTTTCCTTAAGGATCCTGAGCTATTTGTATGAATCACCATGAATGATACTGCCAAATGTCCTCTTTTAGTGGATTTACTTTGAAAAAACCTTTAGGCATTCAGTTAATATAGATCTAACTTTTTCCTCAAAATTTAAGGTCAATTGGAACTCCCTTTGTGACATGATAATCTATATTGCTTTTCTATTACTATACTGATAAATATTGTTTATGTTTATCATATATGTGATTAAATTTACATTCTTCAAATTGTAGGGATTTATTCGAAATGAGTCCTTCGATCCGAAAAAGTGGATCATTCCGGGTGATAGATTGAATGGTGCATCAAGTGAGGTGTTACTTTTTAATGCGAGAAAAATATATATTAGGGAAACTAAGAAGATGGAAAGTAAAACTGTTGCTGATGTTGTTGAGGCACTAATTGGTGCATTTCTTAGCATTGGCGGTGAAACATCAGCATTATTATTTATGGAATGGCTTGGTATAAAAGTAGATTTTCACATAAGACCATATGTGAGACCCTTCCCAATTCATGCTGAGAAGCATCTCAATGTCAGACAATTGGAGTCCTTATTGAACTACTCATTTCGTGATCCTTCATTGTTAGTGGAAGCATTGACCCATGGTAGCATGCTTCGCGAGATTCCAAGAAATTATGAGGTAAATTTGATAGCAATTCAGTTGAGCATTATGCCATTAATTTCCTCAGGCAACTTGCATAGAAACTTCATATTATTGATAGCATATGTATTTTATACAGCTTTTTTATGCATGTTTCGTGAGAAAACTCAAATATCAATCATTTTTATATTGTCAATCATATGAATTTTCTGATGAAACAAAGACACAAAACCACTCAAATGCATGATCTATCTTATGATGCCTCTCTTTTATTTCATGAGTTTTAGTTATCTTCTTTTTTTCTATTAGTTCGTATCCCTTATTTTTTCTTATTCTTGACTTTGTTGAGGTTTGTTACTTGTGCAGCGGCTTGAGTTTCTTGGGGACTCGGTTTTGGATTATCTCATGACCAAGCATTTCTACTATGAATATCCTGGGTTGTCACCAGAACAATTAACGGACATGAGATCTGCTTCTGTAAATAATGAATGTTATGCACGATCTATAGTTAAGTTTGGACTACACAAACACATCCTCCATGACTCACAAGAAATCGACAAACAGATAGTTGAAACTAGTAACAATTTTGAGAAGTTATCATTAGAATCAACTTTTGGATGGGATGCTGAGACCACATTCACCGAGGTTATTGCGCTTACTGTTGTATTTGTTTTCTCGTTGACTTTTATGTTAATGTATGGTTTCCTCTTTCTTTACTTGTATTATTTTTCCCACCTATGTATTCTCTTGACCATCTTCTATTTTAAATGACCTATCCTTTTTTAAAACTTGTGGGTGTAATACAGAAAGGTTTTGGCTTTTCATGTTCTTTGATTTTATTCGAGAAATCATAAGATATTTTCTTATTTGTAATAGGTACTTGGTGATATTATAGAGTCCCTGGCAGGAGCCATTCTTATTGATTCAGGATACAATAAGGAGATAGTCTTCGGCAGTATAAGGCCTCTTTTAGAGCCTCTGATCACACCTGCAACACCAATGTCTCATCCTGTAAAGGAGTTGACTGAACTATGCCAAAGAGAGCATTACCATTTGAAACAGACAGACAAGAACCGCAACGATAGCGAGGGTCTTAGTTCCATTACAATAAAGGTAGATGCCAAAGGTCGCTCATTTGAGCATACATCTACAGCTGCCAACGGAAAAACAGCAAAAAAATTAGCTTATAAAGAAGTTTTGAAGTCTTTGAAGGATTTCACTTTACATGGTAAAAGATGAAAGGATAAGAATATAAAGGCTAGGAGAATTTACACCTATTCATGTTGAGTTATTATTGTTATATTTTTGAGTATGAATTCTTATCAAGCTCACATTTGTTATAAAATGATTTTGTAATTCCTTTTCTTGTTTTTTTTTGTTGGCACTCTCTCTAACAGAGTGGTGTTGGTTGTTGATATGGCAAATTTTGCCTTATTATTTGTAAGTACATGCAATAAAACTAACGTTGTAATTTTGGAAGAGTACATTTCTTTTTTTTTTATAAACTTATGATTTCATTTAAAGTTCAAGAACATAAGACAGTTTACAATAAACAATTCTGATCTCTAAAGCCTCATTTGTTTTTACAAATAAGATGAGATGAGTTGCGATTAAAGTTAAAAGTTGAATAAAATATTATTTGTAAATGACTTGCTTCACAACAATACTACTGACCACATAGTTGACTTGTAATGAACAAAGGAGTGCCATTGGTTTCCCAAAGGACACTCTGATGCCTAAGTTAGTATAATAATTTGATAGTAAGTGTATGTGAAAATGAGATGATCCTATTTGTTACCTCTTGTGGGTTATTTAAAAGAGACGGTGATATGATGGTAACCATCGTTAGTTACCCCTCCAAGACGTGTGTCCTCCTCAAAATGGTGGTTGTAACAGCTGGTCTTATCTTCAACTTCTTAGAAGATTATCTTCACTTGGTCGTGGCCGCGGGCCTTTAGGCCTTGATCCATTTTGGCCCAAGGTATCAAACCCTTAGGGACTGATTCCCTGGTCATGAGCCAGGCTACTGGAGGATCCAAATATCCTTCCAGTTACCGTGCTAATTTTCTTATGCAATCACATGAAAAATTAAATAATTTTAACTCCTTGCATCTGTTACTTACCCCACTAGTATGTAGGCGCATTTATTTAAGACCTCCTTACCCCGCTAGAGTTTATTTTACTTAACATGTATGTCGCTACACCTTCCTATTGTCCCAAAATGTTGCCAAATATAATTTTTTTTGCACAATAAATGGCTTTAGAAATAGGTTATGTAATCGTCGTCGCACCCAACCTTTCATATCCCCGAGAAAAGCTCATGATTGCGTCTCTTGATTTTCATTTAATAGGCAAGAATCCTTCATTTCACTTTCTTTTGCACTCTCTAGATTCTTTTCTAGACACATTCCTTCCAATCTTCAACTTCTTTTCGAGCTCTTCTTTCTATTCTCACCAAAGAAATGGCCAAACGTGATTTTTCAAAAGCTTCCCCCAAATCTAAGGGTGAGTCTTCCTCATCCTAAAAACCCACTTCCTTTGAGGGGTTATTTTGGCGTTCTATTATTGACGTCATGATCTTGTTGATATTTGAGAAAGCTATTGCATTCCTAATTATTTGGATATGACTATCCCCATTTCTAGATGTATTGATAGGGAAGGTTATTGTGAGATCCCAGATTTACGTATATTTTTACACGTTATTTTATGCTCGGTGTTAATTATTTTAATTTATTTAAATAATATTATTAGTCATATTTTATTTGTTTAAGATATTTATTTGAGCTATTAATTAGTTAATATCGAGTTACGTTGCTTTTCTTATTTATTTTAATGAGTTAATTATTTTAATGAGTGAAATTAAATTTCTCTATTTTATTATGTGAATTTATTTGATCTGCTTTCGTTATATTAATTATTATTTTATTTTAATATTGTGCTTGAGTTTAATTTATTTATATTGTTGGGACTTTAAATATTTTATTTTATTGATATTAAAATTATGGTATTTACAGCCTGATTTTATTTAATTTTTGTGTTTTTTTTGTTGGACCCTTTTTCCCTTCTTTTTCCTTTTTCTCCTTTTTTTTTCCTTTTCTTTTCTTTTTCCTTTTTCTTCTTCTTTTTCTTCCCCATTTTCCTCTGCTTCCCGCGTGCCCAGCCCCTCCTCTACCTCCCTCTCCCTTTCGCCGTTCCTCTCCCTCAGCCCCAGGACTGCCGCCTGCCACCCACCGGCGACACCGCCCACAGCACCAGCCTCCCCTCACGCCGGCGAGCTCAACGACACCGGTGGTGTCCCCTCCAACCACCCCACCGCCCCTCCACGGCCACAAACCCGAAATGGTCATTTTTGCTTCCCTTGCATTTTCCGGCCACCGCCGGCCACCCCTTGGCCTCCGACCACCACCACTAGACTCCCCACCCTCCGGCGAGCATAACTCACCGCCCAAAGCCACCCATCGCGGCCGGTTAGCCCCTCCACCCGAAATGGGCCTTAAACGGGTCGTTCTTCGTCGCGCCATCGTCCGGCCACCGTAGGTCTCACCTCTGCCACCATTCGACTCCCCTCACCCAGCCGGTCAACCCCCTAGCTCAGTTTCCCCAACCGCGGCCTCACCTTCCCGGTACGACCCCAAACCCGAAAATGGGTTTTCACCCCTTCTGGCCCCGATCTGCCAGCTTCCGGTGGTTGTGCCGCCACACCACCACTCCCATGAGATTCCCCACCCTTCAATGAGTATCTCCCTAAATTTTGGTGCCAAACCGAGTGTTTTAGCCTAACGTACATGTGACCGCTACAAACGCTGCAGATTGGCGTTGTTCAAGGAAATGCGTTTTTACCACTGTAAGTACTTTCCAAAAAAGTTTTAAGATTTAAATATATTTTTGGCATCAACAGTTGTTGTATTTGATTATTGCTGATATGTGATGGTTGATGTTGGTATTTGTTGGTTGATTGGATTATTTAATTGTTGGCTATTTGGTGCATAGTTGTCTGCATTGTGTATTTACGCGCATGCTCATGAAAATATTTGGAAAGTGGATTTTGGCATGATTTTGGATATTCATGTGTTGGAGATGGAATCTGGGATTTAAATTGAGTTTAATGGATTTTGATGGTTTTGGGCTGAATCATAACGGGGACGGCGATACGTAACGTCCGTTGTGATCAGCGTGTGAGTGTGTGGATGACATAATGGGGACGGCGATACGTAACGCCTATTATGGTCATCGGGTGTGCATTTCATATCGGGGACGGCGATACGTAACGCCCGGTATGAAATGAGTGTGTGTGGATCGTAATGAGGACGGCGATACGTAACGCCCATTATGGTTTCGGGTGTGTGTGTAAATTATATCGGGGACGGCGATACGTAATGCCCGGTATGATCGATTTTGAGGATATTATTTTATGGAAAATGATGGGTGATTTTATTGTGGATTAAATTGGGATTTTGACGAGTGTGGTTATTTCATCGATTTTGAGGAAGATGATTTTAAACCTCATGCATATGGTAATTGTTCTTGGTTGTTGTTGTGGCATTAATGTATTTTTGTCTTTTGGTTTGGTTGGGTTGTACTTACCTGCGATGCCATCTTGGCGTCGTAGTTTTGTTTGGATGCAGACTTTGGAGAGGCCGAGCCTGAGGAGACGGCTCCGCTATTAAGGTATTATTATTAATTGATATCTCGGGAAATTTATTTTCCCCTTTTTATAATTATGTATTTGTTTAAATTGTATTTTTGGATGACTGTATTAAATCTCCTGCTGGAGAGTTTTTATTAAATTGGTTTGTAAAATATTTCAAAAAATTCTGGTACTTAGATATTAATTTATTATCCGCTGCGACCTATATTTTTATGTATGTCACGTGTGCACACACGTTTGACACGTGTTGTTGGGATGTGTGACCCGTGTTGTCATCATCCAGACGCCTCGATTCCCGTGTTATTTTAAGGAAAATTTGGGGGCGTCACAGGTGGTATCAGAGCAGTTCGGCTCTAGGTAAATCCGCAAGTTACCTAGGGACAGTACCAGAAAAGTTTGTGGTTTTTAAAAAAAAAAATTATTTGTTTGATGATTGGGTTATTTTATTTTATTATTTTATTATTTTATTTGTTGTCTTAGTCTTTCGACTAATTTATATGGTAACATTATCGGTATTTATTTTGCTGTGTTGTACTTTTATTTTAATGTTTATATTTTTTATTTATATTCATAATTAAATCAATTCTGATTGATTGGTTTGTTGGTTTTGTTTTATTTTATTTTAATTTTTGTTAAATATTGTGCATGTGTAGTAATTCCGATTTTAGTTAGTTGATTTTATTTGGTTAAGTTGTCGAGTATTTATTTAATTATTTATTTATTTTATATATATGCCTTTATTTTTGTTTAAATTATAATTTGGATATTTCGGATTAAATTATTATTTTAAATCAATCCATTTATTGAATATGTTATTTTAAACAGTTGTGTTATATAATTCCTTATTTTAAAGTTTATTTATTTTGTTATGGGTTATTTTATTGTCTTAAGCTTTTATTCAATTATCGTCAGGATTTTATTTTAATTTCAGTTCATAGGTTTTCTACGAAATAGTTTTGGATTTGGTTTATTATTTGTTTATTTTAATTATGGCTCTTGTATTTTAAGTATTTCTGAACGTTTGAAATTTATTTAGGTAAAGATTTAACAGAATCGCTGCCATGTTTCTTTTTAAGTTTATGCTTTGAGATAAATTTAAATTGATTATCTTTTCACATTTCTGTTGTTTTGTTTTAGGGACATGCTTTGAAGTAAGTTTTAAAATTTATTATTTTTTCCACATTTTCGTGTGTTTTATTTTAAAAGTTTATCTATTTACTTTAACGAGTGGGTTTATTTTGGCGACTTGTTTGTATTTATTTATTAATTAATTTATCGATTTAATTATTTTATTGTGGTTCGTTTCTTTTAGCAGGTTTTAAATTTTAGATATTTCTACAATAATCTTTTTAAGAGTTGAGTTTTATAGAGAATTTTAAAATTTTATTTGTGATTTTGTTTGTTGTTCTTATTTTAATTTATACTCCTTCCTTTATTTAATAAAAGTTTTTGGTGAATTTGTGTTTATTAAAGGAGGTGGGCTTGTTTTCTTGAATGAGTGGTTTTTACTTAATTGTTTATTAAATCTTTTCCCCCTTTTGTGTTTTTATATAATAATTATGTGAATTACTTGAATTTTGTTTAGTATTTGGGTATTCTATTATTTATAATTGCGTTATGGATTTGTTTAATAATTTGTTGGTATTTATGCAATTGCATTTCTGTGTCGGTATCGTATATGCTATTTTTGTGTATTTATTACCTGGGTCTCACTGAGTGTTTGAGTATTTAAGTTCTAATTTTATTTCTGGGAGATTATTGGAATTGTATTTAGATGGACTCTTCATGTGAGTGTAAAATTCTTAGTCATTGGTATAGTGTTATAGAAATTGTTTTAGTAATGCTTATGATGGTGGGCGATCAATTATTTTCTTGGTGAAATTTTGATGTTATTTGTGGATAATTAGATATTGATATATAATAAATGTGCGTGTAAATTTTGGAGAGTATTTGTTTTTGGCTAGTGTGTAACTTGGGAAAGATTTATTTGTTAAGTGATAAGGTTGAGTTGATGCGATGGAAATAAATTTAAGAGATATAAATTTTAGACTTTTGGGCGAATTGTTAGGAGTGGATAATTTAATAATAATATTTCGGAGGATTTAATGGTTAGCAGCATTTGTCGACGTATCTTAAAGAATTTAGTTTTGGCTTGAGGTCATATAAGAATTAAAATATTTCAGGTTATTCCATCTCATAGATAATGAAGGTTTGATTGAGAGAATACGGATTTAGATAATTAATCTATGATGAGAGTGAGGAGTTATAACGATGGAGAAGTATATTGGTGGTTTGGGAATTAGAAATTTTTTTTAGGCTTTAATATTGGGTGGCATAAGTTGAATTGTGAGATGACAAAGTATTAGGATTTGTAAATGTGGCAAATGATTTCTTGTAATAGGTGTTGAACTAGTTTTTGCTCAACGGTGATATTTTATGAGGACTTAAATTTTTATGAATTTAGCGAGTTATCAAAGTGCGCACGGAAGCGTGATGAATTGCAATATAGTTGGAGGTTCAATTCTTGTGTAAATTTTGAGGAATTAGTGGTGAGTTGAAATTTGAGATGATACTTGTAAGTGAGGATTTATCTTTTAGTTGGGTAAATTATGTTTATTGGCGATTAAGTTAGAAAGTTAAACTTGGAAGTTATTTTAGGGTAACACAAATTGTTGTAAGAAGTTAGTGAATATTAAATTTTTGGGAGATTGTACTGAGGTTTTTGTGCATGTGGGGTTCAGATTGATTGGATACCTCAAGAGTTTTAGAGATGAAATATTATTTGGAGACTATACGTTTATGATAGAATAAAATCCATTTGTGTTTGAGGAAAATAGATGATTGTACTAATGCTTGGAGTTAGTATTAAGTGATGTAGTAGGTGAGTTATTGGAGTTTTATTAGCTGCAGCCGAGCGAATTTCGAGGACGAAATTCTTTTTAAGGGGGGGAGGATGTGAGATCCCAGATTTACGTATATTTGTACACGTTATTTTATACTCGATGTTAATTATTTAAATTTATTTAAATAATATTATTAGTCATATTTTATTTGTTTAAGATATTTATTTGAGCTATTAATTAGTTAATATCGAGTTACGTTACTTTTCTTATTTATTTTAATGAGTTAATTATTTTAATGAGTGAAATTAAATTTCTCTATTTTATTATGTGAATTTATTTGATCTGTTTTCGTTATATTAATTATTGTTTTATTTTAATATTGTGCTTGAGTTTAATTTATTTATATTATTGGGACTTTAAATATTTTATTTTATTGATATTAAGATTATGGTATTTAAAGCCTGATTTTATTTAATTGTTGTGTTTTTTTTGTTGGACCCTTTTTCCCTTCTTTTTCCTTTTTCTCCTTTTTCTTTTTCTTTTCTTTTCTTTTTCCTTTTTCTTCTTCTTTTTCTTCCCCATTTTCCTCTGCTTCCCGCGTGCCCAGCCCCTCCTCTGCCTCCCTCTCCCTTTCGCCGTTCCTCTCCCTTAGCCCCAGGACTGCCACCGGCCACCCACCGGCGACACCGCCCACACCACCAGCCTCCCCTCACGCCGGCGAGCTCAACGACACCGGTGGTGTCCCCTCCGGCCACCCCACCGCCCCTCAAGTCCACAAACCCGAAATGGCCATTTTTGCTTCCCTTGCATTTTCCGGCCACCGCCGGCCACCCCTTGGCCTCCGACTACCACCACTAGACTCCCCACCCTCCGGCGAGCATAACCCACCGCCCAAAGCCACCCATCTCCGCCGGTTAGCCTGTCCACCCGAAATGGGCCTTAAACGGGTCGTTCTTCGCCGCGCCGCCGTCCGGCCACCGTAGGTCTCACCTCTGCCACCATTCGACTCCCCTCACCCAGCCGGTCAACCCCTTAACTCAGTTTCCCCAACCACGATCTCACCTTCCCGGTACGACCCCAAACCTGAAAATGGGTTTTCACCCCTTTTGGCCCCGATCTGCCACCTTCCGGTGGTTGTGCCGCCACACCACCACTCCCATGAGATTCCCCACCCTTCAATGAGTATCTCCCTAAATTTTGGTGCCAAACCCAGTGTTTTAGCCTAACGTACATGTGACCGCTACAAACGCTGCAGATTGGCGTTGTTCAAGGAAATGCGTTTTTACCACTGTAAGTACTTTCCAAACAAGTTTTAAGATTTAAATATATTTTTGGCATCAACAGTTGTTGTATTTGATTATTGCTGATATGTGATGGTTGATGTTGGTATTTGTTGGTTGATTGGATTATTTAATTGTTGGCTATTTGGTGCATAGTTGTCTGCATTGTGTATTTACGCACATGCTCATGAAAATATTTGGAAAGTGGATTTTAGCATGATTTTGGATATTCATGTGTTGGAGATGGAATCTGGGATTTAAATTGAGTTTAATGGATTTTGATGGTTTTGGGCTGAGTCATAACGGGGACGGCGATACGTAACGTCCGTTGTGATCAGCGTGTGAGTGTGTGGATGACATAATGGGGACGGCGATACGTAACGCCTATTATGGTCATCGGGTGTGCATTTCATATCGGGGACGGCGATACATAACGCCCGGTATGAAATGAGTGTGTGTGGATCGTAATGGGGACGGCGATACGTAATGCCCATTATGGTTTCGGGTGTGTGTGTAAATTATATCGGGGACGGCGATATGTAACACCCGGTATGATCGATTTTGAGGATATTATTTTATGGAAAATGATGGGTGATTTTATTGTGGATTAAATTGGGATTTTGACGAGTGTGGTTATTTCATCGATTTTGAGGAAGATGATTTTAAACCTCATGCATATGGTAATTGTTCTTGGTTGTTGTTGTAGCATTAATTTATTTTTGTCTTTTGGTTTGGTTGGGTTGTACTTACCTGCGATGCCATCTTGGCGTCGTAGTTTTGTTTGGATGCAGACTTTGGAGAGGCCGAGCCTGAGGAGACAGCTCCGCTATTGAGGTATTATTATTAATTGATATCTCGAAAAATTTATTTTCCCCTTTTTATAATTATGTATTTGTTTAAATTGTATTTTTGGATGACTGTATTAAATCTCTTGCTGGAGAGTTTTTATTAAATTGGTTTATAAAATATTTCAAAAAATTCTGGTACTTAGATATTAATTTATTATCCGCTGCGACCTATATTTTTATGTATGTCACGTGTGCACACACGTTTGACACGTGTTGTTGGAATGTGTGACCCGTATTGTCATCATCCCGACGCCTCGATTCCCGTGTTATTTTAAGGAGAATTTGGGGGCGTCACAGTTATGCTGGAAATAACCCTCACTATTTGAGTCCAACTCATGGGCTTCGTCTTCCCCTCTATTTGTCTAGTACGCAACATTCCAGACTTTCTCAAGTTACCTCTGCCCAACTTCAAAGCAAGGCATGACGCGTGCTTATGTGCACCTGTGTGGTTTTTTGCAAGATCCTGGAGCCTCTTGGGGGTGACTACCCTGACTCGACAGTGAAGGAGTTTCTTGCCTTTTATAGCTAACGGCGATGTCAAGTAACATTTGCAACTTTCGTGTCTGAGACAGTGCTTGGCTACTTTTGAGGGGCCAAGCAATGGACTAGCAAGTTCTTTTTTATTTCTAGTAGAGGTTGGAAATTTTCCCGTCAATGAAATAAACATAAAAGACTATCCCATTAGGGCCAATTGGGGAGAAGTCCCCAATGATAAGAGTTTTTGTTGGGCTTGACTAATAGCAACATTCTCATGTTGAATTGGTTTGCCATTAGGCCAAAGAAAACAATGACATGAGTTTATGGTTGAATTACCTTCTTTCGAACGATAGTATAGATAGATTTTATTATGCCGAGTCGCAGCCATGCTCGGGGACATAATCTTGAAGACGTTCCTCCCCCATTCAAAAGAAGTACTCTCCAAACTGGGGGCCCCAAGACGAAGCGCCCTCACAGTGAAGGCATCAAAATAATTATTGAGACCGATTTTTTTATAGAGGTGGCATAGAGGACCGGTACAGATGCCATTGTATCTGAAAATGTTATGCTGGTTCCTTCTCCTGCTAGGGCCTCTCTTCCCGCAACTCCAAATCTTGATGACTTGGGCTCACTGATAAAACAGGTTGTCGGACCTATGATTTTGAGTTGTCCTCAAGGGTAACAACATGGGCACTCCCTTCTTTGAGTTCCCTATTCTGTTTCTGCACCCTATGGCAACTTCAATGATATATACTCCACCTTCTCTCTAGGTCTCACGAGAGGGAGCATTCCTAAGGTAGCTTCCACATTCATTGGTGGCATGGAGGTTGGAGATGACGGTACTCTTAATTGTGGTGAGACTCCACCTACAACCACATCAGGTGTGGAGACCCTGCTTACTGATACTGGGAGGGTGTCGATCCCTTCAACTTCTCCTTCCTTATTTGGTAGGGATGGGGATACAACCCCTTGTAAGGGAGGCAGGTCCTTCTTTGAGGTGGGAGTTGAAGTTTCTACAAGCTCTGCAAACGTGAGTACTCGTAGTGTGGGCTGGTACTGGTGATCAAGCCAATATAGGTGCTATTAGAGAGGCCGTAGATAGTGGTTTGTTTCAAATTGGCAGTGCATCTATCGAGGGGGCATCCACCCCTTATTCTGAGGCGGATACTTTCCCCTCTTAGGCCTTGGGCGCCCGCTGCCCAACCCAACTAGAGTCTCGATGATGGAGAATGCAAATATAGTAAAAGATGTTGGTGCTCAGTTCGTGCTGCCCCTTTCAGGACCAGTTGTAGAGATGGCTAAATGCTTGAAGGAAATGTTGTCTGTTGTAAGATTTCCTTTTGATTTTTTGTTTATGTTGTGTTTATCTTATTTGTTTAATGGTTGCTTATGTCGTAGCGGTTATGTTTTTGTAGAACATCGACGCCTTGGCAGAATGGCTTGTCAGTGATAGAACTGAGGTCCTCAAAATGTGAAGCTTTTCTTTCTACGCCAAAAAGGAACTAGACCGTCTTTCCAATGAAATGGAGGAGCTACAGTGTTACATGATCAAGTGGATGGTCAAATCCATGCCTTGGAAGAAAACATTAACTCTCTTTGTGAGGAGTTATATTGCCTGCACTCTGAGCTCCTACATATTCGGAGCATCTATGCCTGCGATTGCTTTACCTTACAGGGCTAGAGCTTCTACTAGGGCTGAGCTATTGCATCTGAAGGGAGAGTTGGAGACTTTGTGGCGATCCCAGGCGGATAAGGCTTTAGCTTCATCCGTGGAAAATCATGTGATGGTAGCCTAGGAGTTTTCTCAAAAGAAGAAGGCATGGTACGAGAAGTGCCATAAGAAAGATGCTTTGATTGCTGACCTGCAAGCAAACCTGAAAAGGGCAGAGGATCGGTGCTAGAGGTACCACAAGAAACATGTAATGATAGACAAAAATTAGGACCAACCCCTTGAGAGATACGCCCAGCTGATTCGAGCGCATAACCAGATGAAAATAGATGAGGCTAGGTTGGAGTCATCGCTGGCCGCTGCCAATAATGAAGTGGTCCATTTGCAGCCCGAGGTGTTTTTTGCCAAGGCTATTAAGGATTGAGCTTTCAAGTACAGGTATGGGGATGGACTCGCTAGGCTGCAAGCACACCTTCTTGCCAATCCTCAAATTGGCTTAAGGAATCTGAACCTGGAGGAACTTGAGCCAAATGCAACGGTAGTTCAATATCTAGATACCTTTGGGTTAGAGGAAATGCCCGATGCCTTCCCGCACCCACTGCCTATGGAGTAGCCATTCCCTTCGCTTTCAATAATTACTTGGGCTTTTGTTTTTGGTATTGTACTTTTTTGATGTTTTTTATACTTTCTTTTGTTTTTAATAACTACCTGAGCCCTTGTTTTGAGCATTGTACTTTGAATGAATACTGATTGAATGGTGTTGTTACTCGTTTTGTGACTTTGTTTTCAAAAGTTTTACTAGTATTTTCGTTTCAAAAGTTGCTAACCTTTTATACCTTGGATATGTATTTTTTTTTTTTTTTTATGCAATTCTTCATGCTCTATACTTCCCAACGCTTTTATATTTTTCCTTTCTTTGGACACTTCTTTATTGTTCCTTGTACATTGCTGCTTGTTGTAGATCCTATTTTCATGGCAGTCTGTTTGAGAATTGTTTGTTTATTAAGTTGCTAATTGTTGCATGGGTCGTGGACTTCTTTGTCTTCCATCTCTTCTTGATGTGTGGGTCATGGGGTTTTTTGACCTCCACACCTTTTGTGTTGCGCGAGTCATGGAGTTCTTTAACCTTCACGCGCTTTATGTTGTGCAGGCTGGGGGGTTTTGACCTCCATAGCAGTTATCTTGTTCAAAATGATAGTTGCAACTACTAATGTTTGTCTCCAACTTCCTGGGAGATTATCATCACTTGGTCGTCGCCATAGCCTTTGGGCCTTAATCCTTTTTGGCCCAGGGTATCAAACCAAAATTTTGAATATTGTTTCGGTCAAAGCACTGGAATAAAATATTTCTATACTAGCACTGTTTCATATACCATTTTAAATTAGTCTATACATGAATAAATTATATGTATACACGTATAAGCTACAAAAAGATAAATTTGTTATTCAATTTGTGGTTCATATAAACAGAATATATCTTTTATATATATATATATATAAACAAAAAAACAAAACCCACTTAAAAAATAATAATTTATATCGCAATTCGAAATTTGATATATCAGCCGGTACCAATCGAAACACATCAGTATGAAACAATAGCCTTCTCTGTATTGGCTACTCGGCCAGTACAGTATATTTTAGTCGTATCGGCTACTACGAAACAACATTAGAAATATTGTACTTAGGGGTGTAAAAAAAAATGGAAAACCAGTAAACCTAGTTGAACCGCTTCAAATTAGACCGATTAGATCGAGTTTAAACCGGTCTGGTTTGAGATCGATTTTTAGAAATACAAAATCAGTAAGATCCGATCTAGTTCCGATTCCGATCATTTTGGAATTGGATTGAACAGGACTGGACCCGTCCTATTAATTATATACTTTAAATTATGTTTTTAATATTATATATATAATATGTTTTTATATTATATATACTTTTTTATATTTAATACATAATAATATAAATTATAATCATATATAAATAATATTATAATATTTATAAAATAAAAGTTTAATTTAAAACATGAAATTAAAATAATTTTTTTATATAACAATTTTTATATAAATAGTTTTTTTTATATAACAATTTTTTTTATTACAACTTTTTTTATATAACACTTTTTTATTAGTCTAACAGATTTTTGTAATAAATTATAATTTTCTAATAAAACCAAATCTTTTAAAAAAAATATATTTGTTTATAAAATTTACAATTTATTAAACCAGAAAATCGAACTAAAATCGATAAAACTAGTACTATTGGTTCGGATGAGTTATCGGGATGTAATCGATTTTGCACTTTGCAAAACCGATGGTACTAATTCACCTCTAACTGTACCAAACCCTTAGGGGCTGATTATCTGGTCATGGCTCGGGCTACTAAAGGGTTCAAATATCCTCTCAATTGTTAGAATATATTTTTAATAATTTTTTTTATTTTAGATTTTGAAAAAAATAAATTTTTTTTTTATTTTGTGTAAAAGTTAAAAATAATTATAATTATTAGATGTGATGAATTAAAATGAAATAGGTTGTAAAAACGAACAAGAGGATCTAACTTAAATAATTTGCTACAGCGTATTCTCTACTTACCAGTTACGACCCTAATGCACCCCCCGTATTTATTTTTCCTTCCGGACGTTCTATTTTTGGCTATTCTTCTTTCTTCTCCTGATCAATTAATAAATCAATAGTATTAAAGTAGAGCTTAGGAGTTCGCACTTTACTTGGTGACCAAGTTCAAACTTGGTCACCAAGTAATTAAAGGTTACTCTCGAGTCTTTGACGAATTAATTAAAACTTGGTCAACAAGTTTTTCAAGCTTCTGTTTCAATTTATTTGCGATCCATGAATCATGTGCTATGATGCTATGATGCTATCATCGTTAATTAAACTTTAATAGTTGTGTTGAATACAATTATTTGCTTGAAAATAAAATACAATTATTTTTGTATATTATTTATATATTTTATTAATTGATTAAAATACTTATTTTATATTAAAAAAATAAGGCAATCAATCATAATAATAAAATATAAAAAAAAATAAGTGGAAATAATTATACATAAAATTTTTAAGAAAAAAACAGCAGCAACGAGCCATAGCAATTAATTTATTGTTTTTATAATAATAATAAAAAAAATAATGCTTCATACAGTAATACATAAACATCATGCAATAAAAAATTTAACGCTACGTAAGAGTAATAATTATAATGATAGCAAGGCCTTTTTTCGTAGCCTGACCCTTAGGCTGGAAGTGCCTTGACTAGGAAGCAAATAGAATTCTCCTCGTCTTTTTCCCGTCACCCAGCTACGTGCTACGAGATCACAGCTGTGTTTAAAATAGCTTTGCAGCTGCTTCATTCTCTGCAGCCCAGTTATTTGTCGAAAGTGTTCTTTTAAGATTCTTCTCACCCGCTTTCGTACGCTTTGGAACTCTCCTCTCTAATCCTTTCTCTTTTTTCCTTTCAATCACTCTCTGCTTCAACTATATTTGATTCAATCGACCAGAGATTTTGCAAGCATTGTTGCAACTGCAACTCTTATCTTCAGCTTGGTTAGTTTTCCTCATTGATAATCTTTATTATCTCATGCTGCTGCGTTGTGAGTCAGAAATATTGGAATGATCTGGTATCAATGGGATGCCAGACTCGATGCTTTCATTGAATATATATGTATATATAGAAGTTTACAAGAGTACAAAGTTTAAAATTACATAACAGAAAGATTACATTGAGATCCTTATAACAGAAAGATAAGATAAAGAACACGACTTATTCAAACTAAATTATCTGTTTGGCACACTTTTCATCAGACGTATCTGCATGATCTGGTGGTTCAGATTGTTGAGAATTAATGGTTTGAATTGTCTGGTTAACTTTCTGTTCATTGACTTATAAACTTCAAACTTTCAGGGATCACAAGACTTGCACTCCCCAACAGCTTTCCTTTGCAAATCTTTGTTCAATAAGGAAACATGAATTCTGAGATCATCAAAGAAACTGCCTGCCTTGGTGGATTGAGAGATAATCTTGTGGAAGAAGCTAATGCTCAAAAAAGGGGTAAAATTTATTGTATTCTGGGTGTTTATTTCTTCACGCATTGACTCTTATACATTTTATGCTTACAATGCCATATGTAAGACAGGAAGAATTATGTGCCCGGCCCTTGTGTTTTTTCGGCCCCGTCGTTTTTTAAACCCTTTGACGATTGCCACTTATACTCGTATCTGTAACTATTAAATCTACAGGCAACGAACCTTATATTGAGGAGCAACCCAGTTATTTTCCCCCTGAACTGGTCGGTCATATTCCGAAGAATTCGGATATATTGTATCATTACTACTTAATGGAGCTGGAGCAGAAATTTGTTTACAGTATTCCAGTTCATGATATTGTGCTTGTCCTGCGAAATAAGCTAGAATCTGAACTTGGAAGCTTGCATTTTGACTTCGATGTTGACAGGGGTAGTTTAACAGTGAAATTTAAATATGTAGGAGTGATTAATCTTAGCAAAGATCAGGTCACTTCTCTCCCCCTCTCTCTCTGTTTTTTTCACTTTGCTCTTACTTTGGTAGTTGAAGTGGTATATTAAATAATAAAGCATTTTGTTTGCAGGTCCTTTTGTGTAGAAGATTTCAGCAAACTCTTTTAAGAATTCTTATTTATCATGATTTGAAAAGTTTAAATGAGCATATGGATGGAGATATTTCGGGAGCTGAGACTGATTATCTTTTGCTCCCAGCCACTGGAAAGCATCAGAGACCTGAGATCATTGATTGGCATTGCATTAATTCTGTGCTATTTTCGTGTATGAAGAATGGTGAATGCCACTTGAATTTTTCTTTACCCGAGGGTTGTGCTCGTATTGTACAAACCAAAGATGGTCCTGTATTCAATTGCCTGCTTCAGAATTCTTTGGTGTACACCCCTCACACTGGTAAATTCTATTGCACAAAGGGGGTTTTGGAATTGAATGCAAACTCACGTATGGAGCACCGTGGTGGCAAAAGCAGTACTTACAAGGAGTACTATGAAGAACAGTATGTAACTCTTATATACTGTCCAATCTAAATTTACTGTTGTTCTCTAAGAATATATATATATATTGCGGTTGTGGAATGCTAATTGTAATTAATCCAAAATTTTCCAAACACAGGCATGGCATCAAGCTGTGTTTTGAGCACGAATCATTGGTTAGTGCAAGACCCATTTTTCGGGTGAAAAAACTCCATCAAAGATGCAGAAACCATAAAAAGAAAGGTTTGAAATTCTTACTTCTTATATGTCAAATTCTCATCCTTTCCTTTGACAAAAGCCATAGTCAATCACGATTCTCTTGGGTGGGCTTTCAGTTTAAGTGCTAATCTTCTTGGCTCTACCCTCTGTTTGACATATGGTTTGTATAAAAAGAAATAATCCAGCCTTGTTTATTTCTTATAAGAAAGAATTTAAATTTTTTCTTTTTTATTCCACTAGCCTTCTGGGTTACAAGCTTATTTTGATTATATTGTTGGCTTCGGACTTTTCTGATTCATTTTGATTAGAACAAAATGAATTATCCCTGCTGGTCTTTTTTTTTCTATGGTAGACGTTGTTCATCATCATTTACTCCTCAAATCAAGGTTGTATTATGATATTTTGATGAGGGAGGGAGTGAGAATGTATAAGATACCCTAGAGGAAGGGTGCACGAATTAGATCTTTGACATGATTAGACCTATGATACCTCTTTATTAGTAAACTTTACATGTTTTATCTTTTCAGAATCAAGTACGATGTCGGTTGAATTGCCTCCGGAGCTTTGTTCTATAGTTATGTCACCAATATCAATCAATACATTTTATTCTTTCTCATTTGTTCCTCCACTCATGCACCGGCTTGAGTCTTTGCTTATAGCTGCCAACTTAAAAAAGATGCATTTGGATCATTGCACGCAAAATGATGTTATCCCAATTTCAAAGGTGCGTTATCCTTCTTATAAATGTCCATCATTGGCAACTATGTATCTTTTCTTATATTATAATATTGTCTATCATTATAAGCCTTTAGAATGGAACGTGCATTGAGAAAAGGTGCGTTTTCCATATAGTTGCTTGATTAAGCATATTTATTCATATTTTTACTGATATTTTGTATTAGTAAGACTTCCATTCCTTTTGAAGATATCCGGTATTAGTATCACTGTCATTAATGACATTTTGAACTTTTGTTAACCATATCTTGATGGTAGATCTTGGAAGCAATTACTACAAAGAATTGTCAAGAGACATTTGACTTGGAATCCTTAGAAACGCTTGGAGATTCATTTCTCAAATATGTTGTGAGTCAACAACTTTTTAACACCTATCAAGATCAACCCGAGGGTGTCCTTACTTCGAAGAAAGAAAAAATAATTTCAAATGCAGCTCTTTGCAAGTTTGGATGTTACCGCAAACTTCCGGTAAATGTGTTTTTACTATTTCTTTAAACTCTTGGTGCTGCCATTCTCCTCATGAATTTGTTATAGTCTTCTTCCTCTCTCTTGTTCCTATCTATAAGTGATTTATTGTTGCTGTTATATACACACACACACACAAACACACACACACACACACACACACACATATACAAACAATCATACATATAATTAGAAATTAGAAAAACATATGTAAATCCTTGTGTGTGTTTGTGTATCAGATATCTATTCTTTTTGGCATTTAATTAGATGCCAAAAGGATGTTGACTTTGTGTTTGTATTGGAGATTGTATCTGTTTAGATCCGTTTTCATTCTCAATTCTGATAGTATTAACGTATTTATTCTCTATTTCCTTATTTTCTTGTTGTAAGGCTTGCATATAAAATTCCCATGGGCTCTTTGCTTTTCTTTTTTAAGTTTAGTTGAGGTGTACACTCTGCCTACGAAGCCATTCTCTACTCCCTCTTGTAAATATTTTTTCCTCAAGGATCCTGAGCTATTTGTATGGATCACCATGAATAATACTGCCAAATGTCCTCATTTAGTGGAATTGTTTTGAAAAAACCTTTAGGCATTGAGTTAATATAGATCTAACTTTTTCCTCAAAACTTAAGGTCAATTGGAACTCCTTTTGTGACATGATAATCTATATTGCTTTCCTATTACAATACTGATAACTTTTGTTTATTTTTATCGTATATGTGATTAGCTTTATATTCTTCAAATTGTAGGGATTTATTCAAAATAAGTCCTTCGATCCAAAAAAGTGGATCATTCCGGGTGATAGATTGGGTGGTGCAACAAGTGAGGTGCTGCTTTTTAATGCGAGAAAAATCTATATTAGGGAAACTAGGAAGATAGACAGTGACACTGTTGCTGATGTTGTGGAGGCACTAATTGGTGCATTTCTTAGCATTGGCGGTGAAACATCAGCATTATTATTTATGGAATGGTTGGGTATAAAGGTTGATTTTCACATAACACCATATGAGAGACCCTTTCTAATTCATGCTGAGAAGTGTCTCAATGTCAGACATTTGGAGTCCCTATTGAACTACTCATTTCGTGATCCTTCATTGTTAGTGGAAGCATTGACCCATGGTAGCTTGCTTCCCAAGATTCCAAGAGATTATGAGGTAAATTTGATAGCAATTCAATTGAGAATTATGCCTTTAAGTTCCTCAGGCAACTTGCATAGCAACTTCAAATTATTGATAATCTATGTATTTTATAAAACTTTTGATGCTTGTTTCGTGAGAAAATTCAAAGAGCAATCATTTTGTTGTTGACATATATTGTCAATAATATGAATTTTTTGATGAAACACAGACAAAACCACTCAAACACATGATCTATCTCATGATGCCTCACTTATCCCTCAATTTTTGTTATTCTTGACTTTGTTATAAAGGTTTGTTACTTGTGCAGCGGCTTGAATTTCTTGGGGACTCAATTTTGGATTATCTCATGACCAAGCATTTCTACTATGAATATCCTGGGTTGTCATCAGAACAATTAACTGACATGAGATCTGCTTCTGTAAATAATGAATGTTATGCACGATCTGCAGTTAAGTTTGGACTACACAAGCACATCCTCCATGACTCACAAGAACTCGACAAGCATGTAGTTAAAACTAGTAACAATTTTGAGAAGTTATCATTAGAATCAACTTTTGGATGGGATGCTGAGACCACATTCACCAAGGTTAATGCACTTATTGCTGTGTTTGTTTTCTTGTTGACTTTTATGTTGATGTATGGTTTCCTCTTTCTTTGCTTGTATTATTTTTCCCACCTGTTCTCTTGAAACGCCCCCCCCCCCCCTCTCGTTGTCTTCATTTAGATGACCTATCCTTTATACTTGTGGGTGTAATACATAAAGGTTTTGGCTTTTCATGTTCCTTGATTTTATTCGAGAAATCATAAGATATTTTCTTATTTGTGATAGGTACTTGGTGATATTATAGAGTCTCTAGCAGGAGCCATTCTTGTTGATTCAGGATACAATACGGAGATAGTCTTCAACTATATAAGGCCTCTTTTAAAGCCTCTGATTACACCTGAAACGCCAATGTCTCATCCTGTGAAGGAGTTGACTGAACTATGCCAAAGAGAGCATTACAATTTGAAAGAGACAAACAAGAACCGCAACGATAGTGAGGGTCTTAGTTCCATTACAATAAAGGTAGATGCTAAAGGTCACTCATTCGAGCATACAGCTACAACTACCAACGGAAAAACAGCAAGAAAATTAGCTTATAAAAAAGTTTTGAATTCCTTGAAGGATTTCGCTTTACATGGTAAAAAATGAATGGATAAGAATATCAAGCCTAGGAGATTTTGCACCTATTCATGTTGAGTTATTACTATTATATTTCTGAGTATAATTTCTTACAAAGCTCTCATTTTCTTAAAATGATTTTGTAATTCTTTTTCTTATTTTTGTTTTCTGGTGCTCCTTCTAATAGAGCGGTGTTCGTTGTTGATATGGCAAATTTTGCCTTATTATTTGTAAGTAGCTGCAATAAAAGCAACGTTGTAATTTTGAAAGGGTATATGTTTTGTTTTTGTTTTTATTTTTTATTTTTTTGATAACTTCCAATTTCATTTAAAGTTCAAGAACATAAGACAGCATACAGTAAACTGTTTCGATCTCTAAAGCCTCATTTGTTTTTCAAATGAGATGAGATGAGTTGCGATTTAAGTTAAAACAAAAACAAAATTAGTTTATAAAGGACGTGCTTCAAACCAATACTACTGACCACATGGTTGAACTGCAATGAACAAAGGAGTGGCATTGGTTGCCCTAAGGACACTTCGTGCCTAAGTTAGTATAATAATTTGAGAATAAGTATATGTGAAAATGAGATGATTCTATTTGTTACCTCTTATGGGTTATTTATAGGAGGCGGTGATATGATGGTAACTGTTATTGGTTACTCCTCTAGGATGTGTATCCTTTGTGATTCCTAGATATGAGAGGAGGATAGCTCCTATTATTTAGAAGTTATTCCGCTCAAAATGGTAGTTGCAACTGCTGGTGTTTATCTCCAACTTCTTGGAAGTTTGAAAATCATTAGCAATGGTCTTGTTAAAGTTAAGTTTAAATTGAAGTTCAATTTTTCTCTTTTGGTTATAATCCATATAGTTTAGTTAAGGAGTCCATATTGGTTAGAGGTGTAACCGGTTCGGTTCGATCCAATTTTGGCCAAAATATAGAACCGAATCAGTACGACCGGTTTTGCGAAACCCGTTATGCCTCGATTATCCTCTAAAACCAATAGTACCAGTTTTATCGGTTCCGGTCTGGTTTTCTAGTTCTAATAAATTGTAAATCTTTAAAAATAAATCTAGATTTTTTTATAAAAAAAAAAAAAAAACTGGTTTAAAGTTTATTTTCTTATTACAAAAATCTGTTGGACTAACAAGAAACTGTTATATAAAAAAATCTGGAATATAAAAACTGTTATAAAATAATAATAAAATATTATTTAAAAAAATTGTTATATAAAAAATTGATTTATGATAAAAAAAAAAACTGCTTTAATATTATGTTTAAAATTAATATTTATTTTATAAATATTATAGTATTATTTATATATGATTATGTTATTATGTATTATATATATAAATAAAATAAATAATATGTAAAAACATATTATATATAATATTAAAAAAAATTAAAATATATGATTACTAGGACCGGTCCGATTCGGTCCGGTCCGGTTTTAAAATGAAAGGAACCGGAACCGGAACCGAAACCGGAACCGGAACCAGGTCTTATCAGTTTTGTATTTCTAAAAACCAGTTATGGACCGAACCGATTCAAATCCGGTCTAACCGGTCTGATTTGGACCCGTTTTCTGATTTTTTTGATTTTTTTTTACACCCTTAACATTAGTCTAACTAAATCAAAGTCCAAATAATCATATAATATTATATATTTTAATGTAAAAAATATATTTTTTTAGAATTTTTCAAATACAATTAATTTATTAATTATTAATTTTAGTAAACAATAACTTATTTTTTAAATTTTGCAAATAATAATCAATTCGAGATATTAAATATTAATTTTATACACTTAATATATTAAATAACAATAGACTTGCCAAGAAATAATTTTTAGCAAGTCTGAGTGATTTTAATATATTTAATATATTTAATTTTAATATATTAAATATTAAAGTAGAAGAAAATATTAAGATGGAGGGTGATAGTAACCCTCTATGTTTGGCAAGTCTGGGTGATTTACTATTCATCAAAGCCAAATAATTTTGGACTTGGTCAGTCCAATATATGAATTATTTGATCATTTTACCTTTATTTTGGCTTTGCAATGGATTTTAATAAGACCATTGCTAATGTTCTGACCTAGTCGCAGCGGCGCGACTTTAGACCTTAATCCTTTTTTGCCTAGGGTAAAACTCTTTGGGACTAATTCCCTGATCATGGGCCAGGCTACTAAAGGATCTAAATATCCCCTCCAGTTATTGCGATAATTTTTTTTGTGTTGTCACTTGAAAAATTAAATAATTTTAATCCCTAAGTCCATTACTTACCCCACTGGTTTGTAGGTGTGCTTATTTAAGACCTCCTTACCCTGCTAAAGTTTATATTAGTTAACATGTGCATCACTTCAGGTTCCTATTGTCCCAAAAAATTGCTTACATCAACTATAATTGTTTCCCCGCAATAAATGACTTAAAAAATTGGTTATGCAATCATCGCCACACCCAACCATTCGCATCCCCAAGAAAAGCTCATGATTGCATCTCTTGATTTTTCATTTAATAAGCAAGAACCCTTGATTTCCCTTTGTCTTGCACACTCTCAATTCTTTTTCAGACTCATTTCGGACTGATTCCTTCCAAACCTTCAACTTCTTCTCAAGCTTTTCTTTCCAATCTCACCAAAGAAATGGTCAGACGTGGTTCTTCAAAGGCTTCCCCCAAATCTAAGGGTGAGTCTTCCTCATCTCAAAAACCCATTTCCTTTGTTGGGTTCTTCTGGCGTTCTATTCTTGACATCGTTGATTTTGTTGATATTCGAGGATGCTATCGCATTCCCCATTTTTTGGATATGACTATCCCCGATGCTGAATGCATTGATAGGGATGTTTATGCTGGAAATGTAACCCTCACTGTCTGAGCCCTATCTCATGGGCTTCATCTTCCCTTTATCTATTCAGTACGCAACATTCTATATTTTCTCAAGCTTTCCCTTGCCCAACTTCTTAGCAAGGCGTGGCACATGCTTATGTGCGCTAGCGAGGTTTTTCGCAGGGTCCTGGAGTCTCTTGGGGGTGACTAACTTGACTTGACAGCGAAAAAGTTCTCACCTTCTATAGCGTGACGGCGCTACCAAGTAATATCTGCAGCTTTCATGTCTGAGGGTAGCGCTTGGCTGCTTTCGAGGAGCGTTACTCTATCGCCAAGCAATGGACTAACAAATTCTTTTTTATTTCTGGTGGTGGCTGAGAATTTTCCATAGATGAATTGACATAAAAGACTATCTCATTAGGACCAATTGGGGAGAAGTCCTCAATGACAAGAGTCTTCTATTTGGCTTAACTAATAGGCAACACTCTTGCGTTGAATTGGTTCGTGATTGGGTTGAAGAAAATAATAACACTAGTTTATGGACGAATGGCTTTCTTTCTTTCGATAGTATAAATAGATTTTTAGTTATGCCGAGTCGCGGCCATGTTCAAGGACATAATCTTGAAGCTATACCTCCCCCTATCAAAGGAAGTGCTCCCCAAACTTGGGGGGGGGGGGGGGGGGGGGCAAGATGAAGCACCCGTGTAGTGAGGGCATTAAAATAATTAATGAGACCGATTCTACTATGGAGGTGGCATAGAGGACCGATGGAGATGCCATTGTATTTGGAGAGGCCACTCTAGTTACTTCTCCCTCTTCAAGTCCAAGTCTTAATGCCTTGGGCTCACTGATGAAGCAAGTTGTCGAAGATCTATCAATGGCCTATGATTTTGAGTTGCCCACAGGGGGCGATGATGTGGGCATTCCCTCCTTTAAGTTCCCTCTCCTATTTCTACACCTCATGGAGACTTTAGTGATATTTTCTTTGCCTTCTCTCTAGGGCTTTCAAGAGGGAGCATTCCTAAAGTAGCTTCCACTTTCATTGGTGGCGCAGAGGTTGTAGATGACGATGCTCTCAATCATGGTGAGACCCCACCTACAACCATATCAGGTGGTGAGACCCCACCTACTGATCATGAGAGGATGTCGATCCCTTCAACTTCCCCTTCCTCAATTGGTGGTGATAGGGATACAACCCCTCGTGAGGGAGAAGGGCCCTCCTTTGAGATGGGGGTTAAAGTTCCTACAAGTTGTCTAGACATGAGTACTCGTAGTGTTCCCGAAGACAAGAGGATTGGCATCGATGATCAAACCAACATAAGCACTATTGGAGAGTCTATGGATAGTTGTTTGGGTTAGATTGGCAGCGCATCTTCCGAAAGTGCATCCACTTCTTATTCTGAGGCGATTGGAGCCTCGATGATGGAGAATGCAACTGAAGTAAAGGATGCTGGTCCTTGATGTGTGTCGCTCCCTTCGGGACCAGTTATAGAGATGGCTAAACGCTTGAAAGAAATGCCTATATCATAGTGGTTATGTTTTTGCAGAACATTGACGCCTTGGCAGAATGGATAGTCAGTGATAAAGTACAACTTGCAGATTGTGATCTTCGAGTGACGAATATTTTCTTTCTATGCCAGAAAAGACGTAGATCATCTTTCCAGTGGAAGGGAGGAGTTGCAGTGTTACTTAGATCGGATGGCCAGATTCACACCTTGGAAGAAGACATTAACTCTCTCCATGAGAAGTTAGTTATATGGCCTACGCTCCAAGCTCCTGCATGTTCGGAGCATCCACGCCCGCAATCGTTTTGCCTTGCATTCAATGGACATGACTAGAGCTTCTACTAGGGTTGAATTGTTGCATATGAAAGGAGAGTTGGGGTCTTCGTGGCAGTCCCAGGAGGATGATGAGAAAAGGTGTTAGGAGGCGGTTGAGGCTTTAGTTTCTTCTGAGGAAAAGCATGTGAATGCTTCCCAAGAGTTTTCTCAAAAGAAGAAGGCGTGGTATGAGGAACACCATAAGAAAGATGCCCGAATTGCTAACCTACAGGCAGACCTGAAAAGGGTGGAGGCCAAGTACTAGAAGTACTACAAGGAACGTGCAATGATAGACAAAAATTAGGATCAAACCCTTAAAAGGTACATCTAGCTAATTTGGGTGCACAACCAAATGAAAATAGATGAGGCTAGCTGGAGTCATCTCTAGCTGCTGCCAACAATGAAATGGCCCGTTTGTAGCCCTATGTGTTTTCTGCCCAGGCTATCTAGGACCAAGCTTTCGGGTACAAGTATGGGGCTGGACTTGCTCGGCTGCAGGTGCATCTTCTTGCCAATCTTCAGATTGACTTGAGGAATTTGAACCTAGAGGAGCTTGAGCCAAATGCAGTTGTAGTTCAATATCTAGAAACCTTGGGGCGAGAGGAGATGCCCGATGCCTTCCCACGCCCACCACCTGTGGAGTAGCCCTTTCCTTCAATTTTGATAATTACATGGGCCTTTGTTTTGGGCATTGTACTTTTTTTTATGTTTCTTATACTTTCTTTTGCTTTTGATGACTACTTGGCCCTTGTTTTAAGCGTTGTACTTTGAGTAGATACTAGTTGTTACTCGTTTTGTGACTTTGTTTTCAAAAGTTTTACTAATACTTTCTTTTCAAAAGTTGTTAACCTTTTATTCCTCATATACGTATTTTTTTGCAATTCTTCACGCCTTGTACTTACCCGGTGCTTTTAAATTTTTCCTTACTTCGGACGCTTCTTTACTATTCCTTGTACCTTGTTGCTTGTTGTTACATATCCTATTTTCTTGGCAGTATATTTGAGGACTTTTTGTTTTTTAAGTTACTAATTGTTGTGTTGATCGTAGAGTTCTTTGAATTCCACCTCTTCTCGATGCGTGGGTCGTAGGGTTCTTTGACCTCCATTCCCTTTGTGTTGCGCGAGTCGTGGGGTTCTTTGCCCTACACGCCCTTTGTGTTGCACAGGTCATGGGGTTCTTTGACCTCCACCTCCTTCTTGCTTGCTCTTCAATAGTTTGAATACCCGCATGCTTTATTGCAATAGATCTTATTAAAAGGTACATTTTGAAAGCTTAACAAAACATTGTCTTCAAATAAATGCATAAGAAGTAAAACTCCATGAGTAGAACCTTTTAAAGTGCTCGACGTTCCATGGGTGCTATAATTCAGTTCCTTCATTGTCATTGAGGCAATATGACCCTAGGCGATTACTGGCAACTACTAAGTATGGCCATTCCCATCATGGGCTGCGTTCTCCTTTATCCCGAGTCTTAATGCCTATCTCTCTCAAGACCAGGTCACCAACCTTGAATGACCTATGCTTAACCCATTTGTTGAAGTACTGCTCGGCTTTTCTTTGTTAAGGACATTTTGGACTTCAACTTCCTCTCTTACTTCTTCAAGCAAGTCCAGTTGCTCACAGAGGGTTTGGTTGTTCTGTGCCTGGTCGAAGCGACTGGTTCGGTATGTGGGTAGGTCAACCTCCACAAGGGTGATTGCCTAACTACCAAAGGCCAAGGTGAAAGTTGCTTCACATGTTGGGGTTTTTTACCGAGGTCTTGTATGCCTATAAGAGACCCTTAGGAGTTCCTCCGCCCACTCGCCTTTATGGTCACCTAGAAAGTGGTGATATGATGGTAACTATCGTTGGTTACCCCTCTAGGTTGTGTATCCTCTGTGGATATTAGGGAAAAATAGCTCTTGCTATTTAAGAGTTGTCTTGCTCAAAATGGCAGTTGCAACTACTGGAGTTTATCTCCAACTTCCTAAGAGAGTATCTTCGCCTGGTCGCAACCATGACCTTTAAGCTTGGCCTAGGGTACTAAACTAAAGTTTTGAATATCGTTTCAATAGCCGTTTTGGTCAAGGCACTAAAACGAAATATTTCGGTATCAATACCATTTCGTGTATCATTTTAAAATAGTCTACACATGAATAAATTATATATATATAAACTACAAAAAGATAAAATTACTATTCAAATTGTTGTTCATAGAAGCAAAATATATCTTTTATATCTACCAAAAAAAAACAAAAACAAACCCACTTAACAAATTAAAAATAAAAAACAATTTTTGCCAAAAATTGAAATCCTATATATCGGTCGATATCGGCTGAAACATACTAGTACAAAACAATAGCCTTCTTTATACAGGCTACTCAGTTGGTATGGCATATTTAGGTCTTACTAGTCGGTACGAAATGGCATTAAAAACACTGTACAAAACCCTTTGGGGCTGATTCTCGGGTCATGGGCCAGGCTATTAGAGGGTCCAAATATCCCCTCCATTGTTAGGATATATTTTAATATTATTTTTATTTTAGAATTTGAAAAAATAGAATTTTTTTTAATTTTGTATGAAAATTTTTAAAAAAATTATAATTATTAGATGAGATAAATTGTGAACACAAACAAGATAGACTAACCCACCTCCCTTTATGACTTGATAATCTATATTGCTTTTCTATGACTATACTGATAAGTATTGTTTATGGTTATCATATATGTGATTGACTTTACATTCTTCAAATTGTAGGGATTTATTCGAAATGAGTCCTTTGATTCGAAAAAGTGGATCATTCCAGGTGATAGATTGGGTGGTGCATTAAGTGAGGAGTTACTTTTTAATGCAAGAAAAATATATACCAGGGAAACTAGGAAGATGGAAAGTAAAACTGTTGTTGATGTTGTGGAGGCACTAATTGGTGCATTTCTTAGCATTGGCAGTGAAATATCTTCATTATTATTTATAGAATGGTTGGGAATAAAGGTATATTTTCACATAACATCATATGAGAGACCTTTTCTAATTCATGCTAAGAAGCATCTCAATGTCAGACCCTTTCTACTCATTTCGTGATCCTTCGTTGTTAGTGGAAGCATTGACTCGTGGTAGCATGCTTTGCGAGATTCCAAGAGATTATGAGGTAAATTGGATAGCAAATTAGTTGAGAATTATGCAATTAATATCCTCGGGCAACTTACATAGCAACTTCATATTATCGATAGCATATGTATTTTATACAACTTTTTTACACCTATTTCATGAGAAAATTGAAAGAGCAATCATTTTTCTATTGACATATACTGTCAATAATATGAATTTTATAATTAAACACAGACACAAACCACTCAAAGGCATGATCTATCTCATGATGCATCTCTTCTGTTTCATGAGTTTTAGCCTGGTTTACTTTAAGAGACAAAAGCGAAAACTTCAAACTCTTTTCAAATTCATTATTACACTTTTTCAAATTTCTATATAAAATATAATAAAAAATTCATTTTTTTCAAATTCCAAAACCATTTTTTCAAATCCAAAACAAAACTAATATTAAAAAAATATATTACAACAATATTTTATTCTTTTTTTAAATTTTATCTCATCTCATCTCATCTTTGAAAACAAATAGGGCTTAGTTATCTTCTTTTCTTTTATTAGTTTTTATCCCCCAATTTTTGTTATTCTTGACTTTGTTAAGGTTTGTTACTTGTGCAGTGGCTTGAATTTCTTAGGGACTCAGTTTTGGATTATCTCATGACCAAGCATTTCTATTATGAATATCCTGGGTTGTCACCAGAACAGTTAATTGACATAAGATCTGCTTCTGTAAATAATGAATGTTATGCACGATCTGTAGTTAAGTTTGGACTACACAAACACATCTTTCGTGACTCACAAGAACTCGACAAGCAAATAGTTTAAACTAGTAATAATTTTGAGAAGTTATCATTAGAATCAACTTTTGGATGGGATCTCGAGACCACATTCACCAAGGTTATTGCGCTTACTACTGCATTTGTTTTCATGTTGACTTTTATGTTGATGTATGGTTTCCTCTTTCTTTGCTTGCATTATTTTTCTCACCTATATATTCTCTTGACTATCTTCATTTTTAAATGACTTGTCCTTTATACTAGTGGCTGTAATATAGAAAGGTTTTGGCTTTTCATGTTCTTTGATTTTATTCAAGAAATCAGAAGATATTTTCTTATTTGTGACAGGTACTTGGTGATATTATAGTCTCTAGTAGGAGCCATTCTTGTTGATTTAGGATACAGTAAGGAGATAGTCTTTGGCAATATAAGGCCTCCTTTAGAGCCTCTGATCACACTTGAAATGCCAATGTCTCATCCTATGAAGGAGTTGACTAAACTATGCCAAAGAGAGCATTACAATTTAAAAAAGACAAACAAGAATTGTAATGACAGTGAGGATCTTAGTTCCATTACAATAAAGGTAGATGCTAAAGGTTGCTCATTCGAGCATAAAACTATAACTGCCAATGGAAAAACAACAAGAAAATTAGCTTATAAAGAAGTTTTGAAGCCGTTGAAGGATTTTGCTTTACATGGTAAAAGATGAAAGGATAAGAATATAAAGCCTAGGAGAATTTGAACCTACTCATGTCGAGTTATTATGTTGTACTTCTAAGTAGGATTTCTTACAAAGCTCTCGCTTGCTGTAAAGTGATTTTGTAATTCCTTTTCTTGTTTTTGTTTTCTAGCACTCCCTCTAACAATGCGGTGTTGGTTGTTGATATGGCAAATTTTGCCTTATTATTTATAAGTAGCTGTAATAAAAGCAACGTTGTAATTTTGGAATGATACTTGTTTTTTTTATAAGCTTATGATTTCATTTAAAGTTCAAGAACATAAGATAGCTTACAGTAAACAGTTTAGATCTCTAAGATCTTGTTTATTTTTGCAAATAAGATGAGAAGAGCTGCGATTAAAATTTAAAATTGAATAAAATATTATTTATAAAGGACATGCTTCCCACCAATAATACTGACCACATGGTTGACTTGCAATGAACAAAAGAGCGGCACTGGTTGCCCTAAGGACATTCTGATACCTAAGTTAGTATATTAACTTGAGAGTAAGTGTTGTGAAAATGAGGTGGTCATATTTGTTACCTTTTATGGGTTATTTATAGGAAGCAGTGATATGATGGTAACCATCATTGGTTACCCTTCCTGAATGTGTATCCTCTATGATTCCTAGATATTAGGGGGAGGATGGCTCCTATTATTTAGGAGTTATCCTACTCAGGATAACTCCTATTTGGAGTTATCTTGCTCAAAATAGTGGTTGCAATTGCTGATATTTATCTCCAACTTCCTTGGAGATTATTTTCGCGTGGTCATGGTGGTGGGCCTTTAGACCTTAATCCTTCTTGGCCCGTGGTACCAAACCCTTTGGCGTTGATTCCCTGGTCATGGGCCAGGCTACTAGAGGGTTCATATATCCCCTCTAGTTATCTCACTAATTTTCCTTATGCTGTCACATAGAAAATTAAATACTTTTAATCCCCCGCAACTATTACTTATCTCGCTGGTTCATAGGCACGTTTATTTAAGACCTCTTTACCCCTCTAGGGTTTATATTAGTTAAAATGTGTGTCACTGCACCTTCCTATTGTCCCAAAACAATGCTTATGTGAGCTATAACTATTTCTGCACAATAAATGACTTTAAAAATAGGTTATGCAACCATTGTCGTACCCAACCGTTTGCATCCTTGAGAAAAGCTCATGATTGCGTCTCTTGAATTTTATTTTAATAAGCAATAACCCTTGATTTCACTTTCCTTCACACTCTTTGGATTCTTTTACCTACTCATTGCTTCCAACCTTGAACTTCTCTTCGAGCTTTTCTTTCTATTCTCACCAAAAAAATGGTTGGATGTGATTTTTCAAGGAAAACATTTGTGACGCTTTCAAATTTTCCTTAAAAGAATACAGGAAATAGAGGCGTCGGGATGATGACAACACGGGTCACCCACCCCCAATATCAAGCGCTAAGTATGTGAACACGTGATATGCACAAGTAAAAGTAGCAAATAATTGAAGTCAATATCTAAGTACCAGAATTTTTAGAAATATCTTATAAAACAGTTTAACACAAATTCTCTAACAGGAGATTTAATATAGTCATCCCAAAGATAAAATATAAAGATACATAATTATCAAAAACGGGAATAACAATTCCCAAGATAATAAATTATAATACCATACTTCAACAGCAAAACCGTCTCCTTAGGCTTAACCTCCTCGACATCTACATCCAAAATCTACGATGCCAAAAATGGCATCGCAGGTAAGTACAATCCAAACAAACTACAAGATATAGAATATATTCATGCAACAACAATACACATGAACACGACACCATATGCATGAAACTCAAATATCATTTTTTCTCAAAAGAAATAATATAAACACACGCCAATTTTGGCCCAAGATAAACTCCAATAAAAACATCCATTATTTTCTCAAAAATTGATACACGTAAATCCTTTAAAACCACAACCAATTTTCCAAAAAATAGTCCACTTAAAACCAATAATCAAAACTCGCCATTTTTCTAGAAAATGGCCTCAATATCCTTTTTATTAACCGTATGCACCATGATCTCCCATAAGGACTATCCACACACCTTAACTCTCATCATCACACCGAAAGTAACGACCACGCATGTAACTTCGGAACGGGCGATACCTAACTAACCACGCCCAACACGTATCATGACTAGGCATCCCCTAACCCCAGCTAGCAGAGGAGCCATGGAGTCGGCACGAGAGCATTACCATCCCGTCCGATCTCGTTGTCGCCCGGCAACAACCCAAGGGACTTCACTCAGTATATTCCACTCCCGAATAACTAGAGGAGCTCACCGGGATAATGCCCCATCCCGGCTTGGGGTCATGATACACACACACCTGAAAACCATTAACACATTTGAAAACCTAGTTTTCCTTTCCAACACATGAACATGCATGTATTATGCAATGTATACGACATCACACAAAATAATCAACAACCACTAAATTCTAACACCAACCAACACATAGATGTTAATGCAAAAATATATTTAAATCTTAAAATTCATTTGTAATATTCTTATAGCAGGTAAAATCATAGATCATCAAACAAGCGCCGATCAACGGCGCTCATAGCGGTCACTTCGTACGTTGGCTAAAATGCTCGGCTAAAATGGCTAAAATACCCATTGAAGAGTGAAGAATCTCATGAAGGTGGTGGTGAGACGGTGCAACCACCGGAAGGTGGCGGATCGGCTCAAAATGGGTGAAAATTCATTTTCGAAGTTAGAGTTGTACAAGGAAGGTGGGGTCGCGGTTTGAGGAGCTAAGTTAAGGGGGTGGTCAACTGAGGTAAGGGAGCACTTTGGTGGCGACGGTGAGGCTAATGATGGTGGCAAGCGGCGGCTGGGTTGCTCAACCCATGGGTTAAAAACTCATTTTGAATGGAGGAGTAAATGGCAGAACTGGGTTGCTTTGGGCAGTGGGTTATACTCGTTGGAGTGTGGGGAGGTTGCTGGTAGGTCACTGGCGCCATAGGTGGCCGGCAGTAGTCACAAAAAGAGGGAAAAGCCATGAAAGGAATTTTCGGGTGGGTGGCTGTGCAGGGAAGGTGAGGTTGCCGAAGGTGACACCTCTGGTACCGTTGGACTCGCCGGCCTGTAGGGGTGATTTTGGGCTGGGCGGTGTCACCGGACGGCGACACACAACGGCACTGGGTGAAGAAGGGAGAAACGGGCGAGAGATGAGAGGGAGAGGGGGGCGTCGCGCGAGTCCAGGGGGAAGAAAAAGAGAAAGAAATAAATAAAAAGAAGAAAAAATAAAAGAAGAAAAAATAAAAAGGAAAAAAAGAAATAAAAAAGCTACTACAAAAACAGCACAATAAATTAAATAAAAACCAACTAAAAATGCTACAATTCAATATTAATAAAGTAACATATTTACAACCCCACAATAATCTAATTTAATTTAAAGAATAATTTAAATATAAAATACTAGTTTATATAAAGAAAGCACATCAAATAAACTCACATAATAAATAAAGAAATTTTAACTCCAATCATTAAAATGATTACCACATTAAAATTAATAAGGAAAACAATATAACTCAACATTTCAACCTAAAATAACATAAAACTAATATAAACTAACTAATAGTTCAAATAATAAATTTTAAACAAAAAAAAACACAACCAATAATATTATTAAAATAAATTTAAACAATCAATAACAAAAATAAAGACAATACATAAAAATATACAAAATCTGGGAACTCACATCTAAGGGTGAGTCTTCCTCATCCTGAAAACCCGCTTCCTTTGAGGAGTTCTCCTAGCATTTTATTCTTGACATTGTTGATTTTGTTGATATTCGGGAACACTATCGCATTCTCAATTCTTTGGATATTAGTATCCCCAATGTTGGATATATTGATAGGGAAGGTTATGCTGGAAATGTAACCCTCACCATCTGCACCCTGTCTCATTGGCTTTGTTTTCCTTTTATTCGTACAAAACGCGACGTTCTAGACTTTCTCAAGCTTGCCCCTGCCCAACGTCACAACAAGGTGTGTTGCCTTTTTATATGTGTCTACGTGGTTTTTCGCAAGGTCCTAGAGCCTCTTGGGAATGACTACCCTGACTTGACAGTGAATGACTTTCTAACCTTCTATAGCGTGATGACACTGTCAACTAACATCTACAGCGTTTGCGCTTGAGGGCAGCGCTTGGCTACTCTCTAGGGGTGTTACTCTAATACCAAGCAATAGATTAGCATGTTCTTTTTTATTTCTAGTGGCGACTGAGCTACTAGTGAAATAAACATAAAAGACTATCCCATTAAGGCCAATTAGGGAGAAATCCCCAATAACAAGAGTCTTTTGTTGGGCTTGACTTATAGGCAACGCTTTCGCACTGAATTGGTTTGCAATTGGGCCAAAGAAAACGATAACATTAGTTTATGGTCAAATGACCTTCTTTCTTCCAATAGTATAGGTAGATTTTTAGTTATGCCGAGTCGCGACCATGTTTGAAGACATAATCTTGAAGCCTCCCTTCCCCTATCAAAAGAAGTGCTCCCCAAACTAGGGGGCCCAAGATGAAACGCCCTCGCAATGAGGGCAACAAAATAATTACTGTGATCGTTTCTGCTACAGAGGTGGTGCAGAGGATCAGTAGAAATGCCATTGTATCTAGAGAGGCCACATCGGTTGCTTCTCCTACTAGGACCTCTCTTCCCTTGAGTCCAGTTCTTGATGACTTAGGCTCACTGATGAAGAAAGCTAGCGTAGATTCGTCGAATGCCTATAATTTTGAGGCCCCCTCGAGGGGTGACAACAGGAGCACTCCCACCTTTGAGTTCCCAACTATTCACTCTCTTGTTTCTACACCCTGTGGCAACTTGAGTGATATATGCTCCACCTTATCTCTAAAGTAACTTCCACTTTCGTTGGTGAGGTGGAGGTTGGAGATGACAATGCTCTCAATTGTCGTGAGACCATGCCTACAACCACATCAAGTGGTGATACCCCGCCTACCGATTATGAAAGGGTGTCGATCCCTTCAACTTCTCCTTCCTCATTTGGTGGTGATGGGGATATAACCCCTTGTGTGGGAGACGGGTTCTCCTTTGAGGTGGGGATTGAAGTTCCTACAAGTTATCCAGACATGAGTACTCGCAATGTTCTCGAAGATAAAGGGACTGCCACCAGTGATCTAGGCACTATTAGAGAGGTCGGATAGTGGTTTTAGGTTAGATTGGCAATGCATTGGCCGAGGGGGCATCCACTCCTTATTTTGAGGCAAATACTTTCCCCCTCTTGGGCCTTGGGCGGCTATTGCCCAGCCCAACTAGAGCCTTGGTGATGGACAATGCAAATGAAGTAAAGGATGAGAGTCCTCGTTGTGCACTGCCTCCTTCAAGACTAGTTGTAGAGATTAATAAACACTTGAAGGAGATGTTGTCCCCAGTAAGATTTCCTTCTAGTTTTTTGTTTGTGCAATATTTGTCTTACTTACTTAATGGTTGCTTATGTCGTAGTGGTTATGTTTGTGCCGAACATTGACGCCTTGGCGGAATGGCTAGTCAGTGATAGAACTAACTTGAAGGTTGAGGTCCGTGAGAGGTGAATCTTTTATTTCTATGCCATAAAAGATTAGATCATCTTTCTAATGAAAGGGATGAGCTTCAGTGTTACATGGATCAGGAGGATGGATAGATCCATGCCTTGGAAGAAGACATGAACTCTCTTTGTGAGGAGTTATATGGCCTACACTTCGAGCTCCTGCATGTTCGAAACCTCCACGCCCGCTATTGTTTTGCCTTGCATTCAGTAGACACAGCTAAAGCTTCCACTAAGGCTAAACTGTTGCATCTAAAGGGAGACTTGAAGTCTTCGTGGCGGTCCCAAGCAAATGCTGAGAGAAGGTGTTAAGAGGCAACTAAGTCTTTAGCTTTTTCCAAGAAAAAGCATGCAAAGGCGGCTTAGAAGTTTTCTCAAAAGAAAAAGGCGTGGTACAAGGAGCGCCATAAGAAATATGTCTAGATTGCTGACCTGCATGAGGACCTATAAAGGGTGGAGGCTAGGTGCGAGAAGTACCCCTAGGAACGTGCAATGATAGACAAAAATCAGGACCAAACCCTTGAGAGGTACGCCTAACTGATTTGAACGCATGACCAAATGAAAATGGATAAAGCTGGGCTGGAGTCATCGTTGGCCATCGCCATTAATGAAGTGGCATGTTTACGACCCCAGGTGTTTTCTACCTAGGCTATCCAGGATCAAGCTTTTGGGTTTGGGTATGGGGCTAGACTCTTTTGGCTGTGGGTGCACCTTCTTACCAATCCTTTGATTGACTTGAGAGATCTGAACTTGGAGGAGCTTGATCTAGATGTAGTTGTAGTTCAGTATCTAGATACATTGGGGCGAGAGGAAATGCCCAATGCCTTCCTGCACCCACCACTTGCTGAGTAGCCCTTCCCTTCGATTTCGATAATTACTTGGGCCCTTGTTTTGGGCATTGTACTTTTTTTTATATTTTTGATGCTTTCTTTTGCTTTTGATGACTACTTGAGCTCTTCCACAACCTTTCTGTTTCACGGGTCATAGGATTCTTTGACCTCAACGCCCTTCTTGATGCGTAGGTCATGGTGTTCTGTGACCTTCATGCCCTTTTTGTTGCGCAGGTCATGGGATTCTTTGACTTTCATGCCCTTTTGTTTCATGAGTCATGGGGTTCTCTGACCACCATATCCTTTAGGCCTTTTCGTTGCGTAGGTTGTAGGGTTCTTTGACCATCACGCATTTCTTAATAATGTGTGGGTCACGGGAATTTTTGACCTTCATGCCCTTCTGGACACAAGGGTCATGGGATTCTTTGACCTCCACGCCCTTCTTGTTACGCAAGTCATGGACTCGTGAGGTTCTTTGAACTCCACACCCTTCTTGCTTGATCTTCAATGGTTTGAATACTCGCATGCTTTATTATTATAGATCTTATTAAAATGTAAATTTTGAAATATTAACAAAAAATTGTCCTTAAATAAATGCATAAAGAAGTAAATCCCTATGGAACTATTTTAAGTGCTTGACATTCCACGGGTGTTATAGTTCTCTCCCTTCACTGTTTTTGAGCCAGTATGACCTTGGGGGGTTGTTGGCAACTACTACATAAGGCCCTTTCTATCATGAGCCGAATTTTCCTTCATCCTAAGTCGTAACGTCTGTCTCTCTCAAGACCAGGTCGTCGACCTTGAAGGACCTGCGCTTAACCCATTTGTTGAAATACTGCTCGGCTTTCCATTTGTTGGGGACATTTTGGACTTCAGCTTCCTCTATTACTTCTTCAAGTAGGTCCAGCTGCTCGCAGAGAGTTTGGTTATTCTGTGCATGGTTGAAGTGGCTAGTTCGGTATATGGGCAAGCTGACCTCCACAAGGGCGACCACCCCACTACCAAAGGCCTAAGGTGTGCTTCGCCTATTGGGGCTTTTACCAAGGTCCTGTATAGCCGTAAGACCCCTAGGAGTTCCTCCACCCACTCGCCTTTATGGTCACCTAGTTTCTTTTTTAAGATTCCAAGTAGGAACTTGTTTGTCAACTTTGTCTGCTCGTTCACCCAAGGATGCCCGAGCATGTAGTGATCTGAGTCGAACTATCTCCATTGTTAGAGATAATGGGTTTGGGATTCCAAAGATGCCCACAATGTTCTTCCATAGGACTTTAGTGACCATTTTGGCTGTTATAGTTGTCAGAATTTCTACATTCGCCCACTTGGTGAAATAGTTCACCGCCTATAAGATGTTTCACCCCCTTTCCTTGTGAGAATGGGTCAACCAAGTCAACTCCCTACTAGGCAAAAGGCTATGGAACCGTAATGGAGGACAGTTTTTCAAGTGAGCAGTGGGGAATTAGGGCAAAGGCTTGACACTGAGTGCATTTCTTTGCAAACTGTTTTGCATCTTTGAGAGAGTTGGGCTAGTAATACCCTGTCTGCAATGCTTTCGTCGCCAATGACTTCCCGCCCGAAGGGTTACCACAAACACCATCATGTATATCTGTAAGGATGCATTGGACTTTTTTAGGTGAGACACACCTTTGTAAGGAGGTCGCAAAGCCTTTCCTGTATAAGATGTTGTTGATCATGACAAATCGTGTTGATTTCCTCTTAATATTCTTAGCGGCTTCTTTTCCCTCAAGGAATTTGCCCTTTTCTATGTATTTTTCTATTTCTTTGGCCCATTCTGGTGTTCTGGAGTGCACATATTTGAGTGGGATACCCACCACTGGCACTTCAATCACCTTCTTTAGTACTTCCCACGACAATTCCATGTCATCCCTAGCCGACGTCATCTTTGCTAGTTTGTCTGCCCCTAAGTTATTTGCCCTAGGCACTTGCATTATGGAGAAGTATGTGAATTGGTCGCAAAGGAAAGCACTTGTTCAAGGTATTTCTTTAGCTTCTCTCCCTTGGTGGCGTAGGTCCCAGTGACCTGATTTACCACTATTTGTGAGTCGGCTTTACCTCGACTTGATTGGCACCTACAGCTTTGGCGGTTGACAACCTCACTATTAATGCCTTGTACTCGTCCCTAGCATCTACGACTTACTCATCTTTTACCAAAGGTGGCAGTGGTGGGTGTTCCTCTGTGCCTTCTACCAAGCATATTGTGGGTGGCACTGCCTTTAACTCTTGGACATAACATTCTAGCACTAGGATCTGCTCACCCCAAACTTCACTAACTCTTGCTTCTACCGGGAACAGAGCCTTTATGACAAGTTCATCATGTAGGGATTGTGTGGGTGCTTTGACCCATAGTAACTAGGAGTGAGATGGTGCTTATAAGTAGAACAGTCTTGAAAATCCTTTGAGTAGAAAAGGTGATGGGCGCAATCTGTTAGGGTTGATACCCATCCTGGTGAAACCAACCCAAAAAATGATGTTGGTTGAACTACCTTTGTCAACCATCACTCGCGTGGTGGTGTAGTTGGCTATCAATAGCGTAACTACAAAGGTGTCATCATGGGGGTATATAACCCCTCCGTAGTCTTCGTCTTTGAACGAAATGGTTAGGGTAGTTCTGAACTTGGGGTACTTGTACGGTCTATCTGTCATGTACACCTCGTGATATCTAGCCCTGCAAGCATGGGCTTTTCTGCTTGATGATGTGGCATTGCCTCCTGCAAAACCCCCTATTATATGTAGATCTCTCCTAGAGGAGCTTGTTCCTGACCCCTTCTTGGGTGAGGGGAGTTGTTTCTTCTTTCCCTCCTGTTTTTGTCACTTTGGACTCCTATTGCGCATATGCTTCCGCTATCGGCCTTTTTCTCTTTGTGGTTTAAGATAGTCAGCTAACATCTTCTCCACTTCCAGCCATCTCTTTGACAATGTATTATATCCAACTTTTTTTTGCCTGTTTCGTGAGAAAATCTAAAAAACAATAATTTTTCTGTTGACAAATACTGTCAATAATATGAGTTTTCTTATGAAACACAAACACAAAACCCTTCAAACACATGATCTATCTTATGATGCCTCTCTTAATTCTGTTTCTTGAGTTTTAACCTTGTTTGGATTAGGCCCATTTGGACACAAAGAAATCTCATCTCATCTCATTTCAACCAACAATCTCACTACTATTCACAACCCATCTCAACTCATCTCATATAATCACTACAACTTTCTCAAACTCCCACACAAAATAAAATAAATAATTCAAGTTTTTCAAATTTTAATTTTATTCAACTTTCATCTCATCTTATATCATCTCAACTCACTATCAAAACCTCTTTAGTTATCTTACTTCTCTTTGTTTGTTAGTCTTTATGACCTTCTTAAACTAATTAGATAACCCTCGATTTTTATTATTCTTGACTTTGTTAAAGGTTTGTGTTGAACCCAAGGTTTCAAGTTTCATGTAAATCTACAAATGGATTTTGATGATAACAAATGAATCCAAAGAATAAAGGAGTCTCAAGCTCAAGTTGTCCACACAATATAATCAAGCACATCAAGGAAGCAAGCATGAGAAAGAAGGGAACAAGTTCACATTAAAATCATAGAGTAATATTGTAAATATCTTAAAAATTCAAAATTAGGATTAAGGCTCAAAATTAATATTTTATCATAAAGCATTAAAATACATTTTTCACATGTGCATGATATTTTGAAAATTAAATTTGAAAATTTTGAAAGATGATTGATTGTCATCTTTCACATGTGCATGACATGGTTAAAGGTTTGAACTTTGAAAATTTTGAAAGATGATTGATTGTCATCTTTCACATGTGCATGACATGATTAAAGGTTTGAATTTTGAAAATATTAAGATAATTGATTGTCATCTTTCACATGTGCATGATATGATTAAATGTTTGAACTTTGAAAATATTAAGATGATTGATTGTCATCTTTCACATGTGCATGTATTATTTGAATATTTTCAAAAGTGGTAGATGCTTTTCTTGACTTATGCAAAAGGTAGATGTCTTTATTTGAAAATTTTGAAAAGTAAAGTGTGCTCCTTTTGTCATATGCAAAAAGTAAAAGATTATGTTTGAAATTTTTGAAAAGTAAAGTGTGCTCCTTTTGTCACATGCAAAAAGTAAAAATATTAGATTTGAAATTTTTGAAAAGTAAATAATGATGTTTTTGATATGGGAATCTTTTCAAATTTGAAATTGAAAAATCATTTGCCTATAAATAGCTCACTTGAGTTTTGCAAAATTCACAACAAGAGCTTACACATCTATTGCTAAGTTTTGCATCATTTCTTCAAAGCTCTCATTCTCTCTTTTCTAAAGTTTTGAGCCTTAATTCTTGTTCTTGTTGAGAGAGATATAGGTTGCGCTGTATTGTTTCTATCTCACTCATTGAGGAGTGTACTTTGATAGTCTACCTACTATCAACTCTTGTATTTGTAAAAGGGTGTGTATAACCCTTGTGTGTGTAGAAGGTGTTCTACACGGGAAATAGTTAAATCACCAAGTGTGAGGTGATTGGAAGTGTAGAAGGTGTTCTACACGGGGAAAAGTTAAATCACCAAGTGTAAGGTGATTGGAAGTGTAGAGGGTGTTCTACACGGATTCTTTGGAGCGGTGCTGCTCAAAGGTGTAATAGGTTTCTATCTCCACCTAAAGGAGATTGAATAGTGGATTTGGGGATCCTCAAGAGGTAGCTTGAGGCGAGGACGTAGGCAGTGGGGCCGAACCTCGTTAACATACTGAGTTTGCTTCTCTCTTACCTTTACTCTTTATATTTATTATTGTTTCATATTTTTTTTATATTTTATATTATATATTTGATTTATAATTGTTAATTTCTTAAATACAACTCAATTCACCCCCCTCTTGTGTTAGTCATCTGGGTAACAATTGGTATCAGAGCTAGTTGACCTGTACTGTTCATACAGGTAGATCACTCATGGGAACTCTCGCTTGTGACTGTGTCACCGAAGCAAGACTCTCCGACCATGGGTGACGGTGCACCGGTAGAGACGGTGGCCGGCTAGTCTGGTAGGTACAGTTGTTAGGTGATATAGGTGCGGCCTATGATCAGTAACAATTGGTATCAGAGCTAGAGCTCTATTATAAGATTAACTATCTTTTGAGTTAAGATCTTATGGCTAACATTGCAGCTTCATTTCGTGAAGGTCAATCCAACAGTCGGCCTCCACTCTTTTGTGGAGACAATTACTCATTCTGGAAAGTTAGAATGAGAATATTTCTTCAGGCTCAAGGTCGAGAAATCTGGAAATGCATTGTAAATGGATCTTATATTCCAACAAAAGTGATTGATGGAGTAAAGGTCAAAAAGGAAGAAGAAGAGTTTGATCGTGAAGACGATAGACTTTATACTTTGAATTTAACAGCTATGAATTTATTATATAATGCTCTCAATGGTAATGAATTTAATAGAGTAATGACTTGTGCTACAGCAAAGGAAATTTGGGATAACTTGGAAGTTACTTATGAAGGAATTTCTCAAGTCAAGGAATCAAAAATTTATATTCTTACTTATGAATATGAAATGTTTAAGATGAATGATGATGAATCTATTTCTAGTAGTACACTCGTTTTACTAACATCATAAACAGCTTGACAGCTCTTGGCAAAGTTTATTCCAAAGTGGAGATAGTAAGAAAAATTCTCAACTCTCTACCAAAACGTTGGGAATCAAAAGTGACAGCGATTCTTGAAGCTAGAGACCTCAAGAAGCTCGAAGTAAATGAACTCATCGGGTCACTTATCACCCATGAGTACACATTGAAAAGAGGAGAAGAAGAAGGAAAGTCAAAGAAGAGTTTGGCACTTAAAGCTGTTCCACATGAAAGTGAAAGTGATGAAGATGGGGAAAATGACGACAAAGATGAAGAAGTTGCGATGATAACAAGAAGAATTCAGAGGTTCTTAAAGAAAAATAAAACTCCTCCAAGAAAATCTTTCAAAAAGTTCTCCAAGAAAGATTCAGGCAAAAAAGCAATGAAAGCTACATGGGATGATGATTCAAGTAGCTCAGATAGTGAAGTAAGCAATGGAGAATCAGCAAATCTTTGTCTTATGGTTAAAGATGACATTGAGGTAACAAATCTTGATAATATTGAAGATCCTTCATATGAAGAATTGCAAAATGTTTTAGAAGAGGTATATGAGGAATTTGAAAAATTGGGTATCAAGTATACTGTTTTGAAAAAGAAAAATTCTTCTTTAACAAATGAAATTGATATTTTAAGAAAAGAAAGTATTGTTTTGAAAGATAAAAATTTTGAGTTGAAGAAAAAGAAAACTGATTTAGAAAATATTATTGAAAAATTTACGAATGGAAAAAGAAATTTTGAAAAACTTCTTGGTAGTCAAAGATGTGTTTTTGATAAGGCAGGCTTGGGATATATGCCAAAACAAAAATACAAATCTTATAAAAACTTCTTTGATAATTTTTCTAAATCAAAATCCAATATTCAAAATTCTTTTCATAAAAATAATTTTGTTAAAAAAGGATACTATTATAATCACTCAAGTTCTTCATATATGTCACATGCTATTTGCAATTTTTGTAATAGAAATGGTCATAATTATTTTGCTTGTCCTATTAGAAGAAAACATACAATGACTATTAGGACCATATGGGTACCTAAAAATCTTATTTCTTCTAATACTAATAAATAAAGGACCCAAAGAACTTGGGTACCAAGAAAAATCATTTTAATTGTTTTTATAGGTATGCATGACGTCTTCCACGAACAAAAATAAATGGTTTTTAGATAGTGGATGTTCAAGACACATGACGGGAGACAAGACTAAGTTCTTTGATCTTAGATCTAAAGAAGAAGGACACGTGACATTTGGAGACAACTCGAAAGGGAAGATCGTGGGAATAGGTAAAATTGGTAATGAGTCTTCTCTTATAATTGAAGATGTTCTACTTGTTGAAGGTTTAAAACATAATCTTTTAAGCATAAGTCAATTATGTGATAAAGGATTTACAGTTACTTTCAAAATGGATAAGTGCATTATATTGAATGATTATGATTGTAATATTTGTTTTATTGCTTTTAGAAGTAACAATGTTTATACAATTGATTTTGAAGAAATTACCTCACAAGATGCGATTTGTTTTTCAGCTCAAAATGAAACTAATTGGTTATGGCATAGAAGACTAGGTCATGCCAATATGGAACTTATTTCCAAACTTTCAAAAAAATGATCTTGTAAGAGGTTTACCAAAGGTAAATTTTCTTAAAGACAAAATTTGTGATGCATGCCAATTTGGTAAACAAACAAAAACTTCTTTTAAAATCAAGAAACATATTTCCACTACGAGACCACTGCAACTGATACACATGGATCTTTTTGGACCAAATAGAGTTGCAAGTTTAGGAGGAAAATATTATGCATTTGTTGTTGTTGATGACTTCTCTAGATATACTTGGGTCATCTTTCTTACTCATAAAGATGAGGCACATAATGCTTTTACCAAGTTATGCAAGAGAATTCAAAATGAAAAGGGTTATACTATTTCAAGTATCCGAAGTGATAGGGGAAAAGAGTTTGTTAATAAAAATATTGAAATATTTTGTGATGAAAATGGTTTTGTGCATAATGTTTCTGCTCCTCGAACTCCTCAACAAAATGGGGTAGTAGAAAGGAAAAATAGATCTCTTCAAGAGATGGCAAGAACAATGCTCAATGAGAACAACTTGCCTAGTTATTTTTGGGCTGAAGCGGTAAGTACTGCATGTTATGTTATAAATAGAGTTATGCTAAGGTCTAAATTAGATAAAACCCCCTATGAGCTTTGGAATGAGAAAAAACCCAACATTTGTTACTTTCATGTATTTGGATGCAAATGTTTTATTTTAAATGACAGAGATAATTTAGGCAAGTTTGATGCAAAATCTGATGAAGGTATCTTTCTCGGGTATTCTACTAATAGTAAAACTTATAGAGTATTCAATAAAAAGACTTTGACTGTACAAGAATCTATGCATGTAGTATTTGATGAATCTAATTCTCTACTCTTCAAGAAATCTATTGATGAAGAAACAGGAGGTATAAATAATACGGAAAGTCTCAATCTCAACAAAGAGAATACAATAGAGGAAGTCCAACATGGAGATATCAGGAAAGATCATCAAAATTTAATACAAGATGCAACCAAACAGTGGAAATTTGTGAAAGATCATCCAGTGGAACAAATTCTGGGGGAACCTTCACGAGGTGTAAGCACTCGATCATCTCTTAGAAATATTTGCAATCATACTGCTTTTCTATCTCAGATTGAACCTAAAAATATTGATGAAGCACTTCTTGATGAATCTTGGATTCTAGCTATGCAAGAAGAGCTTAATCAATTTGAAAGAAATGATGTTTGGACACTTGTTCCTAAACCAAAAAATCATACTATTATTGGAACAAAATGGATTTTTAGAAACAAGAAATATGAGTCCGGAGTCATTACTAGAAATAAGGCTCGACTTGTAGCCCAAAGTTTCAATCAAGAAGAAGGAGTCGATTATGATGAGACATATGCACCAGTCGCAAGATTAGAAGCTATTCGAATGCTACTTGCATATGCTTGTTATAAAGCTTTCAAACTTTTTCAAATAGATGTTAAAAGTACTTTCTTAAACGGTTTTATAAATGAAGAGGTATATGTTGAGCAACCTCCAGGTTTTGAAAATCATATTTCTCCAAATCATGTTTTCAAACTCACAAAAGTACTATATGGACTCAAACAAGCTCCTAGAGCGTGGTACGAGAGACTTAGTGGTTTCTTGATTAAAAAAGGCTTTTCAAGAGGAAAAATTGATACAACTCTTTTCATTAAATACGAAAATGATGATATTCTTTTGATTCAGATTTATGTTGATGATATAATATTCGGTGCTACTAATGAAAATATGTGCCAAGTTTTTGCTAAGACTATGCAGGAAGAATTTGAAATGAGCATGATGGGAGAGCTTACATTCTTTCTCGGATTGCAAATTAAGCAAGCAAAAAGTGGGACATTCATCAATCAATCGAAATATATTAAGGAATTGCTGAAAAAATTTGGGATGGAAGGTGTTAAGGAAACTGGAACACCAATGAGTCCATCCACTAAACTTGATAAAGATGAAACCGGTAAACTAGTTGACTCGAAGGTATATCGAGGTATGATTGGTAGCTTATTATATTTGACAGCCAGTAGACCAGATATTATGTTTAGTGTGTGCTTATGTGCACGCTTTCAATCATCTCTAAAAGAATCACATTTAATTGCAGTTAAGCGCATTCTTAGATATCTTAGTGGTACAATTAACTTAGGGTTATGGTACCCTAAGCACACATCTTTCGATCTAATCAGCTACACAGATGCAGATTATGCTGGCTGTATAATAGATCGAAAAAGCACTAGTGGAGCATGTCACTTCTTAGGTCGTGCACTAGTTTCTTGGTTTAGTAAAAAACAAAATTCTGTTGCACTATCTACTGCTGAGGCAGAATATGTTGCTGCGGGTAGTTGTTGTGCTCAAGTTCTTTACATGAAGCAACAACTTGAGGATTTTAAACTTATGTACAATCACATTCCAATCAAATGTGATAATACAAGTGCTATAAATCTTTCAAAGAATCCAATACAACATTCTCGGACCAAACATATTGAAATTAGATATCATTTTCTTAGAGATCATGTGCAAAAGGGCGATATTGTATTAGAATTCACTAGTACACATGATCAATTGGCAGACATTTTCACAAAACCCCTACCAGAAGATAGACTATGCATGATTAGAAGAGAAATAGGAATGATGCATGCCATGGATATCTGCTAGATACTTTGATTTCATTATCTTAAATGACCTACAGAAACTTGAGACGTTTAGCCTCATCATTCAAATGCATTTGCTCCTCATAAATCATCATGCCATTCTTGTCTAAAGGATTAGGCAATCGAAATGAAGAGGTAAGCAAGGATTTCAAATCCTTATTCTGTTGCTTTAATTCTACTATTTTTTTTGTTTGACTCATAAACAAGTCATTGAAGTACAGATACAGTCTCGTTAAGCTTCTCAATTTCGCGAGTTTTGGACTGCAACCGAGCAGAAAACGCAACAATAGATGATGAGTATCGAGTTCCGAGACCCACAAGCTCGTAAATGGCGTCATGATCTGATTTATTAGCTAAATCAGTCTCTTGTTGCTTCATGGCACCCACGACAGATGCAGAAATAGATTGAGACTGAGGTGAAGGATACCTCAAATCTTGATCAAGAGAAGCACTGAAGGGAATTCTACAAGCCATTGAAAAATTGTAGAATGAGAATGCAAGCAAATTGCAAAGATGAGAAGAAAGCTTGATGCGAAATAGATAAAGCTAAGGATTGCTCTTATAGAAACGGAAATAAGAACAAGACAAACTTACAAATCATGATAATATCTCATTTTTCAGCAACATCAAGCGGATCAAATCTCTGCACCGAATTGCCAGAGCTACGCCTCCAGCCTTTGCAGATTTTTTTGGGCACGGGTGGTTTTAATTATTCAGCTCTTTACAAAATCTCCTTCCGCACCGAATTACCGGAACTAGGCCTCCAGCCTTTGCAAGTTTTGTCGAACACGTGTGGCTACGCACCGAATTCTCTACAATCTCTACTAACGCAGCGTTTTATTTATCTATTGGTTATTGCAGGAATATATCTTATTGATCTAATTATGATTCCTTTTTAATGATGCCAAAAGGGGGAGAAGTTTTAGACTAGAACATTAACATTATTTAAATTGCTAAACTTGTTATATATGCTTGGAATTATATTTATATTTTTGCTTGAAAAACTAACGCACATTCTCAGGGGGAGCTTAAGTATTAATACAGGATTCAGATTCTATCAAGCATTTGTCATCATCAAAAAGGGGGAGATTGTTGAACCCAAGGTTTCAAGTTTCATGTAAATCTACAAATGGATTTTGATGATAACAAATGAATCCAAAGAATAAAGAAGTTTCAAACTCAAGTTGTTCACACAATATAATCAAGCACATCAAGGAAGCAAGCATGAGAAAGAAGGGAACAAGTTCACATTAAAATCATAGAGTAATGTTGTAAATCTCTTAAAAATTCAAAATTAGGATTAAGGCTCAAAATTAATATTTTATCATAAAGCATTAAAATACATTTTTCACATGTGCATGATATTTTGAAAATTAAATTTGAAAATTTTGAAAGATGATTGATTGTCATCTTTCACATGTACATGACATGGTTAAAGGTTTGAACTTTGAAAATTTTGAAAGATGATTGATTGTCATCTTTCACATGTGCATGACATGATTAAAGGTTTGAATTTTGAAAATATTAAGATAATTGATTGTCATCTTTCACATGTGCATGACATGATTAAATGTTTAAACTTTGAAAATATTAAGATGATTGATTGTCATCTTTCACATGTGCATGTTTTATTTGAATATTTTCAAAAGTGGTGGATGCTTTTCTTGACTTATGCAAAAGGTAGATGTCTTTATTTGAAAATTTTGAAAAGTAAAGTGTGCTCCTTTTGTCATATGCAAAAAGTAAAAGATTATGTTTGAAATTTTTGAAAAGTAAAGTGTGCTCCTTTTGTCACATGCAAAAAGTAAAAATATTAGATTTGAAATTTTTGAAAAGTAAATGATGATGTTTTTGATATGGGAATCTTTTCAAATTTGAAATTGAAAAATCATTTGCCTATAAATAGCTCACTTGAGTTTTGCAAAATTCACAACAAGAGCTTACACATCTATTGCTAAGTTTTGCATCATTTCTTCAAAGCTCTCATTCTCTCTTTTCTAAAGTTTTGAGCCTTAATTCTTGTTCTTGTTGAGAGAGATATAGGTTGCGCTGTATTGTTTCTATCTCACTCATTGAGGAGTGTACTTTGATAGTCTACCTACTATCAACTCTTGTATTTGTAAAAGGGTGTGTATAACCCTTGTGTGTGTAGAAGGTGTTCTACACGGGAAATAGTTAAATCACCAAGTGTGAGGTGATTGGAAGTGTAGAAGGTGTTCTACACGGGGAAAAGTTAAATCACCAAGTGTAAGGTGATTGGAAGTGTAGAGGGTGTTCTACACGGATTCTTTGGAGTGGTGCTGCTCAAAGGTGTAATAGATTTCTATCTCCACCTAAAGGAAATTGAATAGTGGATTTGGGGATCCTCAAAAGGTAGCTTGAGGCGAGGGCGTAGGCAGTGGGGCCGAATCTCGTTAACATACTGAGTTTGCTTCTCTCTTACTTTTACTCTTTATATTTATTATTGTTTCATATTTTGTTTATATTTTATATTATATATTTGATTTATAATTGTTAATTTCTTAAATACAACTCAATTCACCCCCCCTCTTGTGTTAGTCATCTGGGTAACAGTTTATTACTTGTGCAGCGGCTTAAATTTCTTGGGGACTCAGTTTTATTATCTCATGACCAAGCATTTCTACTATGAATATCCTGGCCGGTTGTCACCAAGACAGTTAACTGTCATGAGATCTGCTTCTATAAATAATGCATGTTATGCACGATCTACAGTTAAGTTTGGACTGCACAAACACGTGCGTCGTGACTCACAAGGACTCGACAAGCAGATAGTTAAAAGTTGTACCAATTTTGAGAAGTTATCTTCAAAATCAACTTTTGGATTGGATGTTGTGACCACATTCACCAAGGTTATTGCACTTATTGCTGTAATTGTTTTCTTGTTGACTTTTATGTTGATGTTTGGTTTCCTCTTTCTTTGCTTGTATTATTTTCTCCACCTATTCTCTTGATCCCATTCTTCTTCTTCTTGTTTTTTTTTTTAAAAGACCTTTACACTTGTGGGTGTACAAAGGTTTTGGCTTTTCATGTTCTTTGATTTTATTTTAGAAATCATAAGCTATTTTCTTATTCATGACAAGTACTTGGTGATATTATAGAGTCTCTAGCAGGAGCCATTCTTGTTGATTCAGGATACAATAAGGAGATAGTCTGTGTCAGTATAAGGCCTCTTTTAGAGCCTCTGATCACATCTGAAAATCCAATGTCTCATCCTGTAGATGAGTTGACTAAACTATGCCAAAAAGAGGGTTACAATTTGGAAGAGGCAAACAAGAACCGCAACGACAGCGAGGGTCTTAGTTACATTACAGTAAAGGTGGATGCTAAAGGTCTCCCATTCGAGTATACGACTACAGCTGCCAACAGAAGAATAGCAAGAAAATTAGCTTATAATGAAGTTTTGAAGTCCTTGAAGGATTTCCCCTTACATGGTAAAAGTTGAAAGGATAAGAATATAAAGCCTAGGAGAATTTGCACAATATATTCATGTTGAGTTATTACTGTTATATTTCTTGAGTATGATCACTTACAAAGCTCTCATTTGCTATAAAATGATTTTGTAATTCCTTTTCTTGTTTTTGTTTTCTGGCTCTCCCTCTAACAGAGTGGTGTTGGTTGTTGATACGGCATATTTTGCCTTATTATTTGTAAGTAGTTGCATTAAAAGCTACGTTGTAATTTTGGAAGTGTACTTGTTTTTAGTAAAGGTATTGTCATACCCTTTGGCTTCGGTCCGACTTGCTAAGTTTGCTGCTTGGACAAGTTAATATTCTCTCTCTCTCTCTCTCTCTCTCTCTCTCTCTCTCATAATATATATAGAGTATTTTAACCAACTTTGATATTTACATGCAAATGTAACTGTCTGTTTTAAAATACAACTGTTCTTATTTATTTTCAAACTATTTCATTATTATTCACAAATTATTTATTATTATTTACAAATTATTCACTATTCTTTCACAAAGTACTTCACTACTATTTACAAATATTCTAAATATTCCCAAACGAGCCTAAGTACTGATTACACCACCAGAGCAATTTTTTAGTTCTTCAAACAGATCTATAGTGTTGTAGTAATTATAGTTTAATATAACTGATATATTATATCTTAAGTAACTTTTATTCAAGTAATTCATTTATGAAACCAGTTAAAAGTGTGACACACAGATGTGACTGAAATGGCAAAATCTATTATAAAGAGAAGCATTGCTCATTATAACATTACTAATAACGTGGTTAAAGAGGATATTGTTGGGTCCTATAATTCAGTTAAAGTATTTTTTTATTATTATTATTTAAAAGCTCAATAAAGTAATTTAATATTTAGGAAACAATGGCCCCCTATTTATAGAGTAATACGTCTAAGAGATTATTTAAAAGCTTGTAAATATTTATGCGACGTGTTGAGGTTACTTTGTATGTAAAGGCCCATGAGAACATAGCCCAAGGGTCCTTGTTAGACCACTACGTAGCCTAAGAGAGTCGCTAAAAGCCCATAAAATGGCCCAGTAAATTTTTCTACTATACATGAAATTATTTTTTCAAAAAATGTAATACATACAGTTAGATTGGTTGAGTTGTAAAAGAATGGTAGATATATCATTCCCTAAGAAAAGTATTTATTTTTCGGATCTTTGTTGAATGCTTCGTGCAATGTCTGTTGCCACAAGTGAGAGCCAACCTTGAAACAAGATTACTTCAGTACTCCACGGTTTATCTTCTATTATTATTACAGTTGCTGACTTCTAATAGTCAAATTCGTTCAAACAGTGAGTTGTCATTTCTCTGTAGGCAATCTCAACCTAAAATCGTTCTAATGATCAAGGTTTTTGTTGAATAACAGAACAGTGACACTTTCAAATCCCTTTATCATGTACAAGAAACTAATGTAATGGTAGCATTCACAAATGATATTTATCTAGAGGCTTTCAAGGGAATACGTTCGAAGCATTGTTCTACTTTTTCCAATGATTCGTCTTATTCTAAGAAGGAACCGTGGGGGGCGAACAATATCAATCTAAACAGACATCTTTTTTTTCTTTCTATAAATGTATAAATTTGGAGATTGAATAATTGCGATATTAGAAAAAGAGGTAGCCTCTTTCAAAGATAGAAATAAGTTTGAGAGAAGACGAGGCTATGTTTTAGCAATGGAGCAGGGGAAAGGGAGAGAGAAAACAATACACAACCGCTTTCGCACTAGCACGCTCCGTCGTTGCTTGTTGGGAAGTAGACCCCTTCACTTAACTTTTAGTCCGGCAGCATGTCTTTTGTTTGATCAAAGTTCAGATAATAAGATGAAATGAGATAATTTTAAATAAAAGTAAAAATTTAAATAAAATATTATCAAAATATCATTTTTTAATACTATTGTTTTGAAATTTAAAAATATTGATTTATTTATTATATTTTGTATGAAAAATTGTAAAAGTTGTAATGATGAAATGAGATGAGTTGATAATATTTCTCAATCCAAACAACTCTGAATCTGTATCTCAAAACCTAAACTACAACACCACTTGAGAACTTGTAAGATCGACTTGACTGCAATAGCAAGCAGCAAACAAACAGAAAAATTATAAAATGGGATATCCTTCCAACTCAGATAAAAGCCACAACATTGTGTACAATGTCATGGCTCCAAGCCTTTCCAACACACACACACACAAAAAAAAAAACCACCTTCGAAATCATCTTTGCCTCTTTCCTGGAACTTCATCTGTGTCCTGACTTAAAGGGACCTCTATATAGATTTTGTGTTGATGCGCATGAACGATTCAGAAGCTACAGAAGTGCCATTTATTGAATGTCTTTTAGATGGTAGATTGAGCTATCTATCTATGCTGTCTTCTTTTTCCCAAATAGTAAGCCCAATGAATATGTGTTTCCCTTACGTGCAGCAGCTTCTACTCGATTCGCACCAATCTAGAAAAGTGTTCAAAAAACAAATCGTGGTAAACAGTACAAAAAATAGATATAAATTCAAAAAAGCAGTTCATAGCATCAATAGGAAGCTGTATTAGATAACAGAGAGTCACTTTGCTTTGATATATTCAGTCCACGATGCATTTATAAATGGTTAACCCTTTTGTGTCACCATAGTTACCTTGTCCATGAGCCAATAGCCAATAGTTGGCATGTACTGCACCATATACATAACAGCAAGCACAGGCTGCATGAGATAACGAAAGGACTTAAGATTTTTACCTAACAAGAGTGTGCAATGATTAAAAGATGTTGAATATCCTGACCAAGAAGAGTGTGCACCCCTACATCATGAAAATCACAAAGACCAGGAAATGTGGAGTATCAAAAGCAGCCAGCCTTGTGGCTGCAATCGATACAATTTTCTTGCAGGCCTCGATCAATTTTTCAAAATTTTGAAATCTGCATTATCATATTCAAAATGCAGCCAATCGGCACAATCATATTAAATAAAAACAGGGCCTATAGAGGGGAAAAAATCAAGAAACAGAACCAAGGATAGATAAATAAATTTAAAGGTGGCATGCTAAGTTATCCGCTAGAATACACTCTAAATTAGCTCCAGCCCAGATTGCCTAAAAGTGCACCAACCAGATTTGCCATTTAGAGGTCCAGGGATAGAAACTGGGAAGCCTGAGATCAACAATCTGGCTATGGACCCATTATCACCTTATTTTAATTCAAAAAGTCTATATGCAGTCACTTTTGGGTACTCCTTGCTACTCTATTAATGTGATTGGCTGCATCTTTCCTTAATATAATATAATTGTTTTGGTCAATCACACCAGTAGAGTGCGTAAAGAGTATGCAAAAGTGACTATATGTAGCAAAACTCATTTTAATTACATTCATCATTATCCAATACCAGATTATGCCTCTTCCAAAACGCTTCAATTCCCTGTGCAGTTCAAACACTACCAACTGGTCATACTAACTAGGGGGTGATTGGCAGCAGCCACTATGCTGCTACACACCTGCACACCCCCCTCACATACATTTTTTACTATTATTATTTTTTTCCTTCAAACAGCTGGTGTGCAGCTGCACACCGGCTGTTCCCTTTCATTTTTCTACTAACTATACCTAGAAGGTTTTGCTTTTCATTTTGTGTTAACTCTCTCTCTAACATTTCTCTACGACATTTTCAACAATTTTTGGGCATCCACTAGACATATTTGCATAGGACTGTCAACGACCCTTGCCTGCTTGGTATCAGAAAGCAGCCCACTTTTAAGCTCATTTGAATAAAGAAACTTCGTTGAAGCCCACTTTTGAGCTCATTTGAATAAAGGTTAACTTACAAGCTCATAACACCACCATCATGTTTTGAACTTCTCACAGATCTGGGAGTGGATTTATGTCTGTCTCCTTCTCAACTATCCCCCTTAAAGTGCACAAGGAATAAAAATTTGATCTAAGGAGAGCCATCAGCTGGCAGCTGAAACCCAGCGATTATATTGTACTAGTTTTGGCCTAAATGAGGCCTTTTTTGTAACTCCAGCAATTACATTTACAACTTTCTTTGCAACCATGTTATGAATGAGGGATATTTTTGTAAAATAACTTATAAAAGTAACATCACTTTACATAAATACACTCATTTTAATGCATGGTTGTATACATAGTTGTAAAAAAGGTTGTACATATATCATTTCTGTTCCCAGAGACGGTTTCTGCATTTTCTGGAATTTGATGTAAGGCAGAAAATATTATTTTTTTGATACGCAGATGTAGGCAGAAAATATTGGTTAACAGAGAATTGTTCCAGGGCATATCAGAACAAGATTTCAACCTCACTAGGAACGTGAAAAGTCTTAACAAATTGACTTGCGAAGTTCAGAACTGGTACGAGTTGAGGCATCAAAATCCAAACTTCAAAATCACAAAGTCATTTACAATTATTCACCTCAATAAAAATTGATTACCATACATAATTTGCATGATGATGTTGGACGCCAAATATCATCATTCATAATATCTCAAATTTAGCAAAGCAGATAATCACAATATACTTGAACTGTTGTACAAGTCTTTGTTTTGATCTTGATTGGGGTAAAAAGTGCATAGACATTTAAATACCATTTTGTTTATTCTCTTATTTACCTACTCATTTATTTTTGTATGTCTCTTGTTTTAAGTTTTCCAAGCACTTCTAGATCTTATGAAAATCGTCTAAACCTAAACCAACTGACCATCAGAGTGTGTAAAAAACACATCGCAATATAACTTTTGTACGTGCATTACAAACTGAGTTGCTAATACCAATGTACATACCTGACATGATATCCAAACTTCCTTTAGACCATGGGTGGCAGCAATAATAGTGAGCTCAGCACATCGTTCTGATGAAACACGCTTCTGCAAATGGAAGAAAATAACATAAAATACACCGAGTGATTTGAACAAAAGATTAATTGATAAAATGCCCATTGCCTTTATAATCCAAATTATTGACAAAACAACAAGAATGAGTGCAGAATAAAAATGGTGTCAGAACGAATGCTACATGTCCCTACTTGCTATTTCAAGAAAGAATGGGGCAAACATAACTGAAAGAAAAATAATCAAACTATGATATTATCATTGCCATCTGGAAGAATTTCTCAGTTCATGACAGCTGAAACATTTATCATTGGCCCAATATAATATAAATCTTGTAAAATAACTCGAGAGTCCCAGACACAATTATCATAGATGTAGATCCATTCCAACAAGCCAACTGATATTAACCAGATATATATACCAACTTTTTATTACTTTGATATGTAAAGGGGACCTACATTTATTTGTATTTTTTTAGGAATATGGTATGCTTTTCGTCGTTGTTCAGATGCAAGTGTGGCAATTGTGACATACCGTACAATGTGCAGTAAATATCAGCACGAATGTGTTACGTTTGCATAACCATTTTATGAAATATACACTATTTCCACCCAGGATCGACGGCACATGGTTATGCTGAGTATTGTTTGAGCTCAAAACAGACTGAAAGGGATTCCCTTTTTAAGATGGATCAACTCTTTTAGATATCAGAAATAGAAGAAAGAAAAATGTGGAAAAAAATGAAACGTAAAACGATAAACGGAGGGAAATAAAACAATTTCTAAAAATCTTCAAATTTTAAATATTTGAGGAAGGCTTCGTCTGAAATTTTCAAGCTACACTATCATATAATATGAGTAAAGTGATGAAAAGGCATTATTTAACAGATTTGGAAGATTAGTAAATGTTTCATGTGATATTACAAATACTTTATTTAGACCAATTAAGAATTTCATCATTTTAAATGAATTTGTTAAAGTAGAAAGTTTGTTTCAAATTATTACACAAGGATTATAATGTATTCTAGGTCATTGATGAGGTCTTTGGTCTTACTGTAAAATGTATTATGCAATGTGTTTTTAGCATGCGCCAAGGGTTGGAACACCATACAGAGCTATTGTAGAATTTGTTCCCTGTATTCCCAATCCCTCCCTCCCTGCGATCTTCACTTCTTATTTCTTCTCTAGAGCAATCGTAATCCCATCAACAATGGTTTTGACAAATGAAGTGCTTATATTAGGGGCTAAAAAATGGTTTCTAATGAAGCTCATGAATTGTTAATTTACATAAGCAGAACAATAATATAAACTACCATGCGATTGTGGAAAGGGTGGACGGAGTTCCCAACTTGAAACTTTCTTTCTTGTCTTTACATTTTGGGTTTTTTTTTTATGTTTTTCAATTTTATGGTTTTTACTGTCTTCTTTTTTTTTTTTGGTTATTCTATTTTTGAACTTTTAATATTTCATTTCTAACTTTTGGCTTTTTTAATTTCTCTTTTAATTTTAAAGCCTTCTTAAATTTTTGTTTCTTCTTAATGATTTTAGGCTTTAGTACTACTGTTTTAGCTTTTTTACGCACAAATATCACTGAGTTGGAGATTTTTACAAGTGACATACCATGTAAGCATCTCTTTTAGGGTTCTGGATGGAAAGTGGACGGAAATATTTTTTTTAAAAGAAATATTAAATCAGTGACTGTTAGATTTGGCAAAAGTACATTTTACAACCTTCAATTAACATGTATTTTATAATGTGTACCATTTATTAAACACATTGACACCAAAGTTAGATTGAGCATCAAGAATAAGCCACCTCGCTTATTTGACATATTTTTTATCCACCTTAATGACCAATATAGAATGATGGTACCATTTGAACGTTGGCAATAGTTGAAGGGTAGAACGTGTGCACCTCGCAAAAGAGGGAAAATGTGTTTTTACCCTTTGTTTTTTTATTTATAACTATTACTTCGAGGACAATTTCTTCCATGTCAAGACCCATTGACTTTTCTAATTTCCTCTAAGAGGAGTCTGATAATAACTCACCTCAGGGGAACCCTTCTTTGCTGAGGCTTCTACGTCAGAATCATTCGACGTATCAATTGGCCCAGGACATACCATAGTCACCTTGATTCCTTTTTGAAAGAGCTGCGATCATGAACGAATAACATATCAAAACAACAGCAAATAAATAGTTTTAAGAACAAAGATAATAACAAGAAGCTAAAACCCTGATAGTGGAAAGTAATGTGAAAGACAATAAATTAGCAAATTATTGACAGACACTTTCCAGTTTTTTTTTTTCTTGTTATATGTACTTTATTGGTTGCAAAAGGCATAGCCCAAGTATACAAGAAGTATACAGCAAGTTACTTCTAAAAAGAACTATACAATGAATACACCTAATAGCCACTAAAAACTAGTGATGGATACAGAAAATTATGAAAACTCGCCCCATGACAAACAGGAAAAACAATGACTGAAGCCCAAGAAAATAGAGTGCTGAAAAAGAATCTCTTCCAACTCATCCAAGGAAAGATCGATCCCGGTCTTCAAAGCACCTACCATTTCTCTCCATCTACAAATATGACATGATACAATGAGGAATCATTTTCCACATATTGGTGATGTGAACATTACCCCTAAGACCTTTCCAACACTTCAAAAGTATCCGCAACTCTTCCATGCATAACCCATGCCACACTGTTCCAGAAAGATCTCATCCCACACAAACCTAACCATCTCACAATGTAGCGATAGATGATCCACAGTTTCCCAGTTTTCTTACATAAAAAGACATACATAATGATGAGACCTCGTTTTCTCAAATTGTCAATAGTAACAATTTTCCCAAGGGAAGCAGTTCAAACAAAGAAAGCAATCCTGGAAGGTACCTTACATTTCCAAATACTCTTCCAAGGAAACCGGTTACAATGATAAACCGGAAAGTGCCTTATAAAAGGATCACACTGAGAATCTTCTACTCTCACCAGGAGTCCAAATCATCCTATCATAGCATACAACAACTGAAAAAATTCAGCAAAGGTTCCAAGTTCCCAATTCTGAGCCGCTCTCAAAAAACAAACATTCCACTAGGTAGAGCCATAAGAACAATCAAACAAATCAGCCACCAAAGCCTCTTTGTCACTTGCAATCAGGTAGAGAGTGGGAAAGCATACTTAAGAGCCCTTGCACCACACTAAAAAACAATAAAAGTGGATTTAAAGCTTTGGAACAAGCAGACATTTAACAGTGTAGAACATCTGATAGAGTCTTTTATGGAAAAACTACAAGCCAATGAAAGTGTGGAAAAAATGTGAGATTTATGTGTCAAAGAGAAGATGAGAAGAAATCAAGGGAGAAATGAGCTTTTGCAGGCTACATTAGAAGAAGAGGTGAATGGAGGCAGAAATCCAGAGCTTTTCGTTCGAAAGGGGGAGACTGGTGCAACATTTTTTTTATCGAGTGGCCGACTTATATCAGAGAAATAATTATAAGGATGCTCTTGGTTGATGGCTCAATCCCTACCGATCAAAGTGATATTAGGAGATAGAATGCAGTTCTATGAGGCCCAAATTGGATAGCCTAGCTTTGACTCCATTGGGAGGAGTCATCTTTGAGGCTTGAAAGGCCTTTTTGAGGTAATGGAGGTTCTTAAACTGGTGAAAATATGAACAGAGATAAGCCATGGGGCTCAAATGATTTCTCAACAATTTTCTTTTCTACTGGGATGCGATCAAGATAATATTATACAGGTATTTCATGATTTCATGCCCATGTAAGTTTGGAAAAAGTCATGATACTACCTTCATTACTCATATAAGAAATATCAGGGACTGTGGATCTCTTTTTTTTTTTTTTATATCGGTAAACAAGATTTTGTTGATCAAATGAAGGGGAATTTCACTTTGACTCCTCAAACTTTCACACGATCCTCAATTTGTCCCTCCATTTGTCCCTCTAACTCAAAACTTATCAACCCCCCCCCCCCTTTTCCGTCCACCATTAGCATTAAATGGAACAAAAAGTTGAACAAATGCTGCTCACGTGCAAAGACAAAAGCACCCCACTCATCTAAACTCAGAAACGTAAGTATCAAAATCCGTAAAAAAGGCAACACTTCACATTTGGGCATTTTGAGTTCTAGGGCCTTTGTCTCGTAAAAAAGTGGAGCAGTGTAATCATAGAGTCATGGTACACATCAGTCTTCCCCCAACATATTTCCCATTGTGCAGCCTATCAATTACCCCACTATGATAGACTTCAAAAAGCAACTTCCTCTTAGCCATCCTACAAAATATTTTCAATTAAATTAGTCACAATATTGGTCCCTCTTAGCCATCCTATCGAGATACAGGTTATGGCTAAAGTGGAATTTAAAAATTCAAAAAGCAGACTATTGTCAATTAAAATAGTCATGGACCTAACAATGGGTGCACAGATAAGCAAGTGGCCAATATTTTTTGTTAAATGGATAGTGACATCACGAGATGAATGCAGAATACAAAGGTACTTTACAAAAAATGTCTCTTTTCCTATGCAAGGGACCAATATTGTGACAACCTAAGCCGACAACAAAAAACAAATCTATTAAGTTGTTCTCAATTTGGGACCACTAAAGACACTTAGCAATATACTAGCGTCATATTAGGAAGCAAACAACATTGGATCCACCCACGTGCAACATTGAACACTAACATCCTCAAAATCCAAACATTTGCCATGCAAAATTCATATATAACAAATTGAACATATGTCCATACACAAATATTGAAGATACGCATAGATGGAACAACAAATAAGCCCACAAAATAGAAACCCCCAATTTTTAATGTTGTAAACCCTAGCTTTTCCTATGCTCGCTATAAAAAAATAAATATATTACTTTTTGAGAGCCCAACCCTCTAACAATATATACACATGCCAAATTACTCATTTTCACATGAAGAACATACAAAATCCTATCATCTGAACAAAATATACAATCAACTAACAAATTTCGATATAGACTCACCTCTGTGACACCCATTAAGCCAAGAAGACGTGCAATTTGATGAAGACGAACCAGAAAGAAGCCACTCAAACCTCCGATGAACACAAAACACCAGTTTTTCTTTTGATCGTCACCAATAGAACTCCTATTGATGGTCTGGAGAGAAGAAAATGACTCACTTATGAGATTTCTCTCGAGTGTTGGGAGCACAGAACTGAGAATAATCAAGCTCTATTGATTTCAGGAGGGGTACGGGGTGTCATTTCACTCCAATAAGTATGGCTGCTTTGTCTTTGCAGGTGAAGAAGTTGCACGTGAGCAGCACGTGCTCCACTTTTCGTTGTATTTGACGCTGATGGTAGATGAAAGGGGGCGATTGATAAGTTTTGAAAGTTAAAGGATCCACTATGATGAGATTGTTAGTTAGGGGCAAATTGAGAATCGCGTGAAACTTTTTGTTACATTTTCCCCCTGCAAAGACAAAGCACGCATACTTATTGGAGTAAAATGACACCCTGTACCCCTCCCGAAGTCAATAGGGCTTGATTATTCTCAATTATATGCCCCCAAAACTCAAGAAAGAAATCTCAAAAAACCCTAAGTGATCCCTTTTCTTCTCTCCAGACCATCTATAGTTGTTCTACTGGTGATGATCAAAAAGAGAAATGGTGTTTCATGTTCATTAAAAGCTTCTTTTTGGTTTGTCTTCATCAAATTGCTCAATAGGTGTCCCTGAGGTGAGTCCATGTCAAAGTTTGTTAGTTGATTGTATATTTTATTCAAATGATAGAATTGCTCAATAAAATTTGGCATGTGTATATACTTTAAAAGGTTGGCCATTGTTAACTGTAAGCATAGGAAAAACTAGGGTTTACAGCAAAAAAAATTGGGAGTTTCTAATTTGCGAGCTTATTCGTTGTTATCTGTGCATATCTTCAATATTTGTGCATGGACATATGTTCAATTCATTCTACATGAAATTTGCATAGCAAATGTTTAGGTTTTGACAATGTTAGTGTTCAATATTGCACGTGAATGGATCCAACGTTGTTTGCTTCCTAATATGACACTAATGTATTGCTGAGTGGCTATAGTGGTCCCAGATTGAGAACAACTTAATAGACTTAGTTTCTGTTCTCGGCTTATGTTGTAACAAAATTGGTCCCTTGCATAGGAAAAGGGACAATTTTTTTTTAAATGTACCTTTGTATTCTGCATTCATTTCGAGATGTCACTATCATTAAACAAAAAATATTAGCCACTTGCTTATTTATGCACCCACTCTTAGGTCCATGACTATTTTAATTGACAATAGTCTACTTTTTGAGTTTTTTAAATTTGATTTTAGCCACAACATGTATCTCGAAATGAATAATAAGTGCCAAATAGTTAACTTTCTGTTTGGTCCAATAGTTTAGTTTTGCTTATTTTATGTTTGGTCTAATAATTGACTGTTTTTTGTTTGGTCCAATAATTGACTACTTTTTGTTTGGTCCAATATTATCGAATAGTTCACCTTTAATTTACTCGTATTTAGTCCCCAACTATTTTAATGGACTTTGTGGTCCATGACTAATTTGATTGACAATATTTTGTAACATGGCTACGAGAAAGTTGCTTTCTAAAGTCCATCATAGTAGCGTAATTGATAGGTAACACAATGGGGAATATGTTTTAGGTAAGACTAATATGTACCATGAACCATATGATGGCGATGAGCTGGTTGCAGCTCCACGCACATGGACACCAACTGCTCCACTTCTCCACTTCTTCACGCACAGGGCCCTAAAATTCCAAATGCCCAAATGCGGGTTTGATTTTTGAGACCATTGACTCACATAGTACGAGATGTTTGGAAAAACCTGTTGAAGAGAATGAAATCTAAAAAGTCATTTCTAGTAAGGCCAAGGATAAAGTATCAGGCCCAGATGGCTTTACAATGATTCAAACATGTTGGGACATTGTGAAAGGGGAGGTTTTGCAGGTTTTCAGTAAATTCCATGCATTTAAAAAGTTTGAAAAATGCATTAACGCGACATTCATTGCTCTTATCCCTAAGAAACATGGGGCCACAACTATTAAGGAGTTTCAATCAAATAGTCTGGTTGGTAGCGTCTACAAAATTATCTCCAAGATTCTTGCTAACAGACTCAGCCTAGTGTTGGCAAATTCTGGACTCATAATGCATTTATTAAGGAAGACAAATTTTAGAATCGGTTCTTATTGCAAATGAGTGTTTGGATCATAGAATGAGGGACGGCGTTCCAAGTATCCTGTGCAAGCTCGACATAGAAAAGGCCTATGATCATGTGAAATGAGAATTCATATTCTACTTGCTGGGAAGGTGTGATTTTGGTTGTCTGATCTCAGAGAACTTTGTTCACCATCTTTTTTTAGGTTTGAGAGAGCGGATTTAATATATGTTTTTTCGACGAATTTTTGGTTTGAGAGAGCGGATTTAATATATGGTTTTCCGACTAATTCTTTTTCTCCTTGATTTATATTTTTAAATTGAAGAGTTTCTTTTTTTCAAAAATAAAAAAAATAAAAAGAGATTTTTTTCTTTTTAGTGATGCTTTTAATTTTATTAACATTTTGGTTTACATTAAAATTGAATGATAGATGGATATCTTAGATTCAGCACTGTGTTTTCACTACTCAGTTCTCGATTCTTGTGAATGGTACCTGTTGACTTTTTTCACAATACCCAGGACTTGCGACAAGGAGATCCTTTATTTCCTCTCTTATTTGTCGTTGTCATGGAGGTACTTGGATGGATAGTGAAGACTACCATTGGGGGAGGTTGCCTATCTGGATTTCAAGTGGTTAACAATACTAGTGGCGCCATTATTATCTCACATCTATTATTTGCAGATGACACTCTATTCTTCTGCGATGCGGAGGATAACCAGATCCAAATGGTAAGAGCATTGTTACTATGCTTTAAAGCAATGTCAGAGCTGAAGGTAAACCTCGTGAAGTCCGAGATGGTTGAGGTGGGTGCGGTACCAAACATCACTCATTTAGCAGGCCTTTTGGAATGCAAGGTGTCTTTGCTGCACATGAAATATTTGGGTCTTCTGTTGGGAGCCACGTTTAAGGCTAGAGCCATATGGAATGGAGTAGTGGATAAGATAGAGAAAAAATTGGTTGTATGGAAGCGGGTGTACTTATTGAAAGGGGGTCACAACTCACTCTTATTAAGAGCACCCTTACCAATCTCCCTATGTATTATTTGTCTTTGTTTCCTATGCCTCTAGGAGTGGTGAAAGGATTGAAAAACTTTCGAGGGTTCTTACGGAGGCCATGGGAGAGGAAAAGAAATTCCACTTGGTTAACTGAAATAATATTTGTTCTTCAATTTCGAATGGGGGTTTGGGAGTGTGCAACCTGAGAACTTTTAATAAAACTTTATTAAGGAAATGGCTCTGGAGGTATCATTTGGAGAGAGAGTCTTTGTGGAAGGAAATCATTAATGCTAGGTATGGTAGTACCTAAGGGGGTTGGTGTTCTAACGAAGTGAGCGGCACGTATGGTGTGGGTTTATGGAAGTTTATGAGGGGTTGGCCTTGTTTTGAGTAACATATCCGTTTTGTGGCTGGTGAGGGTACTAGAGTCTGTTTTTGGCGGGATCTGTGTTGTGAAAATTATGCTTTGGATAGAGTATTTCCATCTATCTATCGCATTACAGTCAATAGGAAGGCATCAATAGCATATTTGAGGATATTTTCTCAAGTTCTCACCTGTGGAATATCTGGTTTACTAGAGATTTTCATGAATGAGAATTATCCACCATCTCAAATTTTTTCAGCTTGTTATATTCCATAGGAAGCCCTACAGCACAAAGGGACAGATTGCAATAGCAGCTTAATGTTAAGAAAATGAACTTTTAAGGCCTATTACAAAATCCTAACAACACAAGCTAATATCTCCTTCCTGTGGAAGAATATTTGGAGGTCCTAGATGCCTTCTAAAGTAGCTGTCTTTGTTTGGACTGCTGTGCTTAGAAAGATTTTGACCACAGACAACTTGAAGAGGAGGGAACGTGTAGTGATGGATTGGTGCTACATGTACAAGAAAAATGGAGAATCACCAGACCACCTTCTATTATATTGTGAGGAGATAAGGGTGTTATGGGATGAGATTTTTCCCTTGGGTAATGCCAGCAAGGGTGATAGATCTATTGCATTGTGAGGAGGGGACATGTAGTGATAGATTGGTGCTACATATGCAAGAAAAATGAAGAATCACCAGACCACCTTCTATTGCATTGTGAGGAGATAAGGGTGTTATGGGATGAGATTTTTCCCTTGGGTAATGCCAGCAAGGGTGATAGATCTATTGGATTGTTGGAAGAAGAATCGAAGACACAAGGCTGCCCTAAGTGGTGGTAGCGTGGAAGATGATCTTGTTGTGCCTCACATGTGGTGTATCTGGTCAGAATGGAATAATCGTTACTTTGAAGACAATGAGCGCTCAATGGCGGAACTGCATAATTTTTTTTTCCAAACTTTATTGCTGTGGTTTTCAATTATATTGTACTTAGTGGAAACAATGGTCATGACTTCTTGTCTTTCTCTACCGATCATAAAATGTAATTAAGTGTTCTTTTATATACATCTTGTGTACACAGGCTATACCTCTTTCATTAACATTAATAAATTTATTTCTTAAAAAAAAAAAGATTTTATTGTGATGAATATATAGGCGAAGCCCATGTACACAAGAAGTATACAAAAGCAAACACCTAAATACATTCTAAAAAAAGGAAAGTGACATCAGAAAATCATGAATAGAAAGATCATTGTTCCCTAAACCAAGAACAAAGACATTAAGGAATGAACAAAAAAAATCCAGATTTGTTCTAAAGAACACTCTTTATCATTAAAACACCATTCATTCTTTTTCATCCAAATACACCACATAAGACACAAGGGAATCATCTTCCACACCACGCCCACTTGAGAAAAGCCATGAATCTTGTTAGAGAACATGGCTTTAATAAGTGTAACTTGTGAGGGTATAATAACAAACGAAAAAAAGATGCATACAAGTCACTAAAATTACCCCAAAGTGTTAGTCCAAAGTAACTCAGTTTGAAAAAATGAGTCTCTCATACCCTCCAATGAATGTTCGTTATTATCAAAACATCTTCCATTCCTCTCATTCCATATGTACCACATAAGACATAAGGGCACCATCTTCCAAACATCCACTACTTGACAATTTTCTTGTGTTTCACTCCAACAAGCCAATAGGTCCACCACCTTTTTGGGCATCACCCAAGCAATGTCCAGCCTTAAGAAGACTTCATCCCATTGAGCTTTTGCCACATCGCAACGGAAAAGAAGATGGGCTGTCAACCCGCTATTCATTTTGCATATGAAGCACCAGTCCATTATGAAGAAACCCCACTTCCTCAGCTTGTCTATGGTCAAAGTTTTACCATGAGAGGCCAGCCAACCAAAGAAAGCAACTTTTAGGAGCAGTTTGCTCTTCCAAATGCACTTCCAAAGGAAATTCTGAGCGTGGATAGACATAGCCTAACATAAAGAATTAACCAAAAAAAAAATTGAGAAGTAAGAATTAACCAAAAATTTCTTCTTCCCGTTTGTGTCCACAACAGTTTTTATCCTCCACGCCATGTTCCCAATCTTGAACTGCTCTTGTAAATGACAGACTCCACTGCAGCAGGCCATTTGAAGAGTCCAAGTAATCAGCAACAGAGGCTTCCTTATGCAATGCAATTCTGAAAAGATGAGCAAAAACATCCTTTAAGGCAGCAGCACCACACCAAACATTTTCCAGAATCTAACTCTATTTCCATGCGCCGCCACAAATCCAAAATTACATATGAAATCCTCCCAGCCCTTCCTAATAAATTTCCATACACCCACACCATACGATCCTCACCCTTCATTAGAAATCCAGCCTCCCCAAGTACTTCTGAATTTGGCATCAACCACAGTCCTCCATAACATATATTCAAACAACTTTTCAAATCTCCCACCCACCTTCACAAACTCCAATACAAAACATATTTCAAAAAACTGTTATCAAAATGTTTCTGGCTACTTTTATGAAACACATCCAAAAACAAATCCAATATTTTTTCTCACCCAAACATATCTAGTATAATGCAGTCCCAAACAATAACACTTGTTAAAAAGCCTTCACCATATATGGCATTACCCAACTCCACTACGCTTTACACAAACTTAACTACAAAGTTATGTCTACAGAAAAATGTAGGAGAAAATCATTTCAAGTCAATATGATAGAGGGCCGAGATCATCTACAACCAGTCCGGCAGGCAAACATATGGATATCAAAATAAACTGTAAAACAGTGGAAATATTTCCTTTAATACTACAGTGCTACATAACTTTTTATTTTTAATTTAACAGGTGAATACAATTCACACACTGGTGCACGTATCTTGCAATCTCAAGCCTTGGAGATTGTCCAATTCTTTGGAATTGTTGTAATTCAACATGTTTAACTTCCAAGTCTAACAAATACATAATTGAAGCACCATGAGTCTTATTTATCAAGAAGAAATAATTACCTCAGAGCGCAAGCTGTGGAAGTATCCATTTAGAGCAAATTTAGAAGCAGAGTACACAGCCTGACCTGGTGCAGGTGTCTTCCCTGCAGCACTGCTCATCTGCATTGTGCATATAGCTTACACATGCAAGAATGAACCAATAACAGAGGAAAGAGAAAGGGAAAGGGTAAAAACAAGTAACTGATATTCAGCTCTCAATAGTCATGTAATCTGCCTATCAAGAAGTACAACTCAATAAAATGATCACAAATCATGCTACTAATTTTATTTTATTTTTTTTATATTAACAGTCCATAATGAATGCCAGTTGATAGATCCAGATAATTAAAGCCAATGTGCATGTCTCACAGCAATATACACATATACACATAAATTCTAATAATAAGACTGTATCTTTGGACCCAAAATTTTATATTGATTGAACATAAAATCGCCCATACCACAACAAAATGGCCCCTCCCCCGCTTTAGCATGAAAGGCACCAGGAGCCGCGTGAGAGATATTGTCCCCAGGACATTTACAGTGAATGTTGTCTGCTCGCACGAGAGCGTAATATGATAACTTTCAGAATACAAACAAAAAGGGACCACATAATTTGTATAACCTTGGGTAAGCTTCCTGATGATTAGGGTCAATTTCTTATTCGATGGGCAACAAATGCCAAAGCAACTGATAGAAGAGGCATAGTCCAAAGACCCGACAAGGTCTAACCATCAGTACTTCCCAAGGACAAACTTGCCATACCTTAAGGCCTTCCTCAGTAGTATCCAATGCCGACGTTTTCTGCCACATCAAATACAAAAAATGCATCATAAATGTATAGAGACGTAATAAGTGGCATCTACGAAAGGAATATTTATTACAAAAGTCAGCATTAAGTAAAGAATTACTTCAGCACCCTTTCCTAATTGGTAAATATAGATTCGGGGGTCATATGAGGGCATAATTCAAGATATTGCTGGGTATCATTTTTTTAATAAGTAAAAATAAATTTTATTAGAAATGAATGTATAAGCGAAAAGCACGTATACACAGCAAGTACACAAAAGAAAACACCTAAAAACATTCTAGGAAATGGAAAGCAATATTAGAAAATCATGAACGGAAGAACCATTAATCACTAGCTGAAAACCAAAACAGCAAAGAGTGCACAGAAATTTCAAAGCTGCTCCAAAGCACACTCCTTATCATTAAAACACTGCTCATTACTTTCATCCAAATGCACCACATGAGACACAAAGGAACCATCTTCCAAGCCGCATCCACTTGAGAGCACCCCTGAAGCCCATTCCAGCACGCTAAAAGATCAACTACAGTCAAAGGCATCACCCAAGCCAAGACGGTTCTACAAAAAATGTCATCCCACAAAGCCCTTGCCACCTCACAATGCAAGAGAAGATGATCCACGGATTGTCCATTCTTTTTGCACATGAAACACCAATCCACAACTATAATACCCCGCTTCCTTAAGTTATCCAACGTCAAAATATTCCTGAGAGGAAGTCCAAAAGAAACTTCGAAAGGCACGTAGACCTCCAAATACACTTTCAAGGAAAAGGACTGTTCTGAGAAGTCAACAGCTTATGGTATGAACAAACAGTGAACTTTTTATACCCTTTAGACTTTCCACAACATCCTATCCTCAACATTACCACCAAGCCTCAAAGAGCGTAAAAAATTGAAAAAAGCTGAGCCTTCATCAATCTGCCAATCATGAGCAGCTATAGTTAAACAAATATCCCACTAAATCGAGCCATTAGAACAACAAAGCAAATCAAAAACTGCAACAAACCGATTAGAAGCCAATCGAAAAATAACTGGAAATACACTATTAAGGGCCCAATCACCACACCAAAAGTCAAACCAGAAACAAATCCTAGATCCCCCTCCAACATCATAACTAAAATTATTACCTGAACGTACGCTCGAAAATCAAGGAATGTTGAAGTCCCTGCACATACACCACTACACATCCCAAAAAGAATATAAACCTGCCAATTCCTCCCACAAAAGCTCCTTTTCCTATCTAAATTTGGACCATAAACAACACCCGTAGGTCCACTCCCACCCATCCTCCACATTTTTAAAAAAACAAGCTACAAAACTATTCCCTATACATTCCTCCATTGACACCAACACCCATGTGTCCCATGTCAAAAGAACGCCTCCAGAAAGCTCCCATAGAAGCCAAATAAGCCCAACCCACAAAAGAACACCCCCATAGACTATGAATTAAACATCTATCAACATAAGGTAACTTTGTATGGAAAGTCCCAGTACCAACCAAAGTGGCATTTTTTATCTGGACAGCTGCACATGGGAAGCTCTTGACAATTGATAACCTACGAAAGCGATGAATGATTTTCATGGAATGGTGCTACATGTGCAAAAGGAATGGGGAATCCATAGACCACTTACTTCTACACCGTGAGGTGGCTGGAAGGTTATGGGCTAGTATCTTTAACAGAGTTGGGCTGAGTTGGGTCATGCCTGAAAGTGTAGTGGATCTACTAGCATGCTGGAATAGGTCTCACCCTAGTGCTCGTATGGCAGAAGTGTGGAGAATGATTCCCTTGTGTTTAATGTGGGTTTTTGGTTGGAAAGGAATGATAGGTGCTTTAACGACAAGGAGAGTGCAACGGAAGATATCTGGAATTTTTTTATCTTATCTCTTTTTCAGTGGTTTTTTGCTATCATTTTGAGGGGTGGGAATATACATGAGTTTTTACTCTCTATGCAGCCCACTAGAATGTAATTAGGTGTCTCAACCTGTATACTCCCTGTGTACTTAGACTTTGCCTAACTTCATTCTATTCAATAAAAGATTATTACTTATCAAAAAAAAAAAAAAGGTAATTGTGTTTCTTGAAGACAAACATTATCAACATTCCAACCAAGTAATAAAAACTTGATACGAAGATATTTGTTTAGATCGTTAAACTCCCTAACATTCCAAGAGAGGATCTTAGGCTTCATGAGAAAAGATGAGACCCCCTCCCTTTCAATTTGTTATTCCTCCACTTCCCTCCTTAAAATCATAATTAATAGAGCATTCTAATCGTTTCAACTCCTTTTCTTTCTTAGAAGCAAATTTCAAATCAAGGAACATCCAGATTCAATGCAATGAGAAGAGCTTTGAATTGTTCTTCAAAACCACCACAAGAGATCCCAACACAATACTATATTTCCTCAAATTTTTTTAGGTCCCGATCCAACACCACACATGAAGAAGTGTGACAAGGAGGAAGAGCACAAAGAGTGATCGGATCAACCTCCTCCCCATCAGAACAGTCCCCTTCACACAGAACCATTTACAAGCTCAAAACATCAAGAACCTCCCTTGTAAGCTAAAGCTCACAAGTATTGAACAATACTTGTGAAAGGCGCCTCCTGTCCATTCCCAATTGCAAAACAAAAAAAGCATCCACAAGAAGCAAAGATGGGGGGGGGCAACCACCAGAACAGAGTCCATAGAATGCAAATACTTACCAAATGGAGACCAAGCCAATGACCAAATACTATCCTTCTCAACCACCGTCGTTTGAAGCTCAAATCGAGGAAAATTTCCCCTTCTTCACTTTTTGGCGGCATTTTCTTCACTAACACACCAATCGAGAGGTCGCCTAACACCGGTGATGGTGTCTGTACTAGTCCAAATGACGGCTAGCCTACGGCCAGCATCGTGGATGATGAAAGGTCCGAACTTGATATTCCCAAAACAACCTCGATATGAGACTTCACCCTAAAAACACATACCAGGCCCAACCCAGTAACTTCTTTTTTCCTTTCTTATCTTCAAACTGCGTAAAGCCCATAGGATAGCCTGGCCCATTTTGTCAGCCATCACCTGCTTATCCAAAATGCCAGAAAAAATACCCACACAACCTACATACAAGCGCAAGCCTCTACGACCCAACATAGCACATATTCCACCCTTTCCCTCATGTCCAATAGGGCTTTTTGCATGGCCAACAAAGAGGGACCATCAATTACCCCTGTTGAGACCCCCTTGGAAAAACAAATATCTTTCTTGGGCAAGTTCAATTCTGGCCGTACCGCGAACTTCCCAACCATCCCACAGTCCCCCCACCAGCCTACCAAGCAACCATTAGCTTCTGAAGACGATAGCGATCTCATTGAGACCTCCACAAAAGTCCCATTCGTTCCCAAAACATCATGAGCACAAGGAGTAGACCTCTGAGATGCTCTGTTCTTTAAACTCAAAGTAGAGTACATGGAAACAACCTCTCTCAGCTTATCGACAAACCGCCTCCAACCTTCACCTTCGAACCTTCTGACAACACTATAAACCGTGCCTCACCTCTCTCCCATATTCAAACATTGTCAAAAAAGTGGCGATATTTGTTATGGCAACACTGGGCCAACAGCACCTAACTCTCATTTCTTCTAGACTTGTAAAATTCTAACGAACCAACCGACACACCACACGCGCCCACCACAGTGACCAGCCAGTCCACAATGGGTACATCTACAATGATATACTTAGTAACCTTGTGTCTTCTCTCCGTAATCTGCCACCACTTCTCATTCTCACGTTGAAACTCAAAAATCTTTATATCAATGAGAAGCTTCCATCTTGAAAACCCAACACAAAAATGGTCAATTGAAACCAAAAAGCCAAACTAACTAGAAAAAGATGAAAAGAAAATGAAACACAAGGAGGAGCTAAAAGGAAGGGTTACGAAAATTTCCAGCAAGAAGCACCGGAAATAGGAAAGCAACGGGAAGGCAGGAGAAAGAAAGTGGTAAGAAGATTGGGTTATCATCAAGATAATTCAAAACTCAAAATCTTTGCAGATTCCATCTAGCTTCAAAATGCAACTTCGTAGGAAAGCAATATCTCACATACAGGACGCTCAAAAGCTGCATTATGGATCATATAATCAATGCCAGCACCCGGAAAAAAGGATTCAGCTTTCTTTACAACCTCTTTGAGAGAATCTTCTCCAGATGTCAAATCAAATGGTAAAATCTTCACTTCGTCCGGTGCATGTTTACCTGCAACATGCCAGCCATGTAATAGGAAAGAATATAGAGATGCTTACATCAAGATTCAGTGGAAAGGACATACCCATGAGCTGCTTCTTGACTAGCTCCAATTCAGCCTCATTCCGTGCAGAAAGAATAAGCTTGGCACCTAATCTTGCAAGTTGTTTAGCAAGAATTTTCCCTTCAGACATAAATCAGAAGGGACACATGAGGTGATATACTCATTTATGTAAAATAACAATCAGTGACAAAACAACAATATGATAGCTATAAGATTAACAAGCATGCCACAACAAAGACCTCAGCATGTCAACTGCATATAACAGGAACAGAACGAATCTTGAGTAGAGTCTTATTGATAATGTAGCTTTCTAATATTTCTAATTCAATATTTTATCAAAGAAACATATATTGACTTCTCATATAAAAAGTTGAGAATACAAAGCATAAGTTGATTTCTCCTAATATATTGCATCATTTACATTAAGAAAATAAAAACATAATGAAAAACAACATTTGTATCAGTTTTTATATTTTTATTTTTTGCTAGGTATAAGATTTTATTAATATTATAAGAAGCAAGGCATTGTCCTAGTATACAGGACGTATACAATAGAAAACTATAAGTTCTAAAATATTTTAATCTCAACAAGAAATGAGGAATAAAGAACACTCCAAAAAATTAAATTCCAATGCAACATATATGGGGACCTTGTTTTCAAAAATGTAGGTACTATTCACTAGTCAATTTCACAATAGCCTCCCTCTATAAAAAGAAAAATTGTTCTGCTTGGGTAAGTGTGGCCCAGCAGTGTCAGATAAATCGCTCTCAAACCATCAATGTTATGAACACTGAAGCCATAACCACTATAGTTACCACATTTTAAAATGTGCTCCATAGAGAAAATTTTCTACCAGAAGGAATGTTTCAGCACAGATACCCAATTTGCGTCTGTGGATCAGTGAAACAATATACAAATTGACAGTTTCATATGGGTTCTTTTCTTCCAAACAAAAAAAATATATATCCATGTAAACTGCACATCAGATTCAGCCACTTCCTTGGAGTTTGATAAACCACAGTAAGGTATCGCAGTACATATAGGTGCACTAATCCTCCTACCGAGATTAATGGATGACGACAAACTCACCTTAAATCCCCATATCGCAGGCCCCTTGTATCTCACCTACTATGACCAGAGCTAAGCCCACACTTGCCATATCTTAACTACTCTAACATGCAAAGCTTTACTCACCTTAAATCCCCATATCGAAGGCCCCTTGTATCTCACCTACTATTTTTTTTTATAAGTACAAGATAAATTTCATTAATGAGGGTGAAAAAGGCAAAGCCCAAGTATACAGGGAGCATACAAAAGAGCACCTAAGTACAAACTAAGCGCTGGAAATTAAAAATAAGAAATCGTGGACATTGTTCCCATTTAATACAATAGCAGAAAATCATAGCAATAAAGCATGCGTAAAAAAATCATGTAGCTCTGCCAATGTATGCTCCTTGTTTTCAAAGCATCGTTCATTTCTTTCCGTCCAAAGACAGCACATTATGCATAACGGCACCAACTTCCACACTGCTGCCACTTGCGAACAATCTCGTATATTCCTCTAACCCAACAAATTCACCACCCTCCCCGGCATAACCCAAGCTATGACAACCCTACGAAAAACCTCATCCCACAACATCCTTGCAACCCCACAATGCAATAAGAGATAGTCCACAGATTTCCCATGTTTTTTGCCCATATAACACCAATCTAACACTACACATCCTTTCTTCTTCAAGTTATCCGTAATCAGAATCTTCCCAAGGGCCGCGGTCCATAAGAAGACAACCTTAGAAGGCACACGAGATCTCCAAATATTTTTCCAGGGGAAAGAAGCATGCCCATGTGTTTTTAAGATTTTGTAGTAGGCCTTAACTGTACATTGTTTATGGTCATTGAGCTTCCATTTCAATCTATCTATCTATGCCAAAGGAGTCCTCAAGGGATGTAGTATACTAAAAAAATCTGCAACAATGGATAATTTCCAATCATGAAAATTCCTAATGAATGAGATATTCCATTGATAAGAAGCATGAGAGAGTAACTGCATGTCAGCCTTTAAGCACCCTTACTAATCTCTCTACATATTTTCTCTCTTTGTTTCCTATGCCTGCAGGAGTAGTGATTAGAATTGAAAAACTTTTCAGGGCTTTCTTATGGGGGGGCATGGGGGAGGAGAAAAAGTTTTACCTGATTAACTAAAAGACAGTATATTCCCCAATAGCATATGGTGACCTGGTGGTGTGTAACTTGAAAACTTTTAACAAAATTTTATTGGAAAAATGGTTATGAAGATATCATCAGGAGGGGGGTCATTGTGAAAGGACATTATCGACTCTAGATATGGAGAGGCTTTAGGGGGTTGGTGTTCTAACGAAGTCAAAGAGGATATGGTGTGGGTCTATGGAAGTTAATTAGGAAGGGCTAATCAAGTTTTAAAAGTCACATTCGCTCTGTGGCTGGAGAGGGCACTAAAATCAGTTTTTGGAGAGACGTTTGGTGCGGTGAGGTTGCGTTGGGTAGAGCATTCCCAACTTTATATCGTATTGTTGTTAATAGGGAGGCCTTACTAATCTCCCTACATATTTTCTCTCTTTGTAATAATTTTGTACACACTACTAACCAAATCAAGGATTTGTCTCCCACAAATGAAGGCATTTTGAGGCTTTGAGATAATTTGCTTCTAAACAGGGCTTAGGCGGTTAGCAAGGACCTTTACAATAATTTTATACACACTACTAACCAAGTTTATAGGGTGAAACTCCTCAATAGCCGAAGCCCCAATTTTCTTAGGGATGAAAGCAACAAAAGTCGCATTAAGAGATTTTTCAAACTCTTGGAAAGAGTGAAATTCACTAAAAACTTGCAAAACATCACATTTCATAGTATCCCAACAAGTTTGAAAGAAACTCACTGTGAAGCCATCCGGGCCTAGTGCTTTGTCCTTAGCCATAGTTGTTATGACCTTAAAAATGTCCTTAGCCGATTTTGAAAGAAGATCCTCATATTAATGCACAATGTGGTCTTCAACGTCCATTAGAGAAGTAAAAACCTGATTATCGGAATGAAGAACCTTAATAGCATTGTTTCGTCTATGAGAATTAGCCATTTTATGAAAGAATTCAGTGCATTTGTCCCCTTCTTTCAACCAAATGGCCCTGGATTTCTGATGCCAGGAGATCTCTGCCAACAATACTCTTTCCAAGTTAGCCACAACTATACATTTTCTCTCTAACACTCCTTCCAAGCTGTCACCCAACAATACATTTTCCTCTAGCTCTTGCAGTTCCTCCAAGAGAGTTGCTTTCTTTCACTTCTTCAAGTCCTGCTTCAATGCCTTCAGCTTATCTACAAGAATAAAACTAGGGCTGCCCTCAAATTGATACGATGCCCCCCAAGCACGTACCAATTCCTCAAACCCATCTGTTGTGAGTCACATGTTCTCAAATTTGAAGTAATGCCGGCCCCTATGGATGCCTCCATAGTCTAGCAAAATAGGAAAATGATCTGAGATAACACGGGCCAACCGCTTTTGGCGTAGTTCGGGATAGTGTGCTTCCCATGCCGAGGACACTAGGAATCTATCAAGCTTCGACTGGACACGTCCATTCGACCAGGTGAACTCTCCCCCATTTTGGGAAAGATCCATGAGGTCCAAATCAAAAATGAACTCGGAAAATTCTTCCATAGCCACAAAATTCCTAAACTTTCCAGAACGCTCACTAGGAAAACGAGTGATATTAAAATCACCACCCATGCACCAAGGCACATTCCAAATGAAGTAAATACCCGCCAATTCCTCCCATAACCCTCTCATTTCCCTGTCTACATTTGGCCCATAATTGTCTGCAAAGGCCCACTCCCACCCATCTACAACGTTTTTATAAAAGGAAGCTACCAAGAACTCACCAATACATTCTTCCCCTACCTCCACAACTCCTTTATCCTATATTAATAGCACGCCACCCGAGATTCCGGACAATTCATCTATCAATGACCCGAAACTTTGCTTCCTGCAAGCACAGTACATCAGCCTTCCACATTCACAATAAAGATTTAATACGGAGGTGTTTATTGCGATCATTGAACCTTAGCACATTCCAAGAGAGGATCTTATGCTTCATGGAAACAATAAGGAGCCCCTCCCTTTTGATCTGTCCCTACCACTACTCCCTTCCTTCACATCATAATTAATGGAACAAGATAACTTTTTTAATTCTCTCTCCCTCTTAGATGATGACTTCAAACGCCCATTTTCCATAGCAATAAGAAGAGCACCAAATTGCTCTTCATATCCTCCAAGAGTGATCCTTATCACACTTTTTATAGCCTCCACCTGATCGAAAACCCAATCTGAGGAATTTCTCCCCCTGATGGGGCTGGGAGGTAGCGTGCATAAGGAGGTTAGAATGATCCACTCTGTTATCAGATAAATAAAGAATAGTTGTAAGTTAGGTGTAAATAGTTGACTAAACTAAGTAAATAATTACGGCAATTAGAGAGATGCAATTAAGGCACCGAAAAGCACCGAAAGCTTGATTTAAGGAGCTGGAAATATTTGACTAATGTCATGTATAGTTTTTCTATTTAATTGAAGGGAAATACAATGAAAAGGTATTTAGACCAAATTTGTCATGGTATCAGAGCTACTCTGATTTTCGTCGGCTTAAGTCTAAATCACTCATGTTTTTTTTTATCGCAATTCCTGGAAGAATTCTCTTTGATATTTAGCAAGTTATTTCTTGCCGATAGTGGGTGTCGCTGCCATCTGCACGCCAAACCGTGTGGGTTTGAGCTTCTTGAGACTGGGGTGGCTGCGTATCGATCGGTATCGTCTGTGGACGTGGGTGAGTGTAGTTATCTGATTGATCGACTATTTCTGTGTGTTCTACATTTCCGGCGGCTTGTGTTCTGTCAGAGCTCTCATTTGTTTGGGTGAGTTCCGGTTCGTCGGAGCTTTTTTGTGGTCGGTGGAGCTCTTGTCTGTGGTCATCGGCGACGTCGGAATACTCGTCTGTGGTCATCGGCGATCTCTGAGGTGGAGATCAACTGTTTGGGTTAGTCGGTGGGCTCTGTGTGTTCTGTCGGAACCCTCTGTGTTCCATCGGTGGGTTTTCTCTTCTTCACGGCTCTGGAGCTCTTGTCTGTGGTCATCGGCGACGTCGGAACTCTCTGTGTTCCTTCGGTGGGTTTTTCTTCTTCACCTCCTTCTCTTCTTACCAGCCGGGAAGAAGCTACGCACGGCTTTGTGTTACCTCCTCTTCTGTGTTACCAGCTTTCGAACCACAGCTCTAACGGAAGAAGCTACGCAAAATACGTACCAGTCTCTGCCCTGTGTTTTGTCGGAGTTATCCCACGAAACTCGAAATCAAAGGAAAAGGTTAGTAGTCAATTATTTTTTAGTGGTGTTGAGCTGTCGGCACATTTTAAAAAAAAAAAAAAGAGATTATTAATTGATTTAGTCAAAAGGGTGAGTTTAGTCATGTCTATTGAAAATTCTATTATTCGATTTAATGGAAAGAATTTTCCTACATGGGAATTTCAATTTAAAATGTTCTCAAAAGGAAAAGAATTAGCAAATCATATTGATAGTTCTGATAAAATTCCCACTACCAAAAATGAACTTGCTCAATGGGAAGTCAACGATGCTAAGGTGGTTTCTTGGTTGTTGGGAACACTTGAACCACATCTTGTCACAAATCTTCGATGCTTTACGGCTCAAACTATGTGGGACTACTTGCACCAGATTTATCATCAAGATAACAGCGCTTGGAAGTTTCAATTGGAGTTGGAAATTAGTACTTTCATTGAACAGTTTTATTCCGCTTTTATTAATATTTGGAGCGAATATTCTTCCATTATTTATACCAAAGTACCATTGGCACTTGCGGCTCTTCAAATGGTTCACACTGAGAGTCAACGCGATCAATTTTTTATGAAGCTTCAGTCTAAGTTTGAACCTGTTCGAGCCGATTTATTGAACCGTAATCCAGTTCCTTCTTTGGATATTTGCTTGGGAGAATTATTGCAGGAGAAACAACGATTATTTACTCAAATAGGTATGACTTCTAATAGAATATCTTCTGAAACTGTTAATGTTGCTTATGTCGCACAAGGCAGAGGACGGAATAAGTTGCAGTATTACCACTACAAAGAATTTGGCCACATTGCTCGAAATTGTGCCAAGAAAATATGTAACTACTGTAAGAAAGAATGTCACTTTATCAAGGATTGTCGGATACGACCTCAAAATCGTCAAACCCAAGCATTCCGAGCTGATGTTCAATCATCTTCTTCTGCACCTCCCACTGTGAATTCTGATTCTTCTGTTCTCACACCAGCAATGGTTCAACAAATGATTGTGTCTGCTTTTACTGCTTTAGGCCTACAAGGTATAAGTAATATCTCAACTTCTTCTTGGATTTGTTGATTCGGATGCCTCTAATCATATGACTGCTATTGAGAAGAGTCTTCATGATGTTCGTAAGTATGAGGGCACGCAAAATATTAAAATTGCTGATGGTAGTACTATTCCCATCACTGCTACTGGTAATTTGGGTCTCTTCCGTAATGTCTTTATCTCTCCTGATTTATCTACTAATTTGATCTCTGTTGGACAATTAATTGATAAGAACTGTGATGTTCACTTTTCTCGTGATGGTTGTCTCATGCAGGATCAGGTGTCAAGGACGGTGATCGCAAAGGGGCCTAAAGTGGGATGTTTGTTTCCTTTACAGTTTTCCTTTCCTAATATTATTTCTCTTGCTTGTATGGCTACAGCCAACAATAGTGAAATATGGCATAAGAAATTAGGTCATCCTAATTCTACTGTCTTAACTCATCTTTTAAAAAATGGTTTACTGGGTAATAAAAATTTGTTTTCTTCTTCAAATGTCTCTTTTGATTGTACTACTTGTCGTCTTGGTAAAAGTAAAATTTTACATTTCCCTACACATGGTAGTCGTGCAACTACCTGTTTTGAGCTTATACATACTAATGTTTGAGGTGTGAGTCCTGTTATTTCTCATAATCAACATCGTTATTTCGTGACATTTATCGATGATTATAGTCGATTTACCTGGATATATTTTCTTCGCTCTAAAACTGATGTGTTTTCTGTCTTTCAAAAATTTGTTGTACTTGTTGAGACACAATTCAATACTTATATCAAAATCTTACGCTCCGACTCAAGGGGGGAGTACATGTCTCAATCCTTTCAACTTTATCTCCAACAAAAGGGAATTATTTCCCAGCGTTCTTGCCCGTATACCTCTCAACAAAATGGAATAGCTGAACATAAGAATCGTCATCTTTTAGATATTACTCGTACTCTTTTAATTGATTCCTCCATGCCTTCTCGTTTTTGGATAGAAACTACATCTACTTCTGTATATTTGATCAATCGTTTGCCTACTGTTACTCCAAACTGTTACTCTAAATTATGATTCTCCTTATTTTCGATTATTTGGCATACCTCCTGAGTATCACTCTCTTCATACTTTTAGATGTGTTTGTTTCGTTCATCTCCCTTCCATTGATCGTCACAAGCTTGCCGCTCAGTTTGTTACATGTGCATTTATGGGTTATAGTTCTACTCAGAAATAATTTGTTTGTTATGATGCTTATGCAAACAAAATCCGGATCTCTCGAAATGTGATTTTCTTTGAAAATCAATATTTCTTTCAGTCTCAGGTTATTTCTGAACCTCCAAATGCTACTCTTCCAGCTTTTGATGCTATGTCTTCTTCTATTGAGCGGTTTAAACCAGGACTAGTGTATCATCGACGTCATCTAACTTCTTCAACGCTCCTTCCAGACACTGATCTGCCACCCCCATCCTATGGCTTCTCTACCTCAGCGCTCCACCCGGGATAGACAGATAACTAATAGGTATGGTTTTTCTCATACCTCGTTTACTGCAACTCTCGATACTATTCATATTTCTCACTCTTATGCTCAAGCAGCTTCTCAAACTTGTTGGCAGCAGGTTATGAAAGAAGAGATTCAGGCTCTTCAAGACAATCACACTTGGGATATTGTGACTTGTCCATCTGATATGAAACCAATTGGCTGTAAATAGGTGTACTCAGTTAAGTTTCGATCTGATGACTCACTCGATAGATATAAGGCTCAATAAGTAAAGAATAGCTGTAAATTAGGTGTAAATAGTTTACTAAACTAAGTAAATAATTACGGCAATTAAAGAGATACAATTAAGGCACCGAAAAGCACCAAAAGCTTGATTTAAGGAGCTGGAAATATTTGACTAATGTAATGTATAGTTTTTCTATATAATTGAAGGAAAACACAATGAAAAGGTATTCAGACTAAATTTGTCACACTCTCCCTTAGACGTGATGGATCACATATGACGAACTGCTGGTCTTGATTTTCGATCTAAGTACTGACCTCTGGGCTGGAGGAACCAATTCTGGGAACCACTACCTCTCCACTGACCTTAAGGTTCCCCTATATTTCCATTGGAAACCCAGAGAACTAAGACCCAGAACCTTCAACCTGCACACAAACATTTTCCGGCAATATCTATGCAGTCGTCGATGAAACCACACGGCAATTTCCGGCCATTTTTGAAGTTGCGCAATTTCTAGCAAATTCTAAACACGCGGCAGTGAGATCTCTACAATTTCTTAACTCCAGCAGTTTTCTGAACTCACGGCGGCAATTTCTGAACTTCGGCGATATCTTGCGACGACGCTAGCACACCTCTGGCGAATTCTCCCATGTTTCCTTGGATTTCTGTGACTTCGGTGCTACCTCCGACATCACCGGCGTTTTCTAACCGCACTAGAGTTGCTCCAACACCATCACCGACTGTTGCACGATCGCCGGTGGCTCCGGCGAGGCCTCTGCAAGTCTAGGGCTTGATCTCTGTGGGTTCGACGCAGTAAAGGGATCGGACCCAACCCTTTCAGGCATATAACTCGTGTGGGTATTAGGCCTCATTAGCTCTTCCTCGCCCACAAACGGGCTGATCCATGGGGGCTAAATCTCAAGCCCAACAGCTACCTCCCCCAAGCCAAGCTCCCCTCCTTTCCACTCAAGACTTCAACGCAACGTTTTAGCCAATCCAAACTCTGGTTTAAACCGATTAATTGTTGCTCCATCTCACCCACTACCCGTTGAAAGGTTTCCTTATTAAGGCCAAACTACTCAGAGCTTTCGCGTGTTGCAGAACACCTCGAGCACCACCCTCACCTTTCTCGTGTTGCAGAGCTTCCCTATACGATCGGTACGACTGCTGGGGATGGGTAAAAACCAGCAATGATTGAGGTACATGGCCTCTGTTTCCACCCAAAACAGGGGACGCTACTGTGACTAAGAGTTCCTTCAAAACAACACCAAAGTTATCCCACCCCACCCCCATCCTCCCTTCGGGAACAATCAAAAAACCTCGCCGCCTCTCAGGTCCAACCTCTGAAAGAGAAAAGAAACTCCCACAGGTGTTTTTCTTCCTCTGAACCACCAACCCTTTTGTCCCTCTTCTTCGGGATTTAAGTAACTCAGAGTGAATCCCATTGGCTGCTCCTTCCTCCATGGCATTTGCCAACCACAACAGGTCATCCTGAGCAATGAAAAAGTGTTTCACAAGACGAGGGCTGCTTTTCGTGATCCTCCATTGCCGTTCATTTTCCTTCTTGAACTCAAAAACATTTTTGATCAATAACTACATTCCTATTCGACCCCATCACAGCCCCCATCACTGCTCTAAATCCTGCTAAGCTCAAGAAATAAAGACCGGAAACCAGCAACGATGAAGCAAAACCATTGTTATCGCTCACACAGACAGACAGAGGAAACTTCATTCACCTACCATGACCAAAGCTAAGCCCACACTTGCCATATCTTAACTAGTCTAACATGCAAAGCTTTAACAGTTACAATATCTGAAAGACTTGTATGTGGGACAAAAGATGATATAACCCTAATAACCACCGAGTATTAATTAACAATTTCTCATCATCACCCCCCCCCCCCCAAAAAAAAAAAACATTCTTAGCATAACAATGAGAATTAATGAAAATCCAGCAACTGGATGCTAAACATAGTGAAAATATAAATGGTTACATAGGTGTAAAATATATGTGGTTGTATGAATGTATGCATGTGTATACAGCTTTGAAGCTGATCTTGCTGTCAAAGTATATTTAAAAAACAGCACTTATTCTCTCACACTACAATTCAGATCAAGAGTTAAACAACATTTACCATTACTTAATTTCTTTTTAATTTTCCAGTCAGTTCACGAGACAACAACCACATCAGCTTCAAGTAATATTTCCTTTTTTTTTTAATTGGCACCAGGTATCCGAAACAGCGTCCCAACTAATCCTAGGGTGCACAAGCCCTCAACAAGGAGTTTTTCGCAAGTGCCCTTAGTTAATTCAAGGGGAAAACCCCCTAACCTAATAGCCCCAAGAATTTATTTGCACCCAAGGGGATTTGAACTTTAGACCTAGGGGGAGCTTACCTCTAAGCCCAAGGTCTTTACCACTTGAGCCAACCCCTTGGTGTTAACTTCAAGTAAGATTTCAGTGAACTCAATTGTATAGGATCTCAGATCCTAATTCAGACTCAATATGCTGCATGCACAGGAAAATGAACCAGGTTCTCCCTAGATTGATAGAGATCAGCTATCAGATGGGGCAGAGTTCTAGCTCGGGCTCCAAACCATTCAAATAATTGGGAAGTACCCTTTAGGTAAAGTTCGCTAACAGGATAACAGGACTTGCTTTCCATTTTCTTATAATGAACTGCAGCCTGCTCAAATTCCGAGAAACCAATGTTTAACCACCAAATTTGACTCACCCAGAAGACCAAAAAGGTGATATTGCTATTCTGTGAAGTTCATTACAGCTCCCTGCATATTTGATCCTCTTTATGTCCCCCCACTGATGTATGTATCTACCCTCGCGCACATGCAAGCGTGCGCACAAAAACCCAAGGCACCCACCTGCTAGCATGCCCACATGGAAACTGCACGCATGTGCGCATACTTGATATGTGTGTGTGTGTGTGCACATATATATATATATATATATATATATTATATGCATATATATTATATGCATATATATTGTCTTGTTGAAAGTGATTTAAAGAGTCATATAATAACCTTTGTCTAGAAATCCCACAACAATTAAATTAATACTTGATATAGGTTTATGTACTAGTTGGGCTTCTGCATCTACTAAATTAAGTTTAGGTCGTACTTCAGCTCAAAATCAGAGCCTGCTTTCTTCATTTGTGTACTCCACGTACTAGACCCATTTCTTTTTATTTAGATTCTCCTGTGGGCTGGGTCTGCCTCGAAAGGATCTGGACATGAGAAGGGTGTTAAGGAATCCCATGCTGATTTGGCTGGTAGTTGATATAGGTCTATCCACTACTTAGACATACCACATACTAACTGAAGTTAGTTTACACTTTTAGGTTAGATGCAATTGCTCAACACAACCACCTCCCTTCAAGCTCAAGAGCAGATAATATAAGCAGAAAACATCTCTGTTGCCCATGCTTTTCATTAATGCATCTCATATCTTAAATAAAATACCAGCCATTAAAACCCTCAATGAAACAATAATCTTAACAGGGATAGAAGCCCCACCAGCTGTAAATGTGGCTATCGGTATTATTTCCTTCATCAATGGTTAATACTCTTCAGCTTTGCAATCAACTTCTCTCCCATAATGGTGAAGTAGTAGATAAGATACAAAAGCTAGAATTGCCACCTTTAATGCCTCCATGTATAGCAGTTGTGTAGCAACAAGGATATGGAGAAGAATTTTCTAAAGATACCATCAAGATAAATTATTAATGGGACCAACAGTTGAGGCACCCATCTTTTTCACGTTGTCAACTAATCTCTTCTGGGCATAAAGATAGACGGCATGCCCATGGTATCACATTTCTCACAGAGTAGTTTCATCAACTCACAGAGTAGTGCTATCCTCCATTGAATACAGGAAAACACTTCTCAGAAATCAAAGTTGCAAAAACACAGAAAGGCCCAAAGTATTACCCTTCTTTCAACACAAGACTTGAGTTTGAATTTTCAGGAGTGTAAAATAAAGCATAATATGGGCCAAAAGGCAGGGAAACATTAATATCCTCCCACCCTAGCCAGCCAAATCAGGGATTTACTAGAACATTACGGTTCCAATCAGAAAAGAATACTGCTTTGTTATTTTTTTGATAGGTAATCAAAAGGATTTCATTAATAGAAAAAAGCTAAGCTCAAGTATACCAGAGGTATACTTGAGAAAACTTAGCTAGTGTTACAAAAAAAAAAAAAGTTCATGGACACTAAGTCCGTTACAAGCAAAAGATCCTACCCAATAAAGCAAAGTCCTATAGAAGAAAAATTTTAGTTCCTCCAAAGTTCTCTCACAATTTTCAAAATTCATTGCATTTCTGTCTCTCCATATGCACCAACACATACAGATAGGAACCATACGCCATATAGTCACCACATGTGGGTTACCTCAGAGACCTCTTCAACTGACTAGAAAATCCACCAAGTGAAAAAGCATGACCCATGATAAGCCAAGTCTTGTGAAAAACTCATCCCACAACTTTTTGGCCACCTTGCAATGTAGGAGTAAATGATCTACTGATTCCTCGTGTTTTTTGCACATACAACACCAATCTATTACAACTATACAACATTTCCTCATCTTGTCTATGGTAAAGAACTTGTCCAGGGTTGCAGTCCACACAAAAAAAAGCTGCTCTCAATGGCACTTTCGTTTGCCAAATACTCTTCCATTAAAATCTAGGTAATCCGGGAGTAGAAAGGACTTGGTAGTAAGAACTAACTGAAAAGATACCTTTCTTAGAGTGTCTCCGTTGCAACTTAACCCCCGTGCCTCCATGGATGTTAAATGAGCATAATGACGCAAAAAACTCCAATATAATCTCCATCTCCCAATCTTGGGCATTTCTCACAAACTCAATATTCCATTGAGGGGTGCCATTTTTTTTTTATAATAATAAATTTTATTAATCCACGTAAATAGGCAATACCTAAGTACACAGGAAGTATACAAGAAAAAACCTAGTTACAAACTACTTGCCACGGAAAGTAGCATAAAAGTCATTAAAACACACTCCATTCAATATAATAGAAGAAGCCCAAAGCAACAAAGTGTGGTAGAAAAAAGGTCTTAAAACTATCTGGCGAGCTCTCCCTATTATCAAAACATCAACCATTTCTTTCAATCCATGTGCACCACATTACACATAAAGGCACCATCTTCCAAATAGCTGCAATGTGGCGGTGGCCCCTAATCCCCAATTGAGGGGTTCCATTTGAAATGACCATAAGATCTGCAATTAATGCATCATTTTCTCTTACGAGATCAAAGATAATAGGGAATGAGGCTTTGAGGCTAATTGTGCCTTTATACCAATTGTCATGCCAAAATCTGACCTGTAAACCATCTCCTACTACAAGATATTCTTGGTTCCTAATAAACTCCCATTGTTTCCTAATAAACTTCCACAAACCCACCCCATGTATGCCTTGGACCTCATTCGAACACCAACCACCCCATGACACTCCATATTTTGAATCTATTACCGACTTCCAAAGTGCCTCCCCTTCATTTTGGTACCTCTACAACCATTTACCCAAGAGAGCTTGGTTGAATTTCACCAAGTGACAAATCTCCAAGCCTCCCTCAGATATTGAAGTGCACACTGTTGGCCAATTGACCCAATGAAATTTGAACTCCTCCCCCATTCCACTCCACAAGGAGTCTCTTTGTAGTTTCTCAATGCGATTGGCTATCTTTGTGGGAAGCGGGAATAGAGACAAATAGTAGATAGGAAAGTTAAAGGGTGCTTTTAATCAATGTCAGTTTTCCCCTTTTAAATAAATATAACCTATTCCAAGTGGCCAATCTATGCTCTACCTTTTCAATCACCTCATTCCAAATGCTTTAGAATTTAATGGAGGCTCCCAGTGGTAGACTAAGGTAGGTGAGGGGTAAAGAGAATACCTGACAACCCAAGAAAGTAGCCAAAAACTCTACATCCTGAACTACCCCCACTGACACTAATGTAGACTTCGAAAGGTTGACTCTCAGACCTAATGCGGCTTCGAAGCAAAAAAGAAGCCCCCTCAAGGCTTGAATGTGTCCGATGTGTGCCCCAAAAAAGATGAGCGTGTCGTCAGCAAATAAAAAGTGGGAGATGCAAAAAACCCCATTCCCAACAGGAATGCTATGAAAAAATCCCGCATCCACCAATCTCTCGATCATCTTACTTAGGCCTTCCATAATAAATAAGAAGAAAAGCGGAGATAGAGGCCCTCCCTGTCTCAAACTCCAGGAGGAATTGAAGAAACTCACCGGTGAATCATTTACCAGGATAGAGAACCGAACTGAAGAGATACGAAATTCTACCAATTTCTGCCATTTGTCCCCAAAATTGCATCTTGAGAGAAGATCTAGCAAAAATCGCCAATTGGCATGGTTGTAGGCTTTTTCCAAGTCCAATTTGCAAATCAAACCGGGTTCCCTAGATTTGAGGCGACCGTCCACAATTTCATTGACAATGAGGACCGAATTTAGGATTTGTCTACCTTTAACAAAGGCATTTTGGGGCTTCAAAATTAGCTTTTCCACCACCACACTCAATCTGTTTACAAGCACTTTGGATAGGATCTTATACACCCCATTCACAAGGCTCATGGGACGATAGTCCCTAGCATCCAAAGATCCCATCTTTTTATGGATGAGAGCTAAAAAGGTAGAATTAATACTCTTTTTGAGCCTAGAATTGGCATGAAAGTCATGAAAGACTTGCATGAGGTCCTCATTGATCACCTCCCAACAGGTTTGAAAGAAATCCATAGTAAAACCGTCTGGCCCAAAAGCCTTGTCGCTAGTTATACCTCTAATTACTTTGCACACCTCCTCTTCCATGAACGGCCTTTCAAACCAACCTACGGTCTGAAGATCTTAAACTAAGAAAGATGAGCCATTCACCTTTGGTCACCAACTGTGCTCTTCACATAAGAGTTGTTAATAATATTATTCCAAATAATTCTTGATAACTGTCTGATCCGTTGAAACTATCCCATCTACCCTCAAAGTGTCTAAGGTATTGTACCTCTTATGAGAATTAGCCACCCTATAGAAGAATTTTATGCACTTATCCCCCTCTTTAAGCTAGAGTGCCCTTGCTTTCTAACGCCTTGAGATCTCCTCTAAAAGAGTAAGTCTTTCAAGTTCAGCAACTACTTGATTCTTGCGAGTTGTCTCTATTTCAGAAAGAGTTCTAGCTTCCTCTTTGCCCTCCATTGTCTGGAGTTCCTCTACAAAAAAGCGTCTCTGTTGGTACACGTTGCCAAAGACTTGTACGTTCCATTGTTTCAAATCTTACTTTAAAACTTTCAGTTTCTTTGCCATAATGTAGCTAGGATGTCCTTCAAAGTTATAGGAGTTCCCCCATGCTCTAACTCTTGTCAACAAAACCATCAGATTTAAGCCACATACCAACATTGCTGCCAGTCGCACCGAATCCATACCATTGTTGTCACCAGGAATAAGTAAGGATTTCCAACATCCGTCCCCACTATACTCCACCACCAACATATAGGGGCCGCGAGAGTTGAAGCAAAGCTGGAAAGTGTATCCCCTGTTCCCATCTCGGTGAGCAAAGTAATACCTCTTACCCCCTGCCTTGTTTCTAGCCTCCAATGATTTAGACATCCATATATTGGTATCTAAGCTCAGACGAAGGCTTTGGACAATCTTCCAACCTTTCTCTGTTACAACCACTTCCAGTCCATCCCTCTTAATCTCAAAAACCTTTGCTTCTAAAACCACATGCCTCATTGAAACGAACCACTCTAAATGAACTAATAAACTAGAAAACAGGGGCTGTTATAGTCTCATGGTCATCATCGAATACGATGAAGCAATGGGAAGAGTAATGAGGGCGCGAAGATGACAAAGTAGTTTTTGTTATATTCAGAGGTGGCTTAGTTCTTATGGAATAATATCTTTAACCAGACTTGTGAGGCATGGGTTATGCATGGAAGAGTTATGGATATTCTTAGGTGCTGGAAAGGTACTAGGGGAAATGCTCACATTATCGCTTTGTGAAAATGATTCTCCTTTGCATTATGCAGTGTTTGTGGATGGAGACAAAAAGAGGTGCTTTAAAAACCAAGAGCATGCTTTGTTATTAAAATATGAAACGACGGGATTACCATAGCGGACTGGTGTTGCATGTGCCGCAGCAGGGGAGGGTCGATAAATCATCTTTTCTTACATTGCGAAACAACTAGAATTCTTTGAAACGAGATTTTCAAAAGATTGGATTTTGCCTGTGTTATGCCTGAAACAGTGGTGGTAACTATGGCATGTTGGACATCCATACGAGGCACGAGACAGATCAAAGTTATCTGGAAAATTATCCGCATTTGTATTATGTGGTGTCTCTGGCACAAGCGTAATGATTGGACTTTTGAAGACAATGAGAGATTTTGAGAGGAGCTGACTGTTTTATTTTTTAAAACTTTATGTACTTAGTCCATTGCCGTGAACTTTAATGGCATAAACTTTCATGATTTCCTTGTCTCTAATGTGCCGTCTTGATAAGCACTAAGGACTTTATAACTAACTTTTGCCCATTCTTTGATTATTAATACACTTTTACTTATCAAAAAAAATCTATTATGAAAGGACAGTAGAAACATAGCTATTTGATTATTAAGACAATTATCGTCATGACCACTGATATCCTGATTATTGTCACCATGATTGTAGTGACAAAAGAGGGATCATTATGACAATGACAAGAGTAGCCCGTGAAAATTTCAAAACATCCATGGATATATATCCACAACGTACCACGAAACCTCCAAAAAAAAAAATCTTCTCACATAAATGCTAATGCTTTTAAAGGCAGTAAGAAATAAAATGAGCTTGTATATAAATATAATTAGGAAGGTTAAAACTTTGACGTATTAAAACCTTTGTTGCTCTTTGAAGGAGTATAAATTCAAGAAAGATCAAATATCACATACCGATTCCGCGGCTGGCTCCAGTAATCCAGACAACCTGGAAGAACATTATAATGGATAGACTAAATGTTTTAGTTCAGAAATAGAAACAATAAAATAGCGCGAGAATTAGAAAAATAAAATAGCGAGAGAATTAAAATAGTTAATTATACACCCAAAATTAATGACGGTTACCTTGTCTTCAATTTCTTCGCGCTTCGCATGTCTTTTCGATATCAAAGTGAAATCCCCTGCCGATAAACAATTAAAAAACAAAAACCCACGAATTAAACTACATAGAGAGCACAGGACACCGGTCTTCAACAGCCAAATTAAATTTATAAATGCGCACACGTAAAAAAAAAAAAAATTGCGATGAGATAGGGAGAAGGATTTTGAGTAGTTACCATCTGAAGTGACGAATTTAAATAACAGGAAGAGAGAAAGAAAGATAGAAACGAAGAAGAGGGAAAGTAATATGCCCATGCTTCAGAGGTTCAGTTGAAAACTAGGAAAGAGTACGAATGCTGCAAGGCGAAAGCTAAGTACCCGGGACCGGCTCTCCTCCGGTGTGCCTTCCACCATTTTGCACCAAATGTTACTATGCTCCGTGTTTTGCCACGTGTATTTTATTATTTTTTAGAAGGGTTTTAACAATTAAAAAAATAATTATTGTTATATAACGAAGATTGAATAAAGCGACGACTACCACACCCTGTTCTACTACTAAAATTATGTAAATAGTCACACTACTATTATTTTAAATCTTGCATATTGACTTGCATAATAACTTATAAAATAATTTCAAAACTTATAAATATGGTTTCAATTGTTATGAGATTCATAAGAAAATATATAGAGAAAAAAAAATCGATTATTAAGAGTTCTTAAAGAGTTTCTTATATATTTTTCTCTTATAATAGTAGTTTCTTCTTTAGTTTTATAACATGTTATCAACACGATGGTTCTACCAATTCTGAAATTAGTAGTCTTATTCCTCTAATCATGGATCACATTGATGAGCTTTTTATCTCTAAGTTGAATGATAAAAATATATGTCTAGCTGATAATGCTACAACTCACACAATTCTTAAAGAAAATAAATATTTTCAAAATCTAACACTAAACAAAACTTATATCCATACCATATCAGGTTCATCAGATTTAATTGAGAGCTCCAGAAGAGCTTATATTGTGTTGTCTAATGGCACCAAATTTTGTATTGATGATACTCTATTCTCTTCACAATCCAGAAGAAATTTATTAAGTTTCAAAAATATACGTCGTAATGATTACCATATTGAAACGACCAATGAAAGCAGTAAAGAGCATCTTCTTATTACTAAAACAATATCGAGTTAGAAGCTCGTATTAGAAAAACTTTCTACTCTGGATTGTATTATACGAAGATGGGAACAATTGAATCATATGTGGTAATGCACTAGAAGTACATTGACCCTAAAATATTTATGACTTGGCATGATTGCTTTGGACATCCGAGATCTATAATGATGAGACGAATTATTGAAAATTCGCATGGGCATCCCTTAAAGAATCAAAAAATATTTCTACCCAATAAATTTTCGTGATTTGCATGTTCTCAACGTAAGTTGATTATCAGACAAGTTCCCTCAAAAGTCATTGTTGAATTTTCATCCTTTTTACAAATGATTCACGGAGATATATGTGGGCCTATTTATCCATCAAGTGGACCATTTAGATTTTTTATAGTTTTAATTGATGCATCTAGTCAATGATCACATATTTGTCTGCTTTCCACTAGAAATGTTACATTTTCTAGACTTCTTGCTCAGATAATCAAACTACGAACACAATTTCCTGAGTATCTAATTAAGACCATTCGATTGGATAATACAAATGAATTTTCATCTCAATCTTTTGATGATTATTGCATGTCAATACGAATAGATGTTGAACATCTCGTTGCCTATATACATACTCAAAACGGTTTAGCTGAATTTTTGATCAAAATGTTTCAGCTAATCGCTAGATCTTTACTTATGAAATCAAGATTTCCTGTTTCTACTTGGGGGCATACTATACTTCATGCAGCATCATTAATTCGCATCAGACCATCTGCATATCATAAATATTCTCCATTATAGTTTGCATTCGGTCAACAACCAAATATTTCTCATCTTCGTACTTTTGGATGTGCTGTATATGTTCCAATTCCACCTCCATAGCGTACAAAAATGGGTCCTCAACGTAGTTTGAGATATATGTTGGTTTTGATTCTCCATATATTATCAGATATTTTGAGCCCCTTACAGGAGATATATTTAAAGCACGTTTTGAGAATTGTCATTTTGATGAATCCACTTTTCCATTAACGGGTAAAAAATAGTTGGTGCCTGAAGCATGACAAAATATTACTTAGGATAATAAGACTCTATCTCAATTTGATCCTCCTACAAATGAATGAAAACTAGAAATTTAAATGATTATTCATTTACAAAATGTTGCAAATAAATTACCGGATATATTTATTGACATTAAATGTGTAGTAAAATCTTATATTCCTGCTGTTAATACTCCAGCAAATATTGAAGTTTCTGAAAGACAAATTGTCAAAACAACAATAGGTGAGTTTAAGACACACCTAAAACGTGGAAGACCTATTGGTGCAAAAGATAATATTTCTAAAAGGAAAAGAATACAAAATGAATTTTGTGTTCCTGAAAAATACGTACCCACAATACAGGCTACAAATATAATTGGTACTCCTAAAGAGCTCAAATCTCCTATTCCAGAACCTTCTGAAAAGGAAATTCCTGAAAAGTATAAATCTCCTAAAAATGGACCTCTTGAAAAGGTGTTTCATGAAATATTTTCTCCTGAAGAGGAAAAGGTACTTGAAAATAATGAGATCTCAATACATTTTATGAATATTAGAGAAATTCTGGATAGAAATAAAACTGTTGTTGACAATATATTTTCATATAAAATTGTCCTTAACATTATTAGAAGTAATGAAGAAAGTGAGTCAAGAACCGTCGAAGAATGTCGACGTAGAAATGATTGGCCAAAATGGAAAGCAGCCATTGAAACTAAATTAAATTTGCTAGCAAAGCGAGAAATATTTAAACATATTGTCCAAATACCAATTATGTTATGCCTGTTGGATATAAGTGGATATTTGTACGAAAATGTAATGAGAAAAATGAAATTGTACGATATAAAGCACGGCTTGTCGCACAAGGTTTCCTGCAAAAATCCGGAATTGATTATGAAGAAACATATTCTCCCGTTATGGATACAATCACATTTAGATTTTTGATTAGTCTAGTTGTTACAAAAGAATTAGAATTGTGGTTGATGGATGTGGTCATTACATATTTATATAGATCGTTAGACCATGACATATATATAAAAATCCCTGAAGGATATAAAATGTCTGAAGTATCTACAAGTACATCTAGAAATATGTACTTTATCAAACTACAAAGATCTTTAAATGGGTTGAAGCAATCCGGACGCATGTGGTATAACCGCTTAAGCGAATATCTATTGAAAGAAGGATTTGAGAATAATCATGTATGCCCATGTGTTTTTATTAAGAAATCAAAATTCGGATTTGTTATTATTGCAGTTTATGTTGATAATTTAAATATTGTGGGAACTCTTGAAAAGATCTCAAGAACCGTTACATATTTAAATAATGAATTTGAAATGAAAGATTTTGGCAAAACAAATCTTTGTCTCGGCCTGTAGCTCGAGCACTTGTCAAATGGAATTTTTATTCATCAGTCCATGTATACTGAAAAAGTTTTCAAACATTTTTATATAGACAAAACTCATCCCCTGAGTACTCCAATGATTGTTCGAACACTTGATGTGAAGAATGATCCATTCCGTCCTTGTGATAACAATGAAGAAATTCTTGATTCTGAAGTACCATATCTCAGTGCAATTGGAGTTTTGATATATCTGCAAATTACACTCGACCAGATATTACATTTTCAGTTAATCTGCTTGCAAGATATAGTTTAGCACCAACTCGAATGCATTGGTATGGCATTAAACATGTCATTCGTTACCTTCATGGTACGGTTGATATGAGATTATTTTATCAACTTGGATCAAGTTTACAATTGATTGGGTATGCAGATGCAGGTTATCTTTCAGACCCACACAGAAGTAGATCTCAAATTAGATATTTATTTACTTATAGAGATACTGTTATATCATGGAAATCTGCTAAGCAGACACTATCTGCTACTTCTTTGAATCACTCAAAGATTATTACTATTCATGAAGCAAGTCGAGAGTGCATTTGGCTGAGATCGGTAATTCAACATATCCAGAAAAAGTATGGACTCCCCATGATCAATAATAACCCGACAATTTTATATGAGATAATACTGCTTGTTTCACTCAAATCAGAAGAGGATATATCAAAGGTGACAGAACCAAATATATTTCATATAAATTTTTTTATACTCATGAACTTCAAGAGAAATATAAAATTGATGTCAAGCAGATACGATCTAGTAATAATCTGGCAGATTTATTCACAAAGGCATTACCAACTACAACATTCAAGAAGATTGTGCATAACATTGGAACACGAAAACTCAAAAATCTATTGTTATGTACTTTTTAGGAAGAGTAAATATTTTGAAAATTTTTGCTGATTGTACTCTTTTTCCTTCACTAAGGTTTTGTCCTATTAGGTTTTTCTTTGCAAGGTTTTAATGAGGCAATCTTAAAGCACTTGTGGATACATAAGAAGACTGTACTATTTTTCCTTCGCCATTGGTTTTTCTTCCCACTTGATTTTTTTTTGCAAGGTTTTAACGAGGTAGATTCTCTATGTGTGGTTATTTAAGAGGGAGTGTAATGAAACGAAGATCGATTGGAGGGACGACTGCCGCCCCTGTCCCACCACTAAAATTATGTGAATGACTCCACCACTATTATTTTAAATCTTGCATAGTGACTTGTATAGTAACTTCAAGACCTATAAATATGAGTTTCAATTGTTACGAAATTCATAAGAAAATATAGAGAGAGAAGAAAGTTTCAATTATTAAAAGTTCTTAAAGAGTTTTTTATATATTTCTCTCTTACAATAATAGTTTATTCTTTAATTTTATAACAACTATTAATGAATTAGCGTATTTTCTTAAAATATTTAAAAAAAAAAAGAGAAAGTGCAAATACACTAGGGGCAGAGTCCTTGGGCAGCATGGTAGCATTGTCTCATTTTCAAATAGGTAATTGTAATTGAGAAAAAGTTTTAAAAAAATTACTTTTCTATGTTTCATTTATAAATATGACAAAAATTATAAAATTTGAAGAATTTCAAAGAAAAACTGATAAAACGAGTCATATATTTTTTATAAAAATCGAAGTACATATAATACTACTATTTAAATAAATGAAAGACATATATAATAAGAGTAGTTCTTAGTGGAAGCCAACTATAAAGCAGCACACAAGCACACCCATAGATAAAAGGTTTTTTTTCCTTTTTTTTTTTGAATATAAATTAAAACTAAAACGTGTATTTTGTAGTTTTAAAGATTTGAAAGTCGAGACCTCACTCCTACGAAACCCAGTCGTCACCCTCGCTGCCATCCGTCGTCAGCAACGTCGTCTCTGCGACGCGCTACCAAGAGACGTCGTTGGTCTATCTATCGCCACCAAGAGACGTCGTCAATTTGCCCAGTGCCTCCTCTTCCAAACGATCGCCAGTTAATGCAAACCGACCCCCACGCACTCTGCTTTGTCGCCAACGGTAAGTAATATTCTTTTATTTATTTTCTTCTCTATGGTTACGGTTTCTTTTTTAATTGAGATATGTGAGTTTTCAGTTTTATGAGATGAATATTGAATGTTAGGGTTAGGGCATAGACAGACTCACCAAAATTTCTACTTTCAAACTCCAGTTACGACCTCTATTTCATTAAGTTTTTAGTTTTATGAGAATTAGTGGTTTTTTTGTAGATTAATTGTTACAGATTAATGGGAAAAATATTTTGTTTATTTGCATATCCATAACCCAACCTATGTCTTCTGGCCTGTGATGAGACTTACTGCATGTTCATGGAAAACACAACCTCATTTTGTGTTGTAGTTGATTTACATACATTCCCTTTATGTTTATTGAAATAATAACAAAAAAGTGAGGGGTCAACTGAACCGGATTTTTTTGTTTTACAAATTGACATGGTTTAATTTCTTTTTACTGTTTTAATATAATTCAAATCATGTTAAATTGTAAACTCTTTACTTGGATTCCATATATGTTTATTTTTATATTTTACATTATAAGTCAGTTCATATATGGATTGAAAGTCACACTCTGTTTCCCAGATAACTAACATAAGAGGGGGCTGAATTGGATTATATTATAAAAATTAACACTTAAAAATCAAATACACAATATAAAAGATAAACATAATATAAAATAGTAAGAAATGTAAAGAGTATAATAAGAAGAAGCAAACTTAGTATTTTTACGAGATTTAGCCCCACTACTTGCGTCCTCGCCTCAAGCTACCCCTTGAAAATTTCAAATTCACTATTCAATTTCTTTTAAGTGGAGATAGAAACCTATTACACCTTTGAGCAGCACCGCTCCAAAGAATCCATGTAGAGCACCCTCTATACTTCCAATCACCTCACACTTGGTGATTCAACTATTCCCTATGTAGAATACTTTCTACACACACAAGGGTTATATGCACCCTCTTACTGATACAAGAATTGATAGTGGGTAAACTATTAAAGTACACTTCTTAATGAGTGAGATAGAAACAATACAGCGTAACATATATCTCTCTAAAAAAGAATAAGAATTAAGACTCAAAACTTTAAAAAAGAGAGAATGAAAGTTTTGAGAGAATGATGCAAAACTTAGCAATAGATGTGTATGCTCTTGTTGTAATTTTTGCAAAACTCAAGTGAGCTATTTATAGGCAAATGAGTTCTCAATTTCAAATTTGAAAAGATTCATATGTCAAATAAGAGCACTATTTACTTTTCAAAAAATTCAAATAAAAGCATTTCCTTTTTGCATTTGTCAAAGACAACTCCATTCATTTTTCAAAGAAATCAAAATTAATCTTACTTTTCATACATGACAAAATGAGCATGATTTATTTTTCAAACCAAATCATCTTCTTTTTGCATATGTCAAAAAAATACACAACCACCCTTTAAAATTTTCAAATAAAATCATTTACCTTTTGCATTTGTCAAAAAAATACATAATCACCCTTTAAGATTTTCAAACAAAATCATCTACATTTTGCATTTGTCAAAAAAATACACAACCATCCTTCAAGACTTTCAAACAAAATATGCACATGTCAAATATGATAATCAATTATTTTACAAATTTAAATTTTTATATATATAAAAATAGAATTTTTGAAATCATATTATTTGATGATGTTATGCACATGTGAAAAACTTAATTTTCAAAATTAAGACATTTAAAGATGTCTTGCATATGTGAAAAAAGTAATTTAATGTTTTATGAGAAAAAAGAATAATTTAGAACCTTAATCCAATTTCGAATTTTATCAAGAGATGTACAAAAACAATCTATGAGATTCATTTGTACACTTATTTTTTTATACTTGATGTGCACTTCGCTCCATTACGTAAATAATTTGAACTTGAGATTTGAATTTATTTGTTATCATCAAAATATGCACATAGATACGAAATTTGAAACTTTAGATTCAACACATCCCATTTTTCCTAACTAAATGCCAAGTATTAAACAGATGCCACCATTTATGCAATATCCTTCATCAAGTGATCCGGATGACTTGAGGCAAGAAACGCCCCCCGCATCACCCATGCCAACTAGTCCATATTTTGAAGAAAATTTTGAAAGTTGTCATGATGCTGATGGTATTAAACTTCTATATGATGTTATCTTTAATGATGTTAGTATTGAATTGATGCTAATCCATCCATATATTTCGATTTGTAGAAATGTTCTTCGACATAAATGAATATTTAAAGGGATCCAGTGTTGTCTCGGATAATGCAGTACAAGTTGAACGACTATAATCTAGTATGGAGTTTGACACTGAGGAAGAACTAATAGCCTACTATAAGCAATATGCGAAGTAAGCGGGTTTTGGTGTAAGGATACAAAGGAGAAAAAAAAGATGATAATGAGAGGCCATTTTATATGACCATGGTTGTGCCCGTGGCGGTAAATACTATCCGAAGCCAAATTGTAATATGTCAAAGCCACGGGCAACAATTAAAATAAAGTGTAAGGCGAAGGTAAATGCAATGTTGAACAATAATAAAAAATGGGTTCTCACCGCTATTGAGCTTTCTCACAACCACAATACTGTGAGTCTCAAGAAAACTAGATTGTTTCAATCTCACAGGTATCTAGATGAATACACTCAAAGGATACTCCTAATGAATAATCTTTCCGGTATACAAATGCATAAGAACTATTATTCGATTTTCGTTAGAGCGGGGAGTTTTGAGAAGCTATCTTTTCAAGAGAAAGATTGTTGAAATTTTATTAACAAGGCTAGATATTTAAGGTTGGGCAAAAGAGGTGGCGAAGCACTTAATGAATATTTTCAAAGAATGAGAGATCAGAATTTTGGATTCATTTACAACATGGACGTGGATGATGAGGGAAGGCTATAGAATGTATTTTGGGCCGATGCTAGGACTCAAGCCGCCTATGAGTATTTTGGAGACGTTGTATCCTTTGATACAACGTACCTAACAAATAGGTATAATATGTTGTTTGCTCCGTTCGTTGGTGTCAACCATCATAGCCATCCCATACTATTAGGGGCGAGATTGCTATCAAGTAAGGACACAAACAGTTTTGTTTGGTTGTTCCAAATGTAGTTGAAATGCATGAATGGTAGGGCATCTAAAGCCATTATAACCGATCAAGATCGGGCAATGAAAAATGATATTGCCTATGTCTTCCCTGAAACTCGTCATAGATATTGTTTATGGCTTATAATGTGCAAACTTTCAGAGAAGTTAGGAAATAGTTGGCTTCAATTCTTCTATGAGAAACGATTTTTCTGGGTTCCAGTTTACTTGAAGGATGTGTTTTGGGCTGGCATGCAAACCACATAAAGGTCGTAAAGCATGAATGCCTTTTTCTACGAGTATGTCCATTATAGGACTACGTTGAAAGAATTTGTAGATCAATTTGATAATGCCCTTAGAAAGAATGTGGAGGTAGAGACAACGGCTGGTTTTAATTCTGCCAACCAAACTATCCCTTACGTGTCCCCTCTTAACATTGAGAAGCAATTTCAAAAATCATATGCAAATGCAAAGTTTAAGGAGGTCCAAAAAGAGTTAATGGGCCTTATGTGTTATAATTGTTGATTGGTAAGCACATAATGGTGCATTTTAACATTCGATGTCTTCAATGATACATCCATTGATAGGAACACAAAAATAATCTATTACACTATTTACTATAACGAAGATGAGTGTGAGGTAAAATGCACGTGTGCACTGTTTGAGAGGAGAGGGATCCTATTAGGCATGCACTTAAAGTTTGTCAGTTAAAGAAGATTAATGTACTGCCAGATAGATAGTTATTGGATTGATGGAGAAAGGACTTAAAGAGGCATTATACATTAATCTGAACCAGTGGTGATGACACGTAGGGCACATTAGACTCACAGAATTATGAGATGATGATTAAAATATATTTGAATGTAGCATCCAAAATTTCTTCAAATTCTTAGAAAGTCGAAGCATTCATGCGCCACATTGATGAGTTTGATAGATTACAAGAGGGTTCAACAAATAAGTCGACATTTCAATCAACGAAGGCCGATCTGAAAGATGTATTGGATAAGGGTAAGAAGATATTAAGTCCCAAACTAGCCTGAAATAAAGGGAGACCTCCAAGTAAAAGGAAGGTTCCACCCGTAGAGAAGATAGTAACAAAGAGAAAAAAATAGGTACTTTAAATGTTGTAACTTACACTCTCACTGTTAATATTTTATTCGTATTCTGACTTTAATGTATGTTTTTTTTTCTTGTGTTCTTAGACTAGCCGAAAAATTTTGGTAGATAAAATAGAAACGGGTGACACCCTGGTAACCCAACACAACCAAGTTGATGATATGGCGCATGTTGGAACACAAAACATCATCTATACGCAATCGACGACACCAAGAAATGAGGTTAACTATGTCTTGTCTTATATTTATTTCGATTAAAGTAAAAATGTATTGCATGCCTCATGCCTCAAGCGGTTGTTTTGTTGCAGATGTGTGTCTAGTTTGGTGCACACTTGTAATAAGCTTGTGACGAGAAGAAGCATTTTTTGAATCTCCTAGATGGGGTATAATCTATATTTTGGTTGGACATCATGTCTTGTCTTTTTGTAAATACTACATTTAAGCAAGGACCATAACTACGTTAAAGTGCTTTAAAAGGCTTATTAAAGGTGGGAAGCAGCTGCTGATTTTGCTTTTTCTAACGGGACTTGAGGTAGTACTACTACTAATCATTAGTCGAGTAATTGAATCCAACTTTCATCACTATAAAACCTTTGGGTGGGATCTTATTCTTGTAGATTTTTTGATTATTCACATTAACACCAGTACTGGCATTTGGGAGACTTTTAGGTAGCATGATAGTGTGGTTGACTATTTTCCACAATATTGAATGAGGCCTAGCTTGGTTGGTGCTCCACTTTTTTATTACTTGCTTGGTTGGTATCCAGCTTTTTTTTTTTTAATATTAAATTGGTTGGCGTATATTTATTTTTCTATAATATTAAATTGATTGGTGTATGTTTATTTTTTTGTAATATAAATTTGGTATTGTCTAGTTTTTTTGTAATATTAAATTGGTTGGTGCATTTTAACATTTGTAATATTAAGCCCCAGGTCGCTCTCAGTTTAGTTTCAAGCAATGTTTTAAATACCGTGTCGTACAGGCCGGTACGGTCGGAATTTTCCATACCGACCGGTACAAAAAAACTACAATTTCGTTTCGGTCGAAAAATAGCCGGTACGGCTGGTACCGGCTGTACCGGATTTCGACCTTTGAGGGTTTTTTTTTTAATTTTTTTTAATTTTTTTAATATGTTTTAACCTCAATTTCGACTAAATTAATTACATATATATGTTTATCTATATAATTTATTTATATATTGACTATTATTTTGAAATATAATTTATAATTGTATTTATATATATAATTTATTTATGTATAAATTATTTCGAAACGGTACACGAAACGCTACCGGTACCGAAATATTTCGTTTCAGTGACTTGATCGGTACCGGTACGGTATTCAAAACATTGGTTTCAAGTTCTGTTTAATGAGTTTTTTAACGTTATTTCATCATCTATGAAAATACCATCCTCATTTGTTATGTTGAAATGCAGGGTTATAATATTTGACAAATTGTGTAATTACATTATGGGAAATTCAAGAAAGTAAATTAATTTTCGACACCGGTGGAATTATGTTGCAGTCACTATATCAAGATGCTTTTGGAAGTGACCTCTGCGTAATTACATTATGAGCATGCCATTTAATGCATTTTTGTTCTACTTTAAAGTTCAGATTCGGTAGACAATTACGTGTGAATGGGAATTCAGTGGACAGTTACAAAATTAAAGTTCAAATTTGGTAGACAATTACTACTTTAAGTTCAGATTTAATGCATTTTTGTTCTACTTTAAAGTTCAGATTTAATGCATTTTTATTCTACGTTAAAGTGACCCTGCATATAACACTTAACGAGTAGTTATGTGGATAGGTATAAGCTTTATTGATTTCCAACGTAAACCCTTGATTTGTGATAAATTGAATAGGTATAAGTATGACAAAGTGATTTAACAGCATTTGTAGCAAAAACAAACCCCAATACTTGAGGGTATAAACCAAAAAGGTCTACAAAAACTAAAATAAAAAACGTCTCAAATAGTGTTCATTACACTAGGTGATTAAACACTATACAAATTAAAAACATGGTTATCATCAAACCACTTACACAACCTAAGAGCCATTCAAAACTACTACAATATAATGAATTTATCCGAAACCATGCTAACATTATAACAAATGTCAAAAGCCAGTACAAACACAATAGTTTTCACTTTTACTTTTTCAACTTCTTTGCAATCTCTCTCACATCATCTTCCCTTAGCCGAACGTCATGCTCACGCTTTAATACATCAGCTTCTCTTACACGAAGATTCTCCCATAACAATTGAAGTATATTCACTCATACGAAGAATTCACATCTCACATCTCCCTGCACATAGTACAAACTTTTAATTAACATGATAAAATGCATATTGCAAGCACCTAATCGACTTCCAAATATGACAAGTATACAGTTACTTTACCGAATTATAATTTGGGCATGCAAAAAATCTCCTTTCTAGATTTTTCGTAGTGCGGGATGTCTTCAGTTGTGTTTTTAAACCACACCAACAGTTTGGTGATTCCATCACATAATCATTAACTAAAGATGATGATTGGTTTGATGCCATGCATGGTTTTGAAAAATTAACGACAAATTGAAACGTAAGCGTGCATCATTTACAAAATTGAATACATAGTAATTGAATACAAGAAATCTCTCCAAAATGCCCCTTCCTTTCAGCAAAAGTGAGGTGAGATTTTGCTGCTTCACAACCAATAACTATTTGAGCAATGCATTTTCATGTTCTGTTCATTGTAAAAGAATTTATACATTTTCATTGCCAAAGCACCCCTTACCCAATCATAATCATTAAAAAAAAAATACAATGAGACTAGTCCAAACATACAATAAAATCAGACAAACTCCATTGTGAAACACATTCACAATAAACACTTCAACACATGAGTATTACATGTACAACCAAATTATACAAGCAAATCATAACATAAAATGATTTCAAACCAAAAAGCAAATCATACCAACGAAACACCATACCAGCTAAACCCTAAACAAAGTGTAAGAAAATAATTAAGTAACCAATCATCTATACAAAACTCAAAATTTGAAATCATTATTAAGTTAATCACACAAGAAAGATAGGGGAAAGAGAGAGAGAGAACTTACGGAAATGGAGACTAACGAATTTGTGCAAATCGTCGTCGAATGGGGGTTTTCAGGTTTGGGGGGATTCAGGGGTGGGGGAGTGGCTACGATTTGGGGTGGTTATGAGTGCAGATTGTCGTCGATGGAAGAAAAATGCGGGTCTGGGGGGAGACACAGAAAATCCTAAACATGCGATTTGGGACTACGATCGCGATGGGGGAGATACAGAAAACCCTAAACACATGATTTCCTTGTCAAATAATATCAGGGAAGAAATGTGATTTCCTTATCCAAGAGACGATCGTGGTTATGGGAGGAAGAAGATCGCGATGGGAGACGATTTCTTTCTCTGGGGTTTTTTAGTACGATCGCGATGGGAGACATAAATGGGGAGCTGGGTGGGGGAAGGGACTTAGGGGTCATTTGGTAATTTTCTAGGTGGTGTGCCGCTGGGCTTTCCCCAACAGGGTTGCAACTAATAATTTTTCATATAATAATTAAAATTTGAAGGTTAGGTTGTTGCCATGTCTAAAACTTAGTTTTGATTCTATTAACAGCGTTAACATCACATAGAGAGATTCTTTTTAGAAGTGCTAAGTTACAATAACTTGTAGTATACTACTAGGGGGAGTCCATATGGGGAGTTGGCTGATGTGACGTCGATAATTTAAAACAAAAAACAAAAATCACAAATGGAAGGGGTAATACACGGGAGAAATGAGAGATTTCATTTTTAAGCAGTCGTCTTCGAGATTGCACGTGAAGAGAGAGAAAGTGTTGAGGTTGTCCCCAACCTTTCGCATGAAGAGAGAGCTTTGATGCGTTGCATTTCGAAGAGAGAGAAAGTCCTGTCCTTTTTTCCCTAACCTTTCGCCATCCCCAACCTTTAGCACGAAGCGAGAGAAAGGCTCGAGGTCGTCCCCAACACTTTCTCTCTACCAGAGATTTGCTACATCACATTTCAAAGAGAAAGAAGCTCGTATAAAAAAAATTTCGCATGAAGAGAGAGTGAGGAAAACTCAGCTTCAAATCAGCCGCAATGTGCGAAATCAAGGGCTCATTCCCATTGGCAATGTGATTCCGGGAATAAGCTCAAGTTTTCTAACCAGTTACTCACCATCTAAACCTCCTCCTTGGTATGCTCACACCAAAATCCTTTCTCACAAAGTCTGTTCTTTTCCTTTGTTAAATTAGTTAACGGTTTTGAAAATGAGTTTTTGTAATTAGCACTACAATGCTCCACATATATGATTTGGTTTTGTTGTAGAGATGCATTTAATTTCGTTTGGTGGTAGAGATGCATCCAAACAATTTGTAATTTGATTTTGTTCATGTACCCAAGACTTCTAAAAGAAAACCTCAAGTCAATTAATCCTTTAGGCCAAGCCTTAATTTATGGTATGCTAATAAAACTATCTAAATAAGAGGGGATGGAAGGAAACACACTCACATATCAAACTCCAGTTCATGTACTTTCTTGCTTAATTCATTTTTCTATTCCTGTTGAATCATGTCTGAACAAGAGATTGTGCGTTGTTATATATTTCAAACTGAATCAATAAATTTTTATAAGTTTGGTTTTAGATGATTATGTTTCTTGGAGGAAGATATTATTTAATTAAAAGAATCACAATGCATGTTGCTTTTTTAAGGCATCCACAAAAGTAATTGTATGCATTAAGATTTACATTTTCCTTAAACCCTGTTGCCCTATGATGTCAATACCTGTGTATCATTTTTCAATTGATGTCAATCCCCAAATCTTCTCTTTTTCGTAACTTTTCCAAATTTTAAATCTATTTTTTCACGCCTTCAGTTGTACCCATATATATTTGACAGGAGCTAGTAGATTCTGCCAATAAAATTGTTGGAAAGTTGCAATGTGCATGTTGAACTATCAATATGTTTCAGCTTGCAACCTCCAGTAAAATTGATGAAAAAATACGCCATGTGGTACAATTCAAATAGCCAGATCTCAAAGGAGAATGCAAAGTGAAGTATATTGGTAGTTATTGCTATAATCTATGCAATAGCACAATGCACTAGAAGTGATAAGATTTATTCAAGTAAATTATGGTATTCATAGTGAAATGCTTCCTTTTTTCCAAACTACACACTGCTCCCTCAAACTACCAAGCTGACACTTTGCACCATTTCTTAAGATTGGCCAGTCATGATTGTTCTATTTACCCTCTGTAGAAAATAGTGAGAGAAGTGGGTGTTTTTTTTTTTTTGTTTATCAACCTTAAAATAAGAATAGGGGACGGGTTAAACTTGTTTGTCAATATTTTTCTCATTGAGGTTCCAATTTCCAATCGTTTTTCGTTTCCTCGCCCAATCATGAGAACCATTCTTCTTCATGGGAATTCAAGTTGTTTTAGGTTCATTGTTTATACTGCAACACCTTTTCCCTTTTCCTTCTGGATTTAGTTGTTACTTTCTGATATGAACAGAGCTGAACTGAGGTATTTTTGTATACAAAAATATATAGAAAAAAGAAAGAAAATGACCATTTCTAGTCACCAGCAAGTCATTTTCTTCCCCAACTTTCTATTTCAGCAATGCATTTTCAGTTTTTATATTAATTACTTCATTTTACATATTGTAGTCTTTGTCTTTCCTAGTTCTTGTGCACTTCACACTATCACACACTCTGTCTTAGACCAGTTGATGATGAGAGATATAAAGATAAATATTTGTTTCTAGGAAGTTTTATTTTTTATTTGTCTATGATCACCAGGTCGTAGGTTTTGCAGAAATAAGATCAAATTTCCTTTTACTTCTTTTTTCTAAGATAAAAATTTATCTAAATTTATGTTGTTTTTGGTTGCATTGCCAGTGTGCAAATCTGGTTGCATGTTCATGATTTGGGGTTAAAAAGAAAAGGCAAAGTAAAATGCTTGATGCTGTGAGATGGATATAAACGACTTTTTTTGGATGGTCTCCTGCAGATTCAAGAACTTGGGAATGGAATGACTACATTTTTTGGAAAGTTATATGTAAATGTGGATTTTTGTTGTATTAAATTCACTTATGGAATGGGTTGAGCAGTATGGAATCATGTTGTTCCATTTTTTGGGAAGTTGTGTGTAAATGTTTCAATTGGTTGTATTAAATTTGGTTCCACATTGAGATATTGCAGGATGGAATCATGTTGCACCATTTTTTGGGAAGTTATGTGCAAATTTTAAATTCGGTTGTGGAATGGGTGATTGCAGTATGGAATGGGTTAGCTCCATTTTTTAGGAAGTTATGTGTAAATGTTTCAATTTGTTGAATTAAATTTGGTTATGGAATGAGTGATTGCAATATGGAATTAAGTGGAGGTCTGATTTTTGGGGAAGTTATGTGTCAAAGAAATTTGGTCTTCAAAAATTTGTCAGACCAATTTACAGAATTAATGAAGGAATGGCAGATTTTTAGGATGAAACTAGACATGATATTACTTGAGAATCAACTGCCTTTCTTTATAATCAACAGATTCTATTAGAAGCTTCCAATCGAGTCTCGGCCTTCAATATACCCATCCAGCTTCCTTGAGCATTCCATTTAAATTATTTGAAAATCTCAATAGTCAAGAAAAACGTCCTGATGATCTAGTTTCAAAAGAAATAACGCACGGAGATTTATATTCGGAACCTCATAGCTTTACCCAGCAATGTAAATTGAAACAATTTAAGTTCCAACTTTACCCAACAATATAATACATTATTAAGTACCTTGATTATTGTTGGGTTTTGCTCATTGAATCCCACATGGAAAAGGAGTGGGAGAAGGGCAAGTTATTATGTGTAAAAATTTATCTATTGTCATTTTTTTATGTAAAAAGAAAAAAGGTAAAAGTTAGAATTTTACTAGTGGGAGAAGTTTTTGTGGGTGTCGTTGGGATGAGGAGAAAAATTGTGTGATTATAACAATTTTTCACATAGTGTATATTCTTCTCTAGGTCTGGTGGTTTTTCTCCTGTTTTGGAGTTTTCCACGTAAATTCTTATGTTGTGTTTATTTCTCTATTTTTTTTTTGTTATTCTGTCAAAAGTAGATCCTGTTGGGGGAAATTTGGGAGACCCAGATTCTCAACAAGTGGTATCAGAGCCACTAGATTCTTTTGGCAGGATGGAGCTTTGGTGTGGTAATGTGGATACGTACAGTATAAGGAAATTCTGTCTAGGAGATTGAAAATTTTAAGTGTGTTCGTTGTGACCCTCCAATCTTTCCTTCGAACCTTGAAATTCTGTCTAGAAAAAATCAATTTTTCCTGAGAACTTACTTAGTGGGTACTATTCATTTCTACGGTAAAATTCATCGAAACTATGTCAGGAGGTAGAGCTTCAAATCTTATCAGATTTGATGTAGAGAAATTTGATGGGAGAATCAATTTTGGCTTGTGGCAAGTGCAAGTCAATGATATCTTGATTCAATTAGGATTATACAAGGCGTTGAAAGGTAGACCAGTCCCTGAAATCAGTAGCGGTCCAAGCACTACTGGTGAAATAAAGAGCAGATCTGGAATAAGCGATGAAGATTGAAAGGATTTGAATTTGAGAGCAACAAGTGCAATTCGTCTGTGCCTAGCCAAGAATGTTCTTGCAAATGTGCATGGAATATTCACGGCAAAAGGACTCTGGGAAAATCACAAAGAGTTGTATCAGATGAAGGGTGTCTCAAATCGAGTGTACCTAAAAGAGCAGTTTCATACACTGCAGATAAGTGAAGGTACGACTATTTCAGATCATTTAAGTGTTCTCAATGACATTGTCTTTGAGTTGGAATCTATTGGAATTAAAATTGACGATGAAGATCAAGCCTTGAGGCTGAGCTGGTCTCTTCCATCTTCCTATGAGCATATAAAGCCTATTTTAATACATGGGAAGAAGAAAATAATTTTTTCAGAGGTTACCAATAAACTTTTTTCTGAAAAAAAAAAAAAAAAAAGATTAAGTGGTGGAAGTAATGGTTCACCTGAAAACTTAGCAATGGTGACAGCTGGTGATTGGAAGAGGAAGAACTCCATGAAAAAGAAAGTAGTTTACTGGGTGTGTGGACAACTTGGGTACGTCAGAAGAAATTGTCCAAGAGGTGAAGCAGATTCGACAAGAGGCTCTAAGTCACTAAATAGAGATACTGACAATGAAACTAACATTATATCTCTCTTTACAAAAGACAGTTTCTGTTAAAAAAAGACATGCACATCCTCATGACATGTCGCTAATCCTAAAGTTGTCATGATAGAGGATGTGTTAATATTAGTTGTTCCATAAGTTTGCACACGGGCAATGGTTTGGCATTGATGCAGGGTGTGTGATAAAAATTCAAGTTGATGGCTAATGAACTTCCAGTAAAGCCAAACGTGGAAGTTGCACCATAATTTTTTAGTAAGGTTATTTTCAACATGGGCCGAAGTGAAATGCTTGGAATTGGTTTATTCTTAGTGGTTATGCTTTTATGGTGGAACATGATAGCGAAAGTTATAAAAATCTTCATTGCGGTGGAGCGTGGCTGTGGGATCAGTCAAAATCGCAAAGTGGAGATTGTTGGGTTTTGCTCCTTAAATCCCACATGGGAAAGGAGTGGAAGAGAGGTAAGACCCATGAGTTATAAAAGAAGGCTTAGCCTCCTTAGTTTATTACACCAGTCAGAAACTTATCTAGTAACTTTTGACTTTAGAAAAATTCCTCTATTGTCCTTTTTGTATGTAAAAGGAAGAAAGATGAAAGTTTGAGTTTTACTAGTAGGAGAAGTTTTTGTGAGTGTCGTTGAAATGAGGAGAAAAATTGTGTGATTGTAACAATTTTTTACATAATATATTTTCTTCTCTGGGTCTAGTAGTTTTTCTCCTGTTTTGGAATTTTTCACATAAATTATTGTATTGTGTTTATTTCTCTATTTTTCTTATTATTCTGTCAAAAGTAGATCTTGGTGGAGAAAATTTGAGAGGCCCAAATTCCCAACAATTATACACTTATCTCAATTCGATTTCAGTTGGATGGCTTTCCATGCTGCTTTTGGATACTCAATATGACAATACAAGGATGTTCAGATTTCCTTATCAAACTACAAGTACAGGCACCAACACAACATTGTTTACATCCATGCAAAATAGCATTGCTTTGTTTCCATAAAACAGCTCCAAAATGCTCGATGGCTAAGACAAATGTACAAATCCAATACCTCAACACATAACTACTCACACAAATTCCACAAAACAGCTCCAAAATGCTTGATAATTAGCCTATACATGCTAATATCCATGTGCTGAGGAAGAAAAAAGTTCCCATAAATACCGGTGCAGACTTTACAATTAGCACTCTCTTCTTTTCTCAATTTGTTGTTCACAACTAAGCTACTTCAGCTTGTAGCAATAAGTGTTGTTCCTAAACGATTTCAGAAATATACATGACACTGTACTGTACAATTGAAGGCTAGATATCACCAACAAAAAATATAGAGAAGAACTATAGTTGTACAAAAGGATCTGAAGAGAAACCCTATTACCAGGCCCAATCTTTTAAGAAGGACGATTTAAGTGCCGTGATGCAGTATGAACTTGAAACAAAGCAATGCAGTTCGAAATTTGAAGGTTAATGCTCAAACTAAACCCACATATATTAAGTTCCATGGTTAAGTAAAAACCCAAGTTAAAACTAGAATAAATAAACATTTTGCTGGAGGCCATTCCCCCACCCCCAAACCAACCCATATCTTCAAACAACTTAATACATCAAACAACGAAAGAAACAAATATTAATAGAACAGACTCACAAGGATTTCGATGTGGACGGGAGTGGGTCACTCGAGTTCGCACGTTCCAAATTAACTCATAATATAATCTCTTTGCACATCACAAACAGGGGTGTGATTTCGGTCGAAGGTTGAAGACGGGAGTGGGTCACTCGGATTTCGCACGTTAAGCGCGGAATTTGAAGCTAGGTGCCGACGAGAGGGAGTCGAAATGCGATGCATCGATCGGGAGTCGAAACCCTTGACTCTGGTATGGCGCAAACGACGTGTGAGAGAGTCACTAGAAAAACAACCACTTGTTGTTTAAACGGTTGAAGTGGCGGGATTTGAAGCTAAGTGCCGACGGGAAGGAGTCGAAACCCTTGAACCCTGGTACGGAGCAAACGATGCTGGACACTAGACAGGGAACCTCGTTTGGGAATTTCTCTTTCTGGTCAAAACTTTGGGGACGGCAACAAAAATTGAAATGTTCAAATCCCGCGTTTTGGACCAATTATGAAATTTTCAAGTTTTTTTTTTTTAATTAGCGGCTGACGTGAGCCGACTCCAGAGTCGACTCCCCATTATGGACTCCCTAGAATTTCTCTAATTGGTCTCAAGAACGAAATAATAGTAGAATTTCAGTGAAGCATGTATCCCACATTTAAGTTTTGTTTGAATTAAAATATGAAATTAGTTATGATAACTTGTGAATGGTAGCTAAATTTATGAATCGTAATGAATTTGAGATAATTTTTGACAATTTTATAATTTCAAATTGGAAGTAAGAAGAGATGATTTTAAATTGCTTAAAAGGAGATAGATATGAGTTTCATAAATGATGATATAGTATTTGTTATGATGACATAGTCTCATAATTAAGTAACAATAATTTATAAATAATATTAGAGCCATAAGCTCTTGTAACTAATCTAAAAGATATATATTATTATTACAATATAGTATATCAAATTCTACTATACAGATTTTTAAGCAAATATTTTTTTTAATATAGTATATCAAATTCAATATTTTTTTAATATATTTTATTATAATATTAAAAGATGATAATAAATATAAATCAAATTATATAAAAAAAGACGTATCAAATAAAAAAATATTTTTCTATGCACAAAATTAACCATTGGTTTTGCAGGAAACCGTACCCTTGACTTTTCGGCCAAAACAAAGGCTCACGACAATAAGCCAACTACGAAATAAGCATCTTTTAATTAAGAAGTATTGTTAAGTTTCAGATGAAAAGATGAATATGAGAATCGAGATGGAACAGAAAGACTTGAATGTGAGAAAATATCTCTTATCAATTAACTGAAAATTGACTTAATGAATTAATTACAGAGAATTCTATATTTATACACAAGTGCCAGAAGGAAATAATAACTAACTGACTAACTAATTAACTAACTAACTCACTCTTCTTCTTCTTTCAACTTAACACGTGCTGCTTTAGACTTCAATTCCATTTGCTCAATCTTTGATTCTATGCTCCAACACCCCCCCTCAAGAGGAACATCTATGTTAATAATGTTCATCTTGCATAATGTATGGTGAAATGGGAGAGAGCCAAGGGGTTTTGTTAAAACATCTGCCAGCTGCAACCTTGAAGGAATGTGAAATAGCTTGATGACTTTTTGCTGCAATTTTTCTCGGATAAGATTGTAGTCTATTTCTATGTGTTTTGTCCTCTCATGCTGAACATGATTTGTTGCTATTGATAATGTGGTTTTGCTGTCTGTATAGAGCAATGTTGGCTGCTGGTGATCAATACCTAAATCTTGCAAGACATAAACAAGCCATTGGATTTCACAAGCTGTTATTGCAATGGCCCGATATTTTGCTTCTGTAGATGATATGCTTATGGTAGGCTGCTTCTTGCTTTTTCATGAAATCATCAACTATTGTAAGAAAAAATTTGAATCCAAAATAAAAGGCAACACCAAAAGGACCCCATATATCACAATGTATCAAATCAAACATATTATTCGAATTTGTCTGGGATACAGGGAAAGAAAGCTTTATTTGCTTTGCAAAATGAAATGTGTCACAAACATTATTTGAATCAAGAGATATAGAAGGTTCTAATTGTCTAAGAAAAGGCAATCTTGAAATCGAAACATGACCTAGTCTGTTATGCCAGATATCTAAGTGATTTTGTGTAATAGTTGAAGCAAAAGGGAAGGAATTAAACTGATTCTTATTGCAGGTAGCAGCTTGCTTGAAGTGGTAAAGTCCATGTTTTTGATTAGCAATCACAATCATCCTCTTTGCTGATTGGTCCTGTAAAAGACAATAAGAGTAAAAAAAAAAAAAGACAGAAATATTAGTATCTTTGGTTAGTTTTGAAACAGAAAGCAAATTAAACGAAAAGCTGGGAACACATAACACATTATTCAAAGATAATGTGTCAGAAAGGCAAATAGTGCCAATGTAATTAACTGGAACTAAATGACCATTGGGTAGGTTAATGAGAGTATTGATAGGTTTAGGTGCAAAGGAATATAGAAGAGGTTAACAAATCATATGATCTATTGCACCAGTATCAAAAATCCAGGAAATTTCCTGTTCTAAGGTTGAAGAAACAGAAAAACAGGGAAGGTTACCAGAGAAATGAGAGGTTGTAAGATTCCCAGCTAGTGTGGAATTTGTTTGAGTGGGTGTAGTATTGGAATTAGCAAGTATTAGAAATTTGTTAAATTCCTCATGAGTTAAAGAAAACTTTTGGTTATCGTCACCGTTGAAAGTGTAGACCTCTTCACTTGAAATGACTGCATTTGTAATGGGTGGATGGCGCTTTCCTTTAGGTCTAGTCCAACCAAGGGGATAGCCATGCAACTGAAAACATTTTTCTACAGTGTGTCCATTGTATCCACAGTGAGTACAGTATAGAGAGGACTTCTTCTGCTTGTCTTTCGAGAATTTGAAGTTTTGATTTTAATTGGTTTGCTTGACCAATAAGGCATGAGTCTCATGTTCAACACGATTATGCAATTTTCTTTGACTTTCTTCTTGAATTAGCAAGGAAAATACTTTTGCCATGCTTGGCAATGGAGAAGACAGAATTAATTGACTCCTAATTGAAGCATAAGAATCGTTTAAGCCAACCACGAACTTTGAAATGTAGTCAGACTGTTGCCTCATAAGCAAAAAATCATATAGGTTGCAAGTACATGTAGCCATCTTCCTGCAGCTACAAGTTGGAAATGGTTTGTAGTTGAGATATTCATCCCATAATGTCTTGAATGAACTAAAATACTCAGTGATCGTCAAAGAACCTTGAGTAATGGAGCTTAGAGAATTTTCAAGATGAAAAACTCTAAGGCCATCACTCCTCAAATATCTTGTTTTCAATTCATTCCATAAATCGATAGCAGAAGCAACATAAAGCAAGCTATTTCGAATTTCTTTTGATATAGAGTTCATTAACCAAGGAAGTACCAAATTATTGGCTCGGAGCCAAGCAGTGTAAAGAATTCCTTCATCAGGAGGAGGAACAATAATTGATCCATCGATGAATGCGACTTTGTTCTTGATAGTTAACGCAATAGTAAACAATCGACTCCATGCGATGTAATTATCACCAGCAAATATTTCAAAAACAAGCAACGCACCAGGATTGTCACTTGGATGCAAGTAATATGGATTGGAGGAATCATCCGAAGGATTTCGAAGAGAAGTAGATGAATGAACAGAACGATCATCATCAGAATAACTCATTTCTGGAAATTTCCAAGAAGTGCAAGAAAATTTCTGGAAGTTACAAAGATTTTGGAGCAAACTCTTTGTAATCGTGGCAAGAAATTAAAGGTTGCGGAAGCAGAGAATGTTTTCAATCTGATACCATGTTAAGTTTCAGATGAAAAGATGAATATGAGAATCGAGATGGAACAAAGAGACTTGAATGTGAGATAATACCTCTTATCAATTGATTGAAAATCGACTTAATGAATTAATTACAGAGAGTTCTGTATATATACACAAGTGCCATAAGGAAATAATAACTAACTGACTAACTAATTAACACTTATTCTTCTTTCAATTTAACATGTGCTGCTTTAGACTTCAAGTACATTTGCTCAATCTTTGATTATATGCTCCAACAAGCATCGGTTGTTTATTTTCAAGAGAAATGAGAAGGAGAAAACTCGAGCAAGTTTTCTTTTCCCTTTCTTAGTTGTATTTCGTTTCACATCCTCAACCTTATTGCAAAAGACAGACACTTAACAAAAAGTCAAATGCAGATTTTTATTATTATTATATTTAAAAGAGGGGGGTTTTTAAATTCTAGTTTTCTATTTTGAGAATTGAGAATTATGTCAATCAAATCACAAATTTGTTATAGTATCAAACGCAGATGTTAAATACTAGATTAAGATTTCATTTAGATAGTAAAATGAGATGATTTTAAATAAAATTGATAAAAAAAATTCAAACTTCAGACCTCTATTTTAGAGATTAAAAATTATGTCAATTAAACCACAGACTTTTAGTATTGTCAAATGCAAACGTTAAGTATTAGATTTAAGAATTCGTTTAGATAGTTGAATGAGATGATTTTAAATGAAAAATAATAAAAATAATATTATATTATTATAATATTAATTTTTAATATTTTTATTGTTTTAAAATTTGAAAAGTATTGCACTTTATGTTGAAATTTGATAAAATTATAATGATGAGATGAAATGAGATTCTCACTCCTAAATCCAAATCAGAGCTAAAAAAATTGAGCAACCTATTGGAATAAAAATCAAACTTTACAATAGTGAGGGGTGGGTAAGGGACAGTTTGAATAATCAATATTATAGCGGGAAATAATATATACAAGCTTTAAATGCACAAATTTCATGCAAGTTCTTTAAAAAAAAAGGTGGCCCGCTTTATAAAAAAGTGTAAAAAGTTCACGATTTTTTTAGAGAGACCTATATTATTACAACATACAACATACTTATAAAATATTTGTATATTTAAAATTTATATCTAACATTACTTATTCAGATAAAGAAATGATATATATGGAAGTCTCAAAGGCCTAAGTACACAAATCTCACACAAATTATTTAACAAAAATGGATCAGACCATAAAAAGTGTGAGAAATTTACTTTTTTCTTTATGAGACTTATATTATTACAAAATACTTACTCAAAATTTGTATATTTTAGAGTTACATCCATCATTATTTTTTATTGTTATTGAAATCGAATATTCAGATTTTTGCTCAACCTAAGAGTGAGCGGTCTGATTTGGGCCGAATGTGTGCTAACCCGTCATTACCTAGGCCCAAACAATTGTTGCCGCACTTGCCATTTCTCATTACCTCATTTTCCCCTCCGCTTTCAGCTGAGAGAGAGCGCCAGAGCTGAAAAAGTTTGCCAAAAGAGCTTCAAATGGCGGCGGCGGCGGCGAGGAGCGGTTTGCTAAAGCACTTGAGAGTACGCGTTCAGGCCGTGCCCCAAAACCCTAGTTACACGATCTCCTTCAGCGCAATACGACACCGTTTCTTCTCGGAAGAGGTTAGGGGCTCCTTCCTCGACAAATCTGAGGTCGCAGATCGGGTCATCTCCGTTGTCAAGAACTTTCAGAAAGTCGATCCTTCCAAGGTATTATCCCTCACTTCCATGTATTTTGATTTATTGCTACTACGGTATAATGCGTTACTTCCTGGATAAACTAGGATGTAACGATTTGTTGCTTCCAATGTTTTGAGTCGTTGCTTCCAAGAACAATTACTGCATACAAATGCAACCCAATTTATTTATTTATTTTTCAATGATCAAGAAAACCTGACTTGCCGTATGCCTTTTGAATTTCTGATTCTGTTGGGATGTTTAGATGAGATCAGATAAGAAGTTTATTAATAATTTGTGAATGGTAGTGAAATGGTTTAAGTTAATATGTTTTAAGGTTTTGAAAATGAGAGGGAAAAGGTCAAATAAAAAAAAATGAAGTTAAAATATTATTAGTATATTTTATTTTAGAATTTGAAAAAATTGAATTATTTTTATATTTTGTTTAGAATTTTGAGAAATGTGTAATGATTAAGTAGTAATTAAAAGAAAAAAATTGAAATTTTGAAATTGAAAATTGTTTATGTTTGTGATGTTTCGATGTTGAGATGAAGTGGGATGAGATGAGACGAGACCATCTTCCAATCCAATGGGGCTTAGAGATAATAGGCAAGTTGTGAATGTCTCATTTTATTACTTACGATGTATAAAATTTTCTGAGATAAGGCCTAGATTTTGTTTTACCTATGTTTGGTTGTTGAGAATAATGAAGAAAAGAGCAAAAACAAAAAACAATGTCCAAGCACACAGGGAATATTAATTAGATCCAGCTAACTAAAAAAAGTAAATTTATCAAGAAAATTAGCTAAAGAAAAATTAGTAGGCTGCCATCTAATGGTAAAGCATGTAAGAAACGTTCCACCATAATCTTTCTGTGTCTTCAAAGCTCCAACCAATTGGAATCATTCCCTACATAAGCCAACCGTGATTGGTCTCAAGTTTATCTGTCCAGCATGCTAATAAATTTGCCACTCATCTAGGTATCGCCCAATCAAGCCCATAGAGGCTCAAAACTACTTGCTTCAAAGTTATCTCTCACTGGCAGTACAAAGTGATTCATAGATATCCCATCGCATCCTACTATGCTTATTTTCCATGACAATGGTTCTATGAAAGTGGTGGCGTTTGTTTGAGTGGCACTAGATCAGGAGAAGAAGTCTTTTATAATGCTTTAGTTCCTCATGATAGCATTAATTTCCCACGGAAGACCATTTGGAGGAGGAAGGCCCTCTTTGGGGATCTACCACCTCTTTAGGCACCAACCAAATTAGCCATCTATATTTTAATTAGTATACAAGAGAACCATAATTCAGAATAAAAAGAACAACATCAATTCAAAAAAATTGAAAAGCTAGAAAAAGTTTGCCATAACGGGCTAGCTATATCACAATGTTACTATTTCTGATTTACTTATTATAAAAAAAAAAAAAAACTATGTCATAAAGTGTTATCAAATGATCCTTTAATTCCCCATTCCTCTTACATATGCAACACCATTCTACCATCATGGCATGCCACTTTCTTAGGTTGTCCTACATAAGGATCTTCTTGAGTGCATTGATCATCTCCTAGTTCACCATGAGGTGACTAGGGAGTTATGCGTATCGGTCTTGTCTTTGTTATTTTTTTAGGTTTGAGTGGGTTACTCTTTTACCCTTTGGGCATTGGGAGTGTTGGTAAAAGGGAGCTTTAAACGCAAAGCGCTAAGACCAAAGAGTTACGCTTACCAAAACCAAGAAGCACTTCTGGAAATGTTTTAAAAAAATTAAAAATTATCATATAGAGGTGATAATTTGTTGATATTGAAGATCACTTACATACAATAGCACCCCATCTTGTTTTGTCGAGGAGTTTGCTTGTCTATTATAGCACATGGAAAAGTGTGCTAATTGAGGAAATCCTTTAAAGTATAACTTGTTAAAAAACAAATGCAGTTTGTGGATTTGGTGTTTAATAAAATGGTTTTAAAGCTTTTTTTATTATTATTATGCAAAAACTGAAGTTGGTGTTAGTGTGGTAAGAGAAAATTGTTTACTTTTTCCCTCATTATTGATAACACAACTATTCTTGAGATGGTTTGCTAAATAGGATTTAGAACCTCTAGGGATTGGCTCAAGTGGTAAAGGCTTAGGGTTTAGGGGTATGCTCTCAAGTCTAAGGCTCAGTGCAAACAATCTTTAGGGTCATCGAATTGGGAGATTTTTCATTTGATTTAACTAAGGTATATTTGCGAGAAACTCTTTGCGAAAGGCCTATGCCCCATGAGAGATTAGTGAGGACACTATTCTGGTGCCAATTTAAAAAAAAAGGTTTAGCATTCCTTGTTTTTTCTTTTTAATATTTAGACTTAAATGTCATTTATTTTATTGTGCTGCTCGATTTGATGGTTTTTCCTTATTTGACAGGTCACACCAAATGCCAATTTTCAGAATGATCTCGGGTTAGATAGTTTAGATGCAGTGGAGCTCGTGATGGCACTTGAAGAAGAGTTTGGATTTGAGATCCCCGATAATGAAGCGGACAAGATTAACTCCATCAATCTTGCTGTTGAATTCATTGCTTCCCACCCTCAAGCAAAGTAGAGGGAGACTCCGAAGTCTCCACATAATTTCATATGCTTGATGTGAGGAATTACCTTTTTTGAAATGCTACTCGGTTTTATAGCTCTTTTGAACCAACCCTGTTTAAGGACTATTCTTTAAGCATGTGACAACTTCAATCTTGTTCAAATAAATGTGATGTAGTTAACTGTTTGTTTTGAAATTCCAAGGGTTTGGAAATTGTTTATGTAATGGAAATGCCTCTTGCATGCATTTGCTTCCATTGAATATTTAATGCTTTGGCTAAAGAAAGGAGATAAGTGCACCATATTTTTTATAGAGTGGCCAATTCTCATAGAAGATGTAATGTTATTGTGTTGCTGCATTCGGAATGTAATATTCTTATAGGCAAATATGATATTAAGGAACTCATTATGCAGTTTTTCGACAATCTACTTAAAGCACTAACATTGGAATTTCTTCAAAATTTGATGGAAATGAAAAGTTTGATGAAAAAATAACACTAAAAAAATCCTATATTAAACTCATCAAAAATCTTTTGTCATATTTGATGAAAAATGAGAATTCATTATATTTGATGAAAAATGAAAAAAAAAGTAAAGATAATAAAATACAAGTATTTTTAATTTAGCTTTTGAATAATAATTCTATAGAGCGAAAACATGAAACATCTGCATTGAAGACACAAAAAATGGGTTCAAAGGTTCACAATATGGAGTAAAAAATGGGTTTATAACACCCAATAACAATTATCCCCTCGTTATGAATAAATAAACTATCCTTTATGCACGGCACTTTTACGGTTTCACCTCATGCTCCAAACACTTGTAACCAATGCATTTAAGAAGAAACCCAGCCTCCAAATGTGTGACGGCCTAGCCAGACATTATGCTCCAAAGAATAGTAACCTAATCGTGAAAGAAAGAGAGAATGAACAAAAGAAAAAGAGCGCCCCAAGATTTCTTTATCTAAATTAAATACAACGCAGATAACAAGTTTGATAAAACGCACACCAACTGTTCGGAGAAATGGTTAAACATTTTGTTCCACTCGTTCACAGGATCTAACATTGCAAAAACAAAAGAAATAAAGAAGGAAAGAAAGAAAGAAAGAAAGAAAAGAGAAAGAACAAGAAAGAAATACAAAAACGGAAATTAGCAACAAGAAGAAACACAAAAACGGAAATTAGCACTACCCTCACCTAGATCTGTCTACCGGCAGCATCGGCAACGAATGGCAAGTAGGGAGTCTTGCCGAGAACACAACACACCACACTATAAAGAAAACACAATATACTGAACACAAACAGCACGTTGTAGAACCAGACCGTGACCTTGAAGCCAAGCCCGGTCCTACCAGGGCTTAAGACCCTTTGGAGCAACAAGGGAAGCACGAGAAGCACGTCCAGAGTGACGGCTTGCATGGAGTTGAACCTGACGTAGCGGCTAAAAGACGGGTTCCTGACCACGCCGAGGTACAGAGCAAAGAAGGCTACAAAGGAGGAGTAAGGTATAGACCTATAAAGGGAGAGAAGAGGGAGGAGAGGGTCGAAGAGGGAGCCCAGAATTGGGTATTGGAGGAAGAGGAAACGTCCATACTGGAGGGAATTGAAGAAGGGAAGAGTGTAAGCGACGGCTGAGATTAACCGATCAGTGGCTGGGTTTGGGTTATAGGACATGCGGGTGATGGTGCTTGTGGTTGTGGTTGCGGTGGTGCTCCATTTTCTTGGTGGCAACCGTTTGAGTTTGAAGGGATCGGGTAAAAGAGGTGAGCGGGAGCTGAGACTAGCTGTGCCTGAGAGGCGGAGGAGAGGAATGGCGGCCATGTTCTTCTGGAGTGAGAGAGAGGATTCTTCACTTTCACAGTTTTATTACGTTAGGAACCGACTGGGTATAGTGGGCTGCGGACATGAAAATCGAAAGGCTCTATTTGCCGATTGAGGCCCATTCATACATATTTGGGCTGTGGCTAACTCATTCACACGTATAACTTTAATTAAAAGTAAAAATCAAATTTAAAATAATTTTATTTTATTACATTATTGTATACAAATTGTTATTTAAAATAACTTGATCATTTTCTTAAAAATATAAAATAAATATTTGGAAATTTTGATAAGATTAAATTTTATAAATAGTAGTAAGATAATTTATAAATAATAATAGGATGGTTTAAGTTAAATATTTATTAAGAATGATTAGTTTGAATATCATTTTGTAATATATTGTTTTTTAGATTGAAAAAAGTTGAATTATTATTTTTTTATTTTTTTATTTTTTTATTTTGAAAATTTTATAATGATTTGCTTCAAAGTATGTTTAAATAATGTTTAAAAATAAAATAAGATAATATAAGATAAGATAGAATGTGATATGACATATTTTCAAACATATTCTAAAATGTGACTATTCATGATTATGAGGTTACTAGAGTGGTGTCGTCATGTACTCGTAATCATTAAATAAATCATATCTTGAAATTAATTATTAAATAAATCATATCTCAAAATCTTAATGCAATTTAGATTAATTCTAGGTGATAATAATTGGTTTTTATTGAATTAACCTAAATTGGATCCATTTTAATCCGTGTTTATAAAGCAGTTGAGTTGATTCTTTTATTTATTTTAAATCCATTAATATAATTCATTTATAATAGAAGCATGACTATATAAGACTAAATACATGATTACGTAATGAGAAAAAATAATAATTCTATAAATAATAGTAAAGTAATTTATAAGTAATAGTAAAATAGTTTGAATTGAGATATTTTATTGATTTTTATAAAGTGAAAGTGAAAAAATTGAATAAAAGTATTATAAAGTTAGAATATTGTTAAAATATAATTTTTATTATTATTTGTATTTTAAAACTTTAGAAATTTTTATTATTTTTGTATTTTATTTAGGAGTTTGGAAAAATTATAAAGATAAGGTAATGATTATATAAAAAAAAGTTAAAAAACTAAAAATTAAAAATTAAAAATGTTTATATTTATAATGTTTGGAAAGATAATTTTGTAAAATTTTGATATGAAATGATTTGAGATTATCTTACTTTTCAAACAAACCCTTAATAACCCTAATGGCCAATCTTAAACTCCAAAATGAGTTCAACACGTCCAATAAGCATTTTTGGGTATGTAAATAAATTATTGGTTCTAATACCAATTAAATAGGGACTCACGATCTTTAGTCTAATTATTGAGTCTAATAAAAATTTCATAATCCACCATAATATATTTTAGGCATGTGGCCTATTTAGAGTTATCTAATAAACCTCAATTGGACTTCAAAAATATTGCCCTTTAACAATATCCAAAACCATCTATTAAGCCTAAAATAACCTTCAAATATACTTTTAGAAATTATGAACTTAATTAAAAAACTCCAAACCATTTCAATAAATTAACTCAAAGACTTATTCATAATGGCTTATTAAACCTAATTTAAACCAATAGAATTATTCATGCTAACATCATTTTTGTATGTATTTAATTTAAATTCTAGCAATTCGAATCTTCTAAGTAGACCTAGAAAACAAAGAAGAATAAAGCTAGTAAAAGATGGCTGAAAGGTCAGAGAGTCTCCGATATCTAACATAGTAATAAGTTTTACAGTTTACAAATAACGATAGAGTCTAGAGATTTTCTTCGTACCTAGATGATTATATTTATATTGAGAGTTTGGGAGACATATCGTAACTATTCTTATGGGTCCTCGTCCTTTCTATTGTTATTTTTGTTAGGACTCTTTAATGCTGAGTTGTCTCTACGACAGCGTCATTAATGGAGTGTGTAGTTCGGATCGTGGTATCATTAATGTGGCGTGGCTTTCTGATTTAATTTGTCTAGCCGGTTTACCTAGTGGTTCATTGATATCTCCTTGTTAGAAGATCATGTGCACTCCCCTACTTCTCTTAATACCTAGTATCAGTTCCCATGAGGGAGGATGCTGTTGAGAGACGTTATGCCTGCTTGTCCTATTAGCCACCATTGTTTACTTTCCCTGCCAGTGAGTTGCTTCATGGACAAGTTTGGACCCTGCGTCGAGTATTTGGGCGAGGCCCGCTACTCTTAGTTAAGTGCTTGGTGGGCTTACATGCGAGGAGAAAACTATTCAGAAGAACACTAAAAACTCTGAAAATAAGATTGATCTAATGGAAACACAATGTTCAAAATATCCAAACCAATAAAAGAGCTAATTACTTTGATCAAAAGAAAACTTTGATCGAGTGGATATAATTGAGCTTTAAAAACTAATAATTAAGTCGAGGAAAAAGATCATCGATGCTAGTGGCAGATTAGATAGGCGAACAAAAGATTAAAAATCAAAAGCAAAAACAAAGAAGATCTGGCCATCACTAGCCTCGATCTCAGATAAACAAAAACTAGGCCCACAAGATCTTGCTCCAGAATCTACTCACATATCACCGCAAACCCTAACATGCTGTTTGGTTGCACAGAAAACAAAAGGAAAAAAATTAAAAAAAAAACTCAGAAATCATGGATCTCGCATTTCCCACTTGAAGGCCCACACTCTTAGAAAAAAAAAATCAGTTCATTTGTGTTCTTTCAGAAATAAACCCATCAATACACAAACTTCATAGTTAGAGAATGTGAAATGGGGAGTACTTTATCGTTGACTATGCCAAATGGAGGAGGGGGAATATTCTCCTTGAATAAGTCGGTGAAGAAAAAAAGAAGCTTATAGAGTGGAGGAGGAGGAGGCCCCATCGAGAGATGAAAACAAGAAGGCCATGAGAGAGTAAATTTCACCTTTCACAAATTCCTTGAAATTAAGTTAAAAAATACCCCATAAAATCATAAAAAAGAAAAGTGAAACGTTTCTATACGGATGGGCTATAAATGCATTATTTATAGTCTGCCAATGATACAATGACACATAAGAATTTTCATCAAATGATTAATACAATTGGTCACATGTGATACAACAATAAAACAATTTGAAGGGAATGAAATTTTAGACACATTTATTTAAGTTCCATAAATTTGATGAGAAGGAAATCGACGCCAACGTTGTTCAATCACTTAGGCCACATCCACCTCTCTTTGTCATTTCACACCTTTTCTTTTCACATTCCCCTCTTGTAGCCTTCTCATAAAATCGTCGAAGAAGATTCAGCCGAGGAAGATGCAAGACACGGTCGAAGAAGCAAAACGCCAAACAACTTTGTCTCCTCTAGCATCTTTCCCTCTAGTATACTCTTTTTGCCTTTAATCCGAACAAGACACAGAAAAAGACGCATTGTCTTCTCTAGAATCTTCTTTCTGTCTTAAAATTTTAATTTTTTGGTGGATTTGTCAAAATAAGTTGCAGTTCTAGGCTGAACAATGAATTACCATCCAGATTCCAAATTGAACAGACCAAATAGTACAATTTATTTGCTTTTGCTTTATTCAAGAAAAATGATTTAAGGATAGTGATTTTGGCTTAGTTCCCCCTTCCCTTCTTTCTATGGGGAAGTTGAAATTTTTATTTGAACATATCTATATGCATAAGCTCTCATGTAATTTTATAAGCAACATAAGCTCTCATATTGTTGAAGCTGTTTGGAGGCACATAAAAATTATAGGATTCGAATTTCTCTATTAAATGAAGACAAAAAATTAATCTGCTATATATAATAAAATTGAGGAGGAAGAAAGAAATGAACTTCGTGCATGTAGGGAAATGGGAGAAATTAATTGGCAAAGGGGAGGGACGGGTTCTGTGTATCTTAGGATCCACAGTTAGTACGGTGGAAAGGTTATGTGATGACAAATTATTGGCAGGTTGTAATGTGAGAAAATATAACTAGACCGAATAGAAAGATTTCTCAAAAGAAAAAAGAAAACTGAAAAACATACAGAAAGATGGGGGAGCAATGGAGTTGATAAACTGCTATGACGAATTCTAAAGGCTATGGTTCTAGTGCCAAGTAACGATTTCTTGCATGGGAGTGGAAGAGTCTAAAATGATAATAAAGTAAACTGACGGAAAAGGAAGAAACAGTACGAGAAAAAAAATGAATATATTTTTTTACAATGATGAACAATATTCTTTTACATGTAATGAGATTACTATTCATAAATGTAAATTATTTATAAAATACATGATTCAATAGAGCATAATTTCAAGAATATTGCATTGTATTTTTAAAGAAAGTTTATTTTACAAGAGCCAAGGAGAGTGCTCTTGTACAAGCATGAGTTCACTTGTACAAGAGCCAATGTGTATTTCTTTTTTTATAGGATGCAACGTGTATATAAAAGTATAAGACATGCTAAGTTGGGGATCCAATGGAAAGTCTTATAATGAATTTATTTAACAGAAATTATATATGTACCGAATTAATATATCGAATTTGTGTACTGAATTCAATTTTTTAAAAAAATTCTTTTATTAATAATTAAGAAAGTGTTTTTTAATAATAATTTAAATTTTTTATGTTTAAAAATTATTTAAAATCACCAAAAAATAATTGAAAATAAAAAAAAAATCAATTTTTTTTATTCATTCGATACAAATTTGGGCTACAAGCATAGCTCTTTATTTAATGATTAAAGTTATATTTTTTAATGATATTTTGGATTTTTAATTTATTTATTTTAAATAAAATATCCCAAAAAATCGGATTTTTTAAATATAAAGAATTTATAAAAGATAAGAAAAATAAAATGAAAATTGCACTTTCGAAATCCATGACGGGATCCCACATGTAACTGTAGAAAAAGCCTTTGTACAAAATGACTTTCAGAGGGTATACCGTATCAATTCTATTACAGACAAACGCCCAACACACTCGGCAGGCAAACAAGTGATGTGACAACTATTATTTAAATTAAATTAGAAGAAAGAAGAAAAAGAAGAAGACAACTTTTGTTCGCCATTTTTCGCTTTGAATTGTGGTACGGAGGTGTGCTTGTGCGCAAGGTCACATGACTGGACGAAATGTTCGTACGCTCATTTCGGCGAGAAGGCTCTCCAAATGGATCCACGCAAGTACTTGTTCTCCAACACGGCTTGCTCCAATTTTCATTGGGGGAGTTGTCCCAATTTAGTGCTTATACTTGGTGAAGAAGAAATCGGTGGTAAATCTGATAGATACGTAATTTTTCTATAGAAGTAGTAGCAAAATATTACAGTATATCATTTCTCTCGGGTCAACAAATACATAGAAGACTACAAGTTTATGAAATTCCATTAATGGAGGATCCGGATCCTCTTTTGTTTTTTTCATTTTCCAGATAAGTACTACTATGAAAAGAAATTTAAATCTACCTCTAGAAATATGCCTAAACTTCCACTCAACATTATAGAGACTCTTTGCGATAAGTTCCTAAGCTGGTGGCTGTTGTGAGAAATGCTGCAGGGCCAAAATAAAAAAATAAATGCAACAACATCCCACTTAGAATAAAAAAAGAAGAAGTGAAGTAATGAATACTACTAATGAAAAAAAAATTCTCAGTGCACGACGAGAAATTGAGAGCTCAACATTTGTCACTCACTATGGTGAAGATGAAATTTGCTTTGTGAAGAAGATAATTCAAAACGGTGCATTTGGTTAAATCATGCCACATAAGCAACCGTTTGTTTGACTGTCCTCAACATTTGTTTGTAGAATTTTTCATACCATATATATATATATATATATTAGGAGTGATGCAACGTGCGAGGCACGTTGCCCTGAATCACTATAAAATAAATTAAAATAATATAAATATTTAGTGTAAAAAATAACTTAAAATGAATGAGAATAACATATTTAATTTAAATTGCAAGTTACTAATTCAAACAATAATAAGTTTAAACAAACCATTATCCAAGCAAATTTATACAAACCATAATTTGTCCTGTGAAAGCAAGATGCATCAATTATAGCGTAATATATTGATCAAGCATAAGAGCGTATATTATAAAGAAATTACAAAAGAAAACATAGTAGTATATATATCTCTAGTGGGACAAGGCACATTGCCCTATTGAGAGAAAAAAGAAGTTCTTGAAAATCATTTACAAGAAATCACAACAATAAGCTAAAGAAGGATAATCCAAATAGTAATAAGTTTAATAAAACCATTGGTTGAAGCAAGTTTAGAAAATAAAGCATGTTCATTGAAAATTCAAATTACAGCTCCTTACTTTAACACCAAAAAATGATGGAATTGTTTTCTTCATCATTCATATTGTGGTTACAAAGTTTTGGAGTTTATACATATAGATATCATGTGGTGTCTTCATCCACAACATTCATCAAAAAAATATTGAAATGTTTGTGGCACTACTTCTGGAGTTGATCAACCTTTGCGTCAAGTTGTATGATCAATCTTTTTTGCAAACACAATGTTGCAATGTTTTAAACATATGGTAAATGTTCCTATATCAAATGAATTTGGAGCTTAACTATGGTTATCAAATATAAATATAGGAAATATAAAATATGGTGAATAAATATAAATATAGCAATCAGTTGTTATGAATCTTGCCACCCAATACATAAAAAAGAGTAATTTATATTTAGTAAAATGAATGCAGTGAATTTCATGATGTCAATGGCTTATGGTTATCAATGATTTCTCGGTACTGCTTAGATAAGCTTCCTTACAATAAAAGAAATAGAAGATGAATATCACAGACAACTTTTTATATTGTTTAGCTTAATGATCATGAATCAGTGCTTTTACATGCATCAAAGCTTATAAAGAATTATGAATACCGGCCACATCAAACAAATAGAACCAAAAAATAGAAAATAATATGAATTTTCTCATGGTTCGAAAAATAAATTAAAAATATTCATTTAAAATCCTTCTAGATTGAAAAGATGCACCAAACAATATGTATGTTTGTCTAAGAAATATTTGGAGGCAATGAATGGAAGTTGTAGATTTTGCAAACTATAAACGAAAACATAAATTGAAATTTTTATGTTTTCTCCAAGTTTTGATATCCGAGACATGAACATAAATTAAAGAAAATGTTCAGTTATATTAAAGGGGAGAGTCGGAATATGATGTGAAGCTATGAATAGTTTTTGAGATGACCTGATAAATAATCATTTAAAATTTAAAGAATAAATATGACATTGCCAATATAAAGGAAACATTGGAGGAAAACAAAGATTAAATTCAAGGAAGTTGAAAATCTGGAAATATCTTGAGAACATCATAAATATTAATATTTCCAACATAATATCATAACACAACTTCAACTTAGACACCTTAAAAAATCTTTTCACTCGAAATATATGTTCCAATAGGCCAAAACCAACAATCGAAATAGATATATACGTTCAGTGTATCGTCAGTTACCTTGAGGCTACTAAAAGTAGAACAAAGAAGTCCAACTGACTAAGCAAACTTAACCGAGCTGAAAAGAATGGAAAATGAAAATTAGAAATTAACTACCAATAAGCATAAAAATTGTATAACCCTTTTAGTGGCATTATAATTGTGACCTAACCATAGAAACATTAAACAATTTTAGAATTCAAATATGTTATTACTTTCATCCTATCCTTTTATATAATATGAAAATGATAGATTATTATTTGGATAAAAATATTTACACCATGACATGCTTTTTTAGATGACATAATAAATAATCATTCATATTTCAAGTATTAAGATAACCCAAAATTCAAAAATCCACATCATTCGAGTCATGAGAAAATGCAATTGATAAATTTATTCAATATTTAGAACACTAATAATAAAACATTTGATTTGGAGACAAAAATGCCTTTTGAACAAAAAATAAATCAGAGGTCAATATTTAGCATCCAAATTTTTCTATTTCTTTTTATATATAAAAATTATTGCTAAAATTTGAGTACCTGCCAAATCCCATTTATCTTTAGCTAAACCCAATAAAGTCACAAACAACCATTTACTAAATTCCATAAAAAAAATAATAGTGGAAATACTCATTTGCAGGAAGAATAGAAAATATGAATATATCAGCAACAATACGTGTGCTGCTTCCTTTTACACCGATGGCTGATTTTGGGTGCTGTTGCCAAGGCCACACAAAAAATGTTGCACCAGATTCTTTTTTATTTTTCACATTTTTTGATAATTGTATTTTTCCATATAGAATGAAAAAATAAAATGTCTTTTACTTTGGGAAAAATTAAGAAGTGCACAAAAAAGCTACACCATGGATTTTGTGATAATGAGAGAGAGAGAGAGAGAGAGAGAGAGTTGCCTACTATTTGTGAGAATTCAACAATGATACTTTAAGATTGAATATGTGGTCTTGTGAGCATGCTGGGTGGCCTGTAAAAGCACTTCCCTGTATATAAATGAAGACAAAAGTGTTAGTTGCTGCTATTCAAATGCATCAATCTTTTTATTAAAAAGCAGGCAATATATTGTTCTTTTATTTGGAAGTCTCAAGTAATAATTCTTTGTCTTACTACTGTAACAATTGCATGATAATTGATTTGAAAATCTGTATATACTCATAAAAGTACTAAATTATATTATGATGTGTAGACTTCTTTTCTTTTCTTTTTTCTCTCTCTCTCTTTTTTATTTGTTATCATTTTTCTTTGTTTCTTTTCCATACAGGCTCGACTACTCTTTTTCCCCATCCCCCTAAAAAAAAAAAAAATATTCAGAATTCAATTTGATGCTATTTACATAACAAATATATCATATGTCCCATAGAAAACAATCATTACGGCCACAAAATAATAATGTTATTAGTATAGGTGCTACGTGCAAGGCACCTATGCCTCACATAGCACCTAGTTTAAATAAGAATAATATATTTTTAAAATTTTTAAAATATTGAAGTATAATAATTTGTATATAAAATCTGAGAAAAATAAAATAAAATTTGGAATAAATTAACTTAGTCTAGTTTTAAGAAAATAACCTAATAATAAAATAAAATATATGCCAAAATAAATTAACATACACATCAATCTTAGTAATATACACCTTTGAGGAAAATAGCTGGACTTTTCCTCCATTTTCTTTAATTTTCTCTTTAGAAAAAATAAACACCGTTGAGAAAATAAAGGTAAAGATTAATTTCTCCATTTCCCTTATTCATTTTCCTTAACAATCTCCATATCAACAAACCCAGCAAAGAGTTCACATGAAAAATTTAAAGAGAATGTAAACAAAAGTATGGCATCATATTGAAATATAATCCTTTCTCTTTCCTCCTTATGCCATCGTGCATGTAATATAGAGGGGAGAAAGATGACACCAAACAAGACTGGTCAAGCATAACTAAGAATTTTCCACAAGTCTTTCCTATAAAATCTCCCCAAACTTTATGTATAGAGCTTGCTGCTTCTTGAAAGTGAGGTTCATCGATATCTAAAAAACATTTTTATATCAACTTACATATTCATTCATGCTATCGAATTAGATGAGTAAATTTTTATGCACAAGAACCAAAAAAGGCTACAATCTAGTCCATCAACACAAATTGAACACCAAAAATCAGAAAATCAAAAGATGTACATCGAACAAGTAAAAACAAAATCAACTTCAACAAAGTGATAAAAAAAAAACAACATTGAAAAAAACAAACATGAAGAGAGAACTATTCTTATGGAGAAAGATGTGCTACCTGAGCTAGAACTCATTTGTTTTAAATTCATACTTCAAACACATATGTTATATATAACATACTTTTAAATCTTAAAATTGATAAAGTTAATAATAATTATATAATGCAAAGGTAAATGATGCAATTTTTTTGTTCTTTTCAAAATTATACATCTTAATAAATGATTAAGAAGAAATCATTAATAAATGCCAAAAAAGAAAAAAAAAAGTACAAACAATTACATATTTGTACAAAATATAGAAATGGACCAAAATATTCACAAAAGTTAGAAATAGAGGGAATAAACATTGTGCAACGTTTAAATTCATCTCTTTAAATTTTTTATTTTATTAAGAATCTTTCCTACTCTTCAGGGTAGCTAGAATACTCGCAATAAATAAGAGTTCTCTTATAAATTAAATATTTCTATATCAACAGAGTTGAGAATATATCATCAACACCAATTTGCAAATATAATGATCCTAAATTTATTTTCCAAACCTTTAAGTAATTTTAGTAATATGGCCAGCAACTTCTACCAAATTATTAGATTTAAAATAATAAAATTTGCTTTAAAATACCAAAGTTCCAATTCATAGTTTGAGATAGTTTGTAAGAATTTTTAGATAAAGCAGTCAAAATAGTAGCGAAACAGAGCACAAAGTTTTCTAGCTTCCAAATCAAGCTGGCTAGATCAGGATTCAAAAGGTGAAATGTTTAAAAGAATTTGAAGTTTGACATTTTTATATGCAGTAATTTCAAATATCATTGATAAGGGCTATCTAAACCTGTACATGAATATTAGAAGCAAGCACACCATAAGAAACCTAATCTTATTACATGAATAATGTCTGATACAAGGAAAGACAACCAAAAGACTACACTTCATCACAAATTGTACAAAGATGCTAGTATTAATATACATGTATACCTGGCTAGACCCACATTCAATACAATGGCTATACACAGTACTACAAGCTTATGTTGTATCAATGGCATTCTTTTTCACAAATTTCACTTGCATATTTCTAGTTAATAACCTTCCATATGTTCTTCAGATAATTGGATTTCAAATTCATAGTATTGTACAAGAAAAAACAAAATCAGTTTTTTGTAAGAATGAAGATGATTATTTCTATTTTCAAGTTACAACCAAACAACAAAATAATGCAAGAGAGCTACATCCAAAATAAAAGCTCAATATGCTGAAAGAAGCAATCCTCATATTGAGAGGTGAGTAGAAGCATTTATCATCATTGCTACACAACGATAAGAAAGAAAGAAAACAACATTTGAAATCATAAATAATAAAACATTGCTACTCTTCATTTTAAATTTTGTCATCCACAATCACATTTGTTGATGTAAGTTGGTTCATATAAAAATATTTCATAAGATTCTACTTTAATCCGATACGTTAAAGTTATGCAATGTGAAACAACCAAATTTAGATTATCAACATCTTTGAAATACTAGCAAAAGCAGTTAATTTACCTGCAAATAGCATGCACACTCCCAAACATCCATTCCAATTAGCAGGACTAAAGCTGATCCTTTAGTTACAAGTGGACCCTATAAAGTTATATATCAGCAAATATAATTTCAGTCATTCAAGAAATCCAAAGAACAAAAAATAGAATATCTAGTGCACATTGGAATCATTGAAAAGTTGAGAATACACTATGCTTACTAACAAATATTTTTCATTTCATCCCGATTGTCTACTACCTAAAATGTTTCAGTATTCACAATTGAATTACCATTTCCACATAAACACACACACGGTAGCAATAATGTGCTTACAATATCAACTGGTTGTTGCATCAAACTACTTAGGCACATAACATGCATCTATATTCTTTAACCAATGGCTTAAACAGCAAAGTTCATATGACCATACCTGGTCTTGAGTAGTTTCAACTGAGAGTTGCTTCCACTCTTTATCTAGAGCAAGCCACTATCCAAAATTCAATTAATTATATAGTTCCCCATTAATTGATTTCTAAGATCCATCCAATACATTTAGAATATGATGTAACTCAGAAAATAGATAACAAAAAAAAGTTTTCGAAATCGTACAACCCACCTAGAACCTTGCAAAACAGCACCGTCTGCAACATTTTTTTTTTTACTTTCAGTTGAGGTAGGTATTAGAAAACCCCAGAAGAGAGTACATTGTCTATGATCGACAATTTCTCCAAGTAATTTTAATTAAAAACAAAAAGGTAAATTAAGCTCAGGAAAAAACTAAAGCACAAAAGGTAAAATAAAAAATAAACTTCATCTACAGTAGGATGAGGTAAAATAAAAAACTTATATTCCATTTCACGCAAATGGCAGAAACAACCCAGCTTAGAAAAAACAAGAATGAAAATCCAACAAATAGAAAATTGAAAAATAAAATTCAATTGGCGCTGACATATAGTACCAATATGCAAGTCAATCAAACATAAAATATACTCAAAATTTTTTTTTTCGTTTTATTGGAGAGCAGGGCAAATACTTTTTACCTTAAGCTTTTCCTTAACAATAAACATAAGCATAAACATAACATAACAAAAGAAACAACCCATTTCACGCAAATGGTAGAAACAACTCAGTTTAGGAAAATCAAGAATGAAACAGCAAATAGAAAAATGAAAAATAAAATTCAATGGAGCATTTTTAGTATGTACATAAAATCCACAACGCACCATGGTGAGGAACAAATATGAAAAACTGACAAATATAAAGCGCTAGAAGAAACTTTTCCTTGACTTTTGTGGCATGGGCAGTGGCCGAGATCGGAGAAATGGAGAAACAGAAAGTGAGAGAGAAGGGCGTTGGGGGTCTAGATCTCATCGTGGTGAGGCCATACATAATTTATGACAGCAATGATAAATTTCCCTTTGCATTATTTACCTTCAGTCTTTACTGAATGCAGCCAACAAGCCTGCTATTACTTGTTAATTTCCCTTTCATTCTTTACCTTTAGTCTATATTAAATACAGCCAAAAAGTTTGCATTCGTGATCATAAAGAGTCAGTCCAAAGTAGATATGGATGGAGACATTTCGATGTTGATTCAATCTATAAGCAATTGCACAAGTTATCGGTTCAAAATAATTTAATATCAACTCATATCTTAACAGGCTATATCATATTTTCAAATTTTAGTTAATGATTTTAATTTGTAAAAATTTGAAAGGCAGTTCTATCAAAATCTTTTCCCCCTATTTTGTAGACATGCACTAACAAAGGAAAACAATTTGCATATTCCATTTCTATATTAAATATTTAGCTTAGACACAAACAGAAAGTACAAAGAATATGAAAGTTGAAAAATCTTATGCATTTATTTGTTTTTAATTCTGATAGACATTTCATTTTATATGGGGTTATTGGCTTCTGGATTTCTCTGGATCTAGAAGTTCTGTCTTAGACATTCTCTATCTTCACCTCTCAAATTTTGAAATTGAATGGTGAACTTTTCAGGCTATCAGTTGCATAGAAGTAAAACAACTAAAAGCTAATGAAATATCAAACCTAGCAGCACTACAAACTATTTTTTAAGAGACTCAAGCTAACTGGGAATCTGAGAAGTAAACCACTCCATTACATGAATCAGAGCCTCAATCAACTCCAAAACCAACTCCATTAACACAGTAACGTAGAAACAGCATGGGCAGATGCAACTCAGCAATAATCTACCAAGAAATTTCTCAATTAGACCTATGTCAAAATTGTGAAATCAATGGTTCCTAGAAAAAAAAAAATAAAGATAACTGAGTTAAAAATCACTAAAAACTTAATGAACTTCTAGTACTCAAAAGTCCAAATTACACAATCAAATCATAGAGTTTCATTTTCCCGGAAGATCAAACTGTAAGTGCGTAACAAAAAATTCCAAGTTTTTCATACCGATTAGACCAAATTGATTCATTTTAAAAAAAAAAGTTTATATACCAGTAACACCAAATTGAATGGAGATCAAACTTTATATAATACTTTGTCTGGAAGCTCTGTTTTGTTATTTAATCAATTATGTTCATTTAAAATTTTTCCTATTTCTTGTAGTAAAAACATAATTGAAGATGAACTGATGACTATGGCATGCCTTTTCTGGTCTAATTGGTACTGCGACATCAGTAGAAATTTGTTTGACATCTAAAATAGTGTTCATAAATTAATGTACCTAAAATATAACATGAAACAGGCAAATAAATTAATGTACCCAACAATAATTCTATCATATTTTTTCTGTAGCTCATTGCTAAATTATAACAAAAAATAAACATTTGATAGTAGTTGATTCGATAGCCAGTAATGATGTACAAAACCGAAAACCCTTAATAATGGTGGTCACCTTGACCACTTCCCAGATGCTCTAAGACCAAACGGATGCATGCAACATTGTTTAGTTTGACAGTTATTGATAATTAAAGAGAAATAATATTTTTTCCACTTTTTTTTAGAATGCTTTCTATTTTGATTAAGGAAAAAGAAAAAGAAGAAGAAAATATCTCATATATAAGTTGAAGGAAGCATGAGTAAATAAAGAGTCTTACAAATGTAATGGAGTACCCTGATACCACATCGCTAAAATCCTCTATGTCAAGAGATTTTATGTATTCGAAGATCTGTATCAAGTATAGAACAAAGAAAATTTGTCAAATTACAAGAGCAATCATTCCAAGGTGCTAAATCTTACAATCACAGTCTAACATATTCAATATAAAAAACTTTAAATTCTTAAGTTAAATAAAAAGGGAAGCCTAATAATTTTTTAGGTCTAAATAATTTTTTTTGATAAGTAATAAAATTTTATTGAAATAAGGGTGGGCATAGTTGATGACAGAATGAACATTTCAATATAAACAATTTCAAATCATAATTAAACCTTATGATCTTCCTTGTTCAAGAAGTCACACAATGCAGGGTGGCACATGAACTGCATCGAGAAATAAAATATATAAGTGGTGAAAATACTTATATATATATTGGCATGCCAATATCTTCTCTTATAAAAGAAATTATCAATATCTCTACACCATATAAATGATCTAAACACTAAATCACGAAGTGCATATATATAGATTATTCTAAGTAATCCAGTTTTTTGGGGGCATCAGTACCTAAAGTACTGCATTATTTCCAATATGAGACCAATATATAATCTATGAATTTCAATAATTAATCCCATTCAACATGTGAAAGGAGGTTAAGAAATCATTATTTTCTCTTACAAATAAAAGTAAGATGTTGGATGATTTGGCATACATATGCAGCAAAATTTAATAGAGATCATGTTTAAAATTTTTAGAAATTCGTGCAAGTTAAACGATGTAACAACCAAAGCAAAAACTCATGCAATTAAAATAGTCATGAGGATCCATAACTCCTTAGAGGAAATAACCATGGAGATATGTTATTGGGGTAGGTGATAGAAGAGGAATTCTTGACTGAAAGATACCTCCAGCTGCAAATAAATTTTTGACATGGCTTCCTTAAGTCTGCTCACCTGAACATTATGTCATTAAATGAAAATGCAATAGGCATCTGCAATCTATATGAAACTAATCAAAAGACTACAATTATTCAATAAAAGCTAATCATGTTTAAAATTTTCAGAAATCTTTATTTCAAATGCTATTCATCATGCATCCCCATTTTAACCAATTTCACATTTGGGGGCTGGCTGTACTTATTAACTATCACCTGTGGCCCAAATATAGGAAAACTTTTTTTTTTTATTTATTTATTGATAATAGGCAAAATATTGATATGGGAAAACTTCCTAAATCTTCAAGAACCATAATTGTGAACCAAACCATTAACATAAAACCAATATATTCTTTTTGGTTTCTTAAACCAATATGAAGCAAAAACCTTAAACTTTAGCACATAATCAAGAAACTCGACATGGCTTATAGTTTGAATATTCTATAAATTCCATTAAACATACATTTGTTTCACTTAAACAGTACAAAATTATAGTTTTATGCACTTTACTAAAGAAGCTTACAAGTAATTTTCCTAACATTACTCTGAGCATCCAATCTGCCAACAAAAATGAAAAAAATAAAAGACAAGTTATGAGAACTTAAAGTTAAATAGCAAAAACTCAAAGCACCATAAAGAGAAATGAATGTCTGAAAAATCACGGACTGAGGAGCACAAAGGAGATTTTTGGCTAGAATGTCTAAATAGAATATTTTCTCAATCTACTTGAATAAAATGATGCAATAATATAATATCTACCAAGAAAAGGATCAAGAATAAGTTACCTTATTGTTTTCGCACGACTTGAAAATGGAGGAGAAGAAATGGAGATTGTGGAAGACTAAGATCGCATGGCCTAGAGCTTGAGAGGTGTACGGTAGTCTGAGTTGAGAAGAGGGAGCTCGAGACAAAGAGGATCAAGAATGAGAGATAGGGGCTTGCGTGAGGGTAGCTAATACGAAAATCTACCAATGATCAAGAATAACTTACCTTCTTGTTATCACACGGCTTGAAGATGGAGGAGAAGAAATGGAGACAGTGGAAGGTTGAAATCGCACGGGCTAGGGCTTGAGATGTGTACGGTGTTCTAAGTTGAGAATAAAGAGCTCGGGATTGAAAGGATCAAGAATGTGAGAGAGGGGCTTGGGTGATCGAGAATGAGAAGAGGAGCTCGGTGAGGGGTGGTCTGAGTTGAGAAGAGGGAGCTTGGGATAGAGAAGATCGAGAATGAGAGAGGGGCTTGGGTGATCGAGAATGAGAAGAGGAGCTCGATGAGGGGTTAGGTCATGAAAGGGAGTTGTTAAAAACCAAATTTAACCCTAAATGAGATAAACCGTGTAGATGTAATAGTAGTATACAATTTGTTCAGGATATAAACGTAATAAGATTAAACAAGCAAGGATATAATTAGAAAGTAAAGTTAAACAAATTGACTTGTTCATTCCTATTTATTTGAAAATAGCAACTTTTTATGTATAAAGATATGTTCTTCGAAAACCCAACCTTAATAAGGCGAAAAATACTATTTGTTTTTATTTAAAATTTATATTTTAATTTTATTTATTTAGTTTTTTATATAAATATTTTCAAATAATATTATAATATTATAATATTTTTAAAAATATTAAAAAACCATAAAAAAATAAAAAAATAAAATAAAAATCGAAATTCCCAATAAGAATATGACAAGTGTTATAAAAAAAAATTATAATAATAAAAAACCTAATCTGGAAACGTGGCAGAGAGCGGCGGCGAGTAGTTTCGAAGAAGCAAACAGTTGTGCAGTCTCCGTCTCTCTCTCTCTCCCCACATCACAGTCTTCGGTTTCATCGACCCGGAAGTGAAGACAGTCGCTTGTCTTTCTGCCTCGCGCGTTAACAGCTCAGATAAAAACCAATCTCTTTCTGTCTCCCATTTCTGAGAATTCAATAACTGATTCTCTCTGACTCTCTCTGAGCAATGGCTTCGTCTCTGACTACAGCTTCAGCTTCTGCCTCAGCTGCGAGCAAAGCCTCAGCCACCTTGACTCGTTTGAACAATAATTACACTCACTCCCAGCTTTCATTTCCTCTCCCTCTCAAGCCCAGTCTTCCCCTTTTGACCAAGGTAATAACTCTACTCTCTCTCAGTTTTATTTTTTTTTTTCGAAATATGCTATATTTGGGTTCTGTGAAAACATGGGAATTGACTGAAATTTTAATGGTAATGTATTGGTTTTGAATATTTTGCGTTACTCGTCAACACAATTAATTTTCTTTTAGTCTAACTATTCTTGATTGGTTTTCTACGTGGACATTTGTTATGTTGAGGTTCTCATGAAATTATATGCTATGGGTTTTAAGTGTTTTTGGTTTTATGTTGAACTTGAAGAACCATTTCGGCCCCTGTAAACTTGAAATGCATAATAGCATAATTTTACTATAAATGGGAAGTATTTGTAGAAAGTGATGTCTATTCAAAGTTTATGGATTAGGTGTGCTTAGAACAGATAGAAGAAAAGAAAAGAAAACTCTCTACAAAAAGACCAAAGCAGTCTATTCACTATAAGATCTCAAGGGTCAAAGTCTTCCTTTATCAAAAGACAAGTATTCCTGGTATTAATGAATTGTAATTCCTACAGACGGAGGAACTATAAACTTATAGGTAGAGGAGGAATTGATCAAGGGACCAATGTCTTTGGTTCCAGTCATGACATATCCGCTTGCAACCAAAAGTCACTGGCCAAACCTAGGATCTGTTTGTCTATTTTATATAAATGCGAGTTAACAGCTTTCCTTTTCCTCTTCCTCTGCCTTCATTCGCTGCCTTGCCTCTGACAACTCAAGTTAGGAGTAACCCTGCTGACAGGGTATTCCTGTGTGTGTGAACATAGTAATGGAGAAGGTGATAGTCAAAAAGCCAGAGTTTGAGAATAGCCATTCGATTTTGAAGCTTAGCACCATAACCCCACCCGCACCCTCCAACAAAAAGGATGGCAATCTTGTGGCACCAAATAAAATAATGATCTTTACTTTTCTTTTATATGAAAAGTTATAATTTTATACACCTTGTATTCTGGTTTCCCAACTCGCTAGAAAAGTAGAATTTGCCTACTTCATACTTAAAAATTTACTAATGTGTGAGTATTGAGTGATGTGTGAGTATTGAGTACTAGTTCTGTTAAGTCTGAAATGGATTACTTCTTGTTTCTACAATTTTCATCAAGCTTTTAGAAAATCTTGACCTGAATAATTAGCATCATAATTTTTTTTTGGATTGATGCATTGCCTAGGCTCTCAAAGGACATTTCATGCCTCCTCAATGCATTGGAACATTGAAAGCTTGCCTCAGTTGTTCTAGACTCACACCCTTTTAGCATCTCAACCTTACCTGCTGATTTCAGATGACGATATCTCTAGTTTAAAAATTGAAGCATAGACAGTTGATCTTGTTGGAGATCTAAAATGAATGCTTTTGATAATTTCAATGAGAATGCAGTAGATGGTCGTTGGAAATAGATCCATGAAAAATGCTTTTTTATGCAAGCTGATATATATGGGCTTTATTCATTGGGAAGAAGAAAGTTGCCACTAACAAAAGGACTGGCATGACAACAGCATTATAAAAATGAATGCTTGGCAAATGATTTACAAAGATTGCCAAATATATGAAATTTCTGTCTCATAAAAGGTAATTTTAAAATACTTTGCTGGATCTGTACATGCTAAATGCCATACCGAACCAAAAATTCTGGGGAATGCAGGCAGTTTCTGGTCCAAGAATGCTGTTGGCGATTCAGTTGGTTGCATGTAAGACAGAAAATGGACTAGTTATTTGATCAGTTTGAAATTTGAGCAATCTGTAAGACAGTGGGGGTGCTCTCTCTCTCTCTCTCTCTCTCTCTCTCTCTCTCTCTCTCTCTCTCTCTCTTTCTCTCTTTCTCTCTCTAGATAAAGCTAAATTTTCCAATTCTCAATCAGAACTTGGCATTTCTAGCTGCAGCTTACTTTATTTTCTTATAAATATCCTCTTCATACTATCAAGAGTTGATATGGACTGCAATATTCCAATTAAAGGATATACCTTGTTGAAACTAATAACGTTTTGCACAAGGCCCCATGTACTTGGGCTATGCCTATTATCATCAATTGGATTCTTATTTACTGATTAAACCAATTAATGTTTTGTAGAAGGCTCTTCTTCTATATATCTTTTTTATTGGTATATGTATACGTAAATGAGAAGTCTGAAACTGATGCCACATTTGTAGGGTTTGCGACATGGTCGGAACTATACCAGTGTGGTAAAAGCTCAATTGGACAAGGTAAGATTCTTTAATGGTTTTAATTGGAGGATATATTTTCAAATACTCATTCCTTCTTGGACTAGCATCATCTTTTCTCTTCAAGGTTGGAGTTGATGGGTCCTCAAATGCTGATGCCACTCCCTCATTCCAGTCAAAAATAGTGGCACCAGAAGCAAAGGATGCTAAACCATCAAATGACCCTCCTTCTGGAGCTTTGGCTACGGAGGAATCAATTTCTGAATTCATTGCTCAAGTTTCAAGTCTTGTTAAGTGAGCAAGCTGGGTTTTAATGTCTTGGTACTTCTATAATCTCTTTTTTTATCATTGAGAAATCTTGTTATCTCCCTTGCAGGCTTGTTGATTCCAGAGATATAGTGGAGTTAGAGTTGAAACAGCTTGACTGTGAAGTTCTAATTCGTAAAAAGGACGCCTTACCTCAACCACCTCCTTCCGCACCAGTTACTTTTATGCATTCACATGCTCCATCAGTGGTCTCCCCAGCCCAACCTGCACCTGCAACTGCTCCTTCCCCGCCTCCTCCAGTCCCTAGTTCATCAACTTCTGTTGTCAAGTCAGCCAAGTCATCAATTCCACCTCTTAAATGCCCCATGGCAGGGACATTCTACCGTAGTCCAGGCCCCAGTGAACCACCATTTGTGAAGGTTAATCCTTTATACTTTGTCATTTACCTGGATTTGAATGATTAGTGATTGATATATGTATTTGCCACTGCCTCATTTGTTTTTTCTCTTCTCTATTGTTTTTTCCTTTTTGGTTATTTGTCTTAAACGAGGAGTTTCTTTTAGATTGGAGACAAGGTACAGAAGGGACAAGTATTATGCATCATCGAGGCCATGAAATTGATGAATGAAATAGAAGTAAGTTTCCACATCCGAACTTTATTTGAGGCGGTGCGCTATGATGTCTCTCTTGTCCATAAGATGAATTGGGAATTGTCTATTAGTGCTTGTTATCTCTTTCCCTTATACTAGTGGTTCACTACCTTGATTTTGTACGAGGACGAAGTTAATCAGGGATAGGTTCTCCTTGATCTTAACCATAATTTCTTAACATAAGTAAAAATATTAGAGAAAAGTGAAATTTTAAATATCCAAAATAGATAAAAGCATCCCTTTCTCTTATAACAACATTAGTTCATTTACTATGTTCCCCAATAGAAGCGTCCCTTTCTAAACTATAATTATCATTCCATGAAGTTCTTTTGGTTTGGTAACTCGGACTTGTTTGAGTTTCCATCTAAAAAATTCCATCTAAAATTGTAACATCTCATAATTTAACATCAGGAATATTGACCACAACCCCAATCTCCTTCAGTATCTAAGGGGGCCAAGGAGCCCAGTCTAGGTCCATGCCAAACACTTGGTAACAACCCAACCCAAATTTAAAGTTTAAATTTAGTATTTTGTTTTACTTATATTTCTTTTATTGTTTAGTAATATCTCAATCCTACGGTAAATTGGTGTTACAAATGGTATCAGAGCCAAATTTAGAGATTCTGTACACTTTTAAGGATAAGACTTTAAGATAGAAAATACCTAAGATGGCTCCTGGCCAGCTCGAAGTCAAGAGAGGTTACTCCCGTTGATGTTTTATTTTGTTGCCATGTTTGGTTGATTGTGTGATTGTCTTATTACTTGCTCATTGTATGCATGATATTGTTGAATGACACCGGCTCCTAGATGTAATGAGCATCCTGATGGAATGGAACTACCCCCGAACAAGCTGGAAGTGTTGGCTGCTGCTGCTAAAAGACTTCTTCGATATTTTGCCAATGGGCTTAGGAGCTAGGACGCCTAGAGCTGGTTGCACCTTGAGTCAATTTACTAATTAGCATCCTCTAACTTCTGATGGCAAGGCTGAAGCACTTGACGTGGAAAGTTGGATCAAGAGAATGGAAAAGAGCTCTTTTCTACATTGACGAACAGAAGGTAGAGTATGCCACTTATGTACTGGCAGACGAGGCGGATGAATGGTGGACTTCCGCACGTGATCTACTACAGCTCGAACTTGGTGAAAAGGAACCTATCACCTAGGATCGCTTCAAGAAGGCATTCTTAGATCAATTTTTTTCCCCAGCACTCCAGTAAGCAAAAGCTAGACTGTTTCTCGACCTAACTCAAGGAACCATGATAGTGGAATGCTATGCTGTGAAGTTTGTGGCATTGTCGCATTTTGCAAGTTATCTCATTTTGGATGAGGAGAAGAAATGCGAGAAGTTTGAGCGATGACTACAACCCCAAATTCGAAGTTCTCTTACACCTCTCAGGATTCGTATTTCATTGGCCTGGTTACTCGAGCGGCGAGCCACTCTGGTAGAAGAAGATATGAGGATGAACGTAGAGTTAATCAATTAGAGGAAACGCCAATAACCACTACCTGAAACCAATGGAAACAACAAGCCTGCATTCAGCTACCCGCCGCAGCCATCTCAGATCATTCCAACAAATCCAGTTTGCAAGAATTGCAGAAAGAGGTACCTAGGAAAATGTTTGCAAGGTCAGAATGTCTGCTTCATCTATGGGGAGCCAAAACATATGGCTCGTGATTGTTCGAAAAAGAACACACAAGTTTCCACGAAATAGAATAGGCAAGCCATGGGACCAGCTAGAGTGTTTGCTCTTACTACTAATGACGAGGTAGCCGGTGATGATCTTCGTAAGGATGGAACTACAAGACAAGATCAGAACAAGGGAGACGATGCATAGGCCTAGGCAACTTAGGACAAGCGCAATTATTAGTTCATTTTTTGAGCTATTTTATTTTATCGTTTTAGCACATGAGACTTAGTAATTTTAATAAGTGCTTTCACAAGTTTTCCTTTGGATTTTTTTTTTATAAAGATCAGTATTTTTTCTTTAGTACATTTTAAATCTCGAGGACGAGATTTGTTTTAAGGGGGGTAGATTTTAACAACCCGACCCAAATTTAGAGTTTAAATTTAGTATTTTGTTTTACTTATATTTTTATATATTTTTATTTTATTGTTTAGTAATATCTCAATCCTATAGGAAAGGAGTGTTACACACTTAGGCTACATTTGGAACATGGAAGTAGCTGTGCTCATCTGACTTGAGTTCAAATCTAAGCTTAGCCCAACATCGAAAGACAACTCTTAAATCACTAAACATCGTTCAACTCAAGACCTCTTACATGTGAGATTTACAATGTTTTTCAACTCAACATCTCTTTACATGTGGGATCCACAACCTTTTTCAATTTTTTATAAATACATCTAAACTCTTTTTAACATCCAAATACATCTAAACTCATCTTTGGTAAGCTCTACAAAACTTACTCTACTATCTCAACTCACTACTCTTTATTAAAGAATTCAACTCATCTCAGCTCAATATCCTAATGCAACCTGAATCTGTCATAAATTGAATATTGGGAATGACAACAGAAATTCCTTTAATCTTATTAAATTTTAGTGCCATAATCTGCTTCATGGTTGAGAGCCGAGAAAGAAAATTAGAACTTTTTGCTTAATTGACTATCAACTTGGACCTTGGTGTCCACTGTGTGCATTTCAATGGATAGGGAACTGAGGTTTATATCTCAACATTTTTAAGTGATCTCCGTCAATGAACAATGGATTATTACCAAATGAGGACTTAATATTAATTGTGTTATTGCCATTTGATAAGGTGAGGAAAGATTAAGAATAATAATAATAAAAAAAAGAACATGAATACACTTTCTTGAACTTGGGGTTAAGAGGATTTGTGGATTTATGATTTGGAGGAGTGAATTTGTAAGGTAAATTGATGTCCAATATGACTAATTCTGGCGCTTCTCGCTGGAATCAATCCCATCCTCATTTCCGGTACCCAAGATGATGAGGGCCTTTTTATTCTATCCGATGGTCCTTAGTTGTCTCCTTCAACTTTGTTACTGGTGTCATTTTTTTATTAGTAAAGGATGAGTAGTATTGATATAAATGAGATAGGCATAGCCTCAGTACATTGGAAGTATACAAGAACACCTAAATACATTCTAAGAGTTGGAAATTAGATGGTGTCATTTTCAATGTAAATGAGAGGGAGTCTCGATGAACGACGAGGAGCTTCTTTCCAAGGTCTTGTGTTGCTGAGGATGATGACTTGGTGATTTTGAATGATGGGTCAATTAAAGAGCATGTATTGCAGTTGGTACGAAGGGGAACAAGGGTGGGTGCTTCTATTAATGGACTAGATGGTTCGGGGGGACGAGCCTAGTCCTATCTACTCACTACTTCCAGCTCACTCTTTGGCTGGTTTTCATTCATATTGGGTTTTACAGGAGATGGATGAAACTCGTGATTGAAGCAATTTCTTGCGAGGGTCTTGAAGAACAAATTAAGGTCTGGTTTGTTTTCAAAGATGAGATGAGATAAGATGAGATAAAAGTTAAAAAAATAATAAAATGTTATTGTAATATGTTTTTTTTAATATTAGTTTTTTATTTATTTGAAAAAGTGGTTTTGGAATTTGAAAAAATTGAATTTGTTATTATATTTTGTATGAGGATTTAAAAAAGTGTAATTGTGAGTTTGAGATGAGTTTGAGATTTTTGGTATCATCTCCCAAAGCAAACCAAGCCTAAATCTCCTTATTTCTATCAAGGTGGGACAACTTTTGTTGGCTAGATCCTTCTTGAAAAAAAGAAAGAAAGCTTAAGAGACTGTCATGCTCTATCAATTATGATGGAAGGGAAGGTAGTGCAAGTAGAGGAAAGCACAAAGATAGGGTGAACATCTGTGATTTTTGAAGCTAAAGATCCTTTCATGGAATGTTAGGGGGTGATTGACCCGTGTAAGCATCTTCGTGTGAGAAATTTGATTCGGAAATGGAAAGTAGATGTTTTTTGTTTGTAGGAAACCAAATTGAAATTAATTGATAGAAATATTATTAGAAGTCTATGGGCTTGTTCTTATGTGGGATGGGTCTCTCTTCCTTTTTAGGGGGCTTTGGGTGGAGTTATTTTGATGTGGTATAAGAGAGTAGTAAGTTTGAAGGAAAAGTATATTAGGGACTTCTTAGTGGCTTGTTCTTTATGAATGTGGACGATGGTTTTGGGTGGCGATTTGTTGGCGTGTATAGGCCCAATGTTGATAGCGATAGAAGATTTCTATGGGAAGAGATTGATGGATTATGCAGTTGGTCGGAAGATCCATGGTGTATTGGTGATGATTTTAACATCACTTGGTTTCCGAGTGAAAGGTCGGTGGACCCTCGTATTGGTTCGACGATGGTTGATTTCTCTGATTTAATTTTTGACCTGGGTTTGGTTGATTTACCTTTGGCTGAGGGAGATTTTACTTGGTCGAACAAGAGGGCATGGTCTAGGTTGGACATACTTCTTATGTCAAAAACGTCTCCCAAGATTAAGCTCTAATCATTTCCCCATTTTATTGGACTATGGTGGCATTCATGAGGGGCGAAGATATTTTAATTTCGAGAATATGTGGTTAAAAAACCATTTTCCAAATAACATTGACCACCTCTTCTTCCTCGAAAGGCCGCTCCAATCAGACAACATCAGTAGGATCTATCGAGTCAAAAGATAGACCATCAACGTTAGGTCTTTAATCCTCCTTTTCCGTGAGTAACTCCTCAGAGCATTCAATACCATCGATCCTTAGCACCTTAATGTTGTTATTCCTTTGATGCGAGTTTGCAACTCTATGAAAAAATTGTGCGCTACGATCTCATTCATTTAACCAAAATGCTCTTGATTTTTGACGCCAAGATATTTCTTTCAATAAAATCATCTGTTCTAAATCAGTCACTAGCAAAGTTTTCTGTGCAAGCTCTTCCTGAGTAAGTAGCCTTCCTTCTTGCATCCTCTCAAGTGCCTAAATATCCCTCATAATAGCCTTCTTGTTCTCCTCTATGTTTCCGAAGGACTGAGTATTCCGTGTCTTTAGATCATTTTTTAATGCCTTCAACTTACTTGCAAAGATGTAGCTAGGTGATCCATAAAACTGGTATGACATCCACCACTGCTTTACCCTGCCTTTAAAGCCTTCCGACTTCAACCACATATTCTTGAATTTGAAGTGTCTACGACATTTCTAAAGACCTCCACAATTTAGCATGATAAGCCAATGATCCGAAGATACACGATCCAATCGCTTTTGTCACATATTAGGAAAGTGGCTTTCCAGCCCTGGTGAAATAAGGAAACAATCCAACCTAGACCATGATTGATTATTATACCAAGTTGTTGGGCCCTCTAATAGCTGTAGATCCACCAAATTCAAGTAAAAAATACACTCGGAGAAATCCAAGCTTGCATGCCTCACTTTTCTATTTCCGAAATTTTCACTAGAAAATCGCACAATGTTGAAATCCCTGCCAATACACCATGGAACCTCCCACCAACAGTGTATCCCTGCTAGTACTTCCCATAAGAGTCGTCTGTCTGCATCAAGATTAGGACCATATACACCTGCAAAAGCCCGCAAAAGCCCATCAGACACACTTTTAAATAAACTAGCTATCGTGTAACGTCCGACGTACTCTTCCACTTTGTCCACCACTCGCCTATCTCACATCGTTACAACCCCCCCCCCCCCCCCCCCCCGACGCCCCCGAAGAGGCCAGATAAACCTAGTCCACATGTGTGCCACTCCATAAGCTGTGAATCGGTCTTTTATCTATAAACTTCAATTTCGTTTCCTGAAGACACACTATGTCCACTTTCCACTCACAAAGCAAATTTTGTATTCGAAGACGCTTATCTGCCTTGTTGAGACCACAGACATTTCAAGACACAATCTTAGGCTTCATTGGAAAACGGCTAGTCCCTTTCCTTTTGTCCTTCCCTTATTGGAAGTACCCTTTGAATTCATAAACCATTCCAACCTTCTTAATTCCTTGACCTGCTTTGAGTCCCCACGCCGCATAGGCTTGTAACTAGTCTCAATGGTTGTAAGTGTAATAATAGATAACCTAAAAGTGTTTCATCTTATTATTCATTGACCTATCACTATGTATATATACATCAAACACAATAGACATTTATACCCTCAGAGGTTACACTACCCTCAGAGGTTACACTAATTACATGCTTTCTAACACTCCCCCTCAAGTTGAGACATATATATCATATAAGCCTAACTTGTAACAAATAAACTTTAAACGATTACAACACAAAGACTTAGTGAACATATCTGCGAGTTGGTCAGCAGATTTTACAAACGGTGTAGAAATGTCACCACTTAGTATCTTATCGCGAATGAAATGATAATCAATCTCTATCTGTTTAGTCCTCTCATGGAACACAGGATTAGAGGCAATATGCACTGCAACTTGATTATCACGAAATAGTTTAAGAGGAGTAGAAGCTGGAAACCCAATCTCTTGGGGGAAATGTTGCAGCCATGTTAGTTCACTAGTAGTGTGGGCCATTGCTCTGTATTCGGCTTCTGCACTAGATTGAGCTACTATTGCTTGTTTCTTACTCTTCCATGTAATCAAGTTACCTCCCACAAAAGTACAATATCCAGTAGTAGATCTTCTATCTAAAGGAGATCCTGCCCAATCAGCATCTGAAAAGGCTTCCACTTTGAGATGCCCATTTGGTCGATACAACAATCCAAGGCCAGGAGCTCGCTTAAGATAACAAAGAATATGAATTACAGCATACCAATGTATGACTCGTGGCATTTGTAAAAACTGACTTAGTACATTGACTGCATAAGAGATGTCTGGTCTAGTGATAGTGAGATAATTTAATTTTCTGACAAGTTTTCGATACCTACCTGGATCTCCAAACAACTCCCCTTCCTCTTTCAAGAATGTACGATTCGGATCCATAGGGGTGTCAATAGATCGTGCACCCAACATGCCAGTTTCTTCTAGAAGGTCAAGAACATATTTTCTCTGAGATAGATTGATACCCTTTTTAGATCTACTGACTTCAATTCTAAGGAAATATCTAAACTTGCCCAAGTCTTTTGTTTGAAACTGATCATGTAGAAACTGTTTTAGTCGCGAAATCCCAGCAGAGTCACTCCCAGTAATTACAATGTCATCTACATATACAACCAATAAAATGTGACCTTCATCACTATGTAAATAAAATACAGAATGATCTGTTTGGCATCTATGAAGATCAAATGCCAATACAGCATCAGAGAACCTCCCAAACCATGCTCGGAGAGATTGTTTCAAACCATACAATGCCTTCTTTAACTTACATACAGTACCTCGATACTCCCCCTGAGCAACAAATCCAGGTGGTTGCTCCATATAAACCTCCTCATGCAAGTCACTATGGAGAAATGCATTTTTAACATCCAGTTGAAATAAAGGCCAGTATAAATTAGCAGCAAGAGAGATTAATACTCGAACAGAAGAGATTTTGGCAATAGGGGAGAATGTCTCCTCGTAATCAATGCCATATGTTTGCGTGTAGCCTTTTGCAACCAAACGTGCTTTCAGATGCTCCACAGACCTATTAAGATGGAATTTGATTGTATATACTCATTTACAGCTAACGGGTTGTTTACCTGGTGGTAGTGGAACAAGATCCCATGTTCTATTATGGTGAAGGGCATTCATTTCATTTTCCATAACTGTCTTCCATCCCGGATCAGATAAAGTATCCTGAATTGTCTTAAGAATAGAAAGTTTTGAAAGTTGAGATGTAAAACATGAGAATGAAGGAGATAAGGCATGATAGGAAACAAATTGGCTAATTGGATGTTGAGTAACACAAGAACGAGTACCTTTGCAGAGGGCAATAGGTAAAGAGTCTGATGTACTGGGCAACTCGGGATCTGAAGATGGAGACGCAGCTGGTGGGGGCATGGGAGCCGGCAACTTTGAGCGACGTGAGTAAATCTATAAGCGAGGGGGTGGAGGTGGAGGACCAACGACAGGAGGAGAAAGTGTAAGAGTTGGTAATGATAGAAGATCACACTCAACACTCGAGATTGTGTCAGAGAAATAAGGTATGGACTCGAAGAAGGTAACGTCAGCACTAACAAAGTAGCGTCTAAGAATAGGACTATATCAACGATATACTTTTTGAGTCCGAGAATAACCAACAAAAAAACACTTAGTAGAACGAAGATCAAGTTTATCACAATCTGGGCCAAGGTTATGAACATAGCACACACACTCAAAGATTTTTGGAGGAAGGATAAACGGTGGAGATGAAGGAAACATGGTGGAGAAAGGAGACAAACTGTCAAAAACTGATGAAGGCATACGGTTAATAAGGTAATAAGCAGTAAGAATACTATCACTCCAAAAACGTTTATGAACATGCATGTGCAGTAACAGAGCTCGGATTACATCTAACAAGTGACGATTTTTACGTTCAGCCACCCCATTCTGTTGAGGTGTATAAGAACACAAAATTTGATGAACAACTCTTTTGCTACTTAGATAAGTAGTAAAGGCACTAGATAGATACTCTTTAGTGTTATCAAAACGCAAAACTTGAATCTTTTTGTTGAATTGAGTTTTAATTTCTTTCCAGAACACTTGGAATATGGAAAGAAGTTCAGATCTTGCTTTCATCAAATACAATCAGGTGGCACGAGAGTAATCATCAATAAATGTAACAAAATATTGAAACTTATTTGATTCAATGTTGATTGGTCCCCATATATCAGAGTGAACCAATTCAAAAGAACTCGACGCTCGTTTATAAACTCGAGGTACAAAAGACACACGATGGTATTTACTAAGTTGACATGCTTCACAAGAAAAGGGAGACACATTTCCTAAGTTCTTAACTTGACACTTTAAAAGAGAAAGAGGGGTGTGACCAAGGCGACAATGCCATTCATAAGCAGATGAGACAGGAGATGTAAGAGCTCGAGTGGGTGACTGTTGTACATCAAGATAATAGAGGCCACCAGCTTCATGCCCTGTACCAATCTTCGTGCCCGTCTTGAGATCCTGAAAAGTACATGAAGAGGGATAAAAAGTTACTGAACATTGAAGATTTTGAGTAATCTGACTAATAGACAACAAACTAAAAGGAAAACTTAGAGCATATAAAACGAATGACAAGGATATAGAGTCAGTGAGTTTAGTGGATACAATGCCTGTAACTGGAGCAAGAGACCCATTAGCAAGAGTGACACTTTTTAGAGATGTGACAGTATTTAACTTGGATAAGGCAGAAGACAAACCGGTCAAATGTTCATTAGCTCTTGAATCAATGATCTATGGACCTTGAGCGGATAAGACTAGGCATGTAGATGCTATACTTGAGTGGGTAAGAGTAGCCGTGGAAGATGAAGTCCGTGTGCCCTTCAAAAACTGCTCATACTCATCTTTTGATACACTCATCATATTTAGATTGGAGGTCGTCGATTGTGGTGTAGAATCTTGGCACGTAGCCTGATTAGCCGACCCAGATGGTCTATCATGTAAATCCCAACAATAGTCCACTGAATGGTTAGCGCGATCACAATGTGTGCACTTACGAGGCTCTCGATCTCTTGTGCGATTACCTTTGGTATCACGTCCTCCACGTACACTTCTACCACCTCGGCCTCCACGCCCACCAGAAGCAACACAAGAGGCAACCAAAGTGGACCTCTCACTAATCAAATTAGAGGACAACTGAGATTCATGCCCCGATAATGTGGCACGTTGAAGTCGGGAGAACACCTCAGGAAATGAAGGAAGTTGTGGACCCGCCAAAATTTGAGAACGAACCGACTCATATTCGGGTTTTAAACCAACAAGGAACCGAACAACTTAAACTATTCACGTTGTTTCAACATACATGAAACATCAGAAGTTATAGGTTGATACATCTTGAGTTCTTCACATATGCTCATTACTTGAAAATAGTACTCTTCCAAGCCCAAAGTATATTGTTCCAACCCAAAGAACTGCTTACATAGTTCATAAATACGAGTTGTATTCCCAACATCGGAATACATATGTTTGAGATAGTTCCACACTTATTGGACAGTGTCGAAATGGATAACACTAGAGCCAATCTTAGGCTCAATACTAGTCAACATCGAAGACAAGATTTGAGCATCCTCTTGCTCCCATTGAGCAAATTTAGAGTCGTTTGGATTAGGTTTTGGACCAACCAGATGATTAGAAAGTCCCTTGCCTTTCAAATATATAGTAACAGATTTTGACCATAGCATATAGTTCTTTCCATTCAACTTTGCAGAAGTTATAGGCATATTGAAGTTTGATTCAACCGATGATAACTCAAACTTAGTTGCCATAGATGCAAATAAATATCACAATTCCACTTTCGAAGTAAATTTTCACACAAAATTCGTGATATGTATGAAAAACAGGAAAATGTGATATGAAAACTTGAAATCTAGCTCAAAGACCCCAAAAATCAACCTGAATAGTCAAATTTCGGCTTTGTATCGGACTGATTCAGTCAAAGTAGACACGGATAGGCTCGGAACTAGTATGTTTCGGCCGGTATCGGCTTTGTATCAGTATCGGTATCGGGTTAAACTCGTACCGGAATTTTAGCTGTCAAACCCGGACGAGTTTATCCTAACCGTGAATAAGACTTGATTATCTCCGTTACCAAACAAACCGTATTCTAGATAGGAATAAGTTCTTATTCCAGGTTTGGAATATTCACACTTGAGAATAGGGTAGCCTATATCGGCAACCAAACACTTCGGCGCTTCACCTGTTGTCGGCGACAGAGATGTTTTCCCTGCGGCCGATGGCGACGAGAACCTTCCGACGACCACAGAAACTGCCGGTGACTTCAACCCTGGTTCCCACTACCGGATACGACACCGGAAACTCGCCGGAAACAACACCTCAGTGACCCACGTAGCGCCGACGACGACGAGAAACTGCCGGAACGTGCGGAAGACGACTGCGAACACTGGGGAGCTGGAAAACACACTGACGAGCTCACAACGTGCGGAAGAAGACGACAGAGATGTTAGACCACAGCAACCAGATACACCACTGGAAAACACACCGACGAGCTCACAACAGTGAACTCGCCCACACTGCACTCACCACAGACAGGTCTCTTTGATACCATGTAATAATAGTTAACCTAAAAGTGTTTCATCTTATTATTCATTGACCTATCACTATGTATATATACACCACACACAATAGACATTTATACCCTCAGAGGTTACACTACCCTCAGAGGTTACACTAATTACATGCTTTCTATCAGTAAGTAAGGCCATAAATTGCTCTTCGTATTCGACACCTAATTCCAATAATATCTTGGATATCTTTTACCGTGTTCAAGACCCAATCCGAGCCTTGATCAGGGAAGAAGTAGTTTAGAGGATTGTGGTTTTGGAACTCCTCAATATCCTCGAACCCCTTCACAGATTCCCAAAAAAATGGCTCATCCTCCACCGAAAGCATCATATCCTCGGAATCATTGTCAGTCAAGTTCAGGTAGTCATCGGCTCGAGCAGGTGTGTTCTCCGGTGATGACGCCACTTCCCCATCCCTCAATGGCGATTTCTAGGACTCCACAATGGTAGAAAGCTGTTTATCAAACTTGAAAATCGCATTCTGTGCACACTGGATTGTCGGACTGACATCGGAGTTTGCCACCGGCACCATTGGTGCTGTCTGGGTGCCGCTCGCTGGTACCTCGCCCGTTGGCACTGTCTCTGGCACAAAGCCAACGTCCTGTGGTTGTGAATTGCAACCTATAGGTTGCGGTTAGGGTTTGGATTGAAGACCCGACCCGCCCCCTGGGCCGCTTGATGAGTCTGCGAGGCTTGCGTGCTTTAGATGGGTCTTGGGCTGCTCAGGCCCATCCCCATAAAGTTGGGTCTTGGGCTGCGCAGGCCCAGCCCCATCACTCGACTTTGCCCATCCAGAAGCCCCAATTGTAAGGCTTGGCTTGTCATGGGCTTGGGCCTTGGCCTTACGCAAGACTACCCTCTTCCCTTTGTTTCTCTTTTGAGTCCCTTGATGAAAAGAAGGCCTTGGCCCTATCTAAGGAACCTTACCCACCTCGTCCCTCAAGTCATCCCTTACCTCAATAAGGCTGACCATTCGTACAATAGTGGACATATCTTTCTGCAACGCACGATTTTGACCCTATAACTCCAGAATCAGGCTATGCAGCCCCCTATCAGCCTTGCCATGGACGTGACTTGTGTTGTCCTTCTCAAAGTTATTAATTTTGTTCCGGCCGAAATGGCTAGAATATATTGTTCCGGTACAATGGCCGGAATGCTGGAGGCTTGAATTCAGTTCTAGCTTGAATTCCAGTCATTCCGGCTGGATTCTGGTCATTCCGGCCTATTCTGGATAAGCACATTTTTCTTGATTAAAAAAAAAAATATATATATATACATATATTTCTGGGTTGCAACATTATTTTAATATTTCTTTCTTCATTTATTTTTTTGATTCTTTGAAACTTTTATAATTTATTTGGTTGTTTAGTGTTATGAACTCCAAACATCTATGTCAATTGAACTAATTTTACTTTTTAATAATTATTTTTAATAAATCTGAATTCTTAAATTTATCAAGTTTATTAGGTATATATGTTTCTAATTAGATTTGTATTGGTTTATTTTAGAATATAGTTATTATATATAATTTATTCATATAATGTCTATCCTGAAACGGTATCCAAAACGGTACCAGTGTTGAAATTTTTACGTTTTAGTGTCTCAATCGGAATGGTCACCGAAATGGAATTCATAACTTTGGTCCTTCTACCTGGGCACCTTCCTTTCACGTCGAAAGCCTCCAATGGTCGACTTTTCCCCTCCGTGCATCTCCTTCCCCTTTGTTGCTGCCGAGGAAGCCAGCACCTCCTTATACAACCACGAAGCCTCCCCCTTCTCCCATTTTGCAGCCTACGGTTTTTCATTTTTCAGCACCTTGGTGCCTTCCTTTTGGGTTATTCGGCTTTCCCACCTTGACAATTCTTCCCCCATTTTCCTCCATATCCAACCTCCTTCTCCCTCGGGAAAACCGAGCACATTCTTCCTTCCCCCGTGGTTAAATTTAGACAACTCGAGATATTGGCCCCTATTATTCGAACATTGTTGAGCTATAATACTATGATACCCATCTCTAAAGGCCGCATACACTGCTTTCTTCTTTCCCTCCCTCAAACATTCCTCGAAAACTCTCTCAAGCCACTGCATAGAAGGACCTCCCAAGAAGACCTTCCTTTCTGCCTTCCAGTTTCTCTCAGTGATGCTGCAGAGGCCTCCTTCATTTGCAAGGATAAAAGTCTTGAGTCGATCTCGACTTCCCATGGATGACCGACCCATCAAGGCCACCCATTTAAGGGAAATTTTAATGACAGTGTGCTTCCACTAACCATAGATGCTGTTTGAAAATGGTGAAGAAAGCGGGTATGCCTTGTCTTTCAGAATTTTAACGGCGTAACCCTTTTGAACTCATTGGTGTGTTTCTTATTAAACCGTTCTGATACCAAAGTAGTTTTGTGATAGAACTTTGTTCCATTTACTCCTATCTTAAGCTCATGTTATGTTGTATTGAATATACTTTGGCTTAGTTTTTCTGTTTTGTATTATTTCTTGAATTACTTTCGGCAACTCCAATAGTTAGGAATTCTACTATTAGTCGGTCCTTTGTCCCTGGTGCATGATATCTGCATCTTAAGATCCTCATATATATCAGAAATTTCTAGTTTTGGCTCAATTTCCTTTTCTTTTGCTTTGGATAACTTGGATGGGGATCAAACAATTAGTTCTCTAATTCTCTCAAGGTTTCTGTCTACAAGTGAACATTTGAACAATGTGCTGTTTTTAACACTCACTCAACAATGAGATTTATTCTTTTCCTTCATTAGCTTTGATCAATGGATTTGAAGGCTTTCAAGCAATGAGTATCTAGACCATAGGGATAAGTTTTTTTTATGATTAATATAAATATTGGATGACATACAAGCTTTTGGATTTTATTTTGTAATCATATTAAATTATCTGAAGCACAGTACTTATTAGGAGAAACAATTGCTAGACAACTAAAGCAGTATGTTGAAGGTGCTTGCTTTGTTAAGGTCGGGGGCAATAAACACGTGGATCACCTAATCTTACACGATTTTAAGTGTACTTCTAAAATAATATTTATGAATGTTGATATTTACTTTTACTTTTACTAGCTCAGGTTAGTGAATTTTGGCATCTGTACTTTTTCTCCTTTTAGTTTCAGTGATTTATAAATAAATGGATGGCTTTTTCCTTGGAATTAACTGAAGTTGATAAGTTTCTATAATTTGTAATGCAAAATTGTATTTGTTTGCAATAAGAAAAAGACAAAATGAAAAATTAGAAATATTCATTAGCCCCTTGCTTCTTGATCGCGTTTGAAGGATATGGCTCCATAGGCTCTTAAAAAGTTTAGAAAAGCCAATAGAACTTACTATCAGGTTTTGTAAATTTTCCCGAATCCAATTGTTCCAGATTCTAATCTTGCCATGCCCCCAACAAAGGCTGTTTTGCCTGCTTGATGATGGCAATTGGCCTTGAAGTATCTTTTATGACTGAATACCTTAATAGCCAAGCTGAAACGATGCATTCTTAAAACAATGACCAATGCTCTAAAACCTTTTCCGGGTTTCCCCCCCTTAAAATCCCTCTCTTCCCTTACAAAATTTTAAAATTAAGGTGCTGATCTGGATAGTATCATTTTTCAATAACTAAGAACATTGCTTAATTCTCAAGATATTCTGGAATTGCACTGTCCAGTCTAGCTATGGATATTGAGTCCATAAATGTCTTCGAGTCTCTTAATTGTTCACAACATTTATACCTTTTCTTTTTTGTTCAGGCTGATCAATCGGGAACCATAGTTGAGATTATTGCGGAAGATGGCAAGCCTGTCAGCGTTGACACGGTAAATTGTTCTCTGCCAGCTCAAATTATAGCATGCAAGTACCCTATCATGGTAAATTATTATATTAATTTCAGATCCTATTGACTTCTTTTTGTCTCTTTGCAGCCTCTGTTTGTAATCGAACCATAGGGCTCTGACAATCAAGTATGCATATATAGATGGAGCAAGGCGATTATAAAGAGGTTGCAGTTGGAAACATTGTGAGAATGGCAGTGTTTCATTTTGGTGATTAGAGTTGAGAGCAACTTATTGTTTGCTAAAATTATTTATTTATCCGAATTTTTTTTTAATGATTAGAAGTTGTCCTAATAAATTTGTTATTTAAGGTTGTATTCAAGGAGCTTAGGATGTAATATTTGTAATAGATACTGATTTTCCTACGGTGAGTAGTCACAAGAGGTATTGCAGAACATATACAATCCCCTTCTAATGGGAAAGTTGCAATCAATAGGATTTTCCTAATCTTTGACCCCAATTCTTGACTGGAGGGGATATCCACACGGATATGCACTGTAGCAGGAATTTAGTCTCAGTTCCTTAATGCTTTTGTTTTGTTTGTCAAGGGATATCCTTTTTTTCTCATTGTGAAAATGTTTCATATGATTCCAAAGCTAAAGCTTTGAGTTACTAGCTGGGGATGGTAATTTGGTGATTTAGTATTACAAAGGAAATTCATCTGGTCTTACACCAAGTTTGGTGGGGATTCACCAGGCAAAAGTGCAATGGTTAGTGGTTTTTTTCTGAAGCCGGGATGGCGATTATGGACAAGGCGAGAAGATAGACTCCACATGGCACACTTTTAGAAAGCAATACAATAGGAATATGTTATGGATTGCTATTAATAGTTGCTACTGTTTGTTTAGCTTTATTACTCGGATTGAACTAGAATCCCTTTTGTGTCTAACTCCTGTAATAAACTTCTTCAGTGTTTAAGTAAAATTTGAGGCTTGAACTCTAAACTAACATAGAATTGAAACTTACACAAAAATGGAGAAGCTAAAATGCAAACCAAAAATCATTATATAAGTAGATATCTCTAAATTAGACTCGCTTGGGTAAGATAGAAGTAGTTGACTGCTTTGGGATTTTAATGTTCTATTGAAATATGAAATGAATGAAATAGAAGCGGTCATAGCAATGTGTTTGGTGCGGTTTGCATATTGAGATCATATGAAATAATTTTAGATAGAAGTTGAAAATTAAATAAAATATAATTTTTAATATTATTATTGTTTGGATTTGAAATTGTTGAATTTTTTTATGATATTTTATGTGAAAATTTAATAAAATTGTAATGATGAAATGAGTTAAGATGAGATGATATTAAACAATTTTACAGTCCAAACGAATTCGTTTGAGAAGTGAGATGAAATAAAAATTTTATGAATTACGGTAAAATTGATTGAATTAAGTTGTTTTTTATTGAATTCGAAAAACAAAAAAGTTCAATAAAAATATTATGAAACTAAATTATTGTTATAATATAATTTTTATTTTGAAATTTAAAAAAATAGTATTTGTTTGTACTTTTTTTGCAAGTTTATAAAAGTTGTAATAGTTAGATAATAATGAGACGAAAAAGTTAAAAATTTTGAAATTGAAAAATATTTATATTTAAGTGATTGTGGGATAGAAAATTTTAAGAAGTTTTGATAAAATAATCAATACTATTAGTAATATATATTCTGTCTATCAATTTTAAAATTATAACAAAAATCTAAAACACATAATTCTACAAACTCGATTTTTTAATTTTAGTTCTTAAGGACCTTAGAATGTAATAGACAGTAAATTGCGGTTGGATAAGATTGCATTTAGATAATAAGGTGATTTCAAATATTATGTAAATAATAATTTTAAAAAGAATAATAAAAAAAAAATAATAGAATATTAAATAGTAATAAAAATTAATAAAAAGTAATGAATAATGAAAAGTATGTAAAAATAATCTATTTTTACTTCATTAAAAATACTTCATTTTTAATAAATAGAATGAATAATAATGAAAAGTAATGAATATTAAAACTACTCCTTATCCATACTAAACAAGACTTCTTGAGAGCATGCCATGTAAGTTCTTTATTAGTGGGGGAAAGATCTTATTTCTATTTATCATGACATTATTTAAGATGGCCAACTTGATTTGTTTTTATAGATAAAAAAAAAATTAAAAAAAATTATTATAAAATATTTTTTTAATATTAATTTTATTTTGAGATTTAAAAAAATTATTTTAGAATTTGAATAAATTAATATTTATTTTATTTTATATAAAAAATTAAAATTAAAATAATAATAAAATAAAATTATTTATGAAAATAAATCAAACCTTTTAACACATTTAGACCCAAGTATCTTTCAAGCCCTCCTTGGGCAACCCGAATCTGGCCCAGGTCATCCAAGGCTCCATCTCGATTGGCCTTGGTAGCGTTTAAGCTCCGGTCTACACATAGTCATTTAGGTCTGATCTATTTTTAAAGATATAAGTAAGATAAAATGAGATAAAATAAAATAAAAATAAAAAATTAAATAAAAAATTATTATAATATATTTTTTTAAATGTGATTTTTATATTGAGATTTAAAAGATTAAATTATTTATATTATTTTATATTAAAATTTGAAAAATATATAATAATTAAAGAAGATAAAATAAAAAAAAATTGTGTATATTTTGAAAGTAGGCTTGGTCTTCTTAAGCCTAATTTTCTTGTGCGAGCTAAGCATAGATAATTGTCCAAGGCTATAACCCAAGCACTCCTTAAGGGTTTTTATTTTTTTTTCTGACTAAAGCTGTAAAAATTAATCGAAAAATTAAAAAATTAGAGTATAATAGAAAAATTCTAAATATAAACTTCACGTTTTTTATATTATTTAAATATATAATTTTATTCTATAATAAAAAAAATTCTACTGCGTCGGGTGTGAGACTGATGTCTAGCATAACTCCACGTAAATATCGTTTGGACAGTGACTTCGCTGTCTGTCTAAAGTGTGTGTCACAGCTTCACGTCCCCGGTTGCCCTCTTTGTCCCCTCACCGACCTCTCTTCCGTCAGGGGGCGCGGAATTTCAACCGGTCTAGTTGCTTTCAAACTGGTGTTTTGAAGGAGGAGTTGAGGTCGGTGGGAATGGATCTCTGGCGGTTGGCTTATTTGGTTCTCCTTTTTCTGGCTGCTTCTTCCTCTTTCATTGCTGTTGATTTCGTTAGAGCCAATGTGGTGTTTCCGGTGGAGCACAAGTTCAGAGGCCTGGAACGGAACTTGAGTGCATTCAAAGCCCATGATGTACGACGTCACGGTAGAACACTTTTTGATGTGGATCTTAAATTGGGTGGCAATGGTCAGCCTACTGAAACTGGGTTGGTTCCTTGATTTCTCTCTTTCCTTGAATTCCTTGAGTTTGCATTCTGGGTTTCTTGCAGCGCTATTATGCGTTTTCCGTTAATGGTGATGGTTTGTTTTGTTTGTGCAAACCTTATTTTACCATAGATTATGGGCTTTATTTCTGATTTATTTTAATGCTTATTTCAGCTCTTTCTGGTTTCTTGTGCGATGCTTCAAGTTAAATTGAAAATTCATTTGCATATGCGATTTCAGCTTTCTTTCTTTCTATTTTCTTTGTTGCTGATTTTGGTCGTAGTTGGTTTCTTGAGAATATTACGTTTTTTGCTTGCTGATTATTTGATTCCTATAAATAATGATTGATATTGCTATTTGTTCGAACTTTATGTCTGATATGATGTTACATGTGCTTGTGTTACTTTAGTACTAAAGTATGCTCGGATCCGATCTCTATAGTTGTCTCGTGTGCCTTTATGGGTATCGTTTTCTCTAGTTAATTTAAGATACGACTATTGCATTATTGGAGGATTTCTGGTTTGTCTGACGTTTTGTTTCTTATTTAGTCTGTTGTTTTGGTGCAGAGAGAATCAGATATTCAGTCTGGTTGGATTGGTAGTTGCTTAAGGCTGAACTAACTGAATCTCTTTGGACAAACATTAAAATTTAGGTCTTCTTTTCTTCATTATTTGTGTACGTGCAATCACGGGATTTTACTAGCAAAATGGACCCACATGCCGCCCCTCCCTGGGCTCCCGACACACACATACACATATCACCTACAAGAAGAAAAGGATAAAACACTAATATTTTTTTATATTTCCTTTTGCATGCCTATATGGTTTACTTGGGTGCTGTAGGCTGTACTTTGCTAAAATTGGGATTGGGTCTCCATCAAAGAAATATTATGTGCAAGTTGATACAGGAAGTGACATTCTTTGGGTGAATTGTATTGGCTGCAGCAGGTGCCCTAAGAAAAGCGGTCTTGGTGTATGTACCTTTAAATCTTGAATCGAGTTTCAATTTGTTTTTGGATCAGAACTATTTTACTCAATATTTCCTCACGTGTGAATTTTATATCGAGTTACCCAAATTATATTGACCGTTATATTGGTGCTACATTATTATTACCATGATTGTACCACAGATAGAACTGACGCTATACGATCCAAAGAGCTCCTCTACTTCAAGTTTGGTTACTTGTGATCAAGATTTTTGCAATTCCACATACGATGGTCCACTTGTTGGTTGCAGGCCTGGCTTGGCTTGCCAATATAATGTTGTTTATGGAGATGGAAGTTCAACTTCTGGATACTTCGTGGAGGATAATGTGCAACTTGATCAAGTGACTGGAAACCTTCAAACAGCACCAGCAAATGGGAGTATCATATTCGGGTGGGTTTTGTTTCTAATATTACGCTTCAACACCATATAATGGACAATTTCAGTTATCATATGTATTCATGACCTAGCATTCTGGGGTGTAGATCTATGTAAAATGCTGAACGTTAGCTATAATGATAATATCTTTTGTTTTTTCACATCCAAGAATATAAATTTAAAAATATAAGTGACGTGATAGAAGTTCAACTGAAGTGATATCTTGGCACTATTTGAGATATATGACCAATAGGGGTGTAATTGATCCGGTTCGGTCTAGGGGGGTCACAAACTGAAAAATTTCGGTCCATGATTTTTCTGGCCTGGACTGAACTGATTAACCCTAGGGACTGGACTGGACGGGACCGTTAGCTATCGCTCTAGTCAGTCCAATCATCTGATTCGGTCCATATGAGTTAAGAACAATTCTTCTTTTTTTTGGCAGATAGACTAATACAAAAAATTAATTAAATTAGTAAAATCAAAATTAAGTGAACTCTTTAATATGGATCATGCAACTAACTTATTAAAATAGTAATTAATTATAGTTATACCTATGATGTTAATAGTTACTAACTTAGTACTTTAGTATTCATGACGGCCTCTATTAAATTCTAATATTTTATATATGGTTAATGAACATTTTGAGGTTGGTAATGTGAGAAAACGTGATATGATTGTTATGGAGTGGTGCTTCATGTGTAAGAATAATGGTGAAATGATTGATCATTTACACTTACATTGTGAGGTGGCTAGGGACTTATGGGTTGGTGTTCTTAGTGGAGCTGGGTTAAGCTGGATTATGCCAATGAGAGTGGTGGATCTACTAGCATGTTGGAATAGGCAGCACAGTAGCTCTGAGCTGGCAGCGGTGTGGAGGATGATTCCTTTGTGTTTAATGTGGTGTTTATGGAAGGAAAGGAATGAGAGGTGCTTCAACAACAAGGAGCGAACTGTTGAGGAAATCTAGAAATTATATGTGTCTTCTTTGCTGCAGTGGTTTTCGGCTATTCTTCTTAAGGGAGGGAATGTTCATGAGTTTTTGTTTTCTTTTAAGGTTTCTAGATTCTAATTAGGTGCTTCTTTTATATACTTTTTGTGTGAGTGCACTTCATCTAGTTTCATTAAAGTTCTTACTTATAAAAAAAATATGGTTAATGAATATTGAATAATTTAATTTCCATAGATTATTAATACTTACTTGCAACTTAGGTATCTTAAAAAATTTATCTAATTACTTTAATTAAGTGCAAATGGTAGAGTATGTATGTACATATAATTTACTTATAAAAAAATGTATGAACATATAATAACATATATTATCGTATGATTTATTAGTTATTTGATAGTATAAATTAGTTATTTGATAGTATATATTAGTTTAACAATTTATATGATCAATGATAATAGATTAGATGCAAATTACATGATTAACTTATACAACTACTATATAAAATAATATATTATATATATAAACTCTTTAAAAAGTTTATAACAATCTACATCGGTTGGTTTCGGTCTGGTAAAAAAAATCCTCACTTCAAGACTGGATGGAAAACCGAATTCCTCACAGACGGGGGACCAAAACTGGCCAATTTTTTTTTCAGTCCAGTCCAATCGGGCCTAACCGTTTGGTCCGGTTGGTTTTGCTGGTTCAAACTGTAAAATTTTCACTCTAATGGCCAATATTTTTCTTGACTGCTAATAAAATTTGTTATTTTTATTCTGCTATTTTTCACTATAATTGTCTCTAAACCTTGAATATCACCCAATATATTTTCATTTTTTTTTTCTCAAAATTTCTTTAGTATTTATACTTCATTTTAATGAATTGCCAACATTCTCTCACTTATGCCACACCCACAAACTTTGATTCAATGCAACTTGGACCCAATCTTGAAGTTATAGTGTCATCTTGTCCCTTCCAGCCAAAACAACAGTTAACTTAGACAAAACCATATAAAATGATACCATCCACCCTGGTGGCAAAACATTTTTGTTAGAATCATGTGTTATTTACATGCTCAGTTAGAGGTGGTTTTCAATAGAGATTAGAGGGGATAAACTGACATTGAGATTTTAAATTAAGGTCCAAGTTCTATTGAGGTAAAGTTTAATACTGCTGATTGGTTTCTCAAAAACCTTGTTCTAGTTCCCTACTACATACTCTTTACAAGCTTCATCACAAGTTTCAAGTCGAGTTCTGCTGTGGAATTTTACTTTCGTCCGAAATGATTTCTTCTTGGAGCATTGTGTACCCTAGCAGTGCTGTTTCTAGATATTATAAACTTGCTTCCTTGTCTGATAGGTGTGGATCTAAACAATCGGGGGAGCTTGGTTCATCTTCAGAAGCTCTTGATGGCATACTTGGTTTTGGACAGGCAAATTCATCTATGATTTCACAGCTTGCTTCAGCTGGAAAGTTGAAAAAAATGTTTGCACACTGCTTGGATAATATAAATGGTGGTGGAATCTTTGCCATTGGCCAAGTGGTGCATCCAAAAGTGAACACAACGCCATTGGTACCAAATCAGTATGTGATGCTCCTGGATATTCTATAAAACTTGTGATATTTATAGCTACCGTTATTGGTTGGCTGGTAGTAGTTCACTATTATTTGTTAATGAGAATTTATCAGTTTTGATAGTGATGCCATTAATATGGAAAGTTCGAGTTTACGTTTTATTAGTTTATTCTTATTAATTTCCTATTTTGGCTTCTACTGCCATTCTTTGCTCTGTTGTTTGGGGACTCAGAATTTCTTTACCTTTGCTTGATTTAATTCTGTGCTGACTTTAATGTAAATGAAGTTATCTGCAAATGGTTGGAAGAGGTAGAGATTACAAAACATTCATCCAATTATTGCTTATTGTATGCTAGAGATTGCAAGAACTAGCTTTTGTTGGTATGATTTAATTATTTATGTTCTCTTCTCGAGTAAAAACTTTGTGGCTATGGCATCAATGGAAGCAAACATTGTGCTCAACTTTGGTTAGCATACTACTGATCTGACCTATCTCAACTCTGGATTAAATGAAAGAGGAAAGATAGAGTAGATGAAGAAGTGAGGAACATTGTGCTCTCAATTTTATCGTAACTTTGAACTGAGAATTAGTTTTCTGGTAGATTTTTTGAATCCATCTACACAAAGTATTATATTGGTTAACGCTGTTGTGAATCATCCTGGTTATTTATGACAATTTGACTCACCTTGGTATGTTTAATACCAATGTAAGATATAGGTTAGATTTAGTTTAAGTGGACAGTATTGGTCAGGCCTTGGGTTTGCTCCCCAATGGTCACCAGTTCGAGTCCCCTTAGGGCCACTGGAGGTTTACCTGGCTGTTAACTTTAGGGCCCCGTGGGATTAGTCGAGGTGCGTGCAAGCTGGCCCGGACACCCACGGATATCAAAAAAAAAAAAAGTTTAAGTGGACAGTAGTGACATCAATAAAACTACATAAGTATGAATTTTGTTTTATATATATAAGACGGAACCCTTGTGCTTGACTCATAAAAAAAGGATCATTATTACATTGACGGCTTTGCTTAAAAAAAGGATCATTATTACATTGATGGCTTTGCTTTGTGTATCTTATTAAAGTATAATGTTCTACCACACTTTATTTCCCAACTGTGGTATAAGTGCTAGGAACCTAACTATTATGTTCATTATAACCTTGCTATAATTATAAAGAGTGTTTCTTTGCAGAATGTTTTCTCAGTTTTTAAATTCTTATTCAAGTATTATTTTTTTAGTAAAAGTTTTGGCTTGTGTAATTTGTAGTAATTTTTTTCTTATCTACAATCATAGGGCACATTACAATGTTGTATTGAAGGATATCGAGGTGGGTGGTGATGTTCTATCGCTTCCTTCAGATACATTTGAAAATGGATTGCGGAAAGGAACAATAATTGATAGTGGTACAACATTGGCTTATCTTCCGGAGGTGGTTTATGAGACCCTAATCCCTAAGGTACATGATATTCTTTCACTCACATTAATTTGAGGGCTTCCTTCCAGATTCTCACACGCCTGCACACATTATTTTCATATTCCTTTTGTATTCAGATTATGGCTCAGCAGCAGGGATTGAAATTACATACCGTTGAAGACCAGTTTACTTGTTTCCAGTACATTGGAAAGTAAGGCGTCTACTGAAGAGACTCTTTTGCAATTTTTTATTACAAGAGGAACAAAAGCTTTATTATATCTTGGTAGTGTAGGGGTTAAAACCGTCTCATTTCTGCATTAAATGTCGCACGACAATGAAATTAGATGAATCATAAGATTTCTGAAACTGAAAGGTTTTACATAATAGATCCCAGACGAAAGAAGCGAGGGTTAAGATAACATATAATAAAAGTAGTAAGGTTATTTATAGCATATATATATTTTTTACAAGTAAATTAAAATTCATTGAATCAAAGTAATAGGCATAACCCAAGTACACAAGAAGTATACAAATGATAACACCCACTCACATGTCAGGAGCTAGAAATGGATGCAAGAAATTCATAAAAGCTAGCCCCATTGAAGAAATAACGGAGGCCCATAGGATAGAGTATGGAAAAAGAAACATCTAAGTTCTTTCAAGAACATTCCTGATCTTCAAAACTCTGGCCGTTCCTTTCAAGCCAAATGTATCACATGAGACATAAATCCATCTTCCTCTACAGCAATTTGAGGCTTACCCTGAAGCCCTCTCCAACAAGCAAAAAAATCCACCACCTTGCTGGGTATCACCCAAGCAACTTCAATCTACTCAAATCTCATCCCATAAAGCCTTTTCCATCTCACAATGAAGTAATAAATGATCTACCGATCCACCACATTTTTTACACATATTGCACCAATCCACAACAATGAGTACACACTTTTCTCTGATTGTCCATGATAAAAAAAAAAAATTCGTTGGAAGCAGTCCAGCCAAAGAAAGCAACCATGGGAGACATTGTACTTCTCTACATACGTTACCAAGGACAAGGATTATGGTCTAACATGACATAGCCTTGTATAGGGCTCCGACCTTGAACATATTGTTCCTAGAATGGGTCCAAAACAACCTTTCACCTCCATACTACTAGTGGATGAAGTGTTCAACGAGCTGAAATGACCTGAACTATCACCCAATTCTCAATCTTGGACAGCTCTAAGAAAATGAATATTCCACTATAAAGAACCACTAGAGCTGCCAAAAAGGTCTGCCACTGAAGCCTCTTGGTCATAGGAAATCCGGAAAAGGGAAGGAAATGCATGTTTAGTGGCCATATCACCACATTATATGTCATTTCAAATTGTGATCTTGGATTTGTTGTCCACCACAAATCTAAGATGACTTTTTTGATAAGTAAACGATTGTATTAATAGAATAGGCAAAGTCTAAGTACACAAGTTAGTATACATAGGACAAGACCTATTTAGGTCGAGGGTGGTAGGTGCAATACAAGAAACTCATGAAAAGAGCAACCATTGAAATCTATAGCTGTGGCCCAAAGTAATAAAGTATGGAAAAATAAAGAACGAAACTCTTCCAAATTCCGCTCCTTATCTTCAAAAGTTCGATCATTGCGCTCTCTCCAGATGCACCACATAATGCAAATAGGGATCATTTTCCACATTGATTTAATAGGTGATACACCTCCAAGAAGTGTCCAACTGGCCAATAACTCAATCACTGAGGTAGGCATTACCCAGTTTAAATCTACTCGGTTGAATACTTCGACCCACAAATGTCTAGCCATCTCACAGTGTAGTAGAAGATGATCCACCGACTCTCCAGAATTTTTGCACATACAACACCAATCAGTGATAATGACTCGGCATTTCCTCAGGTTGTCAATTGTCAAAATCTTACCCAGTATAGCTGTCCAAGTAAAAAAGAGTGCTTTGGGCGGGGCTTTATCCCTCCAAATTTTCCTTCAGGGAAAATGAATACTTGGTGAAGAGATGAGTGATTTATAAAATGATCGCACTGAGAAGATACCTTTAATTGTTGGATTCCACCAAATATTGTCAGCCCGCATTCCAAAAGGCTTTATGGAATAAATATGGCTAAAAAAGGCCTCAAAATTGTCGACTTCTCAGTCTTGAGCAGCTCTGCAGAAGGTAACATTCCATTGAACTTGGTTGCCCAATCTAATCTTGGAATCTGCCACAGAGGCTTCTTGATCACAAGCCAAATGGAAAACAGAAGGGAATGAGTCCTTTAATGTTGTCTCCCCACACCATACATCTCGCCAAAATATTATCCTCGATCCCTCACCCACCACCAGTTTGGAGAGACACGAGAAAACCCGCCAAACTAGTCTAATGGATTTCCATAAGGCCACTCCATATGCCCTATTCACCTCTCTAGTACACCATCCCCCCCCCCCCCCCCCCCCAACCCCCACCAAAATACTCCCATACTAGGCATCTATTACCAATTTCCAAAGTGCGTCTGGTTCCATGTTATATCTCCATAGCCATTTACCAAGTAGTGCTCGATTGAAGAGTTTTAAATCCTTTATACCCAAGCCACCCGAGGACAGAGGCCTGCACACCTTATCCCATTTGACTAAGTGGTACTTGAATTCTTCCCCCATCCCACTCCAAAGGAAATCGCGATACAGTTTTTCAATTCTTTTTGCCACCGAGACTGGAATAGGAAGTAGAGACAAGAAATACGTTGGTAAGTTGGAAATGGTACTCTTGATCAGAGTCACCCGCCCTCCTTTTGATAAATGCAATCTCTTCCATCCTGCCAATTTTCGTTATATCTTCTCGATCACCGTGTCCCAAATTGGTATAGCCCGAGTAACTACCCCCAGAGGTAAGCCCAAGTATTTCATAGGAAGAGAAACAACCTTACACCCAAGTGTGGTGGCCAAAAGCTGGGGGTTGTGGACATTCCCGATTGGAACTAGTTCAGATTTATCAAAATTGATTTTCAAGCCTGATGCTGCCTCGAAATACAATAAGAGAGCCTTCAGAAACCCAAGTTGATCTTGATTTGTCTCGCAAAAGATTAGTATATCATCTGCAAATAAAAGATGAGAAATAGAAATTAATTCCTTGTTGGGGTTGCCAACAAAGAATCTCGCCATAATGCCATTTCGGACTACAACTGAGATCATCCTACTGAGAGCCTCCATAATAACTACAAAAGGAGTGGAGATAGGGGATCTCCTTGTCTCAGTCCATGAGAGCTACTGAAGAAACCAGTGGAACTGCCATTAATCAAAATTGAGAATTTTGCTGTTGAGATGCACCATCTGATCCACTTGCATCATGTCACCCCAAAACCACATCTCTCAAACAAATAAATCAAGAATTCCCAGTTTACATGGTCGTATGTCTTTTCCATGTATAGTTTGCATATGATCCCTGCGCGCCCTGTCTTTAGTCTACTATCCAAGCATTCATTGGCTATAAGAACTGAATCTAGGATTTGCCTACCCTTTACAAAGGCATTTTGTGACTTTGTGATGATTTTATCTAAGGCCCCCCAAGCTGATTTGCAAACACTTTGGAAATAATTTTGTATACCTTGTTCATCAGGCTAATGGGTCTGAAATCTAGCACCTCGGATGCACCGCTTTTCTTGGGGATCAAAGCAATAAAGTTAGTGCTAAGACATTTCTCGAATTTTCCTACCAAGAATAATTCGTGAAACACTATCATTATGTCCTCTTTCACTATCTTCCAACAATCTTGAAAGAAACCCATTGAAAAGTCATCTGGACCTAGAATTTTATCACTTGCCATTCTTCTAATGATAGCATGCACCTCATCCTCCTCAAACAGCCTCTCCAACCATGACGCTGTTTGTGGATCAATAGAGTCAAAAGTAAGGCCATCAGGTTTTGGCCTCCACCCTTCTCGTTCAGTAAACAATTGTTCAAAGAAATCCACCACATGGTGCTTTATCATTAAAACCTCTGTACATTCCTCACCATTGATTTTTAACATCTCAATGGTATTGTATCTCCTATGAGAATTAGCCACCTTGTGAAAAAACTTAGTACATCGGTCCCCTTCCTTGAGCTATAAGGCTCTTGATTTCTGATGCCAAGATATCTCCTCTAAGGAAAGAACTCTCTCCAACTCGGATGCCACTTCTAATTTTTGATCTATTTCGACTTGGGATAGTGCTTTAGTCTCAAGAATCCTCTCCAACCTTTGAAGGTCCTCCACCAAAGTATTTTTGCGCTCTCCGATGTCTCCAAAAGATTGGGAGTTCCATAGCTTTTAGTCAGTCTTCAAGACTTTCAATTTTCTTGCAAGCATAAAGGAGGGTGTACCATGAAAATGATAAGAGGACCACCAAGTTGTTACCTTGTCCACTAAGCCTTTACTCTTAAGTCACATATTTTCAAATTTGAAAGAGCGAAGTCCGCCTTGAACACCACTACCATCCAATACGATAGGGAAGTGATCCGAGCAAAGGCGAGACAACCTTTTTTGGAGCACCTCCGGGTAATGTGCTTCCCATTTTGGCGAGATAAGGAATCTATCTAGTCGAAACCAAGTCTGATTATTGGACCAAGTGAAAGAGCCCTCTGAAAGAGGGAGATCCACCATGTTCAAATCAAAAATGCATGTTGAAAATTCTGCCATAGCAGGACACAGCCGACTGTATCCAGATCTTTCACTAGGGAATCTTATTATGGTGAAATCTCCTCCTATACACCAAGGGAGATCCCACCAAGTGTGTATTGCAACAAGTTCATCCCATAAAAGGTTTTGGTTGCTATCAAGTGTCGGTCCGTACACACCTGCAAAAGCCTACAAAAAGTTGTCCTCTAACGCTTTGAAAGAAACGGCCATTGAAAATTCCCCTACAAAAACTTCCATTTTCTCCACCACCCTTTTATCCCTACAAAAACTTCCGTTGATCGAACTCTCTCGTGTTTAGAATACGCCGGCAATGGCTTCGGGCTTGCCAAATTCTTCACCAACCAAGGAAATGGGGGAGATCTCGTCGTCGGACCTTCCCAGTGGCTAGAAAACGCCGATAACCGCTCTGGGCATCTGGAACTCCTCGCCGGACTCCCTTACTGGCCAGAAAACGCCGACTATCTCGTCCGAATCTCCTCCAGCTCTGGCCGAGACTTCTCCTGCTTTTGAAGATCACTTAGACGCTGTGTTGGAGGGTGTGGGCGAGGGGGAGGGGGAGGGGGAGGAGGAGGGGAGCATGGTTGAATGGGGAGGCAAGAATCTGTTTGGGGGAGTGGAGAAGGGGCAGGATTCGAATGTCTAGGGGAAGTCTAATATCAGTGAACCTATTCCCCTTAACTATGAACTACCTGTGGATTTCAATATGTCTGAATGAGTTCTTGGCAAGGTAAAAAGCATTCAACAGATTGTTGGTATGAAATGTGTGGGCTATGAGGACTAGTTTATGGCCCTTCTCACTGTCATTGAATCAGGACATACTTGATCAAAAAAATCGGAGTCAAAGAAACAAAGAGAGCTCAAGACGTTAACCTGGTCTTTGAATGAGGGCACTCCACAAGAGGTTAAAAGCCGAGATCGTTCTAAAGGCAAGGGAATCTTATTATCTTTATGAAGCCTAAAATTGTGTCGTGGAATGTCTGTGGGCTGAATGAGGCGGATAAACGGAGTCTCATTAATAATTTGCTTAAGGTGTGGAAAGCGGATATTGTTTGCCTTCAAGAAACGTCGGCGACGAGTTCTCCGACCGAGAGTTTGCCATTGGGTTGGGCTTGGGCTTCTCCAATAGGCCTGGAAATGAATTACCGGAGCCTACCCTCAACACACCGTTTAACCCTTCATCACAACCTGCCGGATCCACAGGCTCAGAAGAATAAGCCCAAGTCTTCCTACTTATCGTTAGGTGCCACAAGCCCACTTTTCAACTCCCGTAAGCCCAAACCAGTTTCACCCCCATTAATCTGAACGTACCGTTTCAGCCACTCTATATTTTGATGTAAGTCTGACATTTGCTTTTCCATAGCACTGAAAACCTGCAACACGAAATCCCTATTTAGACCAACAACTTTCCTGGCATTGTCCCTTGTGTACGCATCCTCTGCATCACCGTCCCTGTTCATGCCTACCACCACCTCTCGAGCTCCACCCACTTCATTGCTATGTTGCAGAGCCTCCTTGTACGATCTGTATGATCTCGAGGGCAGCTGTCTACCATGCAACGGAGGAGGCAGCCATGGATGGCCTATGTTCTCCCCTCCCAAAAGAGGGAAAGTAGCCATGGTAGCCGAAAGCTCCTTCACTGTGGCTCCAGAATTTTTCCAACATCCGTCCTTCTGGGATTACTAAGAGACCTCTCCGTCTCTCAGGGCCGATTTGTGATAAGGAAAAAAACTTCCCATGGACATTCCGTTTTCTGTAACAATAGGACGTTTACCCCTCTTCTGCGCAAGCTTAAAATATCAGGGGAATCTCCAAAGGCTTCGCCTTTCCTCACCATGTCAACCAACCACGCCATATCTTCTTGGTCTACGAGGATGTGTTTCACTAAACGGGGACTACTCTCCGTGATCCTCCATTGCCTATCATTCACCTTCTTAAAATCAAAGCACTTAAAGTCTATAACGACATTCCTATTCGACCCCATTACTGAGTCTGACTAATCATTGGTTGTTGAACAGATTGGAAAACTTCCAACAAAGTGGGTTCATGTGAATGCTTTTCACAAGCAGAGCCGAGGGAGGGAGTGTAAGAAAAAATAAATCTAAGATGACTCACAAACCCTCCCAACCATTCTTGGTGTTTCTCCACAACCCCATACCATGTGCACCTCTCACTTCATTAGAGAACCAATCCCAATCACTCCCATATTTGGAATCAATAATAGCCCTCCATGATGACTCCCATAACCATTTCCCAAGGAGTGCTTCATTAAAAGTTCTCACCTTTTGAATCCCTTATCTTCTGTGAGAGATCAAGGAACCAAATGGAACTTGGTCTCCATCTTGATTCCTTTGCACAAGAAAGTACAAAAATACTTCTTAATCTGATTAGCCAAACTTGCAGGCAAAGGAAAAAGTGAGAGCAAATCTTTAAGGAGGTTGGAAAAAGTACTCTTGATTAATGTCCCTCTATTGACAAGTAAACCCTTTCCCAACCCACCAACCTTCTCTCAATCTTCCTGATCAGGCCATCCCAAATTGTCTTCGCCTTATGTAAGTGGTACCCAGAGGAAGGCCAAGGTATTTTCATGGCCAATGAATATACCTTGCATCCCAAAATATTAGTCAAGCCTCTTTTATTATGCATAGAAGCCATTGGAACCATCTTGAACTTTTCAGGATTCACATATAGGCCGGAGATAGCTTCAAAAACGAAAAAAGAAAAGTAAAAGAACTCTACATGATTGAATGTGACCATTCTTTGGCGCACAAAAAAGCAGTGTATTATTGACAAAAAAAAGTGGAAACATTAATAAAATCATTATTAGTACAACCTACTGAAACCCCCTCCAACAGCAGCCTCCAACATCCTACTTAGCACATCCATAACGATAACAAAAGGAAAGTAGACAACAAGAATCGGACTGTGGATACACAATGCTTGATCCACATACACTTTATATACTATCTCGTTGCCATTGAAGAGCTCTGCTGTTCTATTAAGAGAATTATAAATACTGGTACGTCAAGTATATACCTCTTAAGAAATTAGGATTTAGTAATATGCTATTGCAGAAGATTATTTGCGAGCAATTAGAACTGGAGGACGAGGACGATTATGATTTAGAAATGGAGTATAAAACCTTTGCCAAAGTTGTGCTGGCATTGTGTAGTGGTAGAGGCAATTATAGGGCTTGAGGTGGGGTCTTGGCTTTGCCAAAGTTATACAGACAAGCTCAAACTCCCCTTAATTTTTCTTCTGTTTTAACTTATCAAAAAAAAAAAAAAATCTTCTGTTTTAATTCAAGTGTTTAAACTATTACTTGTGACATCTTTAAAATTCATTCTTTTTACTTTGTTATGGTTTCCAGTGCCTCCCAATTTATTAATTTTCAATATTTTCTTTATATACTTTATAGATATCGATTTGAAAGGAGCTTAATAATTGTTTTAATCAGTATGTAACCTTTTTTTTTTGTTATTACTAACATATGAGCCATATAATGTTCAAAAGGGCATCAGAAATGATTTTGAGTTTAATAATTTGCTTTTATGTGATAATGCACCAGTTAATGAATTATGATTTAGTAATTTTAGTAATTCCAAGATACATCTTGACATTTATTACAAATTACAAACTCAAATTTATTGAATTGATGAAGCTACAATTTTTTGTAGTTTAGTAATTCCAAGAAAGATCTTGACATTTATTACAAACTACAATTTCACATTTATTGCATCGATGAAGATACAATTTGTTATAGAGTTCTGTTACTAATAAGCCGGTGTGTCAGCACGCCACTTGCTGTGGGACACATTAGAGTTATAGAAAAAAGCCAAAACTCTAATACTTTTTCATGTTAGCTGATGTAGAAGGCTTCCACATCAGTGGTGTGTTGGATGTGTCAATAAGTAGCCTTGTGAATAGATTCTTTGTTGTGTCAACTTCACGAATGTATTTCAAGTTGTTTAATACTTGAGGCTTTTGTAGAGACAAGCTTGATTTTTGCTCTTCTTGTATTCCTGCAGTGTTGATGATGGTTTCCCAATAGTCAAGTTTCATTTCGAACGCTCCCTTTCTTTGACAGTTTACCCCCATGAGTATTTATTCCGGATTCGAGTAAGTATGTGAGAGTTAAAATTTAAATCCTCAATCGTTAGGTCTCGTTTGGCAATTTGCTGAATTCTTTTTTTTTTATCTTAAATGCTTCAGTTCTGATTTTACTCTCCTTATACTGACTTTAAATGCTCGGCTATAATTCATTGTAAATACTTTTTTCATTAGATAGGTGAGTAATGTTGATTTTATATCTTAGTCACGAAAGTAGCAGATATCAAGAAAGATGGATAATACGTTGTCTCAAGAGTGGTTTTACATAGATTTCTAGATCAAACTACATATATAATACTGAAATGCTTGTAGTATAACATGGTGGATGAATGTGTTTATAACTTGATCTCTTTATTAATTAGCATAATGATAACAGCCTATAAAATATCATCTGATTGATGGTCGACTTTCTAGTTCTCAATGGGAAAGCATGACGTAATTATATTAAAAAAAAAAAGGAAAGCCAATTTATCCGAGGGCCTATTTGGATACTTAAGAATATTTTAGTATACCTGTGAATAATAGTGAAATGGTTTGAGTTAATATGTTTTTTTGGGTTTTGGGAAATGAAAGAGAAAAAATTGAATAAAATATTGTAAAGTGAAAAATTGTTTGAATTGGCATTGTTTGTTTTCAGAGATGAGATGAGATAAAAATTAAAAAAATAATAAAATATTATTGTAATATATTTTTTTAATATTTGTTTTGTATGGAGATTTGAAAAGGTAGTTTTGGAATTTGAAAAAATTGATTTTTTTATTTTATTTTGTATGGGGATTTGAAAAAGTGTAATGATGAGTTTGAAGATTTTGGTTTCATCCCCCAAAACAAACTGGCCATTTTTTAATATTATTTTTGCTTTGACATTTGCAAAGGTAGTAATTTTTTCTTGTGTTTTGTTTGGGAGTTAGGAAAAGTTGTAATGATTAGGTAATGATTAAATGAAAAAGTTGAATATTTGAAATTGGAAGTGTTTTGTATTTGAGTGATGTTTGGAAAGGAAATAAATGAGAATACTTTAGAACAGTTGTGTTGCCGAACAGACCCTGAATATACACATACCTAGTGTACTGCTTCCTTGTTCACTACTAGAAAAACTATCACTATCTCTTGAATTATGTCCAATGTCGATTACTAGAATTATGTCCAATGTCAATTACTAGAATTACTATGACTTGTCAAAAAATGAGTTGCCCTGGTGTTGTGTTGAGTATTGTCCAACAAATCATTTATCGACGATGAAGAATATGAGCTTTTTGCTTTTGACTGTCATGATTGAATCATAATCCTACTGCATTGGGTTATTTACCAATGTCAGTAATTGCCCCAAAAAAGGATTTCAGCTTCCCTTTGATAGTTGGAATTTATTATGTTTTTCATGACATCTTTGCAGGATGATGTGTGGTGTATGGGATGGCAAAATAGTGGGACACAATCCAAGGATGGAAGCCAAATGACTCTTTTGGGAGGTGCAGTCTAGAATTACATTTACATATAAATCAATAGGTTAATGTTTCTAGTTATCTTGGATATGGTCATAAATATGTAGTTCTTTCCGTCCACGAGTTCTTATTTTCAGTTTCTACCAGAAATCGAGAAAATGTGGATCACGATTATATAGGTCGTGGATTCCTACCTTTGAGGAAAGTGATTATATCATTATCTTCTTATTACAAAATAACCAGAGATCCAAAAAAGCTTTCAATCCCAGACACACTTCTTTGTCTGTAATTGTCCTGAGATATATTTTGAAATTACACTGTAGCCTCACCAAATAATTCCCTTAGTTTGCAATCAGCTGTAATTCTGTACAAAAGTCGATATCTATTCTCCTTAGGCACTTAATTTTATTCTGTGTAGCTTTGTTAACAAATAATGCAATGATTCATGATAAATGATTCCCTGTATAATAAATCATAAAATGAAATGGAATCAAATTATATTATATTGCTTTGGGAAAAAACGTATTAGTAGCTTGTATGCCATGGGAGGGTTACAATTCTAATTTCATATGAATCACATTTGTTTAAATCGTATGCATTAAGATTATATTAAATAACTTATCCTATTGTTTCAAATTACAGATTTGGTGCTTTCAAATAAGCTGGTTTTATATGATCTTGTAGAGCTGGCAATTGGATGGACTGAATACAACTGTGAGTACTGTGTCGTGATTTAATTTTGTATGATTTTTTATGTTTATGGTTTCTTCCCATATAATTTTTTTTTATGTTATTGTCATGTAAATGTTCTTATTTTCATTTTCATGCCTGCATCTTTAACTTATATCTTCTTTTGAGTATTTATTTTCGTGGGTAATCCAAATTAGTTCTCTTCATCTTGATTGCACCCTCTATTGAGAAATGTGTGGTAAAAGTATCATTTCTCCTCTCTCCTTGAAGAGAGTTTATGACTTGTCCACAAGTATCCTGCATTCTCTCTCTTTGTTTTCTCATCCCCTAAGATGATTGATTTGTGCTTTAGATGAACCGTCCTAAGATGGTTTGGTCAAGTGAAATTAAAATTTATAAATGTATATATGAGAAAGAGAGATGTGATTTCAAGTTTACATGAGAGGTAGAGAGAAGCCTAAAAATTGGGTAGAAGTTTTGTAGTACTCAATTGCCATAGGGCTAGGAATGTTACATTATATCATTACATATTATTGGGTAATAAGAGATCCATAAACATCTATTCCCCTTAAAACAGAGTATAATTGTCTTTATGGCTGACTCCATTTTCTGGAAATTAAGAGATATGCTACAAGGAAATAAAAGTTACAAGGCAACGTTGCCCTTGTATCATGCATTTGTGGTACGAGTTTTTCTTTCTTTTATTTCCTGAAAGAGAGAGTACTTCCAATACCAAGCTGGCTGTAACTGAGAGTTTGCCTCTACTCCTACACAACATTGATGGAATGTCGATCGGTAAGCATATCTATAGTGGATGATAACATTTCTATTGTAATGTGGAGGGTGGTTTTTTTTTTTTTTTTGGCATTTCAGTGGGAGAGGCAAATGCTGGTTCTCTCAATATTTCTCATCGGACCACCCTATAATCAACATTATTGCTTTCCTGGCTTTCCTTTGATGATATGGACCGGTAATGTCATCTACATACTTTGTTAATAATGCTACCTCTGCAAGCCAGTTCTTGCTGCCACCATCATCTCCACACTCACGTGTTTATGGCCCAAACCTTGATGCAGACAGAGGACTTTTGTGGGAAGAACTAGCTAGGCTTCACAGTTGGTGGGAGGTCCCGTGGTGCATAGGAGGCGACTTCAACATTGTTAGATTTTCTAGCGGACACTTTGAGATCAGAAGAGTGAGACAAGCTAGTTTGGATTTCTCAGTGTGTATATCAAACTTGAATTTGGTTGATTTACCACTTGCTGGGAGGCCAGCTACTTGGTCCAACAATCACACTTGGTCTAGGCTGGATCGTTTTTCTTATTTTCACTGATTTGGAAAGTCACTACCCAAATATGTTGCAAAAGCAGTTGGATCGGATCTTCTGAGATCACTGGCCTACTTGTGGCGGGCTTCGGAATGGATATCAATATTTCAAATTTGAGAACATGTGGCCGAAATTGGAAGAGGCTTTGAGGAAATGGTCAAACAATGGTGGTTATCTTACCAGTTTTATGGCACTCCAAGTTTCATTTTTGCAAGCAAGTTGAAAGTTTTAAAGAGCGACTTGAAGCGATGGAATTCTCAGACTTTCAGTAACTTTGGGGAGAACAAGAATGCTATTTTGAGGGATATCTAGGTGATAGAGCGGGAACAAGAGTGACATCCACTCACTCAAGGAGAACAGATTCAGAAAACATCGTTGGTGGCCGACCTAGAAATGGTGATTTTACAGGAAGAAGTATCGTGGCGTCAAAAATCAAGAGTCCTTTGGTTAAGGGAAGGAGATCGTAACACAAATTTCTTTCATAGAGTCGCCAACTCGCATTGAAGAAATAATAACATTGAGGTGTTAAAGATTGATTGGCTCGAATGCATAGATAGAAATACTATTTAGAATCACATTGTCGATTTCTACGAGAACCTACTCAAGGAGCAAGAGGGATGGAGACCTAATATAGATGGACTACCTTTTGACACTATGGACCAAAATGATGTAGCTTGGGTGGAGCAAGCATTTGAAAAAGAAGAGGTATTCAATGTAATTCGGAAAATGGTTAAAGATAAAGCGCGGGGGCCAGATAGGTTCTCTATGGGTTTCTTTCAAGAATGTTAAGAGATGATTAAGGTAGACCTTATGAAGGTGATTTAGGAGTTGTTTACGGTCAGTAAATTTGAAAAAAGTATTAACAATACCTATCTCGCTCAGATTCCCAAAAAGGTGGGGGCTATGGAAATAAAGGATTTTCGGCCTATTAGTTTAGTGAGTGGGGTCTATAAGATTATCTCTAAAGTGCTCGCTATTGCCTCAGTAAGGTGATTGAGAAGATTGTCACTAAGTCTTAGAATGCATTTGTAAAAGGAAGACAAATATTAGACGTGGTTCTCATAGCCAATGAATCCATTGACAGCAAAATGAAAGTAGGCAGTACAAGGATTCTATGCAAATTAGATATGGAAAAGGTGTATGACCACGTTAATTGGGACTTTCTACTGTATATGCTCGGTAGGTGTGGTTTTGGAGAAAAATGAAAGTCTTGGATGAGGTGGTGTGTAATTACTGCAAGATTTTCAGTGTTGATTAATGGTAGCCCGGAAGGTTTTTTCCCGAGTTCACGGGGCTTGAGATAAGGTGATCCGTTATCTCTTCTGTTATTTGTTATTGTCATGGAAGCATTAAGCAGGATGATCTCGGCTTTGGTGGATAATGATGTTATTAGTGGGTTTCCTATTGGAAGCCTAGAGCGGGGTATTACTATTATATCTCATTTATTGTTTGCAGATGACACACTTGTCCTATGCAAGGCAGATCGTGATCAAGTTCGAGTTGTGAAGGTTCTATTGTTGTGTTTTGCAACAGTGTTAGAACTGAAAGTTAACTATGAGAAATCAGAGATGGTGCCGATTGGAGATGTGCACAATATACGAGAATTGGCTGGAACGCTTGGCTACAAGATCACATCATTGCCCATGACGTATTTGGGGCTTCCTTTGGGATTAGGCTCAAGAACGGTTGCTATCGGGGACACAGTTATTGAGAAAATGGAGAGAAAACTAGCAGAATAGAAGATGATGTATCTATTCAAGGGGATTGGGTAACTTTGATCAAGAGTACCCTATCAAACTTACTCACCTACTTCCTTTTACTATTCAATATACTGGCAAGTGTGGCGGGTCGGTTTGAGAAATTGCAACGTGACTTTTTATGGGGTGGCTTAAGGGAGGAGTTCAAGTACCATCTTGTCAAATGGGAGTTGGTGTGCCATCCCATTTCGAATGGTGGTTTGGGCATACGTAATCTAAGGATGTTCAACTGTGCGTTACTAGGCAAGTGATTGTGGAGATATCACCAGGAACTAGAAGCCTTATGGAAAGTGATGATTGATCACAAATATGGGGGTAAGTTTTTTTTTTTGGGGGGGGGGGGGGTGCACTAATGAAGTTGGAGATGCAGGTGGAGTGGGGGTGTGGAAAAACATAAGAGGTGGGTGGGAGGTATTTCAGCAGCAAACAAGGTTGCACTTGGGTGTAGGCACAAGAATTAGATTTTGGAAAGACGTCTGGTGTGGTGACAGGGCACTTAGAGATTTGTTCATTTCCCTTTTTCAGATTGCAAGCGCCAAGGATACCACAGTGGCAGATGTTTTGGGGATAGCTGAAGGATAGATTCATTGGAACATTGCTTTCAACTGTGCGGCGCAGGATTGGGAGCTAAATAGTTTTGTGGGTTTTTATAGTCTCATCTACTCTCAACGACCAAACTTGCAGAATGAAGATGGCTTGTGGTTGACTCCTGACAGGTTAGGTTCTTTCATTGTCCGATCCTTCTACAAAGCTCTCACATCAATTCCTGATAATCAGTTCCCGTGGAAGAAACTTTGGCTACATAAGGCTCTTCCGAAGGCGGCTTTTTTTGTATGGACAACTGCGTTAGGAAAGATCCTAACAACGGATAACTTGAGGAAAATGAGGGTTATTATTGTAAATTGGTGTTGCATGTGCAGAAATGGGGGTGAGTCTGTGAATCACCTCCTATTATATTGTGAGACAGCTAGGTTGCTTTGGGATGAGTTTTTTTTTTTAGACTAAATCTAGCATGGGCCATGCCGAAATTTGTGGTGGATGCTATAGCGTGTTGGTCTTATATACGTGGCGTGAGACAGATCAAACATTCGAAGGCAAGGAAAGATCGAGAGAGGAACTTATTGCTTTATTTTTTAGAACTATGTGTACATGGTCCATTACTGTTGATTTTAATGGCATGGACTTTCATGATTTCCTTGTCTCTAATGTGCCTAATTGAGAGGCCTTGCATACGTTGTAATTGGCTGTTGCCCATTCATTGATTATTAATACAATTTTACTTATCAAAAAAAAAAAAAAAATCTCATCTCTTATTTACCAACGATACCCTGATTTTGTGAGGCTAGCCATGACCATATTCGAGCCTTTAAGGGCTCTAATATGCTTTGAAGCTGTTTTTGGATTGAAGTTGGACTTGGCCAAATCAGGTGTAGTACCGGTGAGGCATATTCATGATGCAAGATATCTCGTTTGCCAATGAAATTTCTTGGCCACCTGTTGGGTGTCCATACAAATCAATATTGGAATGAGATGCTAGAAAAAATGGAGTAGAAACTCACTAGTTGCAAGTGGTTGTGCTTATCCAAAGGTAATAGAGTCACACTTATTAAAAAGTACCCTCTTCAATTTACTGACCTGCTTGCTATCATTATTTTTGCTTCTCGGCTTTGCTGGACAAATGAATATGGAAATACTACCTAATTCAAGTATGGTTGAGCATGGGGAGATTGGTGCTTGAATGAGGTGAGTGGACCATATTGGTGGGGCTTTGGAAACGTTAGAAGATGGACTATAAACTCTAGTTATACCCCTTTTGAGGTGGGTGATGAGTTCAGAATCAAATTCTGGCATGAGATTTGTTGTGGCTAAATGGCACATAAAGGAACCTTATCCCGAACTCTTGGTATAGTGAGAATGAAGGAAGCCTTGATTGCTAACCACCTAGATCAATCTGATGGAACTCTCCAATGGAATATCACATTTTGACACATCCTCCGAATTCTATCTCCTAGATCAGCTTGTTTGGTGTCAAAAGTGAAGTACACCTTCTGTTCCTTCTACCAATCCATGAATACACAAAATGCAAATCCATTTCTGTGGAAGCGTGTTTGAAAGACAAAGGTCCCTCTAAAGGCAACATTTTTTGTATTGACAGCTTCCTTGGGAAACATCTTAACAAATAGACAACTTTAGGAAGCGCCGAATCATAGTCTTGGATTGGTATTGTTTGTGCAAAAGAGCGGGAAGTCCATTAATCATATACTAATACATTGTGAGATTGCCATGACCTTGTGGAATGACTTTTTTGGCTAGGGTGGGTGTAGCTTGGGTGATGCCAAGAAGGGTGATCGATCTTTTATATTCATGGAGAAGCCTTCAAGGCACTTCTTAGATTGCCAGAATTTGGAAGATGGTTCCAACCTGGCTATGGTGGTGCTTTGGAGGGACAGGAAGAAAAAAAAAATTAGAAGATCGTGAGCGGTCAATGGATGAGCTTAGAACTTTCTTTTTTAATATTTTGTTCCATTGGTCGATCGTAATTGATTTTAATGACATGAACATTCTTGAACTTCTTGTATCTCTAGAACATCATCCCTAGGCATTAGTCGATTGTATATGCCGTGTCTTGTTTTAATTTCCCTGTTTTAGCTTGTAAATAGGTGTCTCTCAATTGTATACTCCATGTGTACTTGGGTTTATGCCTATTTACTGGAAATAAAAAAAATCTCTTACTACCTATCCAAAAAAAAAAATGTTCCGTGTCTTGGGCTCTTGCCAATCCTTATGATCAATAAAATCTTGTTTACTGATAAAAAAAAGGTTATAATGTAAAGTTTCTGTATAAAACAGCCTCATGAAGTGATCCCTATAAACACTCATATAAAAATGGAAACTTAGCTGAAATACTCCCAAGGAGAGTTGAGTCCATAAAGGATCCAGTGGCACTGGTAACACATAAAATATTGCCGTTGCTGAAATTTACTACCTGCAAATTGCCTGACAGAATTTTGTCCATCTACATGATAAGTACTGGGGAATCATTCTAATAGATGTACACCACACACACACATCGTACAAGGAAAATGTTTTGTTTAGACTATTATTCTAGCCCATGTCTCAGTTTCCCCATTTTTAACCACTTGCAATTACAAGGCATTTAACAACCCACCCAATTAAAACGTCATGAGACCCTAATAAAAAGTTCTTTTGGTTGTTTGGAAATATCATAGGGAATAGGAAGTGTTGTTTGGGGGGGTGATTGTTTGGAAATATGGGAAGTGATTGGGGGGATGGTGCACTAAAGAGAGTAGGGGATCTTATGGTGTGAGTTTATGGAACTTGATTAGAAAAGGGTGGGATAATTTTGTGAAACAAGTCAAATTTGTGGTAGGTGATGATTCAAGAGTTCGATTCTGTCTGGTTTGATGTTTGGTGTAGGGAGAATGCACTGTTTAGAGCTTTTCTGGCTGTTTTCAGGTTGGCTGTTAATCAGCAGGCCTCAATTTCACAGTTAATGAGTCACTCTAATAAAGACGTGCATTGGGATGTTAGCTTTTTCAGGCTTGTCCAGGATTGGGAAATTGAGGTTGCTGATTTTTTTAGATTGCTGTATTCAGTGGATATTAGAAGATATGACAGGGATCAGATTTTCTGGAGATATACAGCGTGTAAAAAGTTCTGTTGGATCATATTATAGGATGTTGTATGATCAGCATTACATTTCTTTTCCTTGGAAGAGTATTTGGAAGGCTCATGTTCCGTCAAAGGTTTTTTTTTTTTTTTTTTGTATGGACAGCAGCAATTGGGAATATTCAAACTATTGACAATCTGAGAAAGCGCAGAATGCTTGTTATGGAGTGGTGCATAATGTGCAAGAAAGCTGCGGAATCAGTGGATCATTTACTTCTACATTGTGATGTGGCTTAAGTGTTATGTAATGGTGTGTTTAGAAGATCCAGACTGTCCTGGGTTAGCCAAAATCAGTGGTAGATTTACTTGCATATTGGACTAGACTTCGTACTTACTCTCAAGTGGCAGCTATGTGGAAGATGATTCATTTGTGCATTATGTGGTGCATTTGGTTGGAAAGAAATGAAAGGTGTTTTAATATAATAGGGAACGCAATGTAGAAGAATTCTGGAAATTTTTTGTGTTCTTTGCTTAGTTGGTTTTCAGCTACTGTACTTAATGGAGGGGCTGTCCATGAGTTTTTGTCCTCGTTTTTCTGTTATGAGAATGTATTTAGGCATTCCTTTTGTATACATTCTGTGTACATGGGCTTCACTATTGCATGGATAAAATTTTTATTTATGCATTTGATGAATAAAAATATTTACTTAAAAAAAAAAATCTTTTCAGCGTCGTCATCAATAACTGCAAATTAGTAAAACATTCTTATCCAACAAAAATCTATTACAACATATAATTTTGATATTATATGTCAAAATGTAAAGTGTAAATGTAATATTGACCACATCAGTCTTGAACTCATCCAATAATGCAAAATATCTTATAAAAAACATATTTCAAAATATTTGAAGTCCACTTACTATTACAAGTTATATACCACCACACTATGCAAAGTCACATGGAGTTATATTTTTCTTATTACTACTACCGCCTCTTGAGGGAGCAGTAAGGTCTAATGAAGTGGCACAAGAAGTGTTGATTGAACGATGACACCTATGCTGGAGGTGAAGGAACCTCCAATGGTGACAACAACAATAGAGCTGTTGAGGAGATTTGGGATTTGAATACAGGAGATGGTGCCTTGTGAGTAGGAATGTTTAGGGTCGGGAGTGCAGTTGGGAGTTGTCTGGGAAAAATGTGGTTCCCTTGGTATCTCTTATCCGATAAACAATATAGTGGGTTCATCATCGGATTTGGTTCTACATAAGGTTAATGAGATTCAGCAGTGTGTGGGGATTTCCTATGAAGGATGTGACGACCAGTTTATAGCACTAATTGCGATTGAGGTGTGCCACTTGCTTGAAAACAAATCAAGATTTAAGAAAGCAGGGAGTTAAATGTCTTTCTTGGGTAATCAGCTACGACACTAAAGAGATAATTCAAGTCAAGAGAAGACTAAAGGAAGGGCATTATGAAACTATCCTAGTAGGGGGAGTTCCGGGTAGAGTATTAGCCTTACGGAAAACAAGAGGTTGGGGTTGGGGAGGTGTGTTCTGTTCCCATATGGGCTTGGTGTATTTTGTATAGATTTCTAATTTTCACGGGCTTATTGGTTATTAGGGGCTCTCTAGTATGGGCTTGATGTTTCTTGTGTACTCCCAATGTACTTGGTTACTCCTAATGATACTAATATAGATTATATTTTTACTTATAAAAGAAAAAACTATTGTTGTGCATTGTGCAGGTCCATGAGTAGTGTTTTATAAAACTGAAAATAAGAACCTAAAAAGCATGGCAAAGTCTGTGCATTGGTAAATGAGATGAGATGAGAAATTCTCAAAACTTCTCACAATTTCCTTCCCAAACATCATTTAAACACAAAACGCTTTCAGTTTCAAATCTTCAATTTTGTCATCTAATCATTTACCATTTTTACAAACTTCAGAACAAAACACAAAATTAATACAACATTTTGAAATCTCAAAACAAAAATAATATTACAAAATTATATTCAACAATTTAACTTTGTAATATTTTTTATTTAACATTTTCTCTCTCATTTCGCAAATTACAATAAAATATCTTAACTCAAAACATTTAACTACTATTCACAGACCATTTCCCTACTAACATAATTTTGAGACACTCCAAGTGTCCAAACGAGCCCTAAATCTACTCATGGCCTACTTGCTCAATGTTGACATAATCACCTGTGGCATTAAAACATAAAAATAAACAAAAATTGAGTTGAACACTTAGAAAATAGCACAACACATCATGTCATAAACATAACTTAGCCTTAGGCTTTGCCTTGGAAATATTCTTGCATAAATAATTATAATCATATATAAATATATCATGTCGATGATTTAAAAATAGTGTATCCGGAATGGGGAGGTTTGGAGGATGAGAAAAATATTCCATTTGCTTAAGTGAGACATGATTTGTCCTTTTATCGTGGAGGTATGGGGGTTAGAAGCTGAGAACTTTTAATAACTTCCCTTTGGTGGACTGTTATTGATGTCAAATATGGGAGTATTTGGGGAGGTTGGTGCTCAAATGCAGTAAAGAGGGAGGACGTATGGTGTGGGAATTTATTTGGAATGGATGGTGGGATTTCTTCATAAATTTCAGATTTGAGGTGGTTAGGGGCATTCGGATAAGATTTTGGCATGATTTATGGGGTGGAGAGGATGCTCTGAGAGTCTGAAGAATGTCTTCCCTTCTCTTTTCAGGATTGCTTTGGATAAAGGTGCTTCTGTGGCTGATTATATGGAAATTCTACCGGTTTTCTTCAATAGTCTGTGAGGTTCATTTGAGCTGTCAAGGATTGGGAGGTGGGGGATATCACTGATTTTTACAGCTTGTTATACACAGAGGATATGTTGCTTTAATGACTTTTATGCAGTTCTTTCCAGCTCTTAGTCCCTAGTTAGGTGTCTCTCTTGCATACTCCCTGTGTTCTTGAGCTATGCCTAACTATGTGGATTAATAAATTTTTCTTATAAAAAAAACATTAGATAAAGCCCTACACCAATATAGTTGGACTGGTGGATACTAAATTGCATTTTAAATGCGGATGCTAAATTGCATCTTAAATGAGTGATAACAATATTATCTAAATGTCAATAAAGTTACATTTTTCATCATATCAAGGAAAAATGAGTTCGGTCATGGCATGTGCACTTGGTGGCTTGATAGTTGATACTGTAGCAGGAAATATATGGCCTTTCTCATTTCTGGTTGTTTTCTGCTTTTAGGCTCTTCAGGCATTAAGGTGAAGGATGACTCTGGAGTTGTGTATTCTGTTGGCGCCCACAATCTTTCCTCAGCTTCCACTAAGATTATTAGGAGAACATTAAGATCCTTTTTATTACTGATTGCTATGCTGCAAAGCTTTTTATATTAAAATTTTTCTGGTTTGGTAGAGTGTTCATAATTTGTTGTACTATAGTTTATTGATTGACAAATTTGTGATGTTGGGTGAGGGTGGACTCTTCATTCTTGCAAATGATATAATTAAAGCAATATGTCATTACTTGCCAAATACACATGAACAATGCTACTTTTACTGATGAATGGTTTCGGATTGGGCTCAGAGACTTTTTTTTGACTTTGTGATTAAGAAAGTATTTTTCAATGATGTGATTTTTTTAAATGTTTACAGATATAAAAAATCAATAAAAAAATAAAAATAAAAACCCATTACACACTTATCCGTCCGTCTCGGGCTACAACCATCAATAAACATATAATATCTATATATGAAAAATGTTTTAGACAAAATAATTACATAAAGTAAACTTACAAATTGATGTGATTTGATGTGGTATGTTAAATTGTAGGAATATTTTTATTATAAAATAAATCTAATGAATTTTATGAAACCATATCAATTTGTGAATTTATTTTATGTAATCTCTGTGACTGTAGAAGCCTGAATTTGTGGAATGTGAGTTACTGCATAAACAGGATCCTTGGCACACATGATGTATGTACAGTAGATCATGCTATTGCAAGACAGCCTAAAAATTGCACAAGAAAGCTGAAGTGTGATTCTAATAAGACAAGATTAATTTATACAACAATATATACTGCTAGTATTTATAATTACAACCACGATTACAAAAGTGAGTGTCCTCGGAGCTTGTTATTATAACGTGAATTTCAAAAACTGAACGACAAAATAGAGGACTGCCAGAAATAGTGCAATTTGATACGCATCTCTTTGGAAGTTGTCATCTCGTTGAAAGAACTGAAGCAGAAGCAGAAGCAGAAGCAGAAGCAAACAGGAATGTCAGTTTATTAATGTAAACAAACCTTAACGAACTGAAGAAAATATCCTTCTCTTTTTTCTTTCTTTCTTTTTTTAAATAATTATAAAACACTATAAAATATATTCTTCTCAAGTAAAGCAACTGATTTTTTTATTATTATTCCAATTGTACTATTTTATTTATCCTTTCTGTTTTGCTAATTATTTATTGCAGCTCGAATATAAAACCTAGTTATTGTCCCCATCTGGTAATTATCACTTAATTTGAGTTGATTTTCTAGGGATTTCTTGAGTTCCAAACAATATTCTCCATTTGTTCTACGAGTTGCGTGAATAGAGAAAATAAGACTATATTTGGATGTCGAGCTGAGTTGAGTGAAATAAAATATTGTTAAAATATTACTTTTTAATATTATGAGTGTTTTGGAACTTGAAAAAATACAATTGTTTATTAATTTTTGTATGAGAATTTAGGAAAGTGTACGAGAATTTGAAAAATTATAATGATGAGATGATGTGAGTTAGGGTGGGTTTAGTAACCAAATAGGGCTAACTCTCACCTTCATTGGATCACCTGAGGGGTCTGGATACATCTCCAAATTTTCTTTCTCAGTTGAGAAACGGCTTGTAAAGTTCTTAACACCATCGGCCAAATCTTTTCCAGCCTCAACTGTGGCAAAAAGACGTCGAGATGCCCAGAAGAATGCCTGGGCAATTATTGATGAAGATGATAAATCCCAAAATTCCTCATGCTCAACCACTTGTCCACTAATTTGGTTGAGAGTGAATTGTGAATTAACTTTTATTATCAAATCTCCTCCTACACCACCAAGAAAAGATTTCAGCTTCCCTTTGATTGTCCACCTAATGATGAGGACACTGGTTGATAACATCTTCATTTCCTGCACAGACTGCAACAACAACCACAACATAGAAAATTAAGACCCATTATCACCAAAATTTGTATGAGCTGAAAGCTCTTGCAAATGCTTATCAGCTCAAGTCAAATTGATTTGATCAAAGTAGTTTTTTGTTTGATGTATAGAACGGAGCATGTGATATTGTCATATGAAAAGGATAAAGGTAGGTTGTATATGTGATCCTATATTACTTGAAAATGAGAAATTCTTGCTCTTTAATAAAATCGAATTTTAATAGAATTCCAATTGTATAATTAATTAGTCTTTTTGAAAAATAAGTCAAGTAATTTAGACCTTTTGTTCGAGCTCCTTACAGAGCAAGGAGATGCATGAGAGCAAGGAGTAGTTAACATACACTGTACACCTGATGGAAACAAGTGACAACATCCTCCCTCCTATAAGGCATGAAGCCTACTTAAAAGATTATTACATGTGCAATTTTATCTTTTTATTCTAGCTTTATATAGACACACGTAGGTTCAATCTATCTTACCACAGTTGGGTTGTCGAGTGCCTTGGTTGCCCATAATGGTCTCTTGTATTTTTTCCGACCAGTAAAAGCTCTGACTGGATCCTGCAATTTATATCATGAAATATTTTGTGAAAACACTGATTGTGAAAATACATGTTTCAATACTCCTGCAAGCCAATTAGTGATGAGGAGTGATATTAAGGAATTACTTGTGAGGATCAATATATATGAAGGAAATTACTTATGAAGAGTGATATTAATGGAAAGAATATATTATTGAGTCGAGATTAAACATGATGAACATGTGATTTTATGATATAACAAGTCAAAAAGAAAAAAAAAGAAATACTCTAATTACAAAAGAATTACACAAAAGTTATCTCACAAACTGATGTGATTTGACGTGGTTCGTCAGATGATAATAAAGTTATTTTTATTATAAAATACATCTAATAGATAAGATGAAACCATATAAATTTGTAGGATTATTTTTGTATAATTCTTTTGTAGATCTACCAATACTAAAAAAAAAAAAAAAATGTCACTATGCAATACCCTATATTTGACAGAAACGGCATAGGTCCCAAGGGCACGATTGCCTTCCCGAAGCTCTAGAATATCACGGGCAAGTTGTCTTGCTGTAGATTCCACCAAAGGGCTACTGATGCACTCAAACTCATTGCAGAGTTCACCAAAGTCCATACCATCCACAATTTTATCGGCCTCTGATCTGTCAATGGTAGCATCTGTAGTCAATTGTGTTGTTTTAGATTCATTCGTAACTGCGAAGACATCAGAAAAGCAATGCAGTCAAGTTAACATCAAACAGAGGTATGCTCATTTTATTTAAGCAACAATCAAATTGGAAATCTCAGCGTTATGATAAAGGAAAAAATAGAATATGCTGAAAACAAATAGCAGCAAGTTGAAATGAGATAAAGGGAGATAGAGGCTGGGCCTTGTTTTCGTTTACGGTTTAACCAATCAAAATAGAAAAGGCTCAGAGGGAATGGCGGCTGAAAGAATAAGAAACGTCTTTTTGTTTCTTGCTTTTGCTAAGTCCAGAGGTCTCAGGACATTGACTGCTTCTACTACTCTAAACCCAATAAATTGATTATGAATTATCTTCTCCATATATTTTCTAATCCAAACTTGAGTGAGGCAGAGGAAAAAAAAATCAAAAGTTGTCGTAATGTATTTATTTTTCTTTCCAAATTCTTAATGGCATGGTTATGCAAAGAAGCCATGAAAGCAGCATCATTTGAAGAAGATAAGATATTAAGGAGGAGAAGAAGAAGAAGAAACCTCGAAGTAGAAAAGGGTGGAGGTAATAAGAGGACGAGGCAAAAGGCTTGGAATTGAAAATGCATTTATTATCACGGCGGCGGAGGGCGGTGGAGACAACGGTTGCAGCGGCGGAAGAAGAGGCGGTGGCCAGAGCAGAAGAAAGCAAACCACTCATCTTCCTTCATTCTGATGATACAGTAACCATCTTCATGAGTAGAATAGAGAGCCTACACCTTTTGTGATTTTTTAAAAAAAATAAAAAATAAAATTCTGCCTTCTCTAACCCTCTCAATAATAGATAAGGTGGGGGCCACGTGTCTATTTAACTAAAGCCACTGGTTTCGTTTGGGTTGTGGGGATTAATTGGGCGACATCGGTGTTCTACATGCAAACACATTGCTCTTTTAACAATGACCTTTAGATGGCAGCCATTGAAACAATTAGTTTAATAAAATAAAGAACTGAAACAATTAAAAAAAAATTGGACAAAATAGAATATACATAGAGTTTATATGGGCGTTGGGGTGTTGGGTTTGTGGAATCTGGTTTTGTTGGGGGCATGAAAAGTTTGGAGACATGGACTTCAAGTACTAGAGAATGCTGATAGATAACTACCTCTATATAAAGAGATTTCAATTTTTATTGTTGAAAAAGAAGTCGAAAAGCATGAATGATACTGATTAAAACTTATTAGATCGATAAATTCTAGAGACTATTTGTCTAAAACTATCAAGATCAGTTGCATATAATGTTATTAAAAAAATGACCATAACGTTGTTAGATTTTAGTAAAAATATTATAAAGTTAAAATTGTTTGAATATAATTTTTATTTTAAAGTTGAAAATTTGGTATTGTGTTGTGTGTAAATTTGGAAAAATTGTATTAATTTTATGTTTAAATAATCATTAGGATATGATTAGATGAAAAATTACTATTAAAAATTAAAAAAATATTTTATATTTAAGTAATATTTGTAAAAATAGTTCATTACACTTTGTCCTCTTGAGTTTTTACTCAATTCATAATATGCCTCTAAAATTATGCATTAAAATATATCCACTTACTTTCAAAACTTATCAATCCCTCATCCTATCTACTTAGTGTTAAATAGAACAAAATATTGAGCATGTGGTGCTCATGTGCAACTTCTTTTCCTGCAAAACAAAAACATTCCTAGGAAAAAATTTCACTTTGTCCCCGTAAACTTTCATGCGATTCTCAATTTACCCCCAATGAGAATTTCACCAGACATATCAAAAGGCTTTACCAGGTATAAAAATATTGCCATACATATTTATTTATACAGAAATTAAAGGCTGATAGTAAATAAAAAGATTTTACCAAATTAAATTCATAAATTGATCTCACTTGATGTAGTAGATTAAATTGTAAAGTTACTCTTATGAAAATAAATCTTGCATATAATATGAATCCATGTATGTCAATTTGAGGATTTCCTTCTGTAAGATTTTGTTGTGTCTGTTAGGGGTATAGCCAGTTTGGTTTTGAACAGATTTTAGAACCGAACTGGTATGTACCAGTTTTATATTTTTGAAAATCAATTATGTAACTAGTTTTTCCCTAAACCGGTATTTCCTATTTTACCAGTTTTAATAAAATGTAGTAAAAAAAATCTGTTTAAAGAAAATTTGCATTAAAAAAAATCTATTTTATTCCAAAATCTATTAATATGACAAAAATCTGCTTTACAAAACTTGTTATGTAAAAATGTTTGTGATAAAAATCTACTTTATTTTAAAATATTTTTCTCAATTTAAATAGTTCTTATTATAAAATGTTATTAATATATATATTATTTTTAAAGCATATGATCAACTAAAATTTCATATTTGAGATTAATTTTTTATGTTAAAAATTATAATTGAAGTATCTTGTATATAATTATAATTTATATTATTACATATATAATATATAAAAAATATTATATATAATATTAAAAAATTATTTTTAAAATATATATTATATCGAACCAGTCTGATCTTAAAAAAGCTTAAAATCATAATTGAACCGGTTCCGGTCATTTTTGACATTATGGAAATCAGTTCCAGACCAGACCGACTCCACTGGTTTGGCCCAGTCTGGAACGATTTTTTCATTTTTCTTACACCCCTAATGTCTGTAATAATTTTTTTCTTTAATTTTGTAGGATTTAATGAATATGAATAATAGCTCATGTTCTTTGAATAAGAATATAATCAATTAATCAAAATCAAGAATACAATGAGAATAATAAGTATTCATGAGGTAGATGAATAAAATTTTATTTTTATTAATATTACATATTTAGTACGTTTGTATAGAGTTATTCAAATATATTTTTAGAAACTAAAAAAAAAAAATCAAAAAATTATATCCTAGTACTTTACTTAGTTCAAAGATTTATGTTTGTACTAGTCTTTTCTCATAGATTTTTTTTCAATTCTGATTTATTATAAAAACTTAATTTAGTTTATTATAAAAATTTAATTTAATGTGAAATTCAGGACAAATTAAGAATCACGTGAAAATTTGAGAGGGCAAAATAAAATTTTCTCATATAGGTGTTTGTCTTTATAGCTAAAGAAATTACATGTGAGTAGTGCGTGCTCAACTTTTCATTCCATTTAATGCTGATGGTAGACGGAAGGAGGGATTGATAAGTTTTCGAAGTAAGTGGGTCTACTTTAATGCAATTATTAGATTCAGAGGCTCATTATAAATTGAGTGAAAGTTTGAGAAAGCCAAATATAATTAACCTTTATAAAAAAAAAAGTATAAAACATTTTGAGGATTGTATGTTATGTTGTAAATACATGAATATACTAAAATATAGTTTATGTATTTGATGGATGACCATTAGAATCTTTTAATATTCATGTATTCTTTTTTTTTCTATATTTTTATTCTCTTGGTTCATATATTCATTTAATGTTATTTATCTTCTCATGCTTACAAAAGGTTGTATTAAAAAATATTTGTTGTAGACACACAATAAAGAAATAAGAGAATAATATTTAGTTTATGAAGAGAACTAATTTTATATATTATCTTTCAATTTTCTTACTACTTTTATTTAGTTTTATAATAAATTATTAGCACGAAATCCTAGTAAATTTTCGTGTTATTTGACGTTAAAATTATCTGTGAGATTTTTATGATCACTGTAATCTTTTCACAATTTCATACTGTCATTTCATAATAATCATGTGAGCATGATGTGTTTATAGATAGTGATATTACTATCAATGATGTTATGACGTATACTTTATGCAATATTTTTTGAAGTAAAATATTTAATGTTAATATAATTCGTATGACTTCATAGAGTTTCTGATTCTTGTATATTCTTAATTTTATAATATCTAGTTATTAGATTTTTTTAACATATATGTTATATATAATATATGTTAAATATTACAAAACTAAAATTTGTTACTCTCGACATTTCTAGCAATAATCATTTATCTTGGATGCTAAAATCTATTTTGATGTAATGAACCTTAGAAATACTATCTAAAAAAAGAATGAAATGTCCCTACAAGATCATGCCAAAACAACGATTTTTCTTTAACGTTATTTACAAGAAGAATTGAAGATCAGCACCTCACTATAAAATATCATTTGGTTCTATGGAATAATCTGATAGAGAGATATGATCATTAAAATATCGTAATCCTTTCAAAGGCATGCTATGATTGAATGGACCAGAAGTTACAAGATTTTAAAATAGCATTTGAATACAATTATGTATTAATTAAAATAAGCTCACAATTGAAATTATGTGAGGAGAAAGTCATTGATGACGTTATGTTAAAATAATATATACAACATTTCATGTCTCAAATGTATACCTGCAGCATCAATATCAAGAGCATATATTTATAAAATATTTTGAATAAGTATCTTGTCTGTTAGTGACTTAATAGAATAATGGACTTTTAATGAAACATCACTAATCCTATCTAATTGGTTCTACTCCATTATCTAAAAGGATTGAAGTTTTTGTAGAACAATCAAGAAATTAAGCAGCAAATGATCTAATACATATCTAAAGCGTAGAAAACTTATTAGTGCAAAGAATAAAATACCAATAAAGAGAAAAATAAGAGGAAAAAAATGGTGCTCTTGATAAAACCATACCCTCAAAACAGACAACAAAATCAATTTATCTATCCAAACTTTCAACACCAATTCTCTTGAAAAAGAATCGCTTGAGGAGGAATCTATTAAATAAAAATCTTCTGAAAATGACCATGTACCTGAAAATAGCAAAATCTTGATAAATCACATAAGTACAGGATAATTGTGGGATAGAAATAAAGTTATTATCGAAAACATATTTTCATTTAAAGTGTTCATTGACATTACAAAAAGTAATGATGAAATTGAACTACAAAAAGTTGCATAATGTCAACATATAAATGATTAGCCAAAATTAAATAAATTCAATTAATGCAGAATTAAATTCACTTACAAAACATGAAGTATTTGGACTTGTAGTCCAAATATCTAATGGTGTTATACTGGCTAGATATGAGTAGGTATTTGTACGTAAATGTAATTAGAAAAATAAAATTGTGAGATATGAAACATGACTTAGTTCATAAGGTTTCTCACAAAAGTCTGGAATTGATTATCAAGAAATATATTCTCCTACAATAGGTATAATTACATTTAGATTTTTTTTTTGTTAGGTTGGTAGTTATAAAAAATTTGGATATACCTTTAATGAATGTGGTAGTGCATATTTATATAAAAAATTATATAGATACTAGATAATAATATAAACATGAAAATTCCAAAAGATATAAATTGCATGAAGCATAAAATTTAAAATTCAGAAGTATTTATTATATCAAGTTACAAAAGTGTTATATGATCTAAAACAATCTTGATGCATGTGATACAAATGTCTTAGTGAATATTTATTGAAAAAATAATTCAAAAATAATTCAATTTGTCCATATATTTTTAATAAGAAGTTAGAGTCTAAATTCGCAATTACTACAATATATGTAGACAACTTAAATCTCATTGAAACCCTAGAAAAACATATGAAAACTTCAACTTATTTAAAAAATAAATTTGAAATAAAAAATCTTCGAAAAATCAAATTTTGTTTTGGTCTACAAATTGAACATTTTTCAAATAGAATTTTAGTTCATCAGTCTACATATACGAAAAGTCTTAAAGCACTTTTATATGAATCAAGTTCACTCTTTAAGTACTCTAATAGTTGTTCGACCACTTGATGTAAAGAAATGCCATTTCTTACCTCAATGGAAAGATGAAAAAATTCTTGATCCAGAAGTACCATACCTTAGTGCAATTGGTGTTTTACTATATTTTACAAATTGTACAGACCTGATATCGCATTTACAATCAACTTATTAGGAAGAAATAGTTTAGCACCAACTCGAAAACGTTGGAATGAGATTATTTTATATAAAAGAATCAAGCACATAATTAATTAGATGTGTAGTGCATATTATCTATCAAATCCACATAAACAATATTATCAAAATGGATACCTATTTACATATAGATGTATACCTATTTTATAAAAGTCTATTAAACAAATAATAGTTGCTATTGCTTTCAATCACTTAGAAATTATTAAAGTTAATGAAACAAGTTGTGAATGCATTTGTTTAAAATCAGTAATTCAATATATTTAAGAAAAGTGTAACTTACTCACAAGTAAAGGTATACCAACTATATATATGAAGATAATGCGGTATGAATTACGAAAATAAGATGAGGCTACATCAAAAGTGATAGGACCAATAATATTTTATCAAAATTCTTGTATACACACGAGTTTCAAAATGACGGCGATATTGATGTCATGAAAATACAGTAAAGTGATAATTTGACAGAATTATTCACTAAAACTTTACCAACTACAACATTCAAAAAGTTGGTACACGATATTAGAATGCGATAACTCAAGGATCTTTCAACATGAACAATTGAAGTTTTGCATACTTATAAAAGGGACTTAATTATACTGTGGATTTTACTCTTTTTTCTTCGCTAACATATTTTACATAGGTTTTTCCTTTTACAAAGTTTTAATAATACGATTCTAAAGCATCTAAAGACACATTTGGATGTTGTTTTCTTTTTCCTTTATCACAAATTTCTCCTACTAGATTTTTTTTACAAGGTTTTAACGAGACATATTTTTTATGTATGGACATCCAAGGGAGACTGTTGTAAATACATGAATGTAGTAATATACATTCTAGATATATGATGGATGACTATTAGAATTAGTATTCATGAATATTCATTCATAAATACTCATGAATTACTATTTTCTATATTCATGTATAATGAGCCCCATGAAACTGATTGTAAAAAAACTAATAAATATACAATTTGAGATGATGGAAATGGTGATAAGAAAGTTGTAGGGAAGGTGTTTGATAAAAGAAGACGGTGAATATTTTTTCTAATAAAGTTAGTTTGAGACAATCCCTAAAACCTTCGAGAAGTCCATCAATAATAATCTTTCAGATACCCTTCTCATTGCTTATTGTATCCTTAATATTCCTCATGGAAATTTCTAAAAACCCCATTAACCTAATGACACGTGTAAAGTAAATAATTGCATACAAGAAAAATAAACTACTACAACAAACATTTTATTGTAGTAATAAATAAGTGTTGTGTTGTATGTGAGAACTTCTCCCAAAATAGTAGATTCAAGGTAATTGTTGAAAGCCTGAATCCACTTAAGCTCTCAAACAATGCGTTTTATATGTTTTGTCAAACGGTACACATCAAGTTCTCTTCGACCATATCCCTACTCTTCATGACTAAGTGCTTTAGTTTCCCCATTTTCTTCACATCAGTAGATCTTCATCCTTACTCAGACTCTACTTCCATGAAGGCAGTATCATGCTCTCCCCCTTAAAGAACATTGCTCACAAGGTGTGGGTAAGTTCTTGGATCTTCCAAAGGCACTATCAGCTACTGTCTTCCTGCAACGCCCCACCCCATGTGATCAGAACCTCAATGAAGGGTGCAGTAAGATTCGAGAGCTCAACTTCCTCTTGAGGCAGGAAACATGGAAAATAGGGTGGATCCGCGAGGTGGTTAGCATATCCAAGTGGTAGGCCACCTTTCCTAGTCTTTGGGTCATCTAAAAAGGTCCATAGAACTAGGCAGAAAGCCTTAAGTTGTGGGAGATAACTATAAACTCTTGGCAGTAAGGTTGCAATTGGAGGTACACCCAGTCTCCCTACTTGAATTCTCACTCTGTTCTTTTACAATCTGCATAAAGTTTTATCATTTGTTGTGCTTTTCCAAATTTTATTTGAGTATGAGTTTGATCTGGTCTCTAGTACGTAACATCCGATCCACGCTATGATTTGAGGAAGTCCATGGAATATAAGTGGAAAGTTTGGGTGGTGGATACCAATATAAAGCCTCAAGAGGGGACATCTTGTTCGTGGTGTGGTATAAACTGTTATACTACCACTCAGCCATTGAAAACCTATTGAACCCATCCCTTAGGTTTAGTACCCACATAACTCCTCAAATACCCCTCCAAACACTTGTACAAAGCTTCGTTTTGTCCATCTGTCTCGAGATGGTATGTTGAACTAAAGTTAAGGGTGGTCCCTAACAACTCAAACAAAGTCTTCTAAAAGGAACTAAGGAATACAGGTCCTCGATTTGAGACCACTGACTTAGGGAAGTTATGTATTTTAAACACTTTGAAAAATACCTGAGCCACCACCACTGTGGTATAAGGGTGAGACAAGGCCATAAAGTGACTGTATTTGGTCAACTTGTCTACAACTACTAAGATGACACTTGCCCTTTGTGGCACTAGTAGCTCCTCTATAAAATCTAGAAAAATATACTTCCAGACTTGCCCTGAGATGGGAAAAGGCTACAGGAGTCCAAGAGGAAGAATTGTTTCAACCTTGTTAACCTGACATAGTTCATATTCTCACACTAGTTTTTTCACATCCTTCATTTTCTTAAAAAAAATATTTTTTAACTCTACGATAAATTTTTAGGTATTCTGAATGGCCATCTTGGGGTTCCTCATGTATATGCTGTAGAACTTTAACCTTAAAAGAGGAATGAGGATCAATCACAAATTTTTTTAAATATGAGATCATGCTACAGTGTGAAACTTCTTAGTACCTCTTGAATTTTTTGTAGCTTGTACAACAGTTCTCTCCTCTAAAGTAGTATAGCTGGCTTTTGGCTCCTGTATCTATTTTGGTGTAGGAAAAGAAATAACTGCTAGCATGCCTTCATAATTTGCGACTGGTTCATCTCTTCTAAAAAGGGCATGAACAACCTTATTCTCTTTCCCCCTCTTATACTCGATTAAAAAGTCATAACTCATTAATTCAGAGACCTACTTTTGTTGAGTTGCAATCCCCACATTTTTCTCTAAGAGAAATTTTAGAGTTTGCTAGTCTATTTTTAAGCTGAAGGATTGACGTAGTATATAAGGCCGCCAGTTTTGTACTGCTATAACAAGGGCCAACAGTTCCTTTCATAGGTTGAAAGGGTGAGAGCTCAACCGTTCAAAGTAGGGTTGTGCAAATTTTTGCCAGCTTCGATTCCGTTCGACCTAGCTTCAATTTAGACTTTGATGTAGTCGGGGTATTCAAAATTTGGAGTTAGAAACGAGTTTCTCCAAGAAATCAAATAGATTCAGAGTCGAAGTTGAAGTCCAACTCCTGAGGACTCCAAACTCTGATTCTGAAGTGACTTTGTTTTAAAAAATTCTAGATGTACATCTATTTAAAAAAAAAAAGAATAACTAAACGACGTGTTTCCATTCTAAGTGGAACGACGTTGTTTACTCCCTCTCCCTCTTTTCTCTCCATCCTTCTTCCATGACTTGTTCTCTAGTTCTCTCCCTGTTTCAATTTTCTTGTTTGAACCGTCTTCATGCCATCTTCAAGAGCCCAGACCACCGTTGACAACATCCCATCATCCTGCCGTTATCAGCTAATCCACCTCCTCTGCTCCTTAGAAATTGTTTTAAACTTTGATTAGTTTAAGATTTTAGGATTTTGAATTTGAGAATTTTGTTACCATGGAATATTAAACAAGCATATGTACTACTTTGTATTGAGAAAATGGTTGTAATCAAATTTAGATGCCATATGCAATATATAGAAAGTGAACTCTAGGTGTATGCGGAAATGTCATTGAGAAAAACTGGTTTTCAGTTTTGTTTACAAATCAAGTTTGTCATGTGTTTTCAATTGTTATGGTGTGGTAAGTTGTGAACAATAGATTTAAGATGCTGAAGAAGATTATTATATTGATACTGGTCTATTTTGCTATTTATGTCATTCGATCTCTGCTAACCTTAGGGCGAAGAGAAGCGAAGTGTACTACTTAAACATGCAATTAGCTAGCTAACTTGTATCATGTAAATGAGTTCATGAAACTCTTAGCATTTGATTTGATCATGTACGTGCATGCTTAATTATATATGATTCTAACTTTTCTACATGACATTGTTCACGCAGAGTGAATTGGTGTCTATATTGCTTATTTAGACCAAGATTTTGGAGCCTGTTGCAACAGAATATGTTGTCTTTTTATTTTATTCTATGGCCTTTAGTTTTAAAGTGGTCATAATTCTTGTTTGAGTAAATGTTTGCGACTTATAAGAAATCATTTTGAATTATCCACCCCTTGATTTATGAAATAATAAAGTTAGAATTTCTAATACCAACTGTATTTCAAGTGGCAGCCATTACCAAGTTGGTCATCCATAGAATCATATGATTCAATTCCTATAAATTAAAGTTATTTTGCCTATTTATTTGAGGAATTATATTTTGAATCAAACATAGAGAAGAGAATAGAAGTGGGTTCTGAATAATTTTCCAGTTTAAACATGATTGCTTGATGCTCATAAACTATTGTTTATTATTTTATCAAAACGTATGGTGTCTATTGATCATGCCTCTAGGAGATGTCAAATATTTGGTTTCCTAGTTTTTTCTGATGGAGTTCTTAAATATTATTAGGGAAGATACTGCAAAGTTAAGAAGGGTGCAAATACCCAAGTCTTCTGGCATAAGAACTTAAAAGAGATGGGTCCATCACTAAGTTTCAAAGAATGTCAACATTTCATTCTGATTATTTTTTTTTAGTGCAAAAACTCCTCTAGGGATGCTGAAAACATTACTAGAAAATAAAATATCAAAGCTGAAAACAATACTAGAGTATTAAATAAACTTTCAGCATCTTTATATAATTTTGTGTTGGTTTATAGAGGCTGATTATTTGTTTTATACTATTTCATGCTTTTCCATGATTACTTTTATCATGTGATTTAAAGCATCTATTATTGCATTAATTCCCAACCTGTTGTTGTGTAATGTCAACATAGACAGCGACATAATACCAATGTTGAGTTGTGTTTGAGCAAATATTTTTTACACAAATAATTTTAAATGAAGTGTTTCTTTTTTTCTAATTTGTTTGCTTCTATTTTATTTTTTTAGCACAATTGAGATAGATATGGATGCTAGTGCTACATCTAGTGGAATTCCCCAATGGGATTTGGAGGCCATAGTTCTTATACGAACACATCTAGACCCACTTCTAGAGTAGTTACTTTCTGTGCAAATAGTCAATCCCTCAATCAGTGAGAAGATGTTGAGGAAAATTTTTATAGAGATGATAACCTGTGATGAGATGCCTTTTATCACAGTAGACAAAAGAGACTTTCGTAAGTTTTTCCACTTTTGAACCACAATTTCCCATACTATCACTATATAAGGTGATGCGAGAATGTTTGAAGAGACATGCAAAGAAGAAGGTATAAATGAATGAGATGTTTCTTATCACTGGCCAGATAATATCATTTATGATTGACACATAGACATCTATACAGAATGTCTGCTACATGTATATCACAACACATTTCATTAACAATGAGTGAAAGTTGCAAAAATGATTATTGGTTTCAAAAAAAGTATTAATCATAAGGGTTCAAGTAGATATCACGATGAAATGATTGGGTAAAAGATTGGACAATTAGAAAATAATTCTATATCACAATTAATAATGCTAATACCAATGACATTGCAATTAATTGGTTCAAGCATATATCACGATGAAAGATGATATCATTCTTGAACACAAATTTATGTTTAATGTTGTATTCATATAATCAACCTCATGGTTGCTAAGGAATTAAACGAAGTTAATGATTTCATTACCAGAATCCACAACCTTGTGCAATATGTCAGAGCTCCCCCCCCCCCCCCCCCCAGCTTGCCAAAGTTTTAAGCAATAGAAGAACTTGAGATTGGATGTTCTAATATGTTGTGTTTAGACTTTCCGACTCAATAGAACTCTGTATACATGATGTTAAATGCAGCACAAAAATACAAAAAAACATTTGTATAATTGATTACACTAGTGTGAAATACCTAGTTTAATTTCTGAAATTATTTTGACATAACCATACAAATATCTAAATCCGAATGAGTGTTAACTTGTACTTCAACGAACTATTGGGGCTTCATGACCACTTGTAAAAAAATTGGAAGAATATTGAGAAAATAAAAAGATTACCATTTGTTGCTATGAACTTTGACCCTCAATATAAATTGGTCATGATAGAATTTGGGTTAAAGACATCTCAGAGAAGAGAAGTCTGTAGAGTTTATTAGAGCACTGAGAAATGCTATTACTAAATTATATAATCACTACAACAGTAGTCAACCTTCAACCGCAATTGATAGCTCCCCACACTCGAGGTCGACAGGGTCTACATCTTCCTTAGATGACACATGCACAGAGTTCATTTGATATTATGCAACGGTACCATCATATGGTAAGCAATAGCTTGATTCATTTTTAGGATTAGTAACCCTAATAATATTCAATATTGGACAATCGAGCACATAAGTATCTCATTAAGTAAAAAAAACTTCTACATATATATTGTATGTCACATGGCCAGAGTCTCCAAACATTATATCCGTTGAACATCCCACATCAATAAAAATATCAAAACAAAATAATAATAATAATAATAATAATCATACCATGCAACCATCATGTACTGCTGATCAGTAAGAGCATCCAAGAAAGAATAATCAATAGCCCTGAACTCAGAACACCCAACATATTCTGCTTTACAAATCCCACCAAAACGATGATTGCTACATTTGGCAAGCACAAAAAGCTTCAATTTCATGATTTCATCCTCAAGTGCATGCACTTCACCTACCCTCATTCGTCCCTGCTTATTACAAGATTGTATCTATTCCAACGCCCAGATTTTGAATGTAACATGAGAAAACACAAAACATTCAATCGAGTGTTCTGCTTGATCAATGATCAAGTGGTATAAATATATAGATCTATCTTCTACTTGTGCCAGTTCTTCCCATGGATATGCGTCTGCATGTGTACCAGAGGATTAGGATGCTGTTTTGTAAACTTGGAGCAAATCAAATCCGGCTATATTTGAGAGAAACAAATGCAAGTATGCATCTATGCTAAAGGAAAAGAATATAAAATAAACCTTAGCATAATTCTAAACCTTAGTATAATTATAAACCTTAGTATAATTCCTTGGTATAATTCTCATCGTCCTTGGATAGTTGGACTTGTGATATGAGAAATGGGAACAAAAGATGCAGTCACTATACCATTTGTGAGACACCTCCAAGAATTTAGTATTGAATTTTCCAAATTAAGGAGGAATGTGAGGCATTAACTGCATATTTTAGTTGAGATGGCACACTCTCGGGCATTCTCTTTGCGAACTTGCACCTTAGTGTAGATAGCAACTTTTTATGCCGAGATTCTTTTCTCTTCAATACCTGGATATAAGCATATAATCCAAGCCATTCAACTTCTCCCTCTTCCACTTGAAAAGTTGGTTGGAAATCAGAACCACGGTATACAGATCGCATCTGTCTCTTTATGCATACATACATATACCTTAAACCAATCAACAGAAATAATTAGATTTTATGGATGTTAACTGAAAAGACTTGTACCAAAAGCCTTGTATCAAAAGCATAGACAACAATTCAATAAGTTTGCATGGCAGCAACATGAAGCAGCATCTATGCTAAGTAAAAATTAAAATCAGTACATGAAAACTGCAGCTTTGACTACCACATACACTATAAGATAATAACAAGAAGTACATCCATACCTCAAAGATCTTTCAATAATGCTTACATAGAACCCAGTGTGAAATTTGCAAATGTATGACAGTTCACGAACATAACAGTGAAACTTCATTGCACATAGCAGAAATGCTTGATACATATTTAATCTGACAACAGCTGCTGAATTGATATTCGAGTCGAAGAATATAGGATGGCATTTAGGTCTAACAAAGCCACACAGTTTTTCCTTCAGATTACGGCCTGGTTTACCTTGCCAGCAGACAGTAAGAGTTGAACTTAAATGCTTATTCAGATACCTGTTAAGTATACGGACAACGTTACATGAGGAAGAAACTTAACTTCCTTTTTTTTTATAAGTTTAAAAATAAATAAAGCTGAATTTCATATAACTGAGAATAGTACATTAAATCTTCACAAAAGGGAAACAAAACTTTAGGTCCTGTTAGAACATGCAGATCAGCTACCAATAGCAAACCAATGAAATATGAAAAATAAAATTATCCACCTAGCTTGTGAGGCAAACAGACTAGCATCAATCTAACAGGGAAAACTATGAGAAAAGTAAACTAATCAAGCTTTACATAGGGCCGGATATCACTTTTCTTGCAGTTTTAAGGTTTTAAATCAGAAAAAAAAAATGATAAATTTGCTAACCATGTGGTATCGACAAATTCTGGTGGGATGATAGGAATTGGATCCAATTAAATCAAGCAACTGCTAGAAGAACCTTCAAAAGTAAAATGGCTTGGAGCGAAAAGGGTGAAACTCGAAATAAATCTACAAACAGCTGTTAAAAGTCTTGTTTGGCTATACAGTTCAAATGAGATGAGATGAGATGTTTTGTTGAAAATTGAATAAAATATTGTTATAATATAATTTTTATTTTGAGATTTGTAAAAGTTGAATTGTTTATTATATTTTGTATGGGGATTTGGGAAAGTTGTTATGATTATATAAGATGTGATGAGATGAGATAGTTTGATTTTGTATAACCAAACCAGCCCTAACATCTCAAGGTACAGTTCACCAATAAACAAACTGCACTCTCCAAATACAAGATCATAAGATGCATCCAGCCATTGAAATGATAACAATATAAATTGGAAAAATATACGAGAATTTACTTTGTGTAGTCTGCCTGAACTTCTAAAGTGCAGCAGTTGATAAGCAACCCACTCCATCGAATGAATGAAATGCCATCTTCACCCTCAGAAACCCTGTTTGATGGAACCCTTGATATGCATCCATGATCAAAATTGAGACCATATTTATCATCATTCATGTAGCAGTTGTAACTTCGAAATCCTCTTTGCAACCTGGAAAAGAAGCTAGTGGCCTGCTTCTTTGAAGTTGAAATGAGAAGGAAGTCATCAACAAATCTTAAGAGTATATACTTCATGGGTGAGTCAAACTTATCCACACTTCTTTCCTGTTCAGAAGCATCACGATAAATATGTCCTCTAGGTAAATCTTTAGCAGTACATTCACAAGTTTTCTCAAGGAATGGAAAGATCACATTCCTTTCCAGATGTCCAAAGTATAAAGAGCAAAGCAGAGATGACAAAATGCTTCCTTGAGGAATGCCTAAAACTTGCAAGTAAAACTTTTTATTAAACTGCAGCACATTGAACTTAACATGTTCCTTTAGGATGAAAAATAGCTCTTCTTTTTTCACGTATTTGCTCCACTCCTGTAAGAAGACAAATTGTTATTTGTTTACAAGTATAAAAAAAACCGAACAAAGCATTTCATGTTTCTTTAAAAGTCTAGTCCTTTTTACTTAATTTTTTTTTTAAAAAAAAAGTCTAGAGTCTTATGCAGTTGACATCTACTTGTGAAGTCCAGTAGGATGATATGACTTTCAATTTCTTGCAATATTAAGCAATGTCTATTCCTTGAAGATTACAAAAAATCAATTTATAGGAATTAAGACTATACAAATTGTTATTTGTTTACCTTTTAAAACTACTATACAACATATTACATCAAAAATAGAGAATGAAAAAGATGTGTAGAGTTCACTTTCTTTTTAAAACATTAATTCTCTGAAGTCATAAAACTGGACATCCGCTGGCACTACATAAAAAACGGAGGGAAAAGTACATAAAAGACCACCCCAAGGTTTCCATGTATAAGGAGAAGGTACGTAGACATGAAAATGGCATTGACTTGTTCAGGCTTTAATCAAATAAATTTCTATGCATAGTCAAATGCACCATGCAATCTCCAAACTTAAAAACGAAAACACAACCCCTATTGTGTATATTGGCAACCGAATATTACCATGTAGTGACTCTAAGGAGATTCACTGGACCAAACTGAGTAGAGATTCATACTTGTTAGTGATCACAGTCTATGGTTTGTATCTAATATTTAACGCCAACTTCAGATGAAGGGAAGCTTATAATTTTAGTGGATGATAGCAAAGAACATAGGATGCATCAAAGAGGAGCAATATGACACAATGAAAAGATCTGACTGAAGTGAATTAGATTCATGGTAAATTTGCCTCACAACAGGGAGCTGAAAAGTTTCATTTTTCATCCCCTTTTAAGCACATTAATACACAGTTGACATAGGATGCATATGGCTGGCGGGTGAGCACACTAGGACCAAGGAAAGCTGATTGAAGTCAAAGCATGACTGAACTAATGCTAGATCTAAATGGCCCTTTTCTGAACACAAAAAACAATTATAATGTGGTAGAGCTTCATTTGAACATCAAAACTTTAGCACAACAATGAAAAAACAGCTTCTCCCACAAAATTAAAAAGTGGTGCATTGCTCCCTCTGGTTTGCAAAGCTAGTAATCAGAAAGATCTAAAGGATAGTGGTCAACTCATAATATTGCTCAAGGTGCTTACAGGATTGCTAAGGAATATTTTGTATTTTGCACTTATCATAAGACATACCAACATTGTGTTGGTAGGCAGTAGTTATCTCAGTTAGTAATAGCTGAGACTAAGTGATTAAGCTTATAAAAAAGAAAGCAGTAATTTCTAACATATCCAATCAAAATAGAAAAGGTCTATGCAAATAAATTCAACCAGCAATGTTCCTCATAGGGTTACTGGAAAAAGTACCTGATTAACAAGCACAGTATGAAGTGTTTGAAAGGGAACAGATGATGTGACTCTTGTACCGTCGATATTTTGATTAACTGACACAAAATTTTTATGAACCCACAGATTTTTCTTCGTGCACACGACCTGTTCAGACTGTCTAAGAAGGTATTTATCATTAAGTATGATATCATTCATTACACCAAGCAGCCGGTCCTGATCAACTGAATCAAATGCTTTTAACACATCAGAAACAACAACATATATGCGAGGCATTATTGTTGATCCAATCTTCAGACCAATAAAAAATGGACATAACTTTCTATAGACCTCATTGTAATCGAAAACTGAAGATCCTAACATCTCTGGTTCTTCCAACTGCAGGCCTTTTAAAACAGCATGTGTATCACGAAGAACACAATTTACAGACTTGAAATGATTATATTTAACTTTCTTCACATTAAATTTTCCATTTCTACAAATTCCAAATGATTGATCTTCCAAAGAAGACTCCTGTACTGGCAATCTTGATGATGCCTTTAGATTTGCCAGCATCCTCACTCCATTACCTTTCGGACGAAGTCTGAGTTTTGAGAAACCAAATGATCTTTTGCTTATAATATTTCTAACAGCTGGAACATCCAATTCAAGATAGTTTTGATCTTTCAAGCAAGTGATGGCCCTATTCATCAACTTCTCCCAAAAAGACTTCCTATAATAAAATACCTCTTGATCTCCATGCTCAGTTTCTGTGACATAGAAGTTTGCTTGCACAAGTGGCACGACTAGACATGAAAAAAGCCAAAAGATCCAGCTTTGCAAAAGATTGTGTTTCAGAATATTTGTGGCATCCTTCAACCTCGTTAAGCCGTCAGGCAACAAATGTAGAGTCGATAGAAACGGGAACCCTGATGTTTTCAATTTATGCATGCACTGCTTCAATGAAAATTTCTCAAATCTTCTAAGGTGAATAAACTTGGAAACATTTCTCCTTAGCATTCTCCAGTTATAAGATGTTCCTAACAACTCTGGAGGAACTACACTCCTGATAACAGCCCATATAAAGGACACTACCTGCGTTTTTGAGCAATAAGACTTATTTGCTGCAAACTGAGGCCTGATTGTGTTCGTTTCCTCACAATTTGCAGAATCAAAACCACGAGAATTCTCTGAAATATTTTTCCTTATCATATCCCCCTGAAATGAAAAGTGAGGAATTGAATTAGTCTCAGAAGAAGTTAGAAGTATTTAAATCACAGAGATAGCTTTTGGAATTGGCATTAAACTGTGTGCAATGCTATAATGAGCTATTTATTTTGGAAAAAAGTTTTTAAAAAAAAATGCATCCATGGCTGCAGAATTTCAACTTGCACAATTATCTAGGTCTAGATGTGCACATATGCACCATGGTGTTAAAAATGGCTAAAATCACCTATGCCTTCATACACCTGATACACCTCTCAAGCGTCCAATACTAACCTCAACAATGGTGCAAGATTTTCCAGTAGAATGACTGTTCAGTGCTGGAACAACACAATGTTTATCCAATAATCTGACATGTTGGCAACAATGCATCCTGCGTATGAGACTCTTAAGTAACTTAACAAGTGAGTTGTACCTGAAAAACCAAAAAAAAAGCAGTTAAGTAGAAACACTATAATCTAGAAACCAAAAGAAAGATTAAAAGAAAAAACCGATAAATGTGCTTGAGTGAAATTTTTATAGCCAGCCCTGATATGATCACAACATGTCCAGATTTTTCATTACAATATGGTGGTTTATAGGGGGCTGCTGTACGAGAGAAGTAAGAGGGGCTTATGGAGTTGGTTTGTGGAAACCCATTAGAAGAGGGTGGAGGGTCTTCAATCGACACTCTAGGCTTCGGTTGGGTGTGGGATCAGGATAAAATTCTGGAGAGATGTTTGGTGTGGTAACAATGCCCTAAAAGACTTATTTCCTACACTTTTACAGCCTTATTTACTCCACAAGACCAAACATGCAGCAAGAGGATCAAATGTGGTCGACACCCGTAGGGAGATATTTTTTTATGTTCGCTCTTTTTATAAGGCTCTCACACAAGAGCCTAACATTCAGTTTAGCTTTGGAGACACAAGGCACCTCCCAAAGCTTTATTTTTTTGGGTGGACAGCCTCGTTGGGTAAGACTGCCACCACTGACAACTTGAGAAAAAGGAGGGTAATTATTTCATATTGGTGTTGCATGTGTAGAGAAGGGGGTGAGTCGGTGGATCATCTCCTCTTGCATTGTGAGACAACAAGGGTACTTTGGAAAGAGGTGTTTAGTTGAGTGGATTTGGCTTGGGTTATGCCGAAGACTGTGGTAACAATGATGACTAGTTGACAAATATATGAGGCATGCAACCAATCAAAGCGGTTTGGAAGATGATTCCTCTATGCATTATATGGTGCTTGTGGCAAGAGCGTAGTGAGCAAACATTTGAAGACAAGGAGAGATCAATTGAGTAGCTCAAATTTTTATTTTTTAGAACTCTTTGTAATTGAGCCATTGCCGTGGACTTCAATAGCATGGTCCTTCATGATTTTCTTGCCTCTAATGCGCCTAATTAGTTAATGCATAAGAGTTTTGTAATTGGCCTGCCATTCTTTGATCAATAAAATTGTTTATTTATCAAAAAATAAAAACACAGTACAGCTACCATCTGAGAAACCTCATGGTAGTAGTAATCATCATTTCTATTCAAAGTCTTTTGCAAAACCCATACTAGTTGTCATTGGCTGTAAGGTTCTAGCACAAGAATCTCACTGACCCATTAACAGTGAAATTAGTATGAAATTGAAAGTTTGGAATCAGCTCCAGCAAAACTCTCCTACTGAGTCAAGCATAGGAGCAAACTAAACGCTCTGTATCTTTTTTTTATTAGTAATCAAGAAATTGTATTCATAATAATAGGCTAAGGGCTCTGTATCTTATATGACCTATGTACTGAATATTCAACAGTGATAAGAAATAGAGAGTGCGGAAACCAAACTGAAATTAATATGCAGGCCAACCACAAAAGGTCGCATTTTTCCATGAAAATCACAAAATAGATACAAAAGATATCATATGATGACAAAGAACTCCATAATGAAAAATTGTTCTTGCTTCTTACAGGCAGGGATATCCGGTGAGATTAAAGCCACTAACTGGGAAGCTTGGCACTGACTGAAGACCCACATTTAGTTCAGATACGCCATAGATATTTCCAATAAGAAACTTTGCATTAGAAACATTGGGCTTTAGAGAACTTAGCATATCTGAAGATTATTAAGGTAATGTATTCTTTTACACCCGATAAAGGCATAAACAGCAGATCATAACATCATGCTTATTAATTAAACATGATTCTTTGGTAAATAAGAATGCATAACCTCATGACACAAAAAGAAAGAAAAGAATAGAGTATAAAATAGATACAATTGGGATTGACTACCAAAGGACAACACATCAAACAGTTCTGATTTAACATAAAATGCAAGTCAATTTAACATGTAAAGATGACAAATTAATGGCATACGTCTAAACTAAATGGAAGGATACGCTTTTGAGGAAAAACTGATGAGTAAGATTGAAAGTCATAAAACATGGATTGCCTGTTAATATGAGTTCCTTTGGCAACTACCAGGGACTGGGACGCTTGCACTCCCAAAGAACAAGAGCATTCCCATGGCATCTATACATAGATTATATCCAAAAGGCAAAAAAGATAAGTCAAAAAATAAAGAAACGCAATAGCATGTAGAAACAAAATAGTTTCAATGAAAACTATGAAAAGGCTTATTGTACGAGACATAAGATGGTCAATCTTCCCAGTATGGGTATATAACAACCAACTTTTAGGTTTTATGGTAACCTTAAAATTTTCAGGAAACAAAACAATGCGAGATTACCATAGAACTTTAACATATGAGAAAAGAGGAAATTGACCAATATATACTTCAGGCTCTCTGTTAAAGCTGACCCACAGCATATCCCTCTTGTCCTTTTCAACAATTTCACACTCAACCACTATTATATTACCAGTGGCATCTTTTATCACTCTTCAGTCTCTTTCTGTGCATGACGCCAAGTGCAGACACCCATAGAAAGTTAGAAACAGATAACATGGTTGAGAAGAGAGGAAACTAAAAACAAAAGTTACAAAGAATAAGAATCAAAACAAAAAGGCCACATCCGAATCAACAACTTTAAAAGAATAGGAACTTGAAACCATCAAAGAAAGTAGTAATAATTATCATAAGATAGAAGGAGACCCTCAAGTATAACTCATGTATTGAAAGATTCAACAAATACAATACTGTAAAATATCTCCATGTGGCAACAAAATATGGAACCACCTTGCCAGGATCACTTAAGCTTGCAATCCCTCCAGGCTGGAGCCCTTGGGAAAAGCCATCTTTGTACCGACTTGTAGCAAAAGAGGTCTTAACATTGGTTTCTTCAGATTTTAACTGCCTTCGTTTTCTGCAACGCTGCCACCTAAATGGCCTGGAACGCTTTCGAGATTTTTCTGCAATATGATTGGAGCATTCTTGAAATTTATCATCTGAGTCTCTGGTGTCATTGGTACCAGTTCCAGTAATTGATGTATCTGCTTTCGATAAATTCATTTTAGAATGCTTTTCTCCGTTAAGCTGAGTAAATGATCTAATACTACTGCTAGGATTGGAGCCATCCCAGCTTCCAGAACTTGAGGGATCATCAACACTAGGAGAACTACTTAATTTCTGTGCCACTGACAATGAGCTATGGGCTTCAACTAAAGGCCTCTTCTTTTTGGATACTGATAAAAAGTGGCAACCACATCACCATTTTGAAGCCTCCAATCAATCTCATTGGTTAATATCCAGAGAGTAAAAATAATTACAGACAACATAAGAGGGGAAAGATCTATTAGAAATGAACGCCAACAGATAGTGACAAGTCAGGAATGAACAAGGTATATAGTCATAAAACATACAACCTTGCAGAACATTAAAGAGTCAAGGACTGTAGAAATTAAAATAAAGCACAGACAATAGAAACACTATAAATTCATAAAGAAAGGGAATTCATATTGAGCTCAATGGTGGAAAAGCTAATTTCAAAGCCCCAAAATGCATTTGTAAAAGTAGAAAAATTATAGATTCGGTCTTCATTGCAAATCAAATTTTGGACGGACTCCTCAAATCTAGAGACCCCGGTTTGCTTTACAAATTAGACATGAAGAGAGCTTGACCATGTCAACTGGCGATTCTTACTAGACCTCCTTTCAAGATGCGGCTTTGGGGGGTAATGGCAGAAATGGGTAGAGTTTTGCATCTCTTCAGTTCATTTCTCCATCTTAGTAAACAGCTCGCTGGTAGGTTTCTTCAAGTCCTCTCGTGGCTTGAAACAAAGTAATTCTTATCTCCGCTTCTATTCTTATTTATAATGGAAGCTCTAAGCAAGATAGTTGAGGGCTTGGTGGATGCGGGGTTACTCCATGGTTTTCTGGTAGGGAATGGTGCTCTTAACATTTCTCATCTGTTATTTGATGACGCACTCACATTTTGTGGTGCACATCTTGGACATATTCAAGCCTTGAGGAGGCTGCTTCTTTGCTTCAAAACTGTATTAGGTTTAAGAGTCAACCTTTCAAAGTCTTCGTTAGTGCCAGTGGGGAGTTGTTCATGAAGCGGAGAATTGGGCTACACTTTTGGGGTGTAAGGTATCCTCTATACCTCTCACATACATTGGTTTACCATTGGGAGTCTCCTTCAAATCTTAAAGGATTTGGAATGGTATGATCGAAAAGGTAAATCACAGATTAGCGTCTTTGAAGAGATTATATTTATCTAAAGGGGAAAGTAGGGGAAAGTTGATGTTGATTAGAAGCACCCTTTCAAGCTTACCCACCTATTTCTTATCTTTATTCCCGCTTCCCACAAAGGTAGCTAATCGCATTGAGAAGCTACAAAAGAATATCTAGTGGAGGTTTGGAAATTCGACACTTGGTGAAATTCTATCAAACTCTTTGAGTAAATGGTTGTGGAGATACCAAATCGAAAGGGGGTGCTTTGGAAATTGGTTATAGACTCAAAATATGGAGTCTTGGAGAGGTTGGCGTTCGAATGAGGTTCAAGGCACACATGGAGTGAGGTTGTGGAAGTTTATAAGGCAAAATTGGGAAAAATTTAGAGGACATGAATATTTTGTAGTGGGTGATAGTTCTCGGGTCAGATTTTGGTATGATAATCGGTGTGGTGGCAACCATAGCCTCAAAGACACTTTCTCCGCTATTTTGAGCTCACAAGAGAAAAGAATGCAGCAATTGCCAATCTTGCGGTCATTTCAAATGACCCCCCTCAATAAAATATTGATTTTGTGAGGGATGCCCAAGACTGGAAGATGGAGATTATTCTAGAATTCTTTGCAACATTGTACTCCTTAAGTATCCCGAGGGTACTAGAGATAAGTTGCATTGGATTCATTTGAAGAAATGTATCTTCTCAGTTAACTCATTTTACCAATCCCTATCTAGTCCTAGATTGCCTAGTTTCCTGTAGAAGAGTATCTGCAGACAAAAGCTCCTTCAAGAGCGGCTTTTTTTGTTTGGACAATAGCTTTCGACAAGATCTTGCTTCAAATAATCTGAAAAAACGTCGAGTAATAGTGATATACTAGTGCTATATGTGCAAAAACAATGGAAAATCAGTGGATCATTTACTACTCCACTGCGAGGTGGCCAGGAACATTTGGGATGATTTTTTCATGGGACTCGGCTTATCATGGGTCATGCCACTTCGCTTGATAAACTTCCTAGCAAGTTGGCGAGGCATCCGAGATAACTCACAGATGACGACCATTTGGCGTATGGTTCCTATTTGCATGTGTTGGTGTATCTGGAGAGAAAAACGCAATGAACTTTGAAGATTGTGAGAGAACTATGGAAGAACTAATAAGCTTCTTCTATAAGTCTTTGCTTTCATGGGCGGGAACCATACCTTGCAATGGACTTAATGTTCATGATTTCTTCTTTCTATTGTAACCACGAGCTAAGTGTTTCTCATGTATACTACTTGTGTACCTGGGCTTAGCCTATTTCTATTAATGAAATTTCTATGACTACCTATCAAAAAAAATATATCGAAAATAGTTACTACTTATCCAAATAGTTTTTTATAAGCAAAAATAATTTCATTATAAACGCAATAGGTGTATTCCAAGTCCAAGTTATCCAAGATTTCAAATAGCGCGATCGAAGTGATTATGTTTATTGATCTATTTGTTTTCAAATGTCTATGTGATATCTATATATCTTAGAAGGGTTCCCCCACTAGGTGTAAATAATCTTTAGAAATTATCGGACTGAGAGATTTTTCCCTTCACTTACCTGACGTGCACTTGCGCAAAACTCCTTATCGAGGACCTATGCACCTATGGGATTAGTCGGGACACTATTCTAAGACCCCCGGTGCTAATAAAAAAAAGTCTTAGAAGGGCTTTCAATCACCACTCAAGCCTCAAGCATAGCCTATTTCATTAAGATTTATTTACACAAGCGCTTTTCAAAACTACATTGTATATATATAACACAATATATTATATATGTTTCCTTAATAGGTAAAATAAAAAAGTACACATTGCATATTAACAGCATACTTATGAAAAGTTCATTTCCCAGCTACTGTAGGAGGGAATTTTTTTATAAAGCAAAGAGAATTTGTTAATATAATAATAAAATATACTGTATAAGGCAATTTTGAAGCAATTGTCCCGAATTTATATAACTTCTACTAGTAGTGTTCAGAAACTCTTTTACCGCAATGTACAAGGGAAGTATGTGGATACTGAGACTCTGGTCTTCGCTTTGAAAACTCATAGCATAACTTACTTATAGGAGGACCTGCCACTTGACAGTGCTTCTTATTCAGAAGTGGTAGAAATACTGATGTATGCATTAGAAGATAAAACATGAGATCATCCCCAACCTGCATACATGCATTGTTCACCTTGTTTCGGTGATTACTTCACGACAAAACACAAACACGTCAATGCATTTCACGAAACTAAAAGAAAAGAATAAAGCAAAACATACCCTTTGTAATAAAAGGCACCATGCTGAAGAAGATAAAAGTTCCATGATGGGGATCGGGTGATTCATCTGATATACATAGATAAATGCTTTTCACCAAAGAAATATGGGAACTACAAATGTCAATAAACCACTACTTTTGGAAGAAATAAAAAGGCAAATAAATAGATAAATGAGGATATAACTCTCATCACCATACCACAAATAGAACATTAGAATGACTAGTGGCATGTGTATTAATCTTTACATCTTTGTAATCCCAAAAAAATAAATTTGAATAAGTGAAATCATGATAAAAAACTATGGTTATAAAAAGGATGAAAGTAATCAACCAGCACTTAGATACACATGCATTTTGGCAATTCAAGTAAACCAAGCATTTTTCTTTGGTGAGCAAGTGGCTTTCAAATATTCTTATATTTGAGAACATTCAGATCACAAACACCTGTGATAATGTAAAAATCCTATAGTTACCCAATGATCTTTGCTTCTTTTTATCTGTGATGAACATTTGGCTTCTTAGCACTTTGTTTCTTGCAATCCTAATATCTTTAGGATTGCAAGAAACAAAGGGGCTGCAGTGTCTGATTCTTACCTGTTTTCTAATAATTTGCTACACTGGAATGTGGAATTTAATAGAGAGCTGCAGGATTGGGAAGTACTCGAAGCAGCAGATTTTTTTGCCAAACTTTATGCTGTGAAGATAGATTTGCAAAGAAAAGACAAGTTGCTTTGGACTCTTGACTCCAAGTCCAGATTTTCTGTGAAATCTTATTATAAAGCCTTAAGCACTCATGGTAATTCTGGTTTTCCTGGGAAAAACATTTGGAAAGCCAATGTGCCTTCTAAAGTTGCATTTTTTTTGTTGGTTGGTGACTCTTGAGAAAATATTAACGATAGAAAATTTGAGGAAAAGAGGTTTAATTGTGAATGAATGGTGTTTTATGTGTAAAAAAGATGGCGAATCAATTAACCATCTTTTTCTCCATTATAAGGTTGCATTTGCTTTGTGGATCGAGATTCTTGGAAAGGTTAGCTTGGATTGGGTGATACCTTCACGTGTAAAGGAATTTTTGGCTAGCTAGTTCGGCTCAAGAGGGTGTTATGGCAATGCAAAATTCTGGAGCATGATTACCCTTTGTTTGTTGTGGTGTCTATGGTTAGAAAGAAATAAAAGGTGTTTTGGTGATCGTAAACGTTCTAAGGGGGAATTCAGGGAATTTTTCTTTGATACTTTAAGTTTCTGGGTTAAGAATCTTGTAAGGAATGGAATTAATTGTATTGCTTTGCTATAGCTTTGCTTTCTTTTAGCTTGTATTTAGGTACACATTCTCGTATACTTCTTGTGTACTTGGCAATGCCTATTTACATGGAATAAAATTTCTTATTACCTATCAAAAAAATGAATAAGCGTGATACATAAAAAGCAATCACCAGAAAATATGCTAACTCTTTTTAAAAATGTTTTGCACAAAATTCAAATCAACTGCTGATGAACTATGATTTAAAATTCAATTAGATTTTCTATCTCCATAGGATTGTAACTATAACGAGACAACTCTGCAACTTGTATATTTTAGACGAGTAATATGTGGCTACTGGTTTTCCATTTTCTAATTTGTTGTATTTGTTAGTGGAGTTTTATGTGCTGTGTAGTATTTTAAGCCCTTCTACATCCATGATCCCAACCACCTTCCACATAGTGATAAAAAATTGTACAATATATTGTACCTTATCATAACCAGCACATACCACATTGGAAGACAAGCCTTTATCGTAAGTCTTCATTTCAATAGCCCTTCGCACAATCTGAAAAAAATGGCAAGTTGGTTACATATAAGATGTCCAAACCAACGCCCTTACAGGATTGAGTTAAAGACTACTGACAACGGACGGTGGTCAATGGAAGCACTACCTACACAAAATCAGTACCACGACCATTAAATCATGTAATGCATCCAAAAGGAAAAGGAAGAGTCCACAGTTATACTCAGTTGGGTAATCAATCAGTATGACCACCACCATCAAACAATGCAATGAACCAAAAGGAAAGAGAAAAAAAAGGAGGGAGGAGGGGGGGGGGGGGGGGGGGTGGAATATAAAAAAGAAAGATCGTTTAGGAAAAAATTAAGAGTCCCACTCCATCGAGTACCAAAATCTGAAAGGAGTAACCGGCCATCAAAAAATAAAATGAAAGGAGTAAAAATTTATTTCTGATATATTCGATGGTTCATGTGTTGAACTGAACAATTGCAAAAAATTCGTGAACTAGCCACGTTTTTGTTTTCTTTTACAAATTATTTTCCTTGGTTTTTTCACTCCTTACACACACACACACACATATATTATATATAACCCTGTATAGCTATGATTATCAATGCTCCCCACCTAGAATATCAAAAAGAAAGATCGTTTAGGAAAAAATTAAGTAAAAAATCCCACTCCTCGAAGACCCAAACGTCTAATAAATTATTTCGAGTCTGTCTGTATGCACACACAGAGGCTGATATGTATTGACACGTAAAGCATGAGTGAATACATGTTTATGAATGTACATAGGCTAATAAGCATACAGACTTGAGCTTGAGACCAGCGGCAGTGAGGGTAGAAACAAGAGAGCGCGGGCGCATCGTCAGGGACAACAATGAAGCAGCGATTCAAAAGTCTGAGGTAGTCGTCGGGGTCCTCTGGTCTCAACAGAAACGATATCGCGTCGGAGCCACTGCAGCCGAGACATCGCAAGCCCTTGCACCGGCACTCCGCCGGGGAGGGCGGCGGAGGAGGAAGTAGCGCAAGGATCGTGCTTGCCAGCGTACGCGCTCGGTTTCCGAAAAGGCGCCACAAGACCTGCGGAATCCAACGTTTCTTGGGCATTTTCTTTTTGAATTGTTTTCTCGGGAAAGTGTCGGAAAGTTGGAAGCCGAAAAGTCTTTAGCGGGGAAATGCGTCAAACGGAGGTCAAATGACTTCGCCTTCGCATTGTACCGCTATTTTTGTATAGTACTTACTTGCGTTTGGATGGGCCGGAAAAGTGGTCTGTCATTCACCTACTCAAATAAATTTTTATAACTAAAAAGAATAAAATAATTGACATAGATGCTATTGTTAGAAAGGAAAACTGAATTCAGGAAAAATCAAATAAAAAACGTGGAAATATTAAAATAAGTGATTTAAAATTGAAAAAATATATTTATTTTTTTTATATTTTGTTTAAAAAGCAAAGAATATAAAGGGAGCACTATACAACTTTTTAGTAGTTTTCCGGGGCAATTATCGAGATTAAAAGTTTGAAATTGATTAGAAATTTTGTAATAAATTGAGAAGGATTATTGTAGTTATAAACCTTTAATGGTTAAATCTATTTGGTAGAATACTTGAGTCTTCGTATACTCTACATGAGGGTGCCATTTGCCAACACAACTCCAACAGTCGAGGAATCGAAACACAAACCATTAAAATAAGTTTAAATCTTAATACAGCTTTTCGTTTTTTTTTTTTTCTTAAATCGAAAAATAATGAATGTACAAAACCGATTTTCTAAGAAGTACAGAATTTATCTGCATGTCCATTAAAAAAATTCAATGCCCATAATTGGACTACTTATGAGAACGCCCAAACATATGCCTCAAATGCGCAACGAATTTATGATTGTTTTTTTTTTTTTGTAAAGTGGGTTCAATTCATCTCATCTCATTTCGTACTTTCAACTCATTTCAACCATTTATTTTAAATTTCAATTCATCTCAACCACTCATTTTATTACTATTCATAACTCATCTCATCTCTGAATCCAAACAGGCCAGACAAATATTCAATTATAAGTCATTTGCTCCCTTTTCATCAGTAATAAGTGTTGGAGCATGCTTGGCATCAGCCCGTATATAGCCGGTATATCTCACACCACAAATACATCAATTTTTTTTTTATGTTTTTCAGTGTGCAGCAACACACCTTTCATAAATGTTAGAGATTATATGAAAGAGAAAATGATGACGCTGGGGTGCGGTCGGACTGCACCCTAATATTTTGCAGCCCACTTCCTAATCTCATATAATTTTTATAAAAATAAAATAAAAGATATAATAAAAAAATATAATTAAAAAAATAAAATAAAATAATAAAATCAAGAAAATATAATAAAAAATATAATAAAAAAATAAAATGAAGATGAATTTTTAAAGAAAATTCGGCCTCACCAAGCTCCCGCTGTCGTTGACAGCGGTGGGCAATACCGCCCACCCCATCGGGACTAGAGGGAACCAGCGACCTCACCCCTACGACGGCGAGCCTTGACGACCTGGTAGGGGCCTTGGTCTAGCCCCTAACCAATGCGGGTCCTCCTCCACGCACGTCTCCTCCTGTGACCGAATAGTCTCAAAGGTTTGGTCGGTTTAGACACTTTCTCTTGCTTTATTGAGTTCTTGTGACAATGAGATTAAGGTGTTTAAGGGATATGTTTGGTTTGGATAGAGAGATATGGTGGTCTAAGTGGTAGATTATATTAGAAAATGTTTAAAGGAATGTCTTTTGGGTAGGGCTATGTATTGGGGTCCTTTTAGTAAAAAATATGGGTCATATAGTGTAGTAGGGCTAGGGTTTTAGTAGAGGCTAAGGAGAATTTCGAGATTCAGGATTAGGGTTAGGTTTTTTGTCATTTGGATAAGGTAGTGGATGAATGAGGCTAGGCTAGGGTTGCTAGAGGTGAATGAGAGATTAATTGGCTAGGTTTGGAGCAATGTGATGTACGGCTAAGGGTAATTTGGGGTGCACGGTTAGGATAGCTTGTGTTTAGGTTAGATGGTGTTTGGTTAGGGCATGTGATGGCCGAATATGACTTAGGGTTCCTCTAGGGTTTTGTCCAAGTCAATTAGGGTTAGGGATCTAGGGTTTTGAGTGATTTTGGATAAGTTCTAAAAAATAGAAGTATGGCTTATAGGGTTTTGAAGGGGACGGCAAGGCTAGGGCTTGTGTGGCCGGATATGTGTTGATGATGGGGAGAGATTTGATTGGTTCACTTTTTTAATTGATGACCAATCAAATAAGAGAATGAGGTGGCAAGTGGAGTTTTGGCTAGGGCAAGGGGATGTTGGCCGAATGAGATAAAGTAGAAGTTTTGGTTTGATTTGAATTTGAATTACTTTGAATTTAAATTGAATTGAGTGGCCGCTTATGCAATGACTAGGGGGGCACGAAATTGGCTAGATTTGGATGAGGGATGAGGTGAATTTAAGTGAGAAAATATAGGAGTGGGAGATGATAGGTGGCCAACTAGGTTACAGGGCAACATGGGCAAGTGTTTTGGCTAGGGTTGCATGGCTTATGGCCGAATGCCTCTAGGGTTTTGGTTTGAATTTTGATTTTGAATTGTTAAAATGATTTGAAATAGTGGAATGTAGGTGGCCAGATATGGTATGGAGAGATATGAGATTAGGATTTGATTGAGTCAATTAGGTATTAATTGATCAATCAAGAAGATATTTAGGAGATAGGATTGGTGAGTGTGCAAGGGAATTCTCGGTAAAGGCAAGTCGTGCCTTAGCCAAGTATGGTGGTTATGGCAAATGGCTAAGATTGTGGGATTTGAATTATTTTAAAGTGGAGGGAATTAGTGGCCGGCTATGTGAGGTTTATGTTGGGCGAGATTGGCTAAATTTAGAAAGGAAATAGTTGATTGGATTTGAGAGAAAATAGGAAGAAATATGGTAAGGTTGGATAAGATTGATGAGGTGGTTAATGTGATTCGGCTATCTCTAATGGATGAGTTGGCCGAGTAGGTGTTTATGTAGGATTGGGGTTGATTTGAATTTGATTTGATTTGAATTTAAATTGGTTTGAATTTGAGTTGGTTTGAATTGGTGGGAGGATAAGGATAAGGTAATGTGTCCACTAGGGTTTTATGGCTTATGGGATGAGTTGTTATGGAAATGAGTGGGCGGCTAAGTCAAGAGATCGGGTGGCCGAGTGAGGTATTTTTGGTAAGTGAATTGGTGTATTTGGCAAGTAGAGTTAGGGCTTGGTCGAGCCAAGCTTGGTATGGGATGTAAGATGTGGTCTTGAAGTGCGAAATTATGGTAAAATTGATGGGTAATTGAGTAGTCAGTTATGGGATATATGGTGAGGCGTGTATGGCAATTAGGTGGGGCAATTATGGTAAGGGATGGCTAGGGTTGGCCGTGTGGGAATGTTTGGGAAATGAGAAAACTCAAGTAAACTCAAGAAACTTGGATGAACATGCAAGTAAATGGATGAACACACCACACTCAATGCACCAATTGGGATTCGGCACACTCAATGTAACATACACACAATCACTTCAATATTTCAACACAAACACTCACTTTCTCACAGTTGATGAATCCGAAATTCACAAGTGATATGAATTTCAAAACTTACCAAGAACACTCACACACAATTCTCAAATTCATAAGTGGTGTGAATTTGACACTCAAACAAGACACTAAAACACTTACTTCTCAAATTCACAAATGGTGTGAATTTGGCACTCAAAATAAGACACAAACACTCAATCACTCTTTTTGTAATTTTTTAATAATCAAACAAATAGAACGAACTCCTAATCACTCCAAGAACAAAATAACACTAAAATAAACAAGAACATTAAAATAGACAAGACATCAAATGAAAGAAATACATCAACAACTTGATTGATAAATAAGAGATAGATGTGGTTCACCGATTCATGAATTGCACGGATGATCCTCTTCCAAAAGGATTCACGAATTGCACCCTTAGGAAGCCCAAGTGCAAAGCACCGAAAATTCAAACCACACTAGGTGGCCGGCCTAAGCTCCTAAGGAAGTCACTCCACACACAAGGTGTCTTCAAAATGTCAAATGATCAAAGGGTGAAAAAAGAGAGGTCTAAGGTTCTATTTATAGAGCTTACAAAGTGGAAACCCCCGAAAGGTCTCTGACAATTATTTAATTAAATAAAATAACTAAAAGCAACTAATAAACAAATTAAATAGTTTTGGAGGCCCATATGGCCGTGGCTTTCAAAGGTGGATGGTGGGCTTGGCCGCCCATGGCATGGGCCATGGGTGTGAACGGCATGCTAGTTGGTCCACACCTCAAGTGGCCTTGGTTGGTCCATGGCAAAGACCCTAACCATGGTCAGGTGTTAGCTATAGCTTGCAGCTAGTGTGCACATGGCTTGATGGTGACTCGGATGGGCTCGTGCATGTCTTGGTCTGTGGGGCATTGGGCATGGCCCGGGTTGGCTGGCACGCTGGCATGCTAATAGGGCGCGTTGACATGTCAGTGGCTGTATCATAGTGCTGTCAAGGCCTAGTCGTGGCACGGTCAAGGGGGAACAAGTGAGCCACGTCCCAATTGACTCGTGTGTCTCCTCTGAACTTCCTAGGACACACTCAAGATTCTCAGGGAGTCCTCCAATGTTGGGCTTGGCACCACAAGTGGTGCCAACTCAGGTGTCAATGTGTGTGTTAAGGCCTTGATCATGGGCGGTTTTTGATGGGGTATTATCACGACGTCCAGTATTTCCTCGGCGGCCTTAAACCCAAAAATGGATCCGATACAATAAAAAAACAAAATTTGCCGACGGCAGTGGGCGACACCACCCACACCATCAAGACCGGAAGGAGCCGGCGACCCCACTCCTACGACAACGTATGGACCCATTTCGGGTTTAAGGCCGCCGAGGGCACACTGGAGATCGTGATAGGGACCTCGGTCTTGTCCCGATCACCTAAGGGTTCCTCCTTGCAATGTTTATTCCCTCCAACGACCAAGTTGGACTCCAATACCTGGTAAAGATGAAATGGATGAGGGAAAGGGTTAGGTGAGACTAGGATTTAGTGGAGCTAGAGGTGAGTGATTGGTTAAATGGGTAGGTTTGGTGCAATGAGGTGCACGGCTATGGGAGAATTGAGGTGCACGGCTAGGTTGGCTTGTGTTTAGGCTAGATGATGTTTAGCTAGGGTTTGTGATGGCCGAATATGGCTTAGGGCATCACTAGGGTTTCGACCAAGGTGATTAGGATTAGGTAGCTAGGGTTTTGAGTGGTTTTGGATAAGTTATAAAAAATATGAGTATAGCTTATAGGGTGATGAAGTGGGCGACAAGGGGTCTAGGGTATGTTGGCCGAATATATGATGATGGGGGAGTGGAATTTGATTGGTTCACTCTTCAATTGTTGACAATCAAATGAGAGAATGATGTGGCACTTTAATGATGTGGCAATGGAAGGGTTTGGCTAGGGCAAAAGGATGATGGCCGAATGAGATATTTTAGGTAAATGGATTTGATTTAATTTTGGAAATATTTTGAATTCAAAAAGAAATATGGTGGCCGGTCATGTGGGGCTAGGGCTAGTGGACATGCACTTTAATTGGATGAGGAATGATATGGATTTAAGTGAGAAAATATAGGAGATGAGATGATAGGTGGCCGGCTAGGGTAAAGGGCGAAATTGTCAAAGGGTGAGGCTAGGGTTTCATGGCTTATGCCGTGTGATGGGATTAGGGTTTATGGGCTTTGCCATGGGCTATTTGAGGCAATAGAAACACTTAAATGATCAAGTGATCAATCAAATGAAGATTGAACAAGTGATCAATGAAGAACACGCCAACCCTTTTCAAGCATACCAAGGATTCGGCAATCTCCAATCCTCCAACACTTCAACACTTCTTCAACATGCAACACTCTCACTCACTCATACTTGAGCAATCCGAAACTCACAAAGGTTGTGGTTTTTGAAATACTCTAGGGAACACACACACAATTTCTCAAATCCACAAATGATGTGGATTTGGCATCACCAACACAAACTCACTCAACAATCAAACAAGATAATCAAGAACACAAGAACATAAAATCACTCAACAAGAACACACTCCACCCGATACATTCTTTATGAATAACCTCAATATTTTTATAAATAACTGAAAATAAAGATAGATGTGGATCACCAATTCACGAATTGCACGGATGATCCTCTTCTAAAGGGATTCACGAATTGCACCCTTAAGAAGCCCAAATGTCAAGCACCGAATCCAAACCACAATGAGTGGCCGGCCTAACTCTTTTTCAAGAGTAAAATCTAATTGTCAAATGTCCAAAGATAATGAAAATGAAATCTAGAAATCCTACTTAAAGTGTCTTATAACTTGGAAACCTCCATTAGGTCCCTTATTAAAAAGAACTAATTACTAAAATAACCAATGCACTAAAATAAGGAAATAACATCAGAATAAAATGGATAGGCGGCGCCAATGCATGTGGTGGCCGTGGGGTGCATGTACTCCATGGTGGGCTAGTGTGATGCTACCTCCCCGGTCAGGCTTGTTTTGTGTTGTCTGGCTGCATGGCGTCTGGTGGTGCGCGAAGCATGGCTCTGTGCAGGGCCAACTAATGGTGATCATGGCAGTGTGTCATGCATGGTCCTGGTGGTAGGCACAGGATCAAGCCACGTCACTCTGATGCTGCCCAATCAGGGTGCTCAGGCAGTGGTCTCGCATGGCCCGGGCTAGGTGTCGGGATGATGTGCATGCATGGCCCAAGCTGATGGTCTGGGCATGGACTGCATGGCACCGGCTGGGTGCCGGGGTGATATGCATGCATGGCCCAAGCTGACGGTTTGGGCACTGACTGCATGGCGCAGGCTGGATGGCATGCATGGTGTGCATGCCACTAGCCTGCTCTGCAAGGCGTGGGCTGGTGCCGCACGCTGGATGACATGCATGGTGTACATGCCACTGGTTTGCTCTGCAAGGCGCGGGCTGGTGATGCGCGCTGGATGGCATGCCTGTGAAGACACGCCACTAACCTCGCTGAGTGAGACTGTGGTGCGCAGTGATGTGCGCATGGTGGGATGCAGGTGCACACGCACTCGTGCAAGCAGGTGAATGCGCTGTGGGGCGTGCCTATGCGTATGCAGGGCTGTGTGCATGTACTGTATGTGGCCAATAGCCTCGCTGGGTGTCTGCAGCGTGTCAAGGCCTGGACCAAGGCATGCCTGCAGACTAACCAGGGAAGTGTCCTGGCCCTCCAAGGCCTGAGTCAGGGCCTGATTTTGGGCAACTCCTCTCGAGGTTTTGACAGGTCATTGGGGCTCGTCATCGCAGGGGTGGGGTCACCGGCTCCCTCTGATCCCGATTGGGTAGGCGGTGTCGCCTACCGCCACCGGTAGTGGCGAGAACTGCAAAGGGAGACCGAACCCTAGGAAAACTCAAGAGAAAAAAACAGCTAACTAATTTCATTCCATCTAGCTGAAAGACAAACTGACACGTGCAATCCACAGCACTCTAAAAGCAGCACTCATCCTTTAATGAAAGGTAGACGCTATGGCTTATTACACATTTATAATAGCAAATACAACTTAGACTTAGAATATTAGCATTAGACTCATTAATGTTTTTAAAAAAATTTGATAAAAGGTACAAATTTGATATAAAAATAACACTTTAAAAAGTCATACATTGAATTCGTCAAAAAAATTCGTCATATTTAATAAAAAACTAGAGAAAATAATACAAGTACTTTTAGCATTTAATTGGATCATGTACGTGCATGCTTAATTATATATGATTATGACTTTTCTACATTATTCGTGCTGAGTTAATTGGTGTTTATATTACTTATTTAGACCAAGAAGTTGGTTGCAACAGAATATGTTGTTTTCTTATGTTGTTATATGGCCTTTAATTTTGAAATGGTCACAATTCTTGTTTGAATAAATGTTTGCCACTTGTAAGAAATGATTTTGAATGAAATGAGAAAGTCAGATTATCTAATACCAACAGTGCTTCAAGTGGCAACCATTACCAAGTTGCTCGGCATAGAATCATATGATTCAATTCCTCAAAATAATAAATATGTCATTTAATTAAGGAACTATATTTAACATCAAATGTAGAGAAGAGAATAAAAGTGCACTCTTTTAAATAATTTTCCTACTTAGAATGTAAGAGAGGTGGGTAACAAGATTGCTTGATGCTCTATTGTTTGTTATTTTATCAAAACCTTTGGTTTCTCTTGATCATGCCTCTAAGATATATATCAAACATTTGGTTTCCTAGTTTTTTCTTGATGGAGTTCTTAAATATTATTAGAGAAGATAGTGCAAAGTTAGAGCACTAGCAATGGATCCATCAATTTAAAAAAAAAAAGTCTAAGTTTACATATATATCAAAAAAATTTCATCATATTTGATAAAAAAATTAGAATAAGAAAGTTGGGAGAAGGGAATAAAAGTACTTTTTATTTAGTTTTTGAATAGTGATGCATCAAAAGTATACTATTTTTTATCAAATATGATGAATTTGTTTTTTATATGTGTGCAAATTTGTACTTTTTGAAAGAAAATTTTAATGGATCCATTGCTAATGCCCTTAAGAGAGTGCAAATACCCATGTTTGCTGGCACAAGAACTAAAAGATATATGGTCCATTATTCTTTTCAAGTTTCAAAGGATATCAACACTTCATCGTATTTTTTTGTAAGTGTCAGAAATCCTTTAGGAATGTAAAAAAACATTACTAGAGAAATACATTATGTATGCTGAAAACACTACTAGAGAATAAAAAAAACTTCTAGCATCTTTCTATATTTTATGTTGGTTTATAAAGGTTGATTACCCGATTTATGATGTTTCAAGTGTTTGTCATGACTATTTTTTATCCATTTTGTATAGAAGGATCTAGTATTGCAATAATTCCCAACATGTTGTTTTGCATTTCAATATAGGCTGTGATATACTACCAGATGTTGAGAAGATAAATAGATTACTATTTGTAGATACGATTCTTGACCCTCGATATAAGTTTGTTGTTATAGAATTTTGGTTTAAGGATGCCCTGGGGAAAGAGAAAGTTGGAGAGTTTATTAAAGTATTGAAAAGTGTTATCGATGATATATTTAGTCACTAGAGCAACAATGGTTAGCATTTAACCAGAGTTGGTAGCTCATCACACTTGAGGTCGACAAGGTCAAGATCTTCCTTAAATGAGACACATGCACAAAGTTCATATGATATTCTTATGCAATGATATCATCAAATCCGTACATCGAGGAATATCATGCCGTGTAGGTTTGAGGTTCAATAATACTTTATAGAAGATGTCGAGACACCTAGTAAAGCATTTCCTTTATTAACTTGGTGGAAGGTTAATTCTACCAAATATCCAGTCCTTTCTTGTATAGCCTAAGATGTGCTAGTCATTCTTATCATTATGGTTGCCTTTGAGTTGACATTTAGCATCAAAAGTTGCATGTTGGATATTTATTGGAGTTCATTATCATCATCATTTGTGGATGCACTCAATTGCACACAGAATCAACTAAGTGAACGTCCATTGGGACTAGATATCATTGATGCCGAGAGTTATAGGCCTGAATCGAATAACTTTATTGCTTTTAAATTATTATTTAAATATTTTTAATATTTTATTTATTTAAATTATATTTTTTATGATTTTATAGACCTAATTGTGAACCCTAGCATAATCATAGATGACTGAGATGGACACCCCTTGGGAGTTGGGCTGGAGAGCCCCCTTTATTAGTGAGACATGAATTTTACTTTTAGCATGTTTAATTGTGCATTATCAGTTCTTTTCTTTGTATTGATTGCATTTTCATATCTTCATTCAGTTATGACTATTGACTATAGTGTTGCACATGTTATTTATGTAGTAATCTCAATGTTGCTTTTATATTTTGTAGTTATTGGGTCTGTTATGGCTACATGTTATATTGGTAAGAGCAACTTCATGCTAACCATTAAATGATGCTTGTCTAGATGTTGTCTATCATTCAGTTTGATCATTTCTACACTGAAAATTAAACTATTATATTTCTCTTTTTATTTGGTTCCTATTCTTATGATTATTCTATCCTCTTTTCAGTTTGAATGGCGGAATGAGGCTGGATTCTTAGAAGGTGAATATCTACTAGTGATGAATCATGAAAGTTTGAAAGATTTATAGTTATTATCAAAATGATTGAACAATGTAAATTGGTTGAGGACTCTTGTAGTTTAGTTAATGTCTAATTGCAATTGTGTGATTTTTTAAGTTAATGTATGTAGTTTAATCATTGTATTTAAGTTTTTGAATTGATTTTATAGTTTTTTTTAGGATTCGAAATTGGGCTTGGTGGTTCGAAGGTGGCCCAGAAAGTTGAAACTAAGCCTTGGCCCAATCATTCTTTGCTCGAAGCTCTGAACTCCGATTGGAGTCGGAGGAAAAACTTGGAGTTGGATTGCAGTTTTTCCTCCAACTCCAATCAGATTCAAAGATCAGAGGTGGCTACTCCAAGTCCATTGGAGTTAAAGCCCACCCCTACTTCAAATCCTTACTCAAATATGCTATGGATTGTCTTATTTGCATTGGAACTACGCCAACTCCACAAACCACTAGCATCATATTTAATAGTGAATGGTATAGAGAAATCAGGTAGCCTCAATACTGGTGGACTTGTTATTGTTGTTTTGGGGTCCTGAAATGCTGGGTTGTTGTAATTCTAATTATGAAAACTATTAAATAACCCCTTTGCTTTTGCCCTTAGTGGCCACCCTTAATTTGTCATCCTCATCAAATGTGAACTCCTCTAGTGAGAGTCCCTTAAATCCACCAGTTTTTCCTAAAAAGATTATGTGTGTAGGTTGAAAAATCCAAGTGATGGTTCCTAGAGTTTCTAGCTACTAGACTCCTAAGACTACATCACAGCCAACTAGAGTTAAAACAAAAAATGAAGGCAAAAATTCAGTACCTTAAATTGTGTTAGGTATAATGCTGCAGGACCCACACTCTGCACCAACTCCCATTGGCTATTCTCACATTTAGCTTTGGGCCCTCTTCCATAATTAAATTATTGTGCCTTATTATAGAAGGGTCAAGGAAGTTGTGGGTACTTTTCGAATCCACCAAAATGACTATAGTATCATTACCAATCCTCCCACACAACCTTATGGTGCTTGGGCTAGGTGTGTCCATGAGGGCACTAAGAGAGACTTCAAGATTGATTTTAGGAACAGGTTCCTTTGATTCCTTTGAGTTATAGAAGACTTCCTCACCTTTAACCTCTAGTTTTTCATCTGTCACGCCATGGTACCTGAGGAAGTCTGCTATGCAGAACTCTATTTAGAACTATATTGGCTGTTAGACTTCTCTACCCACCCTTTTATAGATTTCTTGGCATTGGCCAAGTACTCCTCATAGATTTTCGCTAGCTCAAAAACTGTATAGCTAAGTGGGTTTAACATGCAGACTGGTAGTCAGATTTCATCATTCAATCCATTGAGAAAACAACTCAGTTTGTGGGTCTTTAATAGGCCTCGTAGTCTATTGTTAGTCCTTCCATTGGATCATTGAAGACTAATGGTCCAAACCTAAGCAGTAAGGCTTTAGTGAAATTTTCCCAATTGGTGAATTGGCCCCCTTCCATTGAATCTTGGTACTAGATCAAGGCTTCCCTCTCCATGTAATATGATGCCATTAACAATTTTTTGTGCAGGTAGCGTTTGGTGGTAATGAGAGAAGTCCAATCCCACTCCTTATTGTTGTAACACCCTCTTCCTGTAGACTAAGGGATGTCACTTAAATTTTTCTAAATTCTTTTAATCCGGCACAAGATTCTTGATTTTAATAATAAAATAAATAACATTTATTCCAAATAAATGAAGTTCTACTAAAATGTCTTTCAAAATATTTACTAAAATAACTGAAAATAAACTTGCGTCATAAAAATATTTATTTCTATAAATGCTAAAAATACAAATAACTGCTCAATCTACTCCAGGCCTGCCTGCTCGCACTGGTCATCTTCCTCACCTATGTAGTTTTAAAAACAAGAAATAAACTAAAATGAATCAATGACTCAGTAAGGAATCCACTACAACGTAGGATAATACTATAAGAAATTTTCATAAAACTTATGTTGTAATCTGAAAACATGATTGTAAATACTAATGCTCATACTATGCATAACTGAACTATCTGATTTAGCTGACTAACTGACTTAAACTGACTAGTTTGAATTAACTGACTAATCTGACTAAATTTACTAACTGATTTAGCTGAACTGATTGGCTAACACACTTAATCCTGTGTGCAAGGTTGTGCACCGGCCCCACGTCTAGTTACAGCAAAGGGAGCCGCTGATAGTAGTACTCTAGCATACTATAGTGGACCACGCTTAGGTTCGTGCTTGCACATCACCCTGATCTGATATGCATTGGTACCATGCATCTGAATGCCCATCTGAATTAACTAATTTACTGAACTGATCAACTGACTAAATGATTAATTGATTACTGGTCTGATCTAATCTTATACTTAACTTATGCGACCTATGTAACATGAGATGCATATCGTATATACTAATATAAATAAATATGCTCATTGAATCTGGACATAATCATGTTGTGATGTGCTAAATGACATGCTTGCATAACATGAGGGGTATATGAAAAGGGTTATCAAATAACTGATCTACTAATATATATAAGTTAACTATGGAGATCTTATTTTTTGTGATCAAATTTATTTACCTCGTAGCGCTGCTTTCTAAATATCTAATTCATAGCTCAACATTACCGATACGAAATGTGGATCGTCACTAATATTTTTAGAATAATGGACTGAAACATTCTACTGAGTTAAACTCATACGATAGAAAACAATAAAGTGAATATTCTATTTAACAGGAAAAATCATTGAATACTTATTATTTAAATACTAACAACGAATTAAAATTTAGAAAGATACTTTGAACTATATTCAATTCTATAACATAAGTCGTGAAATCTAAGTCCTTAAAATAGGTTAGCATTCTTGTACTTAATATAAATATTTACTTTTACAAGAAAACTTCATTAATACTAAGATCATTAAAACATCATTAATCTATTATTTCTTTATCTTCAAGTTACGACTTTAATACGCCAACTATATAAAAACTATTTAGGTAAACAATGGAATCGTTTCATAAAATATATTTAAATTGGATATTAAAGTGTTCCAAAATTAAAAGCTTACTATTTACTACAAAAAAAAAATCTATTTGTAAGAAAATAATATGATTTAACTCATTTACTATATTCTATAGGAAAATAGAGTTTATGTAACAAATAAAATTCTGGGCTAACATATTTATTCAATGCTATAAGAAATCTAATAAATACCAATATCATACATAACCTTTCAAGTATAATCTAGTAAAAATATATATTTATCTATAAAATAATAGTTGAAACATTTCGTTCATGTACTTAATAATACATAGTATTATCATTTCATGTGAGTCGGTATTATAGATTAACAATACTTTAACACCGATAATAACATACTATAATTTAGTAGAAAATCATTTGATTTTAAATCTAATAATAACACTTGGAAATTGTTTCATAAAATATACCTATAAGATTAAAAATAAATTAAACTGTATTTATTACTAAACTCATAGTACTTAAAATATAACTTGTACAATTATTATTATATATTAAAACAAAGCCCATAAAGAACAAGGCTAACTTAAGGATTTCAACGTAATGAGTGAATGCGACGGGAAAAAAACACATCTACTATTGTTTAATAAAAAGGCAACCAATATATATATATATATATATATATATATGTTCCAGATTTCTCAAACACAGAGGTATCAACCATGGAGAGGTAACGGACCGAGAAAGAGAGAGCTTGAAAACTCACTATGTGTCTGACGGCAGAAGCAGCAGAGTGTGATTGAAGTTAGGCAGCAAAAAAGGTGGTGGTGGTCAGCGGTTTCTGGCACCACTCAAGGTGATCTGCCGCCCACTAAGCTGGTCTTGAGGCTGTGAAATTGAGCAGCTATGGAGGACTGGTTTACCCTGTTTTCGTGGTACAAAATAGAGGCTAGCGCTGCTGCTTGTAGGAGTAAGGTGGCTCATGATTTGCTTTGTTTTTCATGAACTAAAACAGGGTCTTGCGTGATTGTTATATGAGCATGGTGGGGCTGACTCTGGTGGGAATCAAGAGTGGAGGTGGCTGTCTATAACGACTCATGTAGTTTTTTCATAGCATGGAAAAATGCTCTGTTTTCAGTGGCTAAAACAGAGGCGTTGTGCTATCACACAAGATCACACAAGTTGGTTTGACGTTACATGACGACTGATAGGGTCAGCTCCCCTGAGCTTTGGCTGTGGCAGCATTTGAACGTGGAAAAAAAGCAATGGTTTGGCTTCGCCTTGAGAAGGTTATGAAAATCACCACACGTATTGGTGGAGACCGTGTTTCATTTATATAGAAATTGTATACATGTATAGCTGTACAATTTAGAAGGAGAGAATCACATCGTAAATACAATTTATTGCATTCCTATAATTAAGGGTCAACTACCGCAAGGGAGGAAGGCAAAGAATCCAGAAGAGATTCTGGAGGATCCGCAACACCCCCCACAAACTAAGCGTGGGATTAGAGCACACACGTAGCTTGGATCGAAAGAACGTGAAGAGTGGCCTTGAAACACTCTTGGTAAAAACATCGGCAACTTGAAGTGTAGAAGGAACTTGCTGAGTGCAAATAAGACCAACGACCACAAGTTCTCGAAGAAAATGGTAGTCAAGATCAATATGTTTGAAGCGCTTGTGAGAGACTGGATTGGAGTTTAAAAAGATAGCACACTTGTTGTCACAAAGAAGGAGAGGGCGATCTGTAGGAGGGACGTGCAAATCATGTAGGATATGATCTAACCATAAAACCTCAGCAGCAGTAGAAGCAAGAGCACGATACTTAGATTTACAGCTAGAGTGAGCTACCATAGGTTGCTTCTTGGCACTCCAAGAGACAAGGTTGTCACCGAGATAGATGGAGTAACTGGAAGTGGAGCGCAGAGTGTCAGGGCATCTAGCTTAATCAGCATCAGAGTAGGCAGTAATGCTAGCGGAAGAGGAAATAGTGAATGATAGGCCAAAGTGAAGAATGCTCTTGACATACCGAAGAATGCGCTTCACAGCTTGAAAATGTTCATCAGTAGGAGCATGAAAATATTGATTGACTAAGTTTACTGAATAAGCAAGGTCAGGAGGAGTGATGGTCAGATATTGCAAGGCACCAGCAAGAGACCGATACATGGTGACATCCGCAAATGGGGAACCATCAGAGGACAGGCACTAAGCAACAACCATAGAAGTGGTTACTAGTTTGCAGTCAAGAAGCTGAGCTCCCACAAGAATGTCACGAGCATACTTGGTCTGACTGAGAAAGAGGCCTGCTGAGGTGGAGGTGACTTCAAGACCAAGAAAGTAGGTGAGAGAACCTAAATCCTTGGTGGCAAACTCTGAGTGAAGCTGCCGAATGAAGCTACTAAAGAGAGAGTTATTGTTGCTAGTGAGGATAATATCGTCAACATATAGTAAGAGATAAATGATGTGCTGCTGACGATGAAGAACAAATAAGGAGGTATTAGCACGACTGCAAGTAAAGCTAAGTTTCAAAAGAAATGAGCTAAACCGTTGGAACCAAGCACGCAGAGCTTGCTTTAGGCCATAAAGAGCCTTCTTGAGTTTGCAGACATGATGAGGAAAGTGGGGATCAACATAGCCAAGAGGTTGCTCCATATAAACATGTTCCTGCAAAATGCCATTAAGAAAAGCATTTTTAACATCAAGTTGGCGAAGAGGCCAACCATGAGTGACTGCCAGAGAGAGCACCACATGAACAGTAAAGGCTTTGACTACTGGACTGAAGGTGTCAGTGTAATCAAGACCAAGTAGCTGAGTGTATCCCTTAACAACAAGACGAGCCTTGAGTCGGTCAATGGATCCGTCAGACAGATACTTTGTGCGAAAAATCCATTTGGAACCCACAATATTTTTTTTGGGAGGCCGATGAACAAGATCCCAAGTGCAGTTGTCACAGAGAGCTTTGATTTCTTCATCCATAGCAGCGTTCCATGCAGGACTTTTGGCAGCAGATTTGAAACCGCGCGGCTCAGATGTAGTGAGAAGCGCATATAAGAGACCCGAGACACAGCCGGAAAATGCCCGCTTTAGCTCGAGTGACCATCAGGTGAGAGGATGGAACAATAGGTTGATCAGAAGGAGCTAGAGCTTCAGGATGCAATGGAGCCAATGCTGGTGATTCAGGGGCTTCAAGATAAGCTGGGATGCGCTGTGTGGAAGGCATCATATCAGGATGATGCTCAGTAGAAACCTACGTAGGCTTAGGTAAGGGGTCAGAACAGAGACGACATGCATGCGACCCAGACCGAGAACGAGGATTAGGTGGTGTGATTGTGGACAATGGGGTTGTGGGCAATGGTGGGTCATGGGTATGAATGGGCTCAGTGAAACTAGAAAAATCTAAGGATGCGGGAGGCTGTGCAATAGAGGTGGATATTAAAGGAAAATTTAGTTCATCAAAATTTGCATGGTGCGTGACATAAATCTTGGAGGTGAGAGGTCCAGACAGCGAAATCCTTTATAAGAAGGACTGTAGCCCAAGAATATGTAAGGAATGCTGTGTGGAGAAAATTTGTTAGCAGCATAATTACGTAAACATGGATAAACTCTACAACCAAAGGGATGAAATTTGGTATAAAGTGGGACTTTACCACGTAGGATCTCAAAGGGAGAAAAACCTCCAAGAAGCGGGTTAGGCAACCAATTGATGATGTAAGTCGCTGTATTAAAGGTGTCAACCCAATAATAAATGGGTACACGTGAATGAAATAAGAGAGCAAGACCCATTTCAGTCACATGGCGATGCTTGCGCTCAGCGTGTCCATTTTGGGAAAGAGTGTAGGGACAAGACATTTGGTGATGAATGCCTAAGGAATGGAACTGAGATTGAAAACGATTGCTGCAAAACTCAGCACCACCGTCACTTTGAAATATTTTAATCTTGCTAGAATATTGATTTTTCACATAGGATTAAAATTGAAGAAAAATATCAACAAAGTCATATTTAAATTTCATTGGATAGAGCCATGTAAAGCGAGAGTGATCGTCGACAAATATCACGTAATAAGTAAAGCCCATTTTTTATTTAACAGGAGTCAGTCCCCAGATGTTGCAGTGAACAAGGCCCAAAATAGAGGTGGACCGAGTATCATTAGTGGAAAACGGAAGCTTATGACTTTTAGCAAATTGACACGTAGCACAAATAGTAGGAGTAGACAAAATAAAAGAGATAACTGTCATTTTTTATTCAATAAAGAAATAATAGAGGGGTTAACATGACCAAGATGCGCATGCCATAGGTCAGACGACACCGTAAGAACAAATTTATTTAGGACAGAAATAAAAAGCATCATTGCCTCACTTTAATAGATAAGACCACCATCATGTCTTTCGGTTGCCACCACCTTTCTTGTGATCTTGTTCTGAATAAAAAAGGAAGAGTTTATAAATATAACCTGAAGAGGAAAGTCAGAATTCAATTTACTAATGGATAGAAGATTTTTGGTGAGGTGAGGAACCAATAAAACATCAAGCAATTTTAAATTTGAAGAGATTTTAGAGGTACCTGTATGGGTGATGGGTAGGGAAGCTCCATTGCCCACAATAACTTTATCCTTACCAACATATTGCTCGAAGGTGTCGAGTGCAGTCGAGTCCGGTGTCATGTGAGCGGAGGCACCCGTATCAAGGTACCAATCTGAGCTAGAGGGGCTATCGGAAAGAGAGCAGCCACTCTGAAAGGCTTCAGCAAGTTGCATCGATGGCTTTGCGTGATCATATCGGTTCCTACATCGATCGGCAGTGTGTCCTTCTGTTTTATAGATTTGGTAGTGGGGGTTGTATGGATGACGAGATCTATTATTCCCAAAGGAATGACCACCGGAGTTGCTAGAAGAAGAGCCACCTGTGCTGCCATTTGAACCACCCCTGGAGTGACGATTCCCTATGGAACGAGATTGTCCACCACAACCAGGGGCTCGAGTTGCCGTGAAAGCTGCAGAAGAGAGAGTGTGAGTTTCAAGTGATTTTTGAAACAGATTAAAGCTTTCGGCCAAAGGGACTAAATTTTGAAATGATGGCAGAGATGTAAGAGCCATCTGCGTTGAGGAGAAACTAGCAAACTCGGTGCCGAGAGCATGGAGAAACCAATGAGATTTGTTGACTTCATTGACTGGTCATCCAATGGCCATTAACTGATCACAAAGGCCTTTGAATGCACGAGCAAATTCAGAAATAGAGCGGCTTCCTTTCTTCATGAGTTGAAGTTCATCCTTTAGACGAATCTCCTGAGTTTTGGATCCATGGCTGAACACACGTTCAAGGGCAATCCAGACATCCTGAGAGGTTGCATGGCCAACCGCGACTGCCATGGCTTCTTCCGAGAGAGACAACAATAGCAGGCTCAGGATCCTCTGATCTTTGAGTTTCCATTCAAGGAATTTGGGGTTGGGAGTAGAAGTGCCGTCTGTGGTGTTGGACAAAGTTTCAGATGGGTTTTTAAGAGAACCATCAACGAAACCGAGACAACCTTAGCATTCAAGAAAAGGAACGAGCTGGCTTTTCCAGAGCAAGAAATTGGTTGTCGAGAGCTTAATGGTGACCATGTGGACCATGGTATTGAAGAAGAGAGGCTCGGTTTTGAGGAAGAAGGGAAGAAAATATTCAGAATTTAACCTATAGGTCTCTTGATACCATGAGAAGGTTATGAAATCACCACACGTATTGGTGGAGACTGTGTTTCATTTATATAGAAATTGTATACATGTATAGCTGTACAATTTAGAAGGAAAGAATCATAACATAAATACAATATATTGCATTTCTATAATTAAGGGTCAACTACTGCATGTAAGGGAGGAAGGCAAAGAATCAGGAGGAGATTCTGGAGGATCCGCAACACGCCTGATCTTGGATTGGTGCAAGTAAGGGGTCTAAGTCACAACTGGTGGTTTGGGGCAACGTGCGTATGGGGTCTACGACAGTTTGGGGTTGATGTGTGAAGGGGCAACGCAGTGATAGTATGGGAAAGTGAGGGGCTAGCGGCGAAGTCCTTTGATTGTTTTTCCCTATGTTGTGCCGACCTTATGGAGGCTTTTTGTTTTGTTATGTTTTATTGCAATTTGAAGGACTTGTGCTTCAATAGGGGACATTATTTTACTTGGTATTAGGCAGGGAGGGTGATGATAAAATTTATGAATTACTAGATAAATGCTTAGCATCTTTTGATTTGGTGGCTTTATTTCCTAATTTTGAGTTTAGTTATGGATCTGTGGACCATAAAGATTGTGCATAGATAATAGCAAATGTGTGGTGAGACAGATTTGGGAGAGGGAACATGGTTGAGACCATGAGTAGAGTTAAGCATTGTAGTAGTGAGTTGGTTGCTTGGAATTGCTCCTCGTTTGGTTTGGTACAAAAAAGTTAGCTTCAGCAAAGGAGAAACTTCAACAGTTGCAGGAAATAGACCTTACATGTATTAATAATGAAGATCTTTGTACTGCTCGTAAGGAGGTCCAACTTTCGTTGGAGAGAAAGGAACTATTGTGGAAACAAAGGTCAAGAGTTTTATGGTTGCACAGCGGAGACTGAAAATCCAAATACTTTCACTCTAAAGCTTCCCAGAAAAGAAAGAGGAATTCTATAGTGAAACTTCAAGATGGGACAAGTAAGTGGAAAGAAGGTTCTAGTAGGAACAACCTAATCACAAACTATTTTAAATCCATTTTCTCATCTTTAGCAAAGATGGGTGGGTGATATGGAGATCCTTGAGAGAATTACATATAGACTCACTCTTGAGATGGATATGAAGCTAGAAGGGGAGTTTATAACTGAAGAAGTGACTTGTGCATTGAATCAAATACATCTAAACAAAGCTCCTGAGCCTGATGATATGTCCCCTCTATTTTTTCAGAAATATTAGTATTTAATTGGAGGTGATGTAGCTAATGTATGTCTTAAAAGTTCTTAATATTTGTGTTGTTCCTAAGGGCATTAATCATACATTATTTGTGTTAATCCCCAAAAAGAAGAATGTTATTCATGTTTCTGACTTTAGACTAATTAGTTTGTGCAATGTTATGTACAAATTAATCTCTAAAGTTATAAAAAATTGACTTAAAAGTGTTCCCCCTTCCATTATTTTGGCTACACAGTCTACCTTTGTACTATGTAGACTAATCACTGACAATGTACTAATAGCAAATAGGATCGAATGAGACTTCTTGGAGGAGATCATGTTAAGGCTGGGGTTTAAGAGCAATCTGGTTAGATTGATTATGTAGTGTGTCAAGTTTTTCTCCTTCTCTATGATGATTAATGGTATAGCTTTTGATCCTATTATGCCATCTAGAGGACTTAGGCAAGGGAATCTTCTGTCCCCTAACCTATTTTTGGCTATGCACAAAGGGCTTGATAAGTTTGTTAAGACAAGCTAATGAATTAAGAATTGTACCTAGGATCAAGCCGTGCAAGGGAGCTCCTCGAGTTAACCATCTTCTGTTTGTAGATGATTTAGTCATCTTTTGCAAGATTGATGTGGATACTTGTACAAATATTCAGCAGCTCTTAAACAAATATGAAATGACACTGGTCAAAGAATTAATAAAGCAAAAATCTCAATGTTTTTTAGTAAAAATGTTTAAGATTATGTCAGGAGGGCTATCTTATCTTTTTTTTTGGGGGGGGGGGGGGGGGGAGGGGGAGAGAGCTTAACTCAACAGTATGAAAAATATTTGAGATTGCCTCCTGTTGTAGGGAAATCAAAGACTACAGCTTTTTTTGAAATTAGAGGGAGAGTTTGGAAGAAAATGTAAGGATGGAGGGAGAAGTTTCTTTTTATAGGTGGTAGGGAATTTTTAATGAAAGCAATGACAATACCCTCCTATACAATCAGTTGCTTTAAGTTGCCAACAAGTTTATGTAAAGATCTTGAGAGGTTATGGTTCAGTTTTGGTGGGGTCAAAGAACTAAGGAGAGGAGGATTCATTGGTGCAAATGGGATCAACTTTGTGCATCAAAGACTAGAAGTGGTATAGGGTTTTAAGATTTGAAAATGTTTAATTCTGCCCTTCTTGCTAAACAGGCTTGGAGGGTTTTAACTTTTAAAGCATAAAGACTTACTACTCCCCTAGGTGTATAAAGCTAAGTATTTCCCTCATTGCTAATTTTTTTAATCAAAACTAGGCTTTAATTAACCCATCTTATGCATGGAGAGGGATATGTGAGGCTAGAAGTATCTTGTTGAGAGGTTGCCAAATGAGAATTGGGGATGAAACCAACGTTAGAATCTAGGAGGATATATGGATACTTGGACATCAAGCCTTGAAGACAGAAATGGAGCTTAGTGCAGAAACAAATCTGCCAGTAAAGGTTTCAAGCCTAATTGATAGGCAATCGAAGTGGTGGAATGTGGAGCAGGTAAGAGCCATTTTCAATCCAAACATTGCTACTGATATACTAAAGATTGTTCTAAGCCCTAGTAGGTATAAAGGTGTATGGATCTGGAGGCATAAGAGAAGTGGCATCTTTAGTGTGAAGATTGCGTATCGTTTCTTGAGTTCTATGGCATCTCATGGCTTACCAGAAATCTCAACAACCAATGAGGATAAGAAACTATGGTAGTCACTGTGGAAAATGCATATACCTTATAAGGATAAAGATTTTTGCATGGAGGGTATGTAAGAAAGGTTTACCATAAAAAAAGGATCTATTCAAAAGAAAAGTTGTGGAGTTTACTCAATGTGACTTCTGTGGCTATCAGTGTGAAGATCTCCCCCATGCTCTTATTAGTTGCCCTGATATTCTTCCTGTTTGGTCTTTTTTTTGCCAGTTATGAAGAATTTTACTCTTGTTAGATCTGTTAAAGGTTTAGCAAAGTTTATTTTACTTGATTGGGACTTATCTCAATCGAAAAGACTCTTCCTTACTGCATGGGCCTTTTGGTATAGGCGTAACAAGCTGGTTTATGAACAGTCTAAGCTTTCTTTAAAGTCTGAATTAATTATGCTTTGAGTCTATAGAATTCTATTTCATCCATCATTAAGTCGCCAGGTCTTAAACCTACTCCATGCTGGAATGCTCCTCCAACAAGTTTCTTCAAACTAAATGTCGACAAAGCTATATTTTTTTACTACCAAAAAGCAGGCGTGGGTTTTATTTTAAGAGATGAGGTCAAGTTGTGATGGTTGTTAGCAAATTAAAACAAGAGGTGGTGGAAGCTGAATCAATGGAACTATTGGCAATGTTTAAAGGATTGCAATTTAGCTTTTATTTGGGAATTAGCTTTTCATCAATGAAATTTTCTAGCAAGTTCACTTCACTCAACCTCTTGCAATTGACTGCCAAGATTAAAAATATTTAGCTCCAGAGTCATATTTCCAAAACTCAATTTTAAAACTCTACTTCTACAATTTATGAGGTGGCTAAGCAAAGTCTTCCTAAGATAACATGTGGTTGGAAGGTAGAATGAGTAGTCAATTGCATGCCAAGTACCACAAAATCTACCGGGTAGTAGAATTTGTCTACTTGAACTAAAACATCTTCCACAACACCTCTAAGAATCTTAACAGACCTATCAGCCAACTGCAATGTGATATAAGTAGATTTCAACTCACTCAACCCAAGCTGAACATAAACATTATAAGGCAATAAGTTCACACTTGAACCTAAGTCTAACAATACTTGGTTTGAACTCCCTATCGTGCCAGTTATGGTAGGGGATCCTAGGCCTTTGTATTTGGGAGGGGTGTTGGTTTGGATAATGGCATTAACCTGCTTAGTAAAAAAAGCTTTCTTTTGCACATTTAATTTTCTTTTTACGGCGCATAAATCTTTTAAAAATTTAGTATAGACAGTAATCTATTGGATAGCATCTAACATGGGTATATTAATCCTAACTAGCTTAAAAAATCTCAAGAATTTCAGCTTGTTGCTTGTCTTTGTGCAAATGAGCTAATCTTTGAGGAAAAAATGGAGGTATAGTGCTTGGAATATTTTCAGATTTTAAAGGGTCTTGTGCCTTATTTTTAGAATGAGTTTTAGAAGTATTACCATTCTTTTGTGCCTTTTGAGCGGGTATGTCAATCACCTTATCACTTCTTAAGGTTGTAATAGTCTTGACCTGCTTGACATTGGAATCTTCAACTTCATTTTGAATTTGTTGGTTTTGGCTTTGTGGATTAGGTTAAGGTTGTGCAGGAAACTCTCATTTCTATTGAACACTCAAGGTTGTGGTTAACCTTGTGATTGAACCTTGGACATCAGCGATGGCTTTGGAATTTTGATTGTTGATTGCAGCTTGGCATTGCATGAATTGCTAGAAATTAGTGGCCAGTTGCTGGACAGTGTCTTCCAAGTTCTTTTTCTGAGATGGAACCGTGTGGTTGGCATTTGAGATGGTCCTGGCTATCCTAGGGCTGTGTTGGGTGCAAAATGTGAAGGACCAACTATATTGGACACATGTACAGCAACTTCTTCACCCCTCCAATTGAAATTAGGCAATTTCTCCATTCTGAGTTGTAGCTATTGGAATAAGGACCTAAAAAAGGTTTAGCAACCATATTAACAGTATTGGATTGATCCAAAAGATTCAAATAACCTTTTTAAAAGCTGGAATGGTTGGGTAATCATTAGTTGAATGTCCTTAACTTGCGCAAATATTACAACTCATAGTAATATGGGGTACAACTTGTACCTCATTCACTTTTTCAGTTATATGGTTTCTAACTTCTTAGAAATCATAGCTAACCTAGTATTCAAATCATCTACTTTCTTCAAATTATATTCCTCCTGAAATTGCCCTCGAACTTTCAGACCTATCATAAACATCAGATGTAACCCATGATTGTGCATTTTCAACGAGATGATTAAAATACTCAAAAACTTCTTCAGGTTTTTTGTTAAAAAATTTGGTTTTCATTAATTGTCTCATTTTTTATTGCAATCCCTCATAGAAAAAGTTAATGACCCTCCAATTCTCATATATGTGGTGAGGACATGCATTTAAAATGTCTTTAAATTGTTCCCAAAATAATAAAATGTTTCCACATCCTTTTGGTAAAAATTTATGATTTGTCTTTTCAAGGCATTGGTTTTATGTATGGAATTTTTTTTATTTTGAAAAATTCAGTTTGCATTTCTTGCAAAGTCCCAATGGATCAAGCAAGATAAGAAGAAGTAGATATCACCTAGGCTGTGAAGAGATCCACAGCTTTGAAAACACCGTCTCGAAGTCCAGAAAAAACACTCTAATAACACCAATTGTCCCCAGCTTTAGCGCAAAAAACTTGACGTATTCTCAAAAGTGCTTTCAAGTATAAAAATGCCAAGCATAAGTCCATGATCGTATTCCACGGGGACAATGGGTTATCAAAGCATTTGTGAAGGTTTACTATAAAATAAAATGATGTATGTAAAATGTGATAAAAAAATGCTAAATAAAATTATTTTTGGATCTTTTTATAAATGTATAAACAATGAGCAAAATAGAAATCAATATATTCACAATAAAGGATTTCATCAAAATGGAATATATAGTTTAACTTTGAGGATCTCGAATTTGATTTGTTTGGAAAAATGAATTAAAGTGTAAACTATTTTATTACTAAAAATTAAATGATTCACAAGAGGTGTTAGCAAAACTCAGAAATAGATTTCAAAGTAATAATTGAAATTTAACAAGTCGACAAAAATAAAATAACCTTAGGTTACGGGTTCAAGCATTCTATGCTTTCATTATATACAGGATTTTCTGGATATTACCTCTCTTTTATTAACCCAATCAAGGCATTAACAAAATAAAATATGTGAATTTAAGCTTAAGGTAAAAATCTGTTGAGACCACCTATAAGTGAAATGTTCTCCCTAATTATCAACCAAAATTCATTTAACTCTTAGCTGATGAAAATCCTTGATTAACTCAAGATTTTGCTATGCTAAATGTCAACGACAAGACAAGTACTATGAGCAAGAGATTTATTAACTTTCTTTCATAAGTATTCGGTCAACAAGCAAAGCAAAGTGTGAAACTCAAACAACAGAAAATCTAGCAAATCATAGAAAACTTTACCACAACCCAAGCTACAAAATTACCCGAACATCTTCATCACAAACTACTAAAAATACTGAAATGAAAACTCTAAGAAAAGTGCGAGAATCGTCTAAGAACAGAGCAATAAATAAAATAACTAAAATAAAAACTAGCTAACCCTTTCACCCAAAAATTCCTCCTCCTTTTATAGTTGGGTTCCTCTCATTTCCTCTCTCTCCAAGCCGCAGATTCCATCGTGCATGGCCTCTCCATCTTGCATAACCCTTGCCCTTCGTGGTCCCCAATCTTCCAACTCATGGGTTGTATTTTTTAGCAAGTCCTACGTGTATTGCATTTGCTTTCTTGGGTCAAAACTTCACTTAATATTTTCGGGTTATCCCGATTTCATCAGAGAACAGACATGGGCAAGCCTCAGTTGAAACGTCACGTATTGTGGGCTTCTATCACAGGTGTCGCGGGTTGAGGTTATTCACATGGGTGAGTCCTCTATCACTTGTGTATCGCGGTTGCTTCTTTAATTTCATCACATGAGTTCACACACATGGGCTTGAGTTGCAAAGCATGGGCATGCGTCACTTAATGTACGCGTGGGCTGCTGCCTGCTATACATGGACGACTTCTATCATGTGAAAGTTGCTTATGGGCTTGAATTTGGGACGTGGGCTTCTTTAACATAAAAGGCATAGGCTGGCAGCTGTGGGTTAATGGGCTCAACTCTTGTAATGGGCCAAGATAAAAATATAAATTTAATTAAATGTTAACTAGCTCAATAAGATGAGGCCATTTATATTTAATTAGGGATAAAATGTCATTTCACATGCCAAACACAATTAATTCATATTATCTTATTAATACTCTTATTTTAACACATAATTTACCAATTATCACACCCCCCAATTGATGTTTTCTAGTCTCTAGCAAATAAAGTGAATGAAATCTTACAAAGGGGAAGCTTCCAACTACAATTCCAATAAATCAGAAAATCACATGCCATAAAATAATCATGTTGAGTTTAAGAACACTAGAAATATCTTAATCTGAAATCTAATATCAATCGAGAGATTTATACACTATTTAGTTAATTCACCAAAGAAATTAAGGGTAACAAAGTTTGCTTTCTTTTAAGTGCATGAGAAAATGGTCAGAATTCTAAGATCGACTACCAAGAGACATTAACAGTTTCAATCATAACAACTAATCTAAGATAACCACATGGTCTTACTGTAATTCAAAATCATTGTAATGGTGGCTTTTACGCTATTACACTTTAAAATGCACCTACTTTCTTATTTAGTAAGGACCCCGATAATAGACAGTCTTTTTCAATACACAAATGTAAATCATATATGATTTTTTTTTCACTTCTTTTCTTTCTTTTTATTTCTGTTTCATTTTTTTTTTCGTGACCCCTGGCTTCTCCCTTTTCTCTTTTAATTCATTTCAAATTTCATCCTAAGCCATATGGTTCATTAGAGTCTCAAACAACTGAAGTGTAAATCAACAAATAATGACCCAATATAGTCCTTCGAGACATTCCGAGCATGTATTATGTGTGTTAGCAAAACTTTTAACATCTTTCCCTTTGTTTAACAACTAAATAAAATGGATAAGTCTCCCTTTTGATCTAAACCTTATTTCACTACATTGAACATGTTCCATGACCTCAATAAATCATTTTCCAGCATGTAAAATTCAAAAACAGGAAATTTTAAACCACTTTGAACTCATTACCAAAACTCCCAGAGTGTACCAACATATGAGTAAGGAATGCAAAACAGGAAAATAAATTCTCTCATCCCAACTAGATTGTAGCATTGTCCTCAATGATGCAAGAGAAATGAAAGAATTTATATAAAGAAAACATTTAAGGAGCAAAACAACTATAAAAAGAACGAAGTAGTAAAAAAAATGAAGGAAAGAGGAAAAGAAAAATACCTGGACAACTTTGAAAAGAGTGCAGCCAAAGATTAAAAAACAAAATGAAAAACAAAAGTGTAAAAGAACAAAGTAACAATTTAAAAAATAAAGTGGGGTTAAGCAAAGGCGAAGTAGATTCACCAAGTGCAAAGTAACAAAGAACAAAGGGTTTGTTGTAGAAATATGTGCCATTCTCACTTATAATAGCCTTAGGCATGCCAAATCTATCAAAAATATTTTCTTTCAAAAATTTCAGTACTACCTTATAGTCATTTGTCTTACATGGTATGGCTTCAACCTATTTACTATCCGAGATGGGTTAATAATACCCTCATTGAGCAATTTCAACACCTCATTTTTAACTACTTCTTTCATTGTGAGATTCAACCTTCTTTGCATTTCTCTAGAAGACTTTGCATCCTCTTCTAAGTAGATCTTATGGGTACACTCCGAAGGACTTATACCTTTTTTATTTTCTAGGTCTCCAAAGGACTTATACCTTTTATATCAGCTATTGTCCACCTGTCCACCCAATGGACTTTTTATGCTTCCTAAGGACATCTAGCCATTTATCTTCTTGTTTACTAGTTAAGTGAGAAGAGATTATTGCATGGAAGGTGCTTTGTGGTCCTAAGAAAGTGTACTTCAGCTCCAATGGAAGAGGTTTGAGGTCCAAGGTTGGAGATTGCTCTTTTGAAGGTTTGAAAGTTGCTGCCAAGGGTGGAAATGGCTCAAATTTTAGCCTCCATGATGATGTAACCTGCTGACCTATTAAGGAAAAATGAGATGAGTCATAAGCATTATAAAATATTTTCAAATTTTCTTTTAATTCCTCTAAAGAATTAGTAAATTGAAAGGAAGGTGCAAAATTTTCATTAATGAGATTTTCCAGCAAGTTCACTTCATGATTTTCCTCAACTTCTTGCGGTTGCCTGTAAAGATTGAAAATATTTAGCTTTACAGTCATATTTCCAAAACTCAATTTTAAAACTCCACTTCTACAATTTATGAGAGCATTAGAGGTGGCTAAAAAAAGTCTTCCTAAGATAACAGGTGCTTGGAAGGTAGAATGAGTAATCAATTGCATGTCAAGTACCACAAAAACTATTGGGTAGTAGAATTTATCTACTTGAACTAAAACATCTTCCACAACACCTATAGAAATCTTAATAGGCCTATCGGCCAGTTGCAATGTGATAAAAGTAGATTTCAACTCACCTAACCCAAGATGAACATAAACATTATAAGACAATATATTCACACTTGAATCTAAGTCTAACAATGCTTGGCCAATTTTTGAACTCCCTATCGTGCAAGCTATGGTAAGGATATTGGGTCTTTGCATTTGAGAGGAGTGTTGGTTTGGATAATGGCACTAACATGCTCAATAAGAAAAGTTTTCTTTTGCACATTCAATTTTTTTTTTATGGTGCATAAATCTTTTACAAATTTAGCACAGGTAGGAATCTGTTGAATAGCATCTAACAGGGGTATATTAATCCTAATTTGCTTAAAAATCTCAAGAATTTTAACTTGATGCTTGTCTTTGTGCAAATGAGATAATCTTTGAGAAAAAGGTGCAGGTATAGTGCTTGGAACATTTTCAAATTTTAAAGAGTCTAGTGCCTCATTTTCATAAGGAGGTTTAGACGTATTACTATTTTTTTCTGCCATTTGAACTAGTATGTCAATCACCTTACCACTTTTCAAGGTTGTAATAGCATTGACTTGCTTGACATTGGAACCTCCAACTTCACTTTGAATTTGCTGGTTTTGGCTTTGTGGATTAGGCTGAGGTTGTGCAGGGAACTTCCATTTCTCTTGAACACTCAAGGTTGTGTTCAACCATGTGATTGAATATCGGATATCAACGATGGCTTGTAAATTTTGATTGTTGATGGCAACTTGGCTTTGCATGAATTGCTGGAAATTAGTGGTCAGCTGCTGGATAGTGTCTTCCAGGTTCTTTTTTTGAGCTAGAACCGTGTGGTTGGCATATTGAGATGGTCCTGGCTGTCCTGGAGTTGTGTAGGGTACAAAATGTGAAGGATCGGCTATGTTGGGCAAATGTACAACAGCTTGTTCACCCCTCCAACCGAAATTAGGATAATTTCTCTATTCTAAATTGTAGCTGTTGGAATAAGAACCTGAAAAAGGTTTAGCAACCATATTAACAACATTATATTAATTAAAAAAAAACCTCTTTAAAAGCTAGAATGGTTGGTCAATCATTAGTTGAATGCCCTTGATTTTTGCAAATATTATATCTCATAGTAATATGGGGTACAGCTTGTACCTCATTCACTTTTTTTAGTTCTATGGTTTCTAATTTCTTAGAAATCATAACTAACCTAGCATTCAAATCATCTATTTCCCTCAAATTATATTTTTCACCTCCTAAAATTGCCCTTGAACTTTCAGAACTATCATAAACATCATATATATCCCATGATTGTGGATTTTCAGCTAGATAATCAAAATACTCAAAAGCTTTTTTAGGTTCTTTGTTAAAAAATTCCCCGTTGCTCATGGTTTCCACGAATTGTCTCATTTGTTGCAACCTTTCATAGAAAAAGCTAATGCCTCTTCAATTCTCATATCTATGGTGAGGACATGCATTTAAAAGGTCTTTAAATCATTCCCAATAATGATAAAAATGTTTTCACATCCTTTTGGCAAAAAATCATGATTTGTCTTTTTAAAGCATTGGTTCTATGTATGGAAAAAAAATTTCGTTAAAAATTCAGTTTGCATTTCTTACTAAGTGCCAATGGATCTTGGTTTTAAAGAATTCAACCATGTCAGAGCTTTGTATTTTTAAAAAAAGGGAAACAATTTTAATCTTATGACCTTTTCAGTGCATGTTCTATCCATGAATGTGGAACATACTTCTTCAAACTCTTTTATATGCTAATAAGGGTTTTCAGATTTCATACCATGAAAGTGTGGTAGCAGTGAAATCATTCCAGGTTTAAAGTTAAAATTATTTGCATTTAAAAGTTGAATAATGCAAGATGGTGGGCTGGTCCTAACAGGCTGAAGATACTTTCTAAGTGTCCTGTTTTGATTAACCACCTCCCTCTCAGGATTTTCATTTTCATTCTCAGTCATAGTGCTATAAGTTTCAAATGATGATTCAAATGCTGAATTAAGAGAGATAGATGCACTAAAGGATGAAGTTAAAGATTATGTCCTAGCAAGTCTAAATATGATATCTCTAACCCAACCAATCATGCAATTTCAGCTCAAAAGAAAAAATAGATTGCATTAAAAAAAAAGATAAAACAAATAAAAACAAACAAGTAAGATGAGAGGAAGTATATATCACCCAAGCTATAAAGAGGTTTAGAACTCTGAAAACACATTTTCAAAATCTAGATAAATAATCTGATGACACCAATTGTCCCCGATAACGGCGCCAAAACTTGACATGTTCTCAAAAGTACTTCCAAGTGTAAATGTGTCAAGTTATATTAAGGATAAATCCAACATCATAGTCCATAGGGACAATGAGTTATCAAAGCATTTGTGAAGGTTTATTATAAAATAAAATGATGAATGTAAAATGTGATAAAAAAATGCTAAATAAAATTCTTTTTGGATTTTTTTATATATGTATAAGTAGTGAGCAAAATAGAGATTAATATATTCACAATGAAGGATTTAATCAAAATGGAATATATAGTTAAACTTTGAGGATCTCGAATTTGTGATTTGTTTTTCAGAAATGAATTAAAGTGTAAACTATTTGATTACTAAAAATTAAATGATTCATAAGAGATGTTAGCAAAACTCGAAAATAGATTTCAGAGCAGTAACTGAAATTTAATAAGTTGACAAAATAAAATAACACTTGGATTACGAGTTCAAGTATTCTATGCTTTCATCATTTACAGGGTTTTCGGGGCATTCTCTCTTTTATTGACCCAATCAAGGCATTAACAAAATAAAATATGTGAATCTAAGCTCAAGGTAAAAATTTGGCAAGACCTCCTATAAGTGAAATAATATCCATAATCATCAACAAAAATTCATTTAACTATCAGCTAATGAAAATCCTTAATTACCTCAAGATTTTGTTGTGCCTAATGTCAACAACAAAACAAGAACTAAGAGCAATAGATTTATAAACTTTCTTTTATAAGTATTCGGTCAACAAGCAAAGCAAAGTGTGAAATCCAAACAATAAAAAATCTAGCAACAATGAGAAGCATAGAAAGCTTTATCGCAACCCAAATTACGTAAATTAGCCAAACGTCTTCATCACAAACTAGTAAAAATACTGAAATGAAAACCTTAAGAAAAGTGCAAAAATTGTCTGAGAACAAAGCAGTAAATAAAAGAAATAAAATAAAAAAACTAGCTAACCCATTCACCCAAAAATTCCTCCCTTTTTTATAGTTGGATTTCTCCCGTTTCTTCTCTCTCCAAGCCGCGGATTCCATCGTGCATAGCCTCTCCATCTTGAAAAACCCTTGCCCTTCGTGGTCCCTAATCTTCTAGCTCGCAGGATACATCTTTTAGCCAGTCCTACATGTATTGCATTTGCTTTCTCAGGTCAAAACTTCACTTAATGTTTTCGGGTGGGCTTGATGTGGATGCAAATCTTAGTACATGTTTGAGATTGCGGTGATAAATATTGCTTTTAACTTAAGGCTTATAGTTTAAAACTTAATGTAATAAGCTCTACTACTAAAAAGACATTTACTGTTTGAGATCCATATGTCTAAAGTACTTTTAGAATTAATTACGATAATTTTTTAAAAATATATAGTTATCTGCAGGAGTTTTTTGATAAAAACTCCAATTTTGTGCTTATTGAAAAAGTTGATATTTAACTTTTTCAATCGACTAAATCGATTTTAATAAAATTGTCCAAACATGTCATTTTTCTTTAAAAGTGTTTTTAACTGCTTAAAAGTACTTTTAAAATCTCGAAACGCAATCTCAAACATGCTCTTAGTTGAAACGTCACAAATTGTGGGCTTCTATCAAAGGCATTGCGGGTTGGGGTTATTCACATGGGCGAGTCCTCTATCACTTGTGTATCTCAATTGCTTCTTTAATTCACATGAGATCACTCTCATGAGCTTGAGTTGCAAAGCACAAGCATGCTTCACTTCGTGAATGCATAGGTTGCTGCCTACTATACATGGATGACTTCTATCATGTAAAAGTTGCTTATGGGATTGAGTTTGGGACGTGGGCTTCTTTAACATAAAAGGCACGAATTGTAGTTGTGGGTAAATGGGCTCAACTCCTGTAATGGTCAAGATAAAAGTATAAATTTAATTTAATTGTAACCATCCCAATAAGATGAGACCAGGGGCGGACCTACTTGGGAGCTTGGGGGGCTATAGCCCCCCAAGATTTTTCAAAAAATTTATATATAATATATAAGTATATATATTTACATATATAATATTAAATTATTCCCTAAATTATAAAAAAATTAAAAATTACTCCCCAAATTTTTATTAAAATTATTCTCTCAAATGTCAATATACATATAATTTTATTCTAACTTTTGATTTTATTGAAATTCAAATTTCAACTCACTTAATCTCACAATTACTTTAACAGTCTAATTCTAAAAAAAATATGGTTATAAATTTATATAATTGTCAAAATTGATTCATTATACTTACTTATATAGTTTCACTCTAATTTGATTGTATGATTATGAGATATAGTTTGTTAAAATCTAATATCGATATATCAATAGTTATTAGAGATTTTTTACGTTTATTCTTGATCTATAATTTTTTTTAAATAAAAAAATAATATGAGCAAGTAAAAAAATTGATTTTTTTTTAAAAGAACGTAGATAATTCGAAAAGTAATACATTTAAAGAGTTCGATAACGAAAAAAATATGATATTTCTACCGAGTCCTTTTAAAATTTATATATAGCATACATTTTATCGATCGCCCCCCCAAATACAAAATCCTGGTTCCGCCCCTGGATGAGACCATTTATATTTAATTAAGGATAATATGTCATTTCACATGTCAAACACAATTAATTCATATTATCTGATTAATACTAGAGTATTTTAACACATATATCTTATTTAATCAAAGATATTTATGAATAATAATATAGCATAATTTACCAATTATCACCACGCATGGGTAATCAAGTGGCACCTTATTTAGTTAAGGAAAATGCCAATTTGCTTACCTATTTTAAATTTCCTGATACCTCATTTTGATATTTTATATATTTTAATTTGTTTTATTTAATAATTAATTAAGTCAATATTAGTATATTGATTTTTTTCATATTTCTTAAAGATATTTTAAAATGTTAAAAAAATGAGAATAAAAGAATAATTGGTCATGCGAAAAAGAAAAGAATTTGTTATTGAGATTTCCTGGGGTCGGTTCGATTGACCCTCTTACTAAAAGCAGCCCGCCACTTTCGGTGGCGGTGGGCTGCAGCTTAAGGCCGAATGTCTTTAAAATTCATCTCTATTTTATTTTTTATTGTATTTTTTATTATGTTTTTATTTTTTTATTATGTTTTTTATTATATTTTTTTCATTATATTTTTTTATTATATATATATTTTTTAATTTTTTATTGTATTTTATTTTATTTTAATATATTTATCATAAAAAAAAACAGCCCAATTTCTGTTAGACTTTTTGACACTGGGGTAGCCCAAACGACACCCAACGTCTTTCTTTATTATTTGTACAATTCGTTTATCGCAACAATTTTTCATTTAAGAGATGCTAGCGTGTTATCTGGAGCTTGCCACTAGTTAATCGAGCTTATCACTAGTTAAAAATGTTGTGTTTATTTTTTATTTATTTTTATTTTTTTAATCATTTTAAAATATTTTTAAAAAATTAAAAAAATAAAAATTTATGAGGTATCAAATTAAGTTAAAAAAAAAATACATTTTAAGTATCAAATTAAAATGTCAAATTTGATAGGCAAAGTGTCATGTCCTTTTCACATTTCCGCCAGAGCATGTCTGGCATTGTAAGTTATACTTGTTCCTGGTCCAGTTGTCCGTTATTTCTGAAAGTGAGCGACAGGATCTAAGCCCTTCCTCCTTTCTTGGCAAACTCTCTCTCTCTCTCTCTCTCTCTCTAATCTCTCTCTCTCCAAGGAAGAAACAAGACAAAAAGTCTATATCTCGTTACGATAGATCTCACTTCGTCTCAGTGGTTGCAATTTTTTGTACAATTGAAACTTCCATTTTACTGTCTCTTTCATTTCTTCTCTAATTCTCTACGCTTGCTCTCTCTCCTGTTGTTGGCATTCTGTGCGGCAAGACTACCTTGGTTTGTGCCGGTTCTGATTGGTGTTGGCTTTCATTTCTGTTATCTTGAATTTGATCTGATAGAAATCATTGACTGAAGCGCTTTGGTTTCATATTGGTTAATGTGAGATTAGACGGCTTGGTGATTCATTTTGGGTCTATGGGTATGTGAAGACTAGGGGTTTTGTGTTGAAGAGGTATTTATTGCATACTGGATAAGGGAAAAAGTTATATCTGCAATAAATCTTACTACTTGCCTTTCTTTTGGGCTATATGCTCATTTTAGCTTTCCAGTATCTTTGTGATCAAATAATAGTAAAAATGACGAATTTATTTATTTATTTTTGGTGCTTTAGCCCCGAGTCGATTACAAGAAGTACCTTCTATTGGTATATGAGCAATTATTGCGATTTTGATTCTTGCTGATTTCTTTTTCTTCTTCTTCCTTTTTTTTCTTCTTTTTTTTTTTTTAATCTGGGATTGGGGGCATACCTCAGAAGCTTTAATTCAGGGGGCTTTGAGTTCAAAAGGGTCTGCGCCAATTTGCTGGTAGATTGTGATACAACAAAATAAAGGGCGAATTGACGCCTTAATCTGATAATTAGTCTGTGAAGTCACAAGGGTTCTATTCGATTTGCTGAATTCGAGAGGTTAAAAGTTGAACCTGTAGATTTATCTACAATTCAGGCTCTGAAGTTAGAAAGGTTTGTAGGATTCCACTAAATGTTTCTGACGGCTTCGTCAATTGAGAACAGGGGTTGTGATTCTTCAGCTCCTCTGGAATGCATCTTAAATATAGTCAGGGCCCTCAAAATGGAGTCCTGCTTGTCTGCTGAAAGCGGGAGCCCACTCCCTCCTTCACCATTATCCCCTGCGGCGGTCAGGAATCGAAAGATCTTAAAGAAAAGGCCAGGCTCTCGGAAATCTTCCTTCGAGCATCGGAGGGATGAGCCGTTGCATAGAATTCCAGGGAGGATGTTCTTGAATGGGTCTAGTGAAGTGGCTTCTTTGTTTACTAAACAAGGCAAGAAAGGGACCAACCAGGATGCCATGATTGTTTGGGAGGTGATCTTTCTCATCTTCACATGCTATAAATTATATTTGGTCAATATTGTTTCTATAGTGGCATAGCAGGAAAACTATTAACAACTGTTTTTAATTGAAGAATAATATTTATTTGGTTCCATTTACAATTGCTTGATTGCTTTCTCTAGCAAATGGAACTTTAGTATAAATATCTGTAGTTTTGTTGCTAATTTATTGATCTCATATCAAGATGCATAATCTACTTCTTCAATTATTGAACTCTCATCTTATCTGTTAGCTTCCCTCACCTCAGATACATTCAGCTAGAGGAAATTCTCCCTGGTTCTTGAAAAAGTACTTCTATGAACTGTCTGCATATCCTGTAATTTTCTTTTTGCTAGGATATTATCCAGTCTTTCAGTTGCCTCACCATATCACACTTCTATGCTGGCAAATTGAAATCTCCTTTTGTTTGATGTTTCTCATCATGAGTCCGTGTATGAGGAATAAGAGATTTGCCTCAGCTTCATTTCAAAAAATTGAAGGTTGCCATAATGAAACTTTTTATTACTTATTAAAGAGAGCTACTCTGTCAATTTTATGTGTGTGAGGTTTTAGGTGGCATTTTTTCCCTTTCCTTCTTGGCCTTTTTTTTTTGGGGGGGGGGGGGGGGGGGGGAGGGGCTGTGTATTTAAGATTGGCATATATATCAGAAATCAGATGATTTCATCCTTCAATTCTTTCCAACCGTTCAACTGTATCCTCTTCGTTTGTTTCTTCCTACAATTTTAGTGTTTCTTTGTTTGTATCCTCTTCACTTATCAAAAAAATTTTATGGAGCTATTATCTGCCATGATGTTTGTTCAAAAGGATACACATGTTAGTGAAAAACCTAGGTGAGTTGAAACATCTGCGTATTCCTTTTCATTCATTTCTTCCTTTTTGTTCCTTCTATATTGTTCTCTGGTCCTTCGATTATATTATTATCCTATTATGCAATTAACTCATTATATCACTGATCAGAAAAAATACTTAGCCGTTATATGAAATCATTCATCTTCCTTTTATATCAAAAATTGGTAGCAGTATTAATATCTTTGCTTGCATGCTAAATTTTCATTCACTAACTTTCTTTAACTGAAATTTTCAGAATTATGGTTCCAGAACAGACACGATTTTTTGTGCTGTTTTTGATGGCCATGGTCCCTATGGTCACATTGCTGCAAAGAAAGTGAGAGATTCACTACCCCTGAAACTGAGTGCCCACTTGGAAGTGAACATGACTGGTGAAGATGTTCTCAAAAAGATCAGCCTTAATACTGCTAGTAGCATGAACTCGGAAGATACTCAATTCATATCTGCTGGTGAAGAATCTAGGGCCTCCGTTGATCTTCAAGAAGCAGAAAAACATCCCGAGATCTTTCAGATTCTCAAGGATTCATTTCTGAAAGCTTTCAGAGCCATGGACAGGGAACTGAGAGTGCACCCACATATTGATTGCTTCTGTAGCGGGACAACAGCAGTAACTCTGGTTAAGCAGGTTATTCTCTCATAGCAGTTAAAATATTTAAATTAAATCTGTATTTTGTGATATTTTCTTAATGCTTGTATATCCATTGCCTGCTATTTTAGGGTCAGGATCTTGTCATTGGAAATGTTGGGGACTCCAGAGCAGTATTGGGAATGAGAGGCAAAGATCATTCTCTAGTTGCAGTTCAGTTGACTGTGGATCTCAAGCCAAGTCTTCCAGGTCTCTCTCTCTCTCTCTCTGCAATAAGTTCTTCTCTACTACTTTTTTTAATCAATGTTGAATACTTTTTATTTTATTTTATTTTTTATATTTTTAATCAATGGTGAATACCTAGACACAAGGAATGTATGTCTTAGGCATAGACCAAAAGTTTATCTCTATTAAGGGTGCATTGTGGGTTAGGGGATGCTTGGGGAATGAGATAAGTTGGGAAATCTGTAAATAGTGGTGAAATGATTTGAAATATGATATTCTATGTGGTCTTGGGAAATGCGAGAAAATTTGAATAAAAATATTATAAAGTCAAAATATTGTTAGAATATAACTTTTTAATATTATTTTTGTTTTGGAACTTGAAAAAGTTGAATTGTTTTTTGTGTTTTGTTTTGAAATTTGGGAAAGTTGTAATAATTAGGTAATGATTAGATGAAAAAGTTAAAGATTGAAATGGAAAAGTGTTTGTGTTTAAATGATGTTTGGAAAGGAGATGAGATGGAGATAAGATGAGATAAGATGGGATGGTTTAGATAGGATGAAACCATCCCATCTCCCAAAAACCCCTTACTCTCCTAGATATTGTTGTAATATTGAGCTAAAGCGGTTGCAGCTACCAAAAGGCTTTCATTCTTTTGGATGAGGGAGAGCGGGCTTATATTCTTTAGCCTTTATTTTTCCTTTTTTTACTTTGAAACAATATTTTATTGTGGGAAAGATGTTGGCCTGATCCTTTTTTGAGTTTTAGTTTTTAACTAATCTTAATTAATTGGTTTTTATTTTATTTTTTCATAAATGAAGGGTAATTTTGTCATTTAAATTCATATCGAGCGTGCTTTAGAAAAACCATTAGGTTCTATTATATTTCTATCAATTGGATGGTGGGGTGTAAATTGAAAAGCAAATGGTAGTTTAGGGTACAGCATTGATGCTTTTGGTTGTCTGGAGTACATTTAGAAAAACGGGTGGTACTTTGGAGGTGCAGAATGAAATTTCTCCTATATTATATTTACATAGGGTCACATTGACAAAGCTCCTACATAACATATTTCCTTCCTTTCTCAATGCAATATTTCAGTCTCCAATATGTATCATAGGATAGTTTTGGCAATGTTATAGCTTGTACACAATCCTGTGCTAGGTAAATACACAATCTTTGTTTGAAGAAAGACTCGTATGGTCTCAAAACTAATAATTAGGGCTAAACAAGTTTTAAATTGAGTCATCAGTTTTATAGGAGTTATAAATCCTCTGAGAACAGTTTAAACCCTACATTATCCCACTCATTCCCATTCCATGACCACTCCTAGGAAAGTCAATACCGAGAAAGGAATACAGATGGCTCTTGTTTTATTTGCCTTTTCTTTTTCCTCATCTAGTTTCTTTTAGTCTTGTAATACTATAATTAGGTGGTTAGCGATGGGGTCAACTAGGATTGTGATTATTGATCATAAATGTTTCGAGTTTAAGAGGGAGAGAGATAAGGGGTGGAAGATCATAGAAAGTAGCCCTCGTGTGGTGAAACATGTGTTCTTTGATCCTGAAGCTCTAGCATGGCTGACTGCCATGGTGAAGGAGGGAGGGCATTGCTTCTGTGGGTGCCCCAAATTTTCTCAAGTCGCATAGAAGAGGAACTTCTGTGTTGGTGTTGCAGAGGCGGCATAACTCGTTTGGGAGGTTCTTCTCCCTCTTAGAGTTTAGCTCTGAAAGGCGACGGGGCACTATAATGATTCTGGAAGGGAGATTAGGTGTAGGGTGGAGAAATTTCCATGAAACTTTAATGGAGATAGTGGCAGACTCTGTTTCGGGAGTTTCACAGATGAGAAACAGAGGAACAACTTCTCCAATGGTGCAGGTGCAGGTGCCGAAACCACCGGCATGGTCATTTAGGTCATACAAGGAAGCTCTGAAGCAGGCAAACGACGCTCGAAGGAAGCCTGCAACTTTGGGAGGCTCTGAACAGAGTGAAAAGACATGCTCTGTTGTCCTTGGAGAAGAAGAGATCAGTATTGCTGGCCTTAATAAGGAAAGAATCCTGGGGGTAATCGTCGAGATGGAACATCAGTTAGATTTTGCGAATCACAATTTAGTCTGGTCGAAATGGTGCGTTGAGGACTTAATTGTAAAGGAAATGGACCTGGGTCTGGGCCTAGGGGAGATGAGAGACCAATCTAATAGCTTGGGGAAGGGGAAGAAAATTATATCGGGCCGGGATGGTTACGTTGAGGACTTTGGGCTCGAGCCCAAATCGAAGGAGATGCAGCATCCCAATTTCGCAGTTGGGCCTATCTTCGTGCAAGAGATCGAGGTTCACAATGATGGGCCTCCGGAGACTCAGCAACCGGATTTAGATATGTCGACGGTGGGCCAGAGTTCTCCGGTGGTAGATACTCTGTCGGCGTCGTCGCGGGGGTAGGTGATTGAAGAGACCGATGCGCCGTTAGTGCCGGAAAGAGCAGAGAGTCCAGAAATTGCCGGAATGTGCCGGATTGACTCACTGACGACTGAACAAACAGTGCTGATGAAGGCTAACGAAGACTCTGGTGCCAGTCAGTCACTTCCAGAAACGATGGAACTTATCAGTGAGCAGATGGAAGCACCGACAACCCTTTTTCAGAGCGATCCCACTTTAACGGCGACGCAGGTGGTTTTTTGAGAGGGCCCTATAACGCCGGTAGCTTCTGGGTTTTTCAATATGCTCCTTGTTTCGACTTCTAGACTGGGTAGTGAGACCGAATGTGGGGAAGGAGCACTAGTTTTATTTGAGTTCGAAAATCCCACTCCTCTTGACTCTCTCAACCTTAAGGAATCTAGTTAGGTTATCCAGACAGCATGGAGAATAAAAATTATCATTGGTATTTCCTACATGGTTTTGAAGCTAAATTCTTGGCACTCCTCACAGCTGCTGAGAATGCTCATGATCTGTCCAAATCTGAACAGTCCATTCACTCGGCAAAGAAGAAGGATCGTGAATTGAAGAGACTCACTTGGGACATGAATGATGATGGGGGAGATAAGAGCTCTATTCGGGAGTGAGTTAAAGGAAGGGGCAAGACAGTTGGTCGATGAAGCCAAAAATTATTTCATGGAATGTGAGGGGGTTGCATGACTTTAACAAGCGGCTCCAAGTGAGGAATCTACTTAGACAATGGAATGGAGATGTTATTTGTTACAGAAAACCAAGTCAGAATCTATAAATACCCAACTAGTTTGTAGTCTATGGAGAGGACAACAAGTTGGGTGGTTTTACCTCCCAGCAAGAGGCGCCTTTAGGGGCATCTTAATAATGTTTGACACAAGGGTAGTTGAAAGGGTGGAGGAGTGTGTGGATGATTTTATTGTTGCATGTTCCTTAGTGAACTTGGTAGATGGCTTTAAGTGGGCTTTCGCTGGTGTCTATGGACCTAATCTGGATCTAGAAAGAAGACTTTTGTAGGATGAGTTGGCTAGTTTTCTTAGCTGGTGGGAGCTATCCAATTGTATTGGGGGTGACTTCAATATAACTCGCTTCCCAAGTGAAAGGTCCGGTGTCACTCATATCTTTAGGCCTATGATAGAGTTTTCTAATTTCATTGCAGAACAGGAACTTATGGACATCCCTTTAATGGGAGGTACCTTCACGTGGTCTAACAATTGTGACTGCCCTTCCTGGTCACGGATTGATAAATTCCTGCTATCCTCTGAGTGGGAATCACACTATCCAGATGTAGTGCAAAGAAAATTACCCCGTTTATGTTTTGACCACTTCCCTATCATTCTAGATAGTGGAGGGATCCAAGTTGGTAGAAGGTATTTTAAATTTGAAAATATGTGGCTTAAATCTGATGGTTTTGTTGACAGAGTTAGAGCTTGGTGGACCTCATATAACTTTGAAGGTCATCCTAGCTACATTATGGCAAAGAAATTAAAAACTTTAAAGCAAGATTTGAAGCAATGGAACGAACAATTCTTTGGCAACGTATACCAACATAGACACTCTCTTTTAGATGAGCTTCAGGCAATGGAGGGCAAAGAGGAAGCTAGAACTCTTACGGAAACAGAGACAACTTGTAAGCATCAGGTACTTGTGGAACTTGAAAGAGTTACTCTGTTGGAAGAAATATCATGGTGTCAGAAATCAAGAGCACTCTGGCTTAAAGAAGGGAATAAGTGCACTAAATTTTTCCATAGGGTGGCTAATTTTCACAAGAGGCACAACACATTAGACACATTGATGGTAAATGGGGTAGCTTCAATAGATCAGCCAGTTATAAAGAATCATCTGGAACAGTATTATCAACAACTTTTTTTTCTGAAGAGCATAGTTGGCAACCAACGGTGGATGGCTTATCTTTCTCAGTCTTAGATCCTCAGACTATAGGCTGGCTAGAAAGGCCATTCTTGGAAGAGGAGGTATACAAATTAATAAGAGGTATGACTAGTGACAAAGCCCCTGGGCCTGACTGTTTTACTCTGGATTTTTTTCAAACCTGTTGGGAGGTGATCAAGGAGGACCTCATGCAAGTTTTTTATGACTTTCATGCCAATGCTAGATTTGAAAAGAGCATTAATTTTACATTTTTAGCTCTCATCCCTAAAAAGATGGGGTCTTTGGAAGCTAGGGACTATCGTCCATTAGTCTTGTGAATGGGGTGTACAAGATCCTTCCAAAGTGCTTGCAAATAGATTGAGTATGGTGGTGGACAAGCTTATATTGAAACCCTAGAATGCCTTTGTAAAAGGTAGATAAATCCTAGATTCGGTGCTCATTGACAATGAAATTGTGGACGGTCACCTCAAATTTAGGGAACCTGGTTTGATTTGCAAATTGGACATGGAAAAAGCCTATGACCATGTTAACTGGCGATTCTTGCTAGATCTTCTTTCAAGATGTGGTTTTGGAAACAAATGGTTGAAATGGGTAGAATTCTGTATCTCTTCAGTTCAGTTCTCTATCTTGGTAAATGGTTTGCCAGTGGGTTTCTTCAATTCCTCTCGTGGTTTGAGACAGGGAGACCCTTTATCTCCGCTTCTCTTTCTATTTATTATGGAAGCCCTAAGCAAAATGATTGAGAGATTGGTGGATGTGGGATTTCTTCATGGCTTTCCGGTTGGGAATGGAGCCCTTTCCATCTCCCATCTTTTATTTGTTGATGACACGCTTATTTTTTGTGGTGCACACCCCGGACACATTCAAGTCTTGAGGGGGCTTCTACTTTGCTTCAAAGTCTCATCAGATCTAAGAGTCAATCTTTCAAAGTCTACATTAGTGCGGCAGTGCCAGTGGGGGTTGTTCAGGATGCAGAATTTTTGGCTACCTTCTTGGGTTGTCAGGTATCTTCTTTACCCCTCATCTACCTTGGTCTACCATTAGGAGCTCCTTTTAAATCTGAAAGGATTAGAAATTGGGTGATTGAAAAGGTAGAGCGTAGATTGGCCACTTGGAAGAGGTTATATTTATCTAAAGGGGGAAAACTGGCGCTGATTAAAAGCACTCTCTCAAATCTCCCCACCTATTATCTATCTCTCTTCCCGCTTCCCAAAAAGGTAGCCAATCGCATTGAGAAAATACAAAGAGACTTCTTGTGAAGTGGAATGGGGGAGGAGTTCAAATATCATTTGGTCAATTGGCCAACTGTGTGCACATCAATATCTGGGGGAGGCTTGGGGATTCGTCATTTGGTGAAATTCAATCAAGCTCTCTTAGGTAAATGGTTGTAGAGGTACCAAAATGAAGGGGAGGCACTTTGGAAGTCGGTAATAGATTCAAAATATGAAGTGTCCTGGGGTGGTTGGTGTTCGAATGAGGTCTAAGGCATACATGGGGTGGATTTGTGGAAGTTCATTAGGAAACAATGGGAGTCTTTTAGAGATCAAAAATATCTTGTGGTAGGGGATGGCTCACAGGTCAGATTTTGGCATGACAATTGGTTTGGAGGCATAACTAGCCTCAAAGACTCATTCCCTATTATCTTTGACATCGCAAGAGACAAGGATGCATCGATTGCAGAGTTTGTGGTCCTTTCAAATGGCACCCCTTAATGGAATATTGAGTTTGTGAGGGATGCCCAAGATTGGGAGATGGAAAATATTTTGGAGTTTTTAGCGTCATTATACTCATTCAACATTCCTGGTGGCACAAGCGATAAGTTGCAATTGAGACACTCCAAGAAAGGTTTTTTTTCAATTAGTTCTTACTATCAAGCCTTTTCTACTCCCGGATTACCAAGATTCCCTTGGAAGAGTATTTAGCAGACGAAGGCGCCATCGAGAGCTGTTTTTTTTTGTGTGTCCAGCAACTCTGGACAAGATCCTTACTATAGACAACTAGAGGAAACGCCGTATAGTTGTGATAGATTGGTGTTGTATGTGCAAAAAATACGGGGAATGAATAGATTATTTATTTCTCCATTGCGAGGTGGCCAAGAAATTGTGGGATGAGTTTTTTATAAGACTTGGCTTATCATGGGTCATGCCTCTTCACTTGAGGGATTTTCTAGCAAGTTGGAGAGGTCTCCAAGGCAACCCGTTAGGTGGCGACTATATAGCGTATGGTTCTTATTTGTATGTGTTGGTGCATATGGAGAGAGGAAATGCAAGGAACTTCGAAGATTGTGAGAGAACTTTGGAGGAATTAAAACTTCTCTTCTATAAGACTTTGCTTTCTTGGGCGGGATCTATCGCTTGTACGGACTTAGTATCCATGAACTTCTTTCTTCTTTGTAACACTAGCTAAGTTTTCTCAAGTATACCTCCGGTATACCTGGGCTTAGCCTTTTTCTATTAATGAAATCCTTTTGAATACCTATAAAAAAAAAATTGAGTCATCAGTTTGTGAGTAATAGATATTTAAAGGTGCAGGGGCATGCTTTATTTTGTTCTCATCTTGTCATCAATTTCCTTTCCTTTTTCTCCTGTCCCATTCTGTTTTTAATATATGGAATGACAGTGCTTTAGTAACAAGAAGTATCCCAGCATGTTATGGAAGAATAAATTATTTAAATGTTAACACACTTGCTCAGTTGACATATTCCTAAACCTTGTTGCCATGTTTACACATAATCTTCAATGACATTGGTCACATCTGTCATTTTCTAGCAGTACATGTTTGGTGCAATTGGTAAGGGCAGCGAAGTACTTATATTAGGCCTGTCATAACGGATGAAGGAAATAGTAGGTGAAGTAGAATTTGTTAGGAGTACTGAAGGATGTTGAAGCACATGGAAAAGATCTTTTCTATAGAAAGCAAAGAGAAAATTTAGCATTATTCCTCGTGTTGACTACACAAGTGATGTATGTAATGGACCTAATGGCGCATACTCTTAAATTTGTGAATCAGACCAGTGAGTGGCCTAAAGCTTGGGCTCGGAGCAGGTGGCAGAAAATCCTAAATCCCTTTAACTAGTAAGATATATTAGGTAGTTGGATTAGTGCGGTGGTTGGCAAGAGAAAACCAGCCGGCATTGGGTTTGGATGATGACGTAGTGTCAATGAATTGAGCAATCTCATAGGTTAATAGACATATTGGTTTTATAGGTAGCGGACTTCCTTGATGTAGCGTTTCCATTTACCTTTGTTCATGAATTGAAAATACGAATGAAGCCCTCTTGTGATCCATTGTAGTCATGCTTGGTTGCTTCTTTTTACCATCACATCTGTTTGTCTGCCTTTTCATTTTTGTCAACGTTTTGCTAAAGTCTTTCTGTTTTTATTATCCTTTACAGAGGAAGCGGATAGAATCCGGAAGTGCAGAGGGCGCATTTTTGCTCTTCAGGATGAACCTGAGGTTGCTCGTGTCTGGCTGCCAAATAATAACTCCCCTGGCCTTGCCATGGCTCGTGCATTTGGAGATTTCTGCCTAAAAGATTTTGGTCTGATCTCTGTGCCCGATATATCTCATAGGCACATCACCGAGAAGGATGAATTTATCGTCTTGGCTACAGATGGGGTAAGGATAGCCAACCAAAGACAGATAACAAAACCATATTGTTTCTGTTTCTGTGTGACATTACTCATTATGTACTTGTGAACAAAACTAAGTTTGCTTTACATTTTTTTTTTCCTGCAGGTTTGGGATGTGCTATCGAATAAAGAAGTGGTAGACATTGTCGCATCGGCCCCAGCACGTTCCTCTGCAGCTCAGTTCCTTGTTGAGTCAGCAATTCAAGCTTGGAGATATAGGTATCCAACTTCTAAAATCGATGACTGTGCTGTAGTTTGCCTCTTCCTCGACACAAACAGGACGTCTGCTGCTTCTAATACCAAGTTGAAAGAGCAACTTACTTTTGTGGATCAGGCTGAGGTTTGCAGTGAGAAAGAGGAGCTCTCCAACCCAACAACTTCGGATTGTATAGGAACAATCCAAACTGGAAATGAAACTCTGGAAAAGGATGCAATGAAAAGGCCTTAAAGCCTAAAGGAGGAAGAAATACATAATAGACGCTGGAAAAGAGCGGTCTGCTCTTTAGAAGATTGTGACCTTTTTTCCTTGTTATTGTTTAGTTTTTAATTTTCTATAGAAAGGTAAAAAGATTTAAAGGGTCATTGATGTTACATCCGGAAAGGGGCGCCCGGCTTTATTAGCGTGTCTGGGAAAGTTTCCTCTGTCTCTTTCGGGTGGAATTGGAAGTTTGTTAAAAAAATCCATCTATACACCTTTTTTCTTTCAATTTTTTTTTGTAACAATACAACGATTTGTTGGTTATTCTAATGTTGATAATAATTCTGTGGCATCCTCTTTGTTGTGCAATTTGAGTGGTCTGCTGTTCGAGATGCCTTCTTGGATCATGTTCTGATGTAGACATGCAGCAGCATGCCTCATTGCCATATTTTTTTACTCAGTGCATTTGCTGGAAAATATGTTTTCTTTCTTGTTTGTGCCTTGAATCAGTCGGCCAAAAAGACACTTTTTCAAGTGCAAATTTGATACACAAAACAGATGGAACGAGCAAATCGTTAAGACATGAAAGGTTGGCAGTAGGAGGCTGTGATGTTGGCCTAGGCCTACCATTTCTACGTAATCTAATGTGGCCAAAAACCAGAGTTCCCTACCAAATTCTAAATTGTTATTTCTTCTTGGATGATTGGTCTTTCCCAGCTGGGTATCCAATATCAAGTTGACACGAGGGAATTGGGGAAGTTGATTTTCTGTCCCGCTATTTAGTTCTGAAAATTTTTATTTGTAGACGATTTGTGTACCTTTTGCATACACATATATAAATATAATTTTTATCCATCTTCTAATTTAATTATTTGTATTTTTTAATTTTTGTTTCCCACTAATTATAATTTTGTCTATTTTTTAATATTTCGGTTGATATGATATTATTGTCACGTCACCAATTTTATAAAAGGTAGGCAAGACTGTGTACCACTAGCATTATTCTTTAATTTTATACAGGGTGACAATATTTGATATTTTCACATGTTATGATCTCTTTCATATGGTGCTAGTTGGACTCATAAAAGTGATCAATTGATTTTATTTTTTTGTTTTTTGTACTTAATGGTTAAAGATGTGAATATTAATAAAGTACTATCTTTTTCTATTCTTTAAAAATATTTAAAGATATATAAAAAAAAAATTATTACAGAAAAAGAAGAAAAAAAAAATAAAAAAGTGTATTTGTACTTATCGGTCGAATTCTTCTGTTAAATCCTCGGTCCTTATAGCACGGTCCTATCAATTATTTCCAGCCTTCTGTCAACTGGTTAAGTAGTTGGACTTTGAAACCTGAGCATAAAGAGGGGGTATGCACTTTGAAACTAAGAAATATCGTTGAAAGAACTGAGGTCGTGGAAGTGAACATGCAAAGGAATGCACTAGAATTGCTAAGGCGACCAAAATGCCTACCTATGTAGCCAAGAGAAATGATTAGGAGCCCAACTGACGCTACTCGTCATGTCAAGGCCAATAAGGTTAGAACTTAGAGAGCGCATTCAACGTATGATGTCTCCAAAAGAAATACTTAAAATTACAAAAAATAGAAAAATAAAATAGAAAAATAAAAACTTCGGAAAGCTAAAACCAAAATATTTGTAATTAAAAAAAAAACACACATGAAGCTTTTTTGAAATTATTAGTAGACAGTAAGGTAAGAGCAAAATTTTGAATTCCGTTCCGGTGATCGTTCTAGTTGAGATACTGAAATGAAATATTTCGATATCGGTCTGTTTCGGTGTGCTATTTCGGGATTAATTATATATTATAATAAATATATATATATATATATAAACTAACAACTAATAGAATAAAAACATATATATGTAAGTGTGTACCATATATATTTATACATATTAGAATAATTGAAAATTTATAAAATGATTGGAAGTTGAAAAAATACAAATTTGAGTTGAGATACAAAAATAAATAAATAGATAAAATATTAAAAATAATGATATTTAAAAAAATACATATTTAAAATTACAAAGTATATAAATATATTTTATATTCTAAAATTAATTAAATACTATCTAAATTTAAAATTTTTAAAAAAATATCATTCAAACACAAAAAAATTATAAAAATAATCTAAACCGGAATAAGGACCGGAATGGCTGGAATTTGGACCGGAACGGCCGAAATTTATCTGGAATAACCGGAAAGGGCCGAAATTTGGACCGAAACGGAATAAGGAGGTATAGTGTTCCGGTTGAGGTACTGGAATGGAACATTCCGACCGAAACGGAATAGAATTCAAAACTATAAGTAAGAGTCCTTAATGCAAGGTGCCCATAAGGCATAAGTTATGCGAACCTACAAGTGGCAGCCACGACCACGTGAGAATCTTTTCTCCCACAAGGGCACCCAACACTTTATTACGAATTATTATATTCTTAAATCGATGTGTATATGTTGTAGAGATTGTCTACATCATTTAAATAATAAATTTTAAAAAAATAATAATTTGTAAAATCCAAAATTTGAAAATTTTATTTTGTAAATCAAATTATATCATATAAGTTCTTTATTAAATGAGGATTGATATATCTACAAAGAAAATACACAAAATAATCTTACAAATTAATAAAATTTTATGTGACTTATATAATAAAAGTAACTTTATAATCTAACAAATTACATAAAGTCACATCAATTTATAAAATTATTTTTGTGTAATCTATTCGTGACTAAAATATTTTCTCTATTATTCTTATTTAAATTATTCTATTTTTTTTTAATTTCTGATTATATTTTCATTTTATTCTTTTTACTTTTTCATTTTGTATGTATATCTTCAATTTTTACCGAGACTTTGTCCAATAAAGAAAAGTCTTACAAAAAGAATGCTTACATACGCTAGTGACGTCACATTACGGTAACGTAATAATTTCATTTTCAGATTTCAACAGCTTCTATCAATAACTTAACAAGAAGTGGTAGGAACGGCGTTGGTAAGAGCACTAGAAACAAAGCACGAGCCCCAAATTGAAGCGGAGCATACATTTTTAATATCGATACATACCCACAAAATCCTTAGAATTAAAAAGAAAATGTTAAAAGATAAGCTTATAATTCATTTAACCTATTAACTCCACTTGCAAAGGCTCACCTAAAACACGATTTTATAATTGTGCTTAGCTCTTGGTAAATAAAGTGTTTTGACCTGTGTTTGAAACCATTCTCAGATATTCTCAGGCTACTTCACTACAATTCACAAAAATACTCAAATTGTCAGTTTGTCACTATTTATTATTATTACAGTATTTACAACTATTTGCAGATGATTTAAGATTACTCTTAGCATCCAGTGCTTATGCACGTTTTAAGCAACAAGAATACGGAGAAACCAAATTGTCACATAATTTGCCCTAATTATGGACAATCTTGGCTAATAATTTTCCCTAATTATGGACAATCTTGGCTAATATAGGCACAACAATTGAGAATCTCCCTTAATATGGTATAGCATAAACTGTTATTACATACCATATAACCGTCAAGTGTAATTGTTTATTAAAAGTGGTAAACCATAAGGGTTTATCATATCTTCAACCGGCACGCCAAAGTACAATGACAGGAAAAAAAAAAAAACATAATTTGGAACTTAATGAGTTCATATCTCAGAAAGTGGATGGAAAGTAGATGGTAGGATAAAAGCTACCACATTTGCAACATCAGGGGCACTATTCCTCTTCTTCAGCCTCCTCCAGCCATTTCACAAAGGGTTCCAGGGCCTTCACAAATGTTTGTCTGTTGCATTTTCCAACACAAAAGTTAGTTGCAAGAAAAATGAAATAGATGCAGAAGGAATCAGAATACACATCAAACAACACCCAACGGAATTTTATACACATCGTCCCAACAAAATAGGTGTTCATGGCGTACTAGAAATGACCCATTATACCAAATTCTGCCTATGTAATGTTATCTCATATCCATATCCTGTACAACGAAGAGGCAATTCTAGAAGACAAAAAAAAATAACAATGGGAAGAAGAAACCTGAATGGGACCACAATAAAAATATATCTTGAGTCGACATAATGGGAGCCAATCTCCAACTAACTCCTATTAACTAGAAAAAAAATTAGGTCTCATTTGGATAGTGAGATGAGATGATTTTCAATAATAATTAAACAATTGAATAAACTATTGTTAAAATATTATTATTGTTTTGGGATTTAAAAAAGTTTGATTGTTTATTATATTTGTGTGTGAATTTAAAAAAGTTGTAATGATGAAATAAGAGAAAACACTTTCACCATCCAAATGGGGCCTTCAAAGTCCCACATTTCAAATATCCTGGCAGTGGAAATTGAATAAATTGCATACCTGCCCTTTGGGTTTGTTCCTTTACGGAACCAGAACAGAATGGTGTCTTCAGTAAGCACATCCTGTTCATAAAGAGACCTCACAATCTCAGGGAACAGCTTCATGAGCTTAGTATCCTCATAGCATTGCATCTGAACTTTGTACAGGAGTTCCAGCTCAAGTTTCCCATTTATGCAGAAAGTATTCAACAGTTTCGCCCATGTTTTCACCTGTATCAGAAAAGACACACCTCCACCATCTATTTAAAGCCATCATTTTCCTCAAAGGATATAAGAAACCTAACAATCTATTTGTTTACACATACAAGCACTCTCAAAAGGTTTCTTGAAAAACAGTTGACTTTCTCAATATTCATACAACCCAATTTTACTGCAGATGCAATTAGTGGTATCTGCATTAGCAGAAAGCACCACTCTCAAGATGGTTATGCATTTAAATGACATAACAAGTGACAGCTAAATTTGTATAAAATTTAAGTCAATGAAATAACAAGTGACAGCTAAATTTGTATAAAATTTAAGTCACTGATGTGATATGATGTGACTTGCAGAATCAACTTCAGGAAAAAGGTTTGATTGATCCTCTTCTTTTTCCCTCTTTCGAATGGTGAGATTTACCGTGATCAATAAACTAAAACCTAATATGAGAGCACAGGCATGAGGTACAATGTAATGAAAGCAGAAGGGGAAAATAAATAAGAGAGAGAAAAAAAAACCATTGCCCGTGTTTGGCATGCCAATTCTAACAAAATTTCTCCAAAGATGAATACAATCTTTTTCTGGATCCACTGGGAATCCGCAATAAATACAGCAGTGAGATTGTCACAAATATGAGGTTGAAAGAACATGATAATACTGGCAAAGCAAATCAAAAGTAACCCATATTCCAAGATCATATAAAGATTCACAGTTGAACTAGCACAAACACTATTTTAAAACTGCAAGTTTTGTTATATAACTCAAGGTTGGCAGATTTGGAAGGGGCAGAACAAAAGCTGAAAATCCAAAGAGGATTAGGGACCTTGCTACTTATCTTTATAATTAAAAAATTCATCCACATCACGAGAAACACCCATAACATTCCATAAACCACTTTGGGCAACTTAGAAATTCACTAATTTTTACTATCTAACTGAAGACAACACCAATAAACAAAAACTCAGCATATTCAAACAAAAATCCTAATAACTAGGATAGTTTCACCAAGTCATTGACTCCTATACTGACTCTGGCCTGCATACTCATCCTCATCGATATGACATTTTAAAAGGATTTTTTTATGAGTTGGGACATTTTAGAACATAAAAATAAAATTGAGTTGAATACATAGTTGTTAACATCCTACGTCTTTAAAAAGCATCAATAAAACATTTTAGAAAAATCATAAAAAAAAAACATTTTTCTTTGAAACTTTTGGTCAGCACACATTTACACTATGACAGAGTTAGCGGCCACAAGGAGCCAGACTCCATCTCACTGCAGTATGAGTTGTGTCATACTTGAGAAATGGACATTAATCGATAAATAGTGGTGCCCTTGGGTAGGCCAATCTCCACGGACCATACATTGATGGTTGCCTGGTTGCCTATGCCTTTATAACACAAACCTTTAAAACACAAACATTTTTTGAACTTTTATAGCATGAAGACATTCATTACATATAATATAGCATGAGCATCACAGTAAAAAAGCATTTGCAAAAACCTTGCTTCATTAAATATCACATAATAGATCATGAGGAGGGGCTTACAGGAAAAGGCTAGTAATACATCATATAACTTGAAGTTCATTTCAGAACAGCATTTCAACTTTGAACAACAAGGGCATGATCCTTGCTTCCTTAGCTTCACGAAACTTCAACACTTAGCAATCTAGAATTCTTAGCTATGCACAAAGGGAAGAGCTAAGTAAAAGAATCTGCCCACTTGAATTACATGCATAAGAATTAAGTTCTAGCACACCCCCATGGCTTTTTCAGATTCCACAAAACATAGAACATTTAGTAATCATATTCAAATACTTGGTAGTAACCAGATTCATAACAGAACCTCGAATTTTTATGGAATCTTGATGATAGACTCACCTTTAACTTAACTATAGGTTGCACAGTGATTTGCAGCCTCTAGCATTCTCTTTTAGGGTGGTTTGATTTAGCGCAATGGATATAGCAATAGAGCTGGACAGATTCAATGGAACAGAAATCTCAGTTTGTCTTTAAAGGGATTGAAGAGAAGTTGATAAAAATCACTAATTTTCCTTACTCTTATAGTGATAGCAAGAGGGAAAGACTGTAGTTTAAGATTTGCAACAAGGACTTCAAACCTGGACATAATTACTAAAAAAACATGCAGATCTGTTTCTGAGGGAGTTTAGAAGGAAAAACTGGGGAAAAGCAAATGAATTTTTCTTGGCACCATTACAATTGTGAAAGTGAGTTCCAATCATTTTTCTTTATTTTTTGGCCTGGGATTTGAGAATAGAGGGCTGACAGCACCTTCTGCAAACCTTGGCTTGACTTTGGGTGAAAGCTTGAAGAAAATAGGTTGTTATAGGAGCAATAGATCTAGCAGTGTGTAATGACCCAAAGAAAGCCAAAGCCATATTTGGACCTATAATCCTAAGAGTAGACGATGTTATAATTGGAGCCTTTTAGAATAATCATAGAGTGCAAGAACTTCTTCCGCTCAAGTAATGTTGGATCCTATTCACCACCTTCCCATACTCACTCAATACGGGGTATCACAATCTCTCTCCTTAAATCGATAACAGTCAAGCCAGTCCACCATAGTCAGCACATCTTAGACCAACACTTCTAGTTGGGATTAGCTCTGACACTATCTATAACAACCCAAGGAAGTCTCAAACCACAAATAGGCCCAAACTCCAAAAAGATTGGTCAATGTTACAATTAGGCCCCATCTCATCTCATTTCAATATCCAAACACCAAAAACACAAACACTTTTCAATATTTTAACCATAATATTTTTATTCAACTTTTTCTTTCTAACTCATCTCATCTCAACTAAAACATCTCATTACTATTTACAAATCATTTCAACTCAATATCCGAATAAGGCCTTAGAGTTCCTTGGAATAATGATAAAAAGCAAGAGTTTCTCCCACCCAAGCAATGAGGGATGTCATTCATCACCTTCCAATACTCACTTAGTATGGGGTATCACACACAGAGTTTATAAGGTGTTTGGAAAAAACATATTTGTTTTTTTATAAGTAAAAACGTGGAGTGCAACACGAGAACTTAGAAAAAAACATTAATTTATTTTTCTTTTATTATGTAACCATGGAAGGGGGTGCTCCCAAAGCTATCTAGACTATTGGCAGTACTTATATTGGTTTTGAGGCCCTGATGTCCCTTTCATAAAGCTGAAAAACTGAGAGGAAATGGTTGCATGATAACTAATATTTAATTAATATTTAATTACTCCAACTTTTTAAGAAGTAGGACTCTAAGACTCCTAACAGCTAAGAATCACACTTGTGGCTCAAATCTATCTCAACCAGATCTGTTCTCCCTCCTAAATAGAGCTGGTTTTATCCACCAAAGAACTATTTGCTTTAACTTTCTTTAGGCAGCCCTTATTCCATTTATAAAGTAATTTTCCTCTATTTTACCATCACAAAGTAGTTTTACTAATTTGCTGAAATTAACAAACAATTCACAATGAATCTGTTGACACCTATGTCAAAAAGATACTTTCTAAAAGTTAAATTCTAGATTTAATAGGAAACGCTAGGTTTGCAGGTGTGACAAAATCAATCTTGCATTTTCCTTCAACCCTTTCCCATCCTCCCTGCCAATCACACTCTACATTTATTTATTCCACACATGTAAGTCAGTTTATATCAAATTAAGGAAAACCCACAAAACTAGTCAATTACCCAAAATAAATAAATATACCTGGCGTAGAGCTGCATTAGCATTTTGTTGCTGGTTCTTTCCAGACCACTGAACGGCATCCATTATGACATCCCACAGAATCCTCACAATATCAGTGTCTGGCAATTTAGCATCTTTAACACGCAGCTTTGCTGTTTCGATGACTTCAGATATATCAGCCTCCTCCGTTAACTGGGTTGTTAAAACAGTTTTCATTTCCTTAAGCTTCACTTCAAATATTTTCTTATCATTGTATTTGACCAAGGATACCAGCCCTTCTTTGCTAAAATGTCAGCAATAACAGACAGATCAGTTCCAAATTACGTGTTAAGCAGACAACAAGAGTGCTGAAAAAGGGGAAGACAGAAAAAAAAATAAGAAAAGGACTGAAGTGATACCAACTCAGAGAAATATATAAAAGAAATATTCGCTCTAGCAACTAAAACATCTACTTTGTATATCAGAGGACAGAAAGCATCCAAAATAGCCACTCATGCTGGCGAGATCCATGCAAGAAACAATATAATGGTGGGTCTGTAGTTAGGAGAGAGGGAACAGTATCTTAAAAGCCATATGTAACTACATTTCCACAAGAAAATGGCAAAAACTCACGTGAAATGCTCCGAGAAACCCTCAGCAGATCGTTTTGCAGATGGCAAAAAGTCCAGCAGATTGTCTTCCACTTTACCCCTCTTCAGTATGGATATCAAATCATCGAGGTTGTTATCAATCAGGTATTCCTTAAAGAAGTCAGTTATAAAAGAAAGAACTAGCCCTTTTGCCACAAGGTTATCCTTGAGCAGTGGCTGGAACACAGTCTCCGGAGGAAGACCTGATAGCTTCTGAGAGAAAGCAAGTGCCGTGAAAATTGCCAGCTTCTTCCTCTCATTTTCTTCGAAAAGCTCCAAGGACTGCAGAAATCTCCGCATGACATTTTCAAGACTTTTTATGAGGAATGGCTTCCGCCTTAAAATTTTCTGTATGTAGATAACAGAAGGTAAGATGGCTTCACGTTTAGGCTCAGAATCTATTATAGAGTAAGGATGACGCTCCCCCTCATCAGGTTTGGTAGTTCCAGGTTGTGTGCGCCCCCCTATGAAAACAACCTGCAGTTCCCAACAAGTTGGATCATTTTGACACTTAATTGTTAAGAAGTGAAAAATAATCAAGTGATACAAACTACTAAATATGAACAAGTAAATAAATATAACTTTTGGCAACCAACCATATGTAAGAGGAAGACACCAAATGCAATATTTTTTTTTCCTTGAAGAAATAGATAAAGGGTGTGTTAAACTTAACCTAAGACTTACTATAACCTAAGAGACACTTTTATACCATGTGAAAATGATAAAATCAGGAGTAAAGATGCATTTATTAGGTAAAAAAATATTTTTAGAAGGTAATATGGTAGGTAAAAACATATTGATACACAAAAAGAACCATGTTCTTTTTTATGACTGCCCTACTAATCTAGATGTGAACTTAAATAGTTGAGCAATAATCATCTATCATTGATGCATCATAAATGTAAACTTTAGTATTTGAGGAATCATCCACTATCATTGAAGCATCATGCCAAAAACTACCTACTACATGTATGCTGTGGATGTATGTTCTGCATCAAACGTTAACTAGAGTCGAAGCTCAGGATCACCATTATCTAGGTATGATAATAAGCATCCAGTGAAACAAAACTGAAGGATTATATTTTTGCTCTTTTTTTATAGAGATACTTATCACAAAAACATCTATATTTTTAAAGGGAAAGAAGCATGCCTCAAAAAAGGTGTCACCGTATCTTGAGAAGTTAAGCTCTGAAGATTCAATACTCTTAGCAACAAGTTCCTGCAGGTAGCAGATAAGGTTAGGTAGTTGCACAGAACAGACATGCACATTCACAGTTCATAAGATACAATAGCAGAATTAACAATTACCAAATCACCAGCATTATCCAAATAAATCTGGACCACTGCATCCGAAAAAGCTGCAGGGTCCAGCGGCGCTGCAATGTTCCGTTTGCGGGTCTTAATCCGCGTACCACTGGACATGTGGATCAATATAAACAATAAGAACAAGGTTGGAAGTAAAAACTAGTAGGAGCAGCAGCAATGGTAGTAATAATACTGCTAGTAATGATGTTATAGGAGGCAAGATACAATTTAAGTACAGATATCACTTCCTCCCAAAAGAAAAATACAATGGGATGATTGGTACCATTCTCAATGGGGAAAGATTTTTTTATAATAAGCTTCAACACAATCAAATAAAATTAAGGATATATATGCATGGGTGGGGCACCCCAAACAAAAACACAATATTCCCAATGGGGAATTATACACGTAGTCTTTATAAATGATATTTTTTATCAGTAGTCTTTATGAATGAAACAATTGGAGGCCTTTCCCAACCATACCTAACCCTTATAACACAAAAGAACATACTAAGCACCGGATAAAATGTTCTAAAGTAGATTTTCACAACCCAGATGCTAAGCTCAATCATTTCCTTTAAGTAATGGAAAAACCAAACAAAATCACAACAAAGAAGTTGTAAAAGAATAACAAAGTATATGCAATGAAGCATCAAAGTAGCATGTGATAACTTCAGCGTATCTATCTAACAATGGATCATTCAACACGATGCTATGCAAGAAACAGACCAAATTTTAAAAGTTGACAAAAAAACCATAGGACCAAAGAAATGTACATCCCAATAATTTGTTTTATGAGTAAACTTAGATTCCCATATGATTGAGACTATTGTAGAAATTTGGCATGGGGTAATCCTCCATCCCCTTTTTGCTTCTAGCAACCCAAGACAACAGCATAAAATCAAAATTTGATTGTTATAACTTATTATTATTTTCATCAACAACTACTGAAAGAAAAACATGGAACACTATATTTCATCAATTAGATTTATCTCAATTCCCAAAATCCAATGAACAAATCAGATAATGTAAAGTATAAACAGAGAAACATCTTACCCAAGAGTGGGCTTCTCCTTCGAGCTACAGAAATGAAACCAAAAGACTCAATCAGTAATTTTGAGCTATAACATTAAGATGAAAAAATAATGGCTTTCGCAATAAATAATAGATCATAATTTATGTAGCAAAAGCAGGCTTTTTCCAGATAAAGCATTCCAAACCAATCATGATAGAAATCAGATAAAGGTATCGAGAAAAATTATTTCCCAGAAAACAAAGCATCCAAAAGGGAAAAAATGTAGTACCCGAATTGAGGATTACAGATCGTGAATGGAATCCCAAACTGTTTGGGAGAAGGTTGTTCTTACACTATATAATGATTCCAAGGCACTCAAATCATTACATTGACTAGTCTTTCTGAGTAAAGGCTCAAGTGTGGCTTGGGCTTTCCTTGGATTGTTACAAACGGTATTGGAGCCAATCCAACTAGAAGTGTGAAACCATCATCACCTGTGATGGAATGGCTTGAAGAGGACGTCAAGGATTTAAAAGAGAGGGATTATAATTCCCTTAATCAAGCATGAGAGGTGGTGAATAGATCTCCAATTGCTTAGGAGGGAGAAGTTCTCACCCTTTATAATAATTCCATAGGTCTACAATTATAGCATTGACTAGTTATTATAGAATACAGCTCATACATATTGGGCTTTCCTTAAGTTGTTACAAAATTCCCCCCACCCCACCCCCTGCATATCTTGGAAAGCAATATAACCCCATACAGAAAAGAAACCCCCTGAGTTTTCAACAATAAATTACGTCCAAGATTATTTCTTTTGTCAAAATATGGATCGGAAGGGAAAACCCGATAGAGACCCAAAAAGCAAAAAAAAAGTTCTTCCATTTTTCCTTTGTTAAGGAAAATTATAACAAAAAGGAAATACTTGTGAAGATTTTCTCCATGGAAAACACTAAAAAGCTATAAGCCCGCATAATTCGACTGAAAATTGAAAGACCGAACAATTCCACAAGAACCCAAAGCAAGCAAACTCAACAAGAAAATCAGAAACAAAAAAACGAAGAATTTATCACATAAATAAAACGCATAGACTTATTAGATCCACAGGGAAAAAGGTAAAAGAATTGGCTTGTAAAATACGGTTTAGAGTTCGAGTGTTACACCTAGAAAATCAGATCTGAGAAGAAACCAAGAAACAAATCAGATGCCAAGACAGGGATAGAGAAACAGAGTTACCTCATAAACCAAGACGAGGTGTGATCGGCGGTGATGTGAGTCTGTGAATCTCTCTGCGTCCGGAGTTCCTGCGGGCTGCGACTGGAGAGAGAGGAAATGACTCGTATTGGGAGGGGGTACTTTGGAAAGATATTTATTCGTATTCGTAAACACACACAACTCTTACGCGAATAATAAGATTTTTATAATATTTTCTGGAAGCATATTTTGTGATATAATTTAATTTAAACAATTAGTTTTAAATTTTTAAATTTTAGATTTTAAATTAAAATTTACTATTTAAATCATGAATGATTACTTTATACACTAACAGAATACAAAGAATCTGCTGGGAATTACGTTTTGGAACCTTAAAAAATATTTTTAAGCAGTTAATTCAAATATTCATTTATTATTTCAAAATGCAACTCAAATATTTTAAAAAAATAATATATTTAATAACTTTATAAAAAAATATTTTAATCAATTAAAACTTAAAATTTTTAATTTTTTAAAAAATATCAAATTAAAATTTTTATCAAAAAATTTATGTAAATAACGGTTTATTTTTAAAAAAATTACTATAACTAACTTTAAAATATTTTATTAAACAATAAGTAATTTTTGAAATATAAAATTTATTATTTAAACTATAAATTTTAAATTTTAAAACTATAAATTATATTTTTGCCATAATTTTAAACATGCACAAAATACAAAAACACACATACAATTTTTTTTCTAATTTTCTATTTATTTCAACGAAACCGTTTATAAAATTTAAAATTTACCTAAAAGATTTTTCATTTTTTTAATAAACTATTTCAATAAGCTATAAATTATAAATTTTGTATTTTCAATACAAAATAATATAAATCATTTCACTTTTTCAGATTTCAATATAAAAATCATATTTAAAAAATTTATTATAATAATATTTTATTTAATTTTTCACTTTAATCTTAATTTATCTAATCTTCTCTCAATTTTATATCTGGAAACAAACCAAAACTAACTATTTTAATTATAAATATTATGAGACCAACCTTATATATAATCTTTCTCATTTAAGATTTTAAAGTTCAGGTAGCAATTTAAGAGATTTAAATTCTATTGTAATATTCTTACAAAATTTATTAAATATTTTAATTACAAATATTATGAGACCTACTTTATAATTTTATCTTTCTCATTTTAGCTTTTAAAGTTCAGGTAGCAACTTAAGAGATCTAAATTCTCTCGTAATATTATATGCATATTTGTAATGTACAACTTCTATTTCTTGTATATAACTAACTCTATTTTAGAGTGCGAATAAAACATGAGTTCTTATAATAAAAACGCGATTTCTTTTTTATAATTTTTTTTTTTTAAATAGAAGACATTTTAGAAGAAATTATTAAAACTTGATTTATGTGTGCAAATATGCTTAGGGTATATTCGGTTCGATCCGATCCGATCAATCCATCAGAGAATTTTTGAGCCAGATTGAAAATTTTGGTCCACTTTTTTTCCAGATCGTGATAGGATTGATTATCTCTATAGATCAGACCAGATCTCACTATTGATTTGGTCAATTCATTTAGTCAATTCAATCCAAACTCTTGTAAAATGGGCCAAACATGCATAAAAATCTAAAATTATTTTTAATGTCTATTTCTGGCCCAATTATAAAAAATAAATTAAAAAAATAAAAAAAAAATCCATACTTTTTATAGTTTGAATATAAACTATTTAACTTTATTTGCCCATTTTGTACTTAAAGTGGGCTTAAAAAGTTAAAAAAAAAATTGATCAAAGTTATCCATGACATCGATCAAGAGCTTAAGGAGTAGGCATGTTTATCTGGATTTTGAATTTAAAATTTTTTTCAACTTCTTAAATGAAAATATTGAAATTATTGAAAAATTTTAAAAAAATCAAAATCAAAATCAAACCGGATAAAACCCATCCAGAATAAACAAGCCTACCAAGGAGCAGACCTTGCTCCATCATATTGAGCATTTGGTAATTGCATAAGGTCTGATCAGTACTCCAGCAAGGTCAGTTTAAGTGTTTGATTTTAGAGAAATGTTGATATATCTAGTTTTTTAAGCATTAGTGCCAGTGTTGTGAAAATCGTACCATACCGGCCGGTACGGAAAATTTGGTATGGCTAAAATTTTCCGTACCGGTCGGTCGGTCAGTATAAAAAAAAAAAGCAATTTCGTACCAGTCTATTTTTCGGCCGTACAGTTGGTACCGGCTGAAAAATCGGCCGTACCGGATTTCGGCCCCATATGTTTTTTTTTATTTAATTTTTTTACTATATTTTAACTTCAATTTAGACTAAATTAATTACATGATATTTATCTATATAATTTATTTATATATTGACTATTATTTTGAAATATAATTTATATATGTATTTATATATATAATTTATTTATATATAAATTATTTCGAAACGGTACCAGTATCGAAATATTTCATTTCAGTAACTTGACCGATACCGATACCGGTATGGTATTCAAAACATTGATTAGTGCCTCAAAGACATATTCTAGACAGAGAAGAATCCTATCAGTTTTAAGCTAGTATCTAAACATACCACTTTTTGTATCATAAGAATAGGCAAAATCCAAGGTCTATGGAGCAAATACAAGAGCACCATTTTAGTGTGCTAATTTTGTGAATGTAAGCATACTACTTACTATTGGACAATTATAATAAAAATACGTACAGATGCAACCGTGAGGTGCTTTCACAGCAGCAATGTGCTTGATTTTGGCATCAATGAATTTGCAAATAGATTTTTTATATTCTATGAATGATATTAGTTGGTGGACACAGCTATATCAGTGATGCCATAACCTACTTTGGAAGTTAGTCCAGGCCATGTAAAATGCAGCCAATAGCAGTTCCAATAAAATTTCTGCAGCACTGAGTTTCGGGACATTCACATTTCACAATCCATAATATGTGGAATTGATGATTATAGGTTACTACTCTTCTACCATCTTTTCTTTATATTCAATTTTACCACCTTTTTATTATTCTATAGTATAATTGAAATTTTTATTTATTTTATTATTTTCTTTTAAGTATTTTTTAATATCTTTAATCATTAAAAAATTAAATATATATATATATATATACAATTTCATTAATAATTACATCCTTAACCATTACATAAAATAAAAAATAAAAGATTAAAAAATAAAAGAATAATAAACTAATGATAGGAAGTAGTAAGCCTATTATTATCATTTGTTTATAATTTCACTTAACATGCTTACATATTTTGTAATGGTTTAAGAACACATGCCACACTTTAAGTTGTGATTTCACATTATATTAAAGAAAATAATTCAAATCTTAAGTCTACACTTTAGTCGATTAATCAAAAACTTTTTACAATGGGGTTAAGAAGATTTTTCCCCACACGTGAGGGTGTTTTTTAATTTTTGATACCACACGTGAGGGTGTTAAAACTTAAGATACAAATATAGATAATAAAATTGGTCAATCACTAATTCTAAGGGTAGGTTAGGAACTTAGGATATCCAAAAACTCTCAATTCTTCTCAATATATTTTGTACTATGGATGATCTCTATTTCCAAACGCATTTTGAAAATGGCTGAAAAGTTTTGAATGCACATGTGATTACTATGCGGTAAAAGGACACAAAAATGGCTGAAAATTGATTTTCACGAATTTTGATATAAATAATATTTTTATAAATAAAATCTGTCGTGCAAAATTATTTTTAAAAGATGCTGGAAATTATTTTCTAATAATAATTATATTTGTCACTACAAAATATAAAGAAAATAATCATTTCACCATCATTTTACATTTCACTATCTATTATTTATTAATGGAACTCAAACATTTTTTATCTTCCTATTAAAAAAGTTAACACTTCAACATATTTCATATATTCAAATAACTCAAATTAATTTTAATGGGACTCATAAACCCACTCCAATATTGCTTTTACTATTTACAACTATTTTTAACATTTTTTAATACTTTTAACATCTAAATACAATCGCAACCTAAAAGTTTAAGTTAATGAAATTCGATATAAAGAGTTACACCTTGTTAATTTCAAAACAGTAAAGATCGATTGAGCCATTCTCAGATTTTTATTTTTATTTTTTTAACTTTTATCGTCAGTACTCCTTCTATATGTGATCTTTTAGAAGTGTTTGATAATCATTTTACTGCTAAAATGTGGGAATCTTGTTTTATTTTGATAACAGGAGCCTCATGTGTTTGTAAATCATTGGAAGTATAGTAGGTTCTAATAATAAATCTAAGAGAAATAATAGATGTAGTCATGGAGTTGCAAGTAACGTACAATCGCTTCGAAAAAAATGAATATATATGAGACCCACGTGAAAAAAGTTAATTTTTTTCTAAAGCAGCTGCATGTCATTTTCAACTTCACGACTGTATATAGCATTACTCTAAATCTAATGAATTTCCATCATTTCATAAAAACATAAAGATTGGGGTTGTGGCTTCCTCATATAATTGAACTTGTCATTGCCCTTTTTCAAAGGGTTAATTTTTTTTTTCTAATCCCTTAATAATTCTATTTTGAAGGTTTTACACCTCACATCAGTCACATGATAAAATTTAATTTAGAAATAAATTTTAAAAAAGTTAAACAAAAAAATAAATCCGAAAAAAATGACTCTCCCCCAGCTCTAAAAACCGAAGGGCATATAAGATCGCTTGGTTCATTTTGACATGGGAGATTCATCAATATCTGAATTTGTGAGTTATTATCTATTTATCTATATAAAAGTAGTCGAATCATTTAACCTGATTTGGCACTCAAACCATAAAATTCAGAGAAACACTTGACACATGATATTAATCCACTAATCGTTTAAAAAACTCACACAAAAGCCATGGAGTTACTCTTATCATTTTATACGGTAACATCTAAGAACCTTATTTAATCAAATCAATTTGCGACACGTTATCACAAAAACCTTATCAACTTGACACGTCAATAAGAAACCAGTTATGTTTTACCTGGTTTCCCCAAAGTTGGAAACCATTAACTGCCCAAACGTCAGTCGGTGTAGAGGATTTATATGGATATTGCAAACTCTTCTTCGTTCAAGACCAACTTTCTCTCCCTCCCCCATTTCTCATCTCCTGGACTTTCATAGCATTTGAAGATTTTCCAAACATTAACCGTGGTTATATGACAAGATTCACAAAATTCCATTTGCAAATCTCGGTCTAACAAGCGATAAACACTCGTTTCCTTTCATTTCCATTTCAAATCCGCTTCGAGTTAGTCTACTTACTCCGATTTTTACTCCCATTCGCTTCAACAGGTATGAGTTTCTCTCTCTCGCCTTTTCCTTCGCTCTATTTCTTCCCTATGAAACACGTCAATCTGAGTTTTCCCCTCTTCCGCCATTTTCAGTGATTTCGGGCAATGGAGTGCATTGATTTCTTGGGTCGTCGTTGTCAATCCCTAGCCGGATTTTAGTGGATAACGGTAAGCCATTTTCTCTAATCTTCTTTTGGATTTGGGTTTGATTGAATTTTGAATTTTTTCCATAAAAACAATGGCGGATCTGCTTCAATGAGCAACATTTGTTCTGGATTCATTGGGTTTTTCTTAAATTTTGATTTCAATCTATTTTTGGCATTTGGGTTTTGATAGATGCTAGAAATCTTAATTTATTTTCCAATATTAAATTGTGGTAATTTATTTTCCAATATTAAATTGTGGTAATACAGATTCATAACATATTGCGTAAATTGTCTTAAAGCCGTTAAACGAGGGAGACATGTGCTTTTCTGTTTCTGTGTATACTTTCGATTTTGTGTGTCTACAATCCGACACTCATTTTTGAACTCTTAAAGTTGATTTTTTTTCCTTTCTTTTGTGCTTCAACAAAAGGATCATTGCATGTGTATACTGTGATAATAGATGGCATGTTCTCTTCATGCTTTTCATGCACATTTTGAATTCTTATACTTCTCAATTCGCTTTTAGTGATTCAATTTCCATAGACTAGCTTATAAAAGATTATACAAGGGTATATTTGGAGAAACACGAAGGCTTAAAAATACATACATGTTATGTTAAGCCTGTTTTCATACGTTGAAAAATGTAACCTGATAGACACCTTTCCTACCATTAGATTATATGGTTCCCAAAGAGACTTCCTAAAACTGAACAATTGGAACGCATCTGAGTGTTTATCATCATGTATAGAAAGATATAGAATCTATTTGAGTTTTTAAATCCCAAGTATATTTATCTTATTAACGTGTTGCTGAAAACTAATTGGAATACATGTGTTGGTATGTCATCGTAATTCATTCTCTACCATATAGCACAGCTAGACTTACAGTTCTATGAATATTTTACCTTTAATATATAGGTATATTAGGATCACAACATTATTACAAATTCCTTTTTCCATTTCATCCACCATGGGTCACCCTATTTTTAGTTTCCATATTTTAGATGTATCCATCTTAAAATGATTATTTTTGAAATATAGTAATAATAAAGTGCTTACGTTTTTGGTTTATACCATATGAATCTTTATTAATTTGAATCATTGTTTTAGTTTTATTTATTTATGAGCTTTAATTCTATATTTATGCATTTGAGTTTATGCAAATGGGTGTATAATTCTTTCTTTCTTCCAAATACAGTTGATATATAGTTTGGACATACTCTTCATGCAACTTCTTACTACTAAAACTTTTACTTCCAGGACCCAACAATTAGGGGGAACGCAGGGAAGTCAAACTATGATGAAGGTGCATTTTACACAACAATAAGTATTCTCTCTTTTTCATTTTATTTCCCTCACTGAAGTTTTTCTCCCTCTTCTTTCTAGTTGACAATATATACTCTTAACATAAACATACATGTATAATCTAGCTAATTGACTCAATGTTTAGAATTTGTACTTTTTTCCTGTTTTGTTGTGGTGTGCACGGCTTGAGTATGATTTGCCAATTTCCAATCACCCTATCTGCACAATCTTGGAGATGCATTTCCATGATTGTTCCTTCCACAATGCTATTCACTTCTTCTTTTGTCAATTTAGTTGGAAGCCTCAAATGTGCTAAGTTATGGTTTCCTTAACAGTGAGAGTTCCTAACATCACATTCATCTTCTTGAGTCACATAAGCTTGTAAATTTGCAGTGTAAAGAAGACAAAAATCCTGATATGAAGTAATTTATTTAATGCATGGAACTTTTTGTTATAAAAAAGGTGGAGAATATGTAATTAGAATTTCTTCCACATGTCATCCTCCAGGTTTTAAGTATTTCTACTAACTTTTGTTCTAACGAAAGCCTTGTCTGCCAGCCCCTTTATGAAGTAGGTTCATAAATATTTGTTTTGCCATTAAGCTTTATTGAGAGTGTTATTTTATCTCATTTAACTGCGATTGATGCCAACTTTTATCTTTCAAGAGACGCATTAATTTCCTCTTTTTAACCTTTACTATCAGGGATACTCATCTTTCTTAATTCTTAGCATCCTACTTATTAAAAAAAAATATTTCTTAGCATCCTCATTGGACCTGCAACCAGTTCCCCCTATATTGTAGTCTTTGCATATGAGCCTTAGAGCAATCTTGAAAAAATTTCCCTCAACCACCTTCTGCATTTGTTGTATATTCCTTATTTAATCTCATTATCTTAACTCCACTGTAGTTCTTTCATGGACGATAATGAATATTTACAGCCTAGAAAAATTCATAGTTAGTTCTATTGTCATTATCATTTTGTGGTTTGCAAAAAGTTTACTCTGGATTTATGACAATAAATCCTAAAAGATTTGGAAAGAAGCATGTACTGTGCAAGGTACCTTGAGTCACCTACCATGCTAAACTAGAAAACTACTGCTGATTTTTCGTAAGCAATCTTGGTTGATCCCAAAATTACGTTCCTGTAGTTTTGATGCAGTTGTTTTAGTTGAAAGCAATTCTAGGTCAAGTTTGATAGAGCCCGTTTGATGTCTATGCTAATTTTAACTTATCCACTTCGTCTTTTCAAAAAATTTCCATTCAAAGTCAAAACCTTCTTCAGTGAGAGGAAAAAATGGGCATGATGGGGAAGGAAACTTTGAGGGAGATGATGCTTCTACTGATGATTAACAACAAAACTAGATAAAATTAGAGTTTAATGACCAACAGGCTGATGTCATTAAGTGCCAATGAATTAGCCAAAAACTGTTTGTCATTACAATATTTTTTTTGTTCTTCTCAATTATTTGGTTTTGGGAGGGAAAATATATGTAATGTTTATAAGATTTATTAAATATATAGGAAGTTCATAATATTTATTAAATTTAAAAGATCAATCCTTATATTGTTTCATCAAAATAAACTGCCTTATAAACTGTTTGAAATTTCTTCTTATAAAATCCTGTCTCTCAATAGATCTCTATCCTTCATCTATTCTTATAGTGTAAAACATGTTTTTATTATTGTAAATTGACCATGGAATATTTATTCAAAAAATGAATTCTTTTATATATGCATTCTCTATTTTATATAAGTTGAAATACTTTTTTTAATAGTAGTTATAATGATTATGTATGATAAATTATTTAGATTTATAAATTTCAACATAAATAATGGTCCGCACATTGCGCGGGTTATAAGCTCATAAGTAAAATAATCAGATTACTAGAGTATATTTAGAGGTGTAAGTTTACTAGTTCGAACAAAAAAACTCGATTGGACCAAACTGATAAGTATTTTGGTCAGTATTGGTCCATATAAACTTAGAATTTTTTATTTATTTTCAATCCAGTCTAGGATGTAGTTTTTCAGACCGGATTGTCCAAAGTAATTACATAGTTTTTTAAAATATTTTTTATACATTGTTTTATATAATATTTGTATAAATTAATTATATAATTTTCATTTAACCTATCACTATTATAATATAAAATATTAAATATTCTATTAACTATTAAGTATTAACTATCAATTAACTCATATATCCTATGATAAATCATAATTTCATATGTCAATATATACTCTAGTATCTACATCTAATTAAAGTAACTAGGTAAATTTTTTTGTGAGATGTCTAAGTTGCAAGTAAGTATGAAAGTACTATGATCATGAAAAATATTATTTAACATCTAGGAACAATGAAGTATTTATTATTTTTATTTTTCTGTTCCTTCTTAATATTATCTCGTGTCCGACACATAACTTGCTTCTTTCCCAATGGAGGCCTTCAGCTTTTCATTATCCTTGTAGAGAGTTGTGTTTTGATATTCATTGATTCTATTCTTCCCATCAAGCATGTTGATTGCAATGTGTTTTTTGAGTGGATGGATAGGGATTGAGGTGGCAATATGTTTTACGACCCATTAATCTAATACAAATATTACATGATAATATCATGTTAGAGTTTAGTCTTAATAAGTTTAGGTCAAAATGGGTTGACCCGTTAAGACGTAATTGCTTAATGGATTGATAATGGGTCAACCCGTTTTGACACTCTATATAACCCGTTATAACACGTTAAGAAAGTTAAAATTACAATTATATTCATATATCAAAAGTAAAATTGTTAATATTTTAATTTGATATTTTAATGTATTGGATTGTAATTTTGGACTTGAAGTTAGTTTTATAATATTTATAGATAAATGTGATTTTAACATTTATATAAAATTATGCTAAATTTAATTAAGTTAAATAGATTAATTTCGAACATTTTCAACTCATTTATATAAATAAGTTGAAACAAGTCGTATTCTATCGTGTTAACTTATTTCATAATATTCACTAATAGGTCAAAACGAGTTGACACGATGACTCGTTATGTTTATCAGGTCGTGTTAGGATTTGAGATATTGACATAATAAACTTAACAGGTCGGGTTAGAATTAACTTATATAGTATAATATGCATGTCTTAATACGATACGAATATAACTCGTTAACACGATTGACACCCTTAGATAGAGATCCTATGAGTAATAGCTTTTGAAGAATCAAGAACAACCATCAACTCCTTAGCCCAGTCTTCAAGATCAACATTTTCATGAATCCGAGCATAATTCCTCAAAGTCTCCCAAATCTCTGCCATCGGCTCAAATGGGAGTCTCTCTATCAGCTTCTCTACTTCATTTGTTATCTCATAGGGTGTAGTCACCAAACAATGTACTCTTTGGAATAACATATACTCTATGGTGATGATTCTCATGAAGGGTGATAATGGTTAAGGATGTAGAGATACAGCTTTTTGACTAATTCAAAATGTTGCATATCTTGTAAAGTGTTAAAAGAAACAACGCTTTGATTAAATCAAAATATTGTGTCATTTATTAAGAATTGTGTTACTTAATAACTATTGAAATATCAATAGTTGTAACTCTTTCAAATGGGTGCATAGTTGCCTATAAATAGAGGCCAATAGTACACAAATCATGTACTTACATTCTTCATCTTACCATCACCAACTTGTGGGACAAACACCCTCACAGGATTATCACAATTTAAGTTTCTTCTTGTCCTTCATTTTCTTACAGTGATATCAGAGTCTAGTCATATCAAAAGGGATTTTTTTCACGCATAGAGAAAACAATTAATAAACAAGTGCTCAGTTTAGCAACTACACTTGTATATTATAATCATCTTCGAAGGCTTGAAAATTCAAGAATGAAACTTTATCAAGTTATAGTGGGAGGATTGGAGTATATCAAAAATCTGCAAAATCTGGTAAATTACTATTATTTTGAAGAAAATTATTGGAATATTTTCAGTCAAAGAAATAACATTTTTTCTAATTTTTCATCATCCACATGCACTGTTTCAAAGGGTTGTCGAAGTTTCCTATCATTGTCGAACTTTGTGGACCTCGTAAGTACATCTAAATCTTCATCTCCGATGACTAAATCAGTGGACAAGAGTGAGAATGGAAGTGAAAACGGAAGTGAAAACAAAATTGGAAGTGAAAATGAAATTTTTTCACATTCTAGAAGTGTTCCGCGTAAGGAAGACAAAACCATTGGACGAAACGGTGTCGTTTCGCCCAACGATAATAAATTCTCAAATCTGCCTAGGCCAAACAACACAATTGTTCAACCCACACCAAACACAAACGACAACATCATCTGTCCAAGTAAAGGGAGACGCTGGTCTCCATGAAATAGCACCATTCTACCTCTTCCAAGCTGAGTCGTGACCAAATTTTAAGTCGTTCTCTAAGCCGTGCCTCCAAGCAAACTGAAGACCAAGTTGACTGCACCTTTGAACGTGTTGACCACGACACTAACCAAGCCACCATCCGTCAGTTGGCTCTTGAAACTGACTTTAACCTGTTTACCTGGTTTCCTGATCCGGTTCACATGAGCAACAGTTTTTTGGATCGTTTGAAGTCATTTCAAGCTCGTTTTGGTCCTTTCAAAAGTCGTTGTGCTCTGAATTTCATGCCAAATCATAATAAAATAATTTTTAGATAAAATAATTTGCAGAAATAATTTGAAAAAGGAGAGGTCAAGGTTAATTTTGTTTCCTCGACTGAGAAGGTAGCAGATCCAATAACTAAATGATTGTCTCTAGAAAAATCTAGAGAACATGAGAGTAGAATGCGATTGAGAGAAATCTAGACAATCTCATAGTCAACATGTATAACTCAAAAAATTCTGAGGACGCCTAGAGAATTAGAGTTATGGTGATACTCAAATAAAATTTGGTCATGTGTAAAGTCACTGATGAGACAATTAAGAAGAATCTCAAGAATGGCCTTAGGGTAAATACTTAATAAAATTTCAATACAGGTTGATTAACTAAATAACTAGTTAGTCATGTGTAAAATTGCTGATAAGGTGATTAGGAAAAGTCTCATGAATAGCCTTTAGAGGAAGTACTTAACAAAAATTCAGTACAGGTCAATACATGTGTTATGTATTTGGTTGAAGTCATCCATTGTGATAGAGATATTGATTATAAATCATCAAGTCACAGAAAATTTGTGTCATTCACTAAATATTTTAGTGAAATGAAGTCATATTTTCTATGTAGTCAGTAAAAGTACGTGCGATCGAGGGTGCATTCAGATATGATAATGACTAAAACGTGCGCACGTAGAAACTTGTCATGCTCTGATATAGACCTACAGAGGTATGCAAATAAGAGTTGAGTAGAAGATAGTTCATATTGGTACCAAGGTAAATACTCAACTAGATCATCACCATTTTGTGTGATTAAGTTAGAGATGTTATTTTATGGAATATGATCACCAAATAGTGTACCCCTTAGAATGACACTCACTCTATGGTGATGGTTTCCATGAGGAGCGATTGTGATTAAGAATATAGAAACACAACATTTTGATTAATTCAAAAGGTTGCATCTCTTGTGAAGTTTCAAAGGACACAACACTTGATTAAATTAAAGTATTATGTCACTTATTAAGAATTGTGTCATTTAGTAACCATTGAAATACCAATAGTTGTGACTCTTTTGAATGGATGCATGGTTGCCTATAAATAGAGGTTACTAGTGCACAAATCATTCGTTTACATTCTTTCTCTTGCCATCACTAACTTGCAAGGCAAACACCCTCACGGGATTGCTACCATTTAAGGTTCCATTTGTTTTCAAAAAATACCTCGTCTTATCTCATCTCATCCTATCTAATCATTACACATTTTTTAAATCTCAATACAAAATAATATAAATAATTTAACCTTTTCAAATATCAATACAAAAATCATATTAAAAATATATATTATAATAATAGTTTATTTAACTTTTCACTTTAACCTTAACTCATCACATCTCATCTCATCTCAATCTCATCTCTGAAAATAAACTAGGCCTAAGTTTCTTCTTATCTTTCATTTTCTTACATCATTAAGATGCCCACGCATTCCAAGTACACCTAGAAGCCCCATGTAATGTATAAACCCTCGTTTAACTCCACACTCATCCTTCATTGACTTAAAATGTATAAATGCGTCCTCCACAACATTCGCATTGGCACAAGCCGAAAATCCCGCAAGAAAAGTCTCCCCAATGGGTTTCAAACCAAGCTGCCTCATTTGCTCAAACAAATGCAACCCCTCATCACCCAATGCATTATCTGCATATCCATTAATCATAAAATGTCAAGACTGCATATCCCTATTTGGCATATGATCAAACACTCTTTGTGCATCGGTCATGTCTCCACACTTCCCATGTATTTTAATCACCTTATTATTTAACGAAAGATCACCCCGATAAGTCAACTGTAACAATAAATCACGAACCTTTTTTGCATTCTCATAAGAATTTGATTCTTCACAATGGTCAAACAACCTATCGAAGTAGTTCCAATCAGCTTTAACCCATTGCTCCAACAACTCAATAGCTTCCCTAACCTTCCCCATTTCGCAAAACTGAATAAGGTCTTCAATCGAAAGTGGAGGGGGAGAAGAAACCAGTATTTAGTCTCAACAACCTAGTCTCGGTTAGGATTTTGGACCATTGGATACCCTTGGTTTAGATTGTGCCACTATTTTGGGGCCTTGGGTTGCTAAAAACTTGGAGTCTGAGTGTTTTCTTGATTAGGGCTTTGATATTGAGGAGTCCACTGATTAAGGTTTCATAAACACAAGCTTGGTCAAGTTAGCAATTGTTGGGAAGATTGTGTCCCTGATCAAGGTACTCATGATTCTAATAATTCTTGTTTTGCGTCTGTGAATTCTACCATTGGTATTGTGAGACCCACAGATCAGGCTGTCCCTTATTATGGAAGCTTTTAAACGGTGTTTTCTATTGTTGTTGTTGTAGTGGTAGGGAGGGCCTCTGATAGTTAGTTATCTGGAATTGTTGAAGTGTTAATGGTTTGATTGATGTTGCTATTGTGATTGAAGGTGAAATGAGAATGATTTGTAAGGCATACCTTGAAGATCAAAGAGCCTTGGGCCCGCCGGATGTCCATGAACGACAAACTGGAATGAGGTACAATGTATTGCTCTCATACCATATTTGGAGATTTATCGATCAACCCGAAAACAAAAATTGCTCGACCTCCCTACCTGTATAAGAAAATAGGTCATACGGCGTGGGCCGTGATTCTTGGTTTAATTTGTTTAGAAGGTGCTTTGTTTTTTGGTGTACAAAACAGGGGTATGGGTGGTGCAAATCGGTGGCTCGTGGCCAAGTTGTGGTGCCAATATTTGGTTGGCTTTCACGATGGTTGAGAAAAGAGACGTGAATTGCCTTCTTGTGGCTACAATGCTAGTTTGGCTTTCATTGAACACATAGTGCAAGTCTCAATAGATTTAGTTTGTTGCCCTAGTTCATATGGAGCTTGTGGAGAAGGGACTAATGATGAAAAAACAAAGAGATTGGGAGGTGGACATGGGATACTGTTTGTCGTGAGTAGGGTTGACAGAGCTACGGTGCTGCAGCTTGATGCTTGTTGGTGGTTATGATTGTATGCCGTGGTATAAGAAAAATCAAGGTGGGGGAGGGATAACATAGCAACATCTTGAGGAAACTTGGGTATTATACTGCGGTTTAAAATATTCTTATTAAGGAGAAGCATGTATATATACTATTCATTTAAGAAATTTTAACGTTTGGATGGCTCATGTAGAATTGTTATCCTAGTGAACTTTAATGATGAAGACGTGCACTGCATGGAGCTTACGGTTTATTTGATCTATCAAATATAAAGTAGTCTTAAATCTAATTATAAAGTCCAATAAATTTTTATAATCCATTTAAAGCTTTTGGACCCATCACATATTTAAAATTATTTCACAACTCTTAATTAGATCTATCAAAGTATTGCCTCATCAAATATAATTTAGGTCCAATAAATTTTTTTAATATTCTGATTTTATAATTATTGGGTCGGGTTATTACAAATTCCGCTCCCTACAAAATTTCCATCTTTGGAATTTGCTAGACATCAAGTAACATACCTATGCCACATGTTTTCATGCTTTTTTTTAACTCCTCAATCATTTTGTTGAACTTAATGTTCAAAAAAAAAAAACTTCAAACATCTCATATTTTGGTCTGATGCATCACTAATCCTTTAGGTGTACACATTAGCACACTATGCATAAATCATAACCTCCTAATTCAATTCAAGCCTAAAATTATGATTCTCAATAAAGGTTCGAGTAAAAATGCCTAATAATAAATCAACTAAAATAATTATATTACCACATATAATGGTAATTAATGATCTCCTCATAAAGAAAAATCTCCATATGAAATAATAATAAGAGTTCTCCACCTAAAACAATACCTTCAATAAATCATAACTTAAGACCCTCCATCATTTGCAATATGAGTTTATATGAATGGAAGTTATTATCTTGTTAACAAAAAAGAAAAAAAAAACTTAAGACCCTCCAAAATTCAGGTCCTAAATGTTATAACTCGTATGGGAATAAAATCACATTACCTATAAAACATAAGAGTACCCCCAATCATCATGAAATACCATACTTCGTACATAAATGTATGTCATAACTTCAAAACACGCTAAATATTTCTAATTTCTTCAACTAAAACTCTAGAAAATATCAAACTATTTCCTCATGAACAAGATACATCACTAATCTTAAAACCAAAGGTTTTTAACCTTGTATTTGAAACGACATTACCTTATACATTTTGGGTTAGGGAGTTACACAAATAATCCCCTTTATAAGCACTCACATTGGGTCACCATCCAAAATCCTAAAATATTACTAAAATCACCACTCCCTACCATTTTTTCTTAATTTTTACTCATTTTCTAAAAATCTTCTACATCTCATTCCCTATATTTTTTTATATTCTATTAAACTACATTCTTCTATTCTTTCTTTATTATTATTTTTCTCTCACATCCATTTCCATTCTTAACCGCTTATTCTTTTATTTTTATTTTTTTCTATTTGAATTATTTCCAACTTCAAAAAATTCGGTATAATATTTTTCCCTTATACACGAGTATAATAAACAATCTTCTACGAAAATGATATTTTTTTAATTGAAATAAATATAAGTCTGATGAGTGCACAAAAATGCACTCTAAATACTCTATTTAAATACTAAAAGAAATGAGAAAACAATGGATATAACTCATGTTAATAAAATTAATGGTAATTTATCTTGAGATATATATAAGTATGATTTAATATATTGATGAGAATATAAAATGCCATATTTTCCTCTCTTAATGTTTAAAACTTTATTCTTATTTGATGCCTAAATATACTCATTATTCTTATATTTTTCAGCCACTTGCATCAAATCCAAATGTCATCATAATATTTTCTAGCAAGTACTCCTACACCAACTTGGAAATTCAATGATCAATTCAGATACAAGATGAAGTGCACTCAAGTTTTTTCAAGACAAATTATTTGACCACAAGATATTAAGTCATACAAGACAACTAATAGATAGAGAAGCAAAATTGAAACACTCAACTTACAAGCAAAATCCAGCTCATGCATGGTGGGAAAACAAATGATCAAAATGACAACTCACAAATCACTTGGATTCAAGAATGGCACATGACAAAACAAGTTGAAATTGTGATGATTTTGTCATGACAACTTGCATGAAGGATGCTTATAAATAGAAGGGAGGGGTGTGTGTTCTAAGACCATTCTTAGTGTACTTGGATGCCTTGGAAGATACATTGTTTTTGAGAGCTTGAGAAAAGAAAAGAAAAACCAAAGAAGAGAGAAGAAAATAATGGTTGGCTCTTCCATATTATCCCTTGAAGAATTTTTGTTGCATATTTTCAATATGTGTAACTAATTTTCTAGTAGAGCTAGGGATGAATTTGTATATATGATGGTATTTGTAATTGTTTTTGATTCATATATGTGTTTTTCAAATATTAAACTCTTTTGTTTAGTCATTCGAAATTTATTATAAATGTTTTCGTCACCAAATAATCTTAAAATTTATTTCATTTATAGATTCAGTCATGCTTTTTCTATTAAATGCAATAATCCTTTGATTATGTTTGGTTCAATTGGTTATCTATTTTAATTTAATTTTCTGCTGCAATATTGCTCTACGAGTATATTGTCGACGTTGAATTTCTTTAATATCGATAACAATTCCTGTTCTTATATTGTGACGAATGATTTTTCGAAAGATTACATTTGATTTAAATCTGGTTATTAATGTTTTATTTTCCGATTGAAAATTTGGACATAGAATTTTCAATTGAGTTATTAATGAATCGAAAATAATTAAAATACTAATTATATACAAAGGATTCCCGATGTTTTACTTTTCGCACTCATCTAAATCTTTTTGTTAATTTCGTTACTGTTCTTCAATTTCTCAATCCATCTCCCTGTGGAATCGACACCCCAAAGCTATACTGCAAATGACCGCATTATTCTTTGGGCGTAATCAAAGTCCCACAAATATTGATATATAATTAAATATATTACAACTAATCCAATGTATTGTTTAATTACAAAGTAGAGTTTGACACCCTCAGAATCGTTCAAAATATAAACTTAATACTAGTAACTGTTGAACTCAAGGTTTCAAAGTTCATGTAAATCTACAAATGAATTTTGATGATAACAAATGAATTCAAAGAATAAAGGAGTCTCAAGCTCAAGTTGTCTACACAATACAATCAAGCACATCAAGGAACCAAGCATGGGCAAGAAGGGAACAAGTTCACATTAAAATCATAGAGTAATTTTGTAAATCTCTTAAAAATTCGAAATTAGGATTAAGGTTTAAAATTAATATTTTATCATAAAGCATTAAAATACATTTTCCACATGTGCATGAATATTTTGAAAATAAAATTTGAAAATTTTGAAAGATGATTGATTGCCATATTTAACATGTGCATGACATGATTAAATATTTGAATTTTGAAAATTTTGAAAGATGATTGATTGTCATCTTTCACATGTGCATGACATGATTAAAGGTTTGAACTTTGAAAATATTAAGATGATTGATTGTCATCTTTCACATGTACATGATATGATTAAAGGTTTGAATTTTGAAAATATTAAGATGATTGATTGTCATCTTTCACATGTGCATGTTTTATTTGAATATTTTCAAAAGTGGTGGATGCTTTTCTTGACTTATGCAAAAGGTAGATGTCTTTGTTTGAAAATTTTGAAAAGTAAAGTGTGCTCTTTTTGTCATATGCAAAAAGTAAAAGATTGGGTTTGAAATTTTTAAAAAATAAAGTGTGCTCCTTTTGTCACATGCAAAAAGTAAAAATATTTGATTTGAAATTTTTGAAAAGTGAATGATGATATTTTTGACATGTGAATCTTTTTAAATTTGAATATGAAGTCTCATATGCTTATAAATAGATCATTTGAGAGCTTCACATTGATAACACCAAGAGCATACAACATTCATTCAAAGTTTTCATTCTCTCTTCTCTAAGTATTGAGCCTTAACCCTTATTTATTTTGAGAGATATAATTTGTGCTGTATTGTTTTTATTTCACTCATTGAGGAGTGTTTTCTGATAGCCTACCCACTATCAATTCTTGTATCAGTAAAAGGGTGTGTATAACCCTTGTGTGTGTGTAGAAGGTGTTCTATACGGAGAATAGTTAAATCACCAAGTGTGAGGTGATTAGAAGTGTAGAAGGTGTTCTACACGGGGAATAGTTAAATCACCAAGTGTGAGGTGATTGGAAGTGTAGAGGGTGTTCTACACGGATTCTTTGGAGAGGTGCTGCTCAAAGGTGTAATAGGTTTCTATTTCCACCTAAAGGAGATTGAATAGTGGATTTGGGGATTCTCAATGGGTAGCTTGAGGCGAAGACGTAGGCAGTGGGGCCGAACCTCGTTAACATACTGAGTTTGCTTCTCTCTTACCTTTACTCTTTATATTTATTACTGTATCATATTTTGTTTATATTTTATATTATACTTGATTTATAATTGTTAATTTTTTAATACAACTCAATTCACTCATCTCTTGTGTTAGTCATCTGGGTAACAGTAACCAAGACATCAAAATAAAAAATAAAAAATATGTATTCTCCACTATTCGCTTACGCCTCTCCACATCAATTTTCAAATGATGTCTATTGGTTTGGACGTCTAACGAGACTTGTATCTTATGAATTTTGTTCTTTAGTAGATTTATTGTCTTCTGCCCATATGGTGACATTTTTGAATCATACCAGCAAAAGAATCCGCAAGCTTGGCCAGCCTACAGAACTTATAATTAATCAACTCAAAGGACAAGCATACCCAAGTAATCATAAATACTAACTCAAGAGAAATTTGGCCGACTCTAGAGAAATTTGGCCAAGGACAATATATAATACCAAAACTGACTTTATAGTTTTGGCAACCGAAAAATTATCGCCCCTCGTTCTCTTTAGTGTGAGTGTGAACTATTCGATGACATGTTTTAATACCACAATAATATACTTGATATTCATTGTGACAATTGTTTGCTGAGCATGAGATACTAGTGGTGCTACCACTTGACCTAGACATTAGAGTTATATTTGCTTCAAATTTGTAGACAAACATAAATAAAATATAGACAAAATCTATGTAGACACGCTAAAGTATGTTGATTAATATTTTGGGGCTCACAGTGGTAATATTTTAATGTAATATCAATTGTTCGACATGAGGCATGCATGAATGACTGCAAAATTGTGAACTCTGATTGTCAATTGGTGGTCATTCAGGCTTCACGGATTACCTCGCTATATCAATGGCGCCCTATGCCTAAACACTTATTAATTAATTCCAATCATCACAGCCTAACACTAGACATTCATTCCGAGAATCCTACTTATAAGAAGTACACCAGAAAGTATCAAATAAGGTCTCATACAACATGGAAGCAACCTCGAACCCATTTAACACCAAATATTGTGAAAATAGACAACAAAAAGTATAAAATATAGTCTCAAAACATATATGGCAGCAACCTCAAACCATGCCAGCATCAACAAGTGACAATAGACATAAAAAAGTATCACATTTAGCCTTAAAACATATATAACATCAATGCAAGGGCCCAAATAAAACCAACATGTGAAAATATGCATAAACAAGTATCAAATATAGTCCTAGCGTGAGATGGCAGCAATGCAAAGGCCCAAACAAGACCAACAAGTGAAAATAGGCATAAAAAGTATCAAATATAGTCTTAGAGTGAGATGATAGCAATGCAAGGGCCCAAACAATATATGAAAATAGGTATAAAAAATAATCAAATATAGTCTCAGCTAGGGGTGGCAATATGTTATATGACCCATTAACCCAATACGAACATGATAGTATAATAGCGAGTTAAAGTTTAGTCTTAATGGATTTCGGATCAAAATGGGTTGACCCGTTACGACACGATTGCTTAACGGGTTGATAGCGGGTCAACCTGTTTTGACTCGCTATGACACGTTAAGAAAGTTAAAATTATAAGTATATCCTTATATTTAAAAATAAAATTGTTAGCATCTTAATTTCAATATTTTAATTATTTATATTATAATTCATACTTGTAGTTAGTATTATAATTTTTAAAGATATTGTGATTTTACCGTTTGCATAAAATTATGTTAAGTTTAATTAAGTCAAACGGATTAATTTTGGACATATTCAACACATTTACATAAATAAGTTGAAACGAATCATATTTTGTCATATTAATTTATTTCGTAATATCACTAATGGGTCATAACGGATTGACACGACACGACACGTTATGTTAACGGGTTGCGTTAAGGTTTAAGATTTTGACACGATAAGTTTAACGAGTCGGGTTAGGATTGACCTACATAGTATAATATGCATGTCTTGACATGACACGAACACGACCCGTTGACACGATTTGACACCCCTAGTCTCAGCATGAGATGACAGCAATGCAAGGGCCCAAACAAAATCAACATGTGAAAATAGGCATAAAAGACTATCACATTTAATCCCAAAACAGACATGGCAGTAATGTAATGGCCCAAACAGAACCGACATGTGAAAATAGGCAACAAAAAATATCATATTTAATCCCAAAACAAACATGACAACAACCTCGAGACATGTCAGCACCAACAAGTGAGAGTAGGCCTAAAAAAAATCAAATTTAGTCTCAAACAGGCATTGCAATGCAATGACCCAATAAGTACGAAAAAGTGCAAATATGCATAACAAATATCCAATTTAAGTCCCAAACAGATCAGTAGAAGTATCAATAAGTTAAAATGGGCATCGATTTTAATCAAATAAAGGTTCCAAACAGACACAAAAAAGCAACCTCATATGGATACAACTTCATTCAACACCAAAATCAATAGTAGCAAATATATATCGAGAACATCAATGTACATGGATGCTATCGCAAACCAAATAGAAATGACATCAATAGCAATAAGAAATATACATAAAGGTACCAAAATCAAGAATCTAATAGCATTAATGTATATGAACAACCACAAGAGATCATTGTGAATGCCATCGAGAACCCAACAAATCCACAGAGAACATAACCAAATAGAAAGCATAATCAGCACAATCCCAAAAATCCTAGCATCAAAAAGTAAAAAATCAATAGGGATCATTTTGCGCAAGAATCGAAAAGTGGAACCATCAAAAACTCTGGAGACAAAGCGAACCATAATCTAGAGTTCGACCCCATTCTCTTTCTCTCCCTTCCTCTTTTCAATTGAAAATAGCTGGCAACGAAGTCTTCAAATCAAAGAAAATTGTAGGGCTACACAGAAATATGAGAGAGAGAGAGAGAGAAAGGGAGGGAGGCATGAAGGTAACGAGAAAGGAGCGATAAGCAGAAGCAATGAGCCCTCATATATGGGGGCTACCATTCACGAGATCAAATTCTCCTCCATTTTGAGATAGCGGATGTGGGGACCAAACCCAATATAATAGGGGGCTCTAGGCTTGTGCATTTGGCCCTATTACCCACTCAATCCGATTGACTTGATTGGGTCGACTCGACAAAAGTCAGGCTTATCGAATCAGAGCACGGAGTCAGGTGTGTTGCATTATGAACTGACAAACCCACTTTCAACACCCGACTATTTCCAATACTCGTCTCCTTTCTTCTCCTCATTAAGAATTGATGACTAACACTAGGGCTCCATTTCGTTGCAAACAAGTAGAGATATAAGAAAATAATTGAAACTCAAAAGCTCAAAAATATGCATTTTCTACAAAATATTTTTTGAAACTTTCACTTTCTCTCTCCGTTTTCTCAGGAACCAAACAGAGAGAGAGGAAAAAAAAGTCACTCACTTCTTTGACCAGAGAAGCAATTATGTTGTCAGGAGGTGGGATCACCCCCTTCTCTTCAGCAAAGTCATTTCAAGTTGCCTCTTTAGTGTGAGTTGTTCGACGACATGTTTTAATACCATAGTAACATACTTAGTAGTCATTGTGGCAATTGTTGGTTGAGCAAGAGATACTGGTGATGCTACTACTTGACCTAGATATTGGGGTGGTAGTTGCTTTAAGTTTGAGACAAATATAAATAAAACACATACGGAATCTATGTAGGCATGCTAAAGTATATTGATTAATACTTTGGATCTCATAGTGGTAATATTTTAATGTAATATCAGTTGTCCGACATATAACATGCATGAATGACTGCAAAATTGTGAACTCCGATTGCCAATTGGTGGTCATTCGGACTTCACGGATTACCCAACCATATCAATGACGTCCCATGCTTGAATACTCATTAATTGAACTCACTCATCATAGTCTAACACTAGACATTCATTCTGAGAACTTTATTGATAGGAAATACACTAGAAAGTATCAAATAAGGTTCCATACAACATGGCAGCAACCTTGAACCCAATTAGTACCAAATACTATCACAGTAATATACTTCAAACTCTGCAATTCAAAGTACTATCTTAGATACATCATTTTTTATCACTCTGCAATTCGAAATACTATCCCAACAATATACTGATTTAGACAACAGAGTTATCTCTTAACATATCGAGCCCCTCATACTTTTGAACTACAATTTAATGAAAATAGTTGGCATAGGTATGAAATGTGTTCCAACAATGAGATAAAGTAATTAAACCACATTGTTCTTTATATAAAAGGAGTTTTTGTTTTTATAAGAAAAAAAATGCAATTTTTTGATAAAATGAGTTATGTGTTGTTTTACTATGATTAATTTTTTGCAATTTTCTTATCTCAAAGTTAAATATTGCCATAATTTTGTCGTTAGAAAAATATTAGTATGTTCGTTTACTTTGGCACTTTATTTTTATTTTTCATGTATTTTAATTTTTAAAATTTTTTACTTAAAAATTAAAAAAATGATTATTGATTTAGTAATTTTTTTCTATTTTTTAAAAATAATTTTTTTAAAAAAAATAAGAATTAAAAATAAAAAACTAAAAAATAAAAAGGGGGCACTTCCAGTTGGATGAGTGCAAAATGTACTTTTACACTAGTCAGTCAATAGTAGCCACATAAGGGTCCTAACAATTTTATATTTACACCCCGCATATAAGTAATATAAGTAATGAAACTTCTCTCTTCCTTCCCCCAACTCCTAACCCACGTCCTTGCCACTTTTATTCCCTCTCTCTCCCTCCCCCTCTCTCTCTCTCCCTAACTAATTTTAGGAGAAAAAAAGTCATTGACTGCTTGCCAACGCTGATTGAAGAATAATGGAGGAAATAGTTGCTATGGGGTTGAAAGCGACGAAGGAACCTAGGGCAGAGTCGCACTGAAGCTTGAAGAAAATTGAAGTATTCGAAGAAGTGAACTGAAATCTTAAAGCCATCTCTAATCGACATCGTTTGTGCAAGGTCTCAGACTTGAAGTCAAAACATGGGGTTTTATGGGACCTTTTATCATACAGTTCATCTTCATCACTTGAAATTCCATGCATTGATGCACAACTTGTATTCCTTCCATTGACATCCTGTTATACATACATCAACACAAGAGAGAAATTGGAAAGTGCTTAACAATTGCAAAGTCTATATATATATATATACACACACACACACATAATCAAACAGAAAACAAACTAATAAATATATAAGCTATTTATTATATTTTGGCACCCATTAGATTATAGCCAATGGTAGTACTCCCAAGTATACTTGTTTGCCATCATGCAGAGGATAGCAAAATTCTCATTTCCAACCTTTAGGTTTTGAAAATAACACCTATACGAAACAACAGACCAATTAACAATGTAATTTTTACTATTTTTCCTATTTTGATTGGTTTTCTCTTACTGCTGTCGTCAATTTGAAAATCTAGGACAATTGTGTAATGATCCATAAGCGATAGTTGCAGTCTGGCAGAAATGGATGAAGGAGAGAAACATTGATTAGTCGGCGTTGGTGTTAAGTGTAGGTCTAGGGTTTCTTTTTGGCTTCCGTCGGCACGAAGGATTGGAAATGGGAGCTTGAGAGGGAGAGAAAAGAGAGAGTTTGTCACTAAGCCTGTTCACATGGGCCGGATTTTATCTGGCCCGGATTAATAACTGGATACCCGGATATTAAATCCGGTTTTCGGATTATATAAAAGCGGGCCGGAACCCATTTTTAACAAACCGGATTAATTGGGCCGGATATCCATATTAAATCCGGAACCCGCTTTATCAACCCGTTTGTCTTAACCCGCTTCTCTTCTCCGGCTCTCCCGTGACTCTTTGTCTCAGACTCTTAATTCTCAAACGCTATTCACTCTCTTAGTCTCTCTCTCTCTCTCTCTCTCTCTCTCTCTGTGCATAGAAACCCTAGCCCCATCCGATGTTGAATCCGCGCTGTCTCGTGACCCATCGCCGAGACTCACTCTCTCGGTCTCTCCCTCGAATGCGGCAGGCTCTCAGTCCCTCTCTCCATCGCAGCTCTCAATCACACTCTCCCTCGCAGCACTCTCGCAGTCGCATCTATAGGCTCCTGTTTCTGCTATCTTGCCAAAGATTTCTGGACTCGTGAGGCATCTAGAGTCATATTCGAGGTAGTTTTATCGTGCAGTTTTTGGGTTCATTTCAATATATGATTTTCAATCTAGCTTCGTTTATGATTTTGATTCAAGAGGAATAATACAAGCATTAGTGAATCTCTCCCATTATTAATTCTCTATTACCACAGCGTATATACCTCAAGTTCAAGGTTTTTCAGGTCAAAATCTCAACTGGAATTTGTTGTTGTTGTTCCCCCACTCTCCCCCCTCTGAATCTCACTGTTCTCCATGCCCTCCTCTTTTGATTCATCTACGTTATTCAATTAGTTCCTAGCATTACCTTTCTGGTTTTGGCGTTCAAATTTTTCATTGGTTTGTTTTAAACTTCTTGTAGGTCTTTGATTAGAGAGTGAATTTATTTCTTTTACTGTCGTAGTTGGAAAAAAATTGCAATGGTTAAAATTCACTTTTTTCCCAATCAAATCAGAGATTTAGAAGGATTATATGGAAAGAGACAGATAAACTGTGACCTATCAAAAAAAAAAATCATGTGAAGATAGGAAAGGTCGGTTAAAAACAAATTGAATTCAAACTATTTACACCTGAATGATTTTTTTTTAATATCACTTTCCCCTTTACTTAAAAAAAAAATCTGAATGAATTTAATGTCATAAGGTGCATTTTTCTTGTATGAACATCTTAGCTATAGAAAAGGACATTTACAACCTCAAGAGGAGCTAAGCACGTTACTCCACTCATCTGATGTTGCTGGTTCTAAGGTAAGTTTCTAGTTGTCTTCTCTTTCATTTTGTCCTTATCAGATATTTGACTTTGATTAATCTAAATTCCTTGTAGCAAAGGATTGCACGAGTTGGAAGATATTATACGAAGGAAGAACATGATAATTACAAAACTTAAGAAGGACATGCTTGTACTAGAGCAAAAGGTAAGATTCAAGTGGCAGGAATCTAGCGATCAAATAGAGTTACTGACCCCCTTTACCTTTCATATTGTTATATTTCTTGCCTTTTGTTGTATGCTATGACATAATCACATTATGCACTGACCTTTTTCACACTAAAAGGATAATAACTACCAATGAACTTTATTGGAATTGTAATTACTACACATCAGAAATTCAGTTTGGAAAAGCTCTGCATTTTAGGAAAAATAAGCATATGTGATCATCACTGTGGAATTCTATCAGCAATACATATAGGAATGAGCATTGTGCAACAATATATAATGGTTACTTATTGAGAACTCTCCTGTAATTTTAAAGTAAAAAAAATTAGGATAATATCTAAAAGATGATCATTATGTTTGAATTTATAACAAAATATTTATGAAAACAGGTTGTGCACTTCACAAGGCTTCGGAGATCCTCATTCCCTGCCTCAGACTTGAACTCAAAATGCGGACAACATCCACACATGACAGATAAAATCTCCTATATGACATGGACAATACTACTAGTCCTTCATCTTCTGATTCAGATTGCTTCCTTATGAACGGGCCACATGCTCCTTTCGCTAAAATTGATGAAGTTTTAGCGAAGAATAGAAACTCTGCTTCTACATAAAACTAGATGTTAGCACCAGCATAAGCCTCATGTTCCTTTATGAGACGAACATATCAGGGATTGAAATCTCGATCTGTAAGTCCTCTTAAAGAAAAATCTACAAATTGAATATATAATAGATTGAGAGGCACCCTCATGACAAAACTCGAAATTAAAATTGGAAAAGGTATCTGAAAAAAAAAAAAAAAAACCGGGTTCAAATCTGGAATCCGGATCCGGATCCGAAATCTTATGAATTTCGGCCCGGATTTCAAATTCGGATCCGATTTTAAATATCTGGATTTCTGAATCCAGATCTGAAATCTGGATCCGGGTCAAGATACTCGAGTTTTCGAATCTGGAACTCGGGTGCACAGCCTTATTGTCACTGTTGATTCGTTGAACGCAAAGACGAGGGGAGAGGAAGAGAAAAAAAGAGATGGAGGGAGGGCAAGTTCTCTGCATGCTGAGTTTAACTTGTGGCTTTTTAGAATACTTACATGGTTTGTTCTTATTGGCTTGGTGTGAAAATAATATTGACACCTATCCAGTGTGGAGTGTTTTTCAAATAAAAAAGCAACTAACCGTACAACCGACGGCAGAATAACACCTTGTTGTTTTACTGCTCCAACACAAAGCAGCAAATATGTGGATAACAATGAAAACAATGAACCACGCCAAAGAGTGGGTAGGTCAAGCAGCATATATGCGGATAAAAAAGGTTAGAAATTCCCTACTTTTAACATTCTTACTTGAAAATTCTTATTTAAAATTCTTTTAGTTTTTTTTTTATTTTACATGATTTTTATATAAGTGTTTTAAAAAAATATTGTGAATTTTTTATATTTTTAAAAAATATTTTAAGATATTAAAAAAATCATGTAAACAAATAAAAATTTTAAGTATTTTAAAATATATATTTTATTTACATAATTTTTTTAACATCTTAAACTATTTCTTAAAAATACAAAAAAAAATCACAATATTATTTTCAAATACTTATATAAAATCATATAAAATAAAAAACAAAAAAAAATGTCCTAAATAAAAATTCTTAAATAAGAATCTAAAAATAAAAATTCTGAAATAAGATTCCCTAATATTATTCTATACGAATAACAATCAATAGACACCAAACAACGAACCACGTCAATGAGTTGGTAGGTATGGACATAGTACTTAAGGTTGTTAGGTTTATATATAAAAAGCATTTTATTATATTTTATTATATAAAATATAATAAATCATTTAATTTGTTTAAAATATTAAAAATATTAAATTATAATAATATTAAAAATATTTTATTTAATTTTTAATTTTAATTTATCTCATATTAATTTATCTTCAACTAATCTTACTTCTGAAATTTTGATCTTTTCGAGAATACGTCTCAATACATTTTTTTATTTGTTTTTGTGATTAAGATAATTTTTTTTTATTGATGTTACGGATTTTTCTAATTATTTAAAATATAATGAAATAAAAAAAAATGATTATGTCAGAATCATCCTCGTACTATTCTCTCAATAGACCACTGCTCGTTAGAAATGACGGAGATTTTGACAAGTAGTCATAGTCGTCAGTCCATGTCACGATTTTGTTACGTGGTGTATGGGCGGTGCTATAGTCACGTCACCGAAAGTTTATATCGTGAAATGGTACTGATGGAGGCTCCGTTTATATCGTAATTCAGTTTAATTTATTTAATTTATTTAATTTATTTTTAATTTATTATTATATTTTTATAATTTTTTATATAAAAATATAAATTTGTATACATTTTTTAAAAATCTTAATCTATTTTTTCTAAATTTCAAAATAATAAAAATATTAAAAAATAAATTAAACTTATTTCAACTCATCTCATCTTTAAATTTAAACGAAACTTAAGTTGACATACCACTTTTACCTACTACATGATTAAAAATATATATATATCTTTATTATCTATCTATATATTTGTTAAAATTTTTAAATTTTATTTAATAATTAAGAAAATAATTATTAATAAAATTATATATTTTTAAAATCTTTTTCTTAATAATTAAAGAAATTAAAAAATAATCAAATGAAAACAAGAAATACACTTAAAATAATACATAAATAATAATTAAATTGTAAGAATATCAATATCCAAAAATAATACTAAAATTATAAAAGAATTATATAAAATTATTTTTAAAAATTAATATAATTTTGTATGAGTCATAGATTTAAATTATAATAAAAATAATTTTATAATATGATAAATTATATTGAAATATATTAATTATAAAATTATTTTTATATAATCAATTAAAAAAAAACTTTTTTCATGAAAATGATTTAATAGTGATTTGGATTAGAAAATAAGATGATATGAATTTTAAAAATTGAATAAAATATTATTTTTTTAATAATATTATTATTTTAAAATTTAAATAAATTATATTAAAATTAAAAAATTAAATTAAAAATTAAAAAATATATAAAAATTAAAAAATATATAAAAATAAATTTAAGATAAATTGATAAACTCAAACCGGGCCTCAGTGACGACAGTTCTAGAAGAAAGAAAAAAACTTGTTTCTCGTGAAGCACATGTTACATGTACCAAATCTCAATTCCTCTAACCTCTTTCAAAGTTCAAATCAAACACAGTTGATTGATTTATTTAGTACCAATATTTATTTAGTACCAATCAACGAAACAAAACTCAAACCGACGATATAATTTGAAGAATGATACACACATCATTTTTTACAATATTTTTTATAATATAAATAATACAATAAGGATATTATTATAAATTATTTTATAAAATTAATATCATTTTATTAAAATATCCTTACCTTATCATTTATGTTGTGAAAAGTATTATAAAAAATAACGTGTGTTTTTCATTTCTTATATATTTTATGAGAGATGTTGGGGTCGATCGACTGTTCACGATATCAAAAACAGTTCAATGACAGTTTAGTTATTTTTTAATGATCAATATAATAAAATAAAATAAAACGCTATAAAAAAATAAAATAAAACACAATAAAAAATAAAATAAAAAATAAAATAAAGGAAACATAATAAAAAACACAATAAAAGATACAATAAATAAATAAAAACACAATAAATAAAATATATATAAATTTTAAAGACATTCAACCTTGCTACGGAACCCATTTCAAGTTTAGGTCTCCGTGAAGCACATCAAAAATCGCTGGATCTCGCTGTTAAAAGGGTAAATTCGCCGGAACCCACCGATCCTGATAGGGTGAGCAGTATTGTCCATCGCTACCAAAAGTGATAGATTGCTTTTAGTGAGGGAATCAATTTAATTGAACCCAAAAAATCTTATAATTTATTAATATATAACAACAGGTGAGCTGAGGATAAAAATTGCTACCAACTAATTGAAATTGAAAAAGAGATCCGTAAATAAAAGAGGACAAAAAAATAAATAAAAATAATAAAAGATTTTTTATGAACAGAAAAGAGAGATACAAAAGCCCAAATAGAAAAAAGAAAATGGCTTTAATGAGAGGGGAATCTATAGGTGCGAAAGCACAGCTTGATGAATAGTTGTTGCTTGCTCTGCTTCTTCCTTACAATTAGGTCTGTTATTCAAATTTTGAATTTTAGAATTAGAAATTTGATTGATTAATTTTTAAAATTATTTTTTGTAAAAAAAATAAAAAAAATAAAAACATAAAAAAAAATTTAAAATCCAACTTAAATCAACAAGTCTACTTGCCATTATAATTCAAGTTCAAATTCTAAACTCCACCATTTGAAGGTTAATACTAATAATTTACATTAACAAGTGAAGAGAGAGTTTTCATATTGCGTAACTTCTTAAAGATAAGGAGGTTTCAATTTCAATTTTTTTTTTAATTTTTTAAATGTTAGTATGTTTACTTAATTTGACATCTTATTTCGACACTTTATATATATTTTTTAATTTTTTAATTTAATAATTAAGAAAATGATTACTAATATATATATATTTTTATATTTTTAAAAATATTTTAAAATGATAAAAAAATAAAAAATAAAAAATAAAAAATAAAAAATAAAAAATAAAAAATAAAAAATGATTTAGCAGTATAAGAGAATAATGCTCTTTAGAAGACAGAATTACACCGCTCCTTTTTATTTAAACTTTTTTTTTATATTTTTAATTTTGTATATACACACGTGGTAATAGCAACTTTACAAATAGACAAAAAAATAATTTAAATATGGGATGCATAAATGCTAAAGCTATAAATGGAGATTTCGACAGTGATTTTGTTTTACTCAGTGATTAAAGGAATATATTTTAATAATATTATAAATCCTTTTAAAAAATATGAAAAAAAATATAAGAATACTCCTTCGGATTCCCAATTAGAATTCTTTATATATGTGTGATTATAAAGCCACTAATTATATTTTCTTTATTTAAAAAATGCTAGTGCCACGATAAAAATTACAAATAAAAGTGACAGATTGAATGAAAGTGAATATTAGTAAAATTATTATTATTTTATTGTTTTTTTAAAAATAATTAAAAAAATAAAAAAAATACGGTTCACTTCTTCGGTTCACTTCCCTTTTTTTTTTTTTTTTTTTTTTTTTTTTTTTTTTTATGTCCGCGCGCATAAAAAGTCAATAAATAGCATTCAGTAAATTCAACTCAATTCGACTTGAGTGGTGGCTTCCATAGCCAAATGTCTGCAACAACCCATCTTCTTCTTAATAAGTTCCCTACGGCTGCTGCCATTGCTAGTACGCCAATACCCAGGCTAGCCTTCTCGCTCGTTTCTTCCTCTCCTAAATTCCATCTTTTCTCTTCAGCTTTTGCCTCCCGTCTCCTCCCCCACCCCCCAAAGCTCTCTTCTTCTCTCGTCGTCCCGAGGGTGCTCTCCACCTATAATAACGCCATGGGGGATGCTCCCGACGCTGGCATGGACGCCGTCCAGAGAAGACTCATGTTTGATGACGAGTACAATTTCTCCGCTTTTTTTCTGCTCCTCTCTGCGTGTGTGTGCGCGCGTTTCTTTACGTCTCGATTTCATTTCTTTTTTTCTTTGATTTGCTCGGTACGATAAGCATAGCTGGGGAAAGGGCACGTTAAACGAGCGCTCTGTTTTTTTACGGTTTATTTTTATTTCATGTTGATTGAATTGTTTTTTATTTTGTTTTCCTTTTGTGTTCTGTTTCGTTGCGGATGGAACGTATATAGATGAAAATATTCTGTTTGGTCTCGGATGAAATGCTGTTGATTATAAAATTTTAATAGGTTTGTTTTAGATATAGAAACGATGATGAATTGTGGCTCAGCTTATTGAAACCTTTTTGTTGAGTATTGGTTCTGCTAAGATTTATGTTTTTTAATTTTTCTGACTACCAAACAGGATTCTCGCTGCTTCGTGGATGTTTGGACTTCTTCCTGTCATTTTCATTTAGATTCTGTCATTCCTCTATACGTGATTGAAACTTCAATTCATCACGTGCTTAGTTTTATGTTACATTGCTTGATACGAAACGATTAAAATGCATTCGGATTCAGCTGTGACTAGTACGTTTATCCATTGGAGTTTAGGATATCTCTCAGTTTATTTTGTTTCTGATTGGCTCTAAAAGTATAAGATCCATAGTATTTTTAATTTATATATTTAAAAATTTTAGCTCCTCAACTAATAAAGAAAAAGCCAAGATTTCTTTTACTCGCTTGTATTTTTTTTCCTAAATCATTCGGACATTGAAATCCACTAATTTACTTCTGTAAATTTGTGATGGTATTTTAATTTTTTGATTACTTGCTTAGATTTAATAGGTGCCAGTAAGGTAATAATTATTATGAGAAATTAATTGAAACGAGTATTTGTCCATGGTTGTCCTTGGTTCATGCCTGGCTGAGTTAACTTATGATGGTAATAATTAGTGGTCATGCACTGAATAAGTTCAATGCATATTATTGTCGGAGGTTCTCAGCCCTCTTCTTGTGCGGTGAGTTTATAATCCCAAAGTACTCCAAAAACTCAAATATAGTAACTCAAGAAGATGGTAAGACCCTGGTCCCTGGCAAAGTTCTCCAACAGCATAGAGCTTGGGAAGCTCGGACCCGGTCAAGATCCAAACAACAAGGAGCACTCAACTACTAGCTGAGGCACAGGAAGAGGTTTGGAACCCTCTATCCGTCTCTCTCAAGCTTGATGAGCGATGTGTGCTTGAACAGCGATTGAGAAAGCTGTGGGCCTTGTAGTAGCCACATACGACAGCTCTGTGGCACAGTGTGTTTGCCACCACACCGGCTGGCTGGTGCATTGGCCTTACTGTAATAGAGCTGCGAAGTATGACCCTTCGATTAGAACGCCCCTTATCCCCTTTCAGCTAGTCTTCAAACATGAGGAAAGCCGACCCTAGAAGTTGGGGGGCATTCCTGGAGACACCGTCCCAGTTATCTGGATCCAAAACTGGCTTGCCCAAATTTTGAGTTCTTAATTTGCCTCTCAGTATCAGGGTCTGTTAAATGATCAAAGCTTAGAAAGCAAGCAGGGTGCCAAGAAAGGTGGTAGCTTATGAAGAGGTTTTTATTGTGACAATGCTGCATGGCATTGGTGAAGGCAGTGCTGGCTTAAACATTATTTTTTTCCCTTTGAGGAAGTGGTTATGTGATTGTAGTTGGAGAATTAGATTACAGAGGTGTCTTGGTGTCTTAAAAATATGTTGGGTTGGAAAGGACGCAAATAAACTTCACTCCCCCTAGTTGGTTATCTGAATTTTTATTCATTTTGCTGTAAATTTTTAACAATGATATGCATTGCAGTTCGTTATGGTTAAAAAAATGAAAAGGAGCATTATGGTTCAAACTAAAAAGTGGAAGTATGACAAACCATGCCTGAGGTATCAGTCTAAAACATCTTGCATATGGTGGGAAATAAATGACCAGAGTTTTGGGGACAACACAAAGGCCACTGAAAATGTCAAAGCTTTCTTTTCCAATCCAATTTTACCATTGGATGAAACACTGGGTGATGCCTGAATGAGTGGTAAATCTGTAACATGCTGGAAGGGGCCGTTGGATAGGCATCCTAGTTAACCCTCGTAGAAAATAATCCTGATTTGTTTGATGGGCTGTGGATATGGAGGGAAAGCAATGACCGGTGTTTTGGGGAAAACACAAAGGTCACTGAAGATGTCAAGGCTTTCTTCTTTTTCAATACACTTACCATTGGATGCCAGCCAGCCTATGTCTCTCTAGCTTTAGTTTTCAGGATTTCCTTTGTCTATTTTCTCTCTCTAACTATGTGTATCTGATGTACACCGCGATATATTCTGTTTGTCTCTCACTTTTTTTTGATTATGAATAACATATAATTATTTTTTTGGCATGTTCTGGGGAAGGGATTTTGCACTTTGCACCTAAAACTACTAACTAAACTGACATATCGTACCCTATAACTACCGAAACCTGATACTTTGCATGCTTGGTCAATTCGAGTTATTAAGAAGGATGAAAATAGGCAACATAATTTTTTTAATACCCCATATGATAAGGATATGGATAAAAGTAGGTGGTAAATGAAATCTTATATTGCTTAGCAAGAAGAAGTTCTTGCTTTTTATAAGGTTTCAATAAAACTCCAATTGTTTCATTCACTAGCCATTTTGGAGTATAGGCCATATGATTTAGGCCTTTTATTGGGGCATTATAATTTTTATGGTCAGGTTTTTTATGGAGGGTGCAAAGTTCAAAGTGTCAACTGTGCAAAGGGTCAATTTTGGTAGTTTGGGATGAAAAATGTAAAACCCTCGGAAACTTGAGACTTGAGAGTACAAAGTGTATATATCCCCCTTGTTTCTTATTTTTTTTGGTGGGCTTGTGGGAAAATATTAGAATGGGATGGGGTAGATTCTCCTAGTGTTTTAGATTTGCAATTGGAAGAGGTGATGGAGTTTACACTTGGCATGATGCTTGGTGAGGTGAACGGGTCCTAAAGCAGGCTTTTCCTACACACTACCAGATTTCCAACGACATACAGGCTGTTGTGGCTGACTTAGTGGTAATTTCTAATGGTGCTGTCCATTGGGATGTAAGCTTCTGGAGAGCTGCTCATGATTGGGAGTTGGATATGTGTGCTGATTCTTTTGACTTGCTATATGCAATATTGATGGCAGTGAGATGGAGGATAAATGATCTGGTTTTTAATGGAAACAACCAATTTTTGGCGTGCTCTCTACAAGTCTCTCTTGGGAGTTTCTAATGATCATAATTTTCCTTGGAAGGCTATATAGCAATGTAAAGTACCGTGTAAGATCACTTTTTTTGTGTGGACTGCATCTGTTGAGCGGATCCTCATGTCGGATAATCTGAGAAAACGTGGTCTTATCATAGTAGATTGGTGCTTCTTGTGCAAGAGTGATGGGGAATCAGTGGATCATCTTTTGTTACATTGTGATGTGGCAAGGTGTTCATGGAATAAGATCCTTAATAGGACAGGGGTGGCTAGGGTTATGCCCAAAAAAGTTAGGGATATTCTGGGGTGTTAGACAGGAATTAGGGGGAATTCACAAATAGCTGTGGTGTGGAGAATGATCCCCCATTGCATTATGTGGTGCTTGTGGCTAGAGAGAAATAAGAGGGGCTTTGAAGACATGGAGCGTTCTTTGGATGAGCTGAAGCAATTCTTCTACAAAACTTTATTTTCTTGGGCTTCAGCCATTATTTGTAATACAAACACTTTGCATGACCTGCTTGTTTCTCTCGCTAGTACCTAGATAATTAGGTTTCATGACCGCTTGGATACTTCTGCTGTACTTTGGTACTATCCTTATTTCAATTAAACTTTACTTTTACCAATAAATAAAAATATCCCCTTTATGTTGGTCTGTATAAATCTGTTGCTCAGATTTGTCTGTTGTTATCTTTCATGTCCTTTTTGGTATTATTTTCAGAATAATGTTTTAGCATTAAAGCTTCATGTGTAATCTCACCATTCAAATTACTCGTTCCTGGTTAGCTGATGTGCTGATGATGTTGTAAAATTCACAATTTCTACAGATGCATTTTGGTGGATGAGAATGATCGTGTTGTTGGTCATGATACCAAATACAATTGTAAGTAAATTTTTGCACTGCTACCTTCTTTGTAATTAACCAGATACAAGCACACACCATGAACGTTGGTAAGGCTCATGGCAACATTTGATATCTTTTATTACTTGATGACTTAAATGTTTAATATTATCTGGTGATTACCATTACATGTTACTTTTTCTTTCTTCAAGTTACTTATAAAAAAAAAAAAAATCTTCCTTAAGTGTTTGGATATCACTGCTTGGAAGAAGACTCCTCTAGTGGTTCAAAGAAGTGAACTTTTTCATGATTCTTCCTGTCATACATTTAGAATTTCAGAAAATTGTGTTGCAACAAATCCATACATATGCATCACTTGGGCACTGGGATGCTTCTTAATGCTATCAGCAATTTAAAGCATTCTAAATAAGACATTTATGCCCGGTTTGCTTACGGGGATGAAAGCAAAAACCCAAAACACATATCAAATTTATTATTACACTTTTTCAAATCTCCATACAAAATATAATAAAAAATTCAACTTTTTCAAATTTTAAAACACATTTTTCAAATCCTAAAACAAAACTAATATTAAAAAAAATATATTACAACATATTTTATTCCTTTTTTAACTTTTATTTTATCTCATCTCATCTCTGAAAATAAATCAGACATGTTTACAAGGTGAAGATGAAAACGCAAGAAACAAATCTATAGCATTTTCCATTTCGAGTTAGAAGAATCTTTGCTTTGTTGGCTTTGATAATTAAGTTTCCTGAATACCAGTACAATTTTGAATTAGAAATGTTATATCATATTTTAAATATAAATACCAGTATATGCTCAAATTATGGTCTAGTTTGTTCAAAAGTACTGTCTTTGTCATAAATGACGATTCTGTGGCTATGCAATCGATGTACTTAGGTTGTTATTAAAGGAAAAATTACTAATACTACATATCTTATACCCCCATATTGCTAACGCAAAATTTTGTAATGAGACACCACCATAATACTTCACTTCGGGTTAGCTTTTCGTTTTTGTTTTTTTCCCAAAGCATTGACCTTTATTATAGACAGAATTTGGTGAAATTATGAAAAGAGAGGAAGCAGAAGCTGAATGGTGTGATATTATGAGTTTTCTTTCTTTGCCAGTGTAGTTTGTGGTATTAAAGGAATTATAATTATTAGGATCCTTTGTGTGTATAACTGTTGTCTTTTTTCTTCTTTTGATCAATAAGATTGATGTATTTAGTGTTGTGTTCTGCAAATCTGCAGGTCACTTGTGGGAAAAAATTGAATCTGGAAATATGCTACATAGAGCTTTCAGTGTATTTCTGTTTAACTCAAAATATGAGTTGCTTCTTCAGGTAGATTTTGTATCAGGTGCTTGAGATCTGGTCTGCGTGCATATATGCTATGGGTAAAACATGGCTTCAGAAATCATCATTTTATCTCTTTGATTTCTACTCACCTTCAGTAACAAACCTCAATTATAAATAAAAGAAAAGATAGATGACTTCATACTTCTCAGATCATTTAGTATGATAAGGAACACTTTTAGGATGGAACTATTAATAAAAAAAAAAAAATATATATATATATATATATAAATAATTGCTAGTTTATGTGCTGATTTGTGAAATATGGGACCATGGCACATGTAGGTAGCAGGTACACCTGAAGTGTAGAATGAATGTTAAAATGAAGCATGTAACAGATGTATGCTATGAATATTTTGCAGCAACTATGCCTTATGTGGTGCATCTTTTTATGTCTGAACAAGAAGATGATTATTGTATTCTATGTGGACCAGTAAAATCATGTGCTGTAAAACAAACCAAAAACAAAAAAAGCAGGGGAAAAATATGTTTCTCAATGTTACAAGAATGATAGCATTTTGTATGTCTGTGTACAAGCTCAATGGATGGAATGTCATCTGAAGATGTTCAATGATTAGCCTTATATGGTACATCTTTTTATGTCTAAGCATGAAGATGATCTTGGAATATGCTTACACAGTAAAAGGAAAGGACATAAAACTGGAAGAAAAATAATTTGAAGAAGGCATTAAAGGGTGGTTTTTATGCACCCCTTTTCCGAACAAAAAAAAGAAAAGAAAAAAAAGAAAAGTAATTCTAAAGCCCTTTTAAATGCATGGTTGCCATGCCAGTGGACAATTTCATGAACAAATTGTTGAATAATGGGGCCATATGTACTTCAGTCATTGTTCTTCGATCTTAGCCTTTGTTGTTTGTAAATGCATTTATCTCCATTAATTCTGTATGCCTATTATGAAAGTCCTTTGGATGTTTCATGCAAACATAACTATATTTAAATTATTGCTATTATTTCTTTTCTTGCATTCATCTTTGCTTCTTTTTCTACACTCTTTTGTCTGGAAATTGGTTGAAAATTTTGGGTGTACATTGCATGGGCATGACTTATCATTATTATAGATGTTGCATATAACCTGGTAAAATGATGGTGAAATGCTTTGCATTATTTCTTGTCTTTACAGCAACGATCTGCAACAAAGGTAACATTTCCTCTTGTGTGGACAAATACCTGCTGCAGCCATCCACTATACCGTGAAACTGAGCTTATCGAGGAGAATGCCCTTGGTACATATATTGTTTCATATCCATTGGTTGCCTTTTGATTCCTGTCATTTTAACTTTTACATGATTTTTTTAAAACCCTGACGGTGTGCCAGGTGTAAGGAATGCTGCACAAAGAAAGCTCTTGGATGAACTGGGTATTCCTGCTGAAGATGTGCCGGTTGATCAGTTCATCCCGCTGGGCCGCATTCTGTACAAGGCACCTTCTGATGGCAAGTGGGGGGAGCATGAACGTAATGATTCCAACTCGATTACTGTTATACCTTATTTCTTCAGTGTTTAATTCTTTTTTAATCCTTGGTGACCATGCTTTTTGGGGATTCTAGTGTAGGAAGAATGTAAGCAACAAAGTTTCAATTGCTGCAGTTTGGGAAAAAATAAAATATAAAAATTCTTGGTTGACCAGGATAATAAGCTCTTAAGAATCTTGAATGAAATTGTAGCTAAGCTAGCTGAGAATTTACCAGATTTTGTCATCTTAACCATTTCTTTTGTACTGCATTTTATTTGCAGTTGATTACCTCCTTTTCATTGTGCGAGATGTTAATGTTAATCCAAACCCTGATGAAGTAGCCGATGCGAAATATGTGAATCGAGATCAATTGAAAGAGCTGTTGAGGAAAGCAGATGCTGGCGAGGAAGGTTTGAAGCTGTCTCCTTGGTTCCGGCTAGTCGTGGACAATTTCTTGTTCGGGTGGTGGGATCATGTTGAGAAAGAGACTGTCAAGGAAGCTGTTGACATGAAAACCATTCACAAGTTGACTTAAATTTCAGGCTAATGCAATAAATTTAATAAATTTGGACCCTAAAAGTCCCTCCGAGTTGTATTGTAGAACTGGCCGATCATAATTTACCATCAGATGACCTCAAGAAGAAACTATCCGTGATGTGTCTGTTGTTAGGTCGATTTGCTTTGTTTGTACGCGTTTTTGCGGTTTTTCCAAGATTTGAAACTGAGTAGATTTTTATTAGCATATATCACAATTCACCAGACAAATGCTCAAAACCAATCAGAGCATCTTGGGAAGAGCGTGGTGCATGTATGTTGGTTATCATCATGTTTGTTGCTGTCGAGAAAATCGGTCAACATGCTAGAATAGGAAAAAGAGTCATTTCTGATCCACCGGTGCAATTTGGGCTTTATTTAGTGTCGTTTGGGGTCCCTGGCGAGACTCTGGTGCGACTGACATATACGTTAATAGCAGATAAAAGAAATAGACAGATACAATATTTACGTTGTTTGGTATAAGGCCAACGTTTACAGGCGTTTGAAGAGAGGAGTCCATTATAGTAAATATTTCATAGCCTCTGATGGCTCACTTGTAAAAGGAGAAATATATATAAATCTATGAATAAAGTCTATTGGTTGAAACTCGTGTTCTTCTGAGAAGACAAAGAAGGCTGAAGGGGAAATGCTCCTCGAGAGCATTGGCTGGTCTGAGTCTTTTTATAAGATTCTTTGGCTTGCGTGTGTCAATCAGCCTATTTTTTTTCTTTTCTTTGTTTGCGTGTCTATATGCAAATAAAAGAAATAGACAGATATAATTATAGGGAGTGAGTATTTTATAACCTCTCGTGACTTACTTGTAAAAAGATAAATATACATAAATTTATAAATAAAGTTTACCGGTCGAAGCTTTCGTGTTCTTTTGAGAAGATGATAAGGCTGAAGGAGGCTCCTCAGAGAGCGTTGTCTGAGCCTTTTTATAGGACTCTTTGACTTTCATGTGTCAATTAGCCCATCTTTTTTTTTTTTTTTGGTCTGCATGTCTATGTGCTTGACATGCTAATTTGACCCATGTGCTTGTCACCCCCACCCCCTCTCTCATATCACTTCACGTACCTATAAAGTCTTGATGGTTGCTGGGCCCTATAAAGGCTATGCAGCGCATTATTTGGGCGAATCCCGAAAGATTTTTTCCCATTTTGTCAAATTTAAGAGTAATTAATAATGGAAAAAAAAGGGAAAAACTAAAAAGATAGGATTTGTATTGTATTATTTAACTTGAAAATTATATGCAGCATGGACTTGTATTTACAATAGAAGGAGTCGAGACTTGCAAATAATGTTAGAGGAGAGTGCCCTATAATGTACTAGGGGAGGGCAATGGGATCCTGTATACCGCTATCGAGCAATACTATAAAGAAAAAATCTTTAGAACATTTACTATTTAAAAGTATTCATTATATATATAAGAAGACTTAAATAAATTGACAAATTTTTCCATAAGCAAACCAATTCATTGCTCTTAAATAGTAGTTGTTTCCAATATTTTTTCTTACTCAATGCCCTTCTTTTCATCTCTTGCATTTCATGTCTAGTTTATCAGTTTTACCCACCAAGAATAAGGTTTTAACTTTTAAAAATATTATTTGTATAAGATTTGTGTAATTTTTGCGTTCACATTATATAAATATTACTTTTACATATTCTTTAATTTAACTATTCATATTTTTTATTTTTATTTTTCTTATTATATTTTTATTTTTTTAATATATATTTTTTAATATTTCGATTGATATAGCATTACTCTTTTTAACTTTTAATGTACGTTATAAGATGCTTTGAAAACCTAGTTCCTCATTTTCTGCATGGTATCCTCTGCTTTATCTAAAAATTCTTGACGTGTCAGGGATGCTATCAAAATACTTCTATGCTTCTTCTAGGCCATGAACTTTGGAGATCAAATCTAGCCGAATCGCAATGTCTCCAAGTGATAGATAGGTCATGGTTCCTTTGCTCACTCAACCATTCATAGATCTGTAAAGAGTGTTTGGCTTTTGTGAATGAGGAGGCGTAAAGAATTACGTAGCGACGTCTATTTGGATGCTCCTAGTCCTTGCAATTTTACTTTCTTTTGTTCTTTCTATAATGAAGTTTATCAGTTCCACCAAAACTGTCACAGAAATATCTTCATCAAACATATTATTATCATTTGAATTGAATTATGAGTTTTGAGTCTTGACTATTGGTACCCATCTTTCCTTTGTTATATAATATAATATATATATATATAATATTATTGTAACTTGTATGGAGTTTAATTAATTTGATATAAGAATTCTATAACTTAAAATTAAAGACAGATAGATAAATGAAACGAACCCTATAATATTATAAATACCCAAGTGAGTTTATCTAATAACATTGAATACCCAAAAATATAATAAGCTCTATTTTATGTGTATATTTATTTTTAATTTTAAACTCTATAATTTGTGTGGAAGCTCATGTAAATATCTGATTCTCCTTATATGTCATAAATTTGTATTTTAATTAAAAAAAACTGTCGTTTTTTTTTAAAAAAATTGTATTTTAATAACTTATTGAGATACACCCAACTTAAGAGAATTTTAACAATTAAGTAATCTTAAATATAGTTTTAAGGATTATAATTTCATTTATTCACTTAAAAAAAGTAGAGCACATTGTTATAGTTTCAATTTTTTTTCTATGTGAGTCTCAAGTTTGTTAATTTAAAAAATAAAAATAAAAATAAAAAATTGATATTATTAGAAGAAAAAAAAAACCTTAAAAGTGTGTTAATTTAAAAAAAAAGTGCTATAAATCGAATTTTAAAATATTTACGGATGAAATCGTGCATTAGAGTTTATTCCTTAAAGATAATATCGAAAAAACCTTAAAAGTGGTCTCACAAATATTGTGATTTTTTTTTTTTTTATAGAGCAAGCATTTGTTTTTTTTTTTTTAAATACAAACTAATTATAGCCGTGTTCTAGCTAAAGATATGTAGTTTGATTGACATAATTTCTAATTTTTAAAATGAAGGTCTGAAAATCAAAATCCCCACTCTCAAATATAGCAAAAAATAATAATATTTATAGAAAAATTTGCATAAAATTATGTAGGAAATATGTTGTAATTCATTTTTGATTGTATTTTATGTTTTAGCTTTCTTAATTTTTAATTTTGTTTGTATTGAGTAAATGATTATTTATATTATTTTTTTAATTTTAAATGATGTGAAATTTTATTTTTGTTTCTGCACAATTTTTTCGTAAAATTATATATATATAACAGAACCCAAAAAAATTGTAGACGTGTTTCAAAAAAAAGAAAAACTAATTATAGACGTATATGAAGAGAAAAAGAAAGGAATATAAAATTATATAACAAAAAAGAAAAAAAGGTTAAAAAATTGATATAACCGATTCTCTCTCGCTCTCCGTCTAAAGTCCATGTTATGCTGTTTGGTAGAGTGGAATCCGACTTGTGTTAAATCACGATCTCTCAGAGCGGCATACTGTATATTCTTGGATTGCAAGAGTTTTGTGGTTTGGTGCTTTGTATTTCAGACCTCAGACAAAGGTAAAAATAATTGGATTTTCTCTTCTTTGCTTTCTCGATTTCCTTAGCTCACCGCTAGTATTTATTACCTGCCATTTCTGGATCTGAATTTTTATTTTTTTTTATTTTTCTCTGTTTGGTCGAAGACTCCAATTTCATGCCTTTGAAAGTTTAAACTTCTTTTCCATTTCTCTCATCTTGTATCTCAATTTGTGCCGATCTAAGTTAGATCCTTTAAAACATCTATCAGTTAGCACACTTCCATTTCTCAGTTGCGTGTTTTTGTCGTAATTGAAGATCATGTACTTTGGATTTGATTGAAGGAATCAAAATAAATATTTTTATGCGCTTATGTTTTTGGTACCAGGTTTTAACAGAAACTATTAATCCAACACGAAACAAAAAACCTGTTTCAGTCTATAAAACTGCAATAGAAGGGGTCTAAATCCAAGCAACTAAACGTTGGGCAAAGTTCTGCAGTCCTGTAACCCACGACTGCAACATTTTCACGGATACTGTATACTGGAGACTGGGACCTCATTTAAATTTTGATTTTGTTTTGTTATATTCTAGAGAACTATATATTCGTATCATACACACATCATGTTTTAATGTATGCCACGTTTCTTCTAATAAATACAATTTTGAATGATATGGAGTTAAAGGTAAATGACAAGTTCTGATAGAAGGTGAAGTTATTGAGCCGACCTTGGATTTTTGTCTATTTTCTATGTTTAATATGCGAATACTTCCAAATATATGAGTTTAGATTGGGAATCTCTACTGTCTTACTCTCTTGCTTGAGCTGCTAATGATTCATGGGCTACAGAAATTAAAATAGAAAACTTTAGTTTGTTGTGAAGGCTAACTTCACCTCCCTTGGATGTGTCTATTCTCTAAGTTGGTTGATTTGAATGGTTCCAAAAATATATGAAGTTTAGAGTCTGAATATGTATATATATATTTTGATATGAATATATATTTTCTTTTTCTTTTGCTTGAGCTGCTAATCATGGCTAGAGAATTTAAAAGTTACACTTTAGTTTGATGCAAGAGTCTTTTGTACATTTTATTCTTTGGTTGGATGCTTCATCTTCATAATCAAGTTTGCATATCTTTTACCTATAAAAAAAAATAATTAATTTGGAATAAAAATTCAATTGGTTTTATATGTGGTGTGAAGCCTTACTCCTGCCATAGGTGTTTGGTTACTAGGATTGCAGCACTGCTTTATTTGTTAATGACTGGGTCGTGATGCATTTTTCTTAAATTTCAGCCTCTGCAACCTCTTCCTCAAGCTTTGCAATTACTTTGATTAATCAGATGCGATCAGATTTGTCCTTTAACTTGTGATGTCTTTCTGGTCACTCATCTTTTGTCTGGTTTTATTTATGATCTCTGATCAGTATTTTTTTGATAGATGATCTCTAATTAGTATTATTGTCTGTCCATCCTCAAATTTTCATAACTTGCTAAGTAACCGATCAAACTACATCATTACCTTTTGATACAGTTCCAAGGTTTCATTGCAATATCAGATACTCTTCCACAGCACGTTTTACAAAAGAAAAATAGAAATTGGTTTTATTATTGTTTTTAGATGGGATACTTAGATATAATATAATGAAGGTTCCTATGCCTTTTTAAATCTAAGTCACCTTTGTTGCATCCAATCAGTTATCTCAAAGTTTATTCTGCACCATCTTTTTTATTCAATCATCCTTCACTAAGACTATACTTAGTGTTTAATTGGATAATATGTGACATTAGTTTTCCTGTCATTGTTTGTCTTTCTTAGCAATGTAGCATGTGTGTATTTTGAAATAGGCCGTACAAACTTGTGAGGAGTTGTGTTTTGGCTTCATGGTGTAGCATCTTTGAGTGTGTGTTTGTGGTATTTCTTTTATCCTCTTTATAAAACAAAAATCTGCTAACCTCCTTTTTGGAATTAAAGTTTATGCTTTCATGTGTTAGGTAATGTTTGGATTGCGTTGCTCTGATGATACATTCCAGTTGATTTTCTAGGATAGTAACCGTTACCTCATTCCTTTCCTGTAAATTTAGACCTCTATGTAATCTCTTTTCCCTAGTTGCTTTTCAAAAGAAAAAAGGTGAGTGATATGTCCCCCCTCCCTCTTCTCTCTCTCTCTCTCTCTCTCTCTCTCTCTCTCTCTCTCTCCCTCCACCCAAACGTTCCCTACCAACTAGCTTAAAGGATAATTCATAAACATCATTGCTAAATGCCAAAATCCTTTTATCAAACATATTTTGCTGACGTTGATTTATGGTTTAATTCTATTTCTAATTTCATCACTTATGTTTGGAAATGTGTTCAGTACCAATGGCGTTGGTTACAACTGCTGAAGTTTGTGATGCAAACCCACAACTAATTTCAAGTGGCGAGCTTCGGGCACTCCAGCCAAATTTTCAAATCTATGGCCGTCGTCAAGTCTTCTCTGGACCTATAGTTACCCTCAAGGTATTTGAAGACAATGTTTTGGTTCGTGAGTTTCTTGAGGAGAAGGGTAATGGCCGAGTTCTCGTTGTAGATGGGGGTGGAAGTCTGCGGTGTGCAATACTGGGGGGCAATCCTGTTGTACAAGCTCAGAATAATGGATGGGCAGGAATAGTTGTGAATGGCTGTATAAGAGATGTTGATGAGATCAATGGTTGTGACATTGGGGTCAGGGCTCTGGCTTCCCACCCAATGAAAGCCAATAAGAAAGGTATGGGAGAAAAGCACGTTCCAATTAGCATTGCCGGGACAAGGATCTCTGATGGGGAATGGCTTTATGCAGATACCGATGGAATTCTGATTTCCCGAACTGAGTTATCTGTCTAAAGCATATTCTCATTGAAATAACCTTATGCAGGATGATAATCAGGTTAGGTAAGTTCTGCTGTATTGCTTGTTTCTGTATTCTGTTATGGAACTCAGTTCTGAACTGTTGATGGAACTGTGAGGTGATTAACAGACATTAATCGAAGTCTATTGATGTCTTTGTCCATTTTAGATCAATTCACTAGTCCATAACACCCAACGCACAAACAATCCCATGCAATACTCACGGCCACACTTTAAATAGTGGCTGTTTTTGCCGCGCCGCTAACCATTCCGCCTCCAAGTAAGCCTAAACCACTCCGGATCCAAAAACCTAGTCTATACATGAAACCTTGATGTCAGCTTAACATGTAATATAGATGCTCTGTTTTATTTGACTGAAATAGAGAAAATCAAAACATCCTCAACCATCGGCCACCTTCTTGCCACCGCATGTTGTCACTCCCTCTGGTATAAACATCTTCCCTTTTCTCTCCTAGACATGATCTCATGCATTTGTTTTTCCTGGGAGGTGGAATACGAGCCACTTGTTTGTTGGTGTGTGTTATAATTTTTCCAAACTTTCCAAAAGGCTTAAGCTGTAAATGTGATTCATTGGTGGCGCGTTTGTTTGGATTATTTATATTAATGTTTAGATTTGTATTTGCACCAAAGTAAAATAAGCTTCTATTTAAGGCTTTTGAGTAAAATCTTAAAGTAGAAATCTTTAGTTGACTTGAAATTTAAATACAAATTCAAATTTAGATCCAAATTCTTCTATCCAAACATAGCCAAATTTGACGTACGTCTTATTCATACATTTGTTCTCTCCTTGGATGATGGTGCTTAGTTGCTTAAAATTAGGTAGAGAAAAGAATTAAAGGCTTAGATTAGGGAAAAACCAGTACTTGGGTATGGAATTTCGAATTATTACCGACAACTTGCATAACAAAAAGAGTCCTTCTATACATAAGCCTCTAATTTCTCCCACTCTACACACTTTGCTGAGTTGGATTTTTATTTTTATTTTTTATTTTAACAGTACTAAAATGTGTTCTACTCTTCTTCCGTTTCGTCCATTCCTACACTGCCGTTCTTCCCATCCACCAACGACGAGAAGAAAATCACATTCAACTTGCTGTGAGAAACGAAGAGGAGCTGAGCAAGCTATTGGGGTTCGTGACCATTGCTAATGGAGGTGTTTTAACTTTCTACTGAAGAAGCTATTGGGATTTCTTCTTCTTGTTAATGAAATCAATTAAATTCGCTTTTTGGTTCAAAAAAACAAATTTCATCACCCCTTTTTTATTTTTTCTCCCAAGATTGTAGATTCGGCTCGACTTTCCACCCCTTTTCAAGTATTTCTTTTGGGTCGGGGTTTATAATGGGATTTCAGGGGGCTTCTCAAATCTCCCAAAACTAGCAATTTTTGTAACTTTTCTACAACTTTTTGGGTTTCTGCGAAGACATATGAGAGGAGAAATAGCGAGATTGGTGTTTTGTGTTTCTGTGCGAAGACGAAGAGGATCGAATGGGGGGTTTTCTGTTTCTGCATGTTTTGGGTTTCTGTGAAGAAGGAGAAGATAAATGGAGAAGGAGAAGGGGATCGAAGGAGAAGAGGAATGTCGAAGGTGTGGGTGTTTTCTGACTCTGCATGTTGAGGTTTTCTGTGAAGAGAGAAGACGAAAGAGAAGAGGATCGAACATGAAGGTAAAGGGGGGGCTGTTCTCCTATCATCGAGCCGTTTTACGTGCAAAACCGTGACATGGCGGTCTGACCGGATTTGCCATGTCACGGTGTGTAGAGTTAGAAGGAAAACCGGACTAAGACTAGATTAATGGATCACACCAAACTAAAGAAAAAGAAAAGTTAAAGCCCCTGGTGTGATGAAGTATTCGAATATGAGCAGTGCTAGCGCGAGTTGTCCTGATACAGAGCATTTTTTTTTTAATTTTTAATTTGTTATTTAATTTTTAATATTTTTAAACTTTTTTTATAAAAAAAAAAATTCACATCATTAAAAAAATATTTTCTTAACTATTAAATAAAAAAAAAAATTCAGGACATCTTGAGACAAAACAATCAAGACAAGTAGATTAGTTACGTTTGAATGTTAAAAATGTTTGATAGTATTTGTGAATAATAGTAAAAAGTATATTAGAAGTAATAATAAAATATTAAATAATAATGAAAAAATAATGAATAATAATAAAAGTGAGTGAAAAAAATAATAAATAATAATAAAATATATTTGAAAATGTTTGAAAAACTTCCATTTCCAAACCTTGTTCGTTCCTTCTTTTGGGCGCCAAAGTAAAATAAAAGGAAAACATGTTGAAAACCACCAAAGTGTGAAACCATTTGCAGCTGCAGTCCTCCTTGGCTGCACCGTCCACCCTCCTTCAACAATGGCTGCACCACCTACCTGCAGAGTTTGTTCAACAATGGCTGCACCACCTACCCCAATGTTCAAGTTTGGCTGCACCTACCACATCAACCATTGGCAATCCTCTCCTATAAAAGGAGAGCTCTGATATTCGAAATAATGGGTGCAGAAGAGAGCAGAGGAGAGAAGAGAATGTGGTGAGAGCATTTGAGAGAAACGTGAGAAATTTTTGAGTGATTTGTAAATCTCAGAAATTATAGTAAATTTGGCACTTGTGGATGTAGGCAAATTGCTGAACCACGTTAAAATCGTCTTGTGTGATTTTTGGACAGGTTTGAATGCTCAACAAAACAAAACGGTACCAATGAAGTTATTCATCATGATTCGTGTATATACTCTGATATATGGAATTTCGATAATTGGAGGAAAGGGAAGAAATCATCTCTCATTAATTTTCTGGAATCCATTTTCTATTGAAAGCATTTAATCCATCAATATATAATTAATTACTTAATTGCTAGAATACTGCCATACTCAATGGAAAGCTTTCTCAACATTTACCCCCTAAACTAATAATCAAATTGAATTCCATATATAATATTATAAGACCTGTATATACATATATATATATATATAATGGATTTTTTACGACATTGGAAATTTGATTAAACCATTAAGATCACACGGCGCTTTTATCATCTCCGACATGTATTCAACTAAAATGCAGCAGCTTCTTCCTCCCTTCATTTTCATTCTTACATTCTCAGCTTTTTCCTTTAGGGTTTCGAGCAATGTAGTTTGCAGAAATGGACAAGATGGTGGTTCCAAAGTTGCATACACCCTTACTGTGAACAAGTATAGCAAGCGGCCTGGCCCTGGATTATTTAACACCATTCAAGCCGCCATTAATACCATTCCTCCCTATAATGATCAATGGGTTCGAGTCATTATTTTTCCGGGCATATATACGTAAGTCGATCTTTCACATTCATCGTTAAAATTATATAGATTATATATCTATATATATATATATATACATTTTTGCATATTTTTTTGTGCATTCTACTGATATAATTGGCTAAACAGTTAGTTTATATTAAAAAAATTACGTAACTAATCACATCATGTTAAAAAAAAAGTACTTAAAAATAGAATTATATAATTTTTGATATATGTTTTTTTACTAAAATTTTTTTTTATGTATATATGTGCATGCAGCGAGAAAGTAAGTCTTCTTGAGTATAGAAATTGCATTTTACTTGAAGGAAAAGGACGTCATCTCACAATTATTACGTATAATGACCATGAAAGAACAGATCAGAGTGCCACGTTTACGTCGTATGCAGAAAATGTTATTGTCAAAGGCATTACCTTCAAGGTAATCTTATAAAAAGAGAAATGCTTATTGCTTGGGATAATGGCTTTCAAGTATTTCTCCCGATGTATTATTATTATTATTATTTTTTGTATTTTTTATTTAGTGATTAAATAATATTTTTATTAATATTGTGAATTTTATTTTATTTTTTAAAATGTTTTAATAATATTTTAAAAATATATGAATAAAAAGCAAAAATTTTACACTTGTTGATTCCCAAATTTGGGTCCCCTCGATAGCTGTAGAGCCACCCATATATATAAATATTAAGCTACAAAAACTTATTCTTGCCTGTTTTGGTAATTTCAAACTAAATTTTCGATCGGCTTGGATGACTATATATCTTCGTCATGACGTGCAGCATTTGGAGATCAGCTCGATCAAGTACTCCCAATTTATCAATGCCCAAGTTCTTCGATCAATATATAATATATAAAGTAATATATAAAGTACTCCCAGCTCGAAGTATTCCTTATATTGTTTTCGTGTCATCTCATTACAAAGGAAATCTTTGGGGGATATATATTCTTAAAAATTCAATTTGCAATCCCAAATTAGGGACTGCATGTACAAACTTATTAATATATTGGGATAAAAGAAAAAATATATATTATTTTAATATTATTATAATTTTAATTTTTTTAAAAATAAGTGCATGGGCTTGCGTGAGTAATCTCTAAATGGAAATTGTATGTAGACTAGAAAAAATCTGGACATTGTTTTTTTTAATTAATTAATTAATAAGTAGCTAGGGTGTTGCTATCAGGAAATTAGAAAATTAAATTGAGGAATATGGGATAACTGTAATTTACCCTTATTTTTATCGAAATTTATTAATTTTTCAAAATTTCTATTTATCCTTAATTGTCATAATCTTCGTAATAATGAAAACAAATAACTGTAATTGTATCATGTCATGAATTAGCATAATAATCTGCGTGCCGCATGATCTGGAAATGAAGGTTTTCAATATGTCATAATTACGTACGGTGTGATTTGTGATTTAGCCTCGCCAGTTTTTTTAAATAATTTAATCTCAACTGATTTTAAATTTATCATGACCAATTGTGATTATTTTTTATTTTTCTTTTCCGTTGCCAGAACTCATTCAACAGGCAATATCTGGATTTCTACAAGAAAAGAATTACGTCGAATGAAAAGGTTAAGATAACACAAGCACTAGCCGCCAGAATCTATGGCGATAAATCCGCTTTTTATGGGTGTGGTTTCATCGGATTTCAAGATACACTTTGGGATGCCACGGGACGTCATTACTTCAAGAACTGCTACATTGAAGGTGGCATGGATTTTATATGGGGCACTGGCCAGTCCATATACGAGGTATTACGTACCATATATAGTCACTGTTATATTGATATTTAATTCAAATTCATCTCATTTCTTTTCACAAAACTTCTCAACTACTTATCTTATGATCTCATCTTATATAATGATTATAATTTTTTTAAATTCTCACACAAAATAAATTAAACAATTCAATTTTTTCAAATTTTAAAATAAAAATTATATAAGAAATATATATTTTTCTTAATGTTTCATTCTGTTTAGATGTTGAATTGATTTGAGTTAATTTGAGTTTTTTTTTTATGAATAATAGTGGGTTGAGTAAGATTCATTAAAATCAATATGTTGAAAATGTATTTAAATATTAGGATGAATTTAAATATATGTATAAAAATTTATAAAAAAAAAAATGAGACCCATGACTGTTTACTTGGCAGTGCTTGTCCCGATCTCCACTCCCATGCACCAACTGATGTAAAATTTTAGAAAAAAAAAAAAAAAAATTGGCTGGAAGAGAGAGGGGCTAAAAGTAAAAGTCGGTGAGAGCCCCCCAAAAAAGGTGGGAAACGTGTGCGGGAATTCAGTCAGAGGACCGGTCACGTCTATATAGTACGTAGTAAATTCAGAGAATGAAGGATTGATGCAGTTAAGGTTATGTGTTTGGATGATTGAAGGTGTTTAAAATGAAGGATATTAGCTTTAATTTTCATCTCAATTCATCTCTTATAATTAAATAATTAAATGAGGCCAAGTGAAATCAACGTCTTCATGATCATTAATTGCCGTACGTTGTTTTGTATTGATTCAGGACTGTTGGATAAATGCTACAGCAGGAACACTGCTTTCTCCTAATTCAGTGAGTTACGTAACAGCCCAAGGTCGAAATTCAGCAGGTGAGACTTCTGGCTTCGTGTTTAGACGAGGTATTGTGTTTGGGACAGGAAAAATCATCCTAGGAAGAGGTTATGGTTCTTACTCTACAGTTATCTTTCATAATACAATATTGAGTCGACATATAGCCCCTGAGGGCTGGGATGCATGGAAGGCCAAAGGGCATGAGTAAGTTTTTATATAACTAACTTGTCTGAATCATAGTTTTATCTTTCTTAAATTGCATTATTTTCCTTCGGCATCTTATAGGAATTAGGACACGGATTTATACAAGAGTCTTTTAAGTGTGCAATTCTCGCACACTTATTAGTTTATGTGACTTTAAAAATTAATAGCCAGTACTTTTCAAACGAAGTTTTATTATTATTATTATTATTATTATTATTATTATTATTATTATTATTATTATTATTATTATTATCGATGACGCAATTAATGAAGATATATTTGTTATGTAAAAAAATCTAGGGATAAGTTGACGTATGCTGAGGTTGATTGTGAAGGTCCTGGATCAGACACTTCGAAGCGAGTTAAGTGGTTGAGAACAAAGCTTCGTCCCGCAGAGTTACATCATTATTCAAAACCAAGATTCATCAACCAAGATGGGTGGATTGAAAGACAACCATTATCATGATATAATTATATTAATTGTATGTTCTCTTTTGATAATTTGCTAATTATATAATTTGCTCTAAGGGCAACATGAAAATCCCTTCGGATTCTTTGAATTAATTGGGTTCGTATTGAATTATAATGAGTCATGATCCAAATAAAGGTATATATATTTTAATAAATGTAACAATTATTAATTGAGTTATACCGTAAGTTAAATATGTGTAAATTATGAGTCATGATCGTATATAGAGGATATCAAATAATGTAACAACTAACAAGGGTAATGATACCACAAGGGTAATGATACCCTTGCGACTGATCATTTACTAGCCAGCTAAATAATTTTGTTTCCCTTTTGCTATTTGATTCCGGACTAAAAACTCAAGAATGTACATGATCTTCTTGCATAATCTTGAAGAAGATAAACTTAATCAACCAATGCATTCATGTAATTTAATTAAAAATAAATTAAATTTTATAAAATTAAGCTTCTTCTATGTTACATGCATGTGAATGTGACAATAAGATCAAAGTCATAATGGGGGCTAGTGAACCTGTCACCAATAAAGGAATAAGAGTTGATTGTATGAGAGGGTTTGTTAGCGGGCTTGGCCTAAGGCCTTTATTCTTCTAATAGTTCTTACAATGTGGCCATATATTTTGGGCATTTAATACTTACGAACTTCAGGCTATAAATAAATTGGATGGTATTCATTTAAGCTATTTAAAATATTTGTGAATTTTTCTGATTTTTGAGAAAGTCTCCTTCGAAAAAGACAATATAATTCTCTTTGATTCAATACAATTTTATTCATTTCTTAGTTCGATTCTATATTTCTTTCTCTCATTACAATCATATTGTTACAAATGGTATCCAGAACCAGTCTTTTCTTGGTATCGATTTAATCAATCAGCCATATCAATGGAAGAAGTTATCTCTGCATTACTCAAAATAAAGAATCAATTTCAATAATTACACCAGTGTTTTGAAGATTTCAAGAATGATTTCGAAACTTTTTACAACAATTTTAATGAACAGCTTTTGAATTTGGAAGAGCAACTCGACATTCTGCCAGAAGAGGAAGAGAAATCTTGATTCATGAATCATTCTCTCGATATCACTTTTACTAAGTATCATATTTCTACAATCCTCATGTTTGCGAAGTCTAAGCACAATCAAGAAATGACAAAAAGGTGTTTTATGGATGCAGAATTGGCTCGTTCGCCTTCGTCAGAACCACTGTGTGCTTTCAACCTTGCTCTACCTTTCATATCGTTCATTGAAATGGAGGAACTAGGGCACTAGTGTATAATCTTTGATCCAGGTGGTGTTTCTTGTCTCTATCCATACTTCTCATCTCCTCAAGCAACTTTAAAGCATATGCGAAAAGGGATTCCACAAAGTTGTTCCCGATATCTCTCTTCGTCCAAGAATCGCTCTCAAATCACCAAGATTTGTGATGTAGGCAGAGTTGAGTTCAATCCAAAGGCATTCGGAGACACAAAGTTGAGTGCGATGATGCACCAGTCCTCCATCCTCCAACGCAACGCCCAATCTAAGGCCAAGATCGAAGCCTCAAATGACCGAAGTCTCAAATGCCTATTCGAGATGTTCAAGAAGTCCTGTGAGCATGAAAACTGCTGCATTCGAACTGTTTGCCTTGCTTTGGCCTATAAAAATGCTTCAACTGGATTAAAAAGGTTCTTGAAGATGAGAAAGTTGTGGTTCTTGGTAATTCTTGTTCTTGAACCAGTCATTTATTGGCACTAGATGGGGCGAAGCTGAAAAAGACTTAAGAGAAGCCACTCACTTAGCTCAGACAAGACTCTTGAAGATTAGCTTCATCGCTGCCTCACAAATTCTTCGTCGCTTTGTGGTATCAATTCTTTTAATTTTTTCTTAAAATTTCCTTTTAAATTGGTTCTGTTGTTATTCTGAAAGGGTTGTTGTCAGTGGATTCCCACAAATTTTGTATGAAGACTGTAATCTTTCATTCATGCTCCACATGAAAGAAGCCATTCAATTTGCTCCTTAGTTGTTTGATGGTATGCGTGAAGAGAACCTTGCAGATTGAATTAGTTCACAAACCACTCGTTTGGGTTGCTTGCATGGTCTACACACAACTTTCTTGGTTTTACATATTAAGAGCTTTCATTTGCATACGGCACCAATTGGATATATGTGTTCATTGTGTTCCATTTCAATATTAGAGGTTGAGAGAATGTTGATACTAGCATAGCTGCCTTCTCTGTCATGTAAATTATGGTTTCAGCCAGCCTAATTATGCCAATTGTCTTTCATACCGCGATGACATTAAGATGCCTACCCTTGTTGCACAAGAAGGGTTAAAGAATGACACCACCTTGAGGACAAGGTGCTTGTAGGAGGAGGGATTGTTACATGCCTGTGAATGTGACAATAAGGCAAAAGACATAGTGGGCCGAGTAGTGGGCTTGTCACCAATAAATGAATAAGAGTTGATTGTATGAGAGGGTTTGTTAGCCGGCTTGGCCTGAGGCCTTTATTCTTCTAATAGTTCTTACAATGTGGCCCATGTATTTCAGTCATTTAATATTTTCAAACCTTAGGCTATAAATAAAATGGATTGTATTCATTTAGACTATCTAGAACACTTGTGAATCTTTTTGATTTTGGAGGAAGTCTCCATCGAAAAAAGGCAACGTAATTCTCTTTGATTCAATACAATTTCATTCATTTCTTAATTCAATTCTCTATTTCTTTCTCTTATTACAATCATACTGTTACATTCTACTACTCTTTGAGTCCGCCTTTATGAACTTAAATTTATTTTTAATTAAATTATTATATATACCATTAAGTAATTGGTTGATTGGATTTATTTTCTTCTAAATTATTCAAGAAGGTAATATAAGTTTAGATTCTGATATTATTACATTTGACTGTCCTTTTAATATTTTTCGCTACGAATTAACTGCACATTTGAATGGGCCAGTAGATTTGGGAAGGAATGAGGAAGATTTGGATTTAGCTTTTTAAAATAATTAAAATCTCGTACTGTTTGGATTATATATTTAAAGTTAAGATTTGGGTTTGCATCCAAGTGAAAATAAGCTTCTATTTAAGGCTTTTAAAATCCCGGAGACGGAGTTGTGAATATAGTTGGTGTAACAGACGAGGCAATCACCAAAACCAATTTTCGAGAATCCATTTTATATTTAGAGCATTTAGGCCCCGCTTGGATTCAGAGGTGAGCTCAACTCATCTCAACTCATCTCAACTCATCTTCATTTTATTATTATATTTTTATAATTTTTTATATAAAACACAAATTCCTATACACATTTTTCAATTCCCAATACACTTTTTTTAATTTCCAATATACCTTTTTCAATTTCTAATATACCTTTTTCAAATCTCAAAATAATAATAATATTAAAAAATAAATTAAACTCATCTAAACTCATCTCAACTCATCTCATCTCTGAATCCAAGCAGGGCTTAATCCTTCAATATCTAATTAATTAACTTCTAGAATACTGAAATAATCCACAAGACTCAATGGAAGCTGTCTTAACAATTTATACCCAAAACTAATTAAATGTATACCATTTTTTATTGAGACCATTTAATCCCTTCAATATCTAATTATTTCCATATATGATATTATATGACCTGTATATATATAATGGACTTAATTTGCATTTTCTCACGACATTGGAAATTAAGCCCTTAAGACACTGATCTAACTGTTATCAATTATTTCGAGACCTTTACTCAACCAAAATGCAGCTTCTTCCGCCCTTCATTTTTATTCTTATATTTGCAGCTTTGTCATTTAGGGTTTCGAGCGATGTAGTTTGCAGAAATGGACAACATGATGGTTCCAAAGTTGCATACACCCTTACTGTGAACAAGAATAGCAATCCTGGCCCTGCAACATTTAATACCATTGAAGATGCCCTTAATGCCATTCCTCTCAATAATGATCAATGGGTTCACGTGTCTATTTTTCCGGGGATATATACGTAAGAGTTTTCGCATTCATCTTTAAAATTTATGAAATCTGTTAGATTTACTTTACAATAAAAATAAATTAATTATAATCTGACATATCCATCTAACCACATCTAACCATAGAGTATATATATATATATGTGTGTATGTATGTATGTATAATTTATTTTACTGAAATTTGGTTTTATCTATATATGTGCAGTGAGAAACTAAATCTTATGGATAGACATTGCCTTTTCCTTGAAGGCTGGAAAGGCCGTCTTCATACAGTTATTACTTACAATGACCATGAAAAAACAGATCAGAGTGCCACATTTACGTCAGTTGCAGAAAATCTTATTGTCAAAGGCATTACCTTCAAGGTAAATATAAAAATAAAGCTACAAACTTATTGATCTTGCCCATTTTGGTAGTTTCCAAATTAAATTTTCTATCGTTATATAATTAATGGGCTTGGATGACTATATATGATCCTCATGATCATGACATGCAGCATTTGGAGATCAGCTCGAACTCTCAATTTAATTTATCAATGTCCAAACGTTCTTCAATAAACAAAGGAATATCCTCATCCCTCCAAAGTCATGTGTTTCAAATTAGGACCTATCTTTTTGTGCTTTGGATGCCTCATGTCCTATATAACGAACCTTGCAACTCTTGTCTCCATGTATCCCTATTAAACTCGAGCAATAACCCATTTTTTCTCGTCTTATATACTGCAAAAGAAATTGTTTATTTCTGACTATTTATTTCTAGTAAAATGATTATTTACAGTTAAAATGAGTCAGTCTTCGTCATAAATAGTTATTTTCATCGAAAGTATTTGGTTACAAATCTCTGTTTTTCTTGTAGTACTACTAATTAATTCAATTTCAAAAGTAATTCTGCTCATTAATGAGTTTTTTCTGCACTTATTATATCCAAGCTGGCCAAAATTGACATATACATCATGTTTGTACCCAACATGATGATCTCACCAATTGTAATTCATTTATTTTTTTTCTTTTATGTTGCCAGAACTCCTACAACAGGCAATATCTGGATGCAGTTGACAAGAATAAAACAATAGGAGGAGTTGAGGTTAAACAAGCAGTAGCAGCCAGAATCTATGGCGATAAATCCGCTTTCTATAGATGTGGTTTCATTGGATTTCAAGACACACTGTGGGATGGCTCGGGACGTCATTACTACGAGGGTTGCTACGTTGAAGGTGCAACAGATTTTATATTTGGCAGTGGCCAATCTATATATGAGGTACTACTGAGTCACCGCTTTGATGTTTAATTTCAGAAAATGCCTTAGTTATAAGAAGATTATACAAAAGTAATCTAATATAAAATTGATGTAGTTTAATATAATTTGTTAGATTATCAAATTATTTTTATTATAAAATAGATCTAAGAAATCATCATGAAATGAAACCATGTTAGTAATTAGTCTGTAGAATTATTTTGTATAATTTTTTGTAGATAGTTCGAGACTACGAGTGGATTAATTAACATCTTCATGATCATTAATTGCCGTACGTTGTTTTGTATTGTTCAGGACTGTCACGTAAATGTTACGGCAGGCCACGTTTCTCCTGTTTCAGTGGGTTATATAACAGCCCAAGATCGAAAATCATTAGATGACACTTCTGGCTTTGTGTTTAGAGGAGGTTATGTGGTTGGGACAGGTAAAATTTTCCTAGGAAGAGCATATGGTCCTTACTCTAGAGTTATCTTTCATAATACAACATTGGTTCGAGCGGTAGCTCCTGAAGGCTGGGATGCATGGAACTTCAAAGGGCATGAGTAAGTTTTCGTGATATAATTAACTAATTGTCTAAAGGGTATATAGTTTATCTTTGTTTATATTCCCCACTTTTTCTTTTGCATCTTATAAGAATTGGGATAATCATTTATAGACTAGAAATGCTAAATTTACCTATAAAATCTCCCGAAGATTTCTCTCGACACTAATTTTTTAAAAGTTTTTTACTTAATGATTAAATTTACCTATTATTATTAGTATTATTGTGATCGATGGTATACTAATGAAGATATATTTATTTTGTAACAAATTAAGGGATAAGTTGACATATGCTGAGGTTGATTGTAAAGGAACTGGATCAGACACTTCAAAGCGAGTTAAGTGGATGAAAAAGCTTAGTCCCTCAGAGCTAGATCAATTTTCAAAATCAAGATTCATCAACCAAGATGGGTGGTTAGAAAACCAACCATTATCATGATGATCATATAATTGTATTCTCCGAACTTAATTAGCTAGCTAGCTAGCTCTCTTTTGGTAATTTGCTAATTATTCATTATAATAAATTTGCTCTTATTTTAGGGCAACATGATGGAAATCCTTTTGGATTCTTTGGATTTGAGTTCTTATGATCTTATTTTTATCTAAGCTTGGCCTCTTTGATGAGGGAACTTTGCATTGTAGTACTGTTCTATCACCCCCACAAATTCACTACAAGAAATTTTTTTATTTGCGATTAGTTAATTTTAATGAAATGGTTGTTTACAGTCAGAATGAATTGTAAATAATCTTTTCATCATAAATAATTGATTATAAAAATCAATTTTTTTTATAGTGTGATATTCTAGTTTTAATAATGACTGAAGTCATTTTTTTTTCTCATCATAAAATGCATGAAGTTGTTAATGATGCAAAAAAAATTGTTATGCAAATGAGTTACATGCATGGGAACTTTTCTCGGACAATTTAATCACAAAAGTACACGTGCATTTGTGCTGTTTTTTTTATGTTTTTTTTTCGACAATTTAAAAGTTATAGAAGCACTTAATTATAAATTCGAGCGCATATTTATGCTTTCGCATTCCTTTTTTTGTAAAATATCTTTTTCTTTGTTTTTTAATATATTATAAAAACTTTAAATATTTTTAAAAAATAACAAAAATACCAATACAAAATTATCACTTCTTTAATCAATAAGCAAGAAAAACACAATAAAAAAATATTAAATGCATGAACAGTTAAAATAAGGAGACGACTTTGATTGTTTTCCAAAATTATTTTATCTTATCTCATCTCAAACTCATCATTACACTTTTTAAAATTTTCATATAAAATAATTTAAACAATTCAATTTTTTCAAATCTCAAAACAATTTTTTCAAATTCTAAATAAAATTAGAATATTGCTAAGGAGCATCCACACTCGTCACACTGATCACCCTCACATGAACAGTAACATATTACTGTTCATGTGAGGGTGATCAGTGTGACGAGTGTGGATGCTTCCAATCATTTTAGATAAAACTAATATTAAAAAAAATATTATAATAATATTTTATTCTTTTTAACTTTTATTTCATCTTATCTTTAAAAACAAATCATCCCGCCATATTAGCATTATTCTTCTGTTAGTGGCATTAAGACACCATGAATTCCTTGTTTCTTTAACTTACCTTGACCTGGGCAACTGCGAGGAAAAATTAATTCAGCTCATCACAAGAGAGCCTACAGGCATAGTAGTAATCATATATGCATGTTTGTGCCATTAGGAATTTGCAGCTACTGTTTTTATTTTTATTTTTTGAGAAATAGGTCTACTTCCATTCAACTAATAATTTAAAGTTTATAATATAACTCATATGAATTGAGAAAATTCAATTCATAAGTCAACTAAAAATAATTAAATGCACAAATTTCTATTTCTCTCCTATAACAATACGAGAGTCTAGTGTTGGTTGTACTCATTGACTTGATCTTTGGACTTATAATCCAATCTTTGGCTGCAAATTTTGGAGTAAGCACTGGTAAAGCTGCGAAAGGAAACAAATTCTACCCCAAAATCTCCATTCTCCAATATTATTGTTTGTCTTCTTTCCTTTTTCTTTGTAGAATTCTTAACTAGCTAATTAAATAAGATAAGTGCCATTTATGCATCTTCTAATTTCAATATTTACATTTTGAATGGCTGAAAATGTATCAAATAATACGTGCATGTGATTTAGAATATGATAAAATAGGCATCCCAGCTCATGACTGACTTTCTTATAAGACAAGTTAAGCAGTTATCTAAGGTCCCACAATAGTTTAGAAAAGAATAATTTTTCTTATGGTCCATATTTATGTATTGCATTATAGGCCTAATTAAAATACTCTTATTTCATGAATAAATTAAATAAATTTTTTAGATTTTTAGAATTTTTAATTTATAAATGTGAGTATTTTAATCAATTGTATTATAAAATGGAGACATTTCTGTCTATCCATTGCTTAGATTGCAAAGGAGTTCAATTTTATGAACTGTATATAGCATTGTGCCTCAGAAAATACTAAGAATTTTATTGACAATACCTATGACTATTACTTCTGTAAAAAGAATTTTTTCAAAATTAAAATTAATAAAATATTATTTAAGATTAACAATATCACAGAAAAAATTAAATGAACTACCCATGTTATCAATTGAAAATGAGATATTAGAAGAATTATAACTTAGTTAATTTGATATACGAAAAAGATTCTATTTTAATTTATCGTCTTAGACTTCAAAATCTATTGAGCCAGCGTTAGGCATCCCCTTATTGTTAATGCTATGGCGATTGATTAAAGCAATTTACTGTTAATGCTATGGCGTTTGATTAAAGCAGTGTATTGACCCTGTTGTCTTTCCTGTTTCAGTCTATGAAGGCAGAAATAAAGAATGCTCAAACTTGGCCGATTATACGGCTAACATTACCTCTATGCTCACCCGTGCAAGATTAAATCATTTATGGTCTTTGATTTTGTAACTCATAATTGTAACGTGAAGTATGAATATCAAATAATGTAATATGTAATAGATTGCATTTTACATGATAAATATTAGATTTTTTTTCTTTTGTTTTAAATGCATTTAGTTAAAAGGTAATTACTTGTTTCTAGCTGTAGTTGTTTTTTGCGTAGAATTTAGTTTTCCATTTTGATATATTTTTATTGTTATGGATAATGTTCAATTTAGTATTATGCTTTCCAAAATGACTTGTTAAATTTTTTTAAAAAAATATAAACTTTTATATATAAAAAAAAAATCCTTTTCAAAGTTATTTTTTTTTCTTGGAAAACTATAACAAAATAGTTTATAAAATTTTTAAAAAGGAAATCTCGGTTTCACCTGGGTATTAGCCTGGGTCATAACCTGAGCTAACCCAACCCAGCCCAGCCCAGGTTTAAAACACAGTTCTGGACCGGGGTGAACACCTTTGCCGGCAAGCAGACAATCAGAAGAAACTTGCCAAGATGCTGGATGGTAGACATTATAAGTCTAGAAGCTCTATTTGCAAACCCCATATGGGCTTGTATGTGCAAATCTATTCATGTGTTTTTTTAAATAAAATAAAATAAAAATTAGCTTGTCAAATTTAGCTCAACTCAAAAGTCAAAATATTCGAGTTTGAAATTGAAATTTTTATTTATTTTTTATTATAACTTAACTCGATAATCTAAAATTTCAATTCAAGCTCATCCCACAAACGAATTCGAGTCGAAATATGCTAAGCTCGAACTCGATTTTTTTTTTTAAAAAAATTAAATAAAATTTAAAATTAAATAAATAAAAAATAAAAATCTAATAAAAAATTAATACTTAATATCAAACTAGTTGATATTTATTCCTAATAACAATATGTTATATGCTTACATATATTATTAATAAATACACATAATATGATAGCATATATATTTCATACATAGTTCTCACGTACTAATATTTAAAATTATTAAATTTATAGACTAATTATTATACAAATTATAAAATATAGTTATGAAATATATTCATTATATAGACATAACTTATTAGATTACATATTACATATTTAATTATAAAAGTGCAATACTTATATTATTAGTAGGACATATATATCATATATATTTGTATATATTTATCAATGTATGAATGACTTTTAATTGAGTCGATTTAAAGAATTGACTCAAATATAAACAAGTGAGTCTTAACAAATTTTAGCCAAGTCAAATTTTGTCGAATATGTATCATTTATTAATCGAGCGGGTATCTACTTTCACGAACGAATTTTTTTTTTTTTACAAGTCAAGTTCGATTTGAGTTTAAGCAAATGAATTGTTAAATAAACTAATTCATTTATAATCTTATTTAGAAGATAGATTATTATAATTTTAAAAATAATTTAAAGACAAAATTGTTTAAGCCTGCATCAGCAGTCCCCCGAATGGGCTGTACATGGACCAACTCTTCAATCACTTCAAAAGGGAAAGCGAAGTTCCAAGCTACGGCTGATCACTACAGAAGCAAACCAAAATTTTCAAGACGGGAAACTTCCAATGATCCGGTGATAAATAGAAGATGATGAGGAGGAGGAGGATGACGACGCGTTTCCATGATCAACTGTGGGCAGGCAGGCATCATAAAGGTTATCATCATTTTGCTCCTGCTTTGGCCTGAGAAACCTTGCATCATTTTCCTTCAACTGCTGCCTCGAATGGAAAGACTGAACTGGACCAACTGGTTTTCCAACATTAAAATCAAGACCAGCTAGAGTAAGATTCCCTGGATTGGGAAGTTCCAATGGCATCGAAATCGGGAAGTCGGGGACTACAAAGGGATAGGATTGAAGGTTAAAAGTGCAGTTAGAATTGAGTCCAAGAGAGGCATAACTAGGGATGGTGTTTTGTAAGGAGGGAAACTTCATTTGGTAAATTGGGGCAGCCCCAAATTTCATGTCATAATCAAAGTTTCCAAGGAAACTGGATCGGGGTTGGTCATTACCGAATTCAGGTTTCCTAACAAAATGTGGAGCAAGATCTTGAACATGTGTTTCACGTTCTGAAACATTCATGTTTCTGGGAAGTGTAAGGGTAGATTGAGCATTAGTAGCTGGTGGATATGCATTAGCACCACTTGAGTTTATTTGGCCACCATTTCTGGCTACAGGCACTTCATGGTTGTGTTTTCCCTCATATGTTGTGATTACACATTTAATATCATGAGAGGCCCTTTCCACATGTTTCCGCACAGAACATCCGGCGCTTGTGCATTTGTAGTAGCTCCTGTAGGCATAAAAGACAACAAAGATTCAAATGCATATATGAATTTTTTTTTTTTGATAAGTAAATGCATATATGAAAATTAGGGCCCGGTTTTGTTTCAAAGATAAAATGAAATTAGATGATTTTAAATTAGAGATAAAATTTGAATAAAATATTGTTAGGATATTATTTTTTAATATTATTATTATTTTGTGATTTGAAAAGTTAATCTGTTTATTATATTTTATATGAGAATTTGAAAAAATTGTAATGATGAGATGAGATAAGATGAAATGTTTTGTGAATCCAATCTGGGGCTAAATGTAAGAACGAGCTGTATCTTGCCAACATGGAGAATATGCTTTATACCAAAAAAATGTAACTCTCCTTAAAAGAAAAAAATGGGAGCATGTCAAGTATGCAACCTGAAGAAATACACAAAACTACCAATCAATCCTACGAGGATTTCTGTTCAAATGGAAGAAAAGAGTGTATGCGTGTGTCAATGGTACCTAGGGTTTGGATTTCCTTTGACAACTTTTTGCCCATATTTCCGCCAGCGATAACCATCATCAAGTATGTCGACTTCACTCTCTATTTGGACAACCACTCTTGGTTCGCGGACAGCCCTAGATGCCAAATTTGTTTCAATCAAGCAATTTTCTGTCTTCCTGTAATGAAAAATAAATGTGCATTATGAACTTATATTGGAGCTGTGGTGGTCTGTATAGAAGCCATTAAGTATGGTATCATACATTCTTTTTGACTCTGACTCATCGAAATCATTATCATCTTCAAGGGATACGCTTCCCTGTGCGGCCTCATCTCCATTATCATCATCATCATGACTAGCAAGTCCAGATGAAAGCTCTGGGGTTTCAGCTGATTCAAGTACTCCTAAAGATTTCCCTTGTGCAGTTGATAATGGATTTGAAAACTCCAATAGAACAGATGCTGAGGAAGTACCTTCCACTCTATTAGCCCTCCAATCAGTGCCAAATTTAACATCCTTCGAACCCAACTGAATATTCCTCCAAACTGATCCGCCTTCAGATTTGATACAGGTTCCACTGTCTTCACCCATCTCCAATGTTTCATCCATTGAAAATGTGGAACCGACAGATGCTCGGCGGTTAGGCTGAGGTTTTGCATGATTATGAGTACCCTTATAGACGATTTCTGTAATTTGACCATCATGGGATCGTTCCACCTTTTTTTTCACCTGACAATTTGAATGTGTACATTTATAGTAACTTCTTGGATATTCACTACCTTTTACCTGTTTCTGCCCATACTTTCTCCAGTTGTATCCATCTTCTGATGCCCTTAATACTCCTGCAGAAGGATATGACCCTTTCAAGTCTCCTTCCAAAAGATGATTGGTTCCAACATCCTCTCCATGAATAGGTTCTTTTGGAAGAGGCTTCTGATCTCTGGTTACTTCAGAGTGATGAATTGACAAGTCAATGCATTTGGCATTCATAACCATGTCTTTTAACACTTTACCATCAGCGGATAAACCCATTGCACAGTCGTCTGTAGTATCTGCTTTAGGGAGTTCTGCTGGGAATTCAAAATCCATTTGTGTTGGCATTGACTCAAGTGCTTTATTGTCAACATCAGCACTCTAAGCAAAATTGCAAGGGATAGAAATATAATTAGCCCAAACATATCAGATGTGAGGATGGGCATGAATAGCATGTGCCTATAAACTAAGAACTGAGATGAAAAGAGAAGCTTGAATTAGAAATTTACTTATCTTATAACCCAAAGAGAAAAAAAGTGCATGGGCTTTTACATGCTATCCATCAATATTGAAAGACTAATAACATGGAAAACCAACTTCTTTGAATAATTTATATAATCATTTTTTAGGTTTACATTTTCTATCACACTCTTTGAATACAAACTTCAAGCATGACAAACACAGCTAGTCCACTGGGTGGAAGTCCAAAGCTAAACAAGAAATAAATAACTTCATTTTCTCTCATCTATCATGTTAACATCTGAGTAGTCGGAATCAGTTTAACTTTCCCAATGCTTTGATCACTCTGCTGAAAAGCATCAATCCTTCCAACCCTGAGCCAAGAGAATCCTAGCAATGATGATTAGGATGATCTACCAGATCTCATGACTAAAAGATATCTTTATTCTTGTCCATTTGATGAAACTATTTTTCCTTTCTTAAATGGAGAACTAGACATGGTCACAAGCTAGCAATCCCCAAAACCATAAAATAACCAGCAGCTTAATTTGATTCTTTCCCAGCCAAATTTGAACCTTAATGCCTATGTCAAGTATTCCTACATCTGCAATTCTTTTACAAGAAAATGCAGATGCAGAAGCATTCCCTCATCATCTGTAATTCCTATTACCAAAAACAGTTTTTAACAATTAGATTTAAGAATAATAATAATAATAACATTGCAGAAATACATTACCATACACGTTTGCAAAAAAACTCTCTACAGAAATTTAGGCCTGATTTGGATAGAGAGATGCTTTCATCTCATTGCATCTCATCTCAATATTCAAACACCACAAATACAAACAGTTTTCAATTTCAAATTTTCAATTTTTTTATCCAATCATTATCTAACCATTACAACTTTCCAAACTTCCAAAAAAAAAAATTTTCAAATCTCAAAACAAAAATTATATTAAAAAATTATATCATATTTGAACTTTATAATATTTTTATTCAACTTCTTCTTTCTTCTTTCCCAAAACCCCATAAAATTTAACTCAAACTATTTCATTACTATTTACAAACAGTCTCAACTCATCTCCTCTCAACTCACTATCCAAACCGGACCGTATTATGAAACAGAGCCTATTTTCAAATAAAATCCAATTAGTAGTTTTTGTTTACAAATTAAAGAAAAAATTGTAAAACAAGTTTCTAAACTTTCATTTTCTTATAACAGAGCTTTATTATGCAGAACAATATCTGTTATGCATGCCAGATCTCTTCAAGTGTAGTCTTGAAACCCAGGAACCAGGTTGGTTAGTCATTCCAGAGGTTCAAGCATATCAACCAGAAATGTTGAACATCCCACAATAAGCAATCAATGATAATTCTTTATTGATTTCTAACGCAGATTTATAGTCTAAAACAACAGTCAAGCATCAACTCCATGGGCATTGAACAAGTTTTTGGAAAATATTATGCCTAGATTTACCAACAGAATAAGAGTCAATGCTATGGCAAGTAATTGAAGATACATTCATGAAATCATAAAACAAAAGTGCAATCTAAGGAGTAAGGGGTGTGGAGGCTTCTTTAGTACACTGCCTCTGTACTTAAGTTGTTAGCCACAAGAGTTGTATCAACACAATTACCAGAGCTCGCCAATTCTTGACATTTTATCCAAGTCTACTTAAAAAATGGGCACTCGGTACAGGTTCTTTCACTAGAGCCACCAATGATTATTAGAAACAAGACTTATCGATCCAGTGGGACATGCGAAGTATAAGATAAAGCTAGTTACCTTAAACTGATGTAGGATTGCCTTAAACTCTGGTTACCTCCCAGCTGGTTTCTGAAGGTCACTTATAACTTGAAGATAGAGGAAGATACTTCAAATAAAAGGAGGATGCCAGGGGGAAGAAAGAGCAATGTTTTCAGACTAGAGAGTACCATATGGGTAACTCTGGTAACTCTTTAGTGCTTCACACAAATATTCGCATATAAGTAGCCCTAGGATAGTAAACCAAACCTAAAATACAATTGAGCATTCATAGAGTCAACACACAATGTTGTAATTATAAAAACTAGTACAACAAACCCTCCTACCCAAAATAGGATGTTCCAAAATTTCAAGGAAAGGCTATCAATTTTTAACATTCAAATCTTAAAAAGAAATTAACTTTTCAAAATTTCCCTTAGAAGAAATTATCAAGTAGTATTGCAAAGGGTATGGCAGGAAAGTACAATAATCAATGTTCCAACTTAGGGTAAACACTTACTTTGGTGCCATAAGTTTATTAATTTCTGATTTTGGTTCTTAAAATCTAAAATTTCACAATCAAGTCCCTGAATAACTCAAATTATCCTAATTAAGTCCTTCTGTCAGCCTCATTAATGCCAGTAAATGGCATCCCTCAGCAATAGAAGATCTGGCACCAATTAGTGATGAGCTGACAACTGCAGGTCCAAAAAATTCTTCTATAACATTGTATTGGATCCTAATAAAATAGAATTTGCATATTTTAAACTTATAGAGGAACTAATATGTAGACTTCCAATTGTAAAATTATCAGTAAGCTTTCACATGAAACGTCATCTATTTGTGTTAATAAGGTTTAAAGGACTTTATTGTATACATCCAGTATACTTAGTTACTCCTATTGATATATATATATATATATATAATATTTTTACTCCTAAAAAAAGGTGGTTTAAAGGACTTTATAATGCTAGGAACAAATATTTTATCCAACTTCATCAAACCCAATTTATTAAATTGTCATTTGTCCTCTGGGCATAAGGGCAGCACATGTTTTTAATAGAATTCAGTGTTAGATTAACAAAGGAGACTTTTTAGATGTTAAAGGAGAATAATATAGTGGTGGACTAACACCAAAGATCTTATTAAAAGAAAATGTGCCTCTCACAAGTGGCAATTCAATTACTATATTAAAATAAATAACCAAGGGATTTTGTTGCGACTTCTAATATGTTAGGAACCAAATTGTAACTTATTGTGGACATTAAGGACTAGGTGCTTGCAAGAGAAAAACAAAACGTTCTGACTTTGGGATGTGGAAATACATTATTTTTTTATGGTAAAACATTGTTCATTCATTCATAAACGGGACATTACAACTCTAACCTGAGACATTATAATCCAACTATTACTATTCAAGCTCCCCAGTCACAAATGTGACTGACATGGTCATGTCCATTTCTATATCCTCTCTAGACTAACCGACTGAGAGACAACACTCTATCTTAGAATACTGTCTAAGACCAAAAAAAAAAAACACACTCCACGGAGTGTAGGACAAGACTCTATGGACCCAAGTCCTAGAGTCAATGTTTTATTTTTTTTTAACAAAACCAGAAATAAATGACAGAATTCGTAAAATGGAAAAATAACGAATTACAACTTGAAAATCCATAGATCTGCATTTTCAACCTTAGAGTTATGCATACGGTACAAAACTAAGTTCAATCATTTTACGTCGCTAATATTTTGACCATATGAATCCATATCTATGACATCGAAAAAATATAATAGTAACAAAAGTAGATAATCTACCTGATCTATAAATCCATAAAAGCCAGACATAAAATCAGGATTCTCATAAGGTACGAATTTGAGGGAGCCAACATCACTGCCCCTATCCCCATCTTCAGCAGCTATCGAACTCAGCATCAAACTTTCATGGCTGTGAGGAGGCAATGGAAAAGTTCCAGTGGTTGGAGATTGCGGTGCCTAGAAGAGTAAATCATCCATAAATTAAAAAAAAAAATTGAACGGGCCTGGCATAAGAATGCCAAGCAACAAATTGACAGACTGATCTAAATAATAGTTAAATTATGATTTTATTTTATTTTTGGTGGGGGAGGGGGAAGCAGTATTTGCATTTGTAACTACAAGTACCCACAGTGTTTCTTTTGGAACCTGATTTCAGAGTTCTTTCACATTTTCTTGCATTTTTCTCATATTTCATTTTGAGAAACAATAGAAACTATCAAAAGAAACAAAATGGTGCAATCCTAGTAAATTTGAAGCATACAAGAGAAACCCGGATTCCAGTTTTCTCTTTCTGCAATAAAATACTTCAATCCCCCTTGAATTTTGCCAAGATTACACAGACATCATCCTTCAATGTTTTGTACTTGGCATACAAATGACCGAATCTAGTTCATCACATGATTTATAAAAGTGCATTTCTCCATTTTGATTACTAAATGGACGTACTATTCGTGGCATTAAGTCTTTTTGTAACCCATTTACCTTTTCTAGTCAAAATTTTGAAATGACTTAAATGGTTCCTTGAGCACTCTCATTGCTTTATACAAATTCAAATCCAATGGGTGTTTTGTTAATAGAGTCTTGAAATATGCTACATTAGATTATGCAAATACAAAAGTGGATGACTTATATAGTAAACAAAAATGCTAGGGACAATGCCGAACAAACACCAGCTAATAACCTGTGAAATTTGATGCCTACTGTGTACTGCACAATATCTATGATTTGATAAATGAATCCAAAACTGAAGGAAATAAAAGCAGTGCGTGTTGTTTATCATGCCATATCGGTTGACGTTTGTCCAACGTTTATCCCTAGCATTGCCCTATAGTAAATTAGTTCTTTAGATCAAATTTAATAGTTACCATACCATGACAAAAGGAATAAAAAAAATCTTTATGACAAATGGAATAAAAAATATTTTCTTTTGTTTTTTTGTGTACGTTATGTGTTATTTTCCGTTAGAGAATTTTTATTCATCATTCTTACACACTACACACCATTTTTTTTTCTTTTACCAAATGTTTAGAATATAAATAATGAGTAGAAGAGTTCAATTAATTTAAGAAGAATAAATCAAAAAACCAATTTAAAAATTTTAAAAAAAAATGTGGTGTGTAGCGTGTGGAGGTGATGAGTAGCAAAACCCTTCCAACTAATGGTAAAACATTAATATTTCCCTGTAACTTTTAATTTAGAAAAAATAATACTAATAGAAAAAATAATTTTAAAAAATAATATTAAATTAATAATATATTTTTTTATTATTTTGGCTTCACAACTTTTTGATAGAGGATATACTTGATTTGGAAAGAGTGATCTAAGTTTAATATAATGTAGTTATAATGTTGGCTTTGTTTCTTTTGGTACAGGAAGTTTTTTGAGTTCATCACATTTGAGTTCATCACATTCGAGTTCAGTCTGAACTCATAGATGTTGATGTTGTAGCCCCCCTGTATTCTGGCTAGTGTAATGTCAGACATCTTATATAACTGATTATATATAATAAAAGCTTCTTATCATGATTCAAAAAAAAACAAAGGAAGTTTTTTGAGAGCTATAATAAAATTAAAAAATTAAAAACCAAAAAAAATCAATTAACATTAATTTATTATTGTATAAAAAATAAATGAAAAATTCATTGTGTATATTTGATGTGAATGAAATAGACAATGACAAATTCATATCATATTAGCTAAAATTTAGTTTTAGTTTTGGCTGCTTCAATAAGAATGTTCTGATGTATAGATTTTTTTCGATGGAATTACTACAACACCTTTTAGTTTTAAAAATAATATCAACTTATCCCATTATATCACATTATTTAGACATTATTCAATACAATCGTTTTTTAATTTCAAATTTTAATTATTTTATTTAATTATTATTTAATCATTACAAATTTTCTGAACTGAAAACCGTATATTAATAAAAAAAAAAAATATTGCCACCAATCACTATATATTGGAAAATGATACTTAAGAGAGAGAAAATACTTTTACAACAAAATGAACAAAAAAAAACAAAAACAATAATGAATAAACAAAATAGAAAGAAATAAAGGAAAATAGAGCGAGAACCCGGATGTTCGTTAGCATGATAGGGGAGTCAAGCAAGGCGGTGGGGCTAATCCCGGCGGGAATAGTTACCCTCGGCGCCGGAGAAGCCAGGGGGCTCGCGGTTCGAAACAGCGCCGTTTTGAGACACTGAGCGTTGAACCCGCATTTGGCCGCCCGCCTCTCCGCAATGCTCTTACTGGGGTTCAATTCCGAAGAAGAAGAACCCCCGGGTATGGCTTTGACATCGTCCACTTCCATAGACGAGCGAGCGCGTGAATCGGTTGTTGAATTTCGCGGCGTTCAATCGGGTTTGGATTTCAGCTATAGAACTGAGGATGCAGCTGAGACTGAGAGTCCGAGACTCGTTAATGAGAAGGATCACAACTTTGCGTCCAGATTCGCATGCCATGGAATTGAGAGTCAGAGGAAACGGTTTCGTAATCGTTTGAGCTGGATTGACATAGGCACTTACGTTGAGTGAGGTTCTACGTCTGCAAGTTTATATTGTGGGCAAACCTCTTCAAATGCTACTCTTTTTTTCTTTCTAGAATCTGAGATAAATAAATATATATTCTTATTCTTATATATTTTATTTTTTTAGAACTAATTCTGTTTAGTCATTTTTTTATAAGTAAGATAAAAATGAATTGGGATAAAAACTAAAAATTAAATAAAATATTATTTGAATATATATATTATTTGATATTATTATTATTATTTTGAATTTAAATAACTTAATTAAATTATCTATTTTATTTTATATATAAATTTAAAAAAATTGAAATAATTAGATGAGTTAAAATAAAATAAAATAAAATAAAATGTCAAATGTCTTGTAAAATAAGGGATAACATATATATATATATATATATTTTTTTTTTTTGATTTCCTTCCTCTCATCCATTAAGAGCATTTTTAATAGATACTTTTAGTCAATGTAAGATGAATTTGATTTTAACTATAAGTTTTATATTGGAATAATTATTTTTTTCATTATATAGTAATAAAATAATATAAGATAAATCTAATTTTAATCATTCTATTCACATCAAATCTTCATATTAAATTATTTATTTATTATATAGTAATAAAATAATATTAATTTAAAAAAATTAATTTTATTATATTTTACTATTCTATTTATTATTTATTATTTAATTTGAAATTTAAAATTTATTTTGAAAGTCATTATAGCTGAAATGTTCAATTATATGAATTTTAGCTAATCTATTATGATCATATTTTATTTTTTAATAATTAAATATGTAATAGATTTAGCTTTCAGCTAATTCATTAGAGATGCGCTAAGTAACAAAAATTTGCAGTCATTTTCGTGATGTATGTATTATTCTTTGTAAATTTTGTAGACAGCTTTACAGTTTATGTCGGCGTATCTCTATCATCGATCATTTTCTTTCCGGATGATCTAATGTGACATTAAAATAACTCATAATTATTAATTGGTTCGATCTTATTAACTGAATCCTTGGATTTAAAGATTTCAATTTAAGTTCGACTTTTACAACATCAAGGATCTGGGCAAAGAAATCAAAATAATAATTTTTTCATTTTTTGTCATCCTATCAACACTTTTTTAAGATGATAAAAGAAATTATGTACATTTTCGAAAATTTTGATAGTAAGAGTTAATTTTTTAGTTGTAAGAGTGTCAAAAATGTAACAATAAATCGTGTTCGTATCGTGTTAATGTATGTATATTAGTCCTAAAGCATCAACACGAATATAATCCATTAAAGATTTCATGTAAAAAATTCAAAATATAAGACAATTTATTAAAATAACGAATTAATACGATACGATTTATTAAAATCTTATGACACTATATGACATAACATGATTTTTTCTAATTCAAAATTCGTTAGTGACTCGTTTGAATTTTACTTGATTGATTTTATATAAATATTAAAATTTAAATAATAGTTATAAAATATAAAAAATTAATTATAAATTATAATTTTATAAGTAATATACTATAAAATATAATAAATACATAAATATAATTTACATATTATGAAATATTAAAATTATATATCTAATATAATAAATAATAATATTAACTTATTAACGACTCTTTAAAAAGTAATTAAATTGAATAAGTAAGTCTTTAAAAATATAAAATTAATTTTAAATTAAAACTTTTTTAACTTTAGGTAAAAGATATAAAAATAAATTTAAATTTTTTAACCGATCCTAACGAATTATGATGGATTGGGGGTGATAATGCCACACGGCAAGCTTTCTTTCTCTAAAATCAATAACACGTGATAAATCTAACATTTAGCGTAACTATAAGAAACTATTTACGGTAAGAATAGCACGTGGAATATTTGACTTATTTGCGGCTTGGGGTGATAATGCCACGCGGCAAGCTTTCTTTCTATAAAATCAATAACACGTGACAAATCTAACTTCAGCGTAACTATAAGAAACTATTTACGGTAAGAATAGCACGTGGGGCTGCTTTATTCCACGAGGATAATTTAACTCCGAACCTATAATTGTACGGAAACATTTTTTCGGATCCTTCTTTTGACTGATTTGTTGAGGAGGATTTTTTTTATGGTTGGTTTCTTTTATAAATATTTTTTTTATTTTTAAAATTTTTTTTATATAAAATAAAATAAAAAATTTTATTTTTTTAGATTTTAAAATAAAATTAATATTAAAAAATATTTTATTAATTTTTATTTTTATCTCATATTATTTATAAAAATAAATTAAGTCTTAGTTGAAGCACATTTCTTAAGGCACTTTTGCTGATTTTTTTTTTTTTGGTTTTATCTTCTTTAATTTTATGAGTTTAATATGTAGATATTTCTTCTTTAATTTGATGAATAATGTTAATATACCACTTAATTTAATATCTTATTTTGACACATTATGTAATTTGATTTTTTTTTTTAGTTTTTTATTTAATAATTAAGGAAGTGATTATAAGTGTATTGGTATTTTTTTTATATATTTTTTTAAAATATTTTAAAATAATAAAAAAAAAGGATTAAAAATTTGAGAAAAATAAAAAACAAATTGAATGGATATTTTGCTCTAGCAGTCAAGTAAAATGATACTGTGCAAGCGGCACACTAGTAGTACCCTAATTTGATACTCCTAAAATCAAAATTGTTAATTTTATTTCGTTCCAGCCGGAATATGCCATTTTGCTACAATGGCCGGAATGATGGAGGTTTGCATTTCATTTTAGCGTATTGGCTTGAATCTCGGTCATTTCGGCACATTTTGGATAAGTACATTTTTCTTGCAATCCATATTTGATAGAAGCGAGATCCATATTTGATAGACTGCATTACAATCCACATAAAAATGTTTTCATTTTATAACTAAATAAAATGAATGTTTTAAAATTTTAAAGTATTTTATTTATAAATAAGAGTATTTTAACCAATTTTATTCTAAAATAAAATTTAAAAAAATCTATTTGTTCATTACTTAAACTATAAAAGAATCTAATTTTTTAAATTGTATGTAACGTTGTTCTAGAAAATATATGTGCATCTTTGAAAATTTTGATAGCAAGAGTTATATTTATGAGTAACTCTATCAAAGGTCCATTTGCTTTTATGAGCATAACAGTCCCCCAGTTAAAAACTGACACGTCAATCGTTTCACTAATTTCTCGATTGACTCGCGCGCATGTAAACCAAGGCATAACTTTTTCCTCCCAATACCTTCAGCTTCCCGAAAATCCTCTTCAACCTTCAACCTCTCCCCTCACCAAACCTCTACACCTCTCGTCCCTCTCCTGGCATAAAATACCTTCAACTTTGATCCCTCTCGCATCATAAAACTGTCATTAGGCCATCCCGTTTGTCTTCCTAGCTCATTATTTTCATCGAGGAGTTTAAAGGGCTCACAAAAAAACAAGATGTTCTAGGCGACCCCCCCTCTCCTGGGTGAATCCATCATTTGGTTCTCCCTGTTTGGTTCCCAAGAAATTGAAGGAATTTCTTTCTATTCATTTCAATTGTTAAGGAGGCTTGTCTGCACTTGGGAGCTCATGAACAAGACATTCATTGCAAGATTAGCCCACCGTCGCATGAATTGCTACAAGTTAGGAACTGCTACAACTTTTTCTCAAGCAATCAACCAATTAGTTTTTGGTTGTTTATTGTTGCTTGCTCTTGCATAAACTACTACAAGTTGGATATCATCTGGTGAATAGTTTCTTATAGGTTTCTCCTCTGGTTCAGAACTGTAGGTGCAGGGTATTGGGTTGATCCTTGCACAGTTGGATGCACATTTGTTGCATACTAATGAGGCACAAGTGGATTAGACAAGAACTAAGTTGTCTATTCATTCCTCTAGCTGAAGTTAGGTTGACTCCTCCAAGTGAGATTGAATGTATTTAAGAAGGGACCTGCAAAAGGTTTTGCAATCAAGTTAACATAATCAATTTGATCTAAAAAGACTTCTTTAAAAGCTAGGATTGTAAAGCAATCACGAGTAGTATGTCCTATTTTTTCACAAATATTGCATTTATCTAGAGTTTTTTGAACAACTTGAACTTCGATGGATTTATTAACATCTATGGTGTCTAACTTTTTAGAAATCATAGATAACTTAGTATGTAAATCATCTACCTCTTTCAAGTTTAATTAACCTTCTCCAATGATGGTTTTGATAGGCTCAATCCTATCATACATATATGAAGTGTCACATGATTAAGCATTTTCAGATAAGTAGTCAAAGTACTAAAATGCTTTCTGGGGTTTTTTATTAAAGAACTCCCCATTATACATTGTTTCCACAAACTGCCTCATTTTGTGTTGCAAAGCCTCGTAAAAAATTAATTATTCTTCAATTTTCATATCCATGGTGAGGGTATGCATTAAGTAAATCCTTGAATCTCATCCAACATTGATAAAAGGTTTGAGTGCCTTTTGAGCAAAATTCATAATCTGTTTTTTTAATGCATTAGTTTTATGCTTAGGGATCTTAGGAACTCAATTTGCATTTCCTACCATATCCTTCTGACTTAGGCCTTAATGGATTCAACTAGGTTTGAGTTTTGTCTTTTAGGAAAAAGGGGAACAATTTGAGACTACATATCTCCTCTGTACAAGTTATGTCCATGAATATGGAGCAAACCTCCTCAAAATCTTTAATATGCAAATATGGATTCTCAAACTCCATTCCATGAATATGAGGTTGTTGCCCAGATGACTAATACAAGAGGGGGGGTGAATTGAGTTGTATTAAAAAATTAACAATTATAAATCAAGTATATAAAATAAAATATAAAATATGAAACAGTAATAAATATAAAGAGTAAAGGTAAGAGAGAAGCAAACTCAGTATGTTAACGAGGTTCGGCCCCACTGCCTACGTCCTCGCCTCAAGCTACCCCTTGAGAATCCCCAAATCCACTATTCAATCCCCTTTAGGTGGAGATAGAAACTTATTACACCTTTGAGTAGCACCGCTCCAAAGAATCCGTGTAGAACACCCTCTACACTTCCAATCACCTTACACTTGGTGACTTAACTATTCCCCGTGTAGAACACCTTCTACACTTCCAATCACCTCACACTTGGTGATTTAACTATTCCCCGTGTAGAACACCTTCTACACACACAAGGGTTATACACACCCTTTTACAAATACAAGAGTTGATAGTAGGTAGACTATCAAAGTACACTCCTCAATGAGTGAGATAGAAATAATACAGCGCAACCTATATCTCTCTCAACAAGAACAAGAATTAAGGCTCAAAACTTTAGAAAAGAGAGAATGAGAGTTTTGAAAAAATGATGCAAAACTTAGCAATAGATGTGTAAGCTCTTGTTGTGAATTTTACAAAACTCAAGTGAGCTATTTATAGGCAAATGATTTTTCAATTTCAAATTTGAAAAGATTCCCATATCAAAAACATCATCATTTACTTTTCAAAAATTTAAAATTTAATATTTTTACTTTTTGCATGTGACAAAAGGAGCACACTTTACTTTTCAAAAATTTCAAACATAATCTTTTACTTTTTGCATATGACAAAAAGAGCACACTTTACTTTTCAAAATTTTTAAATAAAGACATCTACCTTTTGCATAAGTCAAGAAAAGTATCCACCACTTTTGAAAATATTCAAATAAAACATGCACATGTGAAAGATGACAATCAATCATCTTAATATTTTCAAAATTCAAACCTTTAATCATGTCATGCACATGTGAAAGATGACAATCAATCATCTTTCAAAAATTTCAAAGTTCAAACCTTTAATCATGTCATGCACATGTGAAAGATGACAATCAATCATCTTTCAAAATTTTCAAATTTAATTTTCAAAATATCATGCACATGTGGAAAATGTATTTTAATGCTTTATGATAAAATATTAATTTTGAGCCTTAATCCTAATTTTGAATTTTTAAGAGATTTACAACATTACTCTATGATTTTAATGTGAACTTGTTCCCTTCTTGCTCATGCTTGCTTCCTTGCTAAACTTGATTATATTGTGTGGACAACTTGAGCTTGAGACTCCTTTATTCTTTGGATTCATTTGTTATCATCAAAATCCATTTGTAGATTTACATGAAACTTGAAACCTTAGGTTCAACAATCTCCCCCTTTTTGATGATGATAAATGCTTGATAGAACCTGAATCCTGTATTAATACTTAAGCTCCCCCTGAGAATGTGCGTTAGTTTTTCAAGCAAAAATATAAATATAATTCCAAGCATATATAACAAGTTTAGCAATTTAAATAATGTTAATGTTCTAGTCTAAAACTTCTCCCCCTTTTGGCATCATTAAAAAGGAATCATAATTAGATCAATAAGATATATTCTTGCAATAACCAATAGATAAATAAAACGCTGCGTTAGTAGAGACTGTAGAGAATTCGGTGCGTAGCCACACGTGTTCGACAAAACTTGCAAAGGCTGGAGGCCTAGTTCCGGTAATTCGGTGCGGAAGGAGATTTTGTAAAGAGCTGAATAATTGAAACCACCCTTGCCCGACAAAACCTGCAAAGGCTGGAGGTGTAGCTCTGGCAATTCGGTGCAGAGATTTGATCCGCTTGATGTTGCTGAAAAATGAGATATTATCATGATTTGTAAGTTTGTCTTGTTCTTATTTCCGTTTCTATAAGAGCAATCCTTAGCTTTATCTATTTCGCATCAAGCTTTCTTCTCATCTTTGCAATTTGCTTGCATTCTCATTCTACAATTTTTCAATGGCTCGTAGAATTCCCTTCAGTGCTTCTCTTGATCAAGATTTGAGGTATCCTTCACCTCAGTCTCAATCTATTTCTGCATCTGTCGTGGGTGCCATGAAGCAACAAGAGACTGATTTAGCTAATAAATCAGATCATAACGCCATTTACGAACTTGTGGGTCTCGGAACTCGATACTCATCATCTATCGTTGCGTTTTTTGCTCGGTTGCAGTCCAAAACTCGCGAAATTGAGAAGCTTAACGAGACTGTATCTGTACTTCAACGACTTGTTTATGAGTCAAACAAAAAAATAGTAGAATTAAAGCAACAGAATAAGGATTTGAAATCCTTGCTTACCTCTTCATTTCGATTGCCTAATCCTTTAGACAAGGATGGCATGATGATTTATGAGGAGCAAATGCATTTGAATGATGAGGCTAAACGTCTCAAGTTTCTGTAGGTCATTTAAGATAATGAAATAAAAGTATCTAGCAGATATCCATGGCATGCATCATTCCTATTTCTCTTCTAATCATGCATAGTCTATCTTCTGGTAGGGGTTTTGTGAAAATGTCTGCCAATTGATCATGTGTACTAGTGAATTCTAATACAATATCGCCCTTTTGTACATGATCTCTAAGAAAATGATATCTAATTTCAATATGTTTGGTCCGAGAATGTTGTATTGGATTCTTTGAAAGATTTATAGCACTTGTATTATCACATTTGATTGGAATGTGATTGTACATAAGTTTAAAATCCTCAAGTTGTTGCTTCATGTAAAGAACTTGAGCACAACAACTACCTGCAGCAACATATTCTGTCTCAGCAGTAGATAGTGCAACCGAATTTTGTTTTTTACTAAACCAGGAAACTAGTGCACGACCTAAGAAGTGACATGCTCCACTAGTGCTTTTTCGATCTATTTTACAGCCAGCATAATCTGCATCTGTGTAGCTGATTAGATCGAAAGATGTGTGCTTAGGGTACCATAACCCTAAGTTAATTGTACCACTAAGATATCTAAGAATGCGCTTAACTGCAATTAAATGTGATTCTTTTGGAGATGATTGAAAGCGTGCACATAAGCACACACTAAACATAATATCTAGTCTACTGGCTGTCAAATATAATAAGCTACCGATCATACCTCGATATACCTTCGAGTCAACTGGTTTACCGGTTTCATCTTTATCAAGTTTAGTGGATGGACTCATTGGTGTTCCAGTTTCCTTAGCACCTTCCATCCCAAATTTCTTCAGCAATTCCTTAATATATTTCAATTGATTGATGAATGTCCCACTTTTTGCTTGCTTAATTTGCAATCCGAGAAAGAATGTAAGCTCTCCCATCATGCTCATTTCAAATTCTTCCTGCATAGTCTTAGAAAAAACGGCACATATTTTCATTAGTAGCACCGAATATTATATTATCAACATAAATCTGAATTAAAAGAATATCATCATTTTCGTATTTAATGAAAAGAGTTGTATCAATTTTTCCTCTTGAAAAGCCTTTTTTAATCAAGAAACCACTAAGTCTCTCGTACCACACTCTAGGAGCTTGTTTGAGTCCATATAGTACTTTTGTGAGTTTGAAAACATGATTTGGAGAAATATGATTTTCAAAACCTAGAGGTTGCTCAACATATACCTCTTCATTTATAAAACCGTTTAAGAAAGTACTTTTAACATCCATTTGAAAAAGTTTGAAATCTTTATAACAAGCATATGCAAGTAGCATTCGAATAGCTTCTAATTTTGCGACTGGTGTATATGTCTCATCATAATCGATTCCTTTTTCTTGATTGAAACCTTGGGCTACAAGTCGAGCCTTATTTCTAGTAATGACTCCGGACTCATCTTTCTTGTTTCTAAAAACCCATTTTGTTCCAATAATAGTATGATTTTTTGGTCTAGGAACTAGTGTCCAAACATCATTTCTTTCAAATTGATTAAGCTCTTCTTGCATAGCTAGAATCCAAGATTCATCAAGAAGTGCTTCATCAATATTTTTAGGTTCAATCTGAGATAGAAAAGCAGTATGATTGCAAATATTTCTAAGAGATGATCGAGTGCTTACAGCTCGTGAAGGTTCCCCCAGAATTTGTTCCACTGGATGATCTTTCACAAATTTCCACTGTTTGGTTGCATCTTGTATTAAATTTTGATAATCTTTCCTGATATCTCCATGTTGGACTTCCTCTATTGTGTTCTCTTTGTTGAGATTGAGACTTTCCGTATTATTTATACCTCTTGTTTCTTCATCAATAGATTTCTTGGAGAGTAGAGCATTAGATTCATCAAATACTACATGCATAGATTCTTGTACAGTCAAAGTCTTTTTATTGAATACTCTATAACCTTTACTATTAGTAGAATACCTGATAAAGATAAGTTCATCAGATTTTGCATCAAACTTGCCTAAATTATCTCTGTCATTTAAAATAAAACATTTGCATCCAAATACATGAAAGTAACAAATGTTGGACTTTTTCTCATTCCAAAGCTCATAGGGGGTTTTATCTAATTTAGACCTTAGCATAACTCTATTTATAACATAACATGCAGTACTTACCGCTTCAGCCCAAAAATAACTAGGCAAGTTGTTCTCATTGAGCATTATTCTTGCCATCTCTTGAAGAGATCTATTTTTCCTTTCTACTACCCCATTTTGTTGAGGAGTTCGAGGAGCAGAAAAATTATGCACAAAACCATTTTCATCACAAAATGTTTCAATATTTTTATTAACAAACTCTTTTCCCCTATCACTTCGGATACTTGAAATAGTATAACCCTTTTCATTTTGAATTCTCTTGCATAACTTGGTAAAAGCATTATGTGCCTCATCTTTATGAGTAAGAAAGATGACCCGAGTATATCTAGAGAAGTCATCAACAACAACAAATGCATAATATTTTCCTCCTAAACTTGCAACTCTATTTGGTCCAAAAAGATCCATGTGTATCAGTTGCAGTGGTCTAGTAGTGAAAATATGTTTCTTGATTTTAAAAGAAGTTTTTGTTTGTTTACCAAATTGGCATGCATCACAAATTTTATCTTTAAGAAAATTTACCTTTGGTAAACCTCTCACAAGATCATTTTTTGAAAGTTTGGAAATAAGTTCCATATTGGCATGACCTAGTCTTCTATGCCATAACCAATTAGTTTCATTTTGAGCTGAAAAACAAATCGTATCTTGTGAGGTAATTTCTTCAAAATCAATTGTATAAACATTGTTACTTCTAAAAGCAATAAAACAAATATTACAATCATAATCATTCAATATAATGCACTTATCCATTTTGAAAGTAATTGTAAATCCTTTATCACATAATTGACTTATGCTTAAAAGATTATGTTTTAAACCTTCAACAAGTAGAACATCTTCAATTATAAGAGAAGACTCATTACCAATTTTACCTATTCCCACGATCTTCCCTTTCGAGTTGTCTCCAAATGTCACGTGTCCTTCTTCTTTAGATCTAAGATCAAAGAACTTAGTCTTGTCTCCCGTCATGTGTCTTGAACATCCACTATCTAAAAACCATTTATTTTTGTTCGTGGAAGACGTCATGCACACCTATAAAAATAATTAAAATGATTTTTCTTGGTACCCAAGTTCTTTGGGTCCTTTATTTATTAGTATTAGAAGAAATAAGATTTTTAGGTACCCATATGGTCCTAATAGTCATTGTATGTATTCTTCTAATAGGACAAGCAAAATAATTATGACCATTTCTATTACAAAAATTGCAAATAGCATGTGACATATATGAAGAACTTGAGTGATTATAATAGTATCCTTTTTTAACAAAATTATTTTTATGAAAAGAATTTTGAATATTGGATTTTGATTTAGAAGGATTATCAAAGAAGTTTTTATAAGGTTTGTATTTTTGTTTTGGCATATATCCCAAGCCTGCCTTATCAAAAACACATCTTTGGCTACCAAGAAGTTTTTCAAAATTTTTTTTTCCATTCGTAAATTTTTCAATAATATTTTCTAAATCAGCTTTCTTTTTCTTCAACTCAAAATTTTCATCTTTCAAAACAATACTTTCTTTTCTTAAAATATCAATTTCGTTTGTTAAAGAAGAATTTTTCTTTTTCAAAACAGTATACTTGATACCCAATTTTTCAAATTCCTTATATACCTCTTCTAAAACATTTTGCAATTCTTCATATGAAGGATCTTCAATATTATCAAGATTTGTTACCTTAATGTCATCTTTAGCCATAAGACAAAGATTTGCTGATTCTGCATTACTTGCTTCACTATCTGAGCTACTTAAATCATCATCCCATGTAGCTTTCATTGCTTCTTTGCCTTTGTTTCGATCTTTCTTTAGCAGAGGACAATCTGACTTGATATGACCAGATTTATTGCATTTATAACAAATTAAAGTGTCATTTTTACCTGAATCTTTCTTGGAAAACTTTTTGAAAGATTTCCTTGGAGGAGTTTTATTTTTCTTTAAGAACCTCTGAATTCTTCTTGTTATCATCGCAACTTCTTCATCTTTGTCGTCATTTTCCTCATCTTCATCACTTTCACTTTCATGTGGAACAGCTTTAAGTGCCAAGCTCTTCTTTGACTTTCCTTCTTCTTCTCCTCTTTTCAATGTGTACTCATGGGTGATAAGTGACCCGATGAGTTCATTCACTTCGAGTTTCTTGAGGTCTCTAGTTTCAAGAATTGCTGTCACTTTTGATTCCCAACGTTTTGGTAGAGAGTTGAGAATTTTTCTTACTATCTCCACTTTGGAATAAACTTTGCCAAGAGCTGTCAAGCTGTTTATGATGTTAGTAAAACGAGTGTACATACTAGAAATAGATTCATCATCATTCATCTTAAACATTTCATATTCATGAGTAAGAATATAAATTTTTGATTCCTTCACTTGAGAAGTTCCTTTATAAGTAACTTCTAAGTTATCCCAAATTTCCTTTACTGTAGCACAAGTCATTACTCTATTAAATTCATTACCATTGAGAGCATTATATAATAAATTCATAGCAGTTAAATTCAAAGTATAAAGTCTATCTTCTTCACGATTAAACTCTTCTTCTTCCTTTTTGACATTTACTTCATCAACTACTTTTGTTGGAATATAAGGTCCATTTACAATACATTTCCAGATTTCTCGACCTTGAGCCTGAAGGAATATTCTCATTCTAACTTTCCAGAATGAGTAATTGTCTCCACAAAAGAGTGGAGGTCGACTGCTAAATTGACCTTCACCAAATGAAGCTGCAATGTTAGCCATAAGATTTTAACTCAAAAGATAGTTAATCTTATAATAGAGCTCTAGCTCTGATACCAATTGTTGCCCAGATGACTAACACAAGAGGGGGGGTGAATTGAGTTGTATTAAAAAATTAACAATTATAAATCAAGTATATAAAATAAAATATAAAATATGAAACAGTAATAAATATAAAGAGTAAAGGTAAGAGAGAAGCAAACTCAGTATGTTAACGAGGTTCGGCCCCACTGCCTACGTCCTCGCCTCAAGCTACCCCTTGAGGATCCCCAAATCCACTATTCAATCTCCTTTAGGTGGAGATAGAAACCTATTACACCTTTGAGCAGCACCGCTCCAAAGAATCAGTGTAGAACACCCTCTACACTTCCAATCACCTTACACTTGGTGACTTAACTATTCCCCGTGTGGAACACCTTCTACACTTCCAATCACCTCACACTTGGTGATTTAACTATTCCCCGTGTAGAACACCTTCTACACACACAAGAGTTATACACACCCTTTTACAAATACAAGAGTTGATAGTAGGTAGACTATCAAAGTACACTCCTCAATGAGTGAGATAGAAACAATACAGCGCAACCTATATCTCTCTCAACAAGAACAAGAATTAAGACTTAAGACTTAAAACTTTAGAAAAGAGAGAATGAGAGCTTTGAAAAAATGATGTAAAACTTAGCAATAGATGTGTAAACTCTTGTTGTGAATTTTGCAAAACTCAAGTGAGCTATTTATAGGCAAATGATTTTTCAATTTCAAATTTGAAAAGATTCCCATATCAAAAACATCATCATTTAATTTTCAAAAATTTCAAATCTAATATTTTTACTTTTTGCATGTGACAAAAGGAGCACACTTTACTTTTCAAAAATTTCAAACATAATCTTTTACTTTTTGCATATGACAAAAGGAGCACACTTTACTTTTCAAAATTTTCAAATAAAGACATCTACCTTTTGCATAAGTCAAGAAAAGTATCCACCACTTTTGAAAATATTCAAATAAAACATGCACATGTGAAAGATGACAATCAATCATCTTAATATTTTCAAAATTCAAACCTTTAATCATGTCATGCACATGTGAAAGATGACAATCAATCATCTTTCAAAAATTTCAAAGTTCAAACCTTTAATCATGTCATGCACATGTGAAAGATGACAATCAATCATCTTTCAAAATTTTCAAATTTAATTTTCAAAATATCATGCACATGTGGAAAATGTATTTTAATGCTTTATGATAAAATATTAATTTTGAGCCTTAATCCTAATTTTGAATTTTTAAGAGATTTACAACATTACTCTATGATTTTAATGCGAACTTGTTCCCTTCTTGCTCATGCTTGCTTCCTTGCTAAAATTGATTATATTGTGTGGACAACTTGAGTTTGAGACTCCTTTATTCTTTGGATTCATTTGTTATCATCAAAATCCATTTGTAGATTTACATGAAACTTGAAATCTTAGGTTCAACAGAGGTATTAGAGGAATCATATTAGGTTTACAATTGAAGTTGTCTGCATTTAGGGGTTGTATAACGCATGAGGGTGAGCTAGTCTTAACATGTTGCATAAATCCTTGAAGGTCCTATCATGATTATCCACTCTACTCTCATCTTGTTCTTCCTTAGCCATGGTACTATAATTTCAGAAGATGACTCAATGAAAGTGATTCACCATCAGAATATGTCATAGATTATGTTTTGACCAATCAAGATGAGTGGTCTTTTCTCCAAACAGACATGCAAATACCCAACCAAAACAACATACTAACACCAAGATTGTGTATAGTAATAGCAGCAATTGAGCAATTGAAAATAAAATTTCACAACAAATATTATTCAAAAAAGCTTTCATCTTGGTCTTCAGTGGTCATACGCTCATTGTTGAATCAGAACAAAAATGTTTTGCCTACTTAATGGTAAGGAGGAAGATGGTCGAGCATCGCCTCCTCTAGTTAGGGACTTGAACTGGGTTAGGAATAAACGCGCAAACTTGTTGAAGTTGCTTATGGACTTGGGTGCTAGGGACTCGAACCACATGTGCGATGGTCCCTTCAAGGTCAACAAGAAAGCTCTGCACTCTATGGTCCCGTTGAAGCCGTCCAGTGTCATATGTGCTCTGAAATTCCCCAAATGTTCCAACGAGTCTTTTTCATCATCATACATTTCCATAGTGGGGACCTTGAATTTTGGTGGCAAATGGACGGCCATTACCCCCTTGATGTAAAGGAGCTCAGTACTCATCAGCAATTAATCTACCAAAGATGACGTGCCCTTTTTCTTTGTCATTTCCCCATACTTGCATTTGAGACTGAAGCTCGTCCTTCAGGTTCTTTCTTTCCTCTTCTTCCTGTGACCTTGCATTTCATGACCCTTGGTGCTCACTATGGTTGTGTTCAATATCATCGTTTTGCTCTTGAAGATGCAACCTAAGGTTATCATTTCCTTTTTGGAGTCTCTCTAACTATTAGTTTAACCTTTCTGCATGGTCTTTTGTAGCTTTCGACCCTTCTTCCACTTTGGGTCCTTGTTCTTGCTAAGCTCTTTGAGAACAGGTCAACATAGTCATGCGAAGTACATGTAAGACTTTTCAATGGAATCCCACAGATGGCATCACTATCAACATCATATTTCGCACACCTGTGGGCTGAACTCTCAAGAGTTCAGATTTTTTAAATTCGAGCTTGCAAAAACGATGTAAAAAAATGGGGGTGGTTGGACTTGGAGGCTAAGGAGTCATTGATTCATGAGTCAATAACGTCTTTGGAAGTATGTAAATAATGAGAGTGGTGAACTTAAGTGTCAAGAGTGCGAGTATCTAGAGTTTTCTCATACCAAAAAGTTCACTATTGGGATGTGAAGGAACGGCAAAGCGTGTCTATCTACATGGCATCTTCGCTTATTAGTATTGTTCCATTATCAAAACTTTTAATGCGACATGGAGTCCAAGCTGGGGCACCATTAATGCTGCGTGATTTTCTTGTACTTTCTATTAATGCGGTGTTTTTTCTTACCTACATGTTCCTGCTAACTTCTTTACTCGCCCCTTGAGATATTCGTGCTAGTAGATCAATGGCTTTCCTTTATCCATTTCTTCCAATTGGATGGCACTTGAGTGCTTGCATCGTTCGGAAGATGGTTTAGGGTTGATGGTCCCATCCCTTATGCTATCTTTCTAAGAGATATGGTTGTGCTGAGTGGTATCTCCTGCAGTGTTGTCTCCTGTGATTGCTTGAAAGACCCATTTTCTTTGGGTCGGATTAAAAGGAGTCGGTCGATGGCAGTTTGGGCCTCTTGGACTCAGCTTCTTCCTATCCTAATTGAGCCTTACATTTCTAGCCCATGGGGCGGGGAATCCCTAATAACTACTAGTCAATATTATATCGTTACTTTTTCATTGCTATTTACAGAATATCTGAGATCACTTCAATAACCAAATGCAACCTAAATCTTTAATTTAATAGTGCATTGAGGAGGAAGTAGACATAATGACATGTTAAATATAGGGGTTAACTGACGTAAATTTGATTTGAATGCATGAAAGATATTTTCTACAAAAAAAAGTGATGTTTGTACAAGGCTCAAGGTAAGTAATTGCGTTTAACCATTCTTATTGTTGTATGTAAACATAAATGTGTGCAAACTATGCTATATGTACATATTTTAATTATTTATGTTTATAGATTGTTTTTTGATAGGCATTTATGATGTACCTGTATCATTACATGTGATGTATGAATGGAAATGACCTACATACTTATGACTGTGTGTATATATATGTATATATATTGAACGAATGAAATAAGAGGATAAATGAGAAGGAAAGGAAAAAGACTGAAATGAGTGTTTGAATGTTTGAGGAATAATACTTAAAGAGCTGTGTTAGTGAAGACTATATTGTAAGTATTGGACATATGACAATGTTGAAATGCATCATTGACGATGTAACTAGTGATGACCTATTTTTTAGAATGCCAGGTTCTTATCCACTAGCCACGGAAAGAGCCATGACCACAAGGGTCACTAACCCTAACACATTGGGGTAAATAATATTTACCTTAAAGAGAAAAGAATGTCAAGGCAAAATTAGATTTTACTAGGCTAAATGTGAGGTCATTGCTTTGACTCATATTCCCCAAAAAGTAGATCTCTCTCTAATAGTTTCGAATTAATTAATTACATACATTAAAACACGAATGCTTCTTATTCTACAAAAACAAAAGTATTTTTTCACTCTTTCATATACTAGGGGATTTCACTTGGAAAAGAAAATGTTCTATACTAACGGATTCGGGTCCATAACCATGGGTTCCAATGTTGAATGTGATTGAGTCCTTCTTTAGATTTAAAAATCATCTAAACTCACATCATTTAATCTCATCTCATCTAATCATTATAATTTTTTAAAACTTTTAAATAAAATATAAAAATAATTCAAAATTTTCAAATTTAAAATAAAAGTAATAAGAAAATAAATTTTAATAATATTTTATTTAACTTTTAACTCTCATAATAATTGTATCTCAACTCAACACACTATCTAAACTTTTTTTTTTGTTAGTATGGATTTAGGGAGGAAGGTCTTGAACCCCAGACCTCTATTTTAGAGGCTGGGTGTTATGCCAATCAGGCTACAGACCTATCTAAATCTCTCTTGAGTGTTAACGAATTATATAATTGATGTGCATGAGTGTGAATGTCATTGCATGATTGAAAACATTTATTATAATATACTTACGATATGAAATAATCTTTATTGACTATTTGGATGCTATGCAATCTCATTACGTAGCAAGCTCTCGAGGTCGTCTTCCTTTAAGAGACATGTTTGAAGGCAAGAGGCATGGACATTGTAAGTTTTTACTTGGTTATGCAAATTGTTTTATTGAAAATTGTGTTGGGAGAGAGGGTGGATTAGCTCTATTATGGTTGAGTGAGGTGAATTTGATGATCAACAACTACTCGAGCAACCATATTAATGTGATAATCTGAGATGTGGGGGAGGGTGAAAATTCGTATTTTGTGATCGGAATTTATGGTCACCCTGAGGTACAGAGGATAGGTGAATTGTGGGATTCATTCCGCACTCTATCAACAACTTAAAGTAGTCCTTGGGTTTTACTGGAAGATTACAACGAGATTTTGAGCATCTTAGAGAAGAGAGGGGCAAGCCCAGGACTGGAAATCAGATGAGGGATTTTCGGAGGGTAGTGCAAGATTGCTCTTTGAGAGATTTGGGATACAAAGAGTCGAGGTTCACTTGGTGTAATTGGAGGGAGAGTTAAGCTAGAATTTATGGATGACTTGATCAATGCGTGGCTAATATATGATGGTGTTCGATGTTTCCTTTCGCCATTGTGTATCGCCATTGGTTAGAATTAGAGGGACAAGAGGACCATAAAAGGGGGAGAAAGAGATTATTTCAGATCAAGGCTATGTGGGTAGGGGATTCAGGCTGCTAGGACATTATTCAAAGGGTCTGGGATAGGAAGGTTCAAGGGAATTCAGTAACTCATGTTATGGACCCGATTTCAAATTATGGAAAGAAACTCCAACAATGGAATGCTTGCCACTTTGGCAAGGTTAAAATTGAGTTACACAAGGCACAATAGGTTCTTCAAAGATTACAAATGGAGGATTCGGTTGATGATTTTTATATGGGGAAAGATTGGCAAAATGTATAGTTCTAACTAGAATGTGATGAACTTATGTAGTGGCAATGTTCTAAAGCTCTCCGGCTTAAGGATGGGGACTGCAATTCTAGGTTTTTTTCATACTAAAGCCTCTTAGCACAAAAAAAAATCTATTTTGAGATTGAGAAATGCAAGAGGAGAATGGCTGGGAGCTGAGGAAAGGGATAGATTGTGGACTATTTTAATGATTTATTTTCGTCAGCAGCTCCTCAAGGTAATATAGACTTCCTGTGTGATCTACATGGTCGTGTGTTGGATGAAATGAACCAGGTTTTGATTGCTGTTTATTCTAAAGAAGAGGCCTAGAGGGCATTAAAAGAAATGCACTTGTTGAAAGCTCCAAAGCTGGATCGGATGTGCCTGCTGTTTTTTCAGAAATATTGGCTAGTGGTGGGCAGAAAGGTGACCATGCCGTGCTATTAGCTCTAAATTCAGGTGAGTTTCCTAAAAGTTTAAATCATACTTTTATGAGGTTGATATCTAAAAAGAATTCTCTTGAAAAGTGATATAATTTAGACTTGTGAGCCTTTATAATGTTATGTATAAACTAGTTTCTAAAGTGGTGGCTTATAGATTGAAGGTTATTCTTGATGATATTGTTTATGTTTCTCACTAGCTTTGTCACTGGACATTTAATAACTAATAATGTTTTGATTGCATATGAATTAATTCATTTTTTGAAACAAAGAAAAGTAGGAAAGAAGGGATATATGTCTATTAAGCTAGATATGAGCAAGACATATGATTGGATCGAGTGGAATTTTTTAGAAATAATGATGATAGCTTTGGGATTTGATATGAGAGTTGTATCTCTGATTATGTTTTGTGTGAAGACTCTTTCTTACTTGATTCTAATAAATGGGACTCCTTCAAGGCGTTGTTTTAAAAAGAGGATTAAGGCAAGAGGATTCCCTCTCCCCTTACATTTTCCTTCTTTGCACTGAGGGGCTTATCTCTTTATTAAAGAAGGCAGGGGAAGAAAAGAAAATAAGTAGAGTAAGAGTTTATCATGGGGCTCCAGTTATCAGTAATTTTTGTTTGCCGACGATAGTATAATATTTTGTCAAGCTATTATTCGGAACAATTTACAAGTGCAGAATTTATTGAAGATTTATGAGTTGGCATCGGGGCAAAAAATTAATATGAAGAAAATCTCAATGGTTTTTAATCATAATATCAATGAGGATACCCAAAGGCAAATTAGAAAAATGTGACACCTAGCAAGTGTGAGCAGTACCTTGGTTTACCACCCATAGTGGGTTGGTCAAAATCAAGGGCTTTCTCAGTGATTAAACATAGGGTATGGAAGAAACTTCAAACCTAGAAAGATAAAGTACTCTCTCAAGGAAGTGAGGAGGTTTTGATTAAAGCAGTTGCAATGCCAATAATTAGTTATTTTATGTGTTGTTTCCTCTTTCCTAGTGTTTTATGTTAGTGTTGGAGGTAATGATGGCTAGGTTTTGGTAGGGTCAAAGAAAGGAAGAGAAGAAAATCCATTGGATAAGTGTGAGAGTAAAACTAATAGTGGGATGGGTTTTAAAGATTTGAGGGACTTTAATATGTCTCTATTAGCAAAGTAAGGGTGGAGAGTCTTAAATGATGAAGTATCCATACTGCATAAGATTCTCAAAGCAAAGAATTTTGGAAAGTCTACTTTCTTGGATTCTAAATTAGAAAGAAACCCTTTATTTACTGGGAGGGAATATGGGACGTTAAATAATGATCATAGCTACAAATAGTAATCTTTTTATTTTCTTAACATTCTCTTAATATTTATCATATTGGACTTCATCTCTGTAGCCATATCAAATAACAATTCCATTGAGTTAACACAACTATTTTACAAGTGGTCATGAAACCTTGAGAGCTTGTAGAAATACAAGTTAATAATCATATATTTGGATCCAGATATCTGCATAGTTATGTCATAAAACAATTGCATAAATTAAACAAAGTATTTCACATTGGCCCAATCAACTGTGTTAGGTATATCGACCCCTCGCTATCCCCTATTGGCTTCAACAAAGCATACATCAGGCTTTGATCTTTGACCTAAGTCGCTCGAATACTTTTTGGAACTTCTGCGCTACATCCAACATCGTGTATACTAAGTTCCATTGGGTCGAAAAGCTCATCACAACATATTAGAACATCCAATCTCAATTGTTCTGATATTGCCTTAACTTAGGCAAGCCTTTAGGATAAACTTTGACATATAGCACAAGGTCGCAGACTTTAGTAATGAAATTATCAACATTTTTTTAACCATAGTTTTTAATTTCGTACCAAACTGGCTGGTACGGTCGAAATATGCCATACCGGCCAATGGTTTGGTACAGAAAAATTATTGTTTCATTTCAACAGATATTACGGCCGTACCAATCGATACCGGCCATATAGGTTGATATTTCAACTGTACTAGCCAATATTTTAACCTATGTTTCAGCCGTACCAGATTTTAGCCTTTTAAATTATTATTATTTTTTGTTTTTATTTTTAATCTTAATTCAGACTAGACTATTTACATATATATTTATATATATAATTTATTCATATATTGACTATTATTTTGAAATATAATATATATATATAATATATATATATAATTTATTTATATATAAACTATTTTAAAACGATACCGGTATCGAAATATTTCATTTCAGGGCTTTAACTGGTACGCCCACCAGTATGGTATTCAAAATATTGCTTTTAACATCCACAACAACTATGAGGTTAATCATATGAGCACAACATTCATGGGTAAATTCGTGCTCACAAATGATATCATCTTTCACCATGATATTTTGCTTGAATCAATCAATTGTAGTGTTAATGGCACTGACATTGTCAATTGTGATACAAGATAATTTTCTAGTTCCGCAATCCTTTATATTAGGGCTATAAATATAAATTGGAAAATTGGCCTGAACCGACCCGAACAAATGAATTCGGTCCGATTTTGGATCGAACTTGTCCAGAATCAATTTTTTTCTTTTAAAAACTAGTCAAATTTGGTCTAGAATTGATTTTATTTTTCTTAGACCCGAACCAGGCTAGACAGATTCACATATTAATATATTTTTTAATTAATTTTTAAAATCATATAAAATTATTTTTATGTTATATATAATTATATATATAATATAAATTATAAGTATATATAAAAAAATATTATATTATAATTTATAAAATAAAGTTTTAATCTTAACACATGTAAATTTATTTAATCATATGTTTTAAATATAAAACATATATAGTATATTAATTATATTTTTTGATTGAGTAAATTTTCAATGTATTCATATCGATACATTGTCACTTTATTAAAAATGAAAAATTAGACTGAACTGATAAAATTGGAAGTACTGATTTAGTAGGATAACCGGTATATGATCGGTTATTGAAAATACAAAATTGGTATATACCAGCTGGGTCTCAAAATTAGTCCAAAATCGGACCAAATCATACCGATTATACCTCTACTTTATATAATCATTCATATATGCTCCAATGGATATACCCTTATGTTCAATAATTTCTTTGAAACCAATAATCCATTTTGGCAACTTTCACTCACTATCAATGAAGTGTGCTATGATATATATGTAGTTGGCGTTCTGTATAGATCTCCTTCATCTACGTCTTCTCCTTTGCATGTCTCCTCAAATAATTTTGCATGACTGTATATAATGATAGCATGAAAAATTGTGGTTCAAGAGTGTGGAAAAACTTACGAAAGTCTCTTTTGTAAACTGTGGTACAAAGCATCTCATTAAGGACTATCATCTCTTTAAAAACTTCCCTCAACATATTTTCATTGATTGGGGGATTGATAATTTCTTAATCTGCATAGCATTAGTGACCATATAAGTTTTGTAACTGAGTTTGATCTGACCCCAACTATTTGTGTATCTTATATCATTGACAACCATTAAGATGTGCCATCAATATAGAGATGCTTTTTTTTTTTCAAATAACATCCACAAAGTTGCCCACATTGTTGGCATCTCGCCTACAGAATAGTATGATTAATTAGAATTTTGGTGAAATGTTCCAATTTCTATGATCTTTTTTTTAGTAGGTCATGGTGCAAGTGGTAGATTGTCCTCAATTGGCATATTCTTCTCATTAAAATATTCTTATCTTCTATATCTACTGGATTCGACTACTTACACAGAATGTGGCTACTCTAGAAGTTGGTCTAGAAGTAAAAGTAGGTCTAGATGTCAGTGTAGGGACTATGACATCCAAAACCTGTGGAATTTCACTAGGTGTAGTACGAACATCCATATCTATCTCAATTGTGCTGAAAAAATAAAATAGAAGCAAACAAATTAGAAAAAAATTATAATTTTTAAAAATATTTGTGTAAAAATATTTTGCACAAACACAACTCAACATTTGGTATTATATCACAACTTTTATTGACATTACACAACAAGAAGTTGGGAATTAATGCAATAATAGATGCTTTATATGAAACATATAAAAAAGTAGCCATGAAAAAAGCTTGAAATAGCATAAAACAGATAATCAACCTTCATAAACCAACATAAAAGTATATAAATATGCTGAAATTTTATTTTATAATCTAGTAATGTTTTTAGCTTTAATTTATACTCCAGTGTTGTTTTCAGCATCCCTAAATGATTTTTTGCATTAAAAATAATAATCAGGATGAAGTGTTGACATTATTTGAAACTTGAAGTGTAATGGATCACATCTCTTTTAGTTCTTGTGCTAGAAGACTTGGGTATTTTCACCCCTCTTAACGTCGCACTATCTTCCATAATAATATTTAAGAACTCCATTAGAAAAAACTAGGAAATCAAATATCTGACATATCCTAAATACATGATCAAGAGACACCATAGTTTTTGGAAGTAAACAACGTCATTCCACTTAGAATGGAAATGCGTCCTTTTGTTATTTAAAAAAAAAATCATATGTACATCCATGCTTTTACTTTAGAAAAAAATTAAAGTTCAGAATCAAAGTTCAAAGTTCTTGAAGACTTCGAACTCCGAGTCTGACTTTGTTTGATTTCTTCGAGGAACTCCAACTCTGAATTCTAAATATCTCGATGATGTCAAAGTTAGAATCGAAATCGAAGTCTAATGGAATCAAAGTTGAGAGAAATTTGCACAACCCTACTTTGAAAGGTTGAGCTCTCACCATTTCCACCTATGAGAAGGAACTATTGGCCCTTGTTATAGCAGTACAAAAGTGGCGACCTTATTTACTAGGTCAAGCCTTCATCATAAAAATAAACCAATAAACTCTAAAATTTCTCTTAGAGCAAAATGTGGATACTGTGACTCAATGAAAGTAGATCTCTAAATTGATGAGTTATGATCTTAAAAAATGGTAGAAGAGAGGAAGAGAGAATAAAGATGATGACCTTTCTAGAAGAGATGAACCAATCCAAGACTATGAAGGCATGCTGGCAGTTATTTCTTTTCTCACATTAGACTAGATAATAGAGCTGAAAGCGAGCTATACTAATTTGGAGGATCCAAAAGAATTGTTGTACAAGCTACAAAACATTCAAGAAGTACTAAGAGGTTTTACATTACAGCAGGGTCTCACATTAAAAAAAGGAAGGTTTGTGATTGATCCTCATTCCTCCTTTAAAGTTAAGGTCCTACAACATATACATGAAGAACCCCAAGATGGCCATTCAGGATACGTAAAAACTTATCGAAGAGCTAAAAAATATTTTTTTCAAGGAAATGAAGAAGGATGGGAAAAACTAGTGTGAGAATATGAATTGTGCTAGATTAACAAGGTTGAAACAATTCTTCCTCTAGGACTCCTCCAGCTTCTTCCCATCCCGATACAAGTTTGGGAGGATATTTATCTAGATTTTGTAGAGGAGCTACGAGTGTCACAAGGGGAAAATGTCATCCTAGTAGTTGTAGACTGGTTGACCAACACAGTCACTTTATGGCCTTGTCTCACCCTTATACCATAGTGGTGGTGGCTTAGGTATTTTTCAAAGAGGTGTTTAAATTATATAGCCTTCCTAAGTCAATGGTCTCAAATCAAGGCCCTGTCTTCCTTAGCTCCTTTTAGAAGACTTTGTTTGAGTTGTTAGGAACCGCCCTTAAGTTAAATCCAACATACCATCTCAAGATAGATGGAGAATTCGAAGTTTTGAACAAAAGTTTGGAGGGGTACTTAAGGAGTTATGTGGGTTCTAAACCTAAGGGATGAGTTTAATAGTTTTCAATGGCCAAGTGATGGTGTAACATCTCATACCACACATTGAACAAAATGTCCCATTTTGAGGCCTTATATGGGTATCTACCACCCAGCTTTCCACTTATATTCCATGGATTTCCTCAAATAACAGTGTGGATCGGATGCTATGTACTAGAGACCAAGCTATACTTAGGGAAAACATGGAACAAGAACAACAAATGATGAAACTTTATGCAGATCATAAAAAAATGGAGCGAGAATTCAAGGAGAGAGATTGGGTGTACCTCCAATTGCAACATTACCGTAAAAATTCTATAGTTGTCTACCATAACTTGAAGCTTACTCCCCGAATCTATGGACCCTTTTAGGTGATCTAAAGGCTAAGAAGGGTCCACCCTATTTTTCACATTTCTTGCTTCAAGAGGAAACTAAGCTCTCAGATCTAACAATACCCTTCACTAAGGTTCTGATCACATGGGCTGGGGCATCACATGAAGATAACATCTAAGAGCTCTTTTGGAAGATGCAAGAATTTTACCCACACCTTGTAGGCAATGTTCTTTAAGGAGGAGAGAGCGTTATGACCTTCACGGAAGTAAGGTCTGAGCATGAATGAAGATTTGCGGATGTGAAGAAAATGGGGAAATAAAGTCACTTAGTCGTGAAGAATAAGATTATGATAAAAAAGAACTCGATGCATATCGTTTTGGTGAACATATGGAATGCACTATTTGGAAGCTTAAGTGAATTCAACAATTGCCTTGAACGCATTGTTTTAGGAGAGGCTCTCACATGCAACACAATATATATTTACTATTAGAATAAAATGTCTGATGTAGTAGTTTCTTTTCCTTGTATGCAATCATTTACGTTACAATTATCGTTAAGTTAATGAGTTTGTTAGAAAATTCTATGAGGTATATTTGGGACGTAGTAAGTAGTGAGAGGCATTTGAAAATTATTATGGATGAACTTCTCTAAAGGTTGTAGGGATTGCCTTGAATTAAACATATAGAAAAATTATTCACTGTCTTCTTTTATCAAACACATTCCCTGCAACTTTCTTATCACCACTTCCATCATTTCAAATTATCTATTTCTTAGTTTTCTTACAATCAATTTCATGGGGCTCATAATACGTGAATACAGAAAATAGGAATTCATGAATATTCAAGAATTCTAATGGTCATCCATAAAATACATAGAATATATTATATTACATTCATATATTTATAACATTTTTCATTAGATGACTATAAATAAATAATCTGCTTTGCTAAAACCTTATCAGAAAAAATTCTGTGGAAAAAACTTGTGATGAAGGAAGAATAGTATAACATTCTAATGTGTCTTTAAATGCTTTAGGAATGTATTATTAAAACTTTGTAAAGGAAAAGCCTATGTGAAAAATCTTAGTAAAGAAAAAAGATTACAATCCTGATAATAATTGAATTCTCTTTATAAGTATGCAAAATTTCAATTGTTCATAATGAAAGATCCTTGAATCATTGCATTCTAATATTGTGTATCAAATTTTTGAATATTGCAGTTGGTAAAATTTTACTGAATAATTCTACCAAATTATCACTTTACTTATTTTCATGACATCAATATCGTCGCCCTTTTGAAGCTCGTGTGTATACAAGAATTCTGGTAAATTATGCTTGATTTTATCACTTTTGATGTAGCCTCATCTTATTTTCATAATATACATCACAGTATTTTCATATAATATTGTTGGGATATGTTTAATTATGGGTAAACTGCATATTTTTTGAATATGTTGAATTACTGATTTTAACTAAATGTATTCAAGATTTGTTTAATGAATTGTAATAATTTCTAAGTAATTGGAAAAAAATAGAAATTGTTGTTTGTTTAACAAGCTTTCATGAAATAGTTATACCTTTATATGTAAATAGGTATCCATTTTTAGAATATCGTTTATGCGGATCAAACAGATAATCTGTACTATACAACCAATTAATTGTGTACTTGATTTTTTTTTAATATAAAATAATATCATCCCAATGCCTTAAGTTGGTGTAAAACTATATCTTGCTAGCAAGTTAAATGCATTATTAGGTCTCCACAATTTATAAAATACATTAAAGTATCAATTCCACTATGGTATGATTTTCGAGATCAAGAACTTTTTTATCTTTCCATCGAGATTAAAAATGATTTTTTTTTATATCAACTTATCAAACAACTATTAAAATGCTCAAAGAGTGAGCTTTATTTATATAAAACTTCTTCAGGACTTTTCTATATATGTAGATTGATGATCTAAAATTAAAAAATGTTCAATTTGTATATCAAAACAAAATCTCTGTTTCTGAGATCTTTAATTTTAAATTCATTTTTTTAAAATAAGTTATAGTTTTCATGAGTTTTTCTAGAGTCTCAACAAGATTTAAATAGTCTTTATAGATTGCAGTAATTGTGAATTTAGACTCAAACTTCTTAATAAAAATACATAGATAAATTGAATTATTTTCAAATCATTTTTTCAATAAATGTTCGCTAAGATGATTATATCACACATTTCAGGATTGTTGTAGACCATATAACACTTTCTGAAACTTGATATAATAAGTACTTCTGAATTTTGAATTATATGCTTTAAGTAGGTTATATCCTTTAAAATTTTATGTACATATCATTATCTAATGATCTATATAAATATGTAGTAATCATATCATTAAACATATATCCAAATTTTCTGAGTACCAAACTAACAAAAAATCTAAATGTAATTGTATCTATTATAGGAGAATATGTTTTTTAATAATCAATATCAAGTTTTTGTGAGAAATCTGATGAACCAAGTCATGCTTCATATCTCACAATTTTATTTTTTTCATTATATTTATGTACAAATATTCACTTATACTCAATAGCTATAACATCAAAGGTATTTGGACTACATGTTCAAATACTTCACGTTTTGTAAGTGAATTCAGTTTTTTATTAATTATTATTTTTTTCATTTTGGTTAATCATTTTTACGTCAATATTCAGCGGTGGTTTATAGTTTAATTTAATTATTACTTCTTGTAATGTCAATAAAAAATTTAAATGAAGATATATTTTCGATAATAATTTTATTTTTATCCCACAATTCTCTTGTACTTATATAATTTATCGAAATTTTGTTATTTTCAAGCACATGTTCCTCTTCATGAAATTGCTCTTTAAAAAAAATTCTTTCTTAGGGGATTTTTTCTCAAGAGAATTGGTTTTGAAAATTTGGATAGATATAATGATTTTATTGTTTGTTTTGTGAGTATGGTTTCTTTAAGAATAATATTTTTTTCTTTTATTTTTATTTTTCAAAAAAGTTTTAATATATTTTTCATGCTTTAGGCATATATTTGTTTAAATTGATACTTATTTTTTTATTATCCTACAAGGACTTCAATTCTCATTTCAGATAATAGAGTAGAATTAATTGGACGAGATTAATAATGTTTTATTAAAAACTCATTATTCTATTCAGTCACTAATACACAAAATATTAGTTCAAGATATTTTATGATTTTATGATCTTAATATTTCTCCTACAAAAGCACATTCGAGATATAAAATGTTGTATATATTTTTTAAACATATCCTTATCAATGACTTCCTCCTCATATAATTTCAACTGTGAGTTTATCTTGATAAGCGTAGAGTTTTATTCAGGCGCTATTTTAAAATATTAAAATTTTTTACGCATCTAATTATAGCAAGCCTTTGAAAAGATTATGGTCTTCTAATACTCATATCTCTCTCTGATTATTCCATAGAATCAAGGAATTATCTTTTATAATAAGGTGCTCATCTTCAATTCTTCATGTAAATGATGACGAAGAAAAATCATTACTTTAGCATGATCTTGTAGGAACATTTCATTTTCTTGGATAGTATTTTCAAGGTTCATTGTATCAAAATGGATTTTAGTATCCAAAATCCAAGATAAGTAATTATTGCCAAAAAGGTCGAGAACAAGAAATTCTAACTTTATATGATTTAACATTATTATGTTAAAAAATCTAATAAGTAGATATTATACGATTATGAATATACAGGAATCATAAACTTTATAAAGTCATATGGATTATATTGATATTTAATATTTTACTTCAAAGAAAATTGCATATAGTATATGTTATAATATCATTGATAATAGTATCACTATTTATAAACACACCATGCTAACATGATGATTATAAAATGACAATATGAAATTGTGAAAAGACTTATAGTGATCATAAAAATCTTATAAATAGCTTTCAACGTGAAATAACATGATAATTGGCTAGGATTTCGTTCTAATAACATGTTATAAAATTAAAGAAAAATAGTTAGAGAATTTGAAAGATCACAATATCTAAAATCAGTTATTCATGAATTAAATATTATTTATCTTAACTTCATTGTTGTGCATCTATAACAAATGCTGATCAAGACATCTTTTTATAGGCATGAAATGATACATAATATTATATGAATATATAAACTTAGGAAATGACAATATATAAATCACAAGAATACATGAACATAAGAAATATGAATACATAAACATTCAAGAATTCTAATAAGGGCTGTGCTTGGCTGTTGCACACCAAGTGTATTTTATTTTTATTTTTTATTTTTTTTCCTTCAGTGTGTCGTTGGGCTGCAACGCATATTTTCCTTCTAATAATCATCCATCAAATACATGGAATGTATTTTATTACATTTATGTATTTATAACATAACATACAATTCTCAAAATGTTTTATATTTCTTTTTTTTGTAAATATTACTTAAATATAAAAAATATTTTATATTTAATTGTAATTTTTAATTTTTTTAATCTAATTATTACCTAATTATTGTTTAAACATAAAACTCAATATAACTTTTTCCAAATTTACGCATAACACAATACAAAATTTTCAGTTTTAAAATAAAAATAATATTACAAAATAATTTCTAAATAATTTTTAGAGCAATGCTAGAGACAAACGCTAGAGATAAGTGGCGAAAAAACGCCAGAGACAAGCGACGGACAATTGCCAGCTGATATGATATGATAAACAAAACATTTCGGATCCATTTCCTTCATTTCAAATCCATTTCTTCGTTCCTTAACTTACAACTGTTGTGCAGTACATAACAGATACTAAATATTACAGATTATCAGTTGGCATTTATCCGCCACTTGTCTCCAGCGTTTATTTTTAACATTTTTGTAAAACTATATAATATTTTTATTAAACTTGTTCTTTTTCCTATTTTGAAATCTAATAAAATATTTTACCTTAGACAATTTTATTATTATTTACAAACTATTTAACTATTATTTTCATTATTCTATGTGAACATGCTTTCACATGTGATTAAGTTACTTATGTTTTGCATATATATGCATATGAATATAATTACTTACAATTGTTTAACATGTGTTTTTTTTTTTAAGAGAAATCATCATTTCATTGATAATTGAAGAAATGATTACAAGGAGTCAATCCATCTAGGTTAAAATCCAGATAAGATACATCAATAAGTAATTTTAAAGCTTGTTTGCTAAAGAATGGATACAAACATTTGTTTATCTTATAACAAAATTACAAGACCAACCATCTAAAAGAGACAATTTAACTTTTGTATCATGCACGATCATTCCCATCCTACCATTTCTACTCAATATTTAATTGTAAAATTTAATTTTTTTTATCTAATTATTACCTAATTATTATTTAAACATAAAACTCAATACAAATTTTTCCAAATTTACGCATAACACAATACAAAATTTTCAGTTTTAAAATAAAAATAATATTACAAAATAATTTCTAAATAATTTTTAGAGCAATGCTAGGGACAAACGCTAGAGATAAGTGGCGAAAAAACACCATAGACAAGCGGCGGACAAATGCGAGCTGATATGATATGATAAACAAAACATTTCGGATCCATTTCCTTCATTTCAAATCCATTTCTTCATTCCTTAACTTACAACTGTTGTGCAGTACATAACAGATACTAAATACTACAGATTATCAGTTGGCATTTATCCGCCACTTGTCTCTAGCGTTTGTTTTTAATACTTTTGTAAAACTATATAATATTTTTATTAAACTTTTTCTTTCTCCTATTTTGAAATCTAATAAAATATTTTACCTTAGACAATTTTATTATTATTTACAAACTATTTAACTATTATTTTCATTATTCTATGTGAACATGCTTTCACATGTGATTAAGTTACTTATGTTTTGCATATATATGCATATGAATATAATTACTTACAATTGTTTAACATGTGTTTTTTTTTAAGAGAAATAATCATTTCATTGATAATTGAAGAAAGGATTACAAGGAGTCAATCCATCTGGGTTAAAATCCAGATAAGATACATCAATAAGTAATTTTAAAGCTTGTTTGCTAAAGAATGGATACAAACATTTGTTTATCTTATAACAAAATTACAAGACCAACCATCTAAAAGAGACAATTTAACTTTTGTATCATGCACGATCATTCCCACCCTACCATTTCTACTCAATGTTTGTTGCAAGCCAATTACAACTTGGTAAAAATCTCCTTCTAGGATAATTGATTTGCATCCCAGTTCCACAACTAACTCGGCTACATAATTTGCTCCTTGTGCTTCAGTTAATAATGGGTCATAGAAACTAAGTTCTGCTAGTTTTTTTGTGATTAAAATCTTGCAGTCTGAGTTAAAAAGTATAAGTCCATATCTAGCTTTCCCATTTTCTTTGCTCAAACTTGCATCACAATTAATTTTCATCATACTAGGTTGAGGTGGAATCCAGTTGATAAGTTTTGGTGATCTCCCTCGAGTAGTTGCTTTTAAAGGCTGGTTTGCAACTTTAAACTCTTGGGGTGATTGTTGATAGGGGTAGGCAAAATTTTCGACTTCCAATTTCTGTCCGAACTTCGCTTTGATTCTGACTCCGATCGGTGTCAGAATTCGGAGTCGAAAATTTTTGACTCCGAATTCGGAGTCGGATTTCGGAATCGAAGACAGTTTTAATACCGAATACCGACTCCGAATTTCGAAGTTTTTTTTTAAAAAAGAAGAAGATGCAAAACGACGTTATTTTGCATCTTTCTTTTTTGTTTTTTTAAATTTAGTTAAACGATGCCGTTCCAATTAAATATGAATGGCGTTGTTTAGTCCAGGGTTTCTTAAACCGCAGCGATCATTTTCTTCTTCTTTCTTCTTTTTCCTTCTTCTTTCTCCCATCCGCGGTCTGAGACTCTGAACCCTGCAGCGCTGCTCATCTTCTCCAACGGCAGTTCCGAACCTCCAGTGGCTAGCGCCGCTTCCTCTTTCACTCTCTCACACCGCCGTCGATTCCTCACCCTCAGAATTTGACCGTCGCGCCGCTGCGTTACATTGTCGCCCGCTAGCCCTCCGAATCAATGAATCCGAGATTAATTGGGGTAATTTATTTTATATTTAGAATTCCGATCGGAACTCTAATCGGAGTTGGACTCTGACTGTGTTTCAGAGTCGGAGTCGAAACATTTTTTTGACTCTGATGATTGTCGGAGTCGGAAACTCCGAACTCCGACATCGTCGGAGTCGGAGCACACCCCTAATTATTGAGCCACTTGCACTAGAGTATTAGGATGGGTAAAGGTGTTTTCAAAAATTAGTTTGTTCCTCATTTGCCAAATGCCCTTTGCTATAATTACTAACTATTCCAATAAGTCTTGATCACATGTAGATAGCTATAGTTTCTTAAGGTCACTAAATTTGTTAGGTCTAACAGAACACTTTTGTAATATAGTTGGGCTATTGCTCCACACATTCATAACTGAAGAACAATTCTATAGAATATGAATAACACTTTCATCTTCATAATAACAGATGAGGTATTTAGAAGACTCAGATATCTTCCTATTAAAGAGATCGACTCTTGTGGGTAGGGATTCTAAGCATACTCTCTACATAAATAATTTTGCACTCCTTTGTGCAAACAAGGATATGTACCATGAAAGAAACTCATGCACATGATTCTCAACCAGCCACACAGTCAAAAAATATTTTTTATGTATTAAATTCAGGAAAATCTTGAGCAAGAAGTTAAAAAAAAATAGATGAGATGAAATAAAATGCTTTTATCATCAAATGGGGTGTGATAGTGAGTTGAAATAAAATAAAATGAGATTTGAAAGTTGAATAAAATATTATTATAATATAATTTTTTTTTGAATTTTAAAAATTGCATTATTTATTATAATTTATTTAAAGATTTAGAAAAAATATAAAGAAAATACTAAATGTACTTAAGAAAAATTTACAAAAAATTCACTTTTTCACATGTCAATTATTTATTGACTGAAAATTATGAGATTTAAAATAAAAAAACTAACAAAATGATTGTTGTAAGTAAAAATGTAAATAAAATTATAAATATATATAGCATTGTTTAAATTATAATGATTAAATAAGATAAGAATCATAAGATCAATTGAATCCAAACAAGATCTTGCTTTAACAAAATTATACCCTTTTTTTTTGTTATTTTATTTTTTCTATATTTTTGACATTTCAGATTTTATATGAATAAAAATAAGTAAAAAATGATAAGAAGTGATAAAAATGATGAACTCTTAAAAAAAGTACGGATTCCATCTTTTGGTACGTGACTTGATACAAAAATATAGAGAATTTTACACCATATTAGTATTATATATTCATTTTATTATAAAAAATATATCACATTTATTATTATTAGAAGATATTTTACTAGATAATTTTTTATTATCTAAAAATAATAAATATGTTATATTTTACGCGTTATGATGAAAATATGATGAGATTTTGGAGTGTAGTATTAGTTTAAAAAATATTAATATTTTAATCTTTTTTATGAACTATAATAATATTAATAAAAACAATTAAATAAAACCCTGGAAAATGGGAAAAAAAAAAACTCAAAACAAAAGGGTCTTTGTACACTTTCGGTCCACCATCTCCAATTGCCGGACCCTAAACGACACAGTGACCTGAAAGCAGCAACAGCGGCAGGGCCTCTGGAGTAGTAGCAGCCACTTGCCATTACCGCGAGGTTATCCTCCTATTCGTTTACCCCGTTTTTCACATATATTTATTGTTTACATATGGATATGTTATTTCCCGATTTTCTCATTGATATTGCAAACAAACATAAATTGTTCATAAATATAACATCGGATGCCTGCCCACACTCACATATCTCTGTATATAATCCTTTTCTGGGGGGAGGAAGATAAAATATATTAGTCAGAAATAATTATAACGACTCGGTATGAATTCCAAGAATCCAAATAGCATTTTCACCTGTATATACGGAGACCTTTAGTTTTCCTACTTTGGCGTTTGTTATTTGGTATCCTTTGAGTTTACAATCCACCTCGAGAGCCTCAGTTCATGTTTCGAGCATGGGTTTGGCACTTTTTATTTTTATTTTTATTTTTATGGTGGTTTATGAATTGTGAGGTTTAGGTTTATTTCTATTTAGCTTTATAGTTTTTCTTAGGATCTAATATTTGTCATTTAATTCGGACCTGTTTTCAATAGAACGGGACTGATTTTTAGTTATTATGTTTAGATGATTTTATCTTATACAGCGTTGTGAGTGAATTTGGCTACTAGCTTATAGGAAGAAAACTGGCTCTCAGCCCACCTACATTGAATATTGATTCTGGTTTGGACGTTTTGACCCTATGGTAGAGATGTATTTGGAGCCTCATTGTATTCAATGGGCTTTATTAATATTGCTGCTTACGAACTTAGCTGTTATGATCTTGATATTCCTAGGAGAACTAAATGAATGCTAGTTTCTCTTGGAATTAGAACTAATGTGTTTTGGTCTTTTTGGGTTGCAAGAGAAGAACAAGAAAAAAGAGAAAGAAACAAGAACTAAATTCAAGAATCACATGGATGGATTTTATTTGAGGAAAAACGCATCCCCAAGAATTACAACGTACAAGATGCTTTAGGTAGTTCCCATCCTAATCTTCCTGCTATTTATATATACGGTAAAGATCAAAACACACTGTATAACTATGATGAAGAAATGCTTTAATTATTAACTTCCCCGAATGACAGCCTACCATTTATATTAAACACCCCATTTCATTAATATTGAGCACACCATTTTATCACTAGCTTTTCATTTCTTCCTTTGTCGACCACAAGCTCCAAACCGTTTGCTATCTTAATTTCCTTGCACATACACTTCGGTATACTCCTAACCTTCTCCCCTTCTTCAAAAGCCTTGACTACAAGGCTGGACCTGCAACAAGGGAGTAGGAAAAGAGATTAAAGCTAAAGTGGCCACTGAAATTTATCTTTGACAACTTAATTCCTCATGATATTGTTTTCCTCTGTCAAAGGGCCAGCAAGTTGGTATTTCAAAGAACTTAAATGAAAACACAAACATCATAAGTCTTTGTCTTGGTGTGAAGGGTCACAACCCATCCAACCATTATTTCAATCACTTCAGCCAAGTTTCCAAGACTTGCATTTCGCACATTGTCAAATATAGTATTGCCCAAGAGTTGCAATCTTGTCAAAAGTTTGAAAAATCTCTTAATGCAACGTTCATTGCTCTCATTCCCAAAAAGCAGAGGGCGTCGATTATTGAGGATTTTCACCCCATTAGCCTAATTAGTGGTGTTTACAAGATCATTGCGAAAGTTCTTGCCAACCGGTTAAATCCTGTGTTGGGACAAATTATATCAAAACCTCAGAATGCATTTATTCATGGAAGACAAATTCTTGATTCGGTGCTCATTGCAATTGAGTGTTTGGACCATAGATTGCGGGAGGGAAGACCAGGTATTCTTTGCAAGCTTGACATGGAAAAAACCTATGATCATGTAAACTGAGATTTTCTTTTATATTAGCTTGGGAAGTGTGGTTTTGGTGTTAGGTGGATCTTTTGGATGCGGCATTGCATCTCCACCACTTAGTTTTCAGTTCTAGTGAACGGCACCTAGCATTTTTTGATAACACTCGGGGTTTATGGTAAGGAGACCCTTATCTCCTCTCCTATTTGTCATAGTTATGGAGGCGCTCAGTCGTATGGTGAAAGCTGCTGTGGATGGAGGATTCTTATCTGGTTTCCTTGTGGGTAATGATACTAGCCCTATTATCGTCTCACATTTTTTATTTGCAGATGACATACTATTGTTCTGTGAAGCGGATACTGACCAGAACCAATCATTACGAGCACTCCTAATTTGTTTTGAAGCAGTCTCTTGGCTCAAGGTGAATTTTGAAATATCTGAGATGGTTTTGGTGGGTGCAGTCCCTAATATTCTCAGTCTAGCAAGTTTACTGGATTGCAAGGTATCCTCTTTGCGTATGAAATACTTGGGCCTTCCGCTGGGAGCTACTTTCAAGGTTAGAGTCATATAGGATGGGGTGGTGGAGAAGAGGTTGGCAGGTTGGAAACAGATTTATCTAGCGAAAGGGGGTCGTCTCACCCTTATTAAGAACACTCTTTCTAACCTTCCAACTTATTTTTTATTCTTGTTTCCTATGCCTGTAGGGGTGATAACTAGGATTGAGAAACTTTTCAGGACATTCTTATGGAAAGGGTTGGGTGAGAAGAAGAAATTTCATTTGGTTAGATAGAAGACCGTATGTGCTCCAATGATGCATGGGGGGTTGGGAGTGCATAATTTGAGAACTTTTAGTAAAACTTTATTGGGGAAATGACTTTGGCGATATCACTCTGAGGGGGGCATTATAGAGGGTTATTATTGATGCTAGGCATGGTGTTGCTTGGGGGGGTTGGTGTTGTAAGGAAGTAAAGGGGGGTTATGGGGTGGGCTTATGAAAGTGTATAAGGAATGGGTGGCCATGCTTTGAAAATCATGTTCGATTTGTGGCCAGTGAGGGCAATCGAATAAGTTTTTAGAGGGATGTATGGTGTGGAGATCGTGCATTGGAGAGGGCTTTTCCAGCCCTCTATCGTATTGCTGCCAACAGGGAGTTTGTGGTGGATATGCGACTTTTTTCCCTCGGCATTCATCAGTGGAATATTCTCTTTATTAGGAATTTCCATGATTGGGAACTTGCTATTGTATCCAACTTTCTGAGTCTACTCTATTCCGTGGGGAACACCTCAACATGGCATGATAGGTTAAGGCGTATTATAAAATATTGTCAACTCAAAACTATTCTCCATTCTCTTGGAAGAGCATTTGGTGGTCTTGGGTGCCCTCTAAAGTAGCCTTCTTTGTATGGAATACTGCCATTGGAAAAATTTTGACTATGAACAACTTGAGGAAGAGGGGTTGTATAGTGATGAATTGGTGTTACTTGTGCAAGAAGGACAGCGAATCCGTGGATCATCTCTAGTACATTGTGAGGTCTCAAGAATGCTGTGGACTGAGATTTTCCAAAGAGTGGATATTGCTGGGGTCATGCCTCTAAGGGTGGTAGACTTGTTGGGTTGTTGGAGGAAGATGCAAGGTTGCCCTCAAATGGCAGCAGTATGGAAGATGATTCCGTTGTGCCTCATGTGGTGCATTTAGTCGGAAAGGAATGCTCGTTGCTCTGATGATAAGGAATGCACTATGGTAGAGCTGAAGAATTACTTTCTCCACACTTTATTACTTTGATTCTCTACTATTGTATTAAATGGGGACAATGTTCATGATTTTCTGTCTCTTATTAACATCTCATAGAATGTATTAGGTGTTCTTTTGTATACTCCTTGTGTACACGGGCTGTGCCTATTCCATTTCTATCAATAAATTTACCTTTTATAAAAAAAAAATATAGTATTGCCTAAATGCAAGTCAAAAGCAAACATGGATTTAAGAATATGCACTGGGGAATCTTGTGAACAGCGAATCTTGTGAACAGCAAGAATCTCAGCATTTATGAACATGAATTTCCAGTGTTTTGAAGTAAAATATCTGAGTTGTTATCATTTTAAAGGCTTGGAACATCTCCTCCTAAACTTATGTTTTTTCTTTCTCCATATATTGATTTTCTTCTCACATTCCTGCTTGCTTCCCATATTTTCAACTTTATTTTTAGTGAAACTATTTTCTTCAAATGACTTTGGAGCATCATCCATTTTTGAGCAGTGGATGAACTTGGTGCATCCTCCAAAATTGTGGCATAAGTAGAAACATTTATGCTTCTTCATGCTTATTCCCTTCCAAAGAATAAGTTAAGTCGACCAACAAGTTGGAATTTACCTTCTCATCAATAGAAATAAATCAAGCTTATTCGCCTCTGTCGAACATTCGTAACTTCAAGTCCTTCAGATCACCACCAGGAGCAGGTTCAATTGTTTTCGTTTCTTCCTTCATTATAAAACTCTCATCTCTAAGCCTCTCCATGATCATTGATGTGCCATTGCATTAGACAATTTCCATTGTAACTTAGAATACAGATTCTGATTTTGATTACTGATCCATGTCTTCAACATACTGGAAATATGATCCAAGAAGTCATTAATTTTTTGTATGTCTTCTTGATGAATATCAAGTCGCCTCTGGATTTTCTCCTGTTGCCTTGGAAAATGTTCTTGGTATAACATGGATTTGGTGTAGTCTTCCATGAGAGGATCAACCCCTCTGATACAAATTGTTATGGGTTTTTTGGGTTGCAAGAGAAGAACATGAAAGAGGAAAAAAGAAAGAAGAATTGAATTCCACAATCACACGGATGGGTTTTATTTTGGAACAATCCCACCTCCATGAATTACATCATACTACATTCTTCAGATGGTTCCCATTCTATTTTCCTGCTGTTTATATACAACGGTAAAGATCAAAATGCACCTTATGACTATGATACAAAACACCCTGTTTTATTAGCTTCCCCAAATGACTAAACCTTCTGTTTGTATTAAACACCCCATCTTATTAATATTGAGCTCGCCATTTCATCACTTCTACTTCATTTCTTCCTTTCTGCATCACAAGTTCCAGACCCTTTGCTGTCTTCACTTCCTTCCACACGCTTTAGTATAGTCCTAACATGGTGGTTTTGGTTTATATGACAGCATGATTCATGTATGTGGCGATTCTAAAGAAAACTCCAAGCATTAAAGGATTATTTTAGGTTTTAATTCCGATGGTTTTCAACCTTTTTTCTTCGCTCAAATTTGATATGCTTAGATGAGCTCATGTACCTAGCTGCCTCAGTACTAAAAGAAATTATGCTTATTTCTTAGTGAAAGGGATTTTGGGAACTTGAATGGAGTGATGCATTTAGCATTGTAGCACCCCTTCCCGTAGGTTTAGAATGTTACTAGCATTTGTAACTTTATGCCTAGTAAAGAGATTCAACTTCATAAAAGTACCTCATTTATTGAATCCTAAACTAGGCAAGGGTAGGTTCTAGGTGCTCTCTAGGTTGTTGGCAGCAACCTAGATTCTTAGTGCTCCTAGAAGTTGTGTGGTTTCTCACATTTTCCAACCTGAGGTGGAGTTGAAGGAAGTCCTTGGCTGCCTCAATAGTAGCTATGTCCTTGCAATGCCGCTATGGTGTGAGTTCTAAGTTCAAACTTCCATAATATAACATAGGGAAGTTTCGAATGCTTAGGACATGGAAGTTTTGATGTATGAAAGAGAAGCCCTTACCTACCTTGCAGGAGAGTTTGGGAGGTTCCTTTAAGAGTTTTGGTGGAGGCAACACAACCTTGCGAGATTGAATACGCCAGTAGCACTCGCCTGAACTTCATTCTAATCTCTCCTTTGATTTTTCAGATCTTTTATAATTCTGGCACATCCGTTTGTCTTTTTTCTTTACCTATAAAAAGAGTTTTGGTGGAGGGAACTCCAGAAAGAGTGCTGTGGAAAGGTAATATACTATGAACAGCATTGGGTTTGAATTACCTAAACAGAGTGAGAGATACTCATTTGAAATTGCTATCATCATGGCTATTTGATAGGCTTAATGTTTTCCTGATTTTGGAAGCCTAGGGTGGTAGAGAGTGGCAACACAATGGCGGTGCAGCCTTGCAAATCCCTTAACACTTTGATGGTATGAAACTTAGTGGAGTAGATGAAACTCTTATAAAAAGTACTTCGTCTAATCTTCACATCTATTTCTTTTCTCATTTTCCTCTTCCAGCAAGCATTGAAAAGAGAATTGGAAATTTATTTCAGTATTTCTTATGGGGAGGTGAAGGTGAGGAAAAAAAGTTTCATTTGATTAGTTGCAAGAAGGTTTGTCAACTAGTGGATTGTGGGGGTTTGGGGATTAAAGACTTTAAGGGTTTTTAATAGAGCCATTCTTGGGAAATGGCTTTGGAGATTTGGTTGGAAAGTAAAGCTCTTTGAAAAAATGTGATAGATGTGAAATATGGAAGTTTGTGGGGTGGTTGGTGCTCTAAAGAATCTAGTGGAGTTTTTGGATTGAGTTTGTGGAAATATATTAGAAAAGGACTTTCTTTTGGCATGATTTGTGGTGTGGGGATTCTGTTCCTAAGCTGGAAGTTCCTGCCCTACTCAGAATTGCAAGGGATCCAAATGTAGCTGTTGGTGATTCTTACTGTAGCTGTAATAATAGTATTGAATGGAATGTTGTTTTTAACAGGGAGGTTAATGACTGGGTTGTGGATGAAGTTATGGCATTGCTGGTCAAACTTTATAGCTCAAAGCTGTTGTTAGGAAGAGAGGATAGCATGCCATGGACTCCTGCTGGAAATGCTCGGTTTTCAGTTTCTTTTTAGTACAAAATTATGTCATGTCATAGTAGTAGTGTATTTCCATGGAAAAATATTTGGAAAGTGAAAGTTCATTCCAAGTTTGCTTTTTTCGGTTGGGTGGTATCTTTGGGCAAGGTGTTGACAATTGATTCCTTAAAAGGAGAGGTATGTTTATAGCTGATTGCTGTGTTATGTGCAAGAGGAATGGGGAATTAGTTAATCATCTCTTTCTTCACTATGAAGTGGCAAGATTCTTATGGAACAAGGCTTTGAGCTGGACAGGTTTACATTGGGTAATGCCTAAAGAAGTGGTGGACATATTGGTAGGATGAAAAGGTTTGAAGAGCTATAAGAAGGCAATTACTGTTTGGAAAATGATTCCTCCTTGTCTTATGTAGTGCATATGGTTTGAAAGAAATGGTAGATGCTTTGAAGCTAAAGAGCGCTCGTTAGATGATCTTAGGTATTTCTTCTTGAGCACCTTGGGTTTTTGGGTCAAATCTTTTGTATTGGAGGATACTTTTCAGATGTTGTTTTAGTTTTTTGGGGTTTTCTTTTTTATTTTGAAAGATGTAGGCATTTCCTTTGTATACGTCCTGTGTACTTGGGTTTGTGTCTATTTCTTTGAAATAAAATCTTTTATTATTTATCAAAAAAGAAAAAAGAAAAAGTTTACTCTAGGGAAGAGGGCTGCACATGTGTATGGGGCTGCCTTTTGTTTGCTAATAGGCTTAGGAGTCCGCTAGAATTAGGGTTTAACTTAAGTGGAAAATGATTTATGGTTTCTGGATCTAAGGGGTGTGGCATGAACATAGGGGCTGCTGGTATAATCCTGGCAGTCCCTTATTACGAGTTTTAATTGAGTAAATATTAGGTTTCTAAGCTGCCTTGCCAATTCTAGAAATTTCCATGTTGAGTTGTATAAGGAAAAATCTCTTAGGTTGCATTTGGCAATCAAGAATAGCTCAGGTATTCTCAAAATATTTCACAGCTATTCATTATTTTATTATTACTTTTTACCTACTTTTATCACTATTTATTACTTTTTTAGTACTATTTAATATTCTATTATTATTTTTCACCTACTTTTTACTACTATTCACAAATCTTTTCAACACTTTTCAACATCCAAGCCTACCCTTAGACTTGCTATAATGGGTTGGGATTGATTGCTAGAGCTGTTAATGCTGGCTTGTCAGCTCTTTCAATTGTCAACTTCCTGACTAATTAGTCCTAAAATCTTGGTAGCCTATTCTCTAATTTATTCCTGTGCTAATCAGAACAAAATCTTGCCTAATGCATTCAGGAAATCCGAAATCCTGCTGCCCAACAGATTTTGAAACTCCCATGACTATATCTAGCAATAAATCACATAATACCATCCTTTTTAAGCGAGGAAAGTCTGAGAGCTTAGGAATCTTAGCAGTCTTATAATTATGTACAAAATCTGACTTTTGAGTGGGGGAAATCATTCCATAAGTATGTGTCAAATATCTAAAATTAGCTTAGGCACAAAGCTGGCGCCACTAGTTGTCCAGTGGGTTGGACAGCAAGCCCACTAACCCAATACACTCAATATTATGCATAATGTTTTTTTTTAATCAGTAAATAAGTATTTTGTTGATAATAGGTGAAGCCAAGTACATGGGACATATACAAGAGCCACACCTAGGCATGATTGTCTAAAAATCCAAGAAAATCATGTATGTTCATGCCATTAAAGTCTATTACAATCGATCAATGGAATAAAGTGTGCAGAAAAAGGTTTTAAGCTCATCCATTATCCGTTCACGATCTTTAAAGCTCCAACTGTTCCTCTCCATCCATATGCACCACCATAGGTAGGTTGGTATCATCTTCCAATTAGCTGCAATTTGAGAATTACCCTAGATTCCTTGCCAACTGGCCAAAAATTCAACAACCTTACTTGGCATTACCCAAATGAGTCCCACTCTCGCAAAGATATTGTTCCATAAACTACATTTACAATGCAATAATGGATGATTCACAGATTCACCACTTTTCTTACACATATAGCACCAACCCAATACAATGAAGCGGCATTTCCTTATATTATCTAAGGTGAAAATCTTTCCTAATGAAGCTGTCTATACAAAAAAAGAAGTTTTTAAAGGGGCCTTAGTCTTCCATATGTTCTTCCATGGGAATGTTCTTGTAGTGTGTCTTAAGAGACTTACAGAACGACTGTACAGAGTATCTTTCTTTCTTGTATGGTGACCATATCATCTTATCCCCTTTTGTAGACATTCTAAAAGTGTGTAAAAGATTGAAAAAAATTTGTAAATGTCAATTTCCCAATCTTGGGCAGCTTTAAGGAAAATGATATTCCATTGGGATGAACCACTAGAGAGATCTATAAGCTCTACTATTGAGGTTGCCTTTCTTTGTCCAATGCTGTATACTGGGTAGGCTACTTTTGCCCAATCAGGTTCACCATCTGCATTTCTTCTCTTATCCACTTAAGATCTATGGATCATCAGGAGCTAACGACATGTGACCAGCTTGTCTTATTCCCGATCCGAATTAGCTAATATGAAATCTCCAAAGAACATCACTCCTGCTAATAGTTCTCTCGCCAAAGTTACAGGTGTTGGATCTACTAAGATCATCGACTCTCTATCCTTGTCACTTGTTCTAAATGCTCCTGACTTTCCCTTTAGTTTGTTGTCCATAGTATGATTATCCAAAATCTCTAATGTTTAGTAAGTTTTTACCCTCTTTATGTATCTTTCAGGATCTCAAGACGAGGGTGAAAATTAGTACAGGGCATGAAGTTGGTGACCTGTATTATCTTGATTTCAAGCATTCACCCTCTCAAGCTTTCACGTCCTCATCATGATTCACTTTTGAATGGCATTGTCACATTGGTCACCCTTTTATGTATCTTTTGAAATGTCAGATTAAGAATCTTGGAAATGTACCTTCCTTTACTTGTGAAGTGTGTTAACCTCGCATCTTTTGTACCTTGAGTGGGTAATTGAGTCTGGAGTCATTTTGAATTGAATCACTGATGTATGGGGGACCAATCCATATTGAATAAAATAAAAACCAGTTTTTTGTTACATTTGTGGGTGATTATTCTTGTATGACATGGTTGTTTCTGATGAAGGCACTATCTGAAATTCTTTTCAAATTCCAAATGTTTCAAAAAGAAATTTGGACAAAAAATCCCAGTTTTACATTCTCACAATGTTAAAGAATATCAACGTAGTTTCTTTGCTACTTAATCAAAAAGGAACTGTTCATCAAATCTCATGTTCTTATACCCCCAACAGATTAGTGTGGCTAAATGCAAAAATCGTCATTTATTAGATCAACTCGAGCACTTTTACTTCACATGTATGTTCCATAAACATTTTGGAGTGATGACGTCCTTACTGCATGTCCTTATGAACCGCATGCCTTCATCAGTCCTTGATGGTGCCTCTCATTTCTTTATTTTGTTCATCTCCATTTTCTCTCCATCCAATCTTTGAGTGTGTTTGTTATGTTCATATTTTTTGCCCAATTTTTGATAAACTTGATCCACATGTTACAAAATGTATTTTTGTTGGTTATATTTCTGACACAAAGAATATTGCTGCTTCAATCTTATTCTTAGACAATACTTCAGTGGTGTTGATGCCACAGTCTTTAATTCCATACACATTCTTGGACGCATCTTCCATTGGTGAGTGTGACTTCTACCATTACCTACTCTGACCCTTCATTCCTCACTGTACTCTTTCAAGTTTACTCTCATTGCTCGCAGCCATTGGCTCCCATGCCTTCACAAACCTTTTCTCTTTCTTCAGATTCTAAGTTACCTAGTACTTCAGATTCTCAGCATATTTTGATGGTTACATGTAGAGGGTGTGGGTTACTCTCCGTACATTTTTGTTTTCTCTCCGTACATCTTTGTTCTCCCTTCTGTTTTTCAACTCTTCCACTGTTTCATCCAACACAGAGTAGCGTATTTCATTATGTGATTTGTGTTTTACTTAGTGGGCGGCCCTTATGGGCAGCTACTCGGAGGTGGTGATTGAGTCTAAGCATTTCTTTATCTCTAACGAAGGGGGCTTATGTAGTGTTATTGAAAAGAGATGGAAAGTAGAGCACAAAGCTCTGTTCGGAAGTGTTGCTGTGAAATGGCTTGCGAAAATGCTTGACGATTGTGCGAAAGGGGGGAAGAATAAGGAGTTTCACTCGGCCACCAGAGAAGGTTTTAGCAGTTTCATAGGTTAGCGATGCTCCAATAGTAGGCGGCGATTTCTAGAGGTTAGTGAGTATACCCAAGGGGGAAGAAGGAATGTCCTCTGTTTTCTGGAAGGGGAAGGAGGCTAGGGATGGCGAAAAATAAGAGAACGTCTGTTGGCTTGGCAAAATTGAAAGGGAGAAGCTCATGAAGAACTCAAGCCTAAAGGTTGAAGATGGGAGAAGGGGGATTCGTTGCGGTCATACAAGGAGGTCCTCTCGTCGGAGGCTCCGACGCAGAGGAATGAAAGGAGAGGCGGCGATGTGTTGACCGTTAGACACCGTCGGCGACAAAGGCAGTCACCGAAGCCCCAGGACACCTCGAACCTTGAGGTTTTCAGGTCTGAAGCATGGGTGCTTCGCAAGTTGTTGATGGAGACGTAGCGGCAAATTCGGGTGCTGCAGAAGGATATGCACACTGTAGTATGAATTGTCGGGCAACTTAAAGTAAGGGATGAGCTGGGGGGTATTTCTGATATTAAGTTTGATGGAACCGGGCAGCTCATGGTAGGTGGGCTCAAGCCCAAGCCCACGATCCAATCAAAGAAGGGAAAAGGCAGGGTCACGTGGAGCCAAGCCTTAGGTTCTAGGGCTTGAGCCCAAGGACCTCCAACAAAGCCTGCTAGGCTCATTCCGGGCCCTTCAAAGTCCACAATGGCATTTGGGGGGAATGCAGCCGGGGTATTCAAGTGGGGCCGGGCCAGCGGTTCAGGCCCAATCTCCTTCGACGCCGAGTGTAGGGCTCGGAAATGGGTCAGGCGATTTCTGGCCCATGTTGCGATCCGAGCCTCCTGTCAACACTGAATTGTTCCAGTCCCTAGGATTTGTGCCGGAATCTTTACCGTCAAGGGTCCCGCCGATGATTGGAGTTTAGACGGTGCCGAGGATGCCGACGACGATAGGCGATGACGTTTCGACGGCTGTTGGCTCTCAGACAGCACTAGCTGAGTCTGAGAAGGATTTACCAAAGTAGATATCGCCAGAAAACTCATCTGTTTAGCTTAGGGATGATCAGACTTCGCCGAAAAAGGGGTGGGTGCGGAGTGCTCATCTCATCGGCAGACTACTCCCTACATCCTGAGGGTGCTTTCGAAGTGACAGAGGACGAAGATGAGGAATCAGATGATTTAATGCACTCGGTGGGGGATGATTTGCTTCTCTCGGATACGTTGCAAGGCTTGGAGGAATTTTCTGTGGATGAGGAGTTTCAAAATCCAAATCCTCTTGATTATTTTTATCCGGAACAATCAGATTGGGTTTTGCATATGACAAAAGAGATTCATCAGTTGGTGGGGATTAGATGTGAAGGTTATGAAGAGCAATTCATGGCTTTGCTAATAGCCATGGATGTAGGACATAACCAAAATCGCAAAAGGACATCCAAGCAGAACAGAGAATTAAATCGTCTTATCTGGTCTTTAAATCCGGAGGGTTTTTCTAGCAAGGGTAGGACGAAAGGAAAAGGGGTTGGCCTTTCCTCAATGAAATCAAAGATTGTGGTGTGGAATGTCCGCGGACTCAATGAAGCAAACAAGCGTTTGTGGATACGTCATTTGTTTCGTGAGTGGAAAGCGGATATAGTATGTCTCCAAGAGATAAAACTGAAGTTTATTAATAGAAGTATGGTGCGGAGTTTGTGGAGCAGCACTCATGTGGATTGGGTGTACATGGTTGCACTGGGGGCATCGGGAGGAGTCATTGTTTTGTGGGACCGACGGGTGGTGGAAAAAGTGGAAGACTACATCGGTAGATACACAATCGCTTGTATGTTTAGATGTGTGTCTGATAATTTCTTGTGGGCTTTTGCAGGTGTGTACAGGCCTAATCTTGATGCTGATAGACAAATTTTATGGGATGAATTAGCAGGGCCTCACAGTTGGTGAAATGTTCCCTTGGTGTATTGGGGGTGATTTTAATGTGGTAAGATTCGCGATTGAAAGATCCGGTAATAGAAGAGTGACGCAAGCTAGTATGAAGTTCTTAGAATGTATCTTTGATCTAAATCTGATGGATCTTCCGCTTGCAGGGGGTCTAGCTACATGGTCCAATAATTAGTCTTGGGCTAGGTTGGACCGTTTCCTCATTTCCCCAGAGATGGAGAATCACTTTCCAGATATTTGGCAAAAACGTCTGGATCGCCTTTCTTCGAATCTTGCTTGATTGTGGTGGCCTCCGGAATGGACGTCGTTACTTCAAATTTGAGAATATGTGGTTGAAGACGGAAGGTTTTAAGGATTTGGTCAAGCAGTGGTGGACCTCTTAACAGTTTGTTGGTTCTTCGAGCTTTATTTTCACTAACAAATTGAAAGCCCTTAAGAGGGATCTGAAGTTTTGGAACACTTAATCCTTCGGCAACCTTGGGGAAAATAAGAATGCCTTAATGAGAGATATTAAGGAATTAGAGAGGATTCAATTGGAACGTCCGCTCACCCAAGAAGAGCAAGATCAGAAGACTTTGCGGGTAACGGATTTTGAGAAGTTGATTTTGTTGGAAGAAGTCTTCTGGCGCCAAAAATCAAGAGCCTTGTGGCTTCGGAAAGGAGACCGTAACACAAAATTCTTTCATAGGATTGCCAATTCCCACCGTAGAAATAACAACATTGAGGTTTTAAGGATCGATGGGATTGATTGCAAAGAAGAAGGTACTATTTGAAATCACATTGTTGACTTTTATGAGAACCTCCTTCAGGAACAAGAGGGATGGAGACCTAACCTTGATGGTTTAGTCTTTGGTTTGATTGACTCAGCAGATGTAGCCTGGTTTGAGTAGGTTTTCGAGGAAGACAAGGTGTCCAATGTAATTCGGAACATGGTTAAAGATAAAGCACCCGGGCCAGATGGCTTCTCAATGGGATTTTTCCAGGAATGTTGGGAGGTGATTAAAGAAGACTTTATGAAGGTGTTTCAAGATCTATTTATAGTTGGAAAATTTGACAAAAGTCTCAGTGCCACCTTTTTGGCATTAATCCCCAAAAAAGTGGGGGCTATCGAGATCAAGGACTTTCATCCGATTAGTCTAGTGAGTGGGGTTTATAAGATTATCTTGAAAGTTCTTGCCAATCGACTTAGCGAGGTTATTGGGAAGCTTATATCCAAATCTCATAATGCTTTTATTAAAGGCAGACAAATTCTTGATGCGGTTCTCATAGCAAATGAATGTATCGACAGCAAGCTGAAATCAGGCAGCACGGGGATCTTGTGTAAACTAGATATGGAAAAAGCTTATGATCACGTCAACTGGAATTTTCTCCTATATTTTCTTGACAGGTGTGGCTTCGGGGAAAAATGGAGGAACTGGATTAAGTGGTGCATATCTACTGCTAGATTCTTTGTCCTCATTAATGGTTGTCCAGAAGGCTTTTTTTCGAGTTCTCGTGGCTTAAGACAAGGAGATCCATTATCCCCTTTGTTATTTGTTATTATCATGGAAACCCTTAGCATAATGCTTTCAGCATTGGTGGAGAATGGCCTGGTAAGTGGATTCTCCATTGGAATACCTGCGTGGGATACTTCTAATATATCTCATTTACTTTTTGCAGATGATACGCTTGTACTTTGCGAGGCGAAGCGAGACCAGGTTCGAGTTTTGAAGGCCTTATTCCTCTGTTTTGAGGTAGAGTCGGGCTTGAAAGTGAACTATGACAAATCTGAAATGGTGCCGGTTGGAGACGTTCAAAATTTGCAGGAGTTGGCCAATACTTTTGGATGCAAGCCTTCTTCGCTCCCTATGACATATTTGGTCTCCCGTTGGGTACTACTTCAAGGGCGGCCTATATTTGGGACATAGTAATCGAAAGAGTAGAGAGGAAGTTAGCAGGATGGAAGAGGATGTACTTGTCTAAAGGGGGACGTGTCACCTTGTTAAAGAGTACTCTTTCTAACTTACCAACTTATTTTTTATCACTTTTTCCTATTCCGGCTAATGTGGCAGGTCGTCTTGAGAAGTTGCAAAGAGACTTCTTGTGGGGTGGTTTGGGAGAGGAGTTCAAATTTCATCTAGTAAAATGGGAGACGATTTGTCGTCCCTTATCGAATGGCTGTCTAGGCATTTGTAACTTGAGGATATTTAACCGGGCTTTATTTGGAAAATGGCTATGGAGATACCATCAAGAACCAGAGAGCTTATGGAGAGTGGTGATCGATCATAAGTATGAGGGTACATGGGGGGGTGGGTGGTACACCAATGAAGTGAGGGGGAAAAGTGGTATGGGGTTGTGGAAAAACATCAGAAATGGATGGGGGGCTTTTCAGCGGCACACTAGGCTTCGATCGAGAATTGGTTCAAAAATCAGATTCTGGAAGGATGTTTGGTGTGGAGACAGGGCCTTGGATGCAGTTTTTCCCACTTTGTATCAGATTGCAAGCGCCAAAGATATCACTGTGGCAGAGGTCGTGGGGTCAACCGGGGGGAATTTGTTTTGGAACATTAATTTCAACCAAGCGGCACAAGATTGGGAACAGAGCACTTTTGTGGAATTTTATAGCCTCATTTATTCTCAACGACCAAGCTTGCAGAATGAAGACGGCTTGAGATGGATCCCAACGAGAAGAGAAACTTTTACTGTTCGCTCTTATTATAAGGTCCTTACTCAAGTACCTGAGATCTAGTATTCGTGGAGATAGATATGGCGTCACAAAGCTCCCCCGAAAGCGGTTTTTTTTGTGTGGACAGTTTCGCTAGGAAAGATTCTTACAACAAATAACTTGAGGAAAAGAGGAGTTATCATAGCAGACTGGTATTGCATGTGTCATAACGGGGGCGAGTCGGTTAACCATCTTCTGATACACTGCGAGATTGCTAGGGCACTGTGGAATGAGATTATTACTAGATTGGAATTAGCTTAGGTAATGCCAGGGACGATGGGGGCAGTTGTGGCGAGCTGACCCCCCATGAGAGGAGGGAGACAGATTAAAACTGTGTGGCGGATGATTCCCATATGCATTTTATGGTGTCTTTGGCAGGAGCGCAATGAGCGGAGTTTTGAAGACAAGGAGAGATCTCGAGAGGAGTTGATAGTTTTCTTTTTTAAAACTCTGTGTATAGGTCCAGTGCCCTGGACTTTCATAATTTCCTTGTATTCAATGCGCCGTCCTAAAGGGCTTTTTGTTTCTTTTGTTTTCCTTGTAATTGGCTTTTGCCTCTCTTATTAATAAAGTTTTACTTATAAAAAAAAAAAGATTCTCATCCTATGTTTTTTTTTGTAAGTTAAAAATTTTATTCGTCACAATGTAATAGGTGAAGCCTAAGTACGCTGAAGGTATACAAAAAAAACACCTAGTTACATTCTAATACTAAAAAAGCGAAGACAAGAACTTGTTTATAGCCCCTCCCCTGAGTACAATACCAGATAACCAGCTAATCAAAGTGCTTGTAAAAAACTTCCAAAATTCATCTATATTGTGTTCCCTATCATTAAAACACCTCTCGTTTCCTTCTATCCAAATACATCACATAATACACAAAGACAACATTTTTCATGCGGCTACCACTTGGGAACAAGCGTGGAGGCTGGTCTAGCTTGCTAGAAGGTCAACCACTACTTTTGGCATAACCCAACTCAGCCTATTATTCTCAGAAAAGGTACTTGTTATTGAGTTACTCAACACCTACTTAGCCAGTTTTTCTCTTGCCATGCCTTACCTTCTTCATTCTCATATTCTACTTCTTATTTTTAAAGCTTTTTGTTCCTACTATATTCCATGATGCTTATCTGATTCGAAGTAGAGGACAACTATAAAGAATGGAATGGATGCCCTTCGCCATACTGGGACATGGGACCTTGTCCCATTATCACTTGGTAAACAACCTATTTGCTGTAAATGGGTGTATATAGTCAAAGTCCATCCTAATGATTCTGTGGAGCATCTGAAAGCAATCTTGGTTGGTAAGGGTTATAGTTAAAACTTATCACATTGATTAAGAGGAGACTTTCTTCCTAGTTGTCAAAATCTCATTTTTGAGTGTTGTCTCTCTTGGCGCTAATCTGGAGAGGCCTTTATTTCCGTTCGCTGTTAAAAAGGCATTTCTACATGACGACTTGCTTGAGGAAATGGAGTAACCATCTGGTTTTGTTGCTCAAGAAGAGTATTGAGGTGTTGTATGCAAGTTAAAAAAGCACCATATGGTTTGAAGAGATCCCTTCGAGCATGGTTTGGACAGTTTTCTGATTTTGTATTAGCATTTGATCTTCATAAACGTTAAACAGACCATTTGGTATATCACCTACGTAGTGATATAGATCATATTTTGTTAGTTGTATATGTGGATGACATTGTAATTTTTGGGAGTAACTCAGGTGGGATTGGTAGGCCAAAGCAATTTTTTCATGATCAGTAGAGAAAATATGCACTTGACCTTTTGGAAGAAATTGGCTTGTTGGGTGCACGACCTATTGATGCTCTATGGATCTGAATCGTAATCTCTTGAAGGATGAAGGGGGGAGTTTGAAAATCCAGGTAGGTATTGATGACTTGTTAAGAAATTGAATTATCTTACCATCACTAGACTTGACATCTCTTATGCAATGAGTGTAGTGAGTCAATTTCTAGAAACACCAAGGGTCTTGGATTGGTATGTTGTAATCCACATTGTTTGTTATCTTAAGTGAGCTCTTGGCCTTGGATTGTTGTATAGGCCAAACGGACACCTTAGAACGAGACCCTAGGGTACAACATTTTCCTGTTTATGCGGCCCTGTATTCTAACGAACCCAGGCATGCAACATTTTCATGAAAGAGCATTTGGTAGACAAAAGTTCCTTCAAAAACTACATTTTTTGTCTGGACAGCAACATTGGCCAAAATTCTTACCACGAACAACTTGAGGAAACATCGGGTGATGGTCCTGGATTGATGTTGTATGTGCAAGAAAGAAGGGGAATCGGCAAATCACTTGTTTCTACATTGCGAAGTGGCAAGAAACTTGCGGGATCACTTCTTCACAGGACTCGGTGTCTCATGGGTCATGCTTCTTAGTCTTGTAGATTTTTTAGCAAGTTGGAAAGGCCTCCAGGGAAATTCACAAGTCGCAGCAATCTGGAAAATGGTCCTATCTGCATGTGCTGGTGCATTTGGCAGGTACGAAATGATAGAAGCTCCAAAAACTGTGAGAAGATAATGGAGTGGCTGAAAGCTTTTTTCTTTAAAACAATGTTCTCATGGGCGGGGGCTATAGTTTGTAATGCACTTATTGTTCATGACTTTATGTTATCAGTTCTAAACTCTAGTTAGGTACTTCACATATATACCTCCTGTATGCTTGGGATTTGCCTATTTTTATTGAATTAACTAGTTTGATTATCGATAAAAAAAAATTGTTAGAAAGCATGGATGCATCACATTTTACCATAAATAACTTCTCAAAGTCTGGGAGCACAAGCACTGGAGCTGTAGACATGAAAAGTTGAATCTGTTGGAATGCCTTATTTGCTGACGGGTAAGGTGGTCAAGCTACCTGCACCTGTCTGGTCCGATCATTTAGCTGTTCTTTCTAAGAGACGGGAATGTAAATAGAAAACATTGCCTGGGAAAGCCTCACAGCCTATTCTTTTTAATATAATTATTGTTTGGGGATTTAAAAAAATTAAATTGTTTCTTATATTTTGTGTGAAAATTTGGGAAAGTTATAATGAAATGAGATGATATGAAATACTTTCACTTTCCAAGCGGGGCTAAGTCCTTGTGTCGTTGTTGGTTAAAGTTTATTTGTTCCAAGCTGGTTTTATATGTGAGAAATATGCCTCAACTTGAGGGTTAGTGTTAGAGGGCATTATTGTAATAAGTATAACTCAGGAGGGTATAATTTTTAATTTGATGTTTAGTATATATAGTGGAACAGTAATGAATAAACACAAGTTTAGAACAATTAGCTTTCCCCTCTTGTTTGTGTTCTCTATGTTTTACAACAAGTTCCATTCCTTTGCATGTCCCTTCATCAACATTGAAACTCTAATTATTTCTCTTAATTCTCCAGATGTTTAAGTTCAGTTCAATTGGAAATTATTCTTATAGCATCTGCATGGGTATTTCTTTTTGTGGTACAGGTGTGTTGTTCATTTGTCCTGCATTACTAGTGAGAGCAAAATTTGAAAGCTTCCATCCATAGGCGAATGAGGATAATCTAACATGCCCCCTCTATAATGTTGAGAAGGAAACGGTAAACTACCTATTCTTCTGTTGCCATTTTTCACGAGTATAATGGAGAAACTCCCCATGGCCTTTGGATATATTGTTTTCTCTTTTCCTTCTCCTGCAGAATCTGCATATGCCTGGAGTTTTTTTTTTCCCTCTCCTTGGGTGATGGCAGAATTTTAAATGTACCATTGAGAACTACTATTATGTATGCGGCATAGGCGAAGTTTCTAGAATCATATGAGCCTGATTTCTTCTTGTTTAACTGGATACATGGCTGATGGTTCTTTAATTATATCCACGGGTTCTCATAGTGTAATAGAGCATCCATTAGTCATTGGGCAAGAATTTGCTGATGTGGAAACATGCCGAAGAATGTTGAAAGATATTGCCATAGCACTGCACTTTGATCTCCGAATAGTAAAATCAGATCGCAGCCGGTTTATAGCCAAGTGCAATAAAGAAGGTTGTCCATGGCGTGTCCATGTAGCCAAATGTCCTGGAGTTCCAACCTTTACGATTAGAACCCTACATGGAGAGCACACCTGTGAAGGAGTTCGCAACCATCATCATCAGCAAGCATCAGTTGGTTGGGTAGCTAGGTCCGTAGAAGCACGCATTCGGGATAATCCCCAATACAAGCCAAAAGAGATTCTGCAAGATATCCATGAGCAGCATGGAGTTGCCGTTTCTTATATGCAAGCTTGGCGTGGGAAGGAGAGGAGCATGGCGGCTCTTCACGGAACATTTGAAGAAGGGTATCGCCTTCTTCCAGCATACTGTGAGCAAATAAGGAAAACTAATTTGGGAAGCATTGCAACTGTTGTTGCTGCGGGACAAGAGAATTGTTTCCGTTGCCTCTTTATTTCTTATCGTGCATCAATCTATGGGTTTATAAATGCTTGTAGGCCGCTACTAGAACTTGACAGAGCACATCTTAAAGGGAAATACTTGGGTACATTACTTTGTGCAGCAGCTGTTGATGCGGATGATGCATTGTTTCCATTGGCTATCGCCATTGTTGATGTGGAAAGTGATGAAAATTGGATGTGGTTTATGTCAGAATTACGGAAGCTTCTTGGAGTAAATACTGACAACATGCCTAGACTGACAATACTATCCGAAAGACAAAGTGGTATTGTTGAGGCAGTGGAAACTCATTTTCCTAGTGCTTTTCATGGTTTTTGTCTACGTTATGTTAGTGAAAATTTTCGTGACACATTTAAAAATACAAAATTGGTGAATATCTTCTGGAATGCTGTTTATGCCCTCACTGCAGTTGAATTTGAAAGCAAGATTGCTGAGATGGTAGAAATTTCACAAGATGTGATTCCATGGTTTCAGCTCTTCCCTCCTCAACTTTGGGCTGTAGCATATTTTGAGGGCGTGCGATATGGCCATTTTACTCTAGGGGTCACAGAATTATTGTATAATTGGGCCCTTGAATGTCATGAGCTTCCTATTGTGCAAATGATGGAGCATATTCGCCATCAATTGACATCTTGGTTTAATGATCGGCGAGATGTGGGCATGAGGTGGACCTCTATTCTTGTGCCATCTGCTGAGAAGCGGATTTTGGAGGCCATTGCAGATGCTCGATGCTATCAAGTACTTCGTGCAAATGAAGTTGAGTTTGAGATTGTGTCAACTGAGCGGACAAATATTGTGGACATAAGAAGTCGTATTTGCTCATGTCGTCGTTGGCAGCTATATGGTTTACCTTGTGCACATGCTGCTGCTGCCCTTATTTCTTGCGGGCAAAATGCCCATCTATTTGCAGAGCCTTGCTTCACGGTAGCAAGTTACCGGGATACCTATTCACAGATGATAAATCCTATTCCAGATAAAAGCCAATGGAGAGAACTGGGCGAGGGTGCAGAGGGTGGAGGTGCCAAGGTTGATATAACAATACACCCACCGAAGACTCGTCGCCCACCGGGAAGGCCCAAAAAGAAGGTTCTTCGCGTAGAGAACTTTAAGCGCCCAAAGAGAGTTGTTCAATGTGGTCGCTGCCATATGTTAGGGCATTCACAAAAGAAATGCACTATGCCAGTTTGACCTTAGTTAGCTTGTTTAAAATATTTTGTTTTGTTCTTTTGTTCTAAATATTCCGAAATGCTATAGAAGCAACAGTGTGATTGTAATTTAAATGTATTTTTTCCTATTTAGTTGCTAGAATAAGGTTTCGGTACTTTTTGGCATAGTTCGGTCTGTATGTCTTGTGCATGTGAGGGCAGCACGTTTGTGTTTTCAATTTAAATAGCATAACCCAGTCATCACGATCTTTTTCACTTTAGATCAGTCTCTTTGTTTGTTTTCAACGGAGGGGACTTACAGTTTAATTTTTGGTAGATTATGCAGGAATAATTATCTTTACAAAATCATTTGGTCGTGTATTTTCTGTAACGCTTTGAGGACTGCCGGTCATTAATTAATGATTTTTTATTAAGTTTTTTGAAATGTCAATATGGAATTTCAGTTTCTAGGGGAAAGCTCATCGGGGATGGCCCTGGTGTGAACGAATTGTTCAAGAACATGAGACTTGGTCGTTTGGGTCATACAAATAGGGCATGTGAATTGTTGTTACAAAGAGGGTTGTATTTGAGAAGGATGGGTTCCCGTATGGTGCATGGTCGAGAATTGACAATGTCATGGTGGTAAATAGGGCCACTTTGTGATTGGCAAATGCTCCTAGGCAGTCCGAATCTGATGCATCCCATGGTAGAAACTCTCACTTGCTCGGTGCTACGCCGTCACTGGAAATCACTTCGTCAATGTTGAGAGAAAGGTAACTGTGGCATCCCCAAACCCTGCTTAGGATTTGACAGAGCTTGAAGGGTCGGGATATACAACACTAGCTCACATATCCTCATTCATAGCAGTTAAGGATGTAATGCATCTAGCATATATTTAACAATATGCAATATTTGCAGTGGATAATTTTTTTTTTTGTTAGCAATAAAAAATTTGTTAGAATTACTATATTTCAAAATATTTGTATATCCAAAGTCATAACATTAGCTGAGTCAAAATAGGTATTATATACAGTGCTCCATAATGCAGATAGAAAATATACACTATTGAACTAAATCATTTAGCTACTCACATAGATCAATGCTATCGGCTCATTGTCGTCACTCCATGGTCTATTCGACCTCTTCCAATTTGTTTTATGTAGATTCTCCAAATCTTGACACATAAATTTATCATTTTGAAGGGAATGATTGACACATAATCTATCATTTTGAAGGAAATGATAGTTCGGAGTAATAAGAGAGATTTTTACAAATTTAAATGAGCTACTAAGCTACCAACAATATATAAAGGCATGGATGACATCAACTTGAATATGCTTAACGTGACTTGTAAATAACATTTATGTACATGAACTTAGCATGATTTGACTTGAACGTGGCATGACTTGACCTGAATATGACCTTGTTACATATACATCATTGATTAACTTGCATTTACAGGTGCTCCACGACTCCCTAATGGTCGTGTGCTCCTATGCTAGTGCTGCATCACATCACAGACATCTATACTAGCTATGAATACGTTATGATAACTAAACTAATAATATTGTTAAACGTGTAGTTGGCAACTGCACCATTAGCGTTGATTGCTTGACTTTGCTTTATAACCAGTTAAATTTTATTTGAAACTTGTTTATCTTACTTTGTCAATTTAGGGAATTCCACATCCAATTTAAACACTACAACGTGGACAAGGGTGTTCCACTAAGATAATTTTTTTTTCCTAACACTTGTGGTCAAGATAAAATAAAGGACTCATGCATAACTTAGACGTAACTCATGACATACTCATGTAATAGATGACATGGCATTCATGGCATGTAAAAGATGATATGGCAAGTAACAAATAAACATTTGACTAATGATATGGTGTACATGACATGCAACACAATAACGTGTAATAGATGACATGACATTCGTGATATGTAATAGATGAAATTGTATTCATGGTATGTAATAGTGACATGGCATTCATGTAACAAGTAATTATATAACAGATAAATGTGTAACAGATAATTGGTGACATGGCATGGTATAATATAACATTTATAATAAGCGCAAATGACATGGATATAAGTAATAGTAGTCTTACTACCATATATATGCATAAATATATCGAAAATGAATTATAGGCTAAATTACAGGGATATAGCATAACATGAAGCGAGTAAAAAAAATTGAAGTTATATGAAATAGATATTTTCTAAGATTAGAATATTCCTCAATTGTTGACGACCGTAGCACAACTAATGTTGACACTACGTCTTTGTTTGTAGACATCGTAACCCAATCCATTGGTACCATAACATTTCATTATAACGTAGCATCATCATCACATATCACCATAAAGTTTAGCACCCACTAGTATTAGGTATCATTTAACTTCCTTCGCTCTCTCATTCTTTAGAAAGAATCTATCGAAACTCGTTGATGGTTCTGGGTTACCACTCTATTTTTCCTCAATCCAGAGTGGACATAGTAGTTCTCTCAATAAATCTCTCAATACATTAGTAAAAAAATATAAGATAATATCAAGACATGTCATGGCTAAAACTTCATCTCAAACAATTTATTCAATTAAAACTCCAAATCGAATCGATATGCAACACCTTGAGTAAAACCTTCTATCAATCAATCCAATTTCGTTCTCATGCCATAAATCAAAGCCTAACATGTTAATCTAACACCTGACAAGAGATAAGGCAAGATCACTTACAAAAGTCATAGCCCTTGAAATCTCAAAACTTAACTCACTTCAAGATCTTCACACAAGCTACTCGGTTTCAACCATTCACTTTGAATGTTTTGCTCTCAAAATGAAAGCTAGGGAAAATTGTGTGGGTAAGTGAGGAGTGAAGGGAGGCATTTATAGAAGTACATGGAGGGGTGAGGAGCACAACAATGGCATGAAGAGAGAGGAAATTGATTGGCGGAGGTGGGAGGTGGAGTGTTGAGTGCAAGATGCCATTGTGCCATCACATGGTTAAGTTGAATAGTGCCTTAAGGCACTTGATTAAACCTTGAAAAGGAGTTAGAAGACGGCCATAGGTGCAGAGGCTGGCTTGCTTCATAAAAATAAACAAAACTTCCCCACAAGGAAGTCATGGCCTTGGGGTTCTAATGTTTGTCCAAGATTTTTGCATCCTTTTATCCCATCTCCTTGGTCTAAATTAGGGGCATTATGATCATAATTTGAAGGCCTTTTTAGGTGAGGGAAAGAGGCATGAGTGGCTGCCAAGTGATCATACTTGAACTGAAGAAATAAAGAGATGAAAAGAGAGGTGCTTTAGCCTAGTGATTCAAAGGTGTGCCTCTCTTTGAGCTTATCAGTTGAGATGCGTTATGGAGGTAATTGGACAAGCAAATACTTGAGTCTTTCGAAGCACTTCCAAGGGACAAAATGACAAGGATGGTGGCATGGGGAAGTAAAGCAAATAGGTAGAGAAATTATTAGAAGAATTAAGGTGCAGCCTGTTTGAATTCATCTAGTGCTCTTCTTATATAGGTGAATAGTTAGGTTGTTGGCTTGATCTTTGGGGCTTTTTTGGCTCCTTTTTAGCTCTAATATTTTAAGATAAAATTATGGTTGAGAGGTTCAGAACACCCTTTGAATTTTTTTGAAAGGATACGAGTTTGGAGCTAGTTTGATAAAGTGTTGCATGGTGATTCACCAAGGGTGTTGGTTGGTGGTTTGGTTGGCATTGCCTTACCTTTAGTTCATGGGGCATGGGATGAGTTAATCCTTGTCAACTGGGTCTACTTATTTCCATTTCAACCCATGATTCTTTCGTTATTTCTCTATTAATTATTTTGTACAATTAGCATATATTTGACAGATTATAGTTTACTTGTATAGGGCTAGAATCATGCGGGGAACTTAGTTGGTTTTCACGAATAGCATTTTTGTAAAGTCTATATAATATACGGAACTCAAAACCAAAATCATTTGACAATTCATAGAAAAATTAGTATCTTGACATGGTATTATAGCGACGCTGATTGGGTTGGTTGTGTTGATACACGTCGCTCAATCAGGGGTTGATGTGTGTTCTTAGGTAATGTATTGATCTCCTTGAAGAGTAAGAAGCAAGATCGAGTTTCTAAGTCATTTACAAAATCTGAGTTTTAGGCGATGTCTCTTGCTTGTTCCAAAATTATTTGGTTTCGATATTTGCTTGCTGAGTTAAACTTCTTTGAGACCGATTCGATACCTTTACATACAAGTGCTATTTAGATCACGGCCAATCCTGTCTATCATGAGCTCACAAAGCATATTGAAGTCTTCTGTCACTCTATCCAAGAAGCTTGTGTTATTATTCTTCTACATATTTTTACTAATTTACAAATTGCTGATATTTTCACAAAAACTCTTACTCACCATCGACATTGTTTATCAAGTAGCAAATTGATTGATGCTTGTTGATCAACCAGTATTAATTTGAGAGGGGGTTGTCAACGGAGTCCACTTCTTTCCATTTCAGCCCATAATGCTTTCCTTATTTCTCCATTATTTATTTTGTATAGTTAGAATATATTTGACAGATTATAGTTTACTTGTATAGGGCTAGAATCCTGCGAAAACTTATTTGGTTTTCATGTATAGCATTTTTGTGAAGTCTATATATTATATAGAACTCAAAGCCAAAATCATTCGGCAGTTCACAAAAAACCTAGTATCTTGACAATCCTGACCTTCAAGAATTGTCTAAGAGTGATGCCAAATAAGTGCAAAATACAAGAATTTTAGATTTAAAAATTATGAAGAATAGGGTTTTAAAAAAACTATGAAAAATCATAATGCTTGAGTTACTATTTAGGGTGAGATGAATATCTTAACTCAAGTTAAAGAACTTAATCAAGGTTGAATGGGTAACCTGAGGGGTGTGTGGTTGAGTTGTAGAAGACGAAAAATTAATGGTACGGTATACGTGAATCCATTTGGATGGATTAAATGAAAAACAAGGTTTGGGCTTCATGGGTTGGGCTTAAATGGGCTAACTATTTACTCCTCTATGTGAGGGCTTGGAAGTGTACCTCTTTATGGGCCTCATATCCGGATTTATTAGCTCTTTCGTTGGTTTCAAAATTCTACTAGGTTGGGTCCCAACTTTGGGTTTTGTTAAATTGGGCCAAAATCTTGAATCTCACTAAATTTGACCCAATAGTCTAATATCTACAAAGTTGGGCTTAATGTCTTGTGTCTTTTATAAAAGGCCTAGAGTCTTATATCTCCCAAGTTGGGTCTATGGCTTTAGTGTCTCTCCTAAGTGCATCTCATCTTAGTAACTAGGGCCCTTAGTAAACTAATCTTTGGGTTTTCATCAATTCTATCGGATATTTAACTGCATTACTTACCCCAATAATGTGGCAAACCTCTAATATGCCATCTGTTATTTCCCAATGGGTCTCTTAGCTTCTTATCCTAAAAATAAATAATATTGCACTAAAAAAATCTTCTAAGAATTTTACTAAACCCAAAGTATACCTCCCTTTTGCCGACTCAAATATCCAAAAATATTCTTTCTCTTAGACAGCCCGATTAGGGTGAAGGCCTATTATGGTTAAGGTTACTAAGGTCAAGGCCTAGTAACCTTTTTAGGTGGGTTGTTATAAATATTAAATATAATTGTAAAGTATGCAAATATCATTCAATCAATTTTAGAAACAAATGGTCTATTATTAAAAAATATAAAATATGTTGCCAACACTCAAAAAGGTTTGGATGAAAGGCCTGACAGAGAGTCACTTAAAGCAAGTAGGGAGGCCCTGCCCATTCCTCTCCGAGTGGCAGCAAAAGCAATCCCAAGTATCACAAAGAAATTCCATGTCGGCAATCGAAACATGTTATCTAATTGATGTAACTAGATTAAACTATCTAATATGCTAGACTGATTTATTCATTCAAGAAAATATAGGTAAAAATCCAGGTAATTTGTACAAATATGTGGACTCTTTTATACCTAAAAAAAGTTGGGCGATTGGTGTACGTACAACAGCAGATGTAGAAACGGGTATGAATAAAGGGTGATTATGGCTGTCTGTAGATGACAAAATTTATTTAGTCAAGCAGTGTGCGGTATTGGGTAGTTCTCTTTAGCCTCTCAAGTATGCCATTTGCCTTCCTCTTGGCCCAGGACGTCCCACTTTGTGCAAGCCTACTAAGTGTACCATTGGCATTTTCTTCTTCTCTAATTTCCACCAATTTAGTCTTATCAATAGTACAGATTGCATAGAGAATGCCAGCACTATTCTCTTTACTGCGTTCACAAATGTTCTCCCTAATGAGACTGAGCAAACAAGGCACGACACCAAGCTCAGACATTTCCTTAAGTGCCTTCTGTTGTCCTGAAAGCATTGCAAGTATGGTCAACAACTCATCAACTAATATACACTCCATGATATTTTTCAAATCACTTTGACTACACCTCCTTGGACAGCCCTCCGTTTATTCTCGTCGACCATACATAGGTTGAATAGTGCCGAAGTAACATCCTTAATGGCTAATGGATGCCCCTCATCCAATAGATCGATTAGAGGTTTGAGAGCATAAGATTCACCAATAATGCGCTTGTTTGAGTCAAGTGCTGATAATGTGAAGAGAGCTGCAGCAGCATTCTTTTTTGTTTGAATGTTTCCATATTTTAAGGATTCAATTAGCAGGGGTATGTCCACTGGATTGTCTGCCACTAGTCTCTTATTATTCTTTTGAATTGAGACATTTAGAACCGTTGTGATCAAATCCTCTTGGAGATCAGGATGAGTATCAACTCTACCTGCAGATGATAGTGGCTTGAGCAACTGAGGAATGGCATCAGCGAGTTCACCAAAAAAGGCCCGAAAAAATGGCATTTTCTTCGTTAGATGCTGAAGCTCTTTTGCAGCTTCGTTCTACTCATTAAGGGGTTGGGACAACTTTTTGAGTAGCAAGCTTAGATACCCTCGGTTTGCAACAGTTACTAGCTCATCATCAATATCCTGTACAGCCTTTGGAAGCTCAACTCCATGCTCCCTGCACCAGTGGGAAATCATTTTTCTGACCAATTTATTAGAAGTAAGAACTATATGCGGTAGAACTTCTTGGGTTTTAGGGCATATCCTGTGGCTTTCATTCAACCAACTCTGGATGGACATACGGTCATAAGTCTGCATATCATTAGGGGTAAAAAATCACTAAAATGAGTTATACTGTGACTCTGCAGATGAGTGAGAGAAGAACATATGAAACATCAAAACAAAAAGAAAAAGGGCACGAAAATATTAAGTTTGTTGCCGAATTAATTGATACTTGGTTGGCCATAAATCCATTAATACTATCAATGAGAAAACATATTCATAATTCTATATCTTTCAGTAATAGTTTGCCATCCAGACCTAGACCATCTTGTGCACTCTATAAATTCCAAGATCCCTTCTTGTTCAAGCATTTTAAAACCAAAAAAGAGTGGAAAATTCCATTATTGGATGATATTCGAAGCAAGAAACTGAGATGAAAGCATCAAACAAATATAGAAAATGCCAAATCATCAATTGTAACAAAAGTTCAGACTGATAGGAAGAAAGAAATCATATTGCAAAGAAAAATGTTGAGTGGAAGTTTTGTAAAGAAATTCGTAGTAAATATTTTGGATATCTTGATAAGTAGATATGTATGTTTGTGGTAATTTAACTTCAAAACATGAATCATTTTGTGCTTTTCACGCAAAGACAATGAAGGAAGTCATTAAAAGCAATATTTGGTTATATATTCTACAGGAGAATTGTGGCATTATATCATCGAGTTTGGAATACAATCTAGATTGAAACGAAGCGAACTTGAAGAAAAATTCTTGCTACTAGAATCCCAAATATAAGTAAAAAATAACCAAGTGAGAGGTTGAACGAAAGTCCCACGTCCAAAATGCCTGAAATCCATTGCCAAAAAAAAAAAAAAACATTGAAACTCCATCATAAAAAATGGTGTAGAATCCTTGCATGCGTAGTCACGTTGAGCGAACAAACTAAAAACCAACAAGAAAAGTAAATGGAAAGACAACAAGAAAGTAGAAATTTTAAGAAAAAGAAGAAGGAAAAAAAGAGGATTAAAAAGCATGTTTAGAACCTCTCCAGTGGCCACGACAATGGGGTCTATCATGAGCTTTCTCGAAATGGGGCATCTGAATTCTTCAGGAACAATAGAAAGATCCTCTAATTTCAAACAACGGGACTCGTTGAATTTCAAGTCCTTTAAAGAACGCAAGTTTCTGATGGCCTCGTCGGTCGTCTCTTCCTTATAGTCATCTTCATCCAAAATCGTCTTCCCTGCGGGTGCCCGCAACTCATTCTTTAGCATCGTGGCGTTGGCTGAAACAACACCATCAGTCTCCGAGACCCCAGTTTCATCCATATATGGAGCAAGAATAAGAAAGAAAAACTCGTGGAACGAGAAGAATGTGAACTAGATTCGGTAACGGAGGAGGTAGAGAATTATGGGTTTTTACTTATTTCCTTTCGTTCTCCAATTCTCTCTGTCCGAATCTCCTCTCTCTCTCTCTGTATATTTATCAAGGAAATGACTTTTGCAGTGTAAGTGCTGTACAATATCTTAGATATAAAGAATGATGGGAGAAGCCACGTCTACACTCACACACATTGTTTAACAATGATATGTATTGTTTTTGTTACTGTTTATATGAGTGAGAATTCTTTAAATTTAGTTTCTTTATAGCATGTCTCCTTAAATATATATATATAATTTATATAAAATTTTTAATTTTTTTAATAATAAATTTTATTATTTTTTAAAATATTTGTCCACTTTAAGATTATGTGTAGCATTAAAAGAGGGATGAGAAATATTATTTATACATGATTTGAATATCTTTTATGTATATATTATATATAAATATTATTTTTATGCATTATTTAATCTAATTATTTATATTTTTTTCTCTTATTATATTTTTATATTTTATATTTTGGCCAAACTCAAGAAGGTTTCAAGTCCCTTAAAGAACACAAGGTTCTGATGGCCACAAGAAGGTTTACCTTATAGTCATCTTCATCTAAAGTCATTTTCACCACTGTCCACAACTGATTCTTTAGTACCGCGGCCTTGACTGACACAACAGACAACACCATCAATCTCTGAGACACCTCAATTTTATCCATATTTGGAGCAAGAATAAGAAAGACACTTGCACCCAAATCAGTCCAAGCCTACTCTCGACATTTCAATTCGGCAGTGTCATATTAACATTGGCATTCAATTAGCTAATTTTTTTTTTTAAAAAATATAAATTTGCATATATATAAAAAAACTTCGGTTATATTTGATCAATAATATAAAAAAAAAAGTAAAAAAAGTAAGATAAAAAGTACTCTTACTTTTAAAAAGTGAATAATAAATTTGAAATTTTCAAGATTTCTATTAACATTTAATTTAAACCAATTCGCTGGAAGCTTCTCCCACTTAACCAACAATGATCTTCTATTATTAATTTTTAACTTGAAAACACCCAAGTTTTGAAGCACTTGGGTATCCCACTAAGAAAACGTCTCATGCACCCTCATATTGGCAGTTATCCTTTACATCCAGACTTGCATTAATCTCCAAATAGACTCAATGTTGTCCATCAGACCCTCCATCCTAGCTCTACATCGTCTAAGCCATAATTGCCAAGATACAGTGCTCAGCAACAGGCCAAGCAAAACACCTCCCTTTGTAAATTTCTTAGCCTTACTTTGCCATTGTAACACCCTTCCTCATCTAGTTAAAGCTCGTAAACCAGACATACAGAATTTAACATCAGCCAACTGCCATATTTTTCGAGCAACATCCCTTAACATGAGAACATGATCTTGTGTTTCTTCCTTAGGAACAACGTAACAATCACACCGAGAAGCCAAAGCAACTCCTCTTGATCTCAATTTATCATCAATAGCAAGGCAATTGAATCTTGCTTTCCACATGCACACAGCTACTTTCAAAGGTAATTTTTGATGCCATAACCAGTCCATCCCTTGAATTGGATCACCTCTTACCCTCACCAACTCCCCAACACTTGCTCAAGAAAACATACCATTTTTATTAGGCACCCAGATGAGTATATCAGACCCCCTCCCTACCCTAATCACACTTCGCGACACTTCCCTTGCTTTATTCACACCAACCAGTTGCTCTAACAAATTGCTATCCCTTTCATTTCCAATCCAGACCACCTTGATTTGCAGAGTAGGATTAGAAACATCGCCAATGCCAACACGAAGAGGACCACTCAATAGCCGTATATCATACCAAAAATATGCATGACCTCCCTTAACTACAACTTTAACATGATCACATAATACTAGTAATATTGCCACCATAGATCTCCAAAGTCTTGAGGTAGACATAGGACAAACAACTATTGAATATGTCTATTCTTTACATATTTAGCAATGTAAAACTTGGACCAAAGACTTTTTGAACTCACTAATCTCCGCACCAAGTTCATGTGCAAAGATTTTTGAATGTTTATGAAACTTCTCAAACCCAGGCCATCCACACCTATCGGCAAACATAAATTAGACCAAGCATGCCATTTAACTTTCTGTCTCTCTTTTTATTCTCTCCAAATAAAAAGTTTCCAAAACAACAAGAAGATGTGACGCCATGCTACTGAGAACATGCTTGATCAAAATAAGTCTCCCTCTTGGTGAAAGGAGCTTCACTTTCCATCCCGCCAACTTTTTCCAAATTCTCTCAACAAGCGGCTCCAAATGTTTTGTTGTGAGTCTTCCATTTACCAACGGAACACCCAGGTATACAACTAGAAAATGCCCTTCCATAAAACTTGTTCTCAATAACACCCGTTTACGTATCAAAGAAATATTTTTGAAAGTATAAATAACAGACTTTTCTCTATTAATCAACTGATCGGACCACTTCTCATAAACCTCCAATGTTTTTACTAGCATCTTTAAAGACCTTTTTCTCCCCATTCAGAAAAACCAACAAATCATCAAAATAAAGGCAAATGTGATATCAACAGTGCACCTAGCGGATGAGAAAATTTTCCAATACAACCCCCCTCAAATTGGTTACGTAAAAGTTTTGATAACACCTCCTCCATTAAAATAAATAAGGGGAGAGTGGATCCCCTTGTCAAAGGCCCTAGAGGACTTAAGAAACCCTTTATAAGTATCATGCAGCATAATTGAGTACCAAGGAGATTTAATACATCCCTCAATCAATCTACAAAAATTATTCTAAAAGTCAATTCCCTTCAAAACCGCCAAAAGAAAATCCCATTGAGCCCTATCATACGCTTTTGCCATATTAAGTTTCACCATTACATTCCCTCCTTGTACCTTTCTATTAATAGAATGAACCATCTCTTGAGCCAATGAGATATTTTCAAAAATACTTTGCTCAAGAATAAAAGCTCATTGCTCAAACGATATCATAGAAAAGAGAAGACAATTCAATCTACTAACAATGATTTTTTAGAATACTTTATATGCTACTGAACAAAGACTTATAGGCCGAAATTTATCAAAACCTATCAGATTCGACACTTTAGGTATCAATACTATATAAAAAGCAGTGTAATACCTTGGGAGAGGAGAGCCTTGAAAAAAATCTCTTGCAACATCCACTAAATCCTCCTTGATGATGTCCCAACAGTTTGTATAGAAAAAAGATCCAATCCCGTCCGGCCCTGAACTACTATACTTTGGTATAGAGAAAGCTGCAACTTTCACCTCTTCTTTAGATGGAGGACTACATAAAGCTTCATCATCTTATAACGTTCAATTCATCTAATAAATGCAATAACTCAACCTGTTCTCGCACTTGCAAGCTACTAAGAAAAGTTTGGAAATAATCTATAGCCCCTTGATGCACCTCTTCTGGCGAAACCAACAAAGTATCATCCACAAGCTGCATACAACTAATAATAGAAGATCGCCTTCTATTATTAACCACAACATGAAAAAAACCGTGAATTCTTATCTCCTTCTCTCAACTATGATTTCTTTACTTCTGCTACTAATCTCCTATCTTCCCTTGTTTCCCATTCCTCCAGCTCCAACTTGGTAGCTAGAAAATCAGCTTTCAACTCATCCGAGAACTCAGTTTGCAACTGATATTCCAGAACCTCTAGCCAAGCCTCCAAATCCTGAATCTTTGCATTCACATTACCAAACACAGACTTATTCCAATATCCAAGAGTAATCTTCATTTTCTTAAGTTTCGACGCCAACTTATAGAGACCTTCCCTTGCTACCGGCTGCTTCCATATATCTTTCACCAAAGGGATGAAAGAAGCATGAGACACCCACATGTTCTGGAATCTAAATGGAGAAGGTCCGTATTTCATAGAAGCACTGGAAAAATGAACTACCATGGGGCAGTGATCCAAAATATTCCTCTTGAGAAACTCCACGCTGACAATATTAAAGCGAGTGAGAAACTCAGTATTAGTCAAACTCTTACCAAGACAAGCCCAGCTTCTCGAGCGAACCCTCTGTCCATTACATCATGACATTCTTATTCCAAAAGAACTCATCTTTACCAGGCCACAAGCCTCTAAACAAGCATTGAACTCATACATCGCATGAAGGGATCTAGGAAGACCATCAATACACTTTTCATCCCTTCTAATAACATTAAAATCACCAATCAAAAGCCAAGGTTGATCAATCACTTGAATCCCTTTCAAATCTAACCATAAATCTCGATGTTCTTGTCGAGTGCATTTAGCATAAATAAAACTAACCAAAGAACAAAATTGGTCCAAAGTGAACCATCCCATAATCATTTGGCTAGAAGCACTAACAAACTCAAATTCAAAGGGATCCCTCCAAAACAACCAAACTTTTCCTCCCCATGCTTCATTACAATAGAAATTTTGAAAACCCAAAAGAGAAGCCAGCCTGTACATTTGACTTTCCACTACAAAAGGTTCCAATATAGGAACAATATCAACACGAAACTTATTAATCAACTTTCTCAACCAACTCTTAGACCTCCCTAATCCCCTCACATTCCATACAATAAGCTTATCAATCATAAATTCAACTTCTCAGTGCGAGTGTTTGCCCACGTGGAGTGACGGATGCTAGATGTTACTGATTCTTTTTTCTTCCTAACAGGATGATTGTCTGTAGATTCATAACCATTTTCCTTAGCTAAATGGACAGAAAACTGCTTCTCCTCCCTATCCAATTCAAACTGCAATTTTCGTTCAGTTACTGTAAATTCCTCCATTGGCATTGCATCTCGCATACTTTTTAACTCCAATAATTTTGTAACAACATCTGCATTATCTCTTAGGACCACTTTAGTAACTTACTTCCTCTCTCAAATACATCAACCTCCCTAACTAGTGACATTGACTTAGAATTTTCCTCATATAACTCAACTATTTGGATCGAAGGCAACTCTTTCTCAGTCACACCATTCTCATGTGTGACAATCACTTCAACATTCTCCTCTTGCTCCAACTGAATTTTTTCTTCCGAACCACTCACTCCTGCATTTTGATCACATGATTGTTTTCCTTTCTCAATTCCAATACTAGTTTTAATAAGATCCGTCACTTGAACCTCTCCCTCCTCCAACAATTTCCCACCACCATCCTCTATCACCATAGGCCTTTTTTTCCCCAATTTTATTTTGTTCTTCTTGCCAAACTTTCTTTGAATTTTTTGAGGATTCTTTCCATTCTATTTTCCTCACCAACTTTCACCAACTTGACAAACCATCATTGTATGTGACAACATTGATGCAATAAAAACCCTGCTTTTCATAACGAACATCTTGCCATATGTTCCGATCCGTTGCCACCACAATTGGGAAACCCTGAAATGGTTCCTCCATAAGATCAACCTCTACACCCATACGAGCAACTGACGTGTTGGTTTTATTTAGAGTAGCATTATCAGTGCCCATAAATTTCTCAAACCTCGTCGCTAGAATCTGCAAACAATCGGTGCGATACATATGCATTGGCAATTGAGGGAGGAAAATCTATTGCGGGGCCAACGTGGATTCCTTTACCGAATTACATTCTCTCGTCCATACAAACAATCTAAACCCACAACCAACAATCACCATTCCTTCCTAAGCTTAGATATGAATAAAATCCCTCTCATTTTGCAATTTCAACAAGACATGTTGATCGTCCATGAAACTAACAGATGATATTTCCGGAAGCCCCTATGATCTGATAATTGCCAATGGATGACATCTATTGATGGGCGAGCACAAACAAATTTAATCACCAAAGTAAAACGAAAATCGTGTACCACTTTCACCATCTCTAGTTCCATAAACACAAATCCTTTTTCCCCATTAATATCCACAAGGTAGCGCATCAGTAGTTTAAACAAAAATGGAGTAGCAAAATTCAAAGCCGCTTGCACATAAATCTTCTTCTCCATAATTCCTTGCCAATGACAACATCATCAGCGGGGCGGCGAGCTCCTCCATGGAAATCCCGGATGAAGAAACGAAAAATCACCCAGAAGTTACGTCTGAAGTATTCGCTCTCTGACTAACGTTATTTACAAACTGGGTGTTTGGATTGTTTGTGATATGCAGGGAATGATTATTGTAGTACTGTGGATTGGTTTTTTTTTTTTTTTTGGAGCACTATGGATTCGTTGTGAAGTGCTTGAGAACTGCAAAACCGAAAAGTAAATTGATAAAATTACAAATTACAAAACGAAAAAAAAAAAAAAAATCACGAATCATTTGGTATTTAATCTCCGTTTTTTTACAAAGCAGGTATTTAATCTCTGTTATTTTATTCCCAAAAAAATAAAAGGAAAGAAAAACGCTCATCCACGGCCCGACTAAACTGAAGTAATTTGGGGCTTTTGTAAATTCTCTTCTCTGTACAACAAACGCCTCTTGTTCGAGCCATATCCTTGGTATTGGTATATAATGCTGTAAAGACACTGTCTCAAGCACTTTGCGTCAAACATCTCTAAGAATGTCAAATCTATTTCCCTAGATTTTGCACCAGCAAATCGTTGGTACTCCTCAAAAACAGAAGACAAACACCAATTTTGAAATTTTCTCAGGCAACCAACCAGACAACCTGTCCGATGCTGCAGGAAAAACAAAACAAGAAAAATTATTGAATAACCAAACCTCAAAAGAAAAAAGAAAAAAAAAAAAATCCACCAGCTATTAAGGCATTTATCTTATAGCGCGTAATGCTGAGAGAGTTGTGAGTACTCAAATGTGGTAGGATTGTATTCCAGAATTCATTTCTCAAGCCATCTGGCTTGATCAATGTCTGTAATCATTTTCTCATTTGAAATGAATGAAAGTCCCTTTATTGAAAAAAAATCTTATACTTCGAAAATATTGGAAACTAAAAATTAGAATGGGAACCATATACCTTCCCACGCTTACAATGGATCAAAACTGGATGATTTCTAACATCTGGAAACACCGAAAAAAAAAAAATAGACGTAAGGAATACAGAATAACAGGATCTAACTAAATTGCAACCAAAAGTTTATTGAAAGTTTGTCAGATATTAATCCTAATTACCAATCAAGACTTTCAGAGCCTCCAGGATCGTATCCTTGAGATTAGATACAGAAGGCTCCTGCAAATGCAAAGGGTTATGCACCTTTGTATCAGCAATACTGTTTAAAAGGGTAAAACTACACACATTTCATCATATGTCATTCTCATCAATGGTAATTAAAACCATCCACATTTCAACTACTAAGCTATTTATACTGCAAGGACTTCATAAATCAAGCAATCAGTATGCCTTTCCATTTGGACATTGATAACTAAAAACATATAGTCATTAGCATCTACATGTTCATCACATATTCTTTCAGCCATATGCCCATATTATAAGTTCTGAACAGGTTTAGATAATTTGCCAATAAAATAAGACACCAAATGAAAAAACTATAGCAGGAGAGGAGAACAAGAACAATTACAGATTCTTCTTCTTCTTTCTTATTAAGGTCAAAACATGAAGTTCTTTTTTTTTCCCCTGTTTTTGCTCGTACGCTACCATCAACAGCATTTAACCATTCTATATATGATCATGAATGGAAAATATTCCAGCCCTTTGAAACAAAATTCATGAACTAGAAATTTCCCTTGGGCAATAACTGCTATTATTGTAGTTTTTGAATCAATTCCGTTTTAAATCACTACAAGTTGTCTGCAACAAACAGTCCTCAAACAGGAATCTTTAAATGATGATATTTAATTATGCACCACAACAAATATTCCATTTTCAGTTTTTTTTCTTTTTCCAAACAAAAAGATGCCAAAACGAATAATTAAGCTTTTTACTCTAATAATTTGTTCACTTTGAATAAATAAAATATTACTCAACAATTGATCTATAATCACATGTAGAATTTCTATTTCTACCAGCTGCTAACTGGCAATGCATAATTGGGTCCCTTTAACCTTCTTAAGTAATTTTATCAAGAAAAAGTCTAAATAAATTACTAATTTACTAATTTGCAAAAACAAAACAAAACCTTGACAAACCATTAATATGTAAAAAAAAGAACCCTTGAAAATGCTAAAAACTGCTATTTAATGTGAAATACTGACAGAAAATATACATGGTCGACCATAGTTTTATATCGCCAACGTATTCCAAACTAAAACTAAAAAATTGATAGAGCGATGAGAGTTGAGAGATTATTACCGTCTTCCCTTCAATTCCAAACTGAAAGAGCCGAATATTCCGAGAGCGAAGAAATTCCAAGTTCCTCTCCGGGTATGGTTCGGGACACAAATATCTGTTCAAATTCCCAATCACACAAGTCAATATCTTAGAAAAATCCAAGACATCATCCTCCGTATGTTTCTCGAGAGGTTTCAATAAAGAAAACTTAATTTTCTTTTTAGAAAACAACAAGAAGAACGTCCAAAAACCACCGCCTAATGCAATAACTTTTTGAAAAGCAATGCCAAACGAGACATAGTTACATGACTTTCTTTTTATAAATGATTTTCTCAGCACACAGAAACACTTGCATTTGAGGGATGCAAAGAAATACTTACATGATGGATCGGAGATTTAGGGAGTCGAGGAATGGGAAATTGGAGGGTTGAGGTAGGGCGGATCTGAAAATGCCGTCCTCGACCATTGAGAAATTGGAGGGAGGAAGCAAGACTTGGTCGTTCTCTTCCCCTTCCAATATCAGTCCCATCGATATCTTTTCCTTTTCAGATGACGTAAATGCAAGTTCATAAAGAAGAAAAAGCAGCAGAAATAGAATACGAGAAGGACGTCGTCATGAATCATGGTTTTAAAGGAGTGGACCATAGACCAAGAAGGAGAAACAGGAAAAAGATTAATAAAACGACGCCGTAGATTATGAGGATTCCGTCTCCCCCCTTCGGATTCGAACTTCTTTTTCGGGAGCGAGGTGATTGCGGAATCCGGATTCCGTATGGGAATATCATATCCTTCGTACATATTAACTAAATTAAATTTTAAAATTATTTTTATTTTTATTTTTATTTACAGGAAAAATTATTTTTATTTAGGTGTATAGAAACGATTTCATCTATTTTATTTTATCTTATTTAATTTAATTTAATTTTTTAAAACTTTAAAATAATAATAATATTATAAATAATACTTTATTTAAATTTTATCTAAAATTATCCGATTTTATTATTTAAAATTAATTTTTTTTAACAAAAATTAAAAATTAAAAGGTGGGCCTTGTGTGACGTCAAAAATAGCTTGAATAGCAATTAAAACTCGTTAGAATAGTAATTAAAATAAAATGAAATGATTTTAAATAAAAATTAAGAATTAAATCAAATATTATTTTTTTAATATTATTATTATTTAAAATTCTTTAAAAAAATTTCTTATATTTTATATTAAAAAAATAAATAAAATTATAATAATAAAATAAGATAAAATTATAAAAAGACCAAAGGTAAAATGATTTAAAGGTATTAGACATTTTAAATCACTTCTTCGCCAAGCTAGTGGTCAATTTGTGAATCATCTTAATTGGATTGCGGTCGCACCTAATGTTTACATAAAATAAATTTCGATGTCTTTGGATAGAACGTCACGCCTTCTACCGGGTTGGACAATTTTGACCATCCTTGTTGTCGAGGCCTTTTCATTGGTCACTTTTTGACTCTTTTTTTTTTTTTTTCCCAAATTCCGTCCTTTTTCAGCTAATATAAAACAAAAATTGAACTTAAAAGTAAATAGTTTATTTTATTTTTATGTGACTATTTGACGAGGGCGTCTGAAAAAAACTTGGATGATAATATTTTAAATTAAAAAAGTAATATTTACTATACAAAGTATTATCAATCAAAATATTTTAAAAAATAAATAAATATGGAATGTAAATAAAGAAAATAATTTTTTAATTATAAATTTTATTTCTTTTAAATAATTATATCATATTTTTGTACTTTATAATAATATAGAAAATGATAAATACATAACATATTTTATAATATTTTACATAATAATATTTTAAAAAGAGAGATATTTTTGTAAGCTATATTATAAAATTAATATAATTTAAAAAAATATTCTTATTCCATAACATATGTTTTAAAATATATTATAAAATATATTGTATGTCATTTTTAATTATATATAAAATTACTTTTTAAATTATACAAAGGACGTAAGAGCTTACGAGAATGAAATTTGACTTTTGACTTTTGATTATATCATAAACCTCGGGCGTTTCACCACAAAACTGAAATTAATCGGCTTTTGTTAAGGAACTAAAAACAAGCGTTGAGCGGATTGTTTTTCCACCAGGGTTTCTTCAAAACCAATGCGTGTCAAGCACGTGTCAATCTCCTTCGTTTGTTTCTCTATGAGGGTTTCCTCTCTTCGACCTAGTTCGAAATTAGTTCTTTTTTCATAAGCTTGGGTTTCACCATTGCCAGTGAGTCTCCGCTTTTAATCTTCATATTCCGGAATACCATGGAGGAAGCATGCCTGGAAGAAATTTATAAACTTCTATCCCTCTCCGAGAAGGAAACTGAAACGGTAAAGGTAGTGGAGGAATGTTTTGAGGAAACCATTATTAGGGAAAACCGATGTCTCATCATCTCTTTCCTAATAGACCGTCATTATTACAAGGAAGCTTTTAAGCAAACTATGAAGAATGTATGGAAACCAATCCACGGCCTAATTTTCAAAAATCTGGGACTGTAGCTGAATTGTAGAAGTTTTTTTTAAGTATTTAAGGAGTCTAAAATCATATAAGAACATTTGATTATTAGGCTTAAATGTCTTTCTTAAAATATTTTTGATCATGAAACACTTTCATTTTAGCCTTATAGATTCTCGAATTCTCATAGGCATTATTTCTCAACTCCTCTAATTCGGTCAATTGAAATTTTTTAAACTTACTTATTTCTCCTATGTCAAAATTGAAATGCTTGATAGTCCAATAGGTTCGATGCTCGATCTCCACAGGTAAATGACAAAATTTTCCAAAAACAAGTCTATAAAGTGACATACTTAAGAGAGTTTTAAAAGTTGTAGATAGGCCCAAAGTGCATCAACTAATCTCAAAGACCAATCTTTGCGATCTGAGTTTACTGTTTTTTTTTTTAAATTTGCTTAATTTCCCTATTTGCAAGTTCTACCTGTCCATTTCTCTAATGGTGGTGTACAGTGAAAATTTTATGTACCGCCCCATATTTCTTCATTAATGCCTCAAAAGAACAGTTGTAAAAATGTGTATCTCGATCACTAATGATAGCACATGGTGTACCAAACTGAGATAACACATTCTATTTGATAAATTTAATTACCGTCTTATTATCATTATACCTGCAAGCTACTGCTTCTTCATCGGTATCTCACTTGCAGCCAAATAATTCACAATATGAGTAACCTATAGTAGAGAAGTAATAGAAAGTAAATACTTATCTGGAAAATCATCCCTGATCGGCAAGTGGTTAGAGGTGTCCTCAAATGTGAGTCTCGAGAGATAGCAACTACTACGTTTTCCACTCCTTTATTGTCTTTAATGGTGATGTCAAATTCCTGCAAAAGTAAAATACGCCGTATTAATCACGCCTTAACATCATTCTTTGTGAGAAGATACTTAAGGGCTACATGACTTGTGAAAATAATAATAGGAGAACCAATTAAATATGCACGAAACTTATTCAAAGCAAATACTACAGCTAGCAACTCTTTTTTAGTAGTGGAGTAATTTATTTGAGCACTGTTTAGAGTCATACTAGCATAATAAATGACAAAAAGGCTTTCCCTCTCTTTGCTGTCCAAGAACAGCATTTACAGTATAATCACTAGCATCACACATAATCTCAAAAGGCAAAATCCAATTAGGTGGCTGCATTATGGGTGCTGAGATAAGCTTGCTAATTAGCATTTTAAAGGCCTCTTGACAAACTTATGTCCACTCAAATGGGGCATTTTTAGCTAGGAGATTACATAGTAGTCTAGATATAGTAAAAAAATTCTGTATGAACCCCCTATAAAAGCCCGCATGACCAATAAAAGATCTCATATATTTTTTAGTCTTAGGTGTAGGCAATTTAGAGATTAATTCAATCTTGAATTGATCAACATTTATCCCCTTAGAAGAAATAATATACCCTAAGATAATACCTGAAGGTACCATAAAGTGACATTTTTCCCAATTCAAGACCATATCCTTCTCCTCACAACGGGTCAACACTTTCTCTAAATTCAATAAGCATGCATCAAAAGAAGATAAAAAAAAAAATAGTCATGTCATCCATAAAAACTTCCATGCAATTTTCAACCATGTCACTAAAGATATTCATCATGCAACGTTGAAAAGTAGTAGGTGCATTACACAATCCAAACGGCATTCTACAAAAAACATATGTATTAAAAGGACAAGTAAAAGTGGTTTTATCCTGGTCTTCTAATGCAATTTCAATTTGATAATGACTAGAATAACCATCCAAGAAACAATAGAAAGGATGACCAGTTGTATGCTCAAGAATTTGATCAACAAAAGGGAGAAGAAAATGGTCTTTCCTGGTGGTAGCATTCAATTTTCTGTAATCAATGCACATCCGCCATCCAATCACAAGCTTGATAGAGACTAACTCTTCTAGGTTATTCTTCACTACAGTAACACCAAACTTTTTAAGAATAACCTGCGCAGGACTAACCCATTTACTTTCAGCAATAGGGTATATAATTCCTGCATCTAACAATTTTAATACCTCATTTTTCACCACTTATTTCATAGTAGGATTAAGCCTATGCTGGGAGTCTCTATGAGGGTTAGCTCCTTCCTCTAAATTAATTTTATGAGAACAGACCAAGGGACTAACACTTTTTATATCAGCAATGCTCTAACCTAAGGCTGACTTATGCTCACTTAAGACCCAAATTAATTTTTCACCTTGAGAGTCAGACAATTCAGATGAGATAATAACATGAAAAGTATCACCTGGACCAAAGAAAACATGCTTCAAACCCTTCGACAGAGACTTCAATTCAACTTTGGGTACTTCCACACTTGAAGGTAATTGTCTTTTACCTTTCTCAAACAACTCCTCAAATTTTTGTTGCCATATCTATGTGTCATAATCCTAAATTCTGTAAAAAATAGAACAAATATCAACTACATCAGATGGATCAGTAATGGAATCAAACTCAGAATTAACAAGAAAATACTCAAGGGGATCAACATCATGAGTTTCCAAAACTTCTCTATCCACGAGTGAATCAATCATATATGTCTGATGGCATCTATTGTCCTCTTCTGGCTGTATTGCAATATGGAAAATATTCACCTCAAGAGTCATGTTTCCAAAAGATGGCTTTATGAGTCCATTCCTGCAATTAATAAGAGCATTAGCAATGGCAAAAAAAGGCCTACCTAAAATCAAATAGATTTTAGATGTAGTATCAACAACAAAGGTAGTATTTAAAATTAGGAAATTCACAGGATAATAAAATTTATCAATTTGAATTAAAACATCCTCTACTACACCCCGATGTATTTTGACTGAACGATCAGCCAATTGTAATACTACAGAAGTTAGTTTGATTTTCCCAAACCCCAGTTGCAAATAAATTGAATAAGGCATTAAATTCACACTGGCTCCTAAATCTAGTAAAGTTTGCCCAAACTCTTGATTTTCAATGTTGCATGCGATGGTTGGGCACCCAGGATCCTTGTACTTGGAAGGGATCCACTGCTCAATTAGAGCACTAAATTGCGCTGTCAAGAATGATGTCTTCTTCACGTGATGTTTCCTCTTAACTGTACACAAATTCTTGAGAACTTTTGCGTAAGTAGGAACTTGTTTAATTACATGCAAAAGAGGAAGATTGACTTTTACCTGCCTGAGATTCTCGAGGATTTCATTATTAGGATCCATAGTTAGCTTGCTTGATTTTAAAACTTGAGGGAATGATACCTTAACATGACTCTTTGTCACCTCTATTTCCTTAGTAGCTCGACAGCACTACTATTTTAATCCTTCTCCACATCTTCTTATTTGTCTGTTGTTGGGATGTGTGATGATTAACCACTACGAGTCACAATGGCATTCACATTTTTTACATTGTCTTGCGCCATGTGTTGACTATGGGGTGTGGACTAAGCTTGTGAAGGAAACTTACCTCGCTCAGTCACACTCAAGGAGCTCATCAGTTTTGACACTTAATTCTTTATCTCTTTATTTTCTTCCACAACCTGCGTAATTAAGGATTCAAACTTTTAGTTAGTCTTACCCTGTGCTTTAATAAAAGCATGCAAAGTGTCTTCTAAAGGACTCCTAGAAGATGTATGTGCATGATATGGTGCATAATATGATCTAGTGAGCTGTGCAGGTGATGCAGGTAGTGCAAGTGGCTGGTTTTCAAACTTCCAGCTAAAATTAGGGTGATTACGCCACCCCAGATTGTAGGTCTTAAAGAAGGATGTAAAAAGTTTCTGGTACATATCTAAGGCATTACATTGTTTCCGATACAACCCTCTCATCTCAGCAAATGTGGGACACTGTTGGGCGATGTGATCTAGCCCGCTACACACAAAATATGGTCGAGAGGACTCTGTATGATTAGCCAAGTGTGTTGATTTTAAGTCTTTAAGCTTTAACAACTTTAACTCCCTAGTAAGTATCTCAACTTTGGCTCTCAAATTGTCTTCCTCCATGAGATGGTAAATTCCACAACCATTTTGGTTCCCTGTAGGTCATGACCTATTTGTGCTCTCAGTAGCACTAGGTATAATCCAAGTGTAAGCTTTTTCAGCAAGCTCATTGAGGTACTCTATGGCCTCATCAGAATTTTTCTACAAGAACTCACAATTATACACCATCTCCACAAATTGACGCTCTCTAGGTGTAAGTTCCTCATAGAAGTGACTTACTAAACGCCAACACTCAAATCCATGATAAGGGTACATACTCAATAACTCCTTAAATCTCTCCCAAGACATATAAGAAGTCTCACTGTCCTTTTGTGCAAAGGTGGAGATCTGTCTTTTTAAAGCATTGGTCTTGTGTTGGAAAAATTATTTATTAAAGAAAACCTGAGTCATCTCATTCTACGACCCAATAGATCGCAGTGTCAGTGAGTATAACCAACTTTTAACTCTATCATTCAAGGAGAAAGGAAAGAACTTAAGTCTCACAATATCATCAGTTACATTTTCACTATGAAAAGTCGCAACTACCTCCTCAAATTCCCTAATGTGAACATATGAATTTTCATTTTCTAACCTATGAAAAGTAGAGAGTAACTATAGCACCCTCGTTTTGACATCAAGTTGACGAGTATTGGGTGGAAATATGATGCATGATAGTGAGGCTATGCGTGTAGGGTGGAGCTAATCCTGAAGAATCCTAATGGGTTGATCCTCGTGTTCATTCATATTTTTAGAAGCAGAAGAATTATCAAACAAATAAATAGAAAAATTAGACTCTAAGTCTGACTCTAAAACAGGCCTACAAGCAAATCGATCTAATGCGTCCTCTAATGCGTCCATATACCTATTATGCATGCAAGATAATAATAAAAATTAAAAATAAAAGAAAAAAAATGCAACACTAAAAAAACTATGAAAGAGAAAATTAAAAAAAAAATAATGCAGTAAGTTAAAAGAGGGAACGAAAATTTTGATTATGCCTAAAGAATAACGCGGTAATTGTAGTTCAGTTTTTGAGTGTCGATTCTACAAGAAGACAATTAAAAGAATAGTAGAATAGCAAAAGAACTAAAAAAAATATTAAATGATTAATGAAGAATATAAAGTGATTTTAAATGAAAATGAAAATTAAACTAAACAATTAACAGAAAAAGTAATCAAAGTTGATGAACAATAGAGCATTGGAATCCTTTACATATATCTGATATTTTAATTATTCTTAATTAATTGATAACTCAATTGAGAATTCAATTCCGTAATTCTTAATCAGAAGATATAAAATTATAAACCAAAAATTAAATCAAATGTAACTTTTCAAAAAATCATTCATTGCTTTTAAATCACACACATTGACATCTACATTGAGAAAATCTAACGACGACAATATACCCGGGAAGCGATATTGTAGCAGAGAATTAAATTAATATAAATAATCAATTGATCCAAAATTAATCAAAGATATACACCATTCAATAGAAAAAATATGAGAATCTATAAACGGACTAAATACTATAATTATTCGGAGAAGAAAATACTAACAATATTTTAAGAATGATAAAACAAAGAATTTTAATAAATTGAAAATCAAATATATGAATTAAAAATAAATTAAAAAATATTATCTAGTGTGCAAGTTCATCCCTAACCTTACTTGAGAATTTAGTTATTCATATACATGATGGACAACATAAATTATTCAAGAAAAATCAAAGAACACTCGGCCATAAGAAGAGATTTCGTTCTCTTGTCCGTAGCTCCTTCCTGTTGTATGTGTGCGGCTCCCCCCAGTCTGGTCTTCTATTAATCCTTATATATATATATATATATATATGTTGCCACCCTCCCATCGCTAATAAGTATCGTATCCTATTTGAAGTACATTTGGTGCTGTGTGTTTGTGGGCCAAGTTTTGTGGTTTGTGAAATGATGGGCCCATGTGAGATCAACCCAAGGTGAAATCCGAATGAAGTCCAAAGCTCATGTGATTTCTTCACTCCTTCAAGCACTAATAAAAAAATAAAAATAATGAAAATAAAATAGAATGAAATAAGATTAAAATAAATATAAAGAAAATAAAGAAGACAAATAATAGTTAAAAACATCTCAATGTAAAGAGAAATTTAATTAAATAAAATAAGTTAAATCCAATCATTTATATTCTCATTCTTTACAATTTAATCAAATATTAAGATATTTAGAGTGTATTTTTGCGCACTCATCAGGCAACAATGAGGAGGAGAAGGAGGCGGTGGCTGTCTATCAACCCTGATGCACTACATGAGGGCCTTCAGTTGGAACATCTGGGGACTGAGGAGTCCCCCGGGCATTTGAGCCATTTGGGAAGTGTTCAGGCGTGAAGGTCCCCAACTTGTGTTTCTTCAAAAAACCAAGTTATTGGCGAGAAGAATGCAAGACTTATAAAGTAGAGTAGGCTTCGACAATTGTTTGGTAGTAGATTGCGACGGTCGACACATCGGATTAGCTTTGCTCTGAAAAAATGAAAATAAGGCTACCATTGTGAATTACTTAAAGTACCACATAAGTGCACTAATAACAGAGGAGGAGGGGGGAGATGAGTGGATGCTCACGGGAGTGTATAGGCACCCTAAAATGACGCGCAAAGGTAAAACATGGAGTCTCATGTGTGCTTAAGCAGGGGTTGGCTGAAACAAAGCTCGGTTTGTCTTGGGAGATTTCAATGAACTTCTGAGCCAGGATAAAAAGGATGTAGGAATAACACGCCGAGAGAGCCAAATCTCAAAATTTCAAAGGGCAGTAGTGGACTATGGTTTGAAGGACATTGGGTACATAGGCCCATGCTATACCTGGTGCAATCGGCGAGACCCCTGGGCATGTGTCAATGAGAGACTAGATAGAGGACTAGCTAACTGGCACTGGAACCACCTGTTTCTGCAGGCAACACTGGTTCATGGTTATGCTGCACACTCAGATCACCTCCTGATATGTTTACGTCTAAGGGGCCACCAAAAACAGAAACAAAAGAGGCAAGAACTCTTTCGTTTTGAGTCTCTATGGCTTGAATCCAAAGATTACAGTGAAGTTGTGGAAAATCATTGGCAGAGAATGAAAGAACAACCCACGCTCAATATCGTCATTCAAAAAACTACCAGTTGTAGTAAGGAGTTCCTAGTGTGGAACAGGGATGTTTTTGGTAATGTGCAACAATGAATACACAGAGCATGGGATATGATTGTAGCTTACTGAAAGAAGATCCAAGCTATCAGCACATGGAGGTTCATAGGGATGCTCAGAAAGAATTGTAGAGCTGGTTAACAAAGGAGGAAATCATGCGGCGACAAAGATCCAGATCTCTATGGTTAAAGGAGGGTGACCGAAACACAAACTTCTTCCACTACAAAGCATCCATAATTTCATTGGTGGAATTATGGGTGATTGGGGTTGCTAGAAAGTGGAGGACCAAATAGACCAGGTCATTGTGGATTACTTCAAGCAGATTTATACCATCTCGTTACGGCAAGATGCTCTAGCTGAAAATCTGAGATGCCTAGATGGCATGATTGGACGTGTTACAAATGAGATGAACCAGCTTTTGGGAAGAGAGTTTGAGGCAATTGAAGTCTGCAATGTGATCTACCAAATGAATCCATCTAGGCCCGGACGGTATGGCACTGGTCTTTTATCAACACTATCGGCCACAGATAGGACCTACGATCACAGAGGCCGTGTTGAAGGCCTTGAATGAAGGTAAATGTCCAAGCTTCCTTAACCACACTTTTATCATTTTGATCCTGAAGAAACAAAAGCCAATCAAAGTGGCAGATTTCCACCCAAATAGTTTATGCAACGTTGTCTACAAAGTGATCATCAAAGTCCTCACAAACTGGCTAAAACTGGTACTCCTCCTACTAATCTTGGAATTGCGAAGCGCTTTTGCTCTTGGTAGATTTATTATGGACAACATTCTAGTTGCACAAAAAGTTGTTCATTTTTTTTAGAGGAAAAGGACTTGGAAAAAGGGCTACATGATGCTCAAGCTCGATATGAGCAAGACGTATGATCGTGTCAAGTGGCAACTCCTAGAGAAGACAATGTATAAGCTAGGTTTCACAGATCGTGTCGAGTGGTGATTCCGATCAGTAACCTTCTCCGTACTCATTAACAGCACCCCCACAGATCTGATACAGCCTTCAAGTGGGTTGAGGCAGGGTGACCCCTTGTCACCCTACCTCTTCCTTCTGTGTATAAAAAGTCTAACATCTCTGTTGTAAGGGACTGTGGGAAATCAAGGACTAGTAGGAATAAAAATTTGCTGAGGTGCCCCACAAGTAAATCATCTACTATTCGCGGATGACAGCATATTATTTGGTAAAGCTAATCTACAAGAGTGCAGGACCATCCATACTTTGCTAACCAAGTATGAACAAGTTTCGGGGCAGTGTATCAACCGGGAGAATACAACCCTAATGTTTAGCAAAAATGTGGAACCGGCAACAAAACAATAGATCGTACGCTTCTAGGGGGCATAAGAAACAAACTAGTTTGATCACTATTTAGGTCTGCCACCTTCCATCGGAGGAGCTCGAAAAGCAACATTTTCAAACATCAAACGCCGAGTATGGACGGAGCTTAATGCATGGAAGGAGAAATTGCTATCCAGGATGGACAAAGAAGTACTCCTCATGGCAGTGGCACTAGCCATTTCCACATATTCTATGAGCTATTTCAAGCTCCTGATCTTAGTTCGTCATGTTCTGGAAAAGCTTATGGCTGGTTTTTGGTAGGAGCAAAAGGAAGGGGAACAAAAAATCCACTAGGTCAGTTGGGCAAAGATGAGCATACCAAAGGAAGATGGGAGATGAGGTTCAAGGACCTTCACAATTTCAACCTCTCTTGGCTTGCAAAATAGGGCTGACACCTGCTCCATGAGAAATCCTCCTTACTACATCAGGTCTTCAAGGTGAGATATTTCTTAGAACATCACCTATTTAATGCCCCGTTAGAGGCAAACCCCTCGTATGAGTGGAAGGGCATTTGGGAGGCATTGAAGATCCTTAGGGAATGGTGTATTTGGGGGGTGGGAGATGGGTGTTTGATAGACACTTACAAGGATCATTGGATCCCAGGCCTTCAACCACCATCCCTCAACAATTCAAATGTCACCTAACAAAACACAAAGGTGGCTAGCTTGATCTCTTCGAACATAGGGTGGTGGGACCTAGAGAAGCTATATTGTTTCTTCCTTCAGCAGGCAATAACGGCCATCTTAAAACTTAAACTCAATGTTGAAGGTCTTGACGACAAGCTCATATAGGGAGAGACCACAAATGGAAGTCAAGACTGCTTATCACCTAGCTAGGAATTTTTTGGCATAGAATAGGGGTCAGAAAGCTCATTGAATTCTAACATGAACACGGTTTGGAAACAAGTATGGAAATTGGAGGCCCCTCATAAGATCAAGGTATTTATGTGGCGAGCGTGCAAGGAGAGCTTACCCCCTAGACATTATTTAATGCTAAGGAAGATCCTTGAAGAGGATACATGCCCATTATGCCATCTAGTCAAGGAAGACGCCAGACACACCTTAATTGGATGTAACCAGCTTCAATTAGTATGGAGAGGCCTTCTCAGCTTAGCAAATATAGGCTCCTAAGATGAAGAATAGAGTTTTCATGATCTGGTGTTGTGCTTATGCAAAAGGAACGACAGGGAAGACTTGGAGACCTTTACAATGCTAGCATGGTCTTTTTGGCATAGACTTAATAAATTAATACATGAAGGCAAACTGGAAAACCTCTCACACGTGATGGATCAAGCTCTATCCCTTCTCAAGGTGCAAAAAGAAGCTAGATTTTATGTCAAGACAAAAAAGCTGAGAACAGTGGGGTGGAGCAAAGCCCCTCAAGGAACCTTAAAGCTAAACATGGACGAGACCATCTTCTCAGACCAACAAACGGCAAGAGTGGGGATAATCCTTTGAGACCACAACGAACATGTGCTACTAGCATTAGTATCAAGGACCTTGCTGTACAAGACCCTGTAGAGATAGAGATAGCAGCTACGCTTCGAGAACTCCGAATATGCTTGCCATTGAGTCTCTAATTCTGGAAATCGATTGACTCCTTATGGTTCAACAGCTACAAGATGAGTTGGATCCATGACACACTTTCGAGAATTCCATAAAGGAAACACAATAGATGATGAATAGGGGTATAAATGGTCCGGTCCGGGAAAAATGTGGACCAATTCTATTCGATCTAAAAATTTTCCTATCCTGGACCGAACCGAATAGGATTCAGTCTATACCGATTTGGTTCAATTCGGTCTAGAGGCGGTCCGGTCCGGTCCAGGAGTACCGTATATAATTTAATGGGCTAAATTTGATCCAAAATCTTGCAATAATTAATATACTTTTTTGGCCTAAGTTTATGAATTATTAAATATATACTAGTGCTACTTTCTTAAAAAAATAATCATCTTTGTCAATTGTCAATTTCTCATCTCATTTAAATATTAAACAAAATATATAGTTATAACTCATAGTTTATAGACTTAATACTCATACTATAAATTATAACTAATATTCTATATTATATATAGCCCATAGGTTAATTAGTTAATTTAATCCTCATAAGTCATATAAATTAATCAATGATATTAATGATCGTTGATCATACTTCATATATAGTTAAAAACAATATTAATAATTAATATTTATAATTGCTACATGTAATCATAAGAAGAATAATTATTAATTAGTTAATAGTGATTTAGTGATACATCATAGGTTGGTTAATTATAACTAATAACACTATTACATAATTTACATTAATATATTATAAATTTATATGTTAGTGAATAGTGATAAATTAGTAATAATATATTTAATAATAATAATACACTTATTACTTATAAGTTATTACGAATACTCTATATAAATATACTACAATTTTTACTTTTATAGTACAATTATTATAAATTATAATATATTAATATTATAAGAGTATATATTATATATTAATATGTTATACTACCACTCTTAATCTATATTAATATTAATATTAAAATTTATATACTATTATTTATATATACATATATAAAAATATCTGTGTGTGCATTCGGTCCGATCCATAAAAAAATTGGACCAGACCGGACCGAATTCGGTCCGGTCCAGTCCAGTTCACCAATCCGGTTCGATCTTTTTACAATTCTAATGATAAAGCATTTCAAAAACTGTGAAGCACAACATGTAGGGCGCTTAGGAAATACTATTGCCCATCTGTTAGCCAGACATGCTTGGCATGTTTGTGATATGGTAATATGGTTGGGTGAATACCTTGAGTTCATTCAAGATGATGTATAGGTTGATTCCAACCATGTAACCCTATGATTAATGCAATGAAAGTTGTCTGTTTATTAAAAAAAAAAAAATCAAGAGTTGGGCTGTCATGAAGTGACAGTTGCGCACATTAGGGATGTAACGATTTGATTTGATTTTTAATAATTTTAGGACGAAATCGATATATTCTAATTTTATATTTTTAAAAATCGATACTTTTGGTTTTATTGATTTTGATTTGGTTCGATTCAATTTTGATTTTGGTAAAGTGTAAATTTATCAAAATAAATATGTTGAAAGCTTATTAGGTCGAAAAATGCAATTAATATATTATATATATTGTATTTAAAACATATGATCAAATAAATTTACATGTATAAAATTAAAAATTTATGTTATAAAATGCAATATAACATTATTTTTATATAATTATAATTTATATCATATAAATTATATATAATAAAAAAACATTATATAAAATAATAAAAATTAATTAAATATATATAAATATGCAAACCAGTCCGATCCAGTCCAAAATGTGTAATGCTGGTTCCGAATTGGATTTGGCCAATTTTTAAAAGGAAATGAGTTATGGATTGAATCCATTGGTCAGGGGAGGTTTCCGATTTATTTTTACAGCCCTAGGGCACACTGCACAAGTTAATGTTCCTATAACTAATGCATAAATAGACCATAAATAATTTTGTATTTTACTGACAATGTTCTGTATTATCTTTAAAAATAAATCTGCCCACATTATTAGGCTTATTTCTATAATTTTTAAAAGAAAAGTGATATTTACAATAATAAAATACATAAGCATCATGTACTATTTTTAAGAAAATAAATAAATAAATAATTTACATAAAAAATAATTTTTTAATAATAAATTCGACTTTTAAAATATATATACTTATAACTATATCTAGCATTACTTTCATGAATTATTAAAAAGCATTGAAGATGCAATGAAATCTCATAAAATAATTTGTCCACTGAGAATTTTTTTAATATTTAATTTCATGTTTCTGCCTCGTGCTCCTCCCCAATCCCCTACTTTCCTTTAGGTATTTTTTCTTTTTTTTTTATTTCACTTTTGTGCCCCAATTCCCCTCCCCAACTTTCCATTCTTTGCTATTTTTTTCTCAACTCCTCCCTTCCTGCCAAGTCTCCCTACCCCACTTCACTATCCTAGAGCAAGTCCTCTAGATAGACCTTTTTGCCAGTTCTCACATACATCATTCCCATCAAGTAGCTGATAGCCCAAATGATGATGCCAACAACTCTATACCACCAAATTATATCTCTTAATATTTTTTATGATTGAGAAAATGACAGGAAAATAATATTTGTTCTCTATTTAGTTGTTAGGAGGTAAAATTGCAACTTTTTCTCTATTGGGTTATTGAGAAAAAGAATGGAAAATAATAATTAGTTTTTGTTTGATTGGTGAGAGGGAAAATCACAAATTTGCTTAATTGTTGAGAAAATTGTATAGGAAAATAGAAATAATATGAGAGAAAGAGAGACCATGACAGAGATGTCTCCTTTTTGTTGCTAGTGAGGGATAGGAATGGTTGTGGCGGCTGTTTTTTGGGATTGATTCCAACAAACGATGATGGCTCTTTACTAGGGACAACAACATGGATTTTGAAAGGGAAGTGAGGTTCCAACACCAGTATGAACGTGAACATGAAATATATTAACTTGAAATCTTGTTTAATATGTTTGGTAATTAAGTGTGACCATATGGGTACCTACTAGGTCTCTTTGAGCCATGTGTCCCTGGCAATTATCGCATCACAACACCAGTATATGCACCAACTATGAATGCATTTAGATACAAGTGCAGATACAAGTATTATACATGCTATGTACTTGCAGATACTGCAGATACTTGTGTTAGATACCTGCATTGCATGGGTATGTTTAACATAAAATTGAAATGTGGCACCATTAGCGTTAGTGTCTATTGCACTCCAATGACTAGTTAATTAGGTCTTATTCATAGCTTGTTAATATTTACATTGTCAACTTAGGATATTTTATACTAGTTTATGTATTCTAGCATGAACAAAGGAGTTTTATTAAGATATTATATTATCGTAACATTTGAGGTTGTTATAGACGTAAATAAACTTGGCTTAAATTGAGAGTTTGTTGTTGGGATACACAAATTGTACTTGAGACAAAATGTGACATGAAATGAAAGGACAAGCTCTGAAGTAACATAACATGACATGCAGATGAGACAAAAAAATGACGTACAATGAGACACAAAACATTTTATAACATAACATAATATGTAACTGACAATATTTCATAACATGTAATGAAGAGTATTTTGTAATATGACATAATAGGTAATAGAAAATACTATATGACATGACATACATGTAAAAGATAGCATTACTTAACACGACATACTTCTAATAGATAGAAATAAATAACGGAATAAATTATCTAACATATAAGCTGTTTGTAACATAATATATGATATGTAATAGATAAATATGTAGAGATATGGTTTAGCATGACATATATAATAACATATTTACATAAATTAGACTTCCCTTAGTAAGTTAAAAGTTAGCTTATAGTTATTATCGCATTATGAAGATGAAGCACGAAACATGAGAAATTGCAAGTAGAAATTTTAAAAATTAAAAAATTTATTACTAATAATTAGAAACATAAAAAAATCCTAAACTTAGATAAAATTACCATTTTATCTTCTATATGTGAAAATAACTATTTTATCCATAACTTAAGGATTTTACATCCTAACTCTAAAAATACAAAAAAAATCAGTTTTCATTTAAACTTTGTTCTAACCTCAAATATTAACTTTGAGAATTTTGAAATCAAACATATCTCTTGATTTTTATTACAATTTCTTCCAACTCTAGAACTTATGATCAAACCGAACTATTGAAACAAAGTTTCTCATATCCTAAGTTTAAAAATATGCTTAGAAATTCCAATAAAAATACTTATCATAAACACAAAATCTTTTAGTAAAAAGATCCAAACTTTTTAACTAAAGTACAAACTCTTAAATCTCAGGGTTTTGACCCATTTCCAAACGTTTCCAAAAACTTTAAAAAACCAAACCTTTCTTCTAACATGTTCGTAACACATTACTAAAAATTAACATGCTTTGAATCAACATGACACCAAAAATCATAAAACCCATTTGATGTATTTGGCTCTAACACTTAGCCAAAAATAGAATTTGTTTTTCGACTTGCTTTTATTAAACACTTGATCCAAGGCATACCATGATAGAATCTTCAAACCAAAACATCACATGATTCAAAATGTATCCTAGAATAGATTCAAGCATTAAACTTAAAACTACATGACTAACAATAAACTAAAACATGGAAATAGCAAAAAGTAGCAAACATTTAACTTAATATAGTATTCTCTTGCATAAAAATTTATATATTTGAAAAAACATAAAAAAAAAAATCAAACTAACATCCTAACATGTATATAAAAGGCTTGGAATTATCAAACAAAATATCAAAGCCACTGGAGTAAGATTAAACCACAAAAGTTCCAAAACTTTCTTAAAACGGAAGCCATTTTTTCATTTTTAGTTTCTAAGTTTCTAGATGTATGAAAATAATTCATGAAAAATTTTAATCATGCAACCAATCTCCAAAACAACATTCATATACATAGGTTAATAACACTCCATAAAATTTTGGATAATGATTTATCCATTAGTTTAGTCAAAAACTCCAAAATGCAACTCACTATCCATATTATTATTCAGATTGACCTTCGTAGTTATAATAAATTTAGACGGATCAAACAACTTTTGAGTGACATCTTGATGGATGGTGCTTAGATTAAAAAAAAAAAGTGCTAATATTAAGTGAAAATGGGCTGCCACTATTGTCCTGTAGAAGAGATGTGGTGATGTGGATTTTCCTCTCACATAAAGAGACTATTTTGGGTTGTTAAGGGAAAAGGTTGATTTGCCATAGTAGGTGGAATCTTACTCAAAAAGCTTTGTCAATGTGGCTAAAATTTGTAGGACTTAATAAGCTTTAAATAATTGGGCTTCATTTAGAATTTAAAGAGGGTTTGGCTAAGCTGGTTAGAGATACTATCAAGTTCAAGTCTTTTTTTTTTTACCTAATCAATTTTTTCAAGATTTAAAAGGTTGAATAATAATCTAATAAAATTAATTTGAGTAATTAATATTATGTAAAAATGATTTAATCAAATGATTAAACACAATACTAAAAATCAGATTAAATATAGTTTGGAGGTCAAATTTAGGGTTTGAATAAATTGTTTAGGATTTCGATTTTAACTAAATTTTTGGGATTTCAATTGGATTCTAACTATTTAGCATTTCACTAGAGTTGAAATCCTCTTTGATTTGATACAATTTGAATGGTTGGAAGGATAGAATTTTGTTTAGGTGGCATGATCTCCCATCTTAATTTCATTCACAATCCATATCATGGTTCCTTTTAGTGTCAAGTATCCATTATTATCTACCAAGTTTGACTAAAATCTTCAAGTGCCCAAATAAAACTACTTTAATCTAATTTGGACGTTCTATACTGTAATTTTGAAAATATTGTACTAGATGCTACTATTAAGGTTCTTATTCACTTCGAAAAAGCAAAAAATAAATTTTGCACTGTAAAATTCTAAATTAACACACATAGGACACATTTTTTAATCATATGATATTACGTTATAATTCTTGGATATGCTTTAGGACACGTTTTTGAACCAAATGATATTTTGGTTTGAAGGTCTTATCATGAGATGCCTTGGATCAAGCGTTTGATCAAAGCTAGTTGAGAAACAAATTCTATTTTTGGCGAAGTGTTGGAATTGAGTATTTCAAGTGTGATTTTGTGATTTTGTGATTTTTGGTGACTTTTATGTGTTGATTCAAAGTATGTTAGTTATTAAGAATGTGTTATGATCATGGCAAAAGAAGATTTTGGATTTTTGGAGTGCTTGGACTTTACTTTTATGAGTAAAAAATGACTCAAATATATCTAAAGAAAACATCAATAATAATAAATGTATAATATTTTCCTCCTATATATGCAATTCTATTAATCTAAAAATATTTATGTATATTTGTTGCAGTTGTCTATTAGTGGATATATATTTTTTGGTTTAAAAAAAAAATTGTTTGTTCACCAAATTGGCATACATCATAGATTTGGTATTTTTAAAAAACTTCATTTCATAAACCTCTCACAATATCATTTTTTAAAAGTTAAGAAATAAGTTCCATATTAGCATGAACTAATATTTTATGCTATAGTCAACTAGTTTTATTTTAAGCATAAAAATAAATAGTATCTTGTGAGGAAATTGCTTCAAATTCAATTGCATAGACATTGTTGCTTGTAAAAAAAAAATAAAAAAAAAATATTATAATCATGATTATTCAAAATAATGTACTTCTTCTTTTTGAAAGTGACTATAAATCTTTTACCACATAATTGAATTATATTCAAAAAATTATGTTTTTATATTGTTGTTTGTAAAAGTAATAAAACAAACATTACAACCAAAATTATTCAAAATAATACATTTATCCCTTTTAAAAGTGACTGTAAATCGTTTATCACATAATTAACTTATATTCAAAAGATTATGCTTTAGATCCTCAATAAATATAACATCTTCAATTATGAGAGAAGACTCGTTATAACTCTGCCTATTCCCATAATTTTTTCCTTTTGAGTTGTCTCCAAATATCATGTGTCCTCATTCTTTAGATGTAAAATCAATAAACTTAGTCATATCTTTCGTCATATATTTTGAGCATCCACTCTCTAAAAATCATTTGTTTTTGCTTATCTCCAGACTTTATGCATACATCGAGGTCATCTTTAGTTATAAAACAAAATTTTGACAATTCTTTATTGCTTTTTTTGCTTTCTAATTAAATTATTATCCATGTAACTTGCATTGCTTTCTTGATTTTGTTCAATCTTTCTTTCATATGGGAAAATGCAGCTTGATATGTCTATATCCTATTGCATTTATAACAACTTAAAGAGTCATTTTCACTTGTATCTTTTTTGAAAAACTGTCTGAAGAGTTTTCTTAAAAGAACTTTATTTTTTATTTTTTTAAAAGAATCTCTTAATTTTCCTTGTTAACATTGTAGTTTCTTCATCTTTGTCATCAATTTTTTTTTTTTTAACTTTATCAATTTAGCTTTGATGAAAAACGTTTTTAAATGCCAAGCTCTTCTTTAACTTTCCTTCTTCTTTTTTCTCTTTTCAATGTGTACTCATGAATGGTAAATGACCTGATGAATTCATTTACCTCAAGTTTTTAAGTTCTCTAGTTTCAAGATTTGTCACCACTTTTTATTCCCAACATTTTTATAGAGTTAAGAAGTTTTTTAACTATTTCCAAATTGAAATAAACATTGTCAAGAGTTATCAATCTGTTTATAATATTCGCAAAATAAGTGCACATAATATAAATAGACTTAGCATCATTCATTTTACACATTTTGTATTCATGAGTAAGAATATAAATTTTAGATTTTTGACTTGTGAAGATCTTTTATAAGTTACTTTTAAATTATTCCAAATTTCCTTTGTCGTCTTACATGTCATTATTATATTGAACTTATTCCCATTGGAGTAGAATATAAGAAGTGTATTGTCGTTGAATGCAATGTTAGATATCTCGTCTTCACAACCAACTCTTTTTATTCCTTCTTGACCTTTACTTCATCAACAACTTTTGTTAGAATATAAAATCTTATAATGCATTTTCAAATTTATTGATCTTGTGCTTAAAGTAATATTTTCATTCTACATTTCTAAAATATGTATTATCTCCACAAAATATTGAGGGTCGACAACTGGATTGACTTTTACTAAAAATAGTCGAAATGTTAGGCATAAGATCTTAACTTAAAAGATAACTAATCTTTTGAGCAAAGATAATTTCAAATAATACTTGTAGAACACCTTTTTATTTGTATTCACCTTACACATAGTGATTCAATTATTTCCTACGTAAATAACTTTTTAACATGCACGAGGTTTGTATGCATATTTTTTTCAATATAAGAATAGATAGTGGTTAGGTTATCAAGGAACACTCTTTAATGAGTAAAATGAAAATAGTACGATTAAAACTATATACATATATATAAATATATATATTTCTCTCAAAATAAATAAGGATTAAAACTCAATGCATAAAGAAGAGGGATTGAAAGTTTTGAATGAGTGTTGTAAAACTTATAGTTGATTGTAGTGTTCTAATTTTGAAGATATTAAGTGAGCTGTTTATAAACATATGAGACTTTGTTTTTAAATTTAAAAATATTTTCACGTAAAAATGAAGTACCACTCACTTTTCAAATTTTCAAAAGTTTCTTATTTTTGCAATTGTCAAAGACAACATCATTTGGTTTTCAAAATTTTCAAATATAATCATTTACTTTTCGCCTATCACAAAAGAAGCATTATTTACTTTTCAAGTTTTCAAACAAAATCTACATTTTGCATAAGTAAAAAAGAACATCAATCACTTTTCAAATCTTCAAATAAAATATGCACATGTGAAAGATGATAATTAATTATTTTAAAAATTTTTAAAATTCAAATTTAATTATGTCATGTATATATAAAAGATGATAATCAATCATTTTTTTTTAATTCAAATTTTAAACTTTTATTTTTTAAATATATTATGCAGATATGAAAAATGTAATTTGTTATGTTATGAGATGTGCAAAATGCAATTATAAGTAGGATCCACTTATTTTTGGCTTTCCTCTAATGAAGAATAGTGTTACAACCATGTTCTAAGGTTTGCAAGGTGAAGAGGGTCTGTCATCAGTGTGAGGTTTCAAGATAAAGGAAGAAGTATAAGGATCTGGGAACGCATGGCCTAATTTATGTTCTTTGGTCAACTACTTTAGTTTAACTGAAGTTATTTGAGTTGAAGATGAGCTAGGTTTTGGACTTAATGAGCTCGGGCTACATCTGTTTTATTTAGGCTTGGCAAGTTATCCTAAATGGGCTAGGAGTTTGCTCCTTAAGGCCTAATTGCTTTGCATTCAAACTTATGTTTAATTTGTTTTTGATGTTTATATTTAAAGGCCCACGACCTCTATTGTAGCTTCCACTAGAGTCACCTGATAGTATATGCATGGGAGGCGGGATATCAAGGCATTTTAAATTAAAAAATGATATTTGTAGTCATAAGTTGTACAAATATCGTATACTTTTTTTTTTAAGTAAATAGAAAAATATCAAATTTATATTGAAATATTAATTTTGCAATGATATACCACACTCATGTTCAAAAGAATGAGCGATATTTGCACAATTCATGATTGCATCTATATTATGAATTCCATTAAGTTGGGCTAGACTTGTTGGGCCTCCAACTTGATTATCACTAATTTTATTAAGTTTCTAGTTGTTATTAAGTGGCTTTTGGGTTAGTCTAGAGAAAAGAAATGGCCCTTGGCCTTAGTTTGAATATTGTGGGCATTCTTATGGTGTAAGTAGAATGAATAGGATAGTAATAGGTATCTTGAATCTGAAATCATTTTATAAGAACCTTATTCTAAAGGAAGAGATCCCTCAAAGAGTCTCTGCGTGTGTGACTCATGCATTATCCATTTTCTTCCTTGTTAATTTGTTGTATTTCTCTTCATTACAACATCCATTTATTTCTACATTTAACATGTTCATCTACGGGACTCTTACAAGTGGTATCCAAAGCCGGACGATCATGGAGGACAATGCACTTGCTGAGCAACAATTACAACTAAAGTTTGACTATGATGAAACGAGTATTAAACAAATTCAAGCCAAATTGAACGAGATGAGCAATCTACTAATTGAATGGTTGAAGATGCAGCACAACATTCCAAATCGGAATGCGATGATTGAAAAATTACTGCGTCACAAATCAGCGAGTTTTTCCAAAATAATTGAAAGAGAATGCATCATAAACCTACAACCAAATCGAGAGTTCTTAAGGAGACCTTAGAGTGCAGATGAGAAAGAAAACGCAAAATCCCCTATTCCTCCGTGTAGTGAAAATGCAAAAGAAATTGTAGTTCTCAAAAAGACCTCAAATCGTGACATTGATGTCTCAGATAAGGGAGATGAGAACAACATAGAAGAGGCAACGAAAGATAAAGTTACTCCCCATGAAGAAAAACCAAACCCTAATCCTATCCCGAAACCAAACCCAAATCCTCTCCTTAGAGTCGCCACAAGAACAACTTGAGCAACAACAATTGCTTTCTCCTTCCTCCAAACCTTGCTCTGCGACTCAACTATCATCAACCCATTCTGTTGAGGTTTAACTGCAGTGAATTAGCCTATCAAAGATTCCATCAACAAATCTGGCAATTCAAAAGAGTTCGACGACTTTAGTGGCAATATCGTGCTCAATGAAGGTGTGCTCTTGTACTATAAGGGGCCACGTATGGTTTGGCAACTTCCATGGCAATCCATCCAATGTCTACAATTCTCTCTGTGCAAATTCCTCATGGGTAAGCAAACTCTTCCACCTCTTATTTCCACACAATATGGTGAGACTTGTACTAGTGTTTTGTTGTTGATTGTTGAGGGGTAATAGCCTCTTTAAAATTCAAGAGTTGGTGACCAATTGGATGAATGGGTAAATAATGTACCCCAGCTGTTTGATGTATTTCTTGCTTCTATTTGTTTGAAAACTCGAAGTGGATCGAGAAATTTTGAGTTGCATAAAGTATTGTGGAGATCATTGTCACAAGGTTGGAAATAATTTTGTTAACTCTGGATTTATTGGAACTCCTTTGGATTTTGAGTGGAATTTGGGTCTATTTAAGACCTCTGCCTCCCAGTTGTTTGAGGAAATACCACTTAGGGGGTGTTTGAGTCCTTTGATAGAGGAAGGGAAACCTTTAAGGTAATTCTTGCTCCTACTTGTTCAAAAATTCAAAGTGGATGTAACATTGTGTTTGAGAAAATGGCTCGTGGGTTTACGAAATCTGCCCTCCAACTATTTGATGCGTTGCCAACTAAAGGGGTTTTTGAGCCTTTTGATAGAGGAAAGTCATTTCATAAAAAATTTAATTGTCAAAGATATATTTCACCACTGTAACAATTTCATCAAACTGATTGTAGTTTTGGTAAATTTACAAAGAATTTCAGTTCAGGTTCATTTCATGAGCAAGAAGAAAACACGTATAGATCAAAGGCAGTACTCTGTCGGATTTGTGAGGAAATCGTTCCTACTTCTCATTTGGAGTCACATTCTTATATATGTGTATATGCTAATAATTGTGACTTTATTTATCTTGAAGTAGATGCAACAACTGCCTTTATCATTGCATTGGTCTAATTTAAAAGATAAGGTTGCTGGATTAGCTTTAGCACATAGTCCGTATGGCGACAACCCCATTACTTCTGATATCCTATGAGAAGGATAGCTTGAAAATTATGTCAATGTGCCGAAACTTATGGAGATTCTGATCTGTAAAGTGATTAAGGTTGATGTACAAGTTTTGGAAGACTTGACTTATGAAGAGAAATTGCAACAACTTGAGAAATTGCTAGAGGGACAAATTTTGTAGCCCTTTGACAGGGGATAGGAAAAGGGAATGGTGTTAAATGTAGCTTCTCTGTGGGATATTGTTAATCAGGTGTGCTTACTTGCATTTGAGGTTGGAGTTTTTCGAAATGGGGGGCAAGACTTAAAGCTAATGACCAGTTTTTGTCTTCTCTTAATTTTAATGTTGCTGCTACCACTGATGTTGTTGAGACAGACACTGTTTGTAACATGCTATTCATGGGTGAAGGGTTCCCTCTCCATGCCATTTGTGGGTCTGTTTGAAAGAATGCTGAGGGTCAACTATCTTTTCTTAAATATATTATTTCTGCTCCATCAGATGTATTTACGTTTGCCCATTTTGTGAAGCTTCGGGATCTTTACATTGTGAAATTAATAATGGAGGTTGTTGGAAGAAATCCCAGGATGGCATGACTTACTCTGCTTGTGATGTTGATGACTCCAAAGGTTGCAAACATCTATCAGGATTGGGAACGAGTTTATTGTTGTTGTTCCTTGTGTAAATTAAGTAAAGCCATCTACAGCTAGTGATAATGAGTTGTTAGTGAAAATGAATCATAAAAACAAGATTCTTTAAAGGGGGTGAGTTTGTTATGAATCCCATTAAGTTGGGTCAGGCTTGTTGGGCCTCCAGCTTGGTTATCTCTTATTTTATAAGTTTCGAGTTGTTGTTAAGTGGCCCATGGGCTAGTCTAGAGCATAAGAAATAGCATATGACCTTAGTTTGAATATTGTAGGCATTGTTCTAGTATAAGTAGAAGGAAGGGGATAGTAGTGACTATCTTGAATCTGAAATCATTTTGTAAGAACCCTATTTTGGAAGAAGAGACCCCTCGAAGAATCTTAGCGTGATTCCGCATTATCTTTTTTCTTTCTTGTTAATTTGTTGCATTTATCTTCATTACAACATTCATTTATTTCTACATTTAACATGTTCATCAACGGACCTGACAATCTAACATTATTCTAATGAGTTGAAGACTATTTCTATTTCTCTCTTATTTTTCTTCTTCATATTCTTCGGTTAATCTCCCCCCAAAGAGAGCATTTGTCTAGAATTTTATCGAACAGCTGGGATGTAGACCATCAGAACTTGCAAAGGTTGTTTTACAAAGAGAGCATTTGTCTGGAATACAAATGGTCACCGAAAGAAAGATTTAGACTATCAGAACTTGCAAAAGGTTGTTTTACGTTAAGAAAAATACTTTAGTTACAAAGTATTTATACAAAAATAAATTCACAAATTGATTGACTTAATATGATATGTAAGATTAAAGTTACTTTTATTATAAAATAAATCTAATGAATTCTCATAAACTTATATCAGTTTGTATTTATTTTGTATGATTTTCTTGTGTCTGTAGCAGTCCTCTTACATAAAATACTAGACAAGAAATTGGAACAATAAAATAAGAATCAGCTTTCAGGAATCAGGAGATGAAATGTTCACAATGGATTTTACCATATGCGACAAGATTTGGCAATTTGCAGACTTTTTTACAGTTCAGCAATATGAAATTCAGGAGAGACAAGTCTGTCAACTGAAACACATTTCAGAATAACAAAATTACTAGACATGATGAACTCTGTACATCTCCAGCAATAGGAAATAAATTTACAGAACTTATGCTTAAACCTCTACAAGATTTTAGAATGTAAATGACTCGTATCTTCATTCTTCTGTGTCAATATTATCACCACCAGAAGGCATCTGTCTAGTTTCTGACAATGAAAGGCGCCTCGGATTTCCTGAGACTGCTTCAACAAGTCCCTCCGATGAAAAATTTAATGCAGCAGCTGCCGAAGATGACCCCAGCAAATGCCGGACAGGGACATCAGCTGAAGATGACACGGAATGATCGTATGTGAAAATTCCCATAGGGTGGTCAAACTTGCAACTTGGACCAAATTTGCAGATACCATAACGAGAATAGAAGATGCATAGAGGCTCTCCCTGTTAAAAATGAAAGACCAGCTCCAATCAATATGCACTGAAGAACATATAAACTAGTCAGAAACAAAACAACAAAAGAAGGGGTGGAGTTCGTGACCCATTTGGATTTCATTACTAAAAATCTCTCAAAACACACAATTTGTACTTTACACTATATATTTAGAAATCCCAAAACGAACTTTCCTGGAAAAAAGGACAAAGGAAAAGAAAATTCTAGCTCAATCAATAGTTAGGAGCAGAGAATGCAAATAATGCCTTTAAAATACCTTTTAGTATCTTTTTATATAAATTAGAAATGAACTACTCAAGTGTACATGAGAATAGGTGGCGTAGCGGATGTTATTGCCAATAGCAATTTTAGGAGTACAACCAGAAAGAACATAAATATAAAGCTAAAAACCCTCAAGCAAGCTAATGGCATCCAACTATCGTAATCTCATGAATTGAAGTGTTACATATAAATCAAGTATACTAAAAGTGTTGTTTTTTTCACAAGATATTAAAAATGTAGTTAGTATAGTTGCAATGGCTTCACTTTTCTTCTATATTCTTCTCTCATTTCTACTTCTATGAAATGCTACATGACTATAAGCATGTAAGAAGCATTGAAGGACTATTACAAAAATTTTGAATGCTTAAAAAAACCCATGACGGCTATAATTCTGGTATAAACTTGGCAATTATGAGTGTCATGCAAGAGATGTAACTACAGTAAGGTTACGCTTCCATCACTTTAAACAAAGCACATCCGTCATCAATCGTGCAAAGGCTGGACTATGGCCTCAAACAGAACATATTCAGTTTGCAAAGACTAACAACTAATGGTCTCTATGCTACTCTGAATTACTACAAATTGTTAAGCTTGTAATTCTTTTTATATAATTTTATACTTGCAAGACCCTCATGAAAGTCAAATAATTGTCAGATATTTATTCAAGAAAACTTCATAAGTGACAAAACAGAGATTGATAACACTTGGCATAGCAAAATACTGTTACGATATAGAAAGATTGAATCAGAACTGATGATGCAACTCACTGGGCGTAAGGGAAGGCCTATGTGACTCAAGACACAGTCAGGAGCAGGAATTAGTCTTTCCCTTGGATGATGGAACCGACAAACTGCACCAAACTTACAATCACCAGTCTTCATGTAAAACTGGCATTCAGGCTGGCCAGGTCTCTCAGGAAATACATTCTCTCTCTGCAAGGCGTAGAACCCCACAGGGACAGAGCCTGAACGAAGTGGAGAAAATGTCCCCTGAGATCCTGCATTAGCTGATTCACCCTGTCTTGATGTTCCATAAATATGACTATTTCCGACTGTTTGCTGAGGGGTCTCTGAAGAGGAAACTGATCCAAGCTGACCCTGGAAAGAAACCCTCCTATTAGCATTTCAGAATCAGTGCTCAAAAGTTCCAATATTTTTATTTTCTCTTAGAAGAAAAGTCATACAATGAACAACATAAATTTAAGGATTTCTTGTTTGTTCTGCGTAGTATAGGGATGGAGGTAGCCCTGTTGACCACTTGTATTGAATTGAAATTCACCATCTGCAAGTTCATTAACTTATGGCTGTATGTTCTATAAAAACAAACAAACAAAAAAAATTATGGCTGTATGTTCATGAAGCTCATTTTCCTCTTGATCAGATGTCTAAGCATCCTAGACATGATTGAATGCAATTGAATCAAATATAAAGCAGTAGTCCAATTTAAATGCAACCTTTCTCTCAAATAAAAAATATAACTAATATGTGGGAAATTGTTCAGTTTCAAGCCTCAATAATATCTCGCAAAACATCCATCTGAAATCGTCTTAGCACATCCATCATCACTGCCACAAAATATCACCACCAATGGCTGTTGACAAGAAGGACCACTACACTACAGCAGGTGGCATCACCCCCACCATCTTTAATTAGTAGTAAAATATATAGGCATAACGAAGATAAAGCAAAAAGGACTTGAGTTCCACCAACCCTAAAATTACAAATTTTGGAGGAAGCAAAAGATAGAAAGTTGAACTTATAGGGCCCACCATGTGAGTCATTGCTCTACATATTTCTCATGAATACGAAATCTAGTAGAGAAAATATATAATTCACACTTTTGCCCCCCACGCGTTCCACCCTTCCTATACTTTTCTTTCCCAGCCCCCCTTATGTTACCTAATATAGCATAAATGAAAACAACCAAACAAGCATACAAAACCCAAACCATATTTTGTAGGAGCAGAAAGCTTACACTGTATGCATTCCACCCAGGAACTGACAAAACTCCCTGAGGTAGAAGCAAAGGGGTGTAACTCGAAGGACCTTGCCAGCGTGGACTGGGGATATAAGATGCACTTGACCAGTTTGTAATTCCACCTGGGTATGACTGTTGACCAGGCGTAGTTGGAGACTGCATGGTAGGATACACAGGAGAGCCACTCAATGAAACCATCATATTTGTTGGCTGCGGGTGGTGGAATTTACAAGTGCTTCCAAACTTGCATTGTCCGGTTCTTAAATAGTAGGCACATTGAGTCTCATTCTGCATTGAGAAAAAAAGTAAAAATAACAATGATGAAAATAACAAAATGAAATGTCATCCATCTAAGAAGCAAAGATTCAGCTAGAAAAGAGCAATGCCCATTTCATATATGAGACAGATGCTTCCAGCGCCACTTAACATATTGAACTAAAACGCCAAATATAAACTTTCATTAATGAGCCAACCATGCAACTGACGTTGACTAAAAATGGTTACAGCCAGGACCTTCATATAGAAAGGTCATTTTTTGACATCAGTGGAGAAGCATGTGTGATACCCGGGGAAGTTCTATTAAAGAAGAAAAAAATTGATTTCATTTAATTTGCTATATGGGCTGCTTTAACAATGTGTTAAAAGCTTTTGTAGGACCCAGAAGTAAGGAGATAGTAAGGAAACCTAGTTCTATAAAAGAATCCATAAAAGCTTCGAAATCCTAGTTAGACAAGGATTTTTATTTTTTTAATTTGTGAAATTTGTTTAAAAGCATCAAAGGAAGAAATCAAAGTACACACTGTATACGAGAGAAACCACCCGACTAGGGAAAATAAGGACATGAAATCTAGATAATAAAATAAGGCAAAATTATTCTAAGCCAACATCCAAAAGTGAAGAGTTTTTATCACTATAGATCAAAGCACACTATGCTTTTTTTGTCTTCTCACAATCTTCAAAGTTCAGAGCATTACATCCCGCATTACATTCTGCATTACATCCCGCATTACATTCCTTCAACACACCATGTCACATATAAAGAAACCATTTGCTAAACTTCCGTGTTGCATTGACCTAAATTATGACTTCTCTAACAAGCTAGCACCTCAACCACACATTAAGACATCACCCACTCAAAGCCAAAATGAAGGAATGCCAATGCCCTTACTGTTTAGAATGTCCCAATGGAAGGCCTAAGTCACATGGCCTAAACTCTAAAAGAACCAGTCAATGATATAATTGGAGTCTTATTGGAATTTTATAAAAAGCAAGAGTTTTTTCTTCCCAAGTAATGTGGGACTCCCATACACCACCTACTCTCACTATGCTCCAATGGAAGGCCAACCCATCACAAGATTCTCCTCCCAAAACTATCCATACTTAGAATCTTCACAAATGCAGTTATCCAAACAAAGAACACCATTGGCAAATGGAATTGGGTTCCAAAAAATGCATTTTCAAGTAAAAGGATTACCTATAGGATGCAATGCATGTAAAAAATTTTGACACCAAACTTCCTTTACTTGGATGGAACCCACGATATCTTATCCTCATCACCACCTTCCAAGATAATAGAGAATCTGAGGTTAAAGAATGTTGAAAACAACTTCACAACACTACATCTTGTGTTGACCAAATAAAAGTCAATTACATATTCTAGTGTCGTTGGAGAGATGCCAAATGTACACCATGGAGGCCTCTAGACCACAGGAAATTCAGAACACCTCTGAAAAATCTACCTTCAAGGTTGTTTGCCGCACAAAACTTCATACCAAAATCTCATTTTGGCCCATCACCCAACTCAAATATGACAAAGCTAGAGAACCCTTGTGCTTTTCCACATTACAACTGCTTAAGACCCACTTAATTGGAGAACCATTCCCCACCCAGTGTCATACTATACTCCCACCACTAAATGCCATAAAGTCACCCTTTTGTGGAAAAGCACCATAGCTATTTCCTCAACAGGGTGTAGTTGAACACCATCAAATCTCTAATACTCAGCCCTTCGGAGGAAACAGAGCACAAATCTTTGGCCAGCGATTTGAGTTATTTCTTCAATTTGAGTTGGCCCTTGATAGTGAAAAACCGATATTCTTATCACCTCCACACAATCATAGTGCCCATATCTCTATCATCAACTTGCCTCATTTAAAAGGTCATTGATAATCTCCTTTCTCAACTCCTATGCTGTAGACAAGGATCTCTCTTATGCCAGCACATTAAGGTCAAGGTCAAGAACCTTTCAGAAGAAGAAACGTGCTTTTCTCAACATGGCCAAACTAATTTCATTTCTTCAAAAAAATTTCAAAAGCTTTAGCTTGCTTTCCAAGACAAAACAAGGGGAGCCATAAAATTTTATGACAACCGCCATTGTTTCACCCTATCCACCAAACTTTTAGCTTTTAACCATATATTTTCAAACTTGAAATACCGTTTGCAAACTGTAAAGTTCCCTAGAATCAAATAGAACAGGAAAATGGTATGAACCTGATGTGGCCAGCCACACGATACTCCAGGAAAGTGTAATTACACCCGGCGGAGAGAAAAAAATGTCCAATCTGGACCAAGTATGGGTAACTTAACTATTCAACCATATAAACGTGCCTCCTGCTAACTATAAATTTAGTTCTCAAAATATAAGGTTAGAAAAATCCACCAGGACACAAGCAAACAATTTCTCATTAAGAACATGAAACAAAATAAAAATCTCCCCAAACTCAACAAGGCAATTCCACCATATCACCAAATCTACAAACTCATCACAAATAAAGCTTCTCCACAAAGCTTCTCCATAATTGGACAATCAAAGTTGGGACCATAAATCTTGCAAAGGCCCACTCAAGCTTTCTCCAATAATCCAAAAAGAGCACACCACAGTAAATCCCCACAACACAAATATTGAGTTTTTCCACCACCGTTTTGTTCCACCTACGCAAGATGCCACCCACCAGAAGTGCCTCATGAATCCAAACAACACCAATATACATACGAACACTTCCACAAATTGCATACTATAATGCATGACATGTAGACAGATCAAAATGGTTGTCCATTGACTAAGAAAATCCCAAATCTGAAAACACTTGTCCTCTTCATTTAACAATATCAAGTTCCACAACAAAAGCCCGAGTTTCACAAGGAAACTTGAGAGCTCTTCCCCTTTGCCTTGGCACTCATAGCTTTTGAATCATCATATATGAAGCAAATTAGTTTTTTACTTCCCTAATACCTCAAGAATTGGAGAGACTGATATTCTACTAGCTTCAATGCAACAAGTAAAGAAAGCCATTAAATTAATTTTTAGATCACATCTACCACCTTCTTTAACATCTAGGACACAGTAAATTTCAGATTTTTACTTTGGTTACTTTCTACCAACTTGACCCAAAAACCTTAGGAGTTGAGTTTTCAAACTTATCTCAAAAGAAACGTATCCCTATAATGATTTGAAGACCCCATTGGCCACAAGACTGTATATAGCCCAAGAAGCCCTAACGTTTTCTAATAAAATGAACCTAAGTCTCATTTTATCAACTGTGATCTCCACATTGAGCAATTATAGAAAGGTGGTGAATGAGATCCTTCATTGTTTAGGTGAGAGAAATTCTTTCTCTTTATAATGATTCCAATAGGCTCTAATTATACCATTGACTAGTCTTTTTAGAATATAAGCCCAAATATGGCTTGGGATTTTCCTTAGATCATTATATACATTATTAGAGCCAAACCCAACAAGAAATGTAGGTCTTGAGCCGTGCCAACTATGATGTAATGCCCCCAACGATAACATCAAGGTTTTAAGGGGTGGACGATTGTCATATACCCACTATTGTGCGAGTATAGGAAGGTGATAAGTGGAATCTCACATTGCTTTGGAAGAAGAAGTTCTCGCTCTTTATAATGATTTCAACAGGTTTCAACTATGTCGTTGACTAGTTCTTTTAGATGTAGGCTTCGATATGGCTTGGGCTTTCATGAGGTCGTTATAAACTCATAAATAAGACAAGGAAGTTCATCATTCATTCATTTCACAAGTCCCTTAGGAAAAACAATGCAAATCTATTCTCGTGGAAGAGCATTTGGAAAACTAAGGCGCCCCTAAACGTAATCCTTTGTGTACGGATTTCTTCCTTGGGGAAGATCCTCATATTAGACAAGTCAAGGAAACACCGAATCATTGTCATGGATTGGTCTTTCATTTGCAAAAGAAGTGGGGAGTCCATTGATCATCTACTACTTCATTGGGAGATTCCTACAACCCCTATGCAACTACTTCTTCGCTAGAGTGAGACTAGATTGGGTAATGCTGAGAAGAGTGATTGATCTCCTAGCATATTGGAAAGGCTTTCAAGGTAACTCAAAGATTGCAACAATCTGGAAGATGGTCCTGTTATGCCTATGGTGGTGTCTTTGGAGGGAGAAGAAGAAAAGAAGTTCTGAAGATCGTCAGCGGTCAATGGATGAACTTAAAACTTTCCTTTTTGTACTCCATTGGTCAATGTAATTGATTTTAATGGCATAAACTAACATGAAATTCTTTTATCTCTAGATTACAACGCATAGGTAATGCTATTGTATATGTCCTTTATACTTGGGCTCTAGGCTATTCTTATTATCAATAAAATTTAGTTTATCAATAAAAATATTAACTCAGGAATATTTTTTACAACTGTCATGTATTTAGAATGCTATTTTTGTCCCAAATACTAAGTTTATAGATTAAGTTTCTTTTAGAGGTTGGAAAGACATGGTATGCTGTTCATGTTTACTATTAAGATTGCTTTGGTTTTTTACTTTTCAGGAGGAAATTCTTTGGTTTGTTTTATGGAATTCTTGAATCTTTGCACTCCAATAAAAATGGTGGTGCATCTTATCCCTACCAGGGAAGGGGGTGCTACAAAACTGGTTAACATACAATGATGAACAATAAGATGATGTGCTAACTATTTGAACACATTGTTAAATCAAAACACTTAATTTACCGGGCGAAGTGGATAGCCTAAAATATTTAAGGAAACTCTTCCAGCAACCCCAGCCTTGTCTCTAGGATGATGAAACTTACACGTTGCTCCAAACTTGCAAGTTCCTGTCTTCAGATAGTACTATAGAAAATATCAAAGCAGAATATTAGTTACTCAACCCTTAGAAAAAAGATTAAATATCTAAGCAAACTGAGAGTTGGAGTAAAATTGGTTTCCTACACTTTACTATTAAAATACAAGCACGCATTCTCCAAGTAAATGACTATTGGCATGTTGCAAGTCCATTGTCTATATAATGATAATCACCAGACAACAATCAAGGAATTATTTCAAAAAAGTATTGAGCTATGGCAAGGAAAAATAATAATAGGAAGTAATAGAATCCTTTATAGCATAGTTTTGGCAATTAACATTTGTGAGTCAATTGATGTTTCTTTACCAGAATATATCAATTATTATCTAACATCCAGCATTCCTTTTCCTGAATATTCCTTTCTCTTATCATAATATTTCTCCCACATGCATGGAATGGATAGAGTGAGGGTTGTATATAGGAAAATAGCTCCAACTTATGTAATAAATAAAGAGGGTGACTTGCCCTCCCTTTCTGTATGTCCATGCCCCATTTGTCTTCATTAAATTTCTTAAAGCTTCCTGACCAAAAGGAAATAGGCCAGTAGGTGGGGATGCCCAACCAGAATAAATAGCCATAATCATGCACATGCTGAACCAGTGTTGGGTATGCTATGAGAACACGACTAACTGAAGTAGGATTTTCATAACAGTAATGCCGAAAATTTCTCAAAACAGATTGGATCAGGGCACCATCTGAATAGAAGGTAAAGTTCAGCTTCATTTGAAGCTTTTTCAATTTGATCAAATGAAGAGGTAACAAGTAAAAATCACATTGTCTATTGGATGTGAAGTGTGAATTGCATCTCTCTCTTTTGAAGATGGGTTTTATTAATATGTTATGATAAGCCTAATGGAATGATCTGTGATCAACATGCTTTTAAGTATGCTGAGAACAACATTTGATCATCAGATAAAACTTGAATATACTATCAATTTTCAAAGGACAACATAACATAATTTTTTGCAGTGGATTGGGAGGTTCATTCACTGTCCCCTGCCCAATCCCCCCATCCATAAGGGCTTAGATAAATTTATAAGATTTATCGAACAAGCTGGGCATGCCAGGAGCCGGCCCTAGCCAATACATCTTGTTCATACCTCTCTCTCTCTCTCTCTCTCTCTCTCTCTCAATTTTCTGGTTTTTCTATCCAAAAATTTATTGCTTTGACATAAACGGGCCAAACCACAACACCAAAAGTATAAATATACTATTTTAAGGCCAATAGTAAGTATACATGACATACTTATTAAACAAGGAATTCTGCCAACTGGATGGAAATACATGCCTGACATTCTTGTTGTCCCACTCTTTCTGGAAACTCCCCCTTCATCCTTGCAGTTGCAATAGCCTAGAATAAAATAGAATCTCGTTAGTCAAGCTTCCCAAATATGAACATCATATAAAGTTGAAATAATAAAATATGAGACTCAAACTTATTGTGGGATGAACTCAACATCAAATAGCTAATATACAAAGTATACCAGCTAAGCAAAAGGTGCAACAAGTATACCAAAGTCCAGAGGAACATGCGAGTGATGTTGCAAGCATCCATATATAATGAAAGAGTAATCCTAGATACAGTCATGCATTGTGCAAGTGCTGCACTCCTTTAAAAAAAGAGTGGGATCCACCATTAGAAAAGAATTTTTTTTCATTTAGGTCCCATACTCACTTTTTTCAAAAAGAGTGCAAGGCTCACTCTATGACCGCAAATATCATTTCTCATAATGAAATGTATGTCATACTCAAGACGGCATCTAATCACACTGGTTTAATCTTGGATAGGAAGATATGCATATACATGTAAAACAATTACACCCATCCCTTACTGCTCTGACTTTCAATGTACCTAAAAAATTAACAAAGCAATCTACTTGCATATTCTAACCAAGAATCAGACAATAAATATTTTTAAATCTATTTCTTCTTGTCATGAATGTTAAGAGGCAATATTTGATTTAGGGGAAAAAAAAAGGCGATGAAGATAAACAAAAGAACAAATAAAAAATTTGATAGCAAGGACCACATAGTGCAATGGTTCTGAAGTCTATAACAATCTAGCAATCTCATAACAATGCATCAAAGCTATATCCATCAAATAAAATTGAATTCAAAAGAGTATTCCAGATACACTGCAGCTCATACCAGCTTCCTGTTAGGAGGATGATTAAATCTGCACGTCACACCAAATCTACAAAGACCTGTTCTAATGTAATAAGAACAATCTGGCTCTCCAGGACGTTCAGGATATTGCCCAGAGTCCATTGTTTCACTTGATATCAAGTTCATTTTCCACATTGCATCTGAAAATACACTAACATAGTCAAACAAAAAGAAAAAAAAAATTCCCCAGCATTCATTCATCCAAAATTGATATTCCAGAAAACTCAGATACTATGCCTTTCCCATTTTGGTCTCTACCTTTAAGCTAAATCATCACTTAGAACTAAAATACAGAGTAATTGATTACAGCATAAAAAACCATACAAAAAGCAAACAATTCCAGATTCAAGATGGGGTATGACCGATGATCAGGCAAGGTGGGATGAAGCAAGCAGCAAGGGATAGGCTGAATAGAACAGACGCGACAGGAATGGGATATTGAATGGAAGGAACGAAAGTGAACCAAGGTTTTTATTCGTTAGCTAAGCGCGCCCATTACAGCACCTCTATGATAGAAGCAAAAGCGATGCACCTTATTGACCCGCCGAAGAGCATCTTATCAAAGAAAGAATGGGAAGCAGGCCCCGGTAAGCGACTCATAGGAATAGTCAAGTAAAGGCACCCAAATCTAACACACAAAGATGCGCCTCAAAAAGTATCCTTTCCTTCCAAGGGCAATGTGAAAAGCACGGTCAAAGATTGAACTCAAGGATTTTTATGGGGTGGAGTGCTTACTTCTTCAATGGATGTGCTTGCTCTTCTGTCTGATGAAAATCTCTTTTTATGCTCATGTTGTCTAAAGCTAAAACAAAAATTTGAGAATTCTGCACGCCAGACGGAGCGACGGAAGGTTGTACCTGATCGCTGTGGTCGTGCTGATACTCCTACAGACTATTCACGAGGCTTGTTCAATATAGAGGCAAGCAACGACGTATGGCACATGCAGTTAGGACACCTACATCCTAAGATACTTAGTAGTCAAATAGATCTTTGACAGTCCTAAAGTAGATCAGCAGGAAAAGGCAGTCCTATTTTCGTACCCTCTTCTTTGCCCTATATTTTTCATTTTGTTAATTGAAAAAGGTTCTATCCTTTGAGTAATGGGGGGGTTTGCTACAGTGATAAGTGCTATCCTTCGAGTAAAGGATAAGCCTGCCACAATTACTACTTTACTAAGGGACATGCATAACCATTTAGCTTGACAGTTATGAACTATTCATTTAGTAAGCCATTTCAAGACCCAAAACCTTTATTTTTCTTGTCGACCCTGGTTTTTCGTGCCTACAAAAAAAGACAACAGCTATGAGACTCAAAGCTTGCATGAATTGATTAATTTGAAGATAGTCAACCCATTAGGAAAATATAATTAAAAAATCATGTATTGCCACTAAACATTTCAAACAAAAAAATAAAGCTTTTAGACCAATAAATTAGAAAAGTAACGAAAAGCATGGGTAAAAAATTTAAAAGAAAAGATTGAATTAAATTTTCTCTTTCCCTAATTTGCATGGCACTCAAGTGAAAAATAGCATATTCACAATAGCAGAACTGTATACGATTACATGCATAAAAAACTGTAATTTTTAACACATACAAATCAAGAAGAGACAAAAGTCAAAATTCAATACTGGTCAATCCCAAATAAAGAAAAAAGGTCATAATCATTTAAGGAACCAAAAGATAGGCAATAAACCTTTGAAAATGACATGAACCCGAGAATTGGTAACAGATAACAACACAACATGTTCCTTCAAAATAAAGAACACAAAATGTTGACCTAAATTAAACTTCATATCTGTAACCATTGATTCAACTAGACTAACATTTAATACTCTGCCAGAAACGCTCATATTTAATATGAATAAAAAAATCTACTGAAATTTAAGCTTCCTATCAATCACAAAAGGGGCAGAGTGGACATTTGCACACCGTAAGTATGAACAGAACGTGTATCGAATTAGGAAAAAAACAAAGGAAAACAAAACATGTAACAAATAGAGCAACTAAATTGTATCTAATGAAAATAATTATAAAAAACAAAAGCATGACAACAATACCAAACGTAAAAACTTTGGGAAGAAAATAGGCAGAAAGAAATTTTCTAACTTAAGAGGCAAGAGCTACTGCGAGGAGAAATTTTGGAATGTTGCAAAAACATTAAATAAAAAGTTAGAAATTGAAAGAAAAAAACTAAAAACTAAAAAAAAAAAAAGAAGAAAAAACGTGGTCCAAATAGAGAGTAATTGCAAACTCTTTTTATCCATTATTTAAAACGAAAATTTACTTGAGAGAATAAATTTCTGGCATTGGCCCAAACCGAATTCATCAGGGGAAAGAGCAGTAACGACAACTCATATCACGAAGAAGCCATCACTACGAACAAGCAAGAGGAATTTCTACAAGCAAATGAAAGACGGAAAATGGCAACCACGAAATCACATTTTGAAAACAAAAGAAACATAGGAAGGAGACCTTCGTTCAGCGAGGGTCCTTCGGACACGGACCTCTCCACTGCTACCACCGCTCGGGACATCGGAATTCCGGCGTCGAATTCCATCGCTCCATCAGCACGGCGATGACACTCTTTCACTCTCGACCGGAATTCCCATTCCCCCAACCAAAGCAACCAATCACCACCACCAACAACAACTTTCCCTCTAGCTCTCCCCCGTCCAGCAGCGCCGAGAAACGATCGAACAAAACTAATCAGGAGGCCCGAGAAGAAAGCTTGTTGGAGAGAGAGAAAGAGCAGAAAACAGAATTTTGGAGAGAAAGGGGAAAGAGAGATGCGTTCTCTTCTCCTCTCCACAAAAACGAGAATAAAAACCAACCATCCAACCAGACAAAAGCCTCTCCCCAAGTCATCTCTTTCTAGTTTGCTTTTTCACCCGCGTTTTGTCCAAAAATCACAACCTTTTCAAAAATAAAACGGACGCACCTTATCTTACCCACTCGCGAAAATGGGCCACCTATGTCAAATCGCTTGCTCCGATTGACGCGTTTCGGAATCAATAGCATTTCCCATTCGTTTTTTAATTAATGCGCGGTCTATTTTTAAGTTTATTTATTTATTTTATTATTATTTTTAAAGTTTATATACTCGACTATGTTGATCAAAAAACAAAAAGAAAAAATTATTTGACTATGAGATTACCAAGTCCTAAACTTTAAAATATGAAGTGTGAAACGTGGCTGCTGAATGGAGCGAGTGGTAGGGTTTTGAAATGGTGGAGAGTGGGGCTGAGGCGGTACTATATACCAGAACCTCCTACCGGTTCACATAACTGCTTTTACTTTTTCAACTTGTTTTATCATTCCAGTTGGGAACTGCTAAGGTTTTTGAACCATATGATACCGGTTCGTTCCGATTCCTCAAGTGAGAGAACGAGAGTTCAATCATCCGCACCTTTCTTTTAGTAATTAAAAAAATCTTTCTTTTAGTGATAAAAAAAAAAACTGATATTTATAAATAAATAATTTATAACAGGTGATACATAATTTTATTTTATCAAAAATTAAGATCTTATTTATTCTGGAGGATAAAACTAAAAATTTAAAATACATTTCAAATTTATTATTATATTTTTTTAAATTTTCATATAAAATATAATAAAAAATTTAATTTTTTTAAATTCTCATACCACTTTTTTAAATCTATATATAAAATTAATATTAAAAAATATTTTATAATAATATTTTATTCTTTTTTTATTTTTATCTCATCTCATCTCATCTATCTCATCTCATTTTTAAAAATAAACAAAACCTAATAAATGATTGTCGCATGAGAGAAAAGCTTAAAAGAATTCCAAACGTGATGAAGCCGACTGCCAAAGAACTTTCAGTCGAATCCCCCCTCTATCTCTGTTTTCTTACTATTCAAAATTGTAGAAATACTCTTTTAAGTTTTTTGGCTATGTTGCTCAAAACCTTGCCCCCTCTATCAGACTCCTGGTTGACTATTTGCTACACCTTGGTTATGATTTTTTTATGGGTATGATTTTTTACTCGGGCAGGTTTTAACAACTTACAAGATCTTTGGCATCATATTATCCTCAAGGTCCTTTTTCTTTGTAAATAATAGACTTCTTATAGATCAATCAACTCAAATCTCCTTTACCTTTTGCTTCAATTTAAAAAATCCACCATCAATCTTGCGCAAAAATGAAAAGAAAATATCTAACGACCCATTTTTGCTAGGAAAATCGAAAAGAAAATTATATTTTAAAAAACATTTTCAATCGTCTAGACTCTAGTATGAGAGTTGGTTGGTCAAAAGTTCGAGCTCGATCCATCGAACTCGATGCACAATTACCGATCCGATGACCGATAACAGAAGCTAAATAACTACTGGGGAAAGAATTTGGCTTCTTTGTACTCCACTCTCGCCGGGGAGATTTTTTGTGATAATCGCAAAAACTCGATTGTGTTGGACTTGTTTTCGTTGATGAAGTTGATGGCCTGTGCGTCTGGTACATCGGCAAAGTACAAAAAGTTTACTAATGCAATTTTACAGATGAACTCAAAGCTTTCACAAGATTAAAATTTGAACTATTGATACAATTTTGTTCTTAGGTCTGACCATGAGAAAATTGAGGATGGAGAGAGGGATAAGGATTATGTATTTAGTTTGAGAGAGAGAGAGAGGAGGGGGGGTTGGGAGTAGGGGTGGGAAAGGGTTCCTTGTAATGCAACTTAATCATGTTTGAAGCTTTTCTCCTATGTGGCAATGACCTATTAGCTTTTGATAAAATGAGATTATAGGTGTCACATATTAGAAGCATTTTCCTAGTTATAATGATAAAGTGTACAAGTATCATGTAAATGTTTTTATAAAATTAAGTAAATATAAGACTCACATAAGAAAAATTAGTTTTTTAATAATAGATTCCTCTTCTTCAAAAATGATAACATACTCATTTCACAATTGTGTCTAACATTATTCTTAAAAAAAAAAAATGGTTACTATTAGTTGGCCACTCTTCTTACTCTTCCCTATGTGTTTTGTCATAAAACTACGCTCTCTAATCCTCATTGCTCAAATAAGGTTCTTACTTATCTTAATAGGATTTTTTTCAGCAAGTCTTAATAGGATTATTTGCAATATTAATATTTACGTTGAGCTTTGCTATTCATCATTTTCGCACATCGTATATTATAGTTATTTGTTTTTATTTTATTCATCCTAAACTAATTGAGTTCTTCTATTTATCATCCATCCATCACATATTTGATAAAAAAAAAATTATGTGTGGTATATGGTGTGAATATGATGAGTATAATTTTTCTATTTATAATTCAAAAGTTGTCAAAATCGCAATAGAAACAAATGAGAGACCACGACATGTTAGTCTTTAATTGACTTATATGTACTTTCAAAATCTATGTCAAAGCCAATCAATGGCGAGCATTTGGAACACTCTTGTTGATTTTATAATTAAAGATTGATGGAGATCTTAGATTTCAAAGATACGAAAACAGATATCAAGTTTGCAAAAGTAAAAAAATAGATAAGTGTTATAATCATAAAAATAAATTTACAAACTGATATAGTTTTATATAATATGTTGGATTTACTTTACCAAAAAACTAGCATTAAAAAAATCCAGGTACAATTTTGCGATTGACCTTTCATTATAAAAACATAACCACAAATTATAATTTCATATTCAAAAACCCTAAAATATAAAAACTAAATTCTAAATTCACAAACGGAGCTAAACTGGCTTGAAGATGTTGACACTGACAAGATTTAAAACATACTCAAACAGATCTGGCTATATTTTGTGAGACTCGGTATGATCCGTGACCATGTGAACCACTTGCCTCTAGTCAACTACTTTTGGTAGCCCCTCTTTTCTATTTTTTTTTTTCCCAAATTTAGGCCCCTTTTGGATACAGAATTAATTTTATCTCATCTTATCATTATAATTTTTTCAAATTCCTATATAAAATGTAATAAATAATTCAATCATCAAATTCATTGAACCTAAATGTGAGAAGAGGACACTCTTGGAAATTAGAATTTTGAATGAAGGGTCTCACAGGCCTTGACCGTGTGGTGGAGCTGTCAATAGAAGATAGTTTGGAAGTGTATGATTGCTTCACATGTGAAGTTTTGAACTTTTGAGGAGCTGCAAAGGATCATCCAATATGATCAAATAAAGTGAAGACTTGAGATGCATAAGGACTTGTATCATCGTTAGGGATTGTAATTTCTTTTGTTAGGAAACTTGATATGTTTTTTTGGGAAACATTATTATGACTTACAAATTTTTGGATGATATAGTTGCCTTGTGGTACAATGAATTTAGTGTTTTCTAAATTTTACTTAATTTATATTTTTTCTGTTGGAAGTTATTTCATCTGCTAGTAACATGTTAGATGCATTGCATACTTAACTGTCATAAAAGAGGTATGTAACTTTGAGTTATATATCTCGATATTGCATTCACTGTCCAATCCTAAAAGGAGGCTGGGGCCGTCACCAGATAGTGGTATCAACGCAATTGTTTCTAAATAAACCCATAGTTGTCCTGGGGAACGTGGTACCATAATTTAGGCTTCAATCTTATAGTTATAGGTTACAAATTTAGAGCTATAGGCTTGAATCCTTGTGAATGATACAAAGAAAAAGGAAGTGTGAGGAATTGGTCATGAGTTAAGTGGAAAGAGATGGTTCCTTTGGATGATTAAATCTAATACACATTAGTTAGTACATTTTAGGAGAAAAGGGAATCCATGGTGCATGTTAGATGTGAGGAGGTTTCTCCAAGATCAAGAGATTGAGAGGAAAGAAGCTTTCATTTGGAAGGAGGGCAAGCAATCATGGAGGTCATTTGTCAGATGATGGAAGTGGTACAATACCAGATACCTCAAGGATAGAAGGCTAGGCAAGAGTAGCCTAAGGGAGAAAATCAGGGGTGCCTGTTTCAGAAGTTCTTGATATATAAGTACTCGAACTTCATGGATATGGAAGGAGCGTTGAGGACCAATGCAAGCCTCATTGATTTAGAAGAACTTTCGACATCAGTGAATCTATGGAGGAGAAAATGCCTAATATGTTGGATATTTGCTTTAGGGAGAAGCCGGCATATTATAAACATGAAGCAGAAGTTACTTACTCAAGAGTTAGGAGATTTAGCTACTCTCACCTAAGAGCGATTTAAGAGGGAATTAGAGAACCACTTCTTTCCTAAGTCAGTGAAGCATCAAAAGGAGTTAGAGCTCGCAAACCTAACACAAGATAACCAAACAGTGGAGCAGTATACGAGACGTTTCATGGAGCTAGGGAGGTTTGCCTCGCACTTGATAGATATAGAGAAAATGCAAGCTCTCAAGTTCCAAGAAGGTTTGCAATCACAAATGTAGAATCAAGTCAAATACTTGAGAATAGAGAATTTTGCTGTAATAGGAGAGGCAGGATAGAGGAAAGTCCACACAGAGTGAAAGAGGAGAATGCCTTACTCCCTAAAGGATATAATGAGAAGAGGAAAGTATTAAACATTAAGAATAACTCGAGAGTTCAACAACCGTTACACCACTTACATGCTGGAGATATGGGCAAAGGCACAATGGAGAATGTCACACAGTCATAGGAGCATGTCTCAGATGTGGCCAGATCGACTATTAAATCCAAGACTATCTTCCCAACACACTGAGATGAGTAGCATTAGGTATTAATCGAAAACCCAATAAAGGACACAATGTACGCCATCACTCTCGGAGAAATAGATTTAGAAGTCGATGAAGTGGCAGATGCTGGAGTCATCACTAGCAATATTTTAGATCCTACGTCAATTAAGTAAATATTGTTTGTTTGAAAACCCTAAGTAACCTAAATTACCTTAATAGGTAAGATTAGGTTATTGCAATGCACAACCTATGCTTTGTTTAATTTTGGAGTGTTGCGATCTTTTATGTGTTCTAGTTATGTGCAACTGTGTGGATTGAATGCCGAATTTTTGTCTCAAAAAATTCTAATAGCTATTTTGAATAAGAAGATAGTCAGGTATACATGTGTAGTCAAGAGTTGCCTGTTGGAGGTCGCAAGCTTAACCTTCAATGCAGACCTAATAATTTTTCATCTAATGGAATTCAACTTAATCTTAGGGATGGATTGGCTATATCTACAGTTTGTTAAGATAAACTATCGAAAGAAGTAGGTGATAATTGACTTGCCTGCTAAGGATATAATATATTATTTGGGGAGAATCGATCAAGTAAGCTCCATTAGTAGTTTCGGCTTGCTAAATTAATAGGATTTTGAAAGAATGAGCTATCATTTATCTTTTGGTCATGACAAATAAAATGGAAAAGCTGACAGAGTACAAAAAATAGTAGTTATAGAAGACTTCCCCAAGGTATTTGTTGACAATACCTGGATTGCCCCCAGATAAAGAAATGAAGTTCATAATAGAGTTAGAGCGAGCAACGGCCATGATGGCACAAAAAGGATAGTTCTGATGGAACTAGAAGAACTAAAGGTTTAGATTGAAGAACTTTTGGAGAAGGGATTCATTTGACCCAACTCATCCCCTTGGGGTTCACCAGTCCTATTTGTGAAGATGAATGATAGATTACTAAAAATGTGTATTGACTACCAAGAGTTGAATAAAGTGACCACTAAGAACAAGTGCCCGTTATTGCGGAATGATGACTTATTGGACCAATTACAAGGAGTATCGTTGTTTTCCAAGATAGATATGTGGGATATCACTAACTTAAGATTAGGGAGCAAGATGTCTCTTAAACCAGTTTTGAAACTCATTATAGACATTTTGAGTTCCTAGTAATGCCTTTCAAATTGACCAATGTCCCAACAACATTTATGGATTTGATAAATAGAATCTTTAGATAGTATCTCTATAGTTTTCTGGTAGTGCCCATAGACAATATTCTGATATATTCCTGAAGAGATGAAGAATAAGAAACATTTGAGGTTAGTGTTGGAGACATTGCAAGAGCATCAACTCAACACCACATTAACAAATGTGAGTTTTGATTTCGGGAAGTGAAATTTTTGGGACTTTTTTTTTAGTAGAAGGACATCTGTGGCCCCTACTAAGATAGAGGTCGTAACAGAATGACAGAAATCGATGAATGCCCATGAAGTTAGTAATTTTCTTAATTTGGTTGGTCATTACTAGAGATTTGTCTAGGGCTTTTTGAGACTCTTTGGTCCCTTAATAACATTAATAAAGAAAAATGCAAGGTTGTGTAGAGTGAAGATTGTGAAAGGAGCTTTTAAGAATTGAATAAAATGTTAACAACAGTACCTGTGTTGAGCTTACTTGGACATCATAAGTCTTAAGTGATTTATAGTGATGCCTTTAACATGTGTTTATGATGCGTTTTGATGCAAGAGGGGTCATTCGTCGCTTACACCTTACAACAACTCAAGAATTCTGAACAAAACTATGTTACCCATGACCTAAAATTAGTAGTAATGATTTTCGCGCATAAGATTTGGAACTATCACTTGAATGGAGAAAAGTGTGAAGTTTTCATCAATCATGAAAGTCTCAGATACTTGTTTAGTTAGACGAACTTAAACATGAGACAAAGAAGATAGTTTGAGACACTTAATGATTATCAATCTGAAATAAAGTATCATTCCAAAAAGACTAATGTAGGAGCATATGCCCTTAGTCGAAAGGCTTAAATCAATCTCTATTTCTATTTGAAATTAGAGTTTTTTTTTTTTTTTATCGAGAATCTACCAAGAGATGGCATGGTAGTGGCAATGTAAGAGATCATATCACTTAATGATAAGGAGATCATAGAAGGGCAACAAAGTGATTCCAAGTTTAAGGAACTTCGATGGAGGATTACTTAATTTGACGAACTGTAGCATTTCAATATCAGTAAGGATGAGATGGTATGTTACAAGGAGATAAGGGTAATTTTGGCCATTTTAGAATTAAAAGGGAGGATTTTAAAGGAAGTACTCTACACCCTTACACAGCGTATTTTAGAAGTACCAAGATGTATTAGAATTTGAAAAAATAGTTTTGGTTGAAATGAATCAAGAAGGACGCGGCAAAATTTGTAGTAAAATGGCCTATTTGTCAATTGGTAAAAGCTAAGCACCAATGGTCCGCAAGAGAGTTACACGTGTTACCAATCCCGTAGTAAAAATATGAGGATATATCTATGAATTTCATGATCGAGTTGCCAAGAACACCGTCAAGAAAAAACTCTATTTGGATAATAGTTGATCAATTGAAGAAAAGTGCACACATTTTGCCTAAGTCAATACAATTTTGATAGATTAACTGTCCGGATATACATAAAGAAGATAGTCCGATTATATAGAGTACCAAAGTCCATTATATCGGATAAAGATGCATTTCACATCACACTTTTGGCAAAACTTGCAAAAATTGTTAGGCACCGATTTGAGTTTTAGTTGCCTATCATCTAGAGACAGATAGACAGACAGAATAAACCATTCAAATATTAGAAGTGCTACAAGCATGTGTATTCAAATTAAATGGAAATCAGGAAAGGCACTTGCCTTTAATAGAATTCGCCTACAATAATAACTACCAAGCCGTGATCCAAATGGCACCGTACAAGGCACTATATGGATGAAAGTGCATATTTCCCTTATGTTGGGACAAAGTCGGAGAGAAAAAGGTATTTGGATCCGAATATCTACAGGAAGTTTGAAAGCAAGTAGCCTTAATCAGAGAAAGGATGTAGGTAGCCTAGACAAAAAAACTATGCTGATAATATGAGAAGGAATTTAGAGTTCACAGTAGGTGATTGGTGGGTACATCAAAGTCTTACCTATGAAAGGAGCAGTTTGATTTGGCAAAAGAGGAAATTTAAGTCCTCGATATGTGGGGACCTATGAAATTGTAGAAAGAGGGGGACTCGCCGTTGCCTATCAATTGAATTTGCTAGCAAAGTTGTAGGGAAGACATGACGTATTCCACATATCATCTCTAAAGAAAAGTTTTGAAGAATGGCAATCCCCATATGATTTGTTAGTATGGAAGTACGTCAAGAGAATGCATTTGCTCGAACTCCATCAAGGGGCATAAACTAGCCGCGCTGCGGAAGCTCGTGGTAATGGGTAAATGCCTTTTAAGACCTAGGATACCTCTACGGATCATATTAATTTTTGTGAGGAAGGACATCATGTAGAAGACATCGATTTTGTCGTAGAACATAAGATCAATAAGATGTGAATGAATAGGTATTCCGATTACGACTTGGACATGATATTCTACATGTCACAAGATTTAGTAACCGAAAAAGATGATGATGATTCTACTGTGACTAGTGGAAGAGGTAAAATCCTGGAAGTTTATTATCACTTCTATTATTGGATGAGAATCTCTTAGCTATAATCAGTGTGTCAATATAGAAGACGAAATAATCAGTGTGTCAAGTCCTCGTCTGTTTTTGTCACCATGATATACCTAAATTGAACTGTGCATAAGATTTAAAGCCCTTAAGAAATCTTGTGGTTTTATTTTTTTAAAATTTATTTACCTTGGTGTAATTAGAATTTTAACCCATAATAATGCCCATTAAGGATATAGAATTGTGGTTAGCCCATAAGATTGCAGTATAAAAAACCATAGAGGGTTTAGGATACAAGCCCAACCCATCAAAACCTATGACCATTTGTCATGCAATCAACCTTAGCTAATCTAGACCAAACAGTGGGAAGAAGGGAGAGAGAATTAGGGTTGGTGTCGTCTAAAAACCCTAACACATCATCCATGGAAGGATCATCATATTTTGACACTTGTGTCATTCAAGTAGAGGAGAAGGAGAATTCTTCTAGAAGAAGTAATCATGAAGCGATTAGGAAGGCAAAGGATAATCAGCCATTGCACCCACACACACACACACACACCAACCACCAACTTTTCCCTTGCCATTTAGTAAAACCATGTGAATTCAAAGGAAGATTGCTTGGGAAAGGAGCGCATAAGAGAACTCAAAAGATAAAAATACAACTCACAAAGAGTTAGGGTTTCGGCCAAGGTGAGATGCACGCCCTTCCTAGAAGCCCCAACAATGCCAAGTGTCACACATGCATTTGAGATGAGTATTTCTACATAGAAGCAATGACTAGGAGTCATAGAGGCATATTGGGACAAGACAAAAACCTAGTCCCTAGGTATGGCCACACATCCACTCACACGCCACTCTCCTAACACTCATATACCACATCACTTACCTAAAAAATTGTTAATACACACCACCCCAAGAAACTAGGGAAGATGAGGAGACCTTGTGGGGAAATGAGAGGCGGCCAAAACACAAACACACAAGCACGCCACTTGCCAAGTAGCAAGCATGCACACGTTCATCCTCCCTAAGATGATTATAATTTTGTGTAGTAACTTTTAAGATATTTGTTTCACTGAACCTAGACGCATGAAGATGGGCACTCTTGGAAACTAGGATTACAGATGAAGGGTCTCAAATGCAATTTGTCAATGGGACTCTTGACTTTCTTGAAGTAGCACAATGATGAGGAAGATGATGGGGGTTTTGGCCATTGTGCCACTTGGCATCCATGCATAAGTCTCTTACATTTTTAAGGTTAGAGTGTGAGAGAATGAATTATATCTATAAAAGGGGAGAGGCAGACAGGTGAAGAGCCTTTTTGGGCAAATTTTGAATTTTTACTTACTTCACTCTTGTTTCTCTTCTCCTCCCACATGCCTAAACCTTTTCTTACCACTTTCTTATCACCCAAACCAACGTCTCCCTTACCTCTCATCTACTCCAACCTTCAGAGGAAGGAACTGAGGGTCTCGCTTTCTAAGGAAGAGGGCGCATGGTACAACCACACAACTTTCTATTTGTCTTTCTTTCTTGAAGGATCTTTGAGGGAAAACTAGGATTTTCTCAAAGTTGGGATGCCTAAACCTTGAGAGATGATCTTTACCCCATGTCAAAGTTGGTTCGACCATAACACATCATAAGCACCTTACACTAAGCCATGCACACACATACCACACGTCCAACTAGCTTAGGTCAAGGAAGCGGGACACGAGCATCACAACACCAAAGGCTTCTAGTCCGGGTGCTTAGAGTATCTCTATAACAAGAAAACCCTAGTACCTTCACATGGGAGCATTAGGGTTGTGTTCTTTCAAATTACAACTATTGAATGAACCTTTTTACAACTTGATCATATTGCTTTTACCTGGACTTTGTAAATGGGCCCTCAACCTACTTTTGAATAATATGTGTATATGTTGTTTGAACTTACACTTGCATGTTTTTTATGATCTACTTGAATAGATGAAATCTCTTATTTTGCCATACTATGTGTTAAGTTCTATGTAAATATGTTTGTCATATTGGTTGAATGAAATCTCTTATGACGCCATGCTTTGTATTTGGATCTATATGATTATGTTGCCATGTTATTTGATGATGTTATATTGAACATGTTAAAAGTTAAAGCTCTTGTTACTTTTTATAAAATCATGCTTAAGTGTGCTTATATGTTTTGGCCAAGCATAGCAAATGATATTGATGAAACTGTTTACCATTTGATAAGTGTTTAATGCCTTTATTCATATATGTAATCCAAGTAATTGCATGTTCTAATATTTGAAGCTATAACATGAGATAAATATTGCTTGGTGTGTGATTGCACGAATCTTAGCATACATGATTACATGTTTCATAAAAAGAAAGAAGCATTGTAAGTCCATGTTATGTGCGTTGGGTATGTGCGCCGTTTTTAAGTAAATGAGTCAATAACTGTTTTATCATCATCCCAAATGTTAAGACAAGGGAATGTTATAATGGAACTCCTCTGTCCATTCTAAAGTGTGTAAATTGGAGTGATAACCTTTAGGTCGACGAATGATAGTCAACGGATCTTAAATGTAGCATTTCTAAAGAATGTTGGAGTGAGGCAGCACATAAAACTAGTGGGTGCCTATATGTGTTGTGTGCGGTGAAAGAAAATATGATGAACAACAGCACAATAATAAAATGTAATCACCCCGACCAAGTGAATCGTAGAATGATACGATAACTAGTAGGGAACATATAGTATATAGGGGAGTTATAAGGTATCTAACTATTTTGTTACAAGTAAAGATAAAACCATATAAAAGATGTATATCAAATTGTTCAAAGTGCAAAGGAAAAAAATATGATTAAAAAAGTCCAAAAAACTCTCTCAAGTGACATTGAAAAGTCAAATTGTATAAGTGAATTTTTCTATGTCGAGTACATGTGCATGCATACACTTTATGGTTCGCTTTTTTATACTTATATTATTTGTTACGAGCTTGCGCAATGCATGAAATACTATTTATGCTAAATTTTATAATTTTAAATACTTAATTATACATATTCATATTACAATTAGTATGAGACACAATTATTCAGTTAATATTTATTTCTCAATTTTCCTATTTCTTTATATTTGAGTTGATGTCGAATCAATATTTACAGTAATTTCTTGAAGCAAAATTATATCGTTAATAAATGTTTATGTATAAAACATTTTAATCATTATATTTTTAGTAAAATATAATATAACAAACTACTGCCTAACTTGATGCATATATTTATCTCAACTTACTTTGGTCTATAATTGGGTGCACTTTAAGAAAAAGGCAATTAATTTAACGTCACTTCTGACAGTTTTTAAATAAGAACCAACTTTTCGTCGAGACGATCACCATTTGATCTTCAACACCTTTATTTTAAAATTATGATTCTATAAATTTATGGGGGTTGAAACTTTGCAAAACATGGGACACTGGCTCTATATTTCGATCGTGAATTTTCAAGTTATAAACTGATTGTTCAAGTTAATTGAAATAAACCCACAATTCTTTTGGTCATGCCACCGTAATATTGTATGTAGAAAATGCAATCAAAACTAGCTAGCTATCCATCGAACAACCAAATATAATTGAAAAAATAACAAAAATAAAGGTATCTCGATGGCGATTGAAATAAAGCTGACTGTTCAACCAAATATAGTTTTTGTTTTTGGCACAAAGACAAAAAAACATCTTACATGTCCTGTTTGTTCCCCTAATAAATAAATAAATTAATTAAAATATTCAACACTGATATTCTTAATCCAAAAAACAGATAAGCCTTTATTCCCAATGCTAGGAGTAGCCATAATTATGCTTATAAAAAGCTATAGCATATAAAAAACATTAATAACGGGGCTGGGATCAACACTGGCATCGAAAGCCTTAGGCTAATATTCAATGGGGAAGATGACCGGTTTCCAGAAATCTCAAATACGTATCAATTATTTATTAACAGAATATTATAAATTATATAAATCCGTTCCAATTGTACTATACTTATCGTTTATTCACCTCAAATATGCTGTAACTTTTCACCAATATATTTTCAAGCTTCAAGTTACAATGTATTAGGCCAAGGCCATGCAAGAGTTGAACTGCCTCAACAAACCGAATGGTTATTGACTGCAAAATCCAATCGAAATAAATATATATGTTAGCATGGCTAAAACACAAATTAAATAAAAAATTAGAGCTCCCAAGAAGAAAAAGACACGCCACAAAACCAATATATATGTACAATGTCAAAAACAAAAATGACCAAATATGACAATGCAATTCGCTATACATATGGAACCAACACAGAAAATTAGCAATTACGTGTGTCAAGCAAATAAACTGTTGTTTACATATTCTTTAATCCCATATGACAAAGTTATTAAGCACCTTATATTTTATATCATATATGCTTTTGACAGGAGCAAAGACAGATGTACAGATGACATAAAATATTTAGATGTGACATAAGAGTTACAGATGAAAACAAAATCTCACTAAAATATTTGGACGACTATCTGCAAAATCTTATCTTCTTGCTTTAGCTATAAAAAGAGAATTTAAAAAAGGATCCACTTATATTTTAGTAACAACCCCTAATAAAATATTTTTTACTAATACCCCATTGTATATGTGATTTGAATTACCTTCAAGTTGACTCTTTCTTGGAGCCTTCAAGAAGATTAGAATGTCTTGGGGATTCGTAGCCTAGTAGAACTTAAGTAAAATTAATACTCTCTCAAAGATGTTGCTTACAAAAATATTGATGTATCAAGAACGGAGACCCTGTTAATATTCTAAAGGTAATGACGACCTCAAATGTTCTTTCTAACCTACTAAAACTATAGTCAATTGTTTTTCTTATTCAAAAATGCACTTCATTGTTTATCCGATAACTACAATCACTCTTAGAATTGGAGTAAAAGTAATATTGGTTGTCAGATCAAAGTTTAAAGCAGGCAAGCTACATGAATTATATAAAGGTTTGGAAAAATATAACATAATTATAGAATAGGAGACACCCTTATTTAATTCACCCTTATTTAAAACATAATTTTCAAATATAGAATAAAAAAGGTTTGGTTCACAGAATAAATTTAAAAACTGATGGGCATAACCTTTTATGAAAGTGCACTTTTTTAAGAATGAGTTGAAGCTAAGTTTAGGTTGAACCACCTTTGGTCCTCCTCTGTTTTTCCTTTCTCCATCTATGCCATGCTTGAAGTTTACTTTTTTTTATTAACCTTTTAACAAAATCAAAGACCCAATTACCCTGAAAATCAACCCCACAAAATCACCAATTGTTAAATTATTTTTTACATTTAAATGACTTAGAAGATGAGGTGACCTGTGCAGGCCAGGTGGTTTGGCCATAAGTATATTACAAATCCAACAACATATCTATAAAGTTGTGCTCCCCCAAAAGGATTGGTGAATTTTCGGACATATTTTTAATCAGAAATCCTATAATACTAGGAAAAACATTTATGCAATCACAACTAAGAAAGTTTCAGATTGACCCTAAAGAGTTCTAATGTTAATGTTCAATGCATAAAATTCCAATTATTTAAGTAGCATTAAAGGCTGTTTCGATATGCTCTCTTAAAACTCATCATATCATAGTCATCATTTTCAATTAAAAGAGAGTGACATTGTTGCAACAATGAAACACAATAAACTTGTTGTCATCCTACTCCTAAATAGTGTACTTTCTTGCAAACTACAACCTTAAATCATGTTTTAACGTTGGGTTATGCTAGATACAGTCCATAATAATGGACTCCTTTACAGTCCAAATATAAGAGTAGACAAAATTATCCCTATATTATTATAAACTTGACCATGACACCCTTATTCTCTAATCTGATTTTTCTCCCAGAATTTGAAAACGAATTTCTTCCTTCTCCCTTGTCATCTCTTAAATCTGGGTTCTCCACCATTGTCGGCAATCCTCTCTTCCACTATTACTCCTCCATTGACACTTACAAGTATTCTTTCTAATAAAAAAAAATGATTTTTTTTTTCCAAAACAATCAATATACAATGATTTCAACTCTTAGAAAAGGGCTGATTTTCTAAAATAGTTTGTAGGGGAAAAAAGAAATCGAGTTGAAAGGAGAAGATAAGCACTTACGGTACTAGTTGTTGATTTTGCCTGGTCTGGCTGAAAGTTATAATGCCTGAAACATATCAATCCTTAAAAAATCAGAATATTAGTAGAATTGAGAGGTTTACAGGTCATGGCAGATTTGCAAGTTGTACTTCGCACACACAAATCATAATTCCTATTTGACTCTCCCTTGTGAGCTCAAGATTAATTAGATTATGGTAACTAAAAATGCATATAACTGGAAATGAGATCGATGACATCGACATCAGACTCGTCCTTAGGGAAGCGATAGAGACATAACTGTGCATTTCTCCTTTGTCGTTTAATTTTTGAAGATGAAAGTTGAAATCCCCCGTTCCATTTACAAATGTGGACTGCAAAAAAAATTATTCTTTAACATTTATTATGAGAAAAAAATAATAAATTGTTTATAAACAAAGAAAGAGACTAAAGTTAGTACTCATCTCTGTCTTTTGGTGAATGGACGCTCTTGCAATTAAGCCATTAAAACTAAAACTGAACCTTCTCCGAGGACCCATATAGATTTTTATGTGTGAAAGTGTGTGTTTATGCACCTGGTATAATCCATGGGTCATTACAATCTGAAACAATTTATTTCTAACTGCATCAGTTATAGTGATGCATGAATTATAAGATAGGCAACTTCAAACAATTATTCTCCATAATCTTTCAATCAAAACAGGTCTAACATACCATATATGTATTTTTAAGCCTTCGTATTTCTCCCAATATACCCTTGTATCATATTTTATATGCTAGTCTATGGAAATTAATCACTAATTGCAGATTGAGAACTATTTGAATTCAAGATATGCACGAAAATCATGAAGAGAACATGGCATCTATTACCACATCATAACACATTTAATGATCCTTTTGCTAAGGCAAAAAAAGAAAAAAAGAAAAAAACCAACTTTAGTTCAAAATGAGTGTCGGTGTGTAGACACGCAAAATCGAAAGTAGAATGGAAACAGAAACGCACACGTCTCCATCATTTAACGAATCCAAGACAATCTATGCAATATATTATGAATATGTATAACCGCAATTTAATATTGAGAAATAAATTAAGGTCTCTAGCATCTATCAAAACCCAAATCTCAAAAATAGATTCAAATCAAAATTTAAGAAAAACCTAATGAACCCAACACAAATATCGCTCATTGAAGTAGATTCGTCATTACTTTAATGGAAGAAGTTCAAAAATTCAATCAAACCCAAATCCAAAACATACATGTGCATGAACATATAGACATACTTTATTTATAGTCTCTGTGTTTGAGAGAGAGAGAGAGAGAGAGAGAGAGAGAGTACATGTGGCAAATTTGATGCCAATTGTGGACTTGGATTCCAAGTAGATTTCTCACTTAAAAATTCAAACTTTAAATTAAGTTGCCATCAAATAGGACGCTGCCACACCAAAAAGTGAAAACACTTCCATAACAACTAAAATGGGAGGAGTCTGAAAGGCACAAATTAATTGCTAATGTGATATAACAATACATACCACTTTATCCAGGCATTCAAGAATTGAGTTTTGATCTGATCCCATGAACGGAGCCGTGTTAGGAACTGAAATCTCATAAAGAAATTGAAAGACTTTCTTTTAAATATTTCTCAATTCTGAGCTCTTCTTCTGTGACTTAGCAATGCTTGCACCGTTTTTCTCTACAAACATGAAATTAAAACAGAGGTTTTTATTAGGGGAAATTAGTGAAAAAATAAAGATTTGCATAATGAGATATTGAGGGGGGGGGGGGGGTTTGAGTGTGTACATGAGTAGAAAAACAGAGAGTGGGTGAGAGAAGACTCACTGCTGTTCAATACCCCCAGTGAGAAGGACTCGATAGCAACACCAAAATTTCTAAACCCAAAAAATTGTTGCAGATCAAAATCCCACAATCACACACTTCCTCGGAAAGGAAAGAGAGAAAGTAGAGGGAGTGAGTGATGAGGGCTTATCGGGGTCGATTAGGGCCACTTGCGATGTTGGTATGTGATGGGAAGATGTGAAGATGCTACATAGATGAGGCTCGAGGAGGGAAGTGCGAAATTGTCGAGAGGGAAAAACGAGTAAAAACAAAAAGAAGGATCAGTGTTATATGTACAAACAAAACCGAAAGCAAAATTGATAAATCATGGAGGCGCCGTTTCGCTTATGTATCAGTTCATGCAAAACATGTTCTCCATGAACGCGACCGATTCAATTCTTCTAGTACTGTTCTCTATCGGGTCGGCCCTGGGAAATCGTTGCGCAATCGATGCTTACGGCAATTTGATCGAAGTAGATGCAAGTCACCATTTCATTGACTCTGTTGCCCAGATGACTAACACAAGAGGGGAGGTGAATTGAGTTATATTATAAAAATTAACACTTATTAATCAAATATACAATATAAAATATAAACAGAATATAAAGCAGTAAGAAATGTAAAGAGTAGGATAAGAGAAAACAAACTTAGTATTTTTACAAGGTTCAGCCCTACTGCCTACGTCCTCGCCTCAAACTACCCCTTGAGGATCCCGAATTCACTAGTTAATCTCTTTTAGGTGGAGATAGAAACCTATTACACTTTTGAGCAGCATCGCTCCAAAGAATCTGTGTAGAACACCCTCTACACTTCCAATCACTTCACACTTGGTGATTGAACTATTTCCCTTGTAGAATACTTTCTACACACACAAGAGTTATACGCACCCTCTTACAAATACAAGAGTTGATAGTGAGTAGATTATCAAAATACACTCCTCAACGAGTGAGATAGAAACAATACAGCGCAACCTATATCTTTCTCAACAAGAATAAGAATTAAGACTCAAAACTTTATAAAAGAGAGAATGAGAGTTTTGAAAGAATGATGCAAAACTTAGTAATAGATGTGTAAGCTCTTGTTGTGATTTTTGTAAAACTCAAGTGAGCTATCTATAGGTAAATGAGTTTTCAATTTGAAATTTGAAAAGATTTACATATCAAATAAGAGTACTATTTACTTTTCAAAAAATTCAAATAAAAGTATTTCCTTTTTGTATTTGTCAAAGACAACTCTATTCATTTTTCAAAGAAATCAAATCAAATCTTTTGCTTTTCATACATGACAAAATGAGCATGATTTATTTTTCAAATCAAATTATCTTCTTTTTGCATATGTCAAAAAAATACACAACCACCCTTTTAAATTTTCAAACAAAATTATCTACTTTTTACATTTGTCAAAAAAACACACCACCTCCCTTCAAGACTTTCAAACAAAATATACACATGTCAAATATGATAATCAATCATCTTATAAATTCAAGTTTTTATAAAAATATAATTTTTGAAATTATTTTGTTTGATGATGTTATGCATATGTGAAAAACATAATTTTCAAAATTAAGACATTTAAAAATGTTTTACATATGTGAAAAAAGTAATTTGATGTTTTATGAGAAAAAAAGAGAGTAATTTGGAGCCTTAATCCAATTTCTAATTTTATCAAGAGATGTACAAAAATAATCTATGAGATTCATTTGTAGACTTGATCTCTTTATTACTCATGCTTGATTTCTTGATGTGTTTAGCTCCCTTCATGCGTAGACAACTTGATTTTTGAGTTTTAAATAATATTTGTTATCACCAAAATTTATACGTAGATGCGAAACTTGAAATCTTGGGTTCAACAGACTCCCGTTCATCGTGATCGTTGGATAGAAGGTATGACTACGTTGGTATTTAATTGATAATGTGAACTGTAAAGAGGCGCATAAATAATCGAGTTAGGTTTGTTACCGATTTACACGGTATGAATGCTAACTCAAACGTGAAGGGTCGTTACGAAATGTTGCGGCTATTTTTTCTTTAATATTCACGTGAATAGTGGTTTTCTTGGACACACCATATCACTACCAGATGTCTGGTTCGGCTTGTATATAATTAAATAGGTACGTTGTTTGTTAACTTTGTTTACTTATTGAGATTTTTACAAATTTTATAATAATAATTTTCACTATCATTCTTAATTTGAAATAATAGAACTTGTTACAGATTTAGGCTAGGACCATGGAGAAATGCAAGAGTGGATCCTCTTCCCAAAAAAGAGGCCTCGAGAAGTCTTGAGTACTCGACGAAGTTGTCAATAGTGGATAAGCTGGAAGCGGCTAATTGCTTCGTATGCGAAGTCTTGAAACTATTTGAAGAGGTGTAGAGGATTATCTAAAGTGACCAAACAAAGTGAAGACTTGGGATCTGCAAGGATTTGTATTATTGTTAGGGATTGAGATTTTTTTATGGGAATACTTGCCGTGTTTTTTCTAGAAAGTATTAAAATGACCTATAGTTTTGAAATGATATAGTTGACTTTTGGTACCATGAATTTAATATTTGCTCTAAATTTTATTTACCCTTTACATTTTTAGTTGTGAATTATTGTATATTATTAGTAATATGCTAAATGCATTATATAATTAATTGCCATGAATGAGGTTATGTATTCTTGAATTACATATCCTGACGTCCCAATCACTGTACAATCCCAATTTGGGGTTGGGAAACATCACGTAATATAAAATTAATCTTATTATTTTTAATATCATATTTTGCATAACATCTAAATTTTAATTTTATATTATAAAATATAAAATTAGTGGAAGATACATTTTAATATTAAACATTAATATAAATTTACTTTTGATATACATATATAATTTGTATGAATTTTTTCATATAATTAATTTTTCCAAATATATTTATATAAAATGTTTAGAATTTATATAGACTATAATTTATTCAATACTATACTGTTATATATTAATTAATATAAAAATACTAAAAATTTAAGATATGTATTATTATAATACGAATAATTTTATATACAATCGTGAGTGTGTAATTATTATATAATCTTTTAAAAAAATAGTAAGAAGCATAATTAAAAAATTAATTTTATTTTTTATTTTTTATTTGAGACCAATATTTTATTTACTTTTTTTTTAAATAATAAAATGATGATGTCCTAATTGCATATATATTTTCTCTTATAATATTATTAACATATAATAGTTTTATTCTAAAAAAAATGTACAAAAGCGAATCCAATCTAACCGTATACGCGTAAAAGCAACTTAAGCAAGGCCATAGAAATTTTAAGGAATTTGTTTTGTTTTGTTTTGTTTTTTGTTTTTTTGTTTTTATGAGGAAAAGCAGAAAAACAAAACAAAAAGTAAGTAAAGCCGTAGAGGCGACGATGTAGAATTAGGGTTTCTCGCGGTGGCTCAAGATATATATAGTCGCTAGTTTTACCTTCCTAGCGCTCTTGGACAGCACCTGCGGCCTATTGGAGCGCTCTGGTCGTCAGCCCCGCAAGCTTCTCTGACAGGCGAAGTCAAAATGGTTTATTTCTCTTCTTATTGATACTTTTTTCTCTTTCCCTGGTTTCTCAGAAACCGAAGGCAGCGTTACATTTTTGTTTTGTTTTGTTTTCACCGCGTTGCGTATAATTTGGCTCTTGTTTCTCTCCATCTGGACGAGCTGTTTCCCTGGATTGTCATGGTAATAAAGAAAATACGTGAAAATAAAATTTAGGATGTCTTCAAAGCGGCCAAATAGTGGGTTAATGAACATTTTCAGAACTTCTAGTTTCTCTCTTTTTTGTAAATTCTTTTTTTTTTCAAAGTTTTTTCATCGACCAAATTTTGGGTTTTTGATATTGCTGCAAGTTTGGGTTCTTTTGCCCGCAGTTTCTTTCGTTTTATCAGCATGCAAATGGCTCGCTAATGTCAATCTTTTTCATAACGACTGTAGTTAATGTCTTTTTGTGATAAGTTTGAAATCAATGCAATTTTGGGTTCTTTTGCCGGCAGTTTCTTTAGTTTTATCAGGCATGCAAATGGTTGGCTAATGTCAATCTTTTTCAAAACGACTGTGGTTAATGTGCGATAAGCTTAAAATCAAAATATAAAAGGAAGAAGCTCTTAGTTTTTGATTTTGAGCTTGTTTGGAGTTGCGATTTGAAGTTTAAAAGGTATTTTTAAACGCATAAAAGCTCTTTAAAAAAAAAAAGATATGTTTGATAATTTTATAAAATGTTCTTTAATGAGTAAAAAAAAATTGAAAGTCTGCTTTTTTTTTTTAAAAAAAGTATCAAATTGAAATTTTTATCAAAAAGGTCATGCGGATCATGGTATATTTTGAAAAAATTACTGTAATTAATTTTAAAGGCACTTTAGATACATGTTTACCAAACAATAAACAAGTTTTGAAATATAGAGCTTATTATTTAAATTATAAGCTATAAGCCCTAAAACTATAAGTTATATTTTTCCAGCAATCCCAAATATGCACTTTTGACTGTTAAAAAACACGTGTCACATTCTTCTAGGATTCTCTCGTTCATTTTAGTTGTATTGCCACAGAGATGGTTAGGGCTTTTGTAACTTTAACCTGAAGATTACATGAGGCTTGGAACGTGTACCAGTATAGGATCTTTTCATGGTCGAATTATATCTATATGTGCTTATAACTGTATGTATGTATTTACATGCGTACAAATATGCATTTTTTGTTATAGTTATTTCCAATTTGTTGATGCTTTGGAAACTTTATGAGGTAACAGCTTTATTGAGAAAGCCTAAATGCCTTTTTTTGGGGGATTTAGCGTTCTGGTTGTGAACGTAGTGAGTGCCATATGGATTATTGTGGTAGGAAACTGGTAATATTATTATTCTATCACTGCCATTGGTGTTTTTGCACTGCCCATGTGGGTAATATTGCGATCTCACCCGTTGGTTTGTAAAGTTGGTAAATACATATTTTTTTTTATGTCGGGGAACCTCTCCAAGTCAGGGCCCTTTGGACCCACTCTTGCAAAGTAAATCCTGGTCCCTTGCACTACTTCCTCGAAAGTTTCTCTACACAGAAATGGTTAAATCGCTGGCTTTTCATCAGGGGGTGTGGCCCCAAAGGATTTTTGCACCCGTGAGGTGTTGAACCTTGGACCTTGAAGGGAGTGATACTCCAAGACCAAGGCCTTCCCCGCTTGGGCCACCCTTGGGGTTAAAGTTGGTAATTAGATATCAAATGGAAATTTACATCTGACTTTGGTTTATTATGATTACCTTAGAGTTCCTGAAACAATATTGAGCCCACTTTCACCTTTTTGGTAACTAAATTTTACTTTGTCCTTAGCTTTTCACACAAATTTCTCAGCCACCTAATGGAGTTTTTTCTTTGTTCTCCCAAGCAAATGGAGGGTACCAGTACAAAACAATGTTAATTATAAATTGATGGTTTTTATATGTTTTTATTTGGAATCTGTACATTGGTGGCATTAAGCTGAAAAAATGTGCAATTTTGCTGGTAAATTGGAACATATTTTGAGTGTTACCACACTCAAGTAAGTTATGGGCCTTCTGTTTTGTGTCAATGCATTTAGTTTGTGAGTTAAAATTTATTCTGATTGTTTGTTCTACTTTTAACAGCCAAAACAAATACATGAGATTAAGGATTTCCTTCTCACTGCAAGAAGGAAGGATGCTCGCTCTGTCAAAATCAAGAGGAGCAGGGATGTGGTGAAGTTTAAAGTTCGCTGCTCCAAGTACCTTTACACACTGTGCGTGTTTGATTCGGAGAAGGCTGAGAAGTTGAAGCAGTCCCTTCCTCCAGGTTTCACTGTTTCTTTTTCAACTATGCCCTTTTTCAACTGTCAAGCTTTTGATTATCTGCCTCTTTGAGGCATAAGAGGCCAACATACACATGCCCTTCACTTCAGTCTTGCATGTTAACTTTCTTATTATGGAGGGTTCAGCTTCTGGCTGAATGTGCCGTGAGGGGCCAATTAGCACCATCCCAATGGGAGGCTGACAGAGCCTCCCATTCGTTTCAACTTGAACCGCATCCCACAGAATCATAGCCAATGTGAATTTTAACTGATATCAAACCCCATCTGCAAGACACCTCTGCCTTGCTCTAGGCTAGGTCTTTCCTGGCTTCGAGGAAGAAAGGTGCTCTCTCTCTCTCTCCTTCCAGTAAAAGTTTCTTTCTTAACCTTACAGAAACACTACCTAACAACTTATGATGAATCATAACAGAGTCCTCTCTAATTTCTGCAAAACATAAATCAAGATGTAAAGAAAGTCCTCTTTGGGTGCGATCATACCAGCACTAATGCACTGGATCCCGTTAGAACTCGGCAGTTAAGCGTGCTTGGATGAGAGTAGTATTAGGATGGGTGACCTCCTGAGAAGTCGAGGGCCTTGCACCCCTCTGTTTTCTTATTTAAAAAAATGATGTAAAGAAAATGGAAAAGAAATTGAAGTTGAGTGTTAAAAAGAGTATTCTCATGTGGTTTGTTTAAAAGGAGAATTTAAGTGGATGCCAAAAGTTACCCTTGTTAATAAGGATAGAGAGAGAAAAAATAACCTGGTGTTGAATTTCTTGATAAGGAAACTCAGCAAAAGCTTGCAAAAAGAGGAGCAAGAAATAGAAGGATCTATAACTCTTTGAGAGTCTTCCTTATTGCTTATTTTCCAATTCAAAATAAAAAACCAGCCCTGGAGCCTGAGAATACTGGTTACCCATGAAAAAAGGCCATTTCTCTTTGTTACAAGTTAGTCTCTTTCCAAACATAAAACTAATAGTCAAACTTGCTACAAAAGCGAAGTGGCCGCTTTGTTTCCAGAGTGGTTTCAGAGGCTAGCTGCAGCAGGAGCAGAGTGGAACCCGTAATTTTCTTCACTTCTGCTGGACATGAGTCTTTAGGCACTGGGCAAGTGGGCAGTGAAGCTGAAAGCTTGCTAAACTAACTCAACTCTTTAGACCCTCTCTCTCTCTCTCTTTCTCGCTAAAAGTAACCAAGATCAGTGGTCTAAAAGTAACAAGGAAAGTATGTGTTACGAGTTGTAGGTTGATATTGTGCCCGATCTCTTTGTTCTGTGTGTCACATCTGATGATTCATTCTTTTATTTGTAGGTTTGAGTGTTCAGGATCTTTAAAGGAGTGCCAGTTGTGCTAGTGGCCATGAGAAGTTGAAACATTTTGTTCTTTCTGCTTTGGATTGTCGCCTTAATGTCATTTCTTCAGCCTTAGGTTGCGTAAAACCTTGTAGTTTCGTTGGGCTCAAATTATAGATGGATATGGTGGTTTGTATTAATTTAATTAATGACTTCAATTGTACCCTGGGAACTTTTCTATGATCGGTCTTGTGACATGAAAATTGGCTAGTGTTTTTTTTTTTGTGGTGGGGGTTGGGGTTTTCGCAACTTTGCGTCCATTTTTGGCATGTTGTGATTGAATTTAGCTATTATAGCGTAGGTTAAATGCAATGAAAAAGTCATTTGAACTCCCATCTCTGAGCTGGTTTGGTAAATATTCCATTCTCTCGTTTTGATTGGCATTTATTGGGTCCATAAATCTTCGGACGCACAACGTTCGCAGCATGGAGTATTTTGCGATCTCACCTTATTAGATAATTCAAGGGGCAATTCTTCCTCTTAACACAGACTGACAGAAGTTACTTGCACTCAAAGTTTTGAACATTCGATCTAGAGGAAGCTTACGAATTGTTTCAAAGATTTTGCTTTCTATTGAAAGTCAATGCTTTTAATCCATTTGTGGCTTACGATTTTCTCTTTACATAATAATATTGTCAAAGAAAGAGTGATCTTGAGTGTTGTGATGATCCTACCAAATTAAGTATCACGTTCCAACAGCTGAAATGAGCACATCGTTGGATTGCAGTATGGAATCATGGATACCAACGAGTTGAATCAAGTGGAATTTGTGATTTGATTTTGTATCAGGCTTCATTTGGATATTTGAATCAATTTAGCTTATCTTATCTCAGTTGAGTTCAAATTTAATCCTGCTATAATATTTAAACACAACACTTAAATTATTAAATATTATTCAGCTCAAAATCTTTTTATAAGTAGGGTTTATAATTTTTTTAATTTAACCTTTTCATATATACATCTAAATTTATTTTCACATTTAAAACACATCTAAACTTATTTTAGATGAGTCTTACAAAATTTTTACTTATCAAAAGAAATGAAGGTGAGTCTTACAAAATTTAATTTATCATCTTAACTCATAATTATTTATAAAAAAATTATCTCAATTTGAATACTATCACTTTAATATCCTTGACTCGCTATTCATATTATTAATGTTGTTGGAACTATAAATCAATGAGTCGAGCTTGATGGCGTTTCTGATTTTATTTTGATTAATGTAAAAAGATTTTAAATAAACGAATGGAGTTTGAGATGCGTGCCCTTGATGGTGTTTCTGATTTTGTTTTGACTTGTGTAAAATAATTTAAATTTTGTAAAGAAATAGTTTTAATTAAAACTATTCATATGAAATAACGTTTTATAAGATGGATTATTTTGTAGTCTTAATTTTTAGAAAATAATACATAAGTTTAACGAAATAAATTAAGCCATTAATATATGTAAATAAGACGTTGTTACAAGCATAAGTTATAGACTAAGGCTTAGTTTGTTTTCGCAAACAATCTTATCTTATTTCATCTCAACTTATCTTATCATTATTATTTTTTTAAGTTCTTTTATAAAATAAATTAAATAATTTTACTTTTTTAAATTTTAAAATAATTTTTTTAAATCTCAAAAATAATTAATATTAAAAAAATATTATAATAATAATTTTTTAATTTTTAATTTTTATTTTATCTTATATATGAAAACAAATCAGACCTTATAGTTCTATTAAAAAGCGACCTTACTGGTTCGGTTTTTTAATAAATTGAAATGGATTGCAGATTATAAAATGATCCTTGGAATCGGTTGAAACTGACTGTATACAGAGGGTGGAGCTGGTTGGACCGGTTCATGGTCAGTTCCTCGATTTGGGCCAGTTATTTTGGGCCCTTTTTGAGCTTTTGTTTCTAACCCCTTCAACATATTTTTTAATTTTTTTTACTCAATCCATTATTTAATATTCACAACAAACTTTTCTTTCTGATTTTTTTATATTCAGTTTAAATAATTCATTTAATTTTAATTCTAATTTCATTTATATTGTTATTAACAAGTAACTATTAACAACTAAATATATACTAATTACTACATAACATTATATTATAAAAGTGTCCATTAGATGTTTATTCATATTACATACCATATTTAGTTGTCTTAAGCAATAAGTAACAATAACAAATAATTTTTTTTAAATAAAAGTATGCTAAAAGCCTAGATATTTAATTCTTCAACATTCGAAGAGATTCCCTTTTTAAAGCAGTTTTCAATTTTTAATAGTTGTAACATTTGAGTGTGCTCCTAACTCTATATGAATATGAAGAACATTAATTAAATTAAAATATAAAATATAAAATATAAAATATTAATAAACTTGGATTATTATAAAATATACAATATTAATAAACTTGGATAATCAAAAATAAAATAAATTAAATTATAAAAAAATGAATATTGAATGAGAAAAATACTACTAAATTCCACCACAAAACTCTTCACATTATCCATGGATTCTTCATTATTGTTGGTGTTGATGGATGTCAAAACTAATTATTAATACAAATAAGTATTTCAACAATTCTCAGACCTAATGAACTCCAAAAATGATCAAGTACATGACATCTCGTACTAAATGCTGTCTCTTATGCAACCGTGAAGATAGGCATGACTAACAAGTCTCGTGCAATTCTTGCAAGTATAGGATAGTAAGCCTCACAACTATCTGATAAATACTAGTCCACCTATGTCTTGACAACTGTAGATCCAATGGCAAAAGATGCTAGCAACCACTCATAAACAATTGTGACTCATGATTGTCTTTACCATCTCTTGTGGGTGTAGATGTTGGAGGGAGTACATATCTCGACTACTTGAGGTAGAATCTAAAGTAGCATTATACTCTACATATAAATTTGCTAATAATTGTCTCACAATAGACACCAACTCTTCATCCCGAGTTTCATAATGAATTTTTTAAGTTAAAAGTAAGAAGTCTTAACTTACTTCGTGAATCAAGCACAACTGAAATTAACGACAACAAATTCATTCTATCTAATGAACCTTAATACTTATCATATTTTATTTTCATGCTTTGTGATCATTTGTATTAAACAAGTATTGTCACTCTCGCTCAGCCGAACCAACTCTTTTTGGAGTATACAAATCTTCAAAAAATTGATATTTGCCATGACATGAAGGGATTCAGAAAATCGATAAGTGGCACCAAAAAATATTTTTAAAAATTTCACAAAAATCCACAATCTCACACTCTTAAGCTTTAGTAAGCCCTATGTGTTTATCATTAAAGAGAGAAAATTATAGTCCCCACTCTCCATTCATCTAAGTTGAATTCCAACGGATCTGAACATAAAAAGACAACATTTTTACAACAAATTTTCTCTTTATTTTTATATTTTTCAAACTTGTCTAATCTTGCAAGAGAGGAGTGCACATATCTAACGACATTTCCAATCATTATGATGGCATTATTACACTCATTTATATTCTAATTCACGACAAAATTTAACATATGAATACAATATCTCTTGTGCATATACTTCTCTCCCAGAACATTTTATGCCAAACAATGCCTCAAATATGAAATTGTAGTTTTATTTGAATTAGCATTATCAACTGTAACTATAAATATCTTATCAATGCTCCAATTAAGGAGACACAATTCAATATATCTCTTAATAATATCCATCTGATGCTTAGAGATTAAACAACAATTAATGATTTTTCTTTTACAATTTTCAATCACTATCAATCAATGTGTAGTTAGGCACATATAATTCAAATTTTTTCTGCCAATATTTATGTAATGGTAGTCAATGAAATCCTCATTTTTCAATCTTTAAACAACTTTTTGAGGTTGACCTTTTCTAATGTAAAAAGTTTCATACAATCTCTTGTAATCATTATACAACAGGACACTTAAAATCTCGGTTCAAGCAACCAAACTATTCTCCTAAAACCCTACTCTTTAGCAATTTTAAATGGTAATTCATAATTCTCATTTCCGTAATGGCCAATTTCACAGTCTCTTCACTATATTTGTGGGTTACAAGATTCTTTATCACACTAGTATCACTCTTTCCAACCTATTCCCTTATTGGCCAATGTTTTTGGTATCAATCTAGAGGCTTATGTTTATGAGGAATATTTGGACATGAAGGTAGGGGGTTTTGTGTGGTGAAGTCTCATTTCTTTTTTAGTGGCAAGCGTACATCTTGTCACAATAATTACACTTGGCCTTAGGATTATCTATTGGAGAACCCTCAACCTGTCCCAAATAATTGACAAGTTCTTCCCCTTTCGGTTTTAAGAAGTGGACAATCACTATTGTTAGAGGCACTTGAGAGTCTAGGTGCTTAGGTCTTTCCTAAATTGATTGTTTATTCATTTAAATCAAGATCAATTAGACTTGACGAAGAATTCATCTACCATGTGAGAAATTAAACTCATAATTAATTATAAAATATAACAAATCAAAACAAACAAAGAACAAATAGCAACACAACTACACAACAACTAGTTTACAACATGACAAACATCACAAGTCTAAGGCTCTATTTAGATTTTAGTTCCCTCACAAATTAACAACCTCATAATTTATTTCAAGAATCGAATAGTTTTACAGCAAAATATTAAATTCGAGTATAAGTTAAATAATTTGATCTAACAATATCACTCACTGTGACAATTAGGTCTAGACTTATTGTTCACAACCAATAATTTAATCCAAAATTTTCCAATCCTTGTACAAACATATAACATAAATTGATAATTAATATGATAATAAATTAAACACATAAAGATAACAAAACTAAATACATTAAAATTAAAAAAAATACTCCGCTAGTGAGAACAATTGCAAAATGTAATCTATGTAACACTGTAAGTGGATATGAAAATGTAAAAGTACTACCTTGAGGATATCACCAGCGTGTGGCGGTGAACGTGGGAATGGGCTGTGGTTTTTTTTTTTCTAAAACAAAGGGATAGGTCAACGGAGAAAGACCCAAAGGGGATGGGCTCAACTGCTCAGGGGAATGGAATAGGGGAGCGTCATCACTGGAGGAAGGGAAGACAACGCCATTATTGGAGGAAGGGAAGACTAGGGAGTAGGGGTTGCAGATGTATGTCGTTGGAGAGAGAGAGAGAGAGAGAGAGAGAGAGAGAGAATTGAAAGTGAGGGAAGGAAAAAGGGAGGCTCTTGAGAGGGTGTTTAATTCTAGCTCAAGTTGGTAATAACTAGACCTTAAGTCAATCTTTGAAAACACCATTGTTCCTTGAAATTGATCTAACATGTCAATGATATGTGGTAGCGGGTATTTTTTTTTTCGCCGTTTCTTTGTTTAATTCTCTATAGTCAATGCACATCCTTAAAGATCCATCAATCTTTTTGACAGACAACACTAGCACACCCTAAGGCGAAGAATTAGGTCGTATGAATTATTTTCCTTGTAACAACTCTAATTGCTCCCTAAGCTCTTTCAATTGTAAATGGGCTAGTAGTAGTAGGTTTTAATTCTATCTCGAATTTTATCTCTTGATCGGGGGATAATTCTGGTAAATCTTCTAAAAAGACTTTCAGGTATATCCTCAACTACTGTTATCCCTTGAATCTCCTAACTACTACTACTACTACTACTACTACTTTCTTATTACACAGATGCTATATAAACAATAACATTGACAGTAATGCATTTCCTAGCTTTCAAGGTTGAAATTAGCAAGGGGGTATCCTTCACTGATCCTCCTATATAACAAATTTGCCCCTATAGGCAATTCAATGATAATCTCTTTATTCCTGCAATCTATCATAACGCCATATTTGAACAACCAATCCATTCCTAAAATGACGTCAAACCTTAATAAGTCGAAAACGATTAGGTCGGCTTTCATTAACACTCTTTCTATGCTTAGCGGGCAGCTTCTCATTACTCAATTGCAAGTGATTGAGTTTCCATTGGCAATTGATATGACTAAAGCTTGAGGTAACCTTTTGGTTGGCAGGTTACATGTACTTGCAAACGTTGTAGACACAAAAGATTTATAGTGCCTAAGTCAAACAAAGCGCAAACCATATACTCAAATAGCGCAACTTTACCTAATGCATAATTACTAACTACTTAGAACTATAACAAGCATACTACAGGGCCCTTAAGGAAAAATACCGATGATAACTACCACCTCTTCGTTGTTGGTGATTTCCTATCTAATCTCTCCGGAAGTGATAGCGTACACATGAGTTTGGGCCAATGGCCTTTGATTGGGTCGATTGCCAAAAGCGTTTCCACGTTGTGTAATCTGGAGACATTTGAGTACCATATGTCTAAGTTGACTATATCGGTAACAAACTCCTAGGCCTACTCGACATTCTACATTGTGATTCTTTTGACATTCCTTACAAGTGGTTAGTGGGACTGTCATAATGCCCTTGTCCTAATCGGCACTTTGAATAATCTTCTTTTTGCCATTATTTTTTACGGCAGGGGACAAAAAGCCATTTTTTGTTCTAAACTAATTTGAGCTACCACATTATGCTATTCTATCCTAATTATCACGACTATGATAACTAAATTCTGAAAGTTATCAATACGAAATCCAACTACGTAACTATGAATTTGGGGTTACATTTGTCCTTGATATTTTTGGGCCTTCATCTTTTTTGTGGCAATTAAGTTGGGAGCCAACCTTGCTAACTCTATAAATTTCACGGTATATTGCTCAACAAGGAGATTACCTTGAACCAAAGTGGCAATCCCTAGTGCATTTTGCGACTTCATTGATTCGAGAAAGAATTGATTATCAAAATCCTTTTTTTTAAATATTTCCCAAGTCAAAAGAGTAGTGTGACCCAGTTCTTTTATCAGTAATTACCTTTTAGTGTGCCACCAGATGCTAGCTTCTTCCTGAAACAAATGCCTTGTGTATTGCACTCTCTACTCCTTTATAGAACCACTATTCTCGAAAGTCCTATTGAGATCTAGTATTCACTTATTGGCTTTCAAGGGTTCCTCAACCATGAAACTAGGACATCTATAAATCAAGAATTTCTTGTATGAGCAACCACGATTCTCTGCCTTTGAACCTGATGATTTTGCCTCAGTATTAACTCATGTTGTTACTTTATAGTATTCATCATTTGACGTGTTGCGTCTTCCAACTCACGCCTTCCATCCAAACCATGATCCTGTTTATGGTTAGTATGGGATCCATCAGGATTTCTTTCCCTTCTTTCACGTGCCATCCAACTAAGTACGTGCGTTAGATCCAATCCTCATTACATGATTCAAGCCTACTTGTTCTAAAGATCAAAACTTATATTCGAGCACTTGCCTAAGGACATATGAGTTTACTTAGAGATGTAATCGCTTTAATACCACCTTATGACACCCCTAACCTCCGTTTGGGATGTAACAAAGACTTAGCCATTGAAACATTCAACCCCAGTGAATATGCAATGCATCCTAAAAATGCAACTAGCAGTATGCAATAATTGTAGCGGAAAGTTAGGGTAATAACACTTATGCCAGAATAATTAAATCATTCTACAATATAGTATATCATGAAAACAATAAGATCCAAAAAATCATTATCATAGGGTATCTTAATCTTGATACAAAATGTAAGTCTTCACAAGAATCTAAACCAACTGGTTCATGCGCTCTATGGCATGAAGTGTCAGATTTAGAAATATCAAGATCAAGTGACTCTCCTCTCTAAGTTCCGTTCTTCTTCAACCATCCTAATCCACTGGTCAATAAAGTCCATCTACATCTATAAGTTCTATCATGTTGAAAAATGATAGGGTTCAAAAATAGTGATATTTACTTGAAATCTCAATAAGTTAGATAACTAATGTGCACAACGATAGACCAAGTATGATAAATGATAAACATGAATGCATACAATGTAAAAAACTGTATTTGTCTCCTATCTAGATATTTCAAGAAAAATATATTTTGATGCACATATTCTTACAGAGAACATAACTTTATTTTTGTCGTAAAAACTTAGCTTTTTATCACAAAAAATCTCATAAATCTTGCAATTAATATAATATTTGGTAACTACACAATTTCTCATTTGCACTGTGAGTACCTTCCACTGACTGTAGAACAATTTGCATTGAAAACTATGTTGTTTGAAAACTCATTCTCAATGCATTGGTAACATAACATAACATAACATAACATCATAACATGTACATCCATCAGCATTACGTGTCATTCACATATGACTTTGCTCTGCGTTCTTTGAAAAGAATATATTCGAAACTTGTTGCATGCTCTTCGTCAATCCAAAGATTACCAATCCATATTTAAGCACTTTAGAGTGGACATAGGTGATCCACTAGGATACTTTCCCATCATAACCTTTAGGGTAGTGATAAAATAATTTCCATGCAAATGATTTTGACAATGATTTTCATGAAATGCATATGAGTAGCACAAAAATACTGGTTGAATGCAAAGTGGCAAAAATAATATGACAGTTCATGCTAAAGAATGACAACTATAAAAATGAATGAAATTTATTAATAAATCATATATAATCAATGAAAGTGTAAGTTAAAGGCCAACTTACAAACAGTTGAAGTTGGAAGTTAAGTAGTAGCGGTGAATAAAATTATATGAAGTTAGAATCTATATTAACTTAAGGAAATTAACTCTGATATAAAGCAAAAATTACAAAAATATCTTTAGGTGTCTAAATCTTGCTACTTATGCCAATACTCACAAATCTTAGTCAACATGCTACTTATGGCTAAATAAATCTTGACTAATGATCCTCATGAATGCATGCAAGACAAAATATTTAAAGGAACATGCTTACTAAAATCCTTGATGATATGATAAATCTTAAATCTAAGTAAGTTCATCCCAATACTTAATCTTGCCTAATGAAATCCTCAAGTGCAAAGTAAATCATAGTGATGCATGATATGATCTTACCACCAATGACATGCTAATTAATAATGTATTCCTCTTATTCCAATCTGAAAGCTTTTTTAAATGCTCGTGATTCAAGTCTAGGTCTATTCTCTATAAAAGTCAATCCATGCATGCTTGTTGATAAACACGATAGAAATTAAAGCCTAGTATGTCATGTTTCTAACAATCAATCTAAACCTTTAAAAGTAAATCTTTGACATGATAAACCATACCATAGATAAAGCCATAGCTAATTTATCTAAAAAATGAATTTGATGATAACCCTATCCTCAACATGGAATTTGGCTATTATGGATCCTCATGCTCAAATGACTATTAACACTTAAAGACATAAATTAACATAACTACTAAACTCTAGAGAGGAATAATGTGAGATCTTAGGTTTTGTGTATTTTTACGTATTGTCTTTATTCTTGTTGTTGATTGTTTTAATAAAATTATTGGTTGTGTTTATTTGTTTAAAATGATTATTTGAACAATTAGTTAGTTAATATTAATTTTACGTTTTTTTTATGTGGAAATATTGTGGTATGTTGCTTTTCTTATTAATTTTAATGTGAGATAATTATTTTAATGATTGGAATTGAATTCTTTTATTTTATTATATGATTTTAATTAATGTGCTTTCTTTATATTAATTATTGTTTCATAATTAAATTGTGTTTTGGTTTAATTTATTTTATTGTTAGGTTTTAAATATTTTATTTTATTGATATTGATTATGGCATTTTCAATTGGCTTTTATTTATTTTATTTTGTTTTATTTTTAGTTAGTCTTCATTTATTTTTTCCTTTATTTTTTTCTTTTCCTTTTTATTTTTCTTTTCTTTTATTTTTCCCTTTTTCCCCTTCCCCTCCCCCCCAAAACAGCCCGCGCGACCCCCTCCCACTCTTCTCTTGTCCGTTCTTCCTCTCTCCACCCAGCGGTGTCGCACGCGGCCGTGGCCGTCACCGCCCCTCCCATTCTCTTCCCCACCTACCAGCGACCACCTTCCTTCAATCTCAAACCAGCCCGTGCTGCCGTTTGCCCCTACGCTCACCTCCAAGCCGCAGCCTTTAAGTGCTCTAGCGCCGCCGTCACTCCACCACCAATCACCATCTCTTCGCCACTTCACTACCGGCCTTCCAGCTACCTAACCCACCATTCCTCAGTTTGGATCTGCCACCCTTGAGGTCCCTTGAGCTACATCTCTATTTTATACTATTCAGCCTCCTACCGCCGCCTACGCCGCTACCTACAGCCAACCACCACCACCATTCACTTCACTAGCACCTCTAAGCCTTTCCTTAGCCATCCCAAGTCTTCGTATGTTCCTGTTCAAAAGTTGAGTTTTTGAGACTCACGGCCGTTGTCCATTTTGCACTGTTACGTTGCTTTGCTGCTGTCGCTTGCACCTCGGTGATGCTTTGAAAATTATATTATAGTGCTGTAAGTAATTTTCAAATAAATTTTGCAGTAACAACTTAGTGTTTGGTTGATAATTGGACTTATTAGGGCTGTAAAAAGACCGAATCGGACCGACGAACCGGACCGAACCGGTTGGAGTCTGGTCCGGTCCGGTCCAAAAAATATATGGACCAGAAAATTCCGGTCCGGTCCTGGTCCAGGGTGTTCATCCCCCTGGACCAGACCGGACCGAATCCCTAGAGTTTTTTTTTTAAATTTTTATTTTTAAATATATGTATATATAAATAATAATATATAAATTTTAATATTAATATATAATATATACTCTTATAATATTAACATATAAATAATAAGTGTATTATTATTATTTAATATATTATTACTAATTTATCACTATTTACTAACATATAAATATATAATATACTAATATATATTGTAATAGTGTTATTACTTATTATTTATAGTTTATTAACATATACTAATGTAATAATATTATTAGACTATTAGATTATTAGTTATGGTTTACTAACATACTTAATATTTAATATTAACTAACATATTAATATATAATATATACTCTTATATATTAACATATAAATAATAAGTGTATTATTATTATTTAATATATTATTACTAATTTATCACTATTTACTAACATATAAATATATAATATACTAATGTAAATTGTAATAGTGCTATTACTTATTAGTTATAGTTTATTAACATATACTAATGTGAAAGTGTTATTAGACTATTAGACTATTAGTTATAATTTACTAACATACTTAATATATAATATATACTAACATATTAATATATAATATATACTTTTATAATATTAACATATTATAATTTATATTAGTTAAATTTAGGCCAAAAAAATATTTGATCATTATAGAATTTTATATTAAATTTAGCCTATTAAATCATTTGGGGCACCCCTGGACCAGATCGGACCGCCTTTGGACCGAATTGGACTGGACCAGTATGGACCGAACTCCTGTTCGGTCTGGTCCAGGGTGAGAGAATTCTTGGACCGAATGAAATCGGTTCACAAATTTTTTGGATCAGACCATACCATTTTCACCCTAGGACTTATTGAATATTTGATATTTTTGTATATGGTGGTATGCATTGTGTAATTAATTACATTCTTGTTGATGTGTATATTTGATATTTGAGGTTTTTACGTGATACTTGATTTTTGGTATGTTGAGATGATTTAATTGATGGTTTCAAAAGAGAGGTACTGTAGGGATGGTGGTATAGTCCCGCCTGTAATTCCCGCCTACAGTATTATTAGATTTGTGAATTTTAAACGATTTTGAACGAGTCATATCGGGGATGGCGATACGTAACGCCCGCTATGATTTGAGTGTCTATGTCATCAGGGACGGTGATATGTAATGCCAGTATGACTGACATGAATATAATTGAGTGTGTATGTCATAACGAGGATGACGATATGTAATGCCTGTTATGATTGGTGTGTGTGTATATCATATCGAGGACGGTGATACGTAATGCCCGCTATGATTGGAGTGTCTATGTCATTAGGACTATTCATATGGGCCGGATAATTTTCCGGCCCGGTCTGAAATCCGGAAATCCGGATCTCAATTCTGGATCTCAACCCATACTTCATCAGAACCGGAAATCGGATTTAATAAAATGACCCGGATACGGATTTAAAACCTGGACACCGGATTTAAAATCCGGTCACCTGTTTTTTTAAACCAAATCCGTATTTTAAAAAATAAACCCTCGTCTCCGTCTCTCTCACTCTCTACTCTCTCTCTCTCTCTCTCTCTAAGAATGGCAGCAAGAATATGAAACCCTAGCCTCCAATCTCCATCCTCGTGATCCCATTGACGGCGTGACCCCATCACCGGCGTGAATCACGAATTGCAACCCTCTCTCTCTCACATCCATCTCCCAGACCCATCGCCAAGAAGCTGATCTCGCATCCTCTTCTGAAATAGAAGCAAGTACAACCTCTCAAGAGTGTTCTGATGCTGGGTTTGCAGACGATTTGTGCCGACGAAGGATCCAAGAACAAGATGCCCTAGCCGCGACCACAAGTCCACGATCTGTTTCCCCACCGGCCTTTTTGAAAAATCTTCCAATTGGTCTCCTAATATGTTTTCTTAGAACCTTTCCCGTAGAAGCTCGCCTTGGATATTTGATTTTAAATAGATTTTTGTTTCTGTTTCCAGATTTGCAAGAGGAGATCGAACGATTGTTGGGTGCTTTATCTGGGTTTTCTTCATCCTTGGGTATGTTTTCTTCTCTCTGTTTTGTTCTTCGTTTGTTGATTTTGAGTTTGTTTTGATGAGAATGTTTGAGTTAGTTTGTTTTCTGGTTGATCATATTATGGGTGAAGTTTTTTCGCAAATGTTTAATAACTCTGCTCGTTTATGGTATTGGTTGATCATATTATGTTGTTATTTACTAGATCTGCTCTTTTTTGTTAAACATGGTTTAATTTTTTTTGAAGTTTTGAGGTTTACTTGCCTTGGTGTTTTTGTAAAATATTATATATTTTTGCTTCCTTACTGTAAGTTTATATAATTTGGAAAAAAATATGGGCATGATGGATTGAAGATCATGGATCTTCCCTCCTTACTCAAAGACAGGTCTCTCCATCTACATCTGCAAAGGATTATCTTATACTAAAACACATGCATATATTAACTAAACCAAGAGGTTTAGCATAACATCAACAACTAAACCAAGAGGTTTAGTATAACATCAACAACTAAACCAAGAGGTTCATGGATCAAGAATGAACCCAGTCTTATATAGTTCAATGATTGCATGACAATCATTGATATTTTTTAATGTTAATAATATGTTAATGTTGGAAATTTTATTAAACATTAACCCAAAAATTTTAATGTTAGCATTGAAGATTAATGTTGGAAATTCTGTAATTCCCAATCTGAGTTTTCGTTGCCAAAACTGAATTATGCTTAGCGTGGATCCAAACCTGTGACGCCCCCAACTTACGTCTGGGATTTAACGTAAATTAAGGTGTCTGGATGAGCAACACTCGGCTACTCACCCTCGTACTTAACAAGACTAAAAAGTATAAATCACTTAATTCGCAGCGGATCAGGTTTTAGATATAAAACTTTCTAAAGATCACACGGAAATATATATACAACATTCATTAAACTTAAACATTGTACTTTATACATATACACAACCCAACTGTAGCAAAATATTTTACATCCATCCCAAACAAAACTTTCCTTCACCTCACTCTTTTCCCCCTCTTAACCTCGGGATATTCTCTCCTATAGCGAAATCTATCCATACTAATACTAAAGTCTCGCTGGAGCTGTTGTCCCTGTGGAGTCACACAAACTCCACACATGGACAAGGAGCCGTCTGCTCCTAAGGTTAAGCAGCATCCCGTACGTCGCCTCTCCTCAGCAAAAGTGGATGCATCAAGACTCCCAGATCCGGTGGGTCGACTACTGGTAGGAGGTCCGAAGGAAACAAAAGAAATATCCAAAAAGGGACTATAATCGGAAAGTCCCTCAGGACTCCCCGAAGTCTCCTGCCTCATCGGGGCTGTCCCCCTGCTGGTCATCGAATCCTGTATAAAATAATATGCACAAAATATATGGAGCCACAAAAGAGTGAGATTTCGAATGAAATCTCAGTAAGTACATAAACAGCTTAAAGGAAACAGGGAAAACGACCACAAAGTTAAACCACAACTGACAAGGGAAATTGCCCTAACATACCCCTCACAAGACCACTGTCTAACTGACACTTTTCTCAACTCACCCATTGTATTATATTAAGTTATATTGCTTTCCCTCTTAAAAATTCTTATTCATTCATATTACTGATGGGCGTTACGTATCGCCGTCCCCATCACATACACTCATCAATCATCCGGGCGTTACGTATCGCCGTCCCCGTTATGATGAGTCTGGTGTCAATCATCCGGGCGTTACGTCTCGCCGTCCCCGTTATGACACGAAATATATACACATAGTACTGCGGGCGTTACGTCTCGCCGTCCCCGCAAGGATCAATCACACGGGCGTTACGTCTCGCCGTCCCCGTGGAGATCACAATTTCATATCACGACAGGCGTTACGTATCGCCGTCCCTGTCGGCACGTCAGTCATACGGGCGTTACGTATCGCCGTCCCCGTCATGACGTGACTAACTTAATCTTTTAGATATTATTTTCTTTCTTTATATTCTTCTCTTATACACATGAGTCATCTCACTCATAACCCTTCCCATTTGAAATACCACTTCCATTCTAAGGAAACCCTAAGTCTAGGCAAAACAGGGTATCTCGCTCGAGCGGCTTGTCGAGCGAGTATCGAGCGAAGTCTCGGGTTGGGACTCGCTCGAGCGGGTGTCGAGCGAAACTCTAGCGAGGGTTCATATTTTGCCTTCGCTTGACTCACATGTCGAGCGAGGGTCGAGCGAACTTACGGGTCTAGGGGTTTTTCCACTCAAAACACACCAATCTTTTCCATACACTCTATTTATCTCCTTAAAAGCCTAAATCTAAGTTTCCACAATTTTATTGAACATAAAAACGAGACAAATACAATTAACCCTACTCATGCGTTCAATTTTCACTTAAACATGTTCTCATGTGTTCACTACTAGGAAACCTAACTCAATCATGCCAATAAACCAATTCCATGCTTAAGTTAAGCTAGAATATGGACTTACTAGTTCTTCCAAGCTTTAGGGAATTGATCCACTCAACTTCCTCCAAGTTTGCTCCCACACACACTCACTTCACTCACAAGTGATCACTTTGAGGGTTTGGGGAGGGTTTTTCTGATTTGGCTACACAAGGCAAGTGCTCTCTCCTTCTAAAGGAGCTTAGGAAGCTCTCAAGGTCCTATATATATGGTGGTGGTCGACCAACATGAGGGAGAGAAAAGGAATTGCACCCAAGGTGCCCTAGTTGGCAGATTTGCATGTGATGAGGTGTCCATCTAGGCAAAATCTAATGATGAGGATTAAGCCTCCCAAATCCTAGGCCTTGCAGCTGGATTAGTCATCCAAGGGCTCACAATTGAGGTGGTTTGGCTGCCCATTTTGATCCATGGCTGAGAAGCAAGCTAAAGGGATAAGAGGTGAGGTGGCACTTCACCTAACCATGCATGCATCTCTCATCTCCAGCTCTCCCCTTGTGTCACACGCCCATCATCAGGTTTTCTCCTCCATTTGGTTCCTTCCCAACTCCCTTAGGTATTCCCTCAACAAGTCCTAGAAGGTTACTTCATAGTTTAGTTAAGGTAGAGCCAATTTTGATCCAATTAGTCACCAATCAACCAGATTTTGGCTCCCTTGAGTTCCCATCACACTAACCATTCAATTGACTTCCAAATCAACTTTCCATTCATTCCTAACTATTCCTACACATGTCATAATCCCAGAGAATCCTAAAATCAGTTGCCTATTTGGTTACATACCCCAATCTAGTTCAATTACCCAACTCGGGTTCCAGTTAAGCCCATTCCAGAACTGCCTATTTGATTCCCAATTAAGCTATTGATTCCTTCCGAATCTCAGGAAACTTCCAACATAAAAGTTTTAGATCCATCTCTTAGGGTTCTATACCAATTGGAATCACCTCATTTAGACATCATATGGCTGACTTATGATCATTTTCCTAAAACTCGACAGATTGATCCGAAAGTGCATAATTCTCAATACTAAGTAAAATCTCACATTTCCTCAACTAAATCTCCCACTCTAATTTCCTAATAAATAAATGCATTAAATAAATCTCCTTAAAATAATTTCTATAAAATAATTTACCTTAGAAAATTTTGGGCTATTACAAAACCTATGCTCATCAGCTTCGTGCAAAAAGAAGAGTAATATTGCTGTTATTGCGGCAGTAGCATCGGTCGCGGGACTGGTCATGATCGTCCTCTTATCAACTACGGCGGCTATTTTTCGGATCCTAAAAAGGAGAAAAAGAAAAGGTTAGATGCCAATTACTTTCTTTTTACAGGCCGTCAAATTTTCGATAAGAATTCCGATTTACATCATGAAGCAATTAATTTTCCTTCATCGATATTCTTGTCTATCTAACTGAACTCCATCGTTGGTTATGCGAGGAATCCCAAAAATAGATGCGGAAAAAAACAATCAAAACTGGCTATTGAGGTCAGAAATGCGACAATTTACTTACTCTGACAACCTCAATATCACTGATAATTTACAGAGAAAACTGGGGAAATGAGGATTTGGAACAGTTTACCATGACTACATCAATGGCACTGATGTAGCTGTCAAGATGCTTTCTCCATCATCAGCTCAAGGGTATCGGGAATTTGAAGCAGAGGCAAGAAATCACTACCCATATTAAACAATAAATAAATAAAGCTTTTCTAACTCATATATTTGTGGCCTTATAATAACAGGTTAAGCTTCTAACGAGAGTTCATCATCGAAATTTGACGACCTTTTTTGGGTACTGCCATGAAGAAGCACACATGGGGCTCATTTATGAGTACATGGCCAAAGGAAACTTGCAAGGTTTGGTCAAAATTGAAATGAGTAATGAAATATACGATGTCATTATCTACATCCCATGGCAGGTTACCCACATAAATTCTGAAGGAGGATCCAAATGAGCTAGGGGAGCGTTCTGACCGTGTTCCTCTTGGAGCAGCCTTGTTAACGGTTAACAGCCTTCCATCATTACTATTTTATCTACTTGCTACGGTATATGGATGATTAGTATATGCAGGTTTTGGGAATATAAGTCTTAACACCAAATTTATCTGCATATATGTAGAGAGAGTTGTATACAAGTACATATAACATATTACAAACACTTTTTTTATTAAAGTAATTAGCTGGTGTAAGTAGATAATACAAATACTTTTTGTCCTAAGTAATTTATTGTTATTATCATTCTCATACACTTTGTTATTAATTGATCCCTCATATATGCTTCTTTATTTTTTCTGTAGAGATAATAATGGGTATAACAAATGGGACTTGACAGCAAGCTGGAGATCAAATAGTGGCCGTGCACCATTATTTTTTTTATGTACTATGTTGCTGATTTAGTTTAAAAACTGATTTGTTGTATTTCATTTCATTCATATATGCTTTGTTATTCAGATGAATGAGTTTTTGTGAGTGAGATTAATAATTTGTCAAAAATATTATTTTTTCCACCATTATAGCCTACAGGAACGAGATTAATAATTTGTCAAAAATATTGTTATTTATTTATTTTATTTCTGCAAAAAAGTAATAAAATAAGTTTTGAAAAAAAAAAAAACGGGTTAAAACCGGAAACCGGATTCCCGATTTTTTCAAAAACCGGATTAATCCGGATTGAAACCGGATTCCAACCCGAGTAAACCCGGGTTGGAGTCCAAACCGGATTGGATTATCCAGTTCCGGGCCGGGTTGACCCGGAATCCCGGTTTGGGCACCGGATGTTCAGCCTTATATGTCATCGGGGACGTCGATACGTAATGCTTGTATAATTGACATGAATATAAGGGTAAGCATGGATGGTGGTAGAGTCTCACTTGCGATTCCTGCCTTCAGTGTTAATTGGATTTGTGAGGCATTTTTTGAAAAAGTGTCAGGTTTTGATAAATTGTTTTGAGTACCATTTACTAGGAAAATGGCAGTTGTTTTTAAATGGATTGATTTTGGGCCAAATGAGATTTTGACGTGAGTGATTTATTTGTTTATTTTGAGAATGATGATTTGTTGAGCTTCATGCATATGATGTCACATTCACGTGTTGTGTTGTTGCATAAATATATTTTATATTTTGTGATTTTTTTGGGTTGTACTTACCTACGATGCCATTTTTTGACGTCGAAGATTTTGGATGCAGATGACGAAGAGGTTGAGCCTGAGGAGGTGGCTCCGCCATCGGATTGATTTGTTGTAATTTGTTATCTTGGGAAGTGTTATTCCCGTTTTTGATAATAATGTATTATAATGTTTTAACTTTGGGATGATTGTATTAAATCTCCTATTGGAGAATTTGTGTTGAACTATTTTGTAAAATATTTCTAAAAATTCTGGTACTTAGATATTGACTTCAGTTATCCGCTACTTTTATTTTATGCATGTCACTTGTACACACACACTTAACACTTTTTTTTGGGGTGTGTGATCTGAGTTGTTAGTATCCGATGACTCAATTCTTGTGCTTCCGTATGAGGGAGTTAGAGCCATCACAGGTAGTATCAGAGCAGTTCGACTCTTGATAAATCCATAGATTACTTAGGGACAGTACCAGAAAAGTTAGTTGTTTTAAAATTTGTTTTTCTTATTGTTTGGTTGTTTTACTCTATTTTATTATTCTAAGGGTTCTCTAAGTTATTTCTACTAAGTTATATTTTAAAATTTTAAATATTAATTTTATTATGTTGTACTTTTTATTTTAATATACCTTTTGTTTATCATTTTCAGATTATCTTAGTTTTGGTTGGTTGGTTTGTTTTACTTTATATCATTATAATAATTGTTCTTTAATGTATTTTTTGGGTATTAGTTAAGATTTTGATTATTTGATTTGATTTAGTTAAGTTGTTGAACATTTATTTATTTATATATATATATATGCCTTTATTTTGTTTAAATTGAAATTTGGGTCTTTCGGATTAGATTATTATTTTATATCATTTAGTTTATTGAATCATTTATTTTAAATAATTGTATTATAGAATCCATTGTTTTAAAGTTTATTATTTTTGTTGTGGATTATTTTGTTTTATTAAGCTTTTATGCAATTATCATATTGATTTGGTTTTATTTTAATTTCATCTCATGGGTTTCCTACAAGTTGGTTTTGGATCTTATTTATTATCTTTTTATTTTAATTATGACTTTTGTCTCTTAAATAACCTGAAAATTTGAAATTCATTGAGACAAAAATTTAAAAGAAACCGCTACTCTATATTCGTTTCAGAGACATGCATTGAGGTAAGTTTTTAAATTTATTATCTGTGAGATCTCAGATTTACGTGTATTTTTACACGTTAATTTATTCTCGGTATTAATTATTTTAATATAGTTTAATAATATTATTAGTCGTGTTTTATTTATTTAAGATATTTATTTGAGCTATTAATTAGTTAATATTGAGTTACGTTACTTTTCTTATTTATTTTAATGAGTTAATTATTTTAATGATTGAGAATTTAATTCCTCTATTTTATTATGTGAATTTATTTGATTTGCTTTCGTTATAATAATTATTGTTTTATTTTTAATATTGTGCTTGGGTTTAATTTATTTATATTGTTGGGGTTTTAAATATTTTATTTTATTGATATTAGATTGTAGTATTTCAAGTCGGCTTTTATTTAATTTATCGTGTTTATTTTTCTAGTTAATCTTTTTCTTTTTTTCTCTTTTTTCTTTTCCTTTTCTTATCTTTTTCTTCTTTTTCTTCCTCTTCTTTCCTTTTCTTTTCTTCTCGACCCCTGCCTCCTCTCCCTCTCGCCGTTCCTTCTTCCCCATCCAGGACTGCCGCCAGCCACCCACCGGCGACACCGCCAAGCCCAATCTCACCCCCACATGCCGGCGAGTTCAACGGCACCGGTGGTGTCACCTCCGGTCACCCCACCGCCCTTACACGGCCCCCTACCCGAAATGACCATTTTTGCTTCCCTTGCATTTTCCGGCTATCGCCGGCCACCCCTTGGCCTCCGACCACTACCACTAGACTCCCCACCCTCCGGCGAGCATAACCCACCGTCGGTAGCCACCCATCGCCGTCGGTTACCCCCTCTACCCGAAATGAGCCTTAAACGGGTCGTTCTTCACCGCGCCGCCGTCCGGCCACTGTAGGCCTCACCACCGCCACCAAAAGACTCCCCTCGCCCAACCGGTCAACCCCCTAGCTCAGTTTCCCCAATCGCGCCCCCACCTTCCCGGTACAACCCCAAACCCAAAAATGGGTTTTCACCACTTTTGACCCCAATCCGCCACCTTCCGGTGGTTGTGCTGCCACACCACCACCTCCATGAGATTCCCCACCCTTCAATGAGTATCTCCCTAAATTTTGGTGTCAAACCGAGTATTTTAGCCTAACGTACATGTGACCGCTACAAACACTGCAGATTGGCGTTGTTCAAGGAATTGCGTTTTTACCACTGTAAGTACTTTCCAATCGAGTTTTAAGATTTAAATATATTTTTGGCATCAACAGTCATTGTATTTGATTATTGTTGCTATGTGTTGGTTGATGTTGGTATTTGTTGGTTGATTGGATTATTTAAATGTTGGATATTGTTGCATGGTTATCTGTATTGTGTATTTACATGCATGTTCATGAAAATATTTGGAAAGTGAATTTTTACTTGATTTCAGATATTCATGTGTTGAGAATGGAAACTGAGATTTAAATTGAGTTTAATGGATTTTAATGGTTTTGGGCTGAGTCATAACGGGGACGGCGATACGTAACGCCCGTTGTGATCAGCGTGTGTGCGTGTGTGGATGACATAATGGGGACGGCGATATGTAACGCCCATTATGGTCATTGGGTGTGCATTTCATATCGGGGATGGCGATACGTAATGCTCGGTATGAAATGAGTGTGTGTGGATCATAATGAGAATGGCGATACGTAACGCCTATTATGATTTTGGGTGTGTGTGTAAATCATATCGGGGACGACGATACGTAACGCCCGGTATGATTGGTTTTGAGGATATTATTTTATGGAAAATGATGGGTGATTTATTGGGGTTTTATTGTGGATTAAATTGAGATTTTGACAATTGTGGTTATTTCATCGACTTTGAGGAAAATGATTTTAAGTCTCATGCATATGGTAATTGTTTATGGTTGTTGTTGTGGCATTAATGTATTTCTGTCTTTTGGTTTGGTTGGTTTGTACTTACCTGCGATGCCATCTTGGCATCGTAGTTTTTTGAATGCAAACTTTGGAGAGGCTGAGCCTGAGGAGACGGCTCCACTATAGAGGTGTTATTATTATTACTTGATCTCTTGGGAAATCTATTTTCCCCTTTTTATAAATATGTATCTCTTTAATTTAATTTTTGGATGACTGTATTAAATCTCCTGTTGGAGAGTTTATTTTAAATTAGTTTGTAAAATATTTCTAATAATTCTGGTACTTAGATAATAATTTATTATCCGCTGCGATCTATATTTTATGTATGTCATGTGTGCACACACGTTTGATACTTATCGTTGGGATATATGACCCATGTTGTCATCATCCTGACGCCTCGATTCCCATATTATTTTAAGGGGAATTTGGGGGCGTCACAGGTGGTATAAGAGCAGTTCGGCTCTGGATATATCCGCAAATTACTTAGGGACAGTACCAAAAAAGTTAGTGGTTTTAAAAATTTATTTGTTTTACGATTTGGTTATTTTATTTTATTCTATTATTTTATTTGTTCCCTAAGTTTCCCTACTAATTTATATGGTAAGATTATCGATATTTATTTCATTGTGTTGGGCTTTTTATTTTAATGTTAATGTTGTTTATTTATTTTCATAATTAACTTAGCTTTGATTGATTAGTTTGTTGGCTTTGTTTTATTTTATTTTAATATTTGTAAATATTGTAAATGAGTAGTAATTCAGATTTTAATTAGTTGATTTTATTTGGTTAAGTTGTCGAGTATTTATTTAATTATTTAATTATTTTTTATGTATGCCTTTCTTTTTGTTTAAGTTGGAATTTGGACATTTCGGATTAGACTATTATTTTAAATCAATCCATTTATTGAATCTGATATTTTAAATAATTGTGTTATAGAATTCCTTATTTTAAAGTTTATTTATTTTGTTATGGGTTATTTTATTGTCTTAAGTTTTTATTCAATTATCATCAGAATTTGATTTGAATTTCAGTTCATAGGTTTCCTACGAGATAGTTTTGGATTTGGTTTATTATTTGTTTATTTTAATTATGACTCTTGTATTTTAAATATTTGTAAAAAGTTGAAATTTATTTAGACAAAAATTTAAAAGAATCGCTGTCATGTTTCTTTTAAGTTTATGCTTTGAGATAAATTTAAATTGATTATCTTTTCACATTTCCGGTGTTTTATTTTAGGGACATGCTTTGAAGTAAGTTTTAAAAATTATTATCTTTCTACATTTCCGTATGTTTTATTTTAAAAGTTTATCTATATACTTTAACGAGTGGGTTTGTTTTGGCGATTTGGTTGTATTTATTTATTAATTAATTTATCGATTTAATTATTTTATTATGGTTCATTTTTTTTAACAAGTTTTAAATTTTAGAGATTTCTACAATAAATCTTTTTAAGAGTTGAGTTTTGTAGAGAATTTTAAAGTTTTAATTATAATTTTGTTTGCTGTTCTTATTTTAATTTAATCACATTCCTGTATTTAATAAAATTTTTTGGTGACTTTGTGTTTATTAAAGGAGTCGGATTTGTTTTCTTGAATGAGTGACTTTTACTTATTTGTTTATTAAATCTTTCCCCCTTTTGTGTTTTTATTTAATATTTATATGAATTACTTGAGTTTTATTTAGTGGTTGGATATGTTGTTATATCTTTGTGAGATGGATTCGTTTTGATAATTACTGGTATTTATGTAATCAGGTTTCTTTATTAATATTTCCTATATTAATTATGTATAGTACCTGGGTCTCACTGAGTGTTAGAGTTTCTAAGTTTTAATTTATTTCTGGGAGATTGTTGGAATTGTAATCAGGGCAAACTCTTTATGTGAGTGAGAAATTCTTAACCATTGACATATTGTTATGGAATTTGTTTTAATACTGTTTATGATAATAGGCGATTATTTGTTTTCTTGGTGAAAATTTAGATTTTGTTTGTGGATGCTTAGTGATTGATGTATAATGAATGTGCGTGTAAATTTTGGAGAGTATTTGTCTTGGGTTGGTGTTTGACTTGAGAGGATTTGTTTTGTTCAATGATAGCGTGACTTGATGTGATGGAAATAAATTTAAGAGATATAAATTTTAGGCTTCTGGGCGAATTTTTTGGAGTAGATAATTTAAGTATAATAATTCGGAGAATTTAATGGTTAGCAACATTTGTCGAGGTATCTTAAGGAATTTAGTTGTGGCTTGAAGTCGCATAAGAATTTAAATATTTGAGGTTATTCCATTTCTTAGGTAATGAAGGTTCAATTGAGAGAATACGGATTTAGAAAATTAATCTATGATGAGAGTGAAGAGTTATATTGATGGAGAAGTATATTAGTAGTTTGGAAGTTAAAAAATTTTAGGCTTTAATATTGGGAAACATAACTTGAATTGTGAAATAACAAAGCATTAGGATTTGTAAATGTGGCGAATGATTTCTTGTAATAGGTGTTGAGCCAGTTTTTGCTCAATGGTGATAATTTATGAGGACTTAAATTTTTATGAATTTAGCGAGTTATCAGAGTGCGCGCGGAAGCGTGATGATTTGTAATATAGTTGGAGGTTCAATTCTTGTGTAAATTTTGAGGAATTAGTGATGACTTGAAAATTTGGATAATACATATAAGTAGAGAATCATTTTTGGTTGGATAAATTATGTTTATTGATGGTTAAGTTGGGAAGATAAGCTTGGAAGTTACTTTAGTGTAATACAAATTGTGGTATGGAGTTAGTGAATATTAAAATTCTGGGAGATTGTACTGAGGTTCTTGTACATGTGGGGTTCAGATTAATTAGCTACCTCAGGAGTTTTAGAGATGAAATATTATTTGGAGACTATACGTTTATGATGAAATAAAATCTATCTATGTTTGAGGAAAATAGATGATTGTACTAATACTTGGAGTGAGTATTAAGTAATGTAGTAGGTGAGTTGAGTTTTATTGGTTGCCGTCGAACAAATTTCGAGGACGAAATTCTTTTTAAGGGGGGGAGAATGTGAGATCCCACATTTACGTGTATTTTTACACTTTAATTTATTCTCGGTATTAATTATTTTAATGTAGTTTAATAATATTATTAGTCGTGTTTTATTTATTTAAGATATTTATTTGAGCTATTAATTAGTTAATATTGAGTTATGTTACTTTTCTTATTTATTTTAATGAGTTAATTATTTTAATGATTGAGAATTTAATTCCTCTATTTTATTATGTGAATTTATTTGATCTGCTTTCGTTATATTAATTATTGTTTTATTTTTAATATTGTGCTTGGGTTTAATTTATTTATATTGTTGGAGTTTTAAATATTTTATTTTATTGATATTAAATTGTAGTATTTCAAGTTAGCTTTTATTTAATTTATTGTGTTTTTTTTCTAGTTAGTCTTTTTCTTTTCTTTTTCTTCCTTTTCTTTCATTTTCTTCTTTCCTTCCCAGACCCCCCAGCCCGCGTCGACCCTTGCCTCCTCTCCCTCTCGCTGTTCCTTCTCCCCCACCCAGGACTGCCGCCGGCCACCCACCGGCGACACCGCCCAGCCCAACCTCACCCGCACATGCTGGCGAGTTCAACGGCACCGGTGGTGTCACCTCCGGCCACCCCATCGCCCCTACACGGCCCCTTACCTGAAATGGCCATTTTTGCTTCCCTTGCATTTTCCGGCCACCGCCGGCCACCCCTTGGCCTCTAACCACCACCACTAGACTCCCCACCCTCCGGCGAGCATAACCCACCGTCGGTAGCCATCCATCGCCGTCGGTTACCCCCTCTACCCGAAATGAGCCTTAAACAGGTCATTCTTCACCGCACTGCCATCCGGCCACCGTAGGCCTCACCACCGCCACCAAAAGACTCCCCTTGCCAGCCGGTCAACCCCTTAACTCAGTTTCCCCAACTGCGCCTCACCTTCCCGGTACAACCCCAAACCTGAAAATAGGTTTTCACCCCTTTTGACCCCGATCCGCCACCTTCCGGTGGTTGTGCCGCCACACCACCACCTCCATGAGATTCACCACCCTTCAATGAGTATCTCCCTAAATTTTGGTGTCAAACCGAGTATTTTAGCCTAACGTACATGTGACCGCTATAAACGCTGCAGATTGACGTTGTTCAAGGAATTGCGTTTTTACCACTGTAAGTATTTTCCAAACGAGTTTTAAAATTTAAATATATTTTTGGCATCAACAGTCATTGTGTTTGATTATTGTTGCTATGTGTTGGTTGATGTTGATATTTGTTGGTTGATTGGATTATTTAAATGTTAGATATTGCTGCATGGTTGTCTGCATTGTGTATTTACGCGCATGTTCATGAAAATATTTGAAAAGTAGATTTTTGCTTGATTTCAGATATTCATGTGTTGAGAATGGAAACTGGGATTTAAATTGAGTTTAATGGATTTTAATGGTTTTGGGCTGAGTCATAACGGGGACGGCGATACGTAACGCCCATTGTGATCAGCGTGTGTGTGTGTGTGGATGATATAATGGGGATGACGATACGTAACGCCTATTATGGTCATTGGGTGTGCATTTCATATCAGGGACGACGATACGTAACGCCCGGTATGAAATGAGTGTGTGTGGATCGTAATGGGGACGGCGATACATAACGCCCGGTATTATTGGTTTTGAGGATATTATTTTATGGAAAATGATGGGTGATTTTATTGGGATTTTATTGTGGATTAAATTGAGATTTTGACGATTGTGGTTATTTAATCGACTTTGAGGAAAATGATTTTAAGTCTTATGCATATGGTAATTGTTTATGGTTGTTGTTGTGGCATTAATGTATTTCTGTCTTTTGGTTTGGTTGGTTTGTACTTACCTGCGATATCATCTTGGCGTTGTATTTTTTTAGATGCAGACTTTGGAGAGGCTGAGCCTGAGGCGGCTCCACTATAGAGGTGTTATTATTATTAATTGATCTCTTGAAAAATTTATTTTCCCCTTTTTATAAATATGTATCTCTTTAATTTAATTTTTGGATGACTGTATTAAATCTCCTGTTGGAGAGTTTATATTAAATTGGTTTTTTAAAATATTTCTGTTGAACCCAAGGTTTCAAGTTTCGTGTAATTATAAATCTACACATAGATTTTGATAATAACAAATGAATTCAAAGAATAAAGGAGTTTTAAACTCAAGTTGTCCACACAATACAATCAAGCACATCAAGGAACCAAGCATGAGCAAGAAGGGAACAAATTCACATTAAAGTCATAGAATAATATTGTAAATCTCTTAAAAATTCGAAATTATGATTAAAACTCAAAATTAATATTTTATCATAAAGCATTAAAATACATTTTCCACATGTGCATGAATATTTTGAAAATTAAATTTGAAAATTTTGAAAGATGATTGATTGTCATCTTTCACATGTGCATGACATGATTAAAGGTTTGAATTTTGAAAATATTAAGATGATTGATTGTCATCTTTCACATGTGCATGATATGATTAAAGGTTTGAACTTTGAAAATATTAAGATGATTGATTGTCATCTTTCACATGTGCATGTTTTATTTGAATATTTTCAAAAGTGATGGATGCATTTCTTGACTTATGCAAAAAGTAGATGCTTTTGTTTGAAAATTTTGAAAAGTAAAGTGTGCTCCTTTTGTCATATGCAAAAAGTAAAAAATTAGGTTTGGAATTTTTGAAAAGTAAAGTGTGTTCATTTTGTCACATGCAAAAAGTAAAAAAAATATGTTTGAAATTTTTGAAAAGTGAATGATGATGTCTTTGACATGTGAATCTTTTTAAATTTGAATATGAAATCTCATATGCCTATAAATAGATCATTTGAGAGCTTCACATTTACAACACCAAGAGCATACAACATTCATTCAAAGTTTTCATTTTCTCTTCTCTAAGCATTGAGCCTTAACCCTTGTTCATTTTGAGAAATATAGTTTGCGTTGTATTGTTTTTATTTAACTCATTAAGGAGTATTTTCTGATAGCCTACCTACTATCAATTCTTGTATCAGTAAAAGGGTGTGTATAACTCTTGTGTGTGTAGAAGGTGTTCTACACGGAAAATAGTTAAATCACAAAGTGTAAAGTGATTAAAAGTGTAGAGGGTGTTCTACACGGATTCTTTGGAGCGGTGCTGCTCAAAAGTGTAATAGGTTTCTATCTCCATCTGAAGGAGATTGAATAGTGAATTCGGGGATCCTCAAGGGGTAGCTTGAGGCGAGGACGTAGGCAGTGGGGTTGAATCTCGTTAACATACTGAATTTGTTTCTCTCTTACCCTTACTCTTTATATTTATTGTTGTTTCATATTTTGTTTATATATTATATTATATATTTGATTTATAATTGTTATTTTTTTAAATACAACTCAATTCATCCTCCCTCTTGTGTTAGTTATCTGGACAACAATTTCTAATAATTCTGGTACTTAGATAATAATTTATTATCCGCTGCGATCTATATTTTATGTATGTCACATGTGCACACACGTTTGACACTTGTCGTTAGGATGTGTGACCCGTGTTATCATTATCCTGACGCCTCGATTCTCGTATTATTTTAAGGGGAATTTAGGGGCGTCACATTATCTTTTCACATTTCTGCTTGTTTTATTTTAAAATTTTATTTATTTATTTTGACAAGTGGATTTGTTTTGGCGACTTGTTAGTATTTATTCATTATCTTATTTATTTATTTATTTTACTATGGTTTGTTTCTTTTACAGGTTTTAAGTCCTGGAGATTTCTACAATAAATCATTTTAGAGTTGGATTTTGAGGAGAATTCCAAAATTCTATGTTGTCGTTTTAGTTTCTCACTCACCTTTTTAATCCGACCTCCTTGTTTTATTTAAAAAAAGTTTTTGGTGACTTTGTGTTTATCAAGGGAGGTGGACTTGTTTTCTTGAACGGCTGACATTTACTTATTTGCTTATAAGTCTTTTTTTCCCATTTATTTTTATATAATATTTATGTGAATTACTTAAATTTTATTTAGTGTTTGGGTATATTATTATATGTTTGTGAGATGGATTCGTTTTGATAATTGCTGGTATTTATGTAATTGTATTTCTTTATAGATATTTCATATACTATTTATGTATATTACCTGGGCCTCACTGAGTACTTGAGTTTTTTTAAATTCTAATTTTATCTCTGAGAGATTGTTGGAATTGTACTTTATATAGACTTTTCTTGTGAGTGTAGAATCCTTGTCCATTGATATATTGTTATGGAGTCTATTTTAGGGATACTTATGATAGTAGGCGATTATTTGTTTTTTTGGTGAAATTTTGATTTTGTTGTGGATGCTTAGAGATTGATGTATAACAGTTATGTGTGTAAATTCTAGAGAGTACTTGTCTTTGATTTGTGTTTGACTTGTGAGAAGTTTTGTTATGTGATACATGTTGATTTGATGTGATGGTATTAAATTCAAGGGATCTAAATTTTAGGCATCTGGGCAAGTTGATTAAGGTGGACAATTTAGGCTTGATATTTGATAAATTTAATAGTTGCCTTTATCGAGGTATCTTAAGGAATTAGCCGTGACTTGAGGTCATATATGAATTTAAATATTTGAGGCTATTCCATGTCATGGGTATTGAAGGACCGGTTCGGAGAATTATGTGTATTGTGGTAACCTTGCTAATTAATTTGAGTAGAGTTGATAGGATTTTTATGTGATATACGTTAGAGTTTAGGTATCAACCCTAGTAGTATAATCATAATTACGAGATATTAAAAGCTTTAGGATTTAGAAGTGTGGTATAGGATTTTTTGTTAATAGGTGTTGAGCTAGGTTCTACTCAATGGTGATAATTTATAAGGACTTAATTTTATGCAATTAGTGAGTTATCAGAGTACGCGCGAAAGCGTGATGTTTTGAGACGTAGTTGGAGATTCAGGTCTTGTGCTGGTTTTGAGTGATTAATGGTGACTTGAAATTTTGGGATGATTCTTGTAAGGGGAGATGTATCTTTTGGTTGAGTAAATTATGCTTATTGATAGTTAAGTTGGGAAGACAAATTTGGGAGTTATTTGAGGGTGGCACGATTTTTTGTATGAAGTTATTGAACATTAGAATTTGGATAGATCATATTAAGGTCCTTGTACATATGGAAATTGCAGACTATACTGCTACCTTAAGAGTCCTAGAGATTGGATGTTATTTGAAAACTATGCAATTATGATGGAATAACATCTATTTGTCTTTGAGAAAAATAAGTGATTGTGTAATTGCATGGAGTGAGTATTGAGCTATATGGTAGGTGAGCTTTTAGAGTTTCTATTAGTTGCAGCCGAGTAAATTTCGAGAACGAAATTTATTTTAAGGGGGGGGGGGGGGAGAATGTGAGATCTCAGGTTTTGTATATTTTTACGTATTGTCTTTATTCTTGTCGTTGATTGTTTTAATTTATTTTAATAATATTATCGGTTGTGTTTATCTGTTTAAAATTATTATTTGAACAATTAGTTAGTTTATATTAGTTTTACGTTGTTTTTACGTAGAAATATTGTGGTACATTATTTTTCTTATTAATTTTAATGTGGAATAATTATTTTAATAATTGAAATTGAATTCCTTTATTTTATTATGTGATTTTAATTGATGCGCTTTCTTTAAATTAATTATTGTTTTATATTAAATTGTGTTTTGATTTAATTTATTTTATTGTTGGGTATTAAATATTTTATTTTATTGATATTGAATTACGGTATTTTCAATTTGCTTTTATTTATTTTATTGTGGTTTATTTTTAGTTAGTCTTCATTTATTTTTTCCTTCTCTCTCTCTCTTTTTTTAAAAATTTTTTTTTTCTTTTTTTTTTTCCCTTTTTTCCCCTAATTTCCCCCCCAGCCCGCGCGACCCCCTCCCATTCTTCTCTTACCCATTCTTCCTCTCTCCACCCAGTGTTGCCGCACGCGGCCGTATCCGTCACCGCCCCTCCCATTCTCTTCCTCACCGGCCGGCGAATACCCCCTTTCAATTTCAACCTAGTCTGTGCCACCGTTTGCCCCCACGCCCTCCTCCAAGTTGCGACCTTTAAGTGCTCCAGCACTGGTCACTATCTCTTCGCCATTTCACCACCGGCCTCCTAGCTGTCTAACCCACTCTTCCTCAGGCCCGATCCGCCACATTGAGATCCCTTGAGCTGCATCTCTATTTTATACTATTCGGCCTCCTACCCCCCGCCCACGCAACCACCTACGGCCAACCACCACCACCATTTACTTCACTAGCATCTCTAAGCCATTTTCTAGCCATCCCAAGTCTTCGTTTGTCCTTGTTCAAAAGTTGGGTTTTTGAGACTCACGGCCGTTGTTCGTTTTGCATTGTTACGCAACCACCTTCGCTTGCACCTCGGTGATGCTTTGAAAATTATATTATATTGTAAGTATTTTCTAAATAAATTTTGAGATTTAAATATATTTTGCAGTAACAACTTAGTGTTTGGTTGATGATTGGACTTATTGAATATTGGATATTTTTGTACATGGTAGTATGCATTATGTAATTGCACTCTTGTTGATGTGTATATTTGGTATTTGAGGTTTTTACGTAAGACATTTTTGGTATGTTGAGATGATTTAATTGATGGTTTTAAAAGAGAGATACTGTTGGGATAGTGGTAAGCAGGGATGGTGGTGTAGTCCCGCCTATAATATTATTAGATTTGTGGATTTTAAACGGTTTTGAACGAGTCATATCGGGGACTGCGATACGTAACACCCGCTATGATTTGAGTATCTATGTCATCGGAGACGGTGAGACGTAATGCCCGTATGATTGACATGAATATGATTGAGTGTGTATGTCATAATGGAGATGGCGATATATAACGCTCGTTATGATTGGTGTGTGTGTGTATGTCATATCGGAGACGGCGATACGTAATGCCCGTATGACTGACATGAATATGGGGGTAAGCATGGATGATGGTAGAGTTTCGCCTGTGATTCCCACCTTCAGTGTTAATTGGATTTGTGAGCCATTTTCTCAAAAATGGCGGTTTTGGTAAATTGTTTTGAGTATTATTTTCTGGAAAAATGGTAGTTGTTTTTAAATGGATTTATTTTGGGTCAATTGAGATTTTGGCATGAGTATTTTATTTGTTTATTTTGAGAATGATAATTTGTTGAGTTTCGTGCATATAGTGTCACATTCATGTGTTGTGTTGTTGCATGAACATATTTTATATCTTGTGATTTGTTTGAGTTGTACTTACCTATGATGTCTTTTTTTGGCATCATAGATTTGAGTGCAGATGACGAGGAGGTTGAGCCTGAGGAGGTGGCTCCGCCATTGGATTGATTTGCTGTAATTTATTATCTTGGAAAGTGTTATTCCTGTTTATGATAATTATGTATTATAATGTTTTAACTTTGAGATGATTGTATTAAATCTCCTGTTGGAGAATTTGTATTAAACCTTTTTGTAAAATATTTCTAAAAATCTGGTACTTAGTTATTGACTTCAGTTATCCGCTGCTTTTATTTTATGCATATCACTTGTATGCACACACTTAGCATTTTTTTTTGGGTGTGTGACCAGAGTTGTTATCATCCACTGTCTCGATTCTCGTGCTTCCGTATGAGGGAGTTGGGAGCATCACAAATACTCAAGAATGCTCAGGAACTAGATAGGGATTTCTCAAGAACACTCAAAGAGAGAAGTGAAGAAGTGAGTGAGGAAGAAGTGTGGTGGAATGCAATTTATATAGCTATGTAGATGAGGGTGGTGTTGGCAAGGGTGGCTCTTCATTTTGTGAATTTGGTGGTGGCTCATGATGCCTCTCATGCTTAGCTCCTCCATGTAGGTTAGAATGATAGTGTCTAGGTTATGGGAAAAAATTTAACCAAAGGGCGCACACACACAGAGAGAGAGAGAGAGAGAGAGAGAGAGAGAGAGAGAGAGAGAGAGAGAGAGAGAGAGAGAGAGAGAGAGAGAGAGAGAGAGAGAGTTTCCATGTAGGTGGTGTAGAGAGAAAATGTGGTATAATTAATGCTTGGACGATGCCGTTGGCTAGGGATTCTCTACAAGGTATGGCATTTCATCTTATTCTCTTGGACTATTCTTTTAGCTTCTAGTGGTAAGGCAAGGCACACTCGAATACTTATGGTGGCATACGGTGGTGATTGGGTGGTGAAGCGGTAGCAAACATAAAATAAATAAATGGCAGGAAAACTGAAAGGGTTCGTCGAAATTATAGGGGTAAATTTGGTTTAATTAAAAGTTTTAGAGTTTCAGCGAGGGTTTTTAAAAATCAATCTAAGGGAATTTCATGAATAGTTCAAGGGACTAAGGAAAAAGTTCTCTTGATAAAAATAGCATAAAAATGTTGAACTAGGGGTATATTGGTACATTGCACATAAAGCACACACGACTGACAATCGATACGATTTTAAGTTTTGACAAGTCACCACTCAAAATGACGTGCTAAGGCTTATAAAAAAATTCAAGTATGGTTAATGAGTACTAGAAATCGATGATCAAACAAGTAATTTTGAATCAGAGTTTGAGAAATATATGAGAATAAAATTAAACTAAGCTCACTTGGTGGAAATCAATTTTTCTTCTATAAGCGTGTGAGCTAATCTTTTAAATCCAAGGATTAACCTAATAGTTGACTTAATAGGGTAAATAGGTGGGTGTAAAAACAAGGGTTCATCCTTGAAACCGAGATCATAGAAAACAGAACAAACATGCATCAAACACAAAGTCAAGCAACACTAACAAATTATATAATGATCATGTAGGGCTCGATGGGGTCTGTTAGGATCTTCATCAGAAACCTCGTCTTGAAAATGATAGTAGTACTCATCGTCATCAAAATCATAATAACTATTAACATGCTCCTCATGAAATCTTAACTGTCTAGCTAATCTCATCACTCTCTAACCAAATTAAGCTCTCCCTCTTCACGAAATCGTATTCAACTCACCGAGTAGTCAGAAAGGTCATGTCTATTGATAGAAGTTAATTTGATTGTATATATGGGCATCTATTCGATTTTTGCATGCATGTGATCAATCATGACGTGAATCTGTTCATATAGTGTTGTACCACTGTCAACTTAATTTACAGGCCGCGCTATATGTTCATTCGAATATTTTTTTTAAGGATGTAAAACTTTTTTTCCCTAATGATTATTGCATGTTCGAACATCATAGCCTGAGTCGGACAAATTGGGTTTGAAAATATTGTTGTGTTGAAAACGAAAGTTCTGTGCCAGAATAATTTGTAAGCAGGCCTGTTATAAGAAAATCATTTATCTACGTCTAGTCAATTCTAATAAAATATTTATTTATAATTAAAATTAATTATAAATAGTATTTTCATCACAATTAAATGATCATAAAATCTCATTTTTCATCTAATACGCATTATTTTTTTGACCAAAGATGAGATGATGTTTTTTGACCTCAAATAATTTTGACCTTAAAAGAAATTTTATTATATTGAAAGTTAATTACTTCACCGGCCTGCACATGCTGCTAGTAGCCAAACAAAACAATTTCTTATATTATATCTTCGCTGAATGATCACAACCAGTGTGTGGCTCACGTGCAAGATCAAGACCACCTTAACTCACATGCAAAATTATGTACGTACCCTAGAATATAAGTATGCCCCAACAAAGAGATTTGGCACACATATACATATTTCAAAGAGAGGAGATCAACTTAGGCGATGGATCAGGAGCAATAATTATGAACTCTAAATCTTAGATATGGCTTGCAAGTTCAAGAAATAGCACGAGTTATATGTATTATTTTTGTCTTTCCTTTCAATTTTGTTTTCTTGTTCCTAGTTAAAGTAGGGGAGAGATAAATTAAGGGTAGTCAAAGTCAAGAAAAGGTATGAATCCCAAGAAGAGTTTCAAACCCTACGAGGATTTTTAGATTAAATCTAATGAAGATGAATGAAACCCCCAAGAAAGAGACGAGAATGAGCATTCCTAGGGGGCTTGTTACCTTATGGGATGATTCTATTTGAGATAACAAGGGACAAACACAGACACGCATGAGGCATGCAATATTTTTATAATTCTAATGGACAAGTGGAAGGCCAAATCCCATATAGGGCTTTGGGTCCACAAAATTTGGTGGGTCCACTAAGTCATTAGCTTATTTTATTTTATTTTTTGTCTGGATACAGTAAATGAAGAAGCGTAACAAAATTCACCCAATATATAAAAGGGGCATTATTTTATTTTATTTTGTCGGCTTACAGCATATACTAGATGAAGTGTACTAAAATTCACTGAATCATGAATATAAAAAGAGCATTAGTATAATTTACTTTGACCTAAATTTAAGAGTTGAAAATGGTGTACGTACGTGTATTTATTGTATTGGTCTGATTTTGTACGTACTAAATTTAGTACTTGTGATTACTAAACCCATGCAAAAAATATATAAAAACTAGAAACCCTGATCAAGTAATTAAGAGGCAGACAGGGCATGGGAGCAAAAGAGGGGTATGGGGTTGGACCCTTTTTAGCTTTAATAAAGTAATTACTTTTCTTGGAAATCTCTTCTTCGATGGAAGGGAGAGGGAGGAGGGAAAGGGTTGTTTGCATGGATAAAGGTGCAGGTAAGTAAGGCAGATGCAGAGAGAAAATGGCTAATTCACGTCTGGTAGTGGTATTCTTTCCAAGAAGGCACGGTTTCTCCGCTGATTTCTCCAATGCAATCCCAGTTCCCACTGGCTTTATTTGCGCCTTTGAATATTGCCTCCTCGGTTTTCATGCTACTTATGACCTTATGTGCGCTTTAACTTCTTGTACTCTTATGTGATAATTTATAATGTATAATCTACATGGGTAAACTTTATTTATGAGAGTACTTCTGCTCTCTCTCTCTCTCTCTCTCTCTATAACTTGATTATTATTGGGGTGTTCCTTAAGTTCCTTTTGCTTTTGATCCTTTGGTACTGCGGTCGATATACCATTATTAATTGTACCCCCTTTTTTTTGGCCATTTTCTGAGCTTCAGTACTACTTACAGTACTCATGTGTCTTTTGTTGGACTTTTTCCTTTACGAGGATGAAATTCAGATTCTTAATCTAGCTAGCAAGATTTCTGTTTTTGTTTTTTTAAGAAAACTAATTTATACATGAGTTTTAAGTGCGTCACGTCTTGCACATTTCTTTTGAAAAATAAGTAAATTTGAGATTCACATAAAAACCTAAATTTTAATATTTGTGAATCCAACTATTTTTCAAAATGGAGTACGCAGTCCTTATACATCCAAATATAACTTCGCCAATCGAATATATATTTATTTTTTTGTGAAATAATATTTATTGATTGAAAATGCTATCATAGTACCAAACGATCGAATATATTCATGCTAAATACAATATTAAAACATGGTAATAAATTATCTGTAACCACTAGGAAATTAATGATTAATTATATTGATGATGAATAGGATATATATATACATGTACTAGAAAATTAATGTCACGATCACAAGTTGATAACGATAATAATATAAAGCTCACTGAATAGTTCCCTCTCTATTAATTCAGATCATGATTCTGCTCATGCAAACTAGCAAAATCCTCAAATCACTCTAAAAGTAAAAGACTAATTGATCATGACTAAAGATTATGAGATGTACATGCAATACATGTGAGAGTTTCGAGCGGGCATTAATATATAGAAACTGGCCGTTGGAATACCAATAGTAGTACCATTTAACAGTGATGTATATGTTAGAACCGAAAGATCAAGGGCTAGACATATTTTACATTTTACACCATATTCCCTAAAAGAAGAAAAAGAAAGAGAAATTAAGGCTTGGTTTGTTTTCAAAGATGAGATGAGATAATATGAGATAAAAGTTAAAAAAAAGAATAAAATATTATTATAATATATTTTTTTAATATTAGCTTTGTTTTCGAATTTAAAAAAGTGATTTAAAATTTTAAAAAGTTGAATTTTTAGTATATTTTGTATGAGGATTTGAAAAAATGTATAATAAATTTAAGAAGAATTTAAAATTTTTAATTTTATAAACCAGACCAAATTATCTATTTGTGTAATCCATTAATTTGTGGCCGTTAAAACTGGCCATTGGAATACCAATGCTAGTAGTACTACAACTCTAGCTAGCTACTCAGTATAAAACCATTTTTAGGACTTAATTAGCATACGATCGAGCAACAGTACATGATTCACATGCAACCAATTTATAAGTTCACATGATGCATGCACCCATAAATTCTGCCGCGCATGAGTACTATTTGCATGATGATCATGTGAAATCAACCGCACCAACCTTAATTTGCTCGTTAATTTCATAAGATACTAATTGTTGGGTTAGTACTCTTGGGTTTAATTTATTATTACTCTTGGATTTAATTTATTATTAAGTTACAACTTAAGAGGACGTCGAGCTTGTTGCCAACGGCAGAACTTGCAATTTTGTTGATGTGGACAACATTTTTTATTGTGTGATACATTTATATAAATAATAGTATTGCTAGATATAGTTGTTAGGTGTGTAAGCTCTGTGCCTCCATTTGAAAAAAAAAAATGGAGGCCACCACTAAAAACTGATTTTTATTTTATTTTATGTGGGTTCTAGATTTACATTTTTTTTAGAGAGAGTAGACAGAGTTTGCACATTCTAGAACTGCCAATATCATTTCGCTTATGTAAATTAAAAAATTGATTGAAAAATCATAAGAACATCACTACATAAAAAATCATATCTCGGTAATTTGCTACATACACGTAGAAATAAAATTATAAATGCACAACTTAATATATTTTAGATTTTAAAGATAATGTTTCATGGAATATATTCATCCATTATTATTTTTGTAATGAAGTATTTTGAATTTATTTTTTTCATATAAATTATTAGGGATCTTTTAGAATGTGATCATCTTTTATTATAGTATTGAAGCTACTTTATCAAATTTCATGCAAAATCTAAATATTTTTGTATCACATTAAACATATAATGCTGTAATTGAGAGTTTAAATAATTCTTTTCTTACTTTGAGATATAAAAGATAAAATCTCCCAGCTATTTTTCATATATATCATCAATGTTAAATATTTTTTTTTTTGTATTTTCACTTTGGATTTCATATTAAGAATCCCAATATTGTACATCAAAAAACTTTAGGATCCATATTAATAAGTTTATTATTTTTCTTAAACTTAGTTTTAATTTTAATTTTAGAGAGGTCACATTCTTGAAAATAAATAATATATATAAATTAAACAAAATTTTGGGGTATAAGAAAAAAAAAATAAATAAAGATACATTTCTAAGCATATTGGTATATTGAAATGGTAGAAAATTTTCGAGAGCAATATAGAGATTATAAATTTTAAATTTTAGAGAGATATGGAGATTATAAATTTTTTTGGGGACCATTTTTTATATCTATATAATTATGTATAAAATTTAAGGAGTATGTTGTGTTTTCAAATAGTTTTGGGGGTGCCACGGCCCCCACAAGTACAACATGGGTCTTGCCACTGCTTGTTGCTCTTAGATGCCAACCCTAGCTTCTATTTTCCTTTCATCTTATAAATATATATATAATTAAGTGAAAAAGGATATTATAATCTTTAGCAGAAGTACATATATATCCTTAAGTTTAAAACAATATAATAAGAGAAATGAGTATTTGAGACGAGTTATTTGCTATAAAAATAAATTTTTACAACGAGAATAGATTATTTTAATAGAAACTAATCTTGACAAGAAATAAGTGATAATAAATAAATAATTTTATTATAATGCGTGGTGCTGTATTTGTTGTGACCTGACCATGATAGGGTTTTAGTGAAACGTGTAATGAATTATCTCTCATGCCTAAATAGTAAGTTTCTGTGCTCAATCAATAATTGGTAGCATAATATGCATGATTAGGCAAAGCATCCCGAATATATAAATATATATAGAACTTATATTAACAAAGTACCTTCTAGTTTGTAATGTAATATAATATATATGCTTAAAAAATAAATCAAACTCGCATAGAAACATGGAATTCGAACAAATGGAAAACCCCATTCTTTGTATCTAATCGTTATGTTATTCAAAATTACAAAGGCTGGTGTAAACAAAAACTTTCCGAGGATCCATCCGTTTTGATGATCTGAAGCTCCCAAAATCATAGCAAGTACTGAGTGTATGCGCTCGCTATTGCTGAACTTCAGCTATTATAGCTAGACCCTTATAAAATTTGAACGCTTGCAAGTTAGAACTCACCAAGGAGCCCAAAAAAAAGGCCTATCTTCCTAATTGGGTCATTTAGTAAATCACTAGAAGACATGAGAATTAAAAATAAAAACTAGGAAATCAGTAGTGTGTACATACTTTTTTCTCCCTACATTGTTCACTCTTCCAATCCATTTTCATCGTTCCCTTTAATTCTTTAGGTATCATTCCACACAGTGAAAGTTGGAGCTGCTGCATGGCAAACAGCCATATTGCTTGACCTCGGCGCGAGAGTTGGCACAGCAGTTGGCACCCAATTGTTGCACATCGAGCCGGCGGCCTGATCATAAGCGCTGGCCTTAACTACACTTGCCGATGAATGCTGCGAAAGATAATACAAGTTCCTGGCATGGTAAGGATCTGCTGAGGCGGCAAACACGTTTTCATAACCGATTGCTTTCACCTCGCTATCACCAAAAGAACCGTGATTGCCTTGATTTTGGACGTTGCTATCGTTGGTAATTATCGTACTCATAGGGATTGCATAGCCACCATTGTTTACTGCATACCCAACTCCACCATTGCCATTATCTGCGCCTCCTTGATTGCCATAAATGACAGAGTTAGAGCCAGAACTATGCTCCATAGAAGCTGAGTCCATACCCATTAGGTTGTGCAAAACATTGGGCTGAAAGAAATTGTGGGTATTTCCGGCCAGTTGTAACTGATGAAAATCTTGAAAGTTGTTGGCCGGAGCTTGATCAGAATCTTGTTCTTGTTTACACCAAACCCTTTGCCCATATGGGTAGTGCATGCTGTAAGGTTGAGCTTGTTGGAATGCAAGATTAGACCAGCCATGGTGTACAGCAGCACCACCATAACCGCTATTGATTCCATAATCGGTTAGCCGAGAAGTGATGTTTTCATGATCATCTGTTGTTCTTTGCCCGTCCACAGTCATGATCTCAGCCTGTTCAACATCTTTTAAACGCTTGGCAGCCCCACCAATGGGCAAAGTGCTGCTCTCGAGTATGCTTTTAACGTCATATCTGCTCATGTCAAAGTTTGTTACTGCATTCAGTCCTCGGAACTTGATGGCAGCAATGTCATAGGCTTCTGCTGCTTCCTCTTGGGTGCCTATATTTAATAAGAAAATTGAATGAAGTTGAATGTAAACCAGACCCGATAATGTTACTAAATTACGTAATGCAGTCTGTGGCATGGCTGTTAATTTGTATCTTTCTTTCGATGCAATTCTTTCTTAGTTTTCTCTTCGATTAGAATATTACTGCATTAGGATAGGGTTATTTCAAAGAACAAACTAATTCACATGAGGAATAAGAACTCACTAAAAGTTCCCAAGTAAAGGTCTTTGTTCCCTGCAACTCTTCCAATTCTTGCTTGCCATCGTCCATGCTGGTGGTGTCTGTTACAAATTAAAACCAATAGCAAGCTGTATATTAAAAGTTAAGAAAATTGCAACCGCCACATTATGCCGTGTCAAAATTATTTTTTAATATTATTATTATTTTGAGAATTGAAAAAATTAATTCTTTATCATATTTTATGCATAAATTTTAAAAAAAATTATAGCGATAAGATAAATAAGATGAGATGAAATATTTTTACAATCTAAATGGGCCGGCCTAAATATATACAAGATTTTAAGAAAAAGAAAGAATAAACATGCAAAGGAAGGTGGTGGGAAAACATTCATGCATGAGTACCAGAACCCATGCTCAACATGAAGTAGGGTTGCATTAATTATGTATAAAACTATGCACCATTGCTAAACGTATTATTATTATTTTAAACGCTTATTACCTTGTCACTCCTCTATAAATAGATGCACCTCGTGAAAACCCACTGCTTTTCCTGCCCCAAGAAAAACTCATATTGCTTAGTCAATTCATAAATTAAAACTTCTCATAGCGTAAAGCGTAGAGAAACTCATTAATTCAACATGAATTAAAATTTACCTTCGCAAAGACGCAACATACTCTTGCCTAGTCATGTGCTTCATTTCTTCCAACTCTTTCTCGTAGTTGCTAATCTAATCAATTTTTGTCGTTAAAAAAGGAAGAAAGAATGGCAAAATGTCAGAAACCAAAACCTTAATATAATGTTAAATACGTTGGAGAACCATTCGTTTTACTGGTTATATTGGACAACATCCCCCATTCACCGGATATCGATGCTCTCATGTAGCAGTGCTACACGAACACATTGTATATATATAATGTGCATGCATTTCAATATCTCTCTATATATATAGTAGTCCTGACATTTCCCCATTATCTTAAGGTTAAAGTCCAGTATATATGTTAATATTAACGCAAACATTGGGAGATTAATTCTGATACAGCCAGTAGATAAAATGACTTGGCGGTCACTAAACTCTAATTGAGTACTTTAAGTTATTGACCAGAAGATCAGGGATAAGTGGAAACTTACAGGAAAATTTGTAGTGGTAGTTGTACCCCAGTATTTCAGTGCTGCTAAATCATAAGCTCTTGCTGCCTTTTCTTCTTTGTCGTAACCTCCTAGATATATTAAACAAGTGGCCCATTAACATATATATTATATAACATATTCCTTCTGTTTTTTTATTTTTTATTTTTTTTTGACGTTGAAGTGAAATTTCGATCCAGAAAACAAAATGTACAACACAAAAATAATAATAAGAAGAAAGAAAGAAAAGGTATCTAACGAGTACTTTTATACTTACCCAAATAAACTGCAAGAATGTTGAGGATGCCCCCACATCACGATATGGAAAAAAAGAAAATACCCACATAAGGAAAGCACGACTACTTAAAATACAACGTCATGTTTTTTATTAATTAAAAGGAATCGATAAGGGACGCTAGCTAGCTGTTAATTTTGGAGATGCCGCAATGGGTAGAAAAGATATATGCTAGTCTACCTTGTCTTCCTTTACGAGTTTGTCCCTCTCTTCTGCAACTATTATCCCAAAGATGGGCCTCATATCTACCCGTCCATCTGTGCCTGAAACATTAGTTTAATCATCGAAACATTAATTATCACGAAAACAACTAAAATGTATATGGAAGAACGCAAAAAATACTGATCGATCGATGAACAAATCTTAGCACACCTTGTTACACCACGGTATATTGAAGTCCTCTGTCCAAATGTATCAATGGATTTTCTTGGTACTGCCTCGATAGCGCCAGTTTGGCCATCAAGCTGTCCAGATGTTGACTTCTGCATCTTATTATCCGATGAGGAACTCTCTCCACCAGTTGCAGCACCAGCAGTACTCGCCGTAAGAAGTGGTAGTGTCGAGCTAGACTGTGATCCGGTGCTCATTGAAAGCGACAAGGTTTGAGCACTTGCTAGGCTTCCATTATTATTTCCGTCACTACAGCTTGCACCTGCACCATCTTTCTTGTTATCCTGCTGAGCCGGCGCCGGTGCCGGTTGGTTCCTCAGCCAGGTCTTGATCATGGACAAACCAATAGAGCTATTATTGTGGATGCTACCACCGGCGCTGGCACTGCTTGCCACGCCGTTTGCTGCTTCTGAGGGTAACTGTAAGGAACAGTTATTGAACATGTAGTCGCCATTGTTGTTATATGCAGCGTTTTCGTGATGCCCAAAAGAGTGTCGGCCAAGGAAGTTCTCGAGCTTTGGCTGGTTTTGGTTTTCAAGGTTTTGGCTACTGCACGGGTTACCCATTAGCATAGACAGGTGATCTGTAGTGGTCTTGTAGTTAGAACTCGAGTTCATCCCTAAACCCTTCATATTCCAATCTGCAAAACAGCATATAATAGTTAAAAATCAGAGATTTCTGCTTATGTAATATTGTTTCTAGCTTGGGTTCTTAGAAAACATGAAAAGCGAAGGAAAACAAAATCTCCTAACTGCTTAAAGAGTACTATAATATTGCCATTTCTAAGTATTTCTTTTCTCTCTCTCTTTTTCCTTTACTTGGGAGTTTCAAAGAATCAAATAGATGATTAGGGTTTTAGCACTTCAACTTTACAAAAACGATCAAGAAAGAGATAAGTGTGTGTGGTGATCAGAGACAAGTACCTTGGGCTTGATTGTTTCTATTGAATGCTTCAAGTATGCCGAAAGGAGGAGGGAGGTTGAGGGATGGAGCAGTCGAGTCAGAAGTGAGATCGAAGCAGTCGCCTGAGACATCGGTACCGGAGATGTCGTCGGAGTTGAAGGCAAGGCGAGGCTCGGTGTTTTGAGAGTGATCTTGATCAGCAGGCTGCGATGGGAGTTCTTGAGGCGAAAGAGAGAAACCCAACCAGTTCATGGAAGCCATATATAGTCGTTTTGAAGGACTTTCGAGTGAAGACAATATTGATTGGAGTTGAGAAAAGGGAGATGAAGAACAACTAGTTCATGCATGAACTAGGGGGAGAGAGAGAATCCATGAGGAGAACAGAAGGACGATAAGAGGAAAGGTCAAAAAATATGAGGAGATCAAAATGAAAACCCCTTTTCCGAAGCAACATGAAGATCATATATATACATATATCGTGACTCGAACAGACACAAATCCTAAATGGGCGCCCCTTACTTAGGAGCACTTGTGTGATCTTTAAACTATTATTACTAGCTAATTGCTCTTTGATAAATGAGAACAGAACATGGTAGAGGCTTTATAAAAGGATCGAGGCGCCCACATCATTACTAGAAAAAAGAGGTTTTAAGATACATATACCCCATTCTCTCTTGTTTTGGCTGATTAAGATCACCAAATCTCTCTGATCTATTCCCTGTCTAAATGAGAATGCATGAGTTTTCTGAAAAGAATAATCAAAAGGTGAACGAGCAGCAATAATTAATCTTGAATGAATTAGGCATGTTGTACTTCTGTGGGTAGTAATTTAAAGTTCTTAATTTGGATTTCAAACCAAATCTTCGTGCCTATAGTTTAGAATTAGTGATTTTATGAGTGGTAATAAGCCTAACGCACATGCATGGGTCACACCTACGAGCACGTGCTTTCGTAATCTCAAAACAAAGCTGCCTTTTACATATATATCCCCCCTTATACCCACCAGCTTGGACTTCAAAATTGGTATCCCTGATTCTGTTCAACCTAACATTTCCTATTTATTTAGACTCAATAATCAAACTCTGTATATATCACATAAAGATAGAACTTCTCGATCGAGTTGAATCTTTTTCTGAGGAACACCTGTAGAAGAAGATGTTATTTTTATCTGACAAAGTGTGACAAGAAACCCACACGCAGCCCCTCTCCACACCCATTTATTCATGCCCACCTGGACAGTAGTCATTTCTTGTCAGACATGTTTCAGACTCAGACACCCTCCTTTTCATTTCATTTCTCTCTCTCTGCGCCTACAAACAAACACCCATAACTTTCTCACATTCCATCCATCCATGTTATATTATTTAACGATTATCCCCTAGTCCTAATCATAAACTGCGATACCCCGCTGTAACCGGGAGTCTCTGATCCCCTCTCTCTCTCTCTCTCTGAGAAATTATACTTTTCTCTCTCAACTGTGCACAAAACAATAATTCATGCATGACTGACACTTTTTTTTCATTGAAAGGAAATGCAGAGGAGGGGAATCCTACACATATTCTTTTAAAAAAAGTGAGAAAAAATAAATGGGAGATAGGGTTTGAACCTTGCACCCCTGTATGAGTACATTAACCCTTGTCTTCCGGCTCTTGGAGCTTTTTCATTCTCAAGTTTTAGAATTTGAAGGGACAGATTGGAAGAAAAATCTAAGGATCCAAAAGCATAACTTGATGTGATATCCCATTCAGTGCTAGCTTTTGTAAAACAAAACCTTTTTGATCTTTCACTTTCGAAAATCCTTAAAATTTCATTTATCTTTACTTTTTCCTTCTACTCATGAACTGTATACCTCAGGCTTAAACACCCCTCCCCCCCTCACCCCCCAAAAAAGGTACTCTACCTATTACATGTTGGAATTATACTGATATCGATTCAATTGTATGAAAAGAAAATGCAAGCATTACCCAAACCAAAACCAAATTAAGAAATTAATCTATATATATTTATCACTCTGTGGATGAATTTTCTGTTTTGATCTTTAGTAAGGTCAGCTTGCTTTCTCTTGTAAGTTAGAAATTAATGTCATTGTTTCAAAATCCCTTTCAAAAATGAAAGTTGCTCACATGGACGAGGCACTACAACTAGGAGTATCAAATCGTGTTAACGGGTCGTGTTTATGTCGTGTTAAGACATGTATATTATACTATATAGGTCAATCCTAACCTGACCCGTTAAACTTATCGTGTCAATACTAATCTGACCCGTTAATATAATGTGTTGTGTCGTGTCAACTTATTAGTGAATATTAAGAAATAAATTAACACGATAAAATATGATACGTTTTAATCTGTTTATGTAAATGTGTTGATGCTTGAAACTAACCCGTTTGATATAATTAAACTTAGCATAATTTTATACAAATGTTAAATTCACAATATTTATAAAAATTATAATACTAACTACAAGTATAAATTACAATCTAAATAAGAAAAATATCAAAATTAAGATTCTAACAATTTTACTTTTAAATGTAAATGTATGCTTGTAATTTGAACTTTCTTAACGTGTCATAGCGGGTTAAAATAGGTTGACCTGCTATCAACCTGTTAAGTAATCGTGTCGTAACGGGTCAACCTGTTTTGACCCGAAACTCATTAAGACTAAACCCTAACCCGCTATTATCGTGTTGTGTTCGTGTTGGATTAACGAGTCGTGTAACATGTTACCACTCCTAACTACAACAGAAGTAGTTTTATATGACAAAAGTTTCTGTTTCAAAAGATTGTGATTTCATTCCAAAATGCTTCTTGGAATGAAAAAAATTGTCCTAACATCATTCCAATAACAATGTCTCAAATGATATTTTAAGACAAAAATATCAATTTCATCCTAAAAAATATCTTTTGGGATGAACTTGATCAAAACTGTTTGATCGTTAAATGAACAGAATAAATTTTTTGGGACGATTGAGTTTCGTTTTAGAATCACACTCGAACGGCAAATATGTTTGAACACGTCCTTTGTGAGTGGTCAATCAATACCAGTCCGTTTGACTCAATAGAATAAGGAAAATTTTGAACTAAAATTTGATGTTTGGACAGTAAAATATGTTTGAATCTATATACTGAGTAAACATTTGATCGAACATTAATAGGATCGAATGATTTATTATGAAATTGCGTTCGAACGTTCGATGATTTCTTTCGAATGGTTTCAAGTTTTGATTGAACATTTAATTCTGATTACATTCGAATGTTCTATACAATGTTTGAATGGTTTTACCTATCTAGCTTGAATAATTTTCGGTTATTCAAAATATAATTATTTTATTTGAACTATAGTTATTTAGTGGCCCAAACGGTTGCATAAACATTTGCATTTGGAGTTGCACCTTACTTTTGAACTCTTCTTGTTATTATTCTTGCCATTTATACGCATTCCCATTTCTGTTTTTTCTTTTTGTCAATTGAGCCTTTAAGAGCATTAGCAATGGTCTTGCTAAAGTTTATTGTAAAGCTAAAATGAAGGTAAAATGATCAAATAATTCCTATATTGGACTGGCAAAGTTTAAAATTATTTGGCTTTGATGAATAGTAAATCATTCAGATTTATCAAATATAGAGGATTACTATTCACCCTTCATCTTAATATTTTATTCTACTTTAATATTTAATATATTAAAATCGCTCAGACTTGCCAAAAATTATTTATTGGCAAGTCTATTGTTATTTAATATATTAAGTGTATAAAATTAATATTTAATATCTTGAATTGACTATTATTTGCAAAATTAAAAAATATTTATTATTTACTAAAATTAATATTTAATATATTAAGTATATTTGCAAAATTAAAAAAAAAACTTATATTAAAATATATAATATTATATTATTATTTGGACTTTGATTTAGCTAGACTAATGTGAACTCCTTAGCTAAAAAAAAAATATAATTTATTTTTTTAATTATTTGCAAAATTAAAAAAATATTATATGGATTATAGCCAAAAGAGTAAAATTGGACTTCAATTTAGACTTAATTTTAACAAGACCATTGCTAATATTCTAACTCATGCTGCATTGTAATCAATTATTAAATCTGAGAACTTGCTTTTTCTAAAGCTATAGAGGTTTTAGAAGCAAACCCAGATAATGAGAAAGAGCTAGAAGGCTTTATACAATGACCAAGATTTCTTAAATATCCTCAGTATTGACCCAAGATTTGTGTAAAAATTTCAATATTACTTGTTGAGAAATTTTAATCTGACGCAAATTCAACATATGGGCAACAATTTTATCTTATACATGATAAAAAATTAATATCATACAAATATTCAAGTATGTTTAATTCAAACACATAATTTTTATAAGTATTGAGATGAGTTCACTCTCCATTATTATTAGTATGTGATATTGCATATAATTTTGTCATATTATAGTTAGTATTTGACTCTTACTATAAGAGACATTTGTTGAGATATAAATTCATTATAATGCCTCCAAATAACAAACTATATACAATAAAAAATAAAATAATATTACCAATTTCTTAAAGGGCAATGGAAAGATCTTGAGCTTGCATTATGATAAATATTCAATTTTGATCTATTTGTTCTGTTTATAAAACTTCGCTCCAGCATATAATAAGAACTGAAAAGTATAAATAGGACATGTAAAAAAAATCATTTAATTTACCTTATATGACAGATCCTCAAACATATCACGAAATGTTTCTCAGTTCGAAGATCAAACATCCTAAAACCTAGTCTACAATTTTTTTTTTTTTGCAATGACGTTATGCCTCTAGCTAGTAGTGCCTCAACCTTATGAGATTGCACTGTTAGCTTTATAAAATATATTATTCGTTGTAAATTTAAGGAAATAATGGTTAGAAATAATTTAATATGTATGAATGACTTTAATTGAAACAAAATGACTATTAGATTTTTACCTTGTTCTCATGTAAAGTAAATATTTAGTGATGAGTTAGATAGAGAGCTAGGAACATGTAGAGATGTAATACGAATTTCCTTCCATTTTGGTGGCATAATTTTAAAACACCGACATATTCATTACATAAAAGATTTGTCATAAAGTGTAATGTTAGCACAAAGTTGATCAATCATCTATATATATCAGCTTTATTTGACCATTTGCCCTCTTCATCGACTATAGATATTTCAGATGACTCAACATTTTACTTCTTACATTCTAATCTTTTACATTAAATTAATATAATATAAACATTATTAAATATAATTTCTTTTTAAAAAAAATGAATATTTCAGTATCAATATGAGATATGTACTAGTAAAAACTAAGGGGAGTTTGATCACAAAGCTAATCCCATTGGTTTGGTTGAGGGTATATTTACATGGTCTCCAAAACTGACCATAGGTTTATAATCACGATTAAAGTTCCCATAAAATTTTCATCTGAGCACAGCCAATATATCTAGCTAGTTATTGACCATGCACGCACGCAGGTACGTAATTGTCATCACTCTAGTGTGATATATAAAAGTGATCATGACAGCCTACACTTGATACTTGAGTTTCATTAATTTAATAAGATCATTAAGAGATATATTTTACGTATTCTAATAGAGAGATAAAATGCAGGATATTCATTAATTTTAGAAAAGGAAATAAACAGGTTCAAGCGGATTCTTGAAGGTACAAAAATACTAATTCAGGCATAAATCGACTTAATTTATATAGCTGAAAGAGGAAAAAAGACATAATTATGTAATTTTGCACGTAATTAAAGCCATAAACCAATTATATATATATATATATATATATATATATATGGCACAGAAATAAGATTCGAGTTCACTATATAAACTAGGATTATATCACAACTATGGAAAAAGTTGAGTTTTAAATCACAATTACCAAATGGACAAACAATTATTTTTCTTTGAAGTAAAACACCAGATTTGGGGTCGAAAACAAGGCCCAATAAGCATATATAACATATTATAGGCGGGGTTTGGAAAGTAGTAATTTTGATGTGGAACAAGTTATCCATGCAAAGAATTGCTTTATATATAATTAGCACGATCCAATCATGAACTTTTTGGACGAACTCCTGTCTAATTTTATTCCAATTATAATTGTGTAATAGTGTTGGATCTTGTTATAAACTTGACTTGAAGCTTAGACTAGCGGGATGAGAAAATTAGATATATAAATTGATCAGTCAGACAAACGTGGACGAAACTAGGCACCGATAATATAGACCCAATTAGCTTAGATCTTAAAAATATATAGATCAATACAGTAGGCCAGGTTCCGCTGTATAAATGAGAAATACATTAAGATTGAAAGGCGCTAAATTAATATTAAAAAAAAAAAATTACTTCGTACGTATAAACAATTCAAATACCATACAAGACAATATATATATGGTACTGACCAATATTATTTCGCAAACTTTAGGCTAAGTTTGAATGGTGAGATGAATTTAGGTGACTTGTAAATATACTACAAAAAAATTATTTATTTGTAATCAGTTAATTTTGTAAAATGATTATTTACAGTCAAAATTAACTATAAATGATCTTTTTACTGTAATTAAAAGGTCACAAAAACTTTTTTTTTTTTTTGTAGTGAAAGTAGTATTTATTAATCCCAATAATTTGATCGAAAATGAAAATTTTAAGTACTTTTTTAGATTAAGATGAGTTTTAACTTTTTAAGTTAAAATGTATGAAGTATACACTACAAGATTTTAAGCCTTTTCTTACAAAGGCAATTGCTGCCAAATACTATATGATATGTTGCAAAAAACTTTTTTCCACCAATTTGGGTGGTGGGATGTTCGTGGCATATAATCCATGAACAAAACTTTTATGTGATAAGTTTTTTTTTTTTGTGGAAAATACTAGTCTTTTGCCACCACTTTAGGTTGTGGTAATAACCTGCAAACTCATGGCAAATGTGTTGTCCAGCAACATAATTTTTACAATATTATCCATGGATGTAATTGGCCGGTAGAGATTTATTTCCATAAACTTGGTCATGGAAAATTTTGTGGCATATAATTTGTGCCCACAAATTATATGGTGTCAAAAGGATTGTTGACATGATTTGCAATTGTGAAAATTATGCATCATATGTGTACATTTTCTAGAAATATATTTATTTCCACCAAAGGAATTTGCCAGGAAATATGTTATAGTGACCGGATGTTTGGTGGAAAATAATTTTTTCCACCAATTTGAGTTGTGATAATGAGGCAACATATTCGAAGAAGAGTCCTGAATCTGCTTACATACATGATAACCACCATCATATTTCCACAAAGTTGTCTACATTAAGTTAAACCAAGTTAGCTACCCTGTTTATATATATGTTTAAAAATGACAAGTTAACCAATGGAAATTTAGGACCCTTTTTACCTTATGACACTCTCACAGCAATCTTACATAGAATTCAGCCCAGGAATTTATATAGAAAATGGACTACTAGCAAATTTTTCTCTATACTTTGTATTGCCAACAAATTCAGCCCAGGAATTTACCCTTTGTACAGCTGCATCAACATGAATATGATGATTCTTCATTTTTCTTTAGACTGTCAGGAAGAAAAATGCCTCTTGTTCCACTTGATCTCATTAACTGTTACCTAAAACTTAGCAAATGGGATAGTTGTTAACCTGTCAATTTATTTAGGGTGAATATATACTATTTTATGGGCTGGGGTGCTTTTAATCTAAGGGGTGTAACACACTCATATATTTGTTTAATGTACCCTTATTATATATAGCTTATACAAATATTAGCAAATGCCACATAAAAAAAAAATGAAACAAAAATAATGCATGATTTTAAAATTCCTTTGGTCTGCCAACTACTCTATATAAGCTTATAAATTAATTTCTACAAACAAGAAGAAAAGAAACTCTACGACCAATTAAACTTTCTTTCATCATAAGTTCAGGAAATTGGCCTCATGCAATACATGTTGATACACATTTTGTAGTAATTAATGAGATGCACAGATTTAATTGAATCATTTCACAAAGAACAACATTAGAGAAACAAAACAAACTTTTACCCTGATCTTCATAAACTACATATCCAATCCATAAAATAATCCATAAAATTTTACATAACTCAGAATCAATATTGTCCAGACCATAAACTTTTGCATAAGTCAGGAAAGCTACCATTTAATTCAAGTCCAAGCCATGCACACTTGAGTGAAACAGTTTCAACCATGCATGAATATTTAAAACAGTTTCAGTCATACATAAATTATATACCACCATATCCAGTGCAAAAAGTTTAAAGATATCAAAATTTATAATCACCAAGAAACTAGTGCAAACAGTTTCAGGAATTAACATAGGAAAAATTCCTATTCCATAACAGTTTTAGAATTAAGTTCTCAGGTAAAAAATTAGCCATATTTCATAACATAAGAAATAAGAAAAATTCACTCACCAAGAAGCTTTTAAATTCTAAGTGGAGCTTGTACCGGAATTGTGAGAGATAAGACCCTGGACAAAAAATTAATGAGCTAGTGAAAAAACAGAGCAACCCAAAAAACACTGGACCTAGCATCTAGCTAATGTAGATGATAAGGTAATATAGATGAGAAGATCTAAAGCTCAAATAGCATCACATATATGTAAATGTCATGATAAGATCCCTCAGATCTCATAGCTATATAGGGTCATTGTCAATATAGACATCAGAATTTCACCAATAGCAACCCACATCTTCAGTCACCATATGAGAAAGAAAAGAAAAGAAAAGAAAAGAAAGAAAGAAAGAGTGTGAGAGAGAGAGTGATGATGATGATAGTAAAAGAAAGAGTCATTAGCCTACAGTCCCAAAACAATCTAAAATTAATAAAAGAATATTATTTTTGCTTATCAAACAAATATCATTATGCTGCTATTCTTTAGATAGAGAAGACAAACATCTATGAATAGCTGTTATTCAGTCTATGTAAGTGCATATATGTGCCTATGTATGAGAGTCAAGAGAACTGCTAGAATTTTAATATTGTATATAATATTATATATAATACATTCAAAAGGAAAAGACAGAATTATGCATCGTAGTCATTGAGCAGTTCTTAACACTATCATAAGATACACCAAAATATTTTTTTCGTGTATAGGATCTATTAAGCATTACATATGTAACCAGTCACAAATGTTGTTAACGTCTGGTATATGATCTATTAACCATTAGAAATGTAACCAGTCAAAAACCTACAAAAAAGTCACTATAATTGTATAAATAGAACAAAAAACTTCTGATTTAATATAGCCTTATAACTTACATTTGTATAAATGACATCTCAAACAAGGCAACCAAAAGCAGGGTATCTAACCACTGTAATTGTAGAATGGTTACATATGTCCTATCCTCCAATTACAATATCCAGTCCAAAAAACTACAAAACAGACCATAACAAACTGATGTAGGAAAATCATTGATCAACATAGGAACCATGGGAATAATGAAAATTAGTGAAACATTCAGCCATACATTAATAGCTTAATGGAGAAAAAAAGTTCTAAAAACATACAGAAAAATAATTGAAGGTTATGGGAATAATGCAGTTCAAGGTTATCAATTGTGATCCAGCATAAGGTTATGGGAATAAATCCAGTTCAAATTCAATAAATTAATAGGAACACACAGAAATTAATAGCAAACGAATAAAAAACCTAAAACACTAATTGGAGAATATGAAGAGGCTGTGGAGATGAAGAGGCTCATGTTGAAAACAATTCAAATCTCAGAACTATGAATGCCAAAATAAATCATACAAAATAGGAACTATGTCTAATCCATAAGCACTTTCATTGTCATTGGTGCCAAGAATGAGCAAATTAAAAATATAACTCCTACCTTTCAACTTTTCATAGAAACAAATACATAAGAAAAACCAACTTCAAATTCTAGGAGTTATGAATTTATGGGAAAACATGAGCAAACTACCCAGAAACTATAGTTGAATTCGAAACCTGAACCCAAATAAACCCAAGCAAAAAAAAAATCAAGTCATACTTTAATGTAGCTAAGTTCAAAACAAAATCTGAAAAAATTAAAGTGTAAACAACAGAGAAGCATTCAACTTTTCAAAAGAAAAAATTAAATTCATTTCAAGTTATTTAATATATTTACACGCATATAGATTTCAACCTATTTATGTTCAAACAGTACTTCTCAATGAGTTTAAGCAAAACACTACTATTAATCCCAAATCAACTGTATATTTTCAAGTAATTAATAAGTCTGCAGGAGATTAAATTGCTATTGCATTGCTAGAACCATATATGGTGCAAAACAAAATCATAACAATAAAAGTAAGATAAAGGAACATGAGCAACCGCCAAAACAATACCATCGCAAACAAAAAAATGCTGCCAACAGACTCTTTTCCCTCGGGGATTTTTCAAACAGCACCATGTGATAATTAAAAGCTCACTAGCAATTGCTTAATGTGCATGCTAGAATAATTAGTGCAAACAAAAAATACAAAAACAGCAATTAAAAGGCAATACCCTCAAATTTGGTTGATTTCAATGGTCCACATCATATCTGAAAAAACCCACATCATTTATGAAAAAACCCAGATATCAATTAAAAGGCAAAGGAGAATTCGGCCATCAAAATCCTACTCGTATCCCCCAACATTAAGACCCTAGACAAACAGGAGAAGAAGCCAAAACAACGGCACGGATGGAGAAACGAAGGACAGAATTATACCTGACCGTATCTCATCGGAGAACCGAGGGGTGACGAATGCCCTGAAATTACACTGCTCAAGAAACCCCAATCACCACTTTCAGCAGGCACAAACACATACATTTGGTTTGAGTATGAAATCAAGACAAAAATCCAAAAATTCCATACCCTTTTTCCATTAATCTGTGTTCAATCTACTAGGGAGATTACAAGATTGAGGAATGAATAGAGAGAGAAAGAGCGCGAGAGAGTGAAACGAACGGAGAGGGAGAAAAGGAGAGAGCCACTTACCTGCTTCGCCTTCGACGGAGACAACCCAATACGGTAGCAATGATGAAGGGGGCGCAATCACAGAGAGAGAGAGAGAGAGAGAACGAACCGCAAGGGGGGGTGGTGAGTTTATATGGGGCTCGGGGAGTGTTTTGTTTGTTTAGGATTATACTTTTAATATCTACCTGAGATTAATAAATCTAATATAATAATAGAGATTAAATATTAAATTAGACTAATTAAATAAATAATTTAAAATATAAATATCATATTATAAAAAATAAAGTTTAATTTATAAAAATAGTTATCTTTTATATTAAGTGATAAAATTAAAATAATATTTTATAATTATATTATTTTTAAAAATTAAAATAAAATTTGTATTAATACAAAAAACTTGTTTGCCATGAGGAGACATCACTACAAAAATAAGTTTTATTCACGATTTTGAAATCGTGGGATGTGAAGTCGTGACAAAAGTGACTCTGCGGCAAAAGTGATTATGTGTCGTAGAAATAATTCTTTTCTACATTTTTTAATTTTTTTTACCTTTTATAATGAGACACATTCATGGTAATTGATAAATCAGTCGTTGTAAAAAAGTGTAAGCCGCAATAAAATTTTTTTCATTTGTATCATTTTTTGTGGCTAAATGATTCTATGGCAAAAGGTAATTGAACTCGACACAATAACTTTTTTCCTACAATTAATTTAGGTTCTGGTTATTTTTATATCTCATGATAAAATTTGGTAGCAAAAAATAGTTATATTGCAGTTAAAAGTCTTTTGCCATGAAATATTTTTGACCACAACAAAATCGTGAAAAAAAGTCGATATTTATTTCTTCTAGTCATTTTTGTGGTAAAAGACGATTTATTGCCACAACAGTATACCGCGAAAAAAAAAATTCGTGGCAAAAAACCCAAAATCTTGTAGTGATATTGAGATAAATTTATTCTTTTTATGAGAAATTTAAAAATAGTAGATTTTATTAATAATTAGTGTAAGGTTGATCGGATTTAGTTCAAAAAAAAAAAAAAAAGATTAGGGTCCTGGAAGTCTTCGTAGCTAATTAGTTAGCTAGTAGGTAGAGAAGAAGTGGTTAGTGCATGAACATTATTAATGTTGGGGTAGAACGTGGTAAGTACGCATGGTGCAGAGATTAATTTATAGAAAGCAAGGGCTAGACATTTTGACCGTCAACGAAGGAATCAAAGACGGTAAAACCACATGCATGGCCTGAGGCCCTGATCTAACCCATTCTTAAAAAATATATACAATTATCAACGTTAAAAAAAAGCCTGCACCCAGTAGTACTGTAAAAACATAAAATAAAACAAAAGCTCTCGGTAATACAATCAATAATCATGCCCAACCTCTTACCATTCCTCTTCTTATACAGACAGAAACTGAAAGAAATAGTTTTTATAAAAAGACATTACCTAGAGATTGTGTGACTTTTGACCTAGCTAGTTAGCTAGGAAGGTACGTCCATCTTTTAGGGTTGCCCATTTTTTTTTTTTTTTTAAGGAGAAAGTTAATTTCATTAATGAATTACAAGGTACAAGTTCAAGAAAGATTTAAGATTGTCCATTTGAGTGACTCGCACACTCTTTCTTTCTCTCTCTACAAATTTTATATATAGTCCTTTTTTCATATACTTTGTTTCACTGATGTAATTAGTTGCATAATTTGTTTAATATCAAATAATTATGTTGATCAATCATATTAGTAAAGTGTATAAAAAATAAGCAAAAGTAATTGTATGTAGTAGAAATCGTGTATATATATAGTCTATAAGAGTGTACCGATGAAAATGGTTTTGAAGATTTTTATGCTTTTATTTTATTTACTGTGAAGTACCCCATGCCCTGCGAGCATGATCTTTTGTGTATGTATGCACCTGACTCATCAAAGAATTAAAGAGTGTACTGTTGCAAACAATATTATTCAATAGAATATATATGAAGGTGAAGCGCCCATGCATCCAAGAGAAGATATGAATGACAGCCATGTGTTGATATAAGTATCTAATTGTCAGCTCCCAAAATTAGAATGACATGTGTTTCTCATGTTTTATCTGCGAGTTAAAGAGTTAACTATCAGGAATGCATCAAGTCACCCAATTATGACTATGACCATACATCAGGGTGGAAAAAACATATAAATTTGGGTTTTGAAATTGAGATGATCAAGTCCTTGATGATCATAAATCATTTAAGAAACTCTATAATTAAGAATTAAAGGTTTAATTAGATTTAGGATACTGATGATAGAGATCGTGTTGCTCGGCATTACAAGATTCATAATAATATATTAATATTATATAACTCTTTTACAATTCTAATGGGGCATTTATGCAAAATTTAAAAAAACTAAGAAAATTCTTTTGATTTTTTTAAGAAGTGGCAGTACTATCACTTGATTTATTAGTTGTAAAATAATTGTATATGGTTCATACCCATGATGGAATTTATAATAAAATCGAGAGAATCAAGGTTGGCTAAAAATAAGCAGCTGCTGAAAATAAGGGATGCCAAGAATCATGCAAATTTTCCTTTCTAAGTTGTAATTATCCTTTCTAAGTTGTAGTAATTTAATATTCCAATTTAAGAAGGTTTCGGCCTATAAAAAGGAACCAAATAATTTTCGAAAATAAAGAAAGCAATCTAGTATATGTGGTATCCCGTATTCGTATTGCGTTTGAATGGAATTTTTTTAATTTTTAAATTTAGATGGTATTTAATTAATTCTACAATATAAAAGATATTCATATAATTTTAGTTTTCTCTTGTAATTTAAATATGTCCCCTTATTCTCTATTTTAAATGTTATTATTTTTGATAATTTCTTTGTTCTTTTATTTTTTCTTTGTTGTGGTTTTTTTTTCTCAACTCAAGTTTTTGAATTTTTAATATTATTTTTTGATACTAATATCTCTACTTTCTTAATATTTTTAATGTATATTTTATAAATCGTTAATTCTTCTATATATACACACACATATATACATGATACACATTTACATATATGTATTTTTTCTATTAATTATTAATATATATATAATATGTATATATATATAGTTAATTTTAAAATGGTAGAGTAGAAGTCTAGAACTGCATACCGGTACTAAATCACTTCATTCTAATATTTAAATCGGAATGATCCTTAAAGGGAGTTTAAAGGGCATTTGTCAATACCTACCGTTTTGAACCTTTTTTTTTCCTCTTCCAAACGAGCTGGGCTTGGGCTTTTCGAGAATTGGGCTTTAGGTTCGAACTATTTGTTTAAAAAATATATTGAGTTGGACCTCTAAAGGGTTGGGTCATGACAGTAATGGCTCTAAAAGAATTCTATAGTAGTCACCACCTACAACCTGTGAACCAGAACGTTCTCTGAATTTGCAGGAGCCATGTCAACAATGGGAAACCCCAGCCCATTACAGAGGTTGAATTGAGAGATTAGAATCAATTGCAAGAAGACCAAAAAAGTTTAGGCAACTTGTTTATTTATTCTTTTAAATGAAAGGAAAAACACATGTACAACCTGTACTTCTGAATTCTCTCTCTTTTCGATTTGAAATTTTGACATCTAAACTACCACTTTTGAAGCGTTCGATTCTCAACCTATCAAAAGGTAATGATATTCACATTTGAAAGTCATACTTTAAAGGCTGCGGCCAACGGCCAACATGCTGCTCTCCCAATTTACAACGAGTAATATTCAATCAATCATAAACCTTCCTTCCTCGAACATATTTTAAGATCAATAATTATCTTGAAAACCAGTTTTTCCAAATGATAGCGACAAAATAATATTGACGTACAAAGTTCTTACAATTTGGTTAACAGTGAGTAATATTTGACTTTGTTTTGAGTTTTGGATAGTGCCCTCTACACAAAGCTTGGCTCTGGTGGCCACCCAAGCGGTATTACCAGTCTATTCTACAAAGATTATTTGTAATCATATGTACCACGTGCATTGTAGTTAGGATGTACATTAGCTTCTGTATTATATATATTCTTGTATATTTAACTTTTCTGATGCAGTAATATGAGTTTCTAGTATAATGAACGAACGAAATTTATCAGCCGCCCCCTGTCCCACCACTAAATTATATGAATGACCTCACCACTATTATTTTAAATTCTGTATAGTGACTTGTATAGTGACTTGCATAGTGACTTCATAGTAACTTCAAAACCTATAAATAGGGGCTTCAGTTGTAATGAAATTCATAAGAAAATACAGAGAGAGAAAGAAAGTTTCAGTTCTTAAGAGTTTAAGAGAGAATTTATTATTTCTCTTTTGCAATAGTAATTTCTTTTTTTAAGTTTCATAACACGTTATCAGCACGAGGTTCTACCGATACTGAAGTTAGTTGTCTTCTACTTCAAGTAAGTTTTTCAATATATTATTTACAGTCCTTGAGATAAATATTAAAGGTAATATTGTTAAATATTACTTGATAAAATTTTATTTTTATTCTTATGATAATGCTAATATATTTCTTAAATTCACAGATTTATTTTTGTAATATAATGTCAAATATTGAGATTTATTACTATTGACATTTCTGAAAAATATTATTTATCCAAAATCCTTGATGAGATCTATTTGGATATGATGATGAACTTGAAAGATACAATCATAGAAGAAAACCATGTGTCCCTGAAGGACCGTGCTGTGTATCTCATGATGAAAAATCATCTTACTGTGTGAAATGAATTAAGAGAGTGATATAAGCACCAGAAGATGTAATCCTCTCAAAAGATCATTATGATTTATTGCACCTGAAGTTGCAAGATTTTAAGAATGGTATTGAATATTCTGCACTCTTTAAAATCAGCTCAATATTAAAATTATACAGTGAAAATGTCACTGGTGATGATATATAAAAGAAGACTTTATTTTTCATACCTCGAATGTGCTCCTGCAGTAGCAATATCGAGAGTGAAAGTTCAATAAATATTCTGAACTTTTGTTTTGTCTTCTAGTGATTGAACTAAATAATGAGTTTTTGTTACACCAGTTACGTCCTATTAATAATATCGAATTTACACAATTCTTAGAAGTGAACGGTGCATCATTTCAAAGGAATTAAGAGCGTAGACGTGGTAGAAAAATTATAGAAGTGTTGGTCCCAAAAGTGACAACACTAAAGATGATAAAAAAAAAAAATATATCGTATCACCAGAAGTGATCCAACTCAGAGAAGGGTAAAGACCCTCAGAATAATTCTTAATAAAAAGATGAAGATGTTTGTCATAAGATGTAATATGACTAAACAGTAGTTACAAACCTGTTGTACGGCAGGCACTTAGCTGATTTATATCAAGCTTCTATTAAAGGAAAGAATAAAGTGCATGAAATAAATTTAGTAGAACCATCAAATGATTTATTAGATTCAGTAGATGTAGACGTTACTCATCTTGATGTATCTAATTTCTTTAATCATCCTGAAGGTAGTATTGAACACTTAATTGGAGATGGAAGTGTTTCACTCAATTAATGTATTTTCTTTCTATCAGTAACAAAAGTTTTTGTTTATTTTGTAGAATCATGGATCACATTGATGAGTTTTTTATCTCTGAGTTGAATGATAAAGACATATGTCTGGCTGACAGTGCTACAACTCATACAATTCTCAAAGAAAAGAAATATTTTCAAAATCTAACACTAAGTAAAGCCTATGTCCATACCATATTAGGTTCATCGGATTTAATTGAGGGCTCCGGAAGAGCTTATATTGTGTTGCCTAATGGCACCAAATTTTGTATTGATGATGCTCTATTCTCTTCACAATCCAGAAGAAATTTATTGAGTTTCAAAGATATACGTCGTAATGATTACCATATTGAAACGACTAATGAAGGCAGTAAAGAGCATCTCCTTATTACTAAAACAATATCGGGCCAGAAGCTCGTATTAGAAAAACTGCCTGCTCTATGTTCTGGATTGTATTATACAAAAATGAGAATAATTGAATCATATGTGGTAATGCACCAGAAGTGCATTGACCCTAAAGTATTTATGACTTGGCATGATCGCCTTGGACATCCGGGTTCTATAATGATGAGACGAATTATTGAAAATTCGTATGGGCATCCCTTAAAAAATCAAAAGATATTTCTACCCAATGAATCTCCGTGCTCTGCATGTTCTCAAGGTAAATTAATTATCAGACCATCTCCCTCAAAAGTCATTGTTGAATCTCCATCCTTTTTACAAAGGATTCACGGAGATATATGTGGGCCTATTCATCCATCAAGTGGACCATTTAGATATTTTATGGTTCTAATTGATGCATCTAGTCGATGGTCACATGTTTGTCTTCTTTCCACTAGAAATGTTGCATTTGCTAGACTTCTTACTCAGATAATTAAACTACGAGCACAATTTCCTGAATATCCAATTAAGACCATTCGATTGGATAATGCAGGTGAATTTTCATCTCTAGTTTTTGATGATTATTGCATGTCAATAGGAATAGATGTTGAACATCCTGTTGCCCATACACACACACAAAACGGTTTAGCTGAGTCTTTGATCAAAAGGCTTCAACTAATCGCTAGACTTTTACTTATGAAATCAAGACTACCTGTTTCTGCTTGGGGACATGCTATACTTCATGCAGCATCTCTAATTCACATTAGACCATCTGCATATCATAAATATTCTCCATTACAGCTTGCATTTGGTCAATAACCAAATATTTCTCATCTTCGTACTTTTGGATGTGCTGTATATGTTCCAATTGCACCTCCACAACGTACAAAAATGGGCCCTCAACATAGACTTGGGATATATGTTGGTTTTGATTCTCCATCCATTATTAGATACCTTGAACCCCTTACAGGGGATATGTTTAAAGCACGTTTTGAGGATTGTCATTTTGACGAATCAAATTTTCCGTTAATGGGTAAAGAAAAGTCGGTGCCTGAAGCACGACAAGATATTACTTAGGATAATAAGACCCTGTCTCATTTTGATCCTCCTACAAATGAATGTAAACGGGAAGTTCAAAGGATTATTCATTTGCAAAATGTTGCAAATCAGTTACCGGATGTATTTACTGACACTAAAGGTGTAGTAAAATCTTATATTCCTGCTGTTAATACTCCATCAAGGATTGAAGTCCCTGAAGGACAAATTGTCAAAGCAGCAATAGATGAATCTAAAATACGCCTGAAGCGTGGAAGACCTATTAGTGCAAAAGACAAAATTTCCATAAGGAAAAAAATACAAAATGAATTTGGTGTTCCTGAAGAACACATACCCACAATACAGGCTACAAATATAATTGGTGCTCCTAAAGAGCTTAAATCTTCTATTCCAGAACCTCTTGAAGAGGAAATTCCTGAAAAGTATAAATCTCCTAAAGAGGGACCTCCTGAAGAGGTGTGTCATGAAATGTTTTCCCCTGAAGAGGAATAGGTACCTGAAAATAATGAGATCTCAATACATTTCATGAAAACTGGAGAAATTCTGGATAGAAATAAAACTGTTGTCGACAACATATTTTCATATAAAATGGCCATTGACATTATCAGAAGTAATGAAGAAAGTGAGCCAAAAAGCGTCGAAGAATGTCGACGTAGAAATGATTGGCCAAAATGGAAAACAGCTATTGAAGCTGAATTAAATTCGCTAGCAAAACAAGAAGTATTTGGACCTGTTGTCCAAACACCAAAGGGTGTAATGCCTGTTGGATATAAGTGGGTATTTGTACGAAAACGTAATGAGAAAAATGAAATTGTGCGATACAAAGCACAACTTGTTGCACAAGGTTTCTTGCAGAAACCCGGGATTGATTATGAAGAAACATACTCTCCCGTTATGGATGCAATCACATTTATATTTTTGATTAGTCTGGTTGTTACAAAAGGATTAAAAATACGGTTGATGGATGTGGTCACTGCATATTTATATGGATCCTTAGACCATGACATATATATGAAAATCCCTGAAGGATATAAGATGCCTGAAGCATTTACAAGTACATCTAGAAATATGTACTCAATCAGACTACAAAGATCTTTATATGGGTTGAAGCAATCTGGACGCATGTGGTATAATCGCTTAAGCGAATATCTATTGAAAGAAGGATTTGAGAATAATCCTATATGCCCATGTGTTTTTATTAAAAAATCAGAATCCGGATTTGTCATTATTGCGGTTTATGTTGATGATTTAAATATTGTGGGAACTCCTGAAGAGATCTCAAAAACCGCTATATATTTAAAGAATGAATTTGAAATGAAAGATATTGGCAAAACAAAATTTTGTCTCGGCCTGCAGCTTGAGCACTTGCCAAATGGAATTTTTATTCATCAGTCCATGTACACTGAGAAAGTCCTAAAGCATTTTTATATGGACAAATCTCATCCCCTGAGTACTCCAATGATTGTTCGAACACTTGATGTGAAGAAAGATCCATTCCGTCCTTGTGATGACGATGAAGAAATTCTTGGTCCTGAAGTACCATATCTCAGTGCAATTGGAGCTTTGATGTATCTTGCAAATTGCACTCGACCAGATATTGCATTCTCAGTTAATCTGCTTGCAAGATATAGTTCTGCACCAACTCGAAGGCATTGGAATGGCATTAAACATGTCCTTCGTTACCTTCATGGTACGGTTGATATGAGATTATTTTATCAACGTGGTTCAAGTTCAGAATTAATTGAGTATGCAGATGCAGGTTATCTTTCAGACCCACACAGAGCTAGATCTCAAACTGGATATTTATTTACTTATGGAGATACTGCCATATCATGGAAATCTGTTAAGCAGACACTATCTGCTACTTCTTCAAATCACTCAGAGATCATTGCTATTCATGAAGCAAGTCGAGAGTGTATTTGGTTAAGATCAGTTATTCAACATATCCAGGAAAAGTGTGGACTTCCCATGATCAATAATAGCCCAACAATCTTATATGAAGATAATACTGCTTGTATCACTCAAATCAGAGGAGGATATATCAAAGGTGACAGAACCAAACATATTTCACCTAAATTCTTTTATACTCATGAACTTCAAGAGAAAGGTGAAATTAATGTCAGGCAGATATGATCTAGTGATAATCTGGCAGATTTATTCACAAAGGCGTTACCAACTTCCACATTCAAGAAGATTGTGCATAACATTGGAATGCGAAAACTCAAAGATCTTTTGTCATGCACTTTTCAGGGGGAGTAAATGTGCTGATTGTACTCTTTTTCCTTCGCTGAGGTTTTGTCCCACTGGGTTTTCCTCTGCAAGGTTTTAATGAGGCAATCTTAAAGCACTTGTGGATACATAAGAAGACTGTACTCTTTTTCCTTCGCCATTGGTTTTTCTTCCCACTGGGTTTTTACTTGGCAAGGTTTTAACGAGGCAGATTTCTTATTGGCGGTCATTCAAGGGGGAGTATAATGAACGAACAAAATTTATCAGCCGCCCCCTGTCCCATCACTAAATTATGTGAATGACCCCACCACTATTATTTTAAATTCTGCATAGTGACTTGCATAGTGACTTGCATAGTAATTTCAAAGCCTATAAATAGGGGCTTCAGTTGTAATGAAATTCATAAGAAAATACAGAGAGAGAAAGAAAGTTTCAGTTCTTAAGAGTTTCAGAGAGAATTTCTTATTTCTCTTTTGCAATAGTAGTTTCTTTCTTTAAGTTTCATAACATCTAGAATTTTCTCCATATTATTGAACTTTTCATGATCATTTTCTCTCTTATCGATCATAGTATCAAAAGTAAAGTAAAAACCCTAACCCTAGGGTGATGATTTCTCATTATTGTCGCCTCTGACGATTTGTCTTCTCTTTCTATCATTCATCGACATACCTCTGAGGATTATTCTAATCCATTTTATCTTCAAAGTGGTGATCTTGGAGCAATCCTTATCTCCCGGACACTAAATGGAGACAACCACCTTACCTGAATCATTCCATGTCTATGGAACTTATTGTAAAAAATAAACTATGGTTTGTTGATGGTGCTCTACCATAGATCGAATGTACAATGCGTGGGTCCGGTGCAATAATGTTGTTATGTCATGGTTGCTTAATGCTATGTTGTCGTTTAGTAATTTACATTGACTCTGTTGAGGGGATGTGGAATGATTTGAAGGAGAGATTTGCTTAAAGCAATTGACCTTGTACTTTCCAGTTCTGGAAGCTATTCCTTCTCTGACTCAAGAAAACTCATTTGTAAGTTCTTATTTTACACGATTGAAAAGTTATTGGAAAGAGATAATTCATTTTCATCCTATGCTTCCATGTTTGCCATGGGAGTTGTTGAGAAAATTGTTGATTTTTAACAAGAAGATTATGTTCTACAACTCTTGATGGTCCTTAATGAGACGTGTGCTTATGTATAGAGTTAGATCTAAGGGTGGGTAGTGGGACCCCACATCCAATTGCCCTGCCCCTGCATGGCGGGTCGGGGTCGGGGTCGGGGTCGCCGTTGGGGGGGGGGGGAGGTGAGGGGAGTGCCCAACCCCCCCATATCTCTACTGTCCCACACCCTGCTTATATTTTATATATAGATATATATAAATATAAATATATATTTCTAATTTACAAATTGTGTATATGTAAATATGTATTATAATTTGTTAGACTTATTCACAAAGTGTACACTAGCAAATTTAAAAATTACGTAGTTTAAAAACTATAAATTACACAAAATATGTTCTAACAAATTTGAAAAAATTACATTATCTTTAAATTATAGTCATATTTAAAAGTTTTAAATTTACAATTTAGGCCTAAAAGTGTATTTTTGATCACTTTTGGACCAAAAAATAATTCTTAAACTTAGTGAAATATAGTCTTTTTTGAAACGGATATGAGGTGGGGCGAATTGGAAATATGCATAGCACCTCGCCCATCGGGGTGGGGGGTAGGGAAGGGACTACTCGTATCATATGGTGTGGGTGGCACCCCTAGTCAAATCTTGTTTTTGCCCCATTTTCCCCAAACAATAAGGTTTTTTTTCTCATTTTTTAAGAAGAGAAATAGAGAGGAATAGCTTTTGAATCAATGCCTTCAAAGGAATCTGTTTCTATGTTTTCTAATCGTGATTTTAATCGTGGTTCTATTGGACTAAGTAATGGCAAGACTTCTATTACTCGAAAAGATTGACCTTATTGTACATACTGTGACTTATCAGGTTATACCATTGGTAAGTGTTACTAGATTCATGGGTATCCACCAAGATTCAAAGCAAAGCCATGGAACCTTATTGTCAATCAGCCACTGCTAGCCAATCTATTTCTGATTCAGTTTTAACTCAAGAATTTCTATTTTCTCAAGAAAGATGTCAGCATTTCCTTACATTTCTTCAAAATCAACCTAACATTTTTTTTGTGAATCAATCAGGCACAATATCTGCACCATCTAATTCATCTATACCATCTACTTCATCTACTCCTTCATTCTCAGGTGTTTCTATTATTGCCTCTTCCATCCTTTATTCTAGATTAACTGATCACATGATTGGTTCCCTCTCTCTTGTCTCCTCTGTAAAATCTTTAGTCAAAATTTATGTGAAATTACCTAGTGGATCTTATACTCAATTAACTCATATTGAAATGGCTAGACTTTTTGATTATTTCATTCTGATTGATGTTTTGTATGTTCCAACTTTCACATTTAATATCATTTCATTCAGTAAGTTAATTTCACGATTATCATGTTTCTTGCTATTCTTACATCATTTTTGTTATATTCAGGACCTCTTGAATTGAAGGATGATTGGAGTTGCTAGGGACTCACAAGGATTATATCTTATAATGCAAGTTCTAGGCACTTCTACTTCTTGTAAATTAATGGTTTATTTTCCTTCTTGTAATTTTGTTAGAATCAATTCTCACATATGACATTGTACATATTTCTGATTCTCGATGGCATGATTTAGATTTAGACTTATCCTACTTCACATATCAAAATAATAGTCATAATTGTGACCTTTGTCCTCTTGCCAAACAAAAATGACTTTCATTTTCTTTAAGCACATCTGTTTCCAAGTCTGTGTTTGAGCTCATTCATTATGGTGTATGGAGTCCTTTCTCTATATCCTCTTATAATAGCTTTAAATATTTTTTAACTATAGTAGATGATTTTAGTAAGTGTACTTGGGCATAATTATTTAAATCTAAGTCTGAAACACGTCCTTATATGCAATCTTTATTTACTTTTGTTGAAACTCGATTTAATTAAAAAATAAAAACCATTCACGTCGATAATGCTTTGGAATTTGGCATGAAATCCCTCTTTGCCAATATAGGAGTTATATACCAATACAATTGTATTTATACTATTAATAGGATGCTATTGTTGAAATGAAACATTAACACACATTAAATGTTACTCAAGCTTTTCGTTTTCAATCTCATATTATTTTGAATTGTGGAGTGATTGCATTTTAACTATTGTTTATCTCATAAATAGAATACAATAGCCACTCTTTCAAAAAAGTCACCACATGATATATTTGTTTCCTGTTAAACCTCATTATAATCATCTTAAAATTTTTGATTGTCTTTGTTATGCATCCATTCTTGAAATTCATCTACAAAATTTTAAGCTCAAGCTTGTATATTTCTAGGCTATCTAGCTCGTATAAAATGGTATAAGTTATATAGTATTCATACTCACAAAAGCATGATTTTTAGAGATGTCATCTTTTATGAGACCATTTTCTCCTTCAAAGATGCCAATTCTTTACATTCTTCATTTGAGATTCAAATTTCTTCATCATCTCAACCAAATCTTGTCTTGCCAACCCCTCTCTCAGATGTTGGTCTTAATTCTCCTTCACATATTTATTTACCCAGTACTTCTAATAAACCAAAAAATGTCCTTGATCAGTTCCCAATGTACTCCAAAATCTACAAAAAATAGAAGGCCACTTGATCACTTGCAACATTATCATTGTTCATTGATTACTAATAATAAAGTTACTCCCACTTTTTCTCTTGTTGATGGTTCTTTCAATTGAAGTACACTTATATCAGATCTCTACATATTTGGCATATTCCAAGTTTTCTCCATTAGAAACATATTTATGTTCATCTGTTGACTCTCTTTATGAACCTATGTTTTCCATCAAGCCATCAGACATCCTTATTGGAGGGATGCAATGGAAAGTGAAATCAATGCCCTTGAATCTAATAAAACTTGGATTTCAATCAATTTACCTTCTGCCAAGCATCCTATGAGGTGTAAATGGATTTACAAATGCAAAATGAAACCTAATGACACTTTAGAAAGGTTTGAGGCTTGATTGGTTGCAAAGAGTTATACTCAACGTGAGGAAATTGTTCTCCTATTGGGAAACTTACTAATGTTCATTGTTTGCTTGTTATGGCTGCCATTTGCAACTAGGAATTACATCAATTAGATATAAACAATGCTCTTCATAGACACTTAGATGAAGAAGTTTACATGAAATTGCCAAATGGTTTTTCTAAACCTGGAGATACTCGAGTATGCTAGTTGCTCAAGTCTTTGTATGGCCTAAAACAAGCCTCTCACCAATGGTTTTCTAAGTTCTCTTACATTTTGATTGCCTATGGTATTAATTAATCAAAATTGATTACTCTTTGTATACCAAGTATTCTACTGATTCTTTTGTGGTATTATTGGTCTATGTTGATGATATTGTTATTGCCTCTAATAACTCACAAATTATTGCTGATCTTAAGGCTTTTCTTCATTTACACTTTAAGCTGAAAGGTGATGGAGGTTTATGGAATTTTTTGTGTCTTGCAGTGGCAAGGTCGTAAAAGGCATTTCTCTTTCTCAAAGAAATATGTCCTTGAAATTGTTTCTGATTATGTTCTTTTAGCTGGTAAGCCTTCTACTTGTTCTATAGATCATAACCCACAGCCATCCAAAATAGATTTTTGATAATGCCCCTTACTTGATGATTCAACTTCTTATAGAAGGTTAATTGGTCGTCTCATTTATTTGATACTTACTCATTTGACCTATCTTATTCAATTAATACTTTGAGTTTTATTTTGGATCAACCTTGATAGTCACACTATGATACACTATGATACTGCTATTAAAGTGGTTAGATGTGTTAAAGCTGCTGCACATCAAGGATTATTCTTTCCTAGTTCATTTTCTTTGTAGTTGAGAGATTTTTCTATCACTCAGGCTGGGCCACAAGTTTTGATTCACGAAGATCAATTACTGGATTCTATCTTTTATATTGGAGGCTCTTTAATATCATCTGAGTCTAAGAAGCAAGTAATTGTCTGTAGATCATCTGGTAAAGCTGAATATCATTCAATGGCTTCTACTAGTTATGAAATCAAATGGCTTATTTCTTTATTGCTGATTTTGGTGTTTCATTTTCCTTGCCCATTGTGTTGTGTTGTGATAGTCAAATAGCTCTTACATTGTTGCTAATCTTATTTTGCATGAAAAAACTAAACATAATGAAATAAATTGTCATTTAGTTAAAGATATGATTCACACTAGGATGGTAGTCACTCAGCAAGTTCCTTCTGTACATCAATTTGGTAATTTCTTTCACCAAGCTTTTAGGGTCAAATCGATTTCATACTCTTTCATAGCATGTTGGGTCTTCTTAACTTACATGTTCAACTTGAGGAGGGCTATTACCAGTCTATTTTATAAAGATTGTTTTTAATCACATGTATCGCGTGCATGGTGGTTAGGATGTACATTAAACCATATGTATTCTTGTATTTTACTTTTCTAATGCAATAATACAAGTTTGTGGAATTTTCTTCACATTATCGAGCCTTTCTATTTTTTCTCTTATCAAGTGGTCTTCTACTAGGCCCCTTAACATTTCGAAAGAAAGGCAAAGTAATCAAAGTAAGAACCATGCATTACATTGGGGTAGTACAGACATTTGAGAGAATGCTCTAGTACTTATATCTATATATATATATATATAAAACCGAGGTAAAGACCTCAGATTTTTTCAAATAGCCCCACATGTAGGGAAGGAATACCATACATCAATCACCAGAAACCAACAAACCAAAAAATAAACATGGACAAAGCTCATAATTGCATGCAATCATCTGAGAGTCAGAGAATCTTGGGGAGTGGTAACGGTTGAGAGATGCTGAAGATGAATTGTGGGGAGGTCACTTTTCATGCCTTCCAAGTATAAAAGGGACCCATCACTGGCTGATTTCTAGAGTCAATGTGCTAACTTTAAGATTAGGGTTCTGCTAGGTACACACGCATTGATGTACCGTTTGCAGACATGGCTAACATGGCATTGCCACGATAGTCAAAATATTTAAAAAAAAAGTAAAAACAAGAAAAAACTCGAAATGAAATGAAAGCCATTTTAGATCGAAACAGAGAAGGTGTGGGTTTAAGTCGTGTACCATTCACGCAAGAGAGAAGAGCTTGCCGAAATCGGAGGTAGTCGGAGGCGGTATGAGGGTCTGCCATCATCGGAGGAAGAGGACATTGTGCAGTCGAGATTTGTACTTCGAAGCTTTAGATCCATGATAGAGAGAGAGATTTTAGTCGATCCTATGGGTCTGCCATCGGAGGATATGCTTCAAATTTTCCACCTGAAATAATGCAGCATTCTTTACTTTGTTGCTAGATTAGAAAGAGTCTGAAAAAAACAATTCATTTGTATAGGTTGTAGAGATGATGTTAAGAAAAAGTGTAAATACAAACCATTTGGATAATATATATGCTCTAATTAATTGGAATATTAGATATCTGCTTTAAGCAAACAGGGCACACATAATTTGGCAAATGATGTGTGTAATGTTAGTCTTCCTCATAAAACGTAGTATAGAGCAAGACAAGGTAACTGATTGATGAATAGCGTAGCAAAAAAAGGGAGAAGATTTTGAAGATCAAGGGATGAACTATAAGCTTGAAACCAACATGGACTAAAAGGCAATATTCTTTGAAAGGTAAATTGAAAAGCTTAAACTTTATGCACTGCTTTTAGATTAAAAAAATGGGTGTGGCCAGATTCGTTTAACACGAAGCTTGTAGCTGTATTCAATTAATGGGAAACAAAGTGTACTAAATGGTAGACATAAATCATTATCCTATCACAAAAAAGGAATGGAAGATGGCCTAGCTAAGTAGGACAAAAGGATATACAATACATTTGGAAAACATTCAAAACCTCTTCCTGTTAGATTAAGTAAAGCCAATAACAACACTCTTTCAGGCACCATTGCTGCTAACTTGCAAGCTATCTAGCTCCTGTTTTGATGGTACAATGAGACAATAAACCATGCATCAAGTGAATAAACCATTTTCCCAATTTTAAATGTCTTCCGACTTCAACCATATTCCAGAATCTTAAATCTCAATGCAAGTGTTCAACAAAGCTTAAATTACTAAATTAGCAAGCTTTTTATCTCTTGTATTCCATTGAAATCATCATGGTTAAGATAAACATTTCTCACTTGTATTTGTATTGTTTGATGTAGGGTAAAGTGGATTTTTACATTATTGCATAAACACTCTCAACATGGAAAAATGGGAAGAACACCCATCTCCAGTGATGGTATCTACTGGTCCTCTCCTGCTTAAGGTGAGGTTTTTTCTCTCTTGAGGAGTGTTGTCCCTTAAGCTAGGTTCCTAGGCTTGAAGGGGTTTTATGATGGAAGATGATCTAAAAAGACAATGACAAAGGCTCATCTTAACTAAAAAGGAGCAGAGGAAAGTGGTCTTAGCCACAAACTCTACCACTAAACTCAAGCAAAAAAGGCGCCTCTGTTTGCTTGCTATGATAATCGCAAATAGGCCAATAAATCTACAAGCTTTCAAAACAACTATGTTCAAGGTGTGGAAAAGCAAGAGTTGGATTCAATTTATTGAGGTAGGAAACAACCAATTTCTGGTCGAGTTCAACCTGGATTAGGACTTGCAAATGGCACTCAAAGGAAGGCCACTTTCAATAGGTGGCTAGTTTTCCTCCATCTATACGAACGAGATGGATCATTAATGAGATAAGTTTCAACTCTAAGGAATTCTGGATTCAGGCCTCAAACATGCCTTTTGCAAGTATGAACTCTGAGGTGGGGAAGAGCATTGGGGACTCAATAGGCAAGTTTGTTACAGTCCAAGCGGATTCACGAGGCACATTTTGGGGCAAGTGCATGAGAATCAAGGTGCAACTTAATATATCAAAAGCTTTACAAAGAGGTTTAATCTTGGAGTTTGAAGGAAAACAAGCTTGGATCCCCCTTAAGTATGAGAGGCTACCAACTTTGTTTTAGATGTGGGGTGATGATTTAACATGCTCCTAGTGGTTGCCCTGCAAAGGACTAGAGCTCCACCAAACCCTAATATGGAGCTTGGTTACGAGCCCCAAGTTCTAAGGAAACTGATATGAACTAGAGAAGATATGGAAGAGAAGAAGAAGCTCCACACGCAGCTGAACAACCTGAGGAGAACATGAACGAGGTTAGGGATGACCCACCTATCAAGAAATTTGGTTCAATAGTCAATGAGCAAACATGTGACCTGCAAGACAAGGACCCTTAGGTAGAAAAACAAGAAACCAAAAAGCAAACATCCCTTCCAGAGGTAGGAGGAGTAGACTAAACGCCTGTTAAGGTAACAAAAAGGACTCATTTGTTTGACGTATCAGGAAAATTTGGCAACTGTGCAGGTACTGGTTTCATTCAAGATATAAAAATGTCAACCCCCCTTCAGACCAGAACAGACCCTAAAGTTGAAGTAGCCTCTGCAAATCCAAACCTAAGCCTAGGAAAATAAGATGACTTAAAGGCCCAATCCTATTTCATCTCGGATCAAGTCTAGGCCCTAAACTCCATCAAATAGTAGGCCAGTTGGAAGAGAAAGGCCTGAGATAAATGCTTCAAAATGCTGCTAAAAGGTCTAGATGGAAACAAAAAGAACTTACCAAGTGGATCCAAGAGGAGTGTTGCTTGTTGTAGGACAGAAACAACCCTAGAGGAAGGGAAGAAGCAGAAATAGGAACTAGCTTTGATAGTCCCTTTGAACCATGAAGAAGAGGTGGTGGCTGGTCTCTAGACCCACCATAAATCATGAGTTGTCTAGTTTGGAATTGCCGAGGGCTTGGGAACTCTAGGTCAATTAATAACCTGTGCCTAATAGTGTAATCAAAGGCCCTAAGTTTTGTGTTCCTTATGGAAACAAAATGCAAAAAAAAAAAAAAAAGAATTAATCAAGAGGTTGTTATAGTATGAATACAACTTTTTTGTGGACTCCAAAGGTGCCAGTGGAGGTTTGTCTTTCATCTGGAAGGATGATTTGGGAGTCAAGGTTTTATCATACACACTATCAAATATTTCTTTAGAAATTAAAGGAATGAGAGATTGTGTGACTTGGAACCTCATGGGTTTCTATGGCAGCCTAGTGTCATGGACTTAGAGTTTCTTCACACGTCTCGTGCGGCCTTAGGAGGTTTTGTCTCCACAAAAATTCTAAATAAGCCTTCTAAGTGATTCAAGACAAGAGAACAAATCTATAGTGAGAAAGTAGAGAGAAAAATTCTAAAGAACTTGTTTACTCTTATTGTTTGGTGTTTTACATAAATGAGGAATTCCTCTATTTATAGGGATCTCTTGGTATAAAGAATGGATAGGATTGTGACAAGTGTCAACAATCTAAAGGTAAAGAACATTCTAGATTACTATTGTAAAATTATCTATGAGTTTCTATACAACTCTAGAGTACTCCATACAATTCTATGACATTTTATAAGACTCTAGAATAATCTACAAAAGACTAGGAGACTCTAGAGGGTTGTGAGATTCTCTAGAAAAATTCAGGTGGTGACATTAGTCACTGAGAAATGACATAAATATTGGTACCTTTTAGAAGCTCTACAACCTGCAACATCTAAAGGTTGATTGTGTGTAAGAAACTCTAATGAGATCATGTTCCATAATGAAAAATGTGGTGGACCACTTATACCTTACAAGTAGATGCAAGCATTCAGGGATGCAGTAGAGAGAAGTGGACTCAGTGATATGGGGTAAACATGCAACAAGTACACCTGGACCAATGGAAGACAAAGGGCTGCCTTTACTAAAGAAAGGCTTGACAGGTCCCTATGCAATACTCGATGGCTAGACAACTTCCCCGACTTAAGGGTACATGTATTATCCACCCTCAATTCTGATCATAATCCCCTTTGGATTGTCTTGAACCAGACCTTGACTAGAAGCTACAGACAGAACAAGCCCTTTTGGTTTGAAGCAAGTTGGACCAGCCATGAATCATATGACAAAATTGTGGAGGAAGCCTGGATGACCACTAGACCTGTTGACAACAAAATGCACTACACATCAGAGGGACTAAGACTATGTTAATAGAAGCTATCTCAATGGAGAAAAAAGGAGTTTGGAAAGTCAAAACAATTACTCAAGGCCCATATGGATTAGCTAGAGAGTCTTCAACCATTTTGCCTTTGCTCTCTGCTTCCACTTTATGTTTTCCATCTCCAACATGTTGTCAATTTCCATTTGCACTTGTTTAATCTCCCCATTTAAGATTCATGTATTGTTTTGACTGCACTCAGAATCATACTACAAACAAGAGGTAGAAGAGTACATTTCAGTATGACTGCACTCAGCTCCCCAGGTCCTGATGGGTACCCCGTTATGTTCTATTAAAAACACTAGTCCATTGTTGGAAATTAGGTATGCACTGCTGTCCTAGGCATCCTAAATTCTAATGGCAGACTTGATGTTATTAATAGCACTTATATAGCCCTTATACCAAAAAAGAAAAACCCAAGAAAAATGATTGAGTTTCGACCTATTTCTCTTTGTAATGTGATCTACAAAATTGTCTCAAAAGTCCTTTCAAATAGACTAAAAGAAATACTTCCCTCTGTCATTTCAGATGCCTAATCTGCTTTTGTCCCAAACAGGTTAATATCTGATAATATTATTGTGGCATTTGAAGCTTTACTCACTATGACTTGTAAGATGACATGAAAGGAAGGGTATATGACTTTAAAGTTAGACATGAGTAAAGCATATGATAGAGTGGAGTGGTCCTTCCTCAGATCAGTCCTCCTCAAGTTGGGTTTCTATCAAACATGGGTTAACTTGGTTATGCATTGTATTGAATCTATGCAATACTATCTTCTTGTCAATGGAGAGCCTCAACCTCCTTTCTAGCTAACAAGAGGAATCAGTCAGGGTGATATTCTCTCACCCTACTTGTTTATCTTATGTGTAGAAGCACTCAACAACCTATTGAGCCAAGCAGAAGCAAGACAGTACCTACATGGCAGCTTTATAGCTCGAGGTCAGATAAGAGTCTCCCACCTATTCTTTGTTGATGACTCTCTATTATTTTGCAAGGCTATTACTAAGGAATGGGCCAAAATGCTCAGTTTGTTAAAGGAATATGAGATGGCTTCTGGTCAGTGGCTGAATGTTGAAATGACCTCAATTATTTTTAGTAAAAATACTACTAGACTGACCCAGAACTACATCCTTTCTATAGCTGGTATGAGGACAACTTTACCCTATGAAAAGTACTTAGGTTTGCCATCAATTGTGGGTCGTAACAGGTTCAAGACTATCTTAGATAACATCAGGTTGAGACTCAGTAACCAAAGGCTTAATACACTTTGAATGACAGGCAAAAAAATCTATGTAAAAGCAGTCATACAAGCCAACTACCTTGCTTCAAAATGTAAATAGTCTCATCCAAAATATTGGTGGGGTCAAAAAAGAAAAGGAGAACATGATCCATTGGATGTGATGGAAAAATATGGAACAAGCAAAGAGGGAGGGGGGAATAGGTTTCCGTGACCTAGTTTGTTTTAACAAAGCTTTACTGGCAAAATAGTGTTGGAGACTTTTCCAAAATCCAGAGTCACTAGCAACTAGGGTATTAAAAGCAAAATATTTCTCCAACTCAAGCCTTCAAGATGCCAAAGTATGTGGGAAACCATCCTACATTTGGAGGAGTATGCTGGTAGTAAGACACCTTAGGGCTGAAGGAGCTTATTGGAGGGTAGGCACACGGGAAAAGGTTAAAATTTGGGAAGACAAATGGTTGGCAACCCCCACCCTAGTTTTAATCACAAGCCCTGCAAAATTTCTTGATAGACAAGTAAAGGTTTCAAACTTAATTGACCCAACAAACAAAGCTTGGAAGGTAGATTTAATTGCTACTATTCTTTAGGAAACGAAAGCCTCCTTAATTTAAAAAACCCCCATCATTTCCACGAACTCTCGAGATAGGATGTTATGGAGTGGTACTAAGGAAGGGTCTTTCTCAATTAGAAGCACCCTCCCTTAGGTGATGTTTGGAAGGCTCCCTACCCATTGGGTCAAGGTAAACTAGGATGGGGCAAACAAGAGGATTGATTGGCATAGGAGTAGCCATAAGAAACGTTTAAGGAGCAACACTAGATACACTAAGAAAGAAGAAGAATATGCATCCCGAACCACTTTTAGCTGAAGCCTATGGAGCCCTCAAACAGATCTTGGTTTACACCAAATAATGCTTGAAAGAGATTCCTTGCAAGTCAAAATAGAACTTCAGCGAGAAGAATTTTGCAAAGTGGAAAGAATATGCATCCCGAACCACTTCAAGCATGTATATCTAGGAAACTAGATTATGTCTTAAGAATTTTGCAAAGTGGAAAGTTTTTCATGTAAAGAGAAATAGCAACACCATAGCCCACTATCTTGCAAAGAATGCTCTTACCATTTCTGACTGTATTGTAACTTTGGAGGACATGCCATTTTGTATCTCCTCCCTGATTAATTGAAATGGTTTCAAGGATTTCTCCTTTAAAAAAAAAGTGATACCATCTACCTCAAATACCCCAATCATGATATGTTAATTTCTTAAACAATTTATATGACTGTCAAGTTCATATTTTTGAATGTTGTATTGAGTAACCTGTGTAATCACATGATAGGACATACCATCCACTTCTCCAAACTTCAAAAATTACATGGACACAAATGGTTATTTTAGAGAACTTCTTGCATGGTCTCCTGATTGTACAGTACCGAATATTCCATCTACCTCTGCCATAGTTGAGGAAAGCAACGGAGATATACATGGTGAAGTGGGAATTGATGATTACACTGTCGAGACACCTCAGTTAGAGGATGAATTTGAGAATTTAATTATGGTAGAGGAGCCATCATCGGATATGAGGTTTAATACGTTTGAGAAAGTAATTAATTATTATAAAAAGTATGCTAAAGGATGTGGGTTTTGGGTGATGACAAGAAGGATTGAGAAGGGAGATGATGGGTTGGTTAGATATGCTACCATTGGTTGTTTGCGTGGTGGGAAGGCCCGTAATAGGACGACCAATATTGTTAGACCACATATGATAGGAAAGATCGAATGTAAGGCAATAATAAATGTCTTAAAAGTTGACGAGAAGTTTGAGTTAATAACAGTCCATAATATACATAACCATGATCTCAGTCTAACCAAATCCCACTTCTTCAGATGTAATAGATATGTGAGTGAGTCTGTACAAAAAAATTTTAGATACAAATAATTTAGCTAGCACAAATTAGAATAAGAACTATGGATTTATTGTTGTTGGTGTAGGTGGTTTTGAGAAACTTCTATTTATAACAAAGGATTTTTGTAATTATATCGACAAGGCAAGATAGCTCCAACTTGGCACAAGTGGTGCTCGAGCTCTTAAAGAGTATTATTTACGGATGCAGTACAAGAATCTTAGGTTCTTTGCTTTGATGGATATTGATGATGATGGCAGGCTAAAAAATGTCCTTTAGGCAAACCCCCGTAGTAAGGTAGCATACCAATATTTCGGCGATGTGGTCATATTCGACACCACATCTCTAACAAATCGGTATAACATGCCCTCTGCGCCATTTGTTGGTATAAACTATTATGGATAGTCAATTCTGTTAGGAGCAGGATTGATTTCCAGTAAGGATACAGAGACATTTGTCTGGCTATTCCAGACCTGGTTACATTGTATGGATGGTATTGTTCCGAAAGCTATTATCATAGATCAAGATAGAGTGATGAAAAATACAATTGCTGACGTCTTCCCATTTACCAGATATCAATTTTGTTTGTGGCGTATACTTAAGAAAGTCCCCGAAAAGCTTTCCTCCTATGGTTCATACAAAAACGGCATGATGAATGACCTAATGAAATGTGTGTATGACACCCAGACTATTAAGGAGTTTGAGAAATGCTGGAAACAATTACTCACCACGTATCACTTGGATGATAACTATTGACTACAAAGTCTATACACTAATCGTGAGCATTGGGTACCAACGTTTCATAAAGAGTTTTTTACGGTCGGTATGAGTATAACGTAGCGGAGTGAGAACATGAACGCTTTCTTTGATGGGCATGTTCATTCTAAAACCAACTTGAAAGAGTTTGTCGAGTAGTTCGACGAAGCGTTAAAAAAAATTGAGAATGAAATTGCGTTAGATTTTCACTTATTTAGTGCTACAATTCCCATAATATCTAGAAACCCAATTAAAAAATTTCACGCTTTGTATACGAATACTAAATTTAGGAAAGTTCAGTCGCAAGTTGTCAGGATTATTAATATGGATCCAAAGTTACTTAGGAGCAATGGTGGGGTAAAGACATATCGGGTAGAGATGAACTTTGTCAGGAAGAGTTCACAAAGATGGTTACATATTATGTAGATTTTAATGAGAAAGATATAGATGCAAGATTTTAATGAGAAAGATACAGATGCAAGGTGTTCATGTGGGTAATTTCAGATGTGGGGGATATTGTGTAGGCACATCCTAGCAGTATTCAAATGTAATGAGATAAAATTTTTGCTAGAGAGATACATTTTAGATGGATGAAGGATATCAAAAGAAGATACACATTAATCTAAAGGATGTAGGGAATCAACGAGTGAATACTAATAGATATTCAAGTCTACTAAATATTTGTTATAAGATGATTACTCTGGCTACAGGTTCGGGAAAACACACTAAGGATGCAACTCATAAGTTATATGCGATGATTGACTTATACGAGAAGGACTAGGAACCCCTATCGATGCCTGTCATGAGATCCAATGTTTTGGCTTCGACCCAGGACATAATTGCCGGTGGTAGTTCACAACCAGTACGCAGTCCACTACTTGTGAGAGCAAAAGGTAGACCCCTATCGCTGAGGATAGCATCCACGATGGAGAACGTAATGTGAAGGGTTAAAGCAAAGACGAATAAGGCACCAATAAAGAAGAAATATAAACAGGTTAATGAAAATGACTAACAAATTTAATTACATTTGTTTAGGTTATTCTATTAATGAAAACACTTACAAATATTTACTGTATGACATAGGACACAACTGCAAGTGGGTGTTCACAGGCCAATGGTAGTTCACGACTAGTGCCTGACACGTGCATGAACTTATTTGCCTTGTCAGAGATAGATACGTTCAGTATTGGGCACATACAGGTATATTGATTATGTAATATTTATAGAAGTATTTGTTAGTTTATTCTGATTTTTGTTATTTATCAATAGCTTGCATAGGACAACTCAGCTCAACACCCTAGTGGAATCCAAAGGCTAGAAGTAATAATATTCAGCTCAATTTTTTTTGGGTTTAATATTGACATGACATTAAGATTTTTATATTGATCTTGCATATTAATTTTTATAGATGCAATTTCCTTTAGATGGATCACAATCTATTGATATTGGGTTTCAAGTCAATATGTGAAGCTGCCCTTAATTTCTTAATTCAAGATTAGATTATCATTCAATTCAGAGTTCTAGTATCTTGTTAGTTTGAGCATTGATAATGATGAAGTAGAAGTTTTTTATGCTAATATGCCTTCATTGGAGGAAGCTGAAGCCGATGTTGAGGGCAACAAGATGTAGGAAGTCGATTAAACTAATCATTTTGAATTTTTTATTAGCCATTTTAAACAAAAAATTATATATATTAAGATGATTAGAAGTTTTTGATGTTGTTAACTCGGTTGGAGGTACAATTATCTTATAATTCCTGGGCGTTTGGTTAATTTGGTATCAATTGACTTTTTGGCATTCTTGTGTGTTTAAAATGCTGCTGTTATTTATCTTTGTTGGCATTCTTGTGTTTGGTTAATTGGTTAGTTTCGTATTATCTTTGTTGTACATTCGAATGGTTTGGGTTATAAACTGAATTTCATATTAATTAGCTAATAGAGGGTTAGTCACAAACTTGCTATGATTGATGTGAGATGCAATTTTTTATAGTAAAATCAAAGAATGCATTGAACTAGGGTTAATAACAAAAGAATATTAGCAGTTAGAAGATTAAGAAACTGTGTAGTTTGAGCATCGACATTTTATGCTACAGACCAAAGTAGTTACCTAGTTTTTATCTATGCTAGAGTGAACGAGATGGTAATATATGTCATTACCTATTTTTTATATGTAAGTATCAAAAACTCTAAATAATTAGTGAAGGTTATAAAAAAAAAAGGATAGTTAGTGAAAAGTCACTCTAATATGCAAATGCCTGAGACATAAGAGGTTACTAACTTGACATCAAGAAATTACCATTTCCTAACCTATTTAGTTGCACACTAATAGATCCACCATTGGCACAAGTTGAAACCAAATATAATTTGTTCTGAACTCAAAAAGAATTCTAAAATCAATCTCGATCATAAAATGGAAATACAGAGTAGTCAAATTCGATTCAGAATTCTAAAATATAATTTTTAAGTATTTCCAAATACAGATACATATAGCAACTATTTGTCTAGCAAAATTAAAATGCAGATACATTCCTCAAGGGATATTTGTCTAGCATAGCAACTATTCAGACACATATTGCAACTAACTTCTAACACTAATCTGAAATCATTTTTAGACTACCAAGTAACATGCTACAAAAAATGTAAGAGTCCAATAAAGTCGTCAACGTAGTGTGCGTGCTCTTTCAGTTTCACGTACAACATGCAAAACTCCATATCTCTATTGGATAGCACCAACTCAATATTAGTCACTCTTTTTTTGATATCATTGAGTATTTTCTTTAGCTCTCTAATATCTCTTAATAATTCACTGTCAGTTTCTTGAACATCCAACATCTTGTATTGATCTCCCTCTACCCACTTGAAATATCTGCAATATGGTAATCCCCATGACAGAATCTTTTGGAAAAAAATTAGATGCACATAAAATTAATACTTTCATAGGACGTGAATTTAGTTTTCTCAGTGTTGTACTTTGGACAACCTAAGAAAGGTCGTGTTCAAATTTTTGGAGTATTTGCGTATCTCACTTGGGTTTCAACCTCATAGTAGCATAAATGTTGACCTAGAGTTTGTTTAGAAAACGATGAATAAGATGTCGTCGTGGATGATGACATGCTTGTCAGATGGAAGTAACCTATAATCAAAAGTCCTATAATAAAATAATAGGATGAAATATGGCAATAACCAACACAATATTTGATAGCTTCTGTCAAATGCACATATATCTTAGTCGAAAAAAAAAACATCTTATTTTCAATTGTAGCGCCTCAACGTTACACTATCTATCTGAATCCAACAAATTTGGGAAGAAAAGAAGAGAAGAGCCTCAACTTCCCATCAACAGAACCAACATAATACAATAAATATTTAGCTATCTATTTTCTCTATATGGATAGAATTGAGAAGAATAGAAGAGAATGGAGAACAATCTTAAAATAACAATGAAATATATATATATACACACACTAGGTGAAAGCAACGTGCAAAGCACGTTTGCTTAGTTTATTTAAGTGATTAATAATGTAATGATTTTAGAGAAAAAAATGTAATTGCTAATAAAAATTTGACGGTTAATTATAATTTAATTGATGATAAATAATTACACGCTTTCATATATTATAAAACAAAGGCATTAGTTAAAATAATAAGATAGTTCCATTATAGTATCTACCTTTTTATAAGAAATTTTACATAAATATATGCTACAAACCTCCAAGATTTAGACTTCCAAACCTCCAAATAAAAAGCATGGGCAGAAATGTATAAACTATGAGAAATGTAAAATACAATTTTTCAAAAAATTAAAAATTGAAATCATACATTTTCCAACCACTTTTGGAAGTTTAATTTCTGCTTTCCTTCATTCATGATGACTGTGATGCCCCCAAATTCCCCTTAAATAAACACGGGAATCAAGACGTCAGGATGCTGACAATACGGGTGACACATCCCAACGACAACTGCCAAACGTGTGTGCACACATGATATGCATAAATAAAAGTAGCGGATATAAGATGTCAATAACTAAGTATCAGAATTTTTAGAAATATTTTACAAAACAGTTTAACATAAATTCTCCAACAGGAGATTTAATACAGTCATTTGAAAGATAAATTAAACAAATACATATTTATAAAAAGGGGAAAATAAATTTTTCGAGATAACAATTTTATAAGAATAATACATCACCGGCGGAGCCATCTCCTCAGGCTTAGCCTTTTCAAAATCTGAATCCAAAAACTACGACGTTAAGATGGCATCGCAGGTAAGTACAACCCAACCAAACCAAAAGACAGAAATATACTCATGCAACAACACTATGCATGAACACGACTCCAAATGCATGAATCTCAAAAGAACATCTTTCTCAAAATAATTAAGATAAATACATACCAAAATCCTATTTTAGTCTACAATAAAATTTCAATAAAACCATCCATCAATTTCCAGAAAATAATATCTGCAAAATTAATCATAATGGGCGTTACGTATTGCCGTCCCCATCATGATTCACACACACTCATTTCATATCGGGTGTTACGTATCGCCGTCTCCGATAGGAAATGCACACCTAATGACCATAACGGGCGTTATGTATCGCCGTCCCCATTATGTCATTCACACACTATCAATTACAATGGGCGTTAGGTATCGCCGTCTCCATTATGATTGACACACACACAATGACCATAATGGGCGTTACATATCACCATCCCCATTATGTCATCCACACACACACGCTGATCACAACGGGTGTTACGTATCCCCATCCTCGTTATGACTCAGCCAAAAACTGTTAAAATCCATAAACTCAATAAAAATCCAGTTTTCATTTACAACACATGAATATCCGAAAGCATGCAAAAATCCAATTTCCAAATATTTTTATGAGCATGCGCGTAAATACACAATGCAGACAACCATGCACCATATAACCAACAATTAATAAATTCCAACAAAAATCAAACACAATAACTTTTGATGGCAAAAAAATATTTAAATCCTAAAACTCGTTTGGAAAGTACTTACAACGGGTAAAAACACAAATCCTTGAACAAACACCAATCTGCAGCGTTCGTAGCAGTCACCGATACGTTAGGCTAAAATACTCAGTTTGACACCAAAATTTAGGAAGATACTCTTTGGAAGGTGAGAAATCTCATGGAGTTGGTAGTGTGGGGCACAACCACCGGAAGGTGGTGGATCGGGCTCAAAATGGGTGAAAACCCATTTTTAGGTTTGGAGTTGTACCGGGAAGGTGAGGCTGCGGTTAGGGAAACTGAGATAGGGGGATGACCGGCTGGGCAAGAGGAATCTTTTGGTGGTGGTGGTGAGGCCTACAGTGGCCGGACGACGGCACGACGAAGAACAACCCGTTTAAGACCCATTTCGGGTGGAGGGGTAACCGGCGGAGATGGGTGGTTTTGGGCGGTGGGTTATGCTCGAAGAGTGGGGAGTCTAGTGGTGGTGGTCGGAGGCCAAGGGGACCGGCGACGGCGTCGGAAAATGGGTGAAAACCTATTAAACCCATTTTCGAGTATGTGCTGTGTGAGGGAGATGGGGTGGCCGGAGGTGACACCACCGGTGCCGTTGGACTCGCGGGCATGTGGGGGTGAGGTTGGATTAGGCGTTGTCGTCGGTGGGTGGCCGACGGCAGCCCTGAGTGGAGATGAGAGGATCGGTGAGAGAGAGGAGGCAGGGGACTCGCAGGTCTGGGACCAAATTCGTGAGGAAGAAAAGGAAAGAAAAGGAAGAAAAAGAAGAAAAGAAAAGAAAAGAAAAGAAAAGAAAAGGAAAAAGAGAAAAAAAAGACTAACTAGATAAAAAAAATACAATAAATTAAATAAAAGTTGATTTTAAATATTATAATTTCAATATTAATAAAATAAGATATTTAAAACCCACCAATAGAAATAAATTAAACCCAAGCGCAATATTAAAAATAAAACAATCATTAATATAATGAAAGCAGATCAAATAAACTCACATAATAAAATAAAGGAATTAAATGTCAATCATTAAAATAATTAACTCATTAAAAGAAATAAGAAAAACAATGTAACTCAATATTAACTAATTAATAGCTCAAATAAATATCTTAAACAAATAAAATATGACTAATAATATTATTAAATTAAATTAAAATAATTAACACCGAGAATAAAATAACGTGTAAATATACATGTAAATCTGGGATCTCACAATGGCATATGCCTGCAGTACATGCAGAGATGTTCTTCTTATGCAATGTGCAAAACACGTTTGTTTAGTTTTATAAAGCCTTTTTTTTTTAAAAAGATGATATTGGTTTTATATATAAAAAAAATCGACCAATAATATAATGTATATTCTATAATTTTAGCAAACTTGTTTATAATGAGTTTGATACAATAGTTGTTTGTAACATTATATTATAATTTGTAATATGAATTTTTCATGGGAGCAGCTGCAAAAAAGCAGTATAACAGGTACAACTTGCATATATAATAAATTTTTCAATATCATCGAACCTCTTCATGTTCCTTAATTAATATGGTACAAAATATGCTATTTACAGAACAATAAATTTTTCAATAATTCAAATCAGGTAGAATCAAACCTAAGCAATCTATTTCTTATGATATTGTTGCATTAATTCCGTGGCATTGCTGTCATATACCTCCAATAACCTATGAAAGTTCATACAAGTACACAATATTTTTCCTGACATTCAATGATACATTCAAAGAAAGCATAAAATAAGTTATGATGGATTGGAGAAAAATGCACAAAATATTTTTCTTGACATTGCATGTTTCTTCAAAGGAGAGCATATATGACATTGCTAGATGTTATTTGAATTCTAACACGTTAATTTAACTATACTAATACATTATACTATTATAAAGGTAAATGACCAGCTGAATTCCCAAATAATGATCAATCCGGGAAATTTGTGGTTCATCAAACAACTGTCCAATCTGAGAATTGAGTTGCTCTGCAGATTCCAAGTCTTTGCCAAAAAGCTTCTCAACAGCAATTTGAGTCCGACTCCATCCACCAAGAACGCCTGCAAATAATTGGATGATTCATTCAGATAGTGTTGTATCAGATATTCTAAATCTACATCTCATATAGAAATCAAAATGCCAACTTGCTTGACTCAACAAACAAAAATTTCCCAATTGTCAATAGATCTTAAATAAATTTTAGATTGTATAATAGCAAATATAAGCACAAAGAAACTATCATATCAAAAACCAAATTCTTAGAGAAAACTTAACATGATTACATATATGACTTACCGGATCCATGCTCCTCACTGGACTCAAAAAGTAACTGAAGTCCAAGACAAATGGCCAAAAATGGGCAATCCTTTTCAATACAGGTACATAGTGCTTCAGCCATCCTGTAAGACAACAAAACACCAAAAGAGAAGACATGGAGATAGAGGGGCAGACAGATGGCATATACAGCTAAAAGATATGAGTATCACCAACGTGGTATCACACGCAAATGCACACCCCTCTCATCTCCTCTGTTTAACATTGTTTTCCCATGTGAACAATCATCTCACTGAAGCAGTAGCCTTAGTCTAAATATATTGTAGATTTCCAATTTAAAGGCACCATAGAGTAAATCCAAAAGAGACCCGTTTACTTGGATTATTACTTACTCATCAATAGATTTCTTCTTTAGTAATTAAAAAAAAATCCATATAAGAAAACCATGGCAAAGCAATCATTTTGCATAAATGCCAATAACAACACTCATTGTAGTGCAACGTCTCGAAAAATCCATGTATATAACTGAAAGAGATGAAGCAAAAAAATAAATAAATTATAGAGGTATAAATTTAGGCAATCAAAATTTGTCCCATTAGTGAATATGCTGAGAGTGATCTTGATCAGCAGGCTGCGATGGGAGTTCTTGAGGCGAAAGAGAGAAACCCAACCAGTTCATGGAAGCCATATATAGTCGTTTTGAAGGACTTGCGAGTGAAAACAATATTGATTGGAGTTGAGCAAAGGGTAATGAAGAACAACTAGTTCATGCATGAACTAGGGGGAGAGAGAGAGAAGAGAGAGAGAATCCATGAGGAGACAGAAGGACGATAGGAGGAAAGGTAAAAAAATATGAGGAGAAAATGAAAAACCCATTTCCGAAGCAACATGAAGATCATATATATACATATATCGAGACTCGAACAGACACAAATCCTAAATGGGCGCCTCTTACTTAGGAGCACTTGTGTGACTTTTAAACTATTACTAGCTAATTGCTCTTTGATAAATGAGAACTGAACATCGTAGAGGCTTTATAAAAGGATAGAGGCGCCCACATCATTACTAAAAAATGAGGTTTTAAGATACATATACACCATTCTCTCTTGTTTTGGCTGATTAAGATCACCAAATCTCTCTAATCTATTCCCTGTCTAAAAGAGAATGCGTGAGTTTTCTGAAAAGAATAATCAAAAGGTGAACGAGCAGCAATAATTAATCTTGAATGAATTAGGCATGTTGTATTTCCGTGGGTAGTAATTTAAAGTTCTTAATTTGGATTTCAAACCAAATCTTCATGCCTTTAATAGTTTAGAATTAGTGATAATTTTATGAGTGGTAATAAGCCTAACGCACATGCATGGGTCACACCTACGAGCACGTGCTTTCGTAATTTCAAAACAAAGCTGCCTGTTACATTTATATCCCCCCTACCCACCAGCTTGGACTTCAAAATTGGTATCCCTGATACTGTTCAACCTAACATTTCGTATTTATTTAGACTCAATAATCAAACTATCTATATATCACATAAAAATAGAACTTCTCGACCGAGTTGGATCTTTTTTCTGAGGAACACCTGTAGAAGAAGACGTTATTTTTATCTGACAAAGTGTGACAAGAAACCCACACGCAGCCCCTCTCCACACCCATTTATTCATGCCCACCTGGACAGTAGTCATTTCTTGTCAGACATGTTTCAGACTCAGACACCCTCCTTTTCATTTCATTTCTCTCTTTCTCTCTCTCTGCGCCTACAAACAATCACCCATAACTTTCTCACATTCCATCATCCATGTTATATTATTTAACGATTATCCCCAACTCCTAATCATGAACTGCGATACCCCGCTGCAACCGGGAGTCTCTGATCCTCTCTCTCTCTCTCTGAGAAATTATACTTTCTCTCTCTTAACTGTACACAAGACAATAATTCATGCATGACTGACACTTTTTTACAATGAAAGGAAATGCAGAGGAGGGGAATCCTACACATTTTCTTTTAAAAAAAGTGAGAAAAATAAATGGGAGATAGGGTTTGAACCTTGCACCCCTGTGTGAGTACATTAACCCTTGTCTTCCGGCTCTTGGAGCTTTTTCATTCTCAAGTTTAAGAATTTTAAGGGACAGATTGGAAGAAAAATCTAAGGATTCAAAAGCATAACTCGATGTGATATCCCATTCAGTGCAAGCTTTTGTAAAACAAAACCTTTTTGATCTTTCACTTGCGAAAATCCTTAAAATTTCATTTATCTTTACTTTTTCCTTCTACTCGTGAACTATCTACTGTTGACTTATTGCTCCTTTTACAATCCTACGTCGATGAGATTTGTAAATTAGAGCAAGCCCATTAGTTATAAAAGGAGGCCTACCCTTCTTAGTTAATTACACCAATCAGAAACTTATCTAGTAACTTTTAACTTTAGTAAAATTCCTCTATTGTCCTTTTTTGTATGTAAAAGGAAGAGAGGTGAAACTTAGAATTTTATTAGTGGGATAAGTTTTTGTGGATGCCGTTGGGGTGAGGAGAAAATTGTGTGATTGTAACAATTTTTTATATAGTGTATTTTCTTTTCTGGGTCTGGTGATTTTTCTCCTGTTTTTGGAGTTTTGCACGTAAATTCTTGTGTTGTAATTATTTTTCTAATTTTTTTGTTATTCTGTCAAAAGTAGATCCTGGTGGGGGGAATTTGGAAGCCCAGATTCCCAACAAGTGGTATCAGAGCCACTAGGTTCTTTTTACAGGGTGATATTTTGGTATAGTAGTGTGAATACGTATGGTCTAAGGAGGTTCTGTCTAGAAGATTGAAAATTTTAAGTGTGTCCGTTGTGACCCTCCAATCTTTCCTGAGAATCTTGAAGTTCTGTTTAGGAAAGATCAGTCTTTCCTGGAAACTTACTTAGTGGGTACTATTAATTTCTACGGTAAAATTCATCAAAGTTATGTTAGGAGGTAGAGTTTCAAATCCTATCAGATTTGATGTGAAGAAATTTGATGGGAGAATCAATTTTGGCTTGTGGCAAGTGTAAGTCAAGGATATCTTGATTCAATCAGGATTACACAAGGCGTTGAAAGGTAGATCAGTCCCTGAAGTCAGTAGCGGTCCAAGCACTACTGGTGAAACAAAGAGCAGATCTGGAATGAGCGATGAAAATTGGAGGATTTGGATTTAAGAGCGGCAAGTGCAATTCGTCTGTGCCTAACCAAGAATGTTCTTGCAAATGTGCATGGAATATTCATGACAAAAAGACTCTGGAAAAAACTCGAAGAGTTATATCAGACGAAAGGTGTCTCAAATCGAGTGTACCTGAAGGAGCAGTTTCATACACTGCGGATGAGTGGAGGTACGACTACTTTAGATCATTTAGGTGTTCTCAATGGCATTGTCTCTGAGCTGAAATCTATTAGAGTTAAAATTGATGATGAGGATCAAGCCTTGAGGTTGATCTGGTCTCTTCCATCTTCCTATGAGCATATGAAGCCTATTTTAATAAATGGGAAGGAGAAAATAATTTTTTCAGAGGTTACCAGTAAACTTTTTTCTAAAGAAAGAAGGCTAAGTAGTGGAAGTAATGGTTTACCTGAGAACTTAATAATGGTGACAGCTAGTGATTGGAAGAGGAAGAACTCTATGAAGAAGAAAGTAGTCTGCTGGGTGTGTGGATAACCTAGACACTTCAGAAGAAATTGTCCAAGAGGTGGAGCAGGTTCGGCAAGAGGCTCCAAGTCAGTAAATGGAGATACTGATAATGAAACTAACATTGTATCTCTCTTTACAAAAGACGATGTCTGTTAAAAAGAGACATGTACATCCTGATGGCATGTCACTAATCCCAAAGTTGCCATGATAGAAGATGTGTTAATATTAATTGTTCCACAAGTTTGCACACTGGCATTGGTTTGGCATTGATGCAAGGTGTGTGGTGGAAATTCATATCGATGGCTGATGAACTTCCAGGAAAGCCAAACGTGGAAGTTGTACCATAATTTTTCAACAAGGTTATTTTCGACATGAGCCGAATGGAAATGCTTGGAATTAGTTTATTCTGAGTGGTTATGCTTTTATGGTGGAGCATGATAGCGTAAGTTATGAAGATCCTCATTGCGATGGAGTGTGGCTGTGAGATCAGTCAAAGTTGCAAGGTGGAGATTGTTGACTTATTGCTCCTTTTACAATCCCACATCGATGGGATTTGTAAATTGGGGCAAGCCCATTAGTTATAAAAGGAGGGCTAGCCTCCTTAATTAATTACACCGGTCAGAAACTTATCTAGTAACTTTTGACTTTAGTAAAATTTCTCTATTGTCCTTTTTTGTATGTAAAAGGAAGAGAGGTGAAAGTTAAAATTTTATTAGTAGGATTAGTTTTTGTGGGTGTCGTTGGGATGATGAGAAAAATTGTGTGTTTGTAACAATTTTTCACATAGTATTTTTTTTTCTTTGGGTCTGGTGATTTTTCTCCCGTTTTTGGAGTTTTCCACGTAAATTCTTGTGTTGTATTTATTTCTCTATTTTTCTTGTTATTCTGTCAAAAGTAGATCCTGGTGGGGAGAATTTGGAAGTCCAGATTCCCAACATCTATCTTCTCCCCCCCCCCCCCCCCCGCCGCCCAACCCGAAAAAAAAGAAGGTACTCTACCCATTACATGTTGGAATTATACTGATATGATATCGGTTCAATTGTATGAAAAGAAAATGCATGCATTACCCAAACCAAAACCAAATTAAGATTAATCCATATATATATATATATATATCACTCTGTGGATGACTTTTTTGTTTTGATTTTTAGTAAGGTCAGCTTGCTTTCTCTTGTAAGCTAGAAATTAATGTCATTGTTTCAAAATCCCTTTCAAAAATGAAAGTTGCTAACATGGACGAGGCACAACAAAAGTGGTTTTATAGGACAAGTTTCCGTCTCAAAAGATTGTGATCTCATTCCAAAATGCTTCTTGGAATGAGAAAAATTGTCCTACCATCGTTCCAATAGCAATATCTCAAACGATATTTTAGGACAAAAATATCATGTTTCATCCTAAAAAAAATCTTTTGGGACGAACTTGATCAAAACTATTTGCTCGCTGAACAAACAGAATATATTTTTTGGGATGATTGAGTTTCATTCTAGAATCACGCTCGGATGACAAATATGTTCGAACACATCCTTTGTGAATGGTCGATTGATACTAGTCTGTTTGACTCAATAGAATAAGGAAAGATTTGAACAAAAATTTGATGTTCAAACAATGAAATATATATGAATCTATTGAGTAAAATGTTTGATCGAATGTTGACAGGATCGAATGATTTCTTATGAGCTTACTTTCGAACGTTTAGTTCACATTCGATGATTTCTTTTGAACAGTTTCAAGTTTTATTAAGTGTTTAATTCCGATTACATTCGAATGGTTTTACTTATCTAGCTCGAATGATTTTCGGTCATTCGAACGGTAACTATTATATTTTATTCAATAATAAAAAACCAAAAAGACATACGTAATATTTAAAAAATGTATTACAATTTGTTCAATATCCATAAAAGTAGTCTAATAAGTGTGAATTATATAAATAACATAATAATACTAGTTTTTTCGTACATAAGTAGACCTCAAAATCTATATGTATAATGTATACTAGTTATTTGGCGGCCTGACCTGTTGCATAAATATCTTGAACTTTTCTTGTTATTATTCTTGCTATTTTATATGCATTCTCATGTCTGCTTGTTTTGCCAATTAAGCCTCTAACTCATGCTACATTGTAATCAATTACTTAATCTAAGAATTTGCTTTCTATAAAGCTATAGAGGTTTTAGAAGCAAATCCGGACAATGAGAAAGAGCTAAAAGGATTTATACAACAACTAAATTTCCTCAAATATCCTCGATATTGACCCAAAATTTGTGTAAAAATTTCAACATTACTTGTTGAGAAATTTTGATTTGATGTAAATTTGGCATGTGGGCAACAATTTTATCTTATACACAAGAGAAAAATTAATATCGTCACAAATATTTAAGTATGTTTAATTAAAACAGATTATAATACTTACTTAATATTCACAAGTAATTAGATGAGTTCACTCTCCATTATTTTTAGTATGTGATACTGCATATAATCTTATTAGATCATAATTAGCATTTGACTCTTGCTATAAGAGACAGTTGTTGAGATATAATTCACTAGAATGCCACCAAATAACAAACTATATGCAAGAAAAAATAAAATAGCATTACCGAATTCTTAGAGGGCAATGGAAAAATCTTGAACTTGCATTATGATGAATATTCAATTTCAATCTATTTGTTTTGTTTATAAAACTTCGTTTTAGCATATAATAAGAATTGAAAAGTATAAATAGGACATGTAAAAAAATTTATTAAATTTATCTTATATGACGGATCCTCAAAAATGTCACAAAATTCTTCTCAGTTTGGAGATCAAACATCCTAAAACCTAGTCTACGATATTTTTTCTGCAATGACGTTACGCCTCTAATATTGCCTCAACCTTGTGAGATTGTACTACTGTTAGCTCTATAAAATATAATATTTGTTGTAAAAATGAAGTAAATATTGGTTAGAAACAATTTAGTATGTATAAATGACCTTAATTGAAACAAAATGACTATTAGATTTTTACCTTGTTCGCATGTAAAGTAAATCTCTAGTGATAAATAGAGAGCTAGGAACATGTAGAGATGTGATACAAATTTCCTTCCTTTTCAGTGGCATAATTTTAAAACACTGATATATTCATTACATAAAAGATTTATCATAAAGTGCAATGTGAACACAAAAGTACGTTCAGTCAATCATCTATATCAGCTTTAGTTAACCATTTGCTCTCACCGATTATAGATATTTTAGATGATTCAATATTTTACATTTTACATTCTAATCTTTTAGATTAAATTAAATTAATATAATCATTATTAAATATAATTTCTTTTAAAAAAATGAATATTTTAGTATCAATACGCGATACGTACTAGTAAAAACTAATTAGGGAGGTTTGATCACAAAGCTAATCCCACTGGTTTGGTTGAGGGTATATTTACATGGTCTCTAAAACTGACCATAGGTTTATAATCATGATTAAAGTTCCCAAAAAATTTTCATCTGAGCACAGCCAATATATCTAGCTAGTTATTGACCATGCACGCACGCAGGTAATTGTCATGACTGTGATGTATAAAGTTGATCATGACAGCCTATAAGGCTACACTTGATACTTGAGTTTCATTAATTTAATAAGATTAAGAGATATACTTTACGTACTCTAATAATGAGATAAAATGCAGGACATTCATTAATTTTAGAAAAGGAAATAAACAGGTTTAATCAGATTCTTGAAGGTACAAAAATACTGATTCAGGCATAAGTCGATTTTATACATGCTGAAAGAGAAAAAAAAGACATAATTATGTAATTTTGCACGTAAAGGCCGTAAACCAATTATATATATATATATATATATATTGCCTAGAAATAAGACTCGAGTTCACTATATAAACTAGGATTATATCGACACAACTATGGAAAAAGTTGAGTTTTAAACCACAATTACCAGATGGACAAACAATCATTTTTCTTTTGAAGTAAAATACCAGATTAATTTGGGGGTCGAATATTACAAGGCCCAAGAAGCATATATAACATATTATAGGTGGAATTTGGAAAGTAGTTTTGATGTGGAACAAGTTATCCGTGCAAAGAATTGCTTCATAATTAGCATGATCCAATCATGAACTTTTTGGATGAACTAGTCCTGTATGATTTTATTCCAATTCTAATAGCGTTGGATTTTGTTATAAATTTGACTTTGGGGCTTAGACTGGCGGGATGAGAAAATTAGATATATAACATGATCAGTTATACAAACGTGGACGAAACTAGACACCGATAATATAGACCCAATTAGCTTAGATCTTAAAATTATATAGAATACAGTAGGCCAGGTGCCGCTGTATAAATGAGAAATATATTAAGATTGAAAGCTAAATTGATATTAAAAAAAATTAGGGTTCACTCCGTACGTATGAGCAAATTAAATACATGGAAGACAATATATATAGATAGTATTGACCATTATTTCGCTAACTTTAGGCTAAGCTTGAATGGTGAGAGGAGTTTAGTTGAGTTGTAAATACACTACAACAAATCTCACTACAAGAAAAAGTAGCAGATTAGACTACTTTTATTTCTAGCAACACTATTTTTGCTGTAAATAAGTTATATTTTTAATTCGTCTAGGATCTTGTGGCTATTTGGAGGAGCCAGAATTAACAACTATTTTTGGCGATTTCGTTTTGTCGGAAATAAGTTTGTCCCAAATAATTAGTATTTCGTGACTGATTTCTGCGGCGACTTGCACTATTCTAAATCATCTATTCTAATCTCGCGCCTTACTTTGCTCCTCTCCCCCAATTTTCCCTCTCTCTCTCTCTCTCTCTCTCTCTCTCTCATATAGTAGGTAGGACATGGACTTCCCCTGATAAGAGCATTATGGCTTCGATGCGGACCTCGCTTTGATTCAATCGAGAAAATAGGATTATCTCTGCATAGTGCATATCGTCTACTTAACGATGTCGTGCTCCTCGTGTTCTTCGTGTTGTTCGTCTTCTTCCTTTAATCATGGTCAGGGATTGAGCCTTTCTTCCGGTAATAGATTCATTTCCTATATTTTCTTCTCTCTTTGGTTGAATTGAAGTTTCAATCAGAAACTTGAGTGGCTACAGTTATATTCATTGGATTTCAAATAGAATTTCAAACTGGTTCTTTTTGTTTATGTATTAGCTCTCTCAGCTTTTACCTAGAGATAGAAGCATTAGGAGGGGTATTATTTGGCAAATTAGTCGATATTAGATAAGCGAGGCGAAAAAATAGAAACCTGCGCATGTAAGACTAATGACATTTTACAATGAAATGCAACAGATAGACTGTTTTATTAATGTCGATAAACTTATATGTTTTTACAGCTCCCAGAAAACGAGAATCCTTCTATTCTTATTTCCTTAGGCACAAAGACCCTCAATGTTGGACATATTACATCAAAGTTGCATGTTATTGAGCTTGGTGCCCAACCAGGTGAACTTGCTATTTCTGTAACCGAGTTTTCATATGGGATGTAATGAGTTTTAACTTCCTCATTCCAAACTCCATACGCTTACCTAAAACTTTTCCATTCCAGAAAATCTCTCATTCTTTTAATATAAATATAAATTCAGTTATGGATTAGGTGTTCTAGAATGGTAGCTAGAAGGAGTTATATTGGTTCTAAAACTTATTGTAAATTGCCTAATTTTCTTATAAAAAGAAATAGCCTAATTTCTGATGGATTGGGTCTATACATGTTGCCTAGATGAAAAGATCAATTGTAAATTTTCCCCAGACGAAATTTTCTTTTGATAAGCAATTATGCCCAAAAAACTAGTCCAGGACAGGTGTGGTTGTGTTGTAAATTTCTGAAATCCTAATGGAGATGAGGAGAAAAATTATGGAAAATCATACTGGTTTTAAATGGTTGTGTACTTCAAACTATTGTTTAGATGCTTTGTATAAGTTGGGCTTGTTATATGTGGCACAATTTTTCTTTTTCTATGTTCGGGCTTGTTGAGATTGTATTGGAATTAATGGCTATAGGAAGAAGGAACTAGAGATTTTTTTTTTTCCCTATGTCTTGGTTTTTCCTATTTACTTCAATAAAATTCTAATTACCAATTGAAAAAACATTTTACAATTAAATGCTATATTAAGATGAGGAGACATGAAGAAGCAGGGTATCATGTTATCGGTGGATGAGTTTGCATCCAAAAGTTGCTAGTGGAATCACGAGGGAAGTTATGTTTCGTAATTACCACTTCATCTTGTACTAAAGCGGACGTATTTTGGTGTAGACCAAGCTTTAATTAAAGGGTCTATATAATGAAAGCGTGGAGTTTTAAAAGGTTTGAATCTTGAGTTCATTATCCCTCAATTTGATGGAATATTTATTGGATTGAATATGTCGTGATAGAGAAAAGATGAAGCATCCAATTTCTTTATGAGTTGTGAATTTGACAGAAACAACTCTCAATTAAGAAACATTACTACTGCTTTAGATTTGACTCATGATGGCCTTGTTTGTCATCAGTAATTTATGCAATTTAGTCTAATAGATTTTATTGTCTGCTCCTTTGGTTCTAGAAATTTTTTTTTGTGTATTTAATTTATTACTTATTTTTTGCTAATTTATGTTTATTACTTCTCTAGTGGTTCTTTAGATGGATTCCACTTTATTTTGGTCATCATGTTGTTGCATACTTGTAATCTGGTGCTTGTTAGAAGTTCATACGAGTAGAAGCTAGTTTTCTAATAGGTTTTATCATCAGATTATAAATTAATAGTTGGGTTCGTTTATATTCTTTTCATTGCATTCTTATTAGTAAGTTTGGTCTGTCAAGAAAGGGGGAGGTGTTTTGTCATGGATGTTTTCAGTTTTCTTATTGATTAATGCAGAAATACCAATTTTTTGGTGGTGATATATTGGCTTGAGTGTCCAGTTATAAGCAGAAGGATAAATTTTCTTACCATCTGGTCTACATCTCATCAAAGGGTGGTTCTCTTCCATTTGTTTGATACTTGTTTCGTTCCTCATATTGTTGGAGATGCTTTTGTAGGTGTTGATCAAGGATATTGTGATGCCCATGTTGCTTGGTATAGGCTTATGTGGTTTGAGAAGGTGAAAGTACTTGACGCAACATAATAAAGCACTTGCCTAGTAGGACTAGGGCCTCAATTTTTAGTTCTACATCCTGCGGTCTACATCCTGGCTTTGCTTCATAATGCATCACTATGCTTAAAGTACTCCATATAAACAGGATGCTTCTGAATGAGCATGTGTTTTCAACTGTTGGAATGACTTGATACTTAGTTTTGATAAGATTTCTCATTATTTGCTTCAATATATTGGAAGGATACTACGGCTTGAGTGTTTCTTGGGATATTCTTGTTAATAATGAGCATTGGGTGTGAATAGGTCTTTCCATCATATTATAGAAAGGTTTTGTTTAACATGATTTTTTCAAAATAGACCTTTACTGGGTATGATCACCAGAAATCCCTATTGTCAGGTGCTGAAGAATTTTCTTAATACTGCAGAAGCTGAAGTTAGGTCACCTAACTCCCTGTATTCTGAAGTGGTAAGTGTTGTAAAAAAGCATAATCATTGATAGATATAGTGTAAATTAATACTGTAATCCCAAATATCCTCTTGCAGGAAAGAAGTGTTGTTTCATTGTCTCAATACTTTGGAGAGGATCCAGCTCAGTGCCCTTTTGAGCAAGGTCTGTTTTGTTTTTCTCTAGATGGTTCACGTATTTATACTCTCTTCTCTTTGAGATAAAATCTATTATTTGTTTGCTTAGTTTTGACACTCTTTTTGGGACAAACACCTGTTTTGGTCCCTATTTGTTTGACACTGATGATTTTCACTGTTGTAGGATTTCAAGATTCAGAACATAGTTGGTTGTTGTGATGTTAAATTCCCAGTAAGTCTTGAAGGACTTGCTTATTCCCATGGTGCCTTCTCAAGTGTAAGTGATGACAGTGTATCCATCTATGTTCTTTCTGCTGAAATGTCTCGGTATTCATGTTTGATTTAGTAATCTTTTGAATGCACTCACTAAAAACATAGTCATTGGAGTCTTCTCCTTCCTTCCGAAAGCAACATACTGAATAGAACCAAATTACTAGTCCTTGTATTTTTATAAGTTTTTTTTATATTTAACACTTAGTCCTTGTTTGAAAAATGGTAATGGTCTAAATTATTACAAAAATAAAACCAAATGCCTCCTAAAAAGACAGCTTGAAGGACGGATATTTTTGCTAGAAGCTGGTCTTTAAGAAGTTGTGTAGTAGGATTGAAAAAATTAGGTAATTAATAACAGTCATGTTAGTGGGACATATATATGAGGTATAAATTAGGTAATTAATAGTGTATATATTTTGTAGCAGATTAATAAAAACCATGAATGGCTAGACAAAGAGTTAGATCAGAAATGGGAAAGTTATTTAGAATAGTGCTATATGTACTTAGAATTTTACATATAATATCTCTCATTTTGTCAGTGTGTTTTTGAAAATCAAATTTTAAATTTTATAATTTTCTTCATATTCTATTGACTTTGTCAATCCTTTCTCAGCATCTTGTAATTAATTTTTAATTTTTTACTTGTGGTGCAGGAAGCTGCTCTTTGACGGATATTGCACAAAAACAAATGAAGGAAAAACTGATTTGTTTTTGAAGTGTCGACTCAAAATTGAAATTTTGGTCTAATAAAATTGCAATTCGGTGTACCACTCCCATTGCTTTTAGTTTCATTCACAAATATTTTTGTGCATCTAGTTTAATTTCATACTTCAGCTTGGAAGAATATACTTATCTGTTAAGCCGTTGGACTTGGCTAGGATGAAACTAGCATCCTTATTTTTCGTTTAGATGATTTGTGTTTGTTATCATTTAAATTTGTTTTGTTCTTAAATGTATTGTGTAAAACTCAAGAGTATAAAGAATGAGTTTCAAATATGTACGTTGAGGATATTTAAATGAGCTTGATGACATGTGTGTTGACTAGTAAATATGAATTTCTCTAAATCTAGTATTTTTTAATTTATTATCAAGCAAGTAACTATCATAAAAGAGTTAAATATCATGAAAAAAAAAAACACTCATGGACCAAAAAAAAAAAATATCTGGCGCAAAATCTAATAGGGCGAAGTATCATTTTTGAAACAAACCTTTTCATTTTGGTTATTTCCGGCGACAATTGGTCGCCGCAAAAAAGGATACTTTTGGCAATTTTGAATATAGCCGCAAAAATCTCTGTATCACGGCTACTCCTGGGCGAAAATATTTAACGGCAATAAGACAATTGCGGCCATTTTGTACAATTTCCAGCGACTTTTAAGCGCCGGAAATAGCCTTATTTTTTGTAACTATTTGCAGTTAGTTAATTATATCGAAATGACTATTTACAACTAAATTTAGTTACAAATGATATTTTTATTAAAATTAAAATGGCACAAAAAACTATTATTTTTATAGTGAAAATAGTATTTACTAATCCACGTAATCAGTTGGAAAATGGAAATTTTAGGTACTTTTTGAGATTAAGATGAATTTAACTTTTTAAGTTAAAATATATGAAATATATTGAGATAAAGTTTTTCTTTGTATCAGAAATTGAAAAATAGTAGATTTTATTAATAATTAGTGTAAGATTAATCGAATTTATTTTAAAAAAAAATTAGGGTCCTGGAAGTCTTCGTAGCTTAGTTAGCTGCTAGATAGAGAAGAAGTGGTTAGTGCATGAACATTATTAATGTTGGGGTAGAACGTGGTGAGTACGCATGGTGCAGAGATTAAATTATAGAAAGCAGAGGCTAGACATTTTGACCGTGAACAGAGGAATCAAAGACGGTAAAACAACATGCATGGCCTGGGGCCCTGATCTAACCCATTCTTAAAATATATATATTTATATATAATTATCAACGTAAAAGCCTGCTCCCAGTATACTGTAAAAACATAAAATAAAAGAAAAGCTCTCGGTAATACAATCAATAATCATGCCCAACCTCTTACCATTCCTCTTCTTATACAGACAAAAACTGAAAGAACTAGTTTTTATAAAGAGGTATTACCTAGAGATTGTGTGACTTTTGACATAGCTAGTTAGCTGGGAAGGTATCGCGTCCATCTTTTAGGTTTGCCCATATAGTTTTTAGCAAGTTAATTGCATTAGCTAAAACTAAAGGAATACAATATAAAAATTTAAGTGGGGTCTAGGGTTGCCCATATGAGTGACTTGTGCGTGCTCTCTCTCTCTCTCTCTCTCTCTCTCTCTCTTTATACATATTGTTATGAATGAAACCTTGAGTCTTCGCTTACACTCAGAGCAAATAGCAAGATTCAGTTAAAGAATTAAAGAAGAATAAAATACAGAAATAAGAACAACAAGATAAATATGTAAATCAACAAGAAACGGAAGAAAAATAAAAGGATTAGAAGAACACACGATATTACGTGATTTGGCCCTAATGGCCTACATCCACGATAAGAACAGTCTCAGAGATCATTTTATTGATGAATTTTCCAAAACTAACGTTTCTCTTACAAGATCAAACCAGAATCGATCTAAAACAAGCCATGAAAATGGCTTTCTCTCTCACTCGATTAAAACCCTAGCTCTCAATCTCTCTTTGTCTATCGAAGGCTCTCAAGTCGGCAGAATACAATTACTCTCACTATTGTCCTAAGCAGGTTAAGTATGTATTTATATATAACCAACAGATGTTGACACGTGTAAATCTAGTGGTTGAGATTAAGTCTAAGATTATGCCTTCTCAGCATAGCCCATATCACGTGCCCAGACAAAGCTTCCCTCATTGGACTTGAGTAAAATGGCACCGTATCATCTGTTGTAGATCTTATTTGCTGCATATACAGATTTGATTAGAGAGTAAATATAATAAATGTAAATAATTGACATTTAATATTCACATTTCTCCACCTTGTCAATAATTTTTCATCTACTCTATGATGCCCCCAAATTTCCCTTTAAATAACACGGGAATCGAGGCGTCGGGATGATGACAACACGGGTCACACATTCCAACAACACGTGTCAAACGTGTGTGCACACGTGACATACATAAAAATATAGGTCGCAGCGGATAATAAATTAATATTTAAGTACCAGAATTTTTAGAAATATTTTACAAACCAATTTAATAAAAACTCTCCAGCAGGAGATTTAATACAGTTATCCAAAAATACAATTTAAACAAATACATAATTATAAAAAAAGGGAAAATAAATTTCCCGAGATATCAATTAATAACATCACCTCAATAGCGGAGCCGTCTCCTCAGGCTCGGCCTCTCCAAAGTCTGCATCCAAAAATAAACTACGACGCCAAGATGGCATCGCAGGTAAGTACAACCCAACCAAACTAAAAGACAAAAATACATTAATGCCACAACAACAACCAAGAACAATTACCATATGCATGAGGCTTAAAATCATCTTCCTCAAAGTCGATGAAATAATCACACTCGTCAAAATCCCAATTTAATCCACAATAAACTCCCAATAAAATCACCCATCATTTTCCATAAAATAATATCCTCAAAATCGATCATACCAGGCGTTACGTATCGCCGTCCCCGATATGATTTACACGCACACCCAAAATCATAATAGGCGTTACGTATCGCCGTCCCCATTACGATCAACACACACTCATTTCATACCGGGCATTACGTATCGCCGTCCCCGATATGAAATGCACACCCAATGACCATAATGGGCGTTACGTATCGCCGTCCCCATTATGTCATCCACACACTCACACGCTGATCACAACGGGCGTTACGTATCGCCGTCCCCGTTATGACTCAGCCCAAAACCATTAAAATCCGTTAAACTCACTTTAAATCCCAGTTTCCAATCTCAACACATAAATATCCAAAATCATGCCAAAATCCACTTTCCAAATATTTTCATGAGCATGCGCGTAAATCCACAATGCAGACAACCATGCAGCAATTATCCAACATTTAATTTATCCAATCAACCAACAAATACCAACATCAACCAACACAAAGCAGCAATAATCAAATACCACAACTTTTGATGCCAAAAATATATTTAAATCTTAAAACTCATTTGGAAAGTACTTACAGCAGTAAAAACGCAATTCCTTGAACAATGCCAATCTGCAGCGTTTGTAGCGGTAACATGCACGTTAGGCTAAAACACTCGGTTTGACACCAAAATTTAGGGAGATACTCATTGAAAGGTGGGGAATCTCATGGAGGTGGTGGTGTGGCGGCTCAACCACCGGAAGGTGGCGGATCGGGGTCAAAATGGGTGAAAACCCATTTTCGGGTTTGGGGTTGTACCAGGAAGGTGAGGCCGCGGTTGGGGAAACTGAGCTAGAGGGTTGACCGGCTGGGTGAGGGGAATCGAATGGTGGCAGAGGTGAGACCTACGGTGGCCGGACGGCGGTGCGGCGAAGAACAACCCGTTTAAGGCCCATTTCGGGTGGAGGGGCTAACCGGCGGCGATGGGTGGCTTTGGGCGGTGGGTTATGCTCACCGGAGGGTGGGGAGTCTAGTGGTGGTGGTCGGAGGTCAAGGGGTGGCCGGCGATGGCCAGAAAATGCAAGGGAAGCAAAAATGGTCATTTAGGGTTTGTGGCCGTGGAGGGGCGGTGGGGTGGCCGAAGGTGACACAACCGGTGCCATTGAGCTCGCCGGCATGAGGGGGTGAGGTTGAGTTGGGCGGTGTCGCCGGTGGGTGGCCGGCGGCGGTCCTGGGGCTAAGGAGAAGGAACGGGCGAAGGGGAGAGGGAGGCAGGGGAGGGGCTGGGCACGCGGGGGAAAGCAGAGGAAAATGATAAGAAAAAGAAAGAAGAAAAAGAAAAGAAAAAGAAGAAAAAGGAAAAAGGAAGGGAAAAAGAGTCCAACCAGAAAAATACAACAAATTAAATAAAAGCTGGCTTTAAATACTATAATTTTAATATCAATAAAATAAAATATTGAAAACTCATTAACAGAAATAAATTATATCCAAGCGCAATATTAATTATTAAACAATAATTAATATAACGAAAGCAGATAAAATAATTTCACATAATAAAATAAAAAAAATTTAATTCCACTCATTAAAATAATTAAAAAAAGCAACGCAACTCAATATTAACTAATTAATAGCTCAAATAAATATCTTAAATAAATAAAATATGACCAATAATATTATTTAAATAAATTAAAATAATTAACACCGAGCATAAAATAACGTGTAAAAATACACGTAAATCTGGGATCTCACATACTCTATCATATTCTCCTTTTGGCTGTTTCTGCAATGTCCCTCTACTAGGGACTCCCAACAGTTTGCATATTAATCATGTCCAGACAGTGTCTGAACTTTACTAAAGGTAGGGATTTTGTCATCATGTCTGAGAGATTTTCTTCAGTTGGAATTTTCTCCACACCAACTATCCTATACTCAATTATATCCCTTATAAAATAGACCCTAACATCTGTGTGCTTAGACCTTTCGTGATACACTTAGTTTTTAGCCAAGTATACTGAACTTTGGTTATCATAGTGCACATTAATATTTCCTTTGAATATACCTAATTCATGTGATATACCGTTAAGCCATATTGCTTCCTTTATGGCCTCTGTCAAAGCTATATACTCAGATTCTCTTGTGGATAAAGCCACTACAGCTTGCTGATTTGACTTCCAGCTATTGGCCCCCTCATAAGCAGTAAATACAATACCTGTTAGGGATTTCCTGGTATCTACGTTACCAGCATAGTCTGCATCTACAAAGCCTTCTATCATTCCTTAACATTTTTCCCATATACCAGACCCAGATTAGTGGTTCCAGAAATGTATCTTAATAACCATTTAATGGCATGCCAGTGTGCCTTACCAGGATTGCTCATAAACCTGCTGACTACACTAACACCATGGGTGAGATCTGGTCAAGTACATACCATTTCATACATTATATTTCCCACCATGCTAGCATAGAGAATTTGTTTCATAAACTCTATTTCTATTTCTGTTTCAAGGGCCTGATTTATGGAAAATTTCACATGCTGACCTAGAGGTGTATTGACATGCTTAACTTGGTCCATACCAAAACGTTTGAGGAATTTAGAGATATAATTTTTCTAGGATAAATATAGACATCTCTCAGTCCTATCCCCTGTAATATCAATCCCTAATATTCTGCTTGCAGGTCCTAGGTCTTTCATCTCAAATTCAGATTTTAACATACACTTAATCTTCTTAATCAGAATTGAATCTTTACAAGCAACTAACATATCATCTATATACAGCAGAAGATATATTATTATACCATTAACATCCTTATAGTAAACACAGCTGTTATAAAAACTCATTTTAAAATCATTTTCAAGCATGTATGTATCAAATCTCTTATACCATTGTCTAGGAGACTGTTTTAATCCATATAAATTTTTTTTAAGTAAGCATACTTGGTTTGAGTTAATGTCTTTTAAGAACCCTTCAGGGGGGTGCATGTAAATAGTCTCTTCTAATTCTCCATGCAAAAAAAGCAGTTTTTACATCTAATTATTCTAAGATCCTAAAATGCTGTGAAAGACAAAAGCAGTCTAATGGAGCTGTGCTTGACTATATGAGAGAATATTTCATTGTAATCCATTCCCTCTCTTTGAGTGAAGCCCTTTGCCACTAGTCTTGCCTTAAACCTAGTACCTTTCACCCCTGGTATGCCTTCTTTTCTTTTAAAGATCCACTTGGATCCCACCAACTTAACCCTCTCTGGGTTTGTAACAAGAATCTAAGTTTTATTCTTATTAAGGGACTTCATCTCCTCCTGCATAGCAGGTATCCACTTAGTGGCATCCTTGCTAGCTATGGCCTCTTTATAGGTCCTTGATTCTTGATACACAACCTCATTAGCAATGGTCAATGCAAAGGCTGTAAACTCAGCTTGACCATACCTTAGAGGTGGTTTTATTGTTCTTTTCTTCCTATCCCTTACCAAAATGTAAGAGTCAAAACCTGTTTGACCAGTGACATCTGATATAATATCCTCAGAGCTACTGATTTGGCCAGTCCTAGGTTCTGTTGAGGTGTTTCCATCCTCCACCTCAACCTGTACCTCCCCCTTTGTATTACAGGGTGTGTGTTCTATCCCTTCCTTCTGTATCTGAGTCATTTGGGATTCATTGAAAACTACATCCCTGCTAATAATACACTTTTGTCTCCCAGGTTCATCCACCCACAGCTTATACTCTTTAACCTCTTCAGGGTAACCCACAAAGATGCACTTAAGTGCCCTGGGATCTAGTTTATCAGTCTTTGAGTGTGCATAGGCAGTACACCCAAAGATTCTAAGGTAATCATACCTAGGTGGTTTCCCAGTCCAAAGTTCTTGTGGTGTTTTAAAGTTTATAGCTGAAGATCGACACCTATTTATTAAATGGGCAGCTGTGCTAACAACTTCTGCCCAGAAAGATTTAGGCAGCCCTGCATTAGACAGCATGCATCTTACCCTCTCCAAAATGGTCATATTCATTCTCTCAGCTAGACCATTTTGTTGAGGGGTTTCCCTCACAGTTTTATGTCTCAAGATTCCTTCCTCCTTAAAGAAGTTATTAAACTCAGTTGATAGAAACTCTAGCCCATTGTTAGTCCTAAGAGTTTTCAGTTTTCTACCTGCCTGATTCTCTATTAAGGATTTCCATTCCTTAAACTTTCCAAAAGTGTCACTTTTATGCTTAAGGATGTAAACCCATACCTTTCTAGAGTAGTCATCAATGATGGAGAGGAAGTAATTTCCTCCACCATGGGAAGCTACTCTAGAGGGTCCCCAAAGGTCAGAATGTACATAGTCTAGTGTCTGAGTAGTCGTATGAGTTACCCTTTTAAAACTAACCCTCTTACCCTTTCCATAAACACAGTCTTCATAAAAAGGTAAGTTATTCAGACTTACATCTTTCAGGAAGCCCTGTTTGTGTAATTCTAAAAGTCCTCTTTGACTAACATGTCCTAGTCTCCTATGCCACAACACAGTTTTGTTCTCTGTTTTATTCTGTATAGAGGATGCTTCCCCAACAGTGGTTTTTCCAACTAAGGTATACATGCCATTCTTTATTATCCCTTTCATGATTGTAAGTGAACTTTTGGTAACCCTAAGGACTCTTGCCTCTAACTTAAAAGAGTAGCCTGAGACATCAAGCATACCAAGAGAAATCAAATTCCTCTTTACGTTAGGTATATACTTGACCTCCCTCAAAAGTCTCTCCATCCCGTTATGAAGAGTTAGTCTTATGCTCCCAATTCACAGGATTTTACAAGATTTGTTATTCCCTAGAATTACATGTCCACCATCCAAAACAAAAAAGGTTTCAAACCAGCCTCTATTTGGACACATATGGAAAGTGCATCCAGAATCTAGGATCCACTCCTTTCCAAAATCCACCTCAGATACATTTAGTATCTCAGCACTTTCATACCCATCTAACACCATAGCCACATCCCCCTCCTCTTTGGTTTTATCCACGTTTGTGTTTTCTTGTCAGGACAGTCCTTTTTGAAGTGTCCTTTTTTGTGACATAGAAAACATTTCAAGTGTTTTCCTTTAGACTTAGACCTTCCTTTCTTATTCTTTGATTTTCCTTTCTTGCTTCTCTTTTTTGGTCTTCCCCTAACTGACAAGCCCTCACCATATTCTTGTTTGGTATCTTCTTGGTTCTATAATTCCCTAGCATGAAGTACAGCCTGCACTTCATCTAGGGATAAAGTATCCTTACCATACATCATAGTCTCCTTAAGGTTCTGGTATGAGGAGTCCAAGGAACTCAGCAAGAGGATTGCCTGATCCTCATCCTCCACCTTAATATCTATATTATTTAGGTCTAATATTATTTTGTTAAAAGTATCCAGATATTCTCCTATCGAGGTACTAGGAGTCATTTGAAGGTGTATAACCTAGTTTTCTTATAGAGCCTATTTGCTAAGGACTTTGTCATATAAAGGTGTTCCAGTTTTAACTAGATGCCAGCCGCAGTCTCCTCACTTGCGATTTCTCTCAGTACTTTATCCCCTAAAGACAGTATCAGAACACTATGGGCCTTTTGGAGGATGTCCCTTTGGACTTCCACCTTCCCTTCCTTTTTCAAGGAAGAGCCCTTTTTCTCACAGGCGAGAGCATCCTGTAAGTCCCTGTTAGACTAACAGGGCTCTCATCTTTATTCTCCATAACCTATAGTCATTTTCCCCTGTGAATTTCTCTACATCGAATCTAGTGGTCCCCATCGAACCTACGCTCTTGATACCAGTTGTTATGAATGAAACCCTGAGTCTTAGTTTACACTTAGGGAAAATAGCAAGATTCGGTTAAAGAATTAAAGAAGAATAAGATACAGAAATAAGAACAGCAAGATAAACATGTAAATCAACAAGAAACGGAAGAAAAATAAAAGGATAAGAAGAACACACGATATTACGTGGTTCGGCCCTAATGACCTACTTCTACGGCAGGAACAGCCTCAGAGATCATTTTATTGATGAATCTTCCAAAGCCAACGTTTCTCTTACAAGATCAAACTAGAATCGATCTAAAACAAGCCATGAAAATGGCTTTCTCTCTCACTTGATTAAAACCCTAGCTCTCAATCTCTCTCTATCTATCGAAGGCTCTCAAGTCGGCAGAATACAATTACTCTCACTATTGCCTTAAACAGGTTAAGTATGTATTTATATATAACCGACAGATGTCGACACGTGTAATTCCAGTGGTTGAGATTAAGCCTGAGATTATGCCTTCTCAGCATAGCCCATATCACGTGCCCAGACAAAGCTTCCCTTATTGGACTTGAGTAAAACAACACTGTATCATTTGTTGTAGATCTTATTTGCTGCATACACAGATTTGATTAGAGAGTAAATATAATAAATGTAAATAATTGACACTTAATATTCACATACATATATATATATATATATAAATTTTCTATATAGTCATTTTTTCAAATTCTTTGTTTCATTGATGTAATTGGTTGCATCATTTTTTTAACATTAAATAATTATTTTGATCAATCATATTAATGAAGTGTGCAAAAAATATGTAAAATTAATTGTATGTTGTAGAATATATGTATTATAGTCTACAAGAGTGTGATCAAAATGGTTTTGAAGATTTTTATGCTTTTATTTTATTTACTGTGAACCCCATGCCCTGTGAGCATGATCTTTTGTGTATGTATGCACCTGAGTCATGAAAAGAATTAAGGAGTGTACTGTTGCAAACAATATTATTCAATAGAATATGAAGGTGAAGCGCCCATGCATCCAAGAGAAGATATGAATGACAGCCATGTGTTGGTAAAAGTAATCTTGCCAGCTCCCAAAATTAGAATGACATATGTTTCACATGTTTTGTCTGCGAGTTAAAGTGTTAACTATCAGGAATGGGTCAAGTCATCCAAATATGACTATGACCATACATTAGGGGAGAAAATGTTGGGAATCTAGACCTCTCAAATTCCCCCTACCAGGATCTACTTTTGACAGAATACCAAGAAAAATAGAGAAATAAATACAACACAAAAATTTACATGGAAAAGTCCAAAACAGGAAAAAAAACCACCAGACCCAAAAAAGAAAATACACTATGTGAAAAATTGTTACAATCACACAATTTTTTACTTAACCCCAACGGCACCCACAAAAACTTCTCCCACTAGTAAAATTCTAACTTTCACCTCTCTTCCTTTTACATACAAAAAGAACAACAGAGAAATTTTACTAAAGTCAAAAATCATTAGATAAGTTTCTGACTTGTGTAATTAACTAAGGAGGCTAGACCTTCTTTTATAATCACATGGCCTTGCCCCATTTTACAAATCTCACCGATATGGGATTACAAAGGAGCAACAAAGTCAACAATCTCCACCTTGCGACTTTGACTGATACCATAGCCACGCTTCACCGCAATGAAGATCTTCAAAACTTTCACTATTATGCTCCACCATAAAAGCATAACCACTCAGAATAAACCAATTATAAGCATTTCACTTCGACCCATGTCGAAAATAATTTTGCTGAAAAATTATGGTGCAACTCCTACGTTTGGCTTTCCTGGAAGTTCATCAGCTATCGACATAAATTTTCACTATACACCTTGCATTAATGCCAAGCCAATGCCTATGTGCAAACTTGTGAAATAGCTAACATTAACACATCCTCTATCATGACAACTTTGGAATTAACGGCATACTATGAGGATGTACATGTCTTTTTTTTCATGAAGAGAGACACAACGCTAGCATAAATACCAGTTTCTCCCATTTACTGAATTAGAACACTTGTCGAATCGGTTCCACCTCTTCTTGACAATTTTTCTTGACATGCCCAGGTTGTCCACACCTTCAGCAAATTGCTGAATTCATGTGTTGGTCGACGCCTTGTGTAATCCCGATGGAATCAAAATATCTCTGACTTGCACTTACCACAAGTTAAAATTGATTCTCCCATCAACTTTCTCTACCTCCATTCTTGATATTACCTCGATGAATTTTACCGTAGAAATATATAGTACCCACTAAGGAAGTTTCCAGAAAAGACCGATCTTTCCTAGACAGAACTTCAAAGTTCCCAAGAAAAATTGGAGGGTCACAACGGACACACTTAAAATTTCCAATCTCTTAGACAGAACCTCCTTAGATCGTACTTATTCACACTACCACACCAAAACTCCACCCTGCCAAAAGAACCTAGTGGCTCTAATACCACTTGTTGGGAATCTGGACCTCCCAAATTCCCCCCACCAGGATCTACTTTTGACAGAATACCAAGAAAAATAGAGAAATAAATATAACACAAGAATTTACGTGAAAAACTCTAAAATAGGAGAAAAACCACCAGACCCAGAGAAGAAAATATACTATGTAAAAAATTGTTACAATCACACAATTTTTCTCCTTACCCCAATGATACCCACAAAAACTTATGCCACTAGTAAAACTCTAACTTTCATTTCTCTTCCTTTTACATACAAAAAGGACAATAGAAGAATTTTACTAAAGTCAAAAGTTACTAGATAAGTTTCTGACTGGTGTAATTAACTAAGGAGGTTAGGCCTCCTTTTATAACCACATGGTCTTGCCCCATTTTACAAATCTCACCGATGTGAGATTACAAAGGAGTAACAAAGTCAACAGAAAAAACATATAAATTTGGGTTTTGAAATTGAGATGATCATCAAGTCCTCGATGATCATAAATCATTTAAGAAACTTTGTAATTAAGAAATTAGAGGTTTAAAGATACTGATCATATAGAGTGTTGCTCGGAATTACAAGATTCATAATAATATATTAATACTATGTAAGTCTTTTACAATTCTAATGACATTTATACAAAATCTAAACAAAATAAAGATTTTTTTTGGATTTTTTTTATGAAGTTGCAGTACTATCAAATGATTTATTAGTTGTAAAATAATTGTATATGGTACATACCCATGATGGTTCTTTTAAAAACGAGGGAATCAAGGTTGGCTAAAGATAAGGAGGCTAAAAATAAGGGATGACAAGAATCATGCAAATTGTCCTTTCTAAGTCATAATATTTTCTCCCTCTCAAGAGGCTTGGCTACCATGAATCAACAACATATTTTTTTCAGCTTGTTCATGATCAAACTCCATGTTGGTCTCCCATCAAAAAAAGCTCCACGTTGGTCTCATTTGCAGTTTGCATATTTCCTATGCCCATGAACCTACAGGTGATATTCTTACCAAAACTTTGGGCCTTGTTTCCTTCTCTGCTTTATTAAGCAGGATGGGTCTTCCAAATATTAATTCTCTATCTTGAGGGGAGAATTAACTATAGAGTACTACTGTACATTACCTTGGTCCTTAAGTGTAGAGTAGTTTGTTAGATGATTGAAATTAACAATCGACCTTTCCTAACACTCTTCTTGCATATAAAGTAGAGCTCCATGTAACCTCTATTCATTCTATTAAATATATAGATTTCTGAAGCTCTATTTTCACAACAGTAAAGAATAGTAGGGGTCTTTGTCTCTGTGAGAGAGAGAGAGAGATGAGGAGAGTGAGACTGTAACAACTCTCTGTTTTCAATGGATATGTAAATGATAATAGCTCACTTAGAGGGTGAGAACCTCCATAGAATAGTAGAGAAGAAGAAGATAAAGTTGAATAACAACTTTCTGGTATGATTTTGCATAAAGGAAAAGATGCAGAACGTGCCCCCATATAGGTCTGACACTACAAACATAACAACCATATTCCCTTCTAGAAGCTAGGGATAAACGACACCGTTTTAAGCAATTCTAACATAATGTGTATTGGGCCAGCAGTTAAACAGACAACTAGGCCACTTCTTAATCAAATATAAAACGACCCACTAATTAAAACACCACATAGTCCAAACTAATAAAGTCCCATGGCCTAAACAAAAGCAAGAACTTAAACTGAATAAACATAGGGGTTGAAGTCTTCGATCAAGACTCAACACAGCTTCTCGAAATTTCCTTTGAGATCTCAGAAACCTTCGATGTCCACCATGGATGTGTCATAAAGCTTCCCCCTTTAGAGCACCTTGCCCACATGGTGCAGGTAGGACTCCTCAACGCCTTGTATATCTCCCAAGTTGCATCATCTGCAGCCTGTCCCTCTATTTTATCAAGCATTGGACTATGGCTCGATTTCCACTCTTTTGGATTCTCTGTTCCAGAGTTCGTTTTGGCTCTGACTTGAGAGATCCGTCCACTGCTGTTGGGGGAAGATTAGGTACATGCACGTTTCTTTGTCCCAAAGTCTTCTTTAGTTGTGACACGTGAAAAACTGGGTGTATGGTGGCTGTAGGTGGTAGCCGTAGTTGGTAAGCCACCGATCCAACTTTATTGATGATGGGGAAATGCCCATAAAAGATTGGGGAGAGTTTCACACTTCTTCGATGGGCTACACTCAGTTGTTTGTAAGGTTACAGCCGAAGGTAAACCATCTCCTCCATTTGAAATTGTTGCTCATTTCTCCTCAGATCATAATACTTTTGCATACGTGATTACGCCCAAAGAATAACGCGGTCGTTTGCAGTATAGCTTTGGGGTGTCGATTCCACAGGGAGATGGATTGAGAAATTGAAGAACAGTAACGAAATTAACAAAAAGATTTAGATGAGTGCGAAAAGTAAAGCATCGGGAATCCTTTGTATATAATTGGTATTTTAATTATTTTCGATTCATTAATAACTCAATTGAAAATTCTATGTCCAAATTTTCAATCGGAAAATAAAACATTAATAACCAGATTTAAATCAAATGTAATCTTTTGAAAAATCATTCGTCACAATATAAGAACAGGAATTTTTATCGATATTAAAGAAATTCAACGTCGACAATATACTCGTAGAGCAATATTGCAGCAAAGAATTAAATTAAAATAGATAACCAATTGAACCAAACATAATCAAAGGATTATTGCATTTAATAGAAAAAGCATGACTGAATCTATAAATGAAATAAATTCTAAGATTATTTGGTGACGAAAACATTTATAATAAATTTCGAATGACTAAACAAAAGAGTTTAATATTTGAAGAACACATATATGAATCAAAAACAATTACAAATACCATCATATATACAAATTCATCCCTAGCTCTACTAGAAAATTAGTTACACATATTGAAAATATGCAACAAAAATTCTTCAAGGGATAATATGGAAGAGCCAACCATTATTTTCTTCTCTCTTCTTTGGTTTTTCTTTTCTTTTCTCAAGCTCTCAAAAATAATGTATCTTCCAAGGCATCCAAGCACACTAAGCATGGTCTTAGAACACACACCCCTCCCTTCTATTTATAAGCATCCTTTATGCAAGTTGTCATGACAAAATCATCACAATTTCAACTTGTTTTGCCATGTGCCATTCTTGAATCCAAGTGATTTGTGAGTTATCATTTTGATCATTTGTTTTCCCACTATGCATGAGCTGGATTTTGCTTGTAGGTTGAGTGTTTCAATTTTGCTTCTCTATCTATTAGTTGTCTTGTATGACTTAATATCTTGTGGTCAAATAATTTGTCTTGAAGAAACTTGAGTGCACTTCATCTTGTATTTGGATTTGATGCAAGTGGCTGAAAAATATCCAGGAACGTCAAGTGCAGGTGCGTCCACTTGATGGTCAATTTTGTCTTATATTGAGTGGATATCTCTTCAAACATAAAACATAAAAGTTATAGATATTTCTCTTGCGGTTCTAGATCATCTTGAATCAGCTCAATCGGAGATTGGATGAGAGAGTTATGCCCATATTACGAAAAGATGTCAGAACTGTCTAAAATTCCGCAATTATCTTCATTTGCTCCTAATGCCTCTATTTGTGTCCTAAATCAAAATATAAGAATAATGATTATATTTAGGCATCAAATAAGAATAAAGTATTAAACATTAAGAGAGGAAAATATGGCATTTTTATATTCTAATCAATATATTAAATCATGCTTATATCTATCTCAAGATAAATGACCATTAATTTTAATAACATGAGTTATATCCATTGTTTTCTCATTTCTTTTAGTATTTAAATAGAGTATTTAGAGTGCATTTTTGTGCACTCATCACACCCCCCAACTTACTCATTGTCAGTCCCTAGCAATTTTCATGCAAAATGATGAGAAAGACTAAAGAAAATCACACATAGGGGCCATCAAGACACATTTTTCAAATTTACATATCAAAACAATCTTAGAAATTCAATAACCCTTTCACAAGTAATTCAAATATAGCAATCCACAGAGTGTGTATGTGTTCCAAACTATTTTTATCAAATCAGAGGTTTCGACACATGCAACATTAGAATATCTTAAGCAAAAAGGTTCAACTCCATAACTCACGGGTATAGAAGTGTTTCATGTATGGGTTCTCTCTATGGAGTTGACAAAAGTGTATATTTACTCTCATGGAAATTTAGCCAATTATATATAAGTAACAAGTAAACATTGATCTTATGATAGGAATACTAACAAATGAGATTTCCACCATTCTTTCCACAAGCATACTTAGGATCGGAAAAATCAACACAAAGGGTTGTAATGTGGTTTAAGGTTGGGGTTCATAAGAAGAAAAGGTGAAGAGGTTTCAAAAACTTCCAAGTATACACAAAAGGGAATCTGTTAAAATTTTCAGTAGACTATACTTTCCTTTTGATGTACTTTTCAATTTTTTAGATTTTTGACTAAGTACACTTTTCCATCTTCTTTTGCCACCGGTGTCTTCACAATTTGATGAACTCTTTCATGAATAATTTGATGGACACATCTAGCACCATGCCATTTTTGTCATGGTTTTTTTTTTTTTTTTTTTATGATAATTTCACACCTAGTACACACTTGGAAGTAAAATGGTAGGAAAATATAGTGTATAAGCTATACTCCAATGTGGAGAGGTATGGATGATGTAGATATGAAAAGAAAAGGCCATATGTGTATATTGGCTCAAAATTGGCTGCTAGGGATCTATGATGAAAAGGCTCAGCTTGAAAGGCTCAAACGTTAATCCTAAGTTGACTTTCGTCATATCCCAAGTATATCCACCATCTTACCACAAACCATGTAATGATATTCTCAAAAGAAGTGTCAAATTCAACAGATCAATGGATACTTATCACAATTTCTGTATTTGTAAGCTCTCAATTCTCACAAAATTCACATGAATACTTGAGCAAAATAATTCTTTAGTTACATGTGTCAAATCACCATATTACCACAAAGTTTGGAGAAGTGCATAAATGGCTCTGTGGATATTTTAGCAAAATGATTTAAAATGGGTTTGTTGAATTCACCAAGATGGTTATGAATGAGCATGAGTATCATGTGTGAAAAGATGCCTGTGTGAAAAAATTTGACAATTTTTTATATATTGATTGAAATATACCACAGAGTTTAAATAACAGATTTGTATTCCCACCCCCTAACTTAAATGAAACATTGTCCTCAATGTTTAAGAATCAGAATTGAATAACTAAACAGGGTAGAATACACCTGATGTGGGATGTGGGTGGTTTGCTTGGCATCAAAGATGGTATTTGTCAAAATAAAATTAACCTGTAACAAAATAAAGTAAACAATAAACAAAAATAAAATGAACGAAAATAAAATAAAAGAAAAACATACCTGGAGATGGTCAAGATTGATATACTGGGTCCATAAGTGGAATGTCTTCCACTTCTGGAATTTGTCTATCAATTAAGATTTTGAGGCGTTGACCATTTACTTTGAAGATACATCCATCTTTTGGATTTTCTATTTCTACCGCCCCATTTGTGAAAACATTTTTTACTATAAAAGGGCCGGTCCATCTAGATCGAAGTTTTCCTGGATGCTTATAGAGTCTTGAATCATATAAAAATACTCGATCATTAGGCTTAAATGTTCTTCTCAAAATATTTTTATCATGAAATACTTTCATTTTAGCCTTATAGATCTTGGAGTTTTCATAAGCATCATTTCTCAATTCTTCTAATTCCGTCAATTGGAATTTTCTAAATTTTCCTGTTTTTTATAAGTCAAAATTGAAATGTTTAATGGCCCAATATGCTCGATGTTCGAGCTCCACGGGCAAATGACAAGGTTTTCCAAAAACAAGTCTATAAGGTGACATGCCTAAGGGAGTTTTGAAAGCTGTACGGTAAGCCCAGAGCGCATCGATTAGTCTCAAAGACCAATCTTTTCGATCCGGGTTGACCGTTTTTTCTAAAATTTGTTTAATTTCCCTATTCGCAAGTTCAACCTGTCCACTTGTCTGAGGGTGATATGCAGTAGAAAGCTTATGTATCACCCCATATCTTTTCATTAAAGCTTCAAAAGAACGGTTGCAAAAATGCGTACCTCGGTCACTAATGATAGCACGTGGGGTACCAAATCGAGATAATACATTTTCTTTGAGAAACTTAATTACCGTCCTGTTATCATTGGTCCTGCAAGGTGCTGCCTCTACCCATTTTGACATATAATCTACTGCCACAATAATATATAAATATCCAAAAGAAGGAGGAAATGGTCCCATAAAATCAATGCCCCAACAGTCAAAAATTTCAATTACCAAAATTGGGTTTAAGGGCATCATATTACGACGGGTCATAGCTCCTAACTTTTGACATCTTTCGCATGAGCGACAATAGATATTTGTATCTTTAAATAAGGTAGGCCAATAAAATCCACACTGCAGGATTTTTGCAGCGGTTTTTTTCATTGAAAAGTGGCCACCACAAGCTTGGGAATGACAAAATTCCAAAACGCTTGCAATCTCTTCATCAGGGATGCAACGCCTTAAAATTTGATCAGGGCAGTATTTGAAAAGGTAAGGGTCATCCCAGTAGAATTTTCGTACCTCAATCATGAATTTCCTTTTGTCTTGGGTGCTAAAATCCTTTGGTATTTCACCTGCAGCTAAATAGTTCACAATATGAGCAAACCATGGTAGAGAAGTAATAGAAAGTAAATGCTCATCGGGAAAATCATCTTTGATTTGTATGTGGTCAGAAGTGTCCTCGAATGTGAGTCTAGAAAGATGGTCTGCTACTACGTTCTCCACTCCTTTCTTGTCTTTGATGGTGATGTCAAATTCCTGCAAAAGCAAAATCCATCGTATTAATCGTGCCTTAGCATCCTTCTTTGTAAAAAGGTACTTAAGGCCTGCATGATCTATAAAGATAATGATAGGAGAACCAATCAAATAAGCGCGGAATTTATCCAAAGCAAATACTACAACTAACAACTCTTTTTCAGTGGTGGAGTAATTCATTTGTGCATTATTTAGAGTTCGACTAGCATAGTAAATGACAAAAGGTTTCCCTTCTTTTCGTTGTCCAAGAACAGCACCTACAGCAAAATCACTAGCATCACACATAATTTCAAAAGGTAAATTCCAATCAGGTGGTTGCATTATGGGTGCTGAAGTAAGCTTGCCAATTAATGTTTTGAAAGCCTCTTGACAGGCTTGTGTCCATTCAAATGGGGCATCCTTAGCTAGGAGGTTACATAGTGGTCTAGATATGGCAGAAAAATTCTGTATGAATCTCCTATAAAAACCCGCATGACCAAGAAATGATCTTATATCCTTGATTGTTCTAGGTGTAGGCAATTTAGAGATTAATTCAACTTTTGATTGATCAACCTCCATTCCTTTGGAAGAAATAATATGCCCTAAAACAATACCTGAAGGTACCATAAAGTGACATTTTTCCCAATTTAAAACCAATTCTTTTTCTTCACAACGAGTCAGTACTCTTTCTAAACTCATTAAACATGCATCAAAAGAAGATCCAAAAACAGTCAAGTCATCCATAAAAACTTCCACGCACTTTTCAACCATATCACTAAAAATACTCATCATGCAACGTTGAAAAGTAGCTGGAGCATTACACAGTCCAAATGGCATTCTGCGGAAAGCATAAGTACCGAAAGGACAAGTAAAAGTAGTTTTATCCTGATCTTCTAATGCAATTTCAATTTGATAATAACCAGAATAACCATCCAGAAAGCAATAAAAAGGATGACCAGCCACCCGCTCAAGAATTTGATCAATAAAAGGAAGCGGAAAATGGTCTTTTCGTGTGGCGGCATTTAATTTTCTGTAATCAATGCACATCCGCCAACCAGTCACCAGTTTTGTAGGGACTAACTCTCCAAGGTCATTTTTTATCACAATTACTCATGACTTTTTAGGAACAACCTGCGTAGGACTTACCCATTTACTATCAGCAATAGGATATATCATTCCTGCATCTAATAGTTTCAATACTTCATTTTTCACAACTTCTTTCATTGTGGGATTAAGTCTACGCTGGGGGTCTCTTCGAGGATTAGTTCCTTCCTCTAAATTTATTTTATGAGTACAGATTAGGGGACTAATGCCTTTTATATCAGCAATACTCCATCCTAGGGTTGATTTATATTTGCATAAAATCTGAATTAATTTCTCACCTTGGGACTCAGATAATTCAGATGAAATAATAACAGGAAAAGTATCATCTGGACCAAGGAAAACATGCTCTTAGGTAGGGATTTTAATTCAACTTTAGGGGCTTCCCTACTTGAAAGAATCTGTCTTTCTCTTTTTTCAGGCAACTTCTCAAACTTTGGTTGCCATGCCTGTGTGCTATAATCATTAGTTCTATAAAAAATAACACAAATGTCAAATACATCAGATGAATCACTTATAGGATTAAATTCAGAATTAACAATAAAGTATTCAAGGGGATCTGAGTCATGAGTTGTAAGAAAATCCCTTTTTATAAGTGAGTCAATCATGTATGTCTGATGACACTCGACATCCTCTTCTGGCTGTTTTGCAATATGAAAAATATTTACCTCAAGAGTCATATTGCCAAAAGAGAGTTTCATCAATCCATTTCTGCAATTGATAAGAGCATTAGAAGTAGCAAGAAAAGGTCTACCTAAAATTAATGGAATTTTAGAGGTGGTTTCTACAGCAGAACTAGTGTCTAGAATTAAGAAATCAACAGGATAGTAAAATTTGTCAACTTGAATTAAAACATCCTCTACTACACCCCGTGGTGCTCTGACTGAACGATCAGCCAATTGCAATACCACAGAAGTTGGTTTGATTTCTCCCAATCCTAATTGCAAATAAATAGAATATGACATCAAATTTACACTAGCCCCTAAATCTAGCAAGGCCTGTCCAAGCTCATGATTGCCAATGTTGCATGTGATGGTTGGACATCCAGGATCCTTGTACTTAGGGGGAATCCGCTATTCAATTAGAGCACTAACTTGCTCTGTCAAGAATGCAGTCTTCTTCACATAATGCTTCCTCTTAACTGTACACAAATCTTTGAGAATTTTTGCATAAGTAGGAACTTGTTTAATTACATGCAAAAGAGGAAGATTAATTTTTACCTGTCTAAGATTTTCCAAAATATCATTGTTATGATCTAGAGTTTGTTTGCTTGACTTTAATGCTTGAGGAAAAGGTACCTTACCAGGATTTTTTGTTACCGCAGGTTCCTCAGGTTTTGTTACCTCAAGTTCTTTGGGAAGCTCAGGACTGCTGCTATCTTGATCTTTCTCTACATCCTTTTTTTTGTCTATTATTGGATCACGTAGAGACTTACCACTTCGTGTCACAATGGCGTTTACGTCCTTCAGATCTCCTTGTGCCATATGTTGACCATGAGGTACAGATTGAGTTTGGGAAGGAAACTTACCTTTCTCATTCATAGTCAATGAACTCATTATTTTAGACACCTGGCTTTTGATTTCCTTATTTTCTTCGACAACCTGCATAATCAAAGATTCAAATTTTTGATTAGTCTTACCCTGTATTTCAATAAAAGTATGCAAAGTATCTTCTAAAGAATTTCTAGAAGATTGAGGTGCATGGGATGGTGCAGGATATGATCTAGAGAGTTGTGCAGGCTGCTGGTTTTCAGACTTCCAGCTGAAGTTGGGATGATTACGGCATCCTGGGTTGTAGGTTTCAGAGTAAGGTGTGAAGGGCTTTTTGTACATACCTAGAGCATTACTTTGTTCCTCATACATACCATTCATGTTAGTATGTGTAGGACACTCTTGGGAATGATGATCTATCCCACCACAGACAACACATGGCCCAAAAGATTCTGCATGATTAGCCGTGTGTGTTAGTTTTGAGTTTTTAGTTTTCAATAACTCTAATTCTCTGGTGAGCATTTCAACCTTAGCCTTAAGGTTATCCTCCTCCCTTAGATGGTAAATACCACCACTCAAGTTTCCTGTAGGTCGTGACCTGTTTGTGCTATCAGTAGCACTAGGTCCAGTCCAACTATGAGCTTTTTCAGCAAGCTCATTGAGGTACTCTATGGCCTCATCGGGATTTTTCTGTAAAAATTCTCCATTGCACATCATTTCCACGAATTGACATTCCCTGGGCGTAAGCCCTTCATAGAAATAACTCACTAAGCGCCAATTCTCATATCCATGGTGGGGACACATACTTAGTAATTTTTTAAATCTTTCCCAAGACTGGTACAAAGTCTCACTATCCTTTTGTGCAAAGGTAGAGATTTGTCTTTTTAAAGCATTAGTCTTATGTTGGGGAAAGTATTTATTGAAAAATACTTGAGTCATCTCACTCCATGTTCCAATAGACCGTGGCCTTAGTGAGTACAACCAACTCTTAGCTTTATCTTTCAAAGAAAAAGGAAAGAACTTTAGCCTTACCGTTTCGTCAGTGGTATTTTGACCGTGAAATGTTGCAACTACTTCCTCAAATTCCCTAATATGAACATAGGGGTTTTCATTTTCTAGACCATGGAAAGTCGGAAGTAATTGTATAATTCCCGTTTTAAAATCTACATGACGAACATTAGGTGAGAACATAATACAGGATTGTGTGGCTGTTCGTGCGGGATGAAGATAATCTTGGAGGGTTCTAACAGGTTGGTCCACGTGTTCACTCATCGCGTCAGAATTGGAAGAATTATCAAACAAGCGATTAGAAAAATTAGATTCTGAATCTGATTCTAGCACGGGTCTACTAGCAAACCGTCCAAAAGCGTCTCTGTACCTGCGTATGCAAAGTAAAGAAAAGTGTAATACTGAAAAAAAATAATAATTACGAAAAGAAAAGTAAAATAAAATAAAGATGCAGAAAGCTAAAAAGAAAATGAACGAAGCTACCGTTCTTTTTTTTTTTTTTTTTTTTTTTTTACAAACTACTAAAAAAAACTACAAATTCTTCTACCGTCTCCCCGGCAACGGCGCCAAAATTTGATTACGCCCAAAGAATAACGCGGTCGTTTGCAGTATAGCTTTGGGGTGTCGATTCCACAGGGAGATGGATTGAGAAATTGAAGAACAGTAACGAAATTAACAAAAAGATTTAGATGAGTGCGAAAAGTAAAGCATCGGGAATCCTTTGTATATAATTGGTATTTTAATTATTTTCGATTCATTAATAACTCAATTAAAAATTCTATGTCCAAATTTTCAATCGGAAAATAAAACATTAATAACCAGATTTAAATCAAATGTAATCTTTTGAAAAATCATTCGTCACAATATAAGAACAGGAATTTTTATCGATATTAAAGAAATTCAACGTCGACAATATACTCGTAGAGCAATATTGCAGCAGAGAATTAAATTAAAATAGATAACCAATTGAACCAAACATAATCAAAAGATTATTGCATTTAATAGAAAAAGCATGACTGAATCTATAAATGAAATAAATTCTAAGATTATTTGGTGACGAAAACATTTATAATAAATTTCGAATGACTAAACAAAAGAGTTTAATATTTGAAGAACACATATATGAATAAAAAATAATTACAAATACCATCATATATACAAATTCATCCCTAGCTCTACTAGAAAATTAGTTACACATATTGAAAATATGCAACAAAAATTCTTCAAGGGATAATATGGAAGAGCCAACCATTATTTTCTTCTCTCTTCTTTGGTTTTTCTTTTCTTTTCTCAAGCTCTCAAAAACAATGTATCTTCCAAGGCATCCAAGCACACTAAGCATGATCTTAGAATACACACCCCTCCCTTCTATTTATAAGCATCCTTCATGCAAGTTGTCATGACAAAATCATCACAATTTCAACTTGTTTTGCCATGTGCCATTCTTGAATCCAAGTGATTTGTGAGTTGTCATTTTGATCATTTGTTTTCCCACTATGCATGAGCTGGATTTTGCTTGTAGGTTGAGTGTTTCAATTTTGCTTCTCTATCTATTAGTTGTCTTGTATGACTTAATATCTTGTGGTCAAATAATTTGTCTTGAAGAAACTTGAGTGCACTTCATCTTGTATTTGGATTTGATGCAAGTGGCTGAAAAATATCCAGGAACGTCAAGTGCAGGTGCGTCCACTTGATGGTCGATTTTGTCTTAGATTGAGTGGATATCTCTTCAAACATAAAACATAAAAGTTATAGAAATTTCTCTTGCGGTTCTAAATCATCTTGAATCAGCTCAATCGGAGATTGGATGAGAGAGTTATGCCCATATTACGAAAAGATGTCAGAACTGTCTAAAATTCCGCAATTATCTTCATTTGCTCCTAATGCCTCTATTTGTATCCTAAATCAAAATATAAGAATAATGATTATATTTAGGCATCAAATAAGAATAAAGTATTAAACATTAAGAGAGGAAAATATGGCATTTTTATATTCTAATCAATATATTAAATCATGCTTATATCTATCTCAAGATAAATGACCATTAATTTTAATAACATGAGTTATATCCATTGTTTTCTCATTTCTTTTAGTATTTAAATAGAGTATTTAGAGTGCATTTTTATGCACTCATCAATACGATTTTGTTTTCTCTGTATATTGTGCTTGAATAATTGATTCATATACTCCCTGATTCGTTACCCCTCTTCCGCTACTTCCACCTTGGATAACCCTACTATATAACTAGTTAATTTGGGAGGAACATAGCCGTATAATGCTTGGAAATGAGTGACCCGAGTTGAAGAATGTTGGGTAGTATTGTACCATCACTCGGCTAAAGGTACTCACTGCAACCAATCTCGTGGCCTGTTACTAGCAGAGCACCTTAGGAAATTCTCCACACTTATTCACAGCCCCTGTTTGCCCATCTGACTGAGGGTGGTAAGCTATGTTGAAGGCTAGCCTTATCCCTTGAGCCTTCAAACAATTCTCGCCAAAAATTACTGGTGAAAGTGTTGTCACAATCAGATACTATGGAGATGGGTATTCCATGTAATCTCAGGATGTGTTTGGTGAATATTTGGGCTATGGTTTTGGCTGTATATGGGTGAGTTATAGGAATTAAGTGGCTTACTTGGTAAACCTATCCACTACTATCCATAGGCTATTAAAACCATGTGAAGGGGGGCTTAGCCTGATTACTTTTAACACACTGGAAAATTTCATAATTCTTGATATAATTTTTCACTGCATTTTTCATACCAACCCAGACAAAAAATCTCTCCTCAACCTATGGAGTGTCTTGTCATACCCTGAGTGCCCCCCCATAGCACTAGAATGCACCAACTACAATAATTTATGTTTAAAAGCTATATCATCAGCCACTGTTTATAAAACAACACTCCCTCCCACACAGAGTAATTATGAGATAATTCTCCCTTCTAAAAACTTTCCAGTAATTCTAGCACCTTAGGATCTTTCTTATACCCTATTTTAATCTCCTCTAGCCAATCCAACGTAGGCACAGACATTAGAACAAATGTGGCTTCCACTCTTTGCTCTTCCATTTCAGCTACTCTTGATAAGGCATCCGTTGCCTTATTCTCTATCTCCTTCTTATACTCCATCAACATGTCATATCCTAGCGACTTAGATATCCACTTCTATTGCATAGGATTGCCCACCTTCTACTCTAAAAGATATTTCAAGGTTTGATGATTTGTTCTTACTACAAAGGGGTGTCCCAACAAATATGGCCTCCACTTTTGCATTGCCATAACCAAGGCATAGAGTTCCTTTTCATATGTGGACAAATTTAGGGTTCTTTCCTTCAAAGCTTGGCTGAAACAGTCTAGGGGTTTGTTCTTTTGCATCAAAACAACTCTAATAGCTCTCCCCGATGCGTCACATTCAATCACAAAAGGGAGGCGAAAATCTGAAGAGCCAAAACAGGGGGTTAACTCACTGCTTCCTTAAGGAGTTGAAAAGCTTCCTTAGCCTCTTCATTCCAAACAAACTGATTTTTCTTGAGCAGTTGTGTCAACAGAGCAGTTATACTTCCATAGCCCTTGATGAATCGCCTATAATACCCTATCAATCCAAGGAAATCCCTCAAAGCCTTCAAAGAAGTTGGATGGGGCCAGTTTTTCAAAGCTTCCTATTTATCTGAATCGGCTCTTACACCTTTACCTGAAATGATATGACCTAGATAGGACACCTTAGGGATAGCAAACCTGCATTTAGAAAGTTTAGCCAATAGGCTATATTGCAGCAAAACCTCCAATGTGAGCTGTAGATGTCTGAGATGATCATCAAAGTTAGTGCCATAAACCAAGATATCATAAAAAAAAACCAGAATGAATTTCTTCAAATAAGGCTTGAAGACTTCATTCATACGGCTTTGGAAAGTGCTAGGAGTGTTTTTCAACCTAAAGGGCATAAGTCGGAACTCATAGTGCCTTTCATGAGTCCTGAAAGCCGTCTCGGGAATGTCTTCAGGCTTGACCCGAATCTTGTGATATCCATAGCGCAAATCCAGCTTTGAAAACACCTTGGAACCACTCAATTAATCTAATAATTCTTCCATTACTGGAATAGGAAATTTATCTTTAATTGGTACCTTGTTTAAGGACCTATAGTCCACACACATACGCCACGTGCCATCTGCCTTTCTCACTAGTAAAATAAGTGACGAATAAGGACTTTGGCTAGGCCTTATGACTCCTTAGAACAGCAGCTCTTTCACTATCTTTTCTATCTCATTCTTTTGGAAATAAGGATATCGATAGGGCCAGATAGAAATGGGTGGGGTATTGGGTTGGAGGTTAACACTGTGGTCATGGGTTCAGATAGGGGGAAGGCCTTTTGGGTCTCCAAAAATTGCTTGCTAGTTATCTAAAAATTTCTGAACATCAGGATGAATATCTGGGCTCATGTTAGGCTTATCTTCCATGTTTACCAACTATAACAGCACCCCTTTTTTCTCTAGCCTCCTATTCTGGTTCCAGCTACCTTTTTCAATCAAAGTGGTTGGGCACAATCCCCTCAATTCAATGAGCTTATTGTCATACGTAAATTTCATGAAAAGATGCTTGAAATTCCAAGTGATGGAATCCAACTATTGTAGCCATTGTACTCCCAACACCATGTCGCAACCAACTAATACTAGCACATAAGTATCAGTTACAAACACATTGCCTTGGATTTTAATAATCAATGAGGAGCAAATTCCTTTCCCCATGATTTATTCCCCATTAGCTACCATAACCTTAACTCTTTTGCTACTGTCAACTAGAATCCTAGCCTGTGTAACCAGAGAAGAGTCTATGAAATCATGGGTGCTGCGAGAATCAATTAAGATCACCACCTCATGGTTTCCCACTCTACCCTTAACCCTCATGGTTCGAGGGTTAAGTGACCCTACCAAGGGATGTAGGGTGATTTCTGAATGATCAGAATTAGTAACAAAATCCAAGGTCTCTCCATCATCCTCCACTTCCTCCACATGAATCATTTGGGTCATCGTTGACTTCCTTAACAAGGAATAGCTTTGGTTTCTGACACTTGTGGTTTGGATTCCATTTGGAGTCATAGTAATAACAAATACTCTTATCTCTTCGGTCTTTCATTTGTTGAGATTTGATTTCTTAGACTGGAATAATGGCTTTTTGGTAGTTGGGTGGAGTTTTAAGAAGGCCGGGTACAGGGTTATAGCTAAGTCCTCTCACATTTTTTCCAAATACACATTTTCTTCCTATAGTTTTGCTAAACTTTAAGTTGACAAAAAATTCTTAGGATTAAACATGCGCATAGAAATTCTTATTTCATCCTTCAAGCCACTCAAAAAACAACTAAGCTTGTTCTCTTCAGATAACTTCACTCTATTAGACAACATTTCAAAGCTAGTCTTGTAATCTTTCATAGAACCCATCTATCGAAGTCTAGTAAGAGACTCCATTGGATCATCATAAAAGGTTGGTCCAAAACACACCAAAAGAGGTTTGGTAAAGTCCTCCCACTCCATAGTATTGCTAGACTTTTCCAAATCTTGAAACCAAACAAGAGTTGGCCTCTCTATATGGAAGGAGGCTAAACGTATCTTGTTTTGAGGCATAGTATCATAAAACTCAAAATAATGAAGTGCTTTATATAACCAAGCCTAGGGATCTGTCCCATGAAAAGAAGGAAAGTCAACTTGTACCCGCCTAGGCAGTAACTCATGGTCTTGCTCACGGTGAGGTTTGGATGAATGAGACAAGCTATCTTCCTTATGCTTGTCTCTATTGCCTTTTTGAAGCTCCGGAGTGAGTGTAGCAAATTGTTGCTTGACTGACTCACTCAATGCTTTCATTTCTAATTCCATGTGATTAAAATGGGACTTGATAGTCTTCTTGAAGGAGGAGAGGTCTTCCCGCAGATCTTTGAGACAAATGCTCTTAGACATGGTGAACGGCTGGTCACTTGGGATCTCTGTGTTGATACCACTTGTAACAATTCTCTGTATTTTAATAGATATGTAAATGATAATAGTTCACTTAGAGGGTGAGAACTTCCATAGAATAGTAGAAAAGAAGAAGATAAAGTTGCATAACAAATTTCTAGTATGATTTTGCATAAAGAAAAAGATGCAAGACGTGCCCCTATATAGGTTTGACACTGCAGACGTAACAACCATATTCCCTTCTAGAAGTTAGGGATAAACGACACTGTCTTAAACAATTCTAACCTAATGTGTATTGGGCCAGCAGTTAAACAGACAACTGGGCCACTTCTTAACCAAATATAAAACGACCGACTAATTAAAACATCACATAGTCCAAACTAACAAAGGCCCATGGCCCAAACAAAAGCAAGAACCTAAACAAAATAAACATAAGGGTTGAAGTCTTCGGTCAAGACTCAACATAGCTTCCCGAAACTTCCTTTGAGATCTCCGAAACCTTCGACGTCCACCATGGATGTGTCACATGGATGTGGGGCAAAACAGGGGGATAGAGAGAGGGATTGGGGGTTGACGAAAAAGAAAGGGTTTTAGCATAGTTTTCAATTTGTTCCGTTGTAGTAAATTCCATGCTAATTTTCTGTTTTATTATGGTATCCTATATCTGTAATGTGTTTGAATGGAATTCTTGTAATTTCTAATTTAGATGGTATTTAGTTAATTTTGCAATATAAAAGATATTCATATAATTTTAGTTTTTTCTTGTAATTTTAAATGTCACCTTATTCTCTATTTTAAATGTTATTATTTTTTATAATTTCTTTGTTCTTTTATTTTTTTTTCCTTGTTGTTTTATTTATTTATTTATTTATTATATATATACATATATATATATATATTTATCTCAACTCAAGTTTGTGATTTTTAATATTACTTTTTGATACCAATATCTCTACTTTCTTAATATTTTTAGCGTATATTTTATAAATCGTTAATTCTTCCATATATATATATATAAACACATATACATAATGCACATTTACGCATATATATTTTTCTTTTAATTGTTAGTATATATATAGTTAATTTTTAAATGGTACACTAGAAGTTTAGAACATACCAGTACTAAATTACTTCATTCTGATATTTAAATCGGAATGATTCCTAGAAGGGAATTTAAGACCCTAATTGTTTTTAGAGATAAGTTAAGATAAGATAAAAATTTAAAAAATAATAAAATATTATAGTAATATATTTTTTTAATATTAGTTTTGTTTTGGAATTAAAAAAAATAGTTTTAAATTTGAAAAAGTTGAATCCTTTATTATATTTTGTATGAGAATTTGAAAAAGAATAATACTAAATTTGAAAAGAATTTAAAATTTTTGATTTTGTCTCTTAAAGCAAATCAGACCTAAATGGTATTTGTCAAAACCTATTTTTTTTTCCTCTTCCGAACGGGCTGGGCATGGGCTTTTCGTGAATTGGGCTTTAGGTTCGAACTATTGTTTTAAAAAAATATTGAGTTGGACCTCTAAGGGCTGGGTCATGACAGTAATGGCTCTAGAGAATTCTATAGTAGTCACCACCTACAACTTGTCAACCAGAGGTCCAGAACGTTCTCTGAATTTGCACGGGCCATGTCAACAAATGGGAAACCCCAGCCCATTACAGAGGTTGAATGGAGAGATTAGAATCAATTGCAAGAAAACCAAAAAAGTTTAGGCAACTTGTTTATGCATTCTTTTAAGAGCAATGATATGGGTCTTGTGTTTGGGGTCTCTTTATATTTATGTAGACATAATTTATTTTACTCTTTTCTATCATTTATTTGTTTATTTATTTTTAAAATGATAAAAGAGGATATGTAAACAAAAAAATATTTATTTTTAATTTTTAATTTTTTAAATGAAAGTTAAAACAGACAACCTATACTTCTGAATCATCCCTCTTTGCAATTTGAAATTTTAATATCTAAACTACCACTTTAGAAGTGTTCGATTCTCAACCTATCAAAAGGTAATGAAATTCACATTTGAAAGTCATACTTTAAAAGGCTGCTGCGAACATGCTGCTCTCCCAATTTACAACGAGTACTATTCAATCAATCATAAACCTTCCTTCCTCGAACATATTTTAAGATTAGCGAAAAAAAGATTAATAATTACCTTGAAAACCCAGTTTTTCGAAATGATAGCAACAAAATAATTACGTACACAGTTCTTACATTTTGGTCAACAGTGAGTAATATTTCACTTTGATTTGAGTTTTGGATAGTATCCCTCTACACAAAGCTTGGCTCCAGTGGCCACCCAATATCCAAGAGGTATAGTCTGTTCTATAAAGATGATTTTTAATCACATGTAACACGTGCATTGTAGTTAGGATGTACATTGGTTTTTGTATTATTTATATTCTTGTATATTTTACTTTTATGATGCAATAATACAAGTTTCTAGAATTTTCTCCATGTTATTGAACTTTTTCATTTTCTCTCTTATTGATCTAATTTCAGAAGTGAAGTGAAAATCCTGACCCTTAGTGATGATTTCTCATTATTGTTGCCTTCGACGATTCGTCTTCTCCCTCTGTCATTCATTGACATACCTTTGAGGATTATTTTAATTCATTTTATCTTCATAGTAGTGATCATGGAGCAATCCTTATCTCCCAAGTACTAAATGGAAACAACTACCTTACATGAATCAATTCATGTCTATGGAACTTTTTGCCAAGAACAAACTATGTTTTGTTGATGGTGCTCTACCATGGATCAAATGTACAATGCGTGGGTCCGGTGCAATAATGTCGTTATGTCATGGTTGCTTAATGCTATGTTGAAGGAAATCATTGCTTGAGTAATCTACATCGACTTTGTTGAGGGGATGTTGAATGATTTGAGGGAGAGATTTACTTAAAGCAATTGACCTTGTATTTTCTAGTTCTAGAGGCTATTCCTTTTTCGACTCAAGAAAACTCATTTGTAAGTTCTTAGTTTACACGATTGAAAAGTTATTTGGAAGAGATGGTTCATTTCATCCTATGCCTCCATGTTTGCCATGGGAGATGTTGAGAAAATTGTTGATTTCAACAAGATTATATTCTATTGCTCTTGATGGTTCTTAATGAGACGTGCTCATCTATGAAGTTAGATCAAAGGGTGGGCAATAAGACTCCATATCTTGTTGCCTCGCCCCAAATATAGCCCCCCTAATGGGGTCGGGGGGAGTGGAGTGCCCATCCCCTTATCTCTTCGGTCCAACAACCCGCTTATATTTTATATATAGATATATATTTATATATAAATATAAATGTATATTTATAATTTTCAAACTATGTATATGTAAATATGTATTATAATTTGTTATATTTGTTCACAAAGTGTGCACTAGCAAATTTAAAAAATTACGTAGTTTAAAAACTACAATTTACAAAAAATATGCACTAACAAATTTTAAAAAATTAAATAATTTTAAATTATGGTCATATTTATAAAATTTAAAATTACAATTTAGGTCTAAAAATGTATTTTTGATCACTTTTAGACCTAGAAATAATTCTTAAACTTCATAAATTGTAGTCTTTTTTTAAAGTAGACATGAGGCAAGGTGAATTGAAAATATGCCCAGCACCTTGCCCATCGGGGCAGGGGGCTTCTCCTAATGTATGGTGTGGGTGGCACATGTAGTCAATCTTGGTTCTAGCCCATTTCCCCCAATCAATAAGGTTTTTTCTCTCATTCTTCAAGAAGAGAAATAGAGAGGAATAGATTTTAAATCTTTGCCTTCAAAGGAATCTATTTCTATGTTTTCTAATCGTGATTTTAATCATGGTTATATTAGAGTAAGTAATGGCAAGACTCTATTACTTGAAAATCAACCTAACATTTATTCTGTGAATCAAGCAGGCACAATATCTGCATCATCTAATTCATACCATCTACTTCATCTGCTCCTTGAGGTGTTTCTATTATTTCTTCTTTAATTTTTTCCAATATCAATACAAATTTCATTCAACCCCAATATTGAATCCTTTTTTCAGGAATAACCAATCATATGATTGGTTCCCTGTCTTTTTTCTCTTTCATAAAATCTTTAGTCAACATTTTTTATGAAATTATCTAATGGATCTTATACTCAAGTGACACATATTGACACAGCTAGACTTTCTAATTATTTTGTTTAAAGTGATGTTCCGTATGTTCCAACTTTCGCATTTAGTCTCATTTTAGTCAACAAATTAATTTCACGATTATCATTTTTTGGCTATTCTTACATTATTTCTATTATATTTAGGACGTCTTCAATTGAAGGATGATTAGAGTTGCTAAGCACTCACAAGGATTATATCTTATAATGCAAGTTCTAGGCACTTCTACTTCTTGTAAATTTGTTTTTTTTCCTTCTTGTAATTTTGTTAGAATCAATTTCACATATGGCACTGTACATATTACTGATTCTCGATGGCATGATTTAAATTTATAATTATCCTACTTCACATATCAAAATAATAGTCATAATTGTAACGTTTGTCCTCTTGCTAAACAAAACCGACCTTTTTCTTTAAGCACATTCGTTTACAAATTTGTGTTTGAGTTCATTCATTGTGATGTATGGAGTCATTTCTCTGTCTCATTTTATAATGGCTTTAAATATTTTCTTATTCATAGTTGATGATTTTAGCAAGTGTACTTAGGTATATTTGTTTAAATCTAATTCTGAAACACGAATTCATTTACTTTTGTTAAGACTCACTTAAATTAAAAAATAAAAACCATTCTCATCGATAATGCTTTACAATTTGGCATAAAATCTCTCTTTGCCAATAAAGGAGTTATATACCAACACAATTGTGTTTATAGTCATTAACAGGATGCTATTGTTGAAAAGAAACATTAACACAAACTAAATTTGCTCGAGCTTTTCGTTTTCAATCTCATATTCTTTTACATTGTAGAGTGATTGCATTTTAACTGTTGTTTATCTCATAAATAGAATACCAATAACTATTCTTTCAAAAAAATACCACATGATATATTTCTTTTCCTATTAAAGCTCAATATAATCATCTTAAGATTTTTGGTTGTCTTTATTATGCGTCCATTATTGACAATTCATCTACAAATTTTAAGCTCAAGCTCAAGCTTGTATATTTCTAAGCTATGCAACCATATGAAAGGGTACAAGCTGTATAATATTCATACTTACAAAAGTGTGATTTCTAAAGATGTCATCTTTTATACAACCATTTTCTCCTTCAAAACATACGCCAATTCTTTACATTCTCCACTTGAGATTCAAATTTCTTTATCTCAACCAAATCTTGTCTTGCCAACTCCTATCTTAGATGTTGATCTTAATTCTCGATCGCATATTTATTTACCTAGTAATCTCGATAAACCAAAATGTCCTAGATCTAGTTCCCAATGTACTCCAAAATCTACAAAAGATAGAAGGCCACCTGATCACTTGCAGTATTATCATTGTTCATTGATTGCCAATAATAAAGTTACTTCCCCTTTTTCTCTTGTTGATGGTTCTTTTAATTCAAGTACCCTTTAACATATCTCTTCATATTTGGCATATTTCAAGTTTTCTCCATTTGAAAAACATTTATGTTCATCTATTGACTCTCTTTATAAACCTACATTTTCTATCAAGCCATCAAACATCCTCATTGGAGGGATGCAATTGTAAGTGAAATCTGTGGCGCCCACAAATTTTCTTTAAAATAAATACTGACAACACGGGTCACGCACCTCCAACATCAAGTGCTAAGTGTATGAACATGTAACATGCATAAAATAAAAGTCGCAGTAGATAATAAAGTCATTATATAAGTACCAGAATTTTTTAGAAATATTTTACAAATTATTATAACATAAGTTCTCCAATAGGAGATTTAATATAGTCATCCGAAAGATAAATCATAAGGATACATATTTGTGAAAATGGGAAAACACTTCCCAATATAACAAATTGAAAATAAATACCCTAACGACGAAGTCGCCTCCTCAAGTTCAGCTTCTACAAAAATCTGCATCCAAAAATTTACGACGCCAAAATGGCATCATAGGTAAGTACAACCCAACCAAACTAAAAGACAGAAATATACTCATGCAATAACGACAACATCACTCATGAACACGACACCAAATGCATGAATCTCAAAAGAACATCTTTCTCAAAATAAATAAGATAAACACACGCCAAAATCTCATTTTGGTCCATGATAAAATTCTAGTAAAATCATCCATCATTTTCCAGAAAATAATATCTGCAAATCCAATCATACCAAGCGTTGCGTATCGCCGTCCTCGATATAATATACACACGTCACCAATCATAATAGACGTTACGTATCGCCGTCCCTATTATGATTCATACATACTGATTTCATACCGGGCGTTACGTATCGCCGTCCCCATTATGACTTACACACACAATGACCATAATGGGCGTTACGTATCGCCGTACCCATTATGTCATCCACACACACGCTGATTACAACGGGCGTTACGTATCGCTGTCCCTGTTATGACTCAGCCAAAGCCATTAAAATCTGTAAACTCAATAAAACCCAGCTTCCATTTCCAACACATGAATATATGAAATTATGCGAAAATTCAATTTTCAAATATTTCCATGAACATGTGCATAAATACACAATGCAGACAACCATGCACCAAATAGCCAACAATTAATAAATTCCAACAATAAGCAAACACAATAATTATTAATGCCAAAAACATATTTAAATTTTTAAAGTTCGTTTGGAAAGTACTTACAATACGCTCGCTAAAAATCCCAGACGTTAGCGAATTTGTCGAACAACAACCTTGCGTTTCCACCCACAAAATCGTCGCTAAAGTCACGCCAACATATATAAACATCACAAATAAATAAATATAAATAAGCGACATCAATAAAAACAATAAATAATATTAATAAATAAATTAAAACAATTAACATAATAAAATGATATTTATTTATATATGACCAACCCAGATAATAATCTCAATTATTATAAACTGAATAAATTAATCATTTTAATGTAGATAATTAAAATGCGATTATTATTATTTAACTAAACTGAATACTTGATCATAAATAACATCATACCATGAAAATAAAATAAATTAAGATTAAAACATAAATCAATTAATCAATTAAACTAGAGAAAATGCTTTCTGAGAGTATCGTAATCGTTGTAAAATGGTGATCTTATTGCGAGGAAATACTCAATAAAAACATCACTATAATTTTCGGATTCAAAGGGGTTTTAAAGAGGATAAACTCTAGTTTAAGAGAAGAAGAAGAAATGATCAAAAGAGATACCAAACGTTCAGATTTATAATTGAAACCGAGAGCTTCGGGTGTGGGTTTAGCAAGAGGGGTCGACACATTCTATAGGCTGAAAAGGGCCAGCTAAATCATTGATTTGGGCGCACAAAATTAACGCGTGGCACACCAAGACTGAACCAAAAGAAAGGGGAGTTGCCATGGAAGAAAATCCTCATTTTTACAAATAAAAACAGAGGAAAAACAGGGGGCTGGGCTCACAGTTTTCAGAAGGTAAGTCCAAGCACGTGTGTGAGATCCTAGATTTACGTGTATTTTTACACGTTATTTTATTTTCGGTGTTAATTAATTTACTTTAATTTAATAATATTATTAGTCTTATTTTATTTATTTAAGATATTTATTTAAACTATTAATTAATTAATGTTCAGTTACATTGTTTCTTTATTAATTTAAATGTGAGGTAATTATTTTAATGAGTGTAATTTAATTTCCTTCATTTTATTATGTGATTTTAATTAATGTGCTTTCTTAAATAATAATTAATGTTCTATAATTAAATTGTTCTTTAAATTAAATTAGCTTATTCTTGGATTTTAAATATTTTATTTTATTGATATTGAATTGTAGTATTTTTTATTGGTTTTTATTTAATTTATTATATTTTTTTAGTTGGACTTATTTTTCCTTCTTTTTCATTTTTTCATTTTTTTCCTTTTCTTTTTCTTTTCTTTTTTCCCTTTTATTTCTTAGGTTCAACCCAGACCCCCCCCCCAGCTCGTGCACCCTCTCTCTCCCTCTCATCTCTCGTCGCTTCTTCCTCCTCCCCCAAGGCCGCCGTTGGCAACCCATCGGCGACACCGCCCAGCCCAACCTCACCCCCACATGCCGGCGAGTTCAACGGCATTGGTGGTGTCCCCTCTGGCCATCCCACCACCCCTCCACGGCTACAAACCCGAAATGGGTATTTTGCATTATCTTGCATTTTCCGGCCACCGCCGGCTACCCCTTGGCCTCCGACTACCACCACTAGACTCCCCACCCTCCGGCGAGCATAACCCACTGTTGGTAACCACACATCTCTGCCGGTTATCCCTCCACCCGAAATAGGTCTTAAACGGGTTGAACAACCTAGTACCGCCGTCCGGCTACCATGCATCTCACCTCCACCACCAAAAGACTCCCCTTACCCAGCCAGTCATCCCCCTAACTCAGTTTCCCCATTCGTGGCCCCACTTTCCCGGTACAACTCCAAACCAGAAAATGGGTTTTCACCCATTTTGAGCCCGATCCACCACATTCTGGTGGTTGTGCCGCCACACCACTACCTCCATGAGATTCCCCACCTTCCAAAGAGTATCTCCCTAAATTTTGGTATCAAACCGAACACTTTAGCTTAATGTACAAGTGACCGCTACGAGCGTTGCGGAATGGCGTCTACTCAAGGATATGCGTTTTTAATCGCCGTAAGTATTTTCCAAATAAATTTTAAGATTTAAATATATTTTTGATATCAACAGATATTATGTTTGTTCATTATTGAAAATTATCAATTGTTGGTTATTTGGTGCATGGTCATCTGCATTGTGTATTTACACGCATATTTATGTGTTGGAAAAACTGGATTTTCATTGTATTTATGGTTTTGGGTGCATGTGTATCACGACCCCAAGCCGGGATGGGGCATTATCCCAGTGGAGCTCCTCTGGTCACTCGGGAGCGGAATATATTGAGTGATGTCCCCTAAGTCGTCGCTGGGCAACGACGGGATCGAACGGGATGGTAACGCTCTCGTGCTGACTTTGTAACTCTTCTGCTAGCGGGAGCTAGGGGATGCTGATCATGGTACGTGCTGGGCGCAGTTAGTTAGGCATCACCTGTTCCGAAGTCACATGTGGGGTCGTTACCTTCGGTGTGATGATGAAGTCAGGGTGTGCGGATGGTCCCTAAGGGAGATCATGGTGCATACGATTAATAAAATAGATGTTTAGGCCATTTTCTGGGAAAGTGGCGGGTTTTAATTATTGGTTTTACGTGAACCATTTTTTGGGAAAATGATTGTGGTTTTAATGGATTTATGGTCATCATTTTCTGGGAAAATAATGAGTGATATTTCTGGAGTTTTATTTGGGCCGAAATGGGATTTCGACGTGTGTGGTTTCTTATTTATTTTGAGAAAAATGATTTTAAGCCTCATGCATATGGTAATTTGTTCATGGTTGTTGTTGTGATATTAATGTATTTATTATCTTGAGTTTGTTTGGGTTGTACTTACCTCCGATGCCATCTTGGCGTTGTAGTTTTTAGATGCAGATTATGAAGAGGCTGAGCCTGAGGTGACGGCTTCGTCGTTGATGTGTTATGGTTATAAATTGTAATCTCGGGAAATTATTTTCCCATTTTAAAAATATGTATTTGTTTAATTTGTATTTCGGATAACTGTATTAAATCTCCTGTTGGAGAGTTTATATTAAAATGGTTTGTAAAATATTTCTAAAATTCTGGTACTTAGTTATTGACCTTAAATATCCGCTGCTTTTATTTATGTATGTCACGTGTACACACACGGTTGGTACTTGTCGTTGAGATGTGTGACCCGTATTGTCAGCATCCTAACACCTCGATTCTCATGTTATTTTAATGGAAATTTGGGAGTATCACAATGTGAAGCACAGATCAGAGAGGAAAATGGAGGGAAAATGCTCATCAATATACTAGGTATTTAATAGATCAATGCGTGGATGAAATGAGTAAAAGAAAAGTTGTAAATATCCAAGCTTGGCTCACGGTCTGCAACGACAGGAATAGGGGAGGAAAAGAAATTAAGAAGAAGAAGAAGAAAAGGAAAAGGAGCTGTCGGCATACACGTGAAGAAGACAAGGAATTGGTTTATTAAAACATAAGCTTAAATGGTGACGTTTTGAAATGAAAAGGGGCTGCATGCTAAGATGAAAAGGCCCGAAATTTCAACTTGTAAAACACCAAACGGTGTAGTTTTGATGCAACAAAGAGCTTATTTTCAAGCTAGGAGCTGGGCTCAACAAACGGGCTACCAAAAGGCTTGAAACGCAACTTAACACATTTATAAATATATATCCATATAAGCCCAAACCAAAAAAACAAAAACCCAAAATAATTTAATTAAAACACATTAAACTAAATAAAATAAATTCCAACACTTTAATTCAAATACCAACATAATAAAATAATAAAATTAAATTCAAGACTTCAATTAAATGTATCATAATAATATAATAAGAAAATAAATAAACTTGTAATTAAATCATTTAAATAATAATATACACCATCTCATAACACCCAAAATTAAATTAGTAAATAAAACATATTTAACATTAAAATATTAAATTACATAGAAAGTAAAATTACGAATTCTCACAAAATCAACGCTTGAATCTAATAAAACTTGGATTTTAATTGATTTATCTCCTGCCAAGCAGCCTATTGGGTGTAAATGGGTTTACAAATTTAAGTTGAAATCTAATGGTACTTCAGAGATGTTGGAAGCTCAATTGGTTGCAAAGAGTTATACTCAATGTGAAGGAATTGTTCTCCTATTGGAAAACTTACTAATGTTCATTGTTTTTTGTTATGGCTGTCATTTGGACACTTAGATGAACAAGTTTATATGAAATTGCCAAATGATTTTTATAAACCTTGAGATACTCGAGTATGCAAGCTGCTCAAGTCTTTGTATGGCCAAAAGCAAGACATTCGCAATGGTTTTCTAAGTTCTCTTCCATTTTGATTGCCTATGGTTTTAATCAATCAAAATTGATTACTCTTTGTATACCATGTATTCTAATGATTTTGTTGTAATACTATTGGTCTATGTTGATAATATTGTTATTGCCTTTAATAGCTCAAAAACTATTACGAATCTTAAGCCTTTTCTTCATTTAATTTTAAGCTGAAAGGTTTTGAAGGTATATGAAATTTTTTGTGTCTTGAAGTGGCATGGTTTGTAAAAGGCATTTCTCTTTCTCAAAGAAATATGTCCTTGAAATGGTTTCTGATTATGGTCTTTTAGCTGGTAAGCTTGGTACTTGTTCTATGGATCATAACTTATGATTGTCAAAAATAGATTCTACAGTTCCCTTGCTTGATGATTCAACTTCTTATAGAAAGTTAATTGGTCATCTTATTTATTTGACACTTATTCCTTTAACCTATCTTATTCAATTAATACTTTGAGTATGATTTTGGATCAACCTCGATAGTCACACTATGATACTGCAATTAAAGTGGTTAGATGTGTGAAAGCTACTGCACGTCAATGATTATTCTTTCCTAGTTCATCTTCTCTAAAGTTGAGAGATTTTTCTATCACTTAGGCTGGGCCACAAGTCCTAATTCACGAAGATCAATTACTGGATTCTGTCTTTACATTGGAGATTCTTTAATATCATGGGAGTCTAAGAAGCAAGTAACCATCTCCAAATCATCTGTTGAAGTTGAGTATCGTTCAATAGCTTTTTCTGGATATGAAATCAAACGGATTATTTCTTTATTGTTGATTTTGGATTTTCATTTTTCTTTCCCATTGTGTTGTGTTGTGATAGGCAAACAACTCTTACATTATTGCTAATCCTATTTTGCATGAAAAAACTAAACAAAATGAAATAAATTGTCATTTAGTTAGAGATATGATTCACAATAGGACTGTAGTCACTCAACACGTTCTTTCTAAACATCAATGTGGTGATTTTTTCACCAAGCCTTCAGGGTCAGATCGATTTATACCCTTCTTAGCAAGCTGAGTGTCCTTAACCTACATGCTCCAACTTTAGGAGGGCTATCACCAGTCTATTTTATAAAGATTATTTCTAATCACATGTATCACGTGCACCATAGTTAGGATGTACTTTAAACCATATGTATTATTGTATTTTACTTTTCTGACGCAATGATACAAGTTCGTGAAATTTTTTTCACATTATCGAGCCTTTCCATTTTCCCTCTTATCAAGCGGTCTTCTACTAGGCCCCTCAACAATTCAAAAGAAAAGCAAAGTAATCAATGTAAGAACCATGCGCTGCATTGGGGTAGTAGTACAGGAATTTGAGGGCATGCTCCAGTACTTGACCCTTTTTTAATGGAAAACTGAGGTAAAGACCCAAAGTTTTTTCAAAGACCCTCACTTCTAGTGAAGGAATACCGTACATAAATCACTAAAAACCAACAAACCGAAAAATAAACAAGGACAAAGCTTACAATTGCATGCACTCATCTAAGAGTTAGAGAATCTTTGGGGGTGGTAATGGTTGAGAGATGCTGATCAAGATGACCTGCGAGGAGGTCATTTTTCTTGCCTTCCAAGTATAAATGGGATCCATCACTGGCCGACTTCCAAAGTCGACCTGGAAACTTTAAGATTATAACCTTGAATATAAATGGGAATCTGGTGCAATTGTAATATAGAATGCGACATCCATGCAATAAATTTTGATTTACATTATTTGGATTCGGTTTTACAAATTATAAGATTATATATGAAGCCATGCCATACAATACATAGCACTAATATTAGCACTATACTTATATATATATATATAAGACAAGGACGATACTCTAATTTTATTGAAAATTCTCATTTATGGAGGAAGAAATTTGTGAATACAAACAAATACCTAAAGGATACAAATAATAAAAAAGGCCAAAATCTAGATATATATTAAAAAACAAAAAAACTAAAACTCCCAACCACAATACAAGATTCCCTAAAGGTTCAAATAAATTCAAAGAGACTAAATGAAATCAACGGAGAAGAATCGGCCCTAAGAAAAAGATCAATTCTAAAAAGCTGCAGTTGGTTTACACTAATACAAATAAGTACTAATACTAATTGGTTTACACTACCCGATCGGCTTCAGTTGTACGGTACTTAAGAGCCCATATAGACTCTAAGAGAGTGAGTAGCAGCAAGGTGACAGCAGCTATCGTAGAAAATGTTCTCCAAGAAGTGCTGAAATAATCTTGTATAAAGGTAGCCTTCCAAGCATGCCAAGGCGCCTCGTAGAATGCATTCAAGTTTTCAGTCAGGCGAATATAACTTGTGTTCGTGTTTGTCAGAAGCAAATGCGGCCGCTTCATTGTTTTGGCCTACCCAATTAACAAAGATTCCCTTTTCAACGAGTAAATCCTCATCTTTGGTAGTCCTCAGAAGGAAACACATTAGGAGTATGTAATCAACAACATGTGCATTATGATAATGCCATAACTTAAAGGCCGTGCATTTCGTAGATTGGAATCCATGTTCGGATCTAATGGTAAAAATGGAATTACCAAGGCTCCTCCATTTGTGAATTGCAAGTCAACTAAGCTGTTGCTGTAGCTCACTTTAAACTCCACTCTGGCCTCATTCAGTTGGCTCGCACTGTGCAAATGCGAAATACCACCATTTTGTCTTACCAACTGGCTTCAGAGCAAGGTAAAAAAAAGTGTTCTGACCAAATCAACGAAGTGCTTTGTTTTCACATCATCACGGGGAGTCGTTCTTTCAATGTTGTATTTGCTAAAAGAGTCAATTAAGAGAGAGCATAGTGAAGGAATGAGGGACGTTAAGATGTAATTCTGACGCATTAATAATGTTGAATAATTTATCCATAACAAAGAAAGGAAGTTGATTTTCAAGCAATACCAAGTCCTCTTCAATAATACTCTGTCTTCGGGTGATCATAGCTTGCGCAGGTGGCTGATGAAAAATTCAATGACGAAGCAAGCATCCAACAATATTAGTTTCACAAACTCGTCACTACTAAGATGGATAGTCTTTGCATAACAACGACGAACGTCTTCTTCCAAACTGTGAGATCCCAGATTTACGTGTATTTTTACACGTTATTTTATACTCGGTGTTAATTATTTTAATTTATTTAAATAATATTATTAGTCATATTTTATTTGTTTAAGATATTTATTTGAACTATTAATTAGTTAATATCGAGTTACGTTGCTTTTCTTATTTATTTTAATGAGTTAATTATTTTAATGAGTGGAATTAAATTCTTCTATTTTATTATGTGAATTTATTTGATCTGCTTTCGTTATATTAATTATTGTTTTATTTTAATATTGTGCTTGAGTTTAATTTATTTATATTGTTGGGGTTTTAAATATTTTATTTTATTGATATTAGATTGTAGTATCTTGGCTGGATTTTATTTTATTTGTTGTGTTTTTCTGGTTGGACCCTTTTTCCCTTCTTTTTCCTTTTTCTCCTTTTTCTTTTCCTTTTCTTTTCTTTTTTTTCCTTTTTCTTTTTCTTTTCTTTTTCTCTTCTTCCTTCCCAGACCCCCCCCAGCCCGCGCGATCCTTCTCCCCCTCCCCTGTTTGGCCGTTCGGCCTTAGGCAGCCCAGCCCTCCACCGCCGCCCACCGCCCGTCACCGCCCATACCGCCGGCACCCTTACCTGCCGGCGAGTCTACCTGCACCGGTGGTGTCACCGCCGGCCACCCCACCGCCCCTACACGGCCCCCTACCCGAAATGGGTATTTTTGCTTCCCTCCCATTTTCCGGCCACCTCCGACCACCCCTTGGCCTCCGACCACCACCACTAGACTCCCCAACCTCCGGCGAGCATAACCCACCGCCCAAAGCCACCCATCGCCGCCGGTTAGCCCCTCCACCCGAAATGGGCCTTAAACGGGTCGTTCTTCGCCACGCCGCCGTCCGGCCACCGTAGGTCTCACCTCCGCCACCATTCGACTCCCCTCACCCAGCCGGTCAACCCCCTAGCTCAGTTTCCCCAACCGCGGCCTCACCTTCCCGGTACGAGCCCAAACCCGAAAACGGGTTTTCACCCCTTTTGGCCCCGATCCGCCACCTTCCGGTGGTTGTGCCGCCACACCACCACCTCCATGAGATTCCCCACCCTTCAATGAGTACCTCCCTAAATTTTGGTGTCAAACCGAGTGTTTTTGCCTAACGTACATGTGACCGCTACAAACGCTGCGGATTGGCGTTGTTCAAGGAAATGCGTTTTCACCGCTGTAAGTACTTTCCAAACAAGCTTTAAGATTTAAATATATTTTTGGCATCAACAGTTGTTGTATTTGATTATTGCTGATATGTGATGGTTGATGTTGGTATTTGTTGGTTGATTGGATTATTTAAATGTTGGTTAATTGCTGCACGGTTGTCTGCATTGTGTATTTACGCGCATGCTCATGAAAATATTTGGAAAGTGGATTTTGGCATGATTTTGGATATTCATGTGTTGAGAATGGAATCTGGAATTTAAAGTGAGTTTAATGGATTTTATTGGTTTTGGGCTGAGTCATAACGGGGACGGCGATACGTAACGCCCGTTGTGATCAGCGTGTGAGTGTGTGGGTGACATAATGGGGACGGCGATACGTAACGCCCATTATGGTCATCAGGGTGTGCATTTCATATCGGGGACGGCGATACGTAACGCCCGGTATGAAATGAGTGTGTGTGGATCGTAATGGGGACGGCGATACGTAACGCCCATTATGGTTTCGGGTGTGTGTGTAATCATATCGGGGACGGCGATACGTAACGCCCGGTATGATCGATTTTGAGGATATTATTTTTATGGAAAATGATGGGTGATTTTATGGTGGATTAAATTGGGATTTTGACGAGTGGTTATTTCATCGATTTTGAGGAAGATGATTTTGAGCCTCATGCATATGGTAATTGTTCTTGGTTGTTGTTGCGGCATTAATGTATTTATTGTCTTAGGTTTGGTTGGGTTGTACTTACCTGCGATGCCATCTTGGCGTCGTAGTTTGCTTTGGATGAAGACTTTGGACAGGCCGAGCCTGAGGAGACGGCTCCGCTATTGAGGTGATATTATTAATTGATATCTCGGGAAATTTATTTTCCCATTTTTTTATAATTATGTATTCGTTTAAATTGTATTTTTGGATGACTGTATTAAATCTCCTGTTGGAGAGTTCTTATTAAATTGGTTTGTAAAATATTTCTAAAAAATTCTGGTACTTAGATATTAATTTATTATCCGCTACGACCTATATTTTTATGTATGTCACGTGTACACACACGTTTGACACGTGTTGTTGGGATGTGTGACCCGTGTTGTCATCATCCCGACGCCTCGATTCCCGTGTTATTTTAGGGGGAATTTGGGGGCGTCACAGGTGGTATCAGAGCAGTTCGGCTCTGGGTAAATCCGCAAGTTACCTAGGGACAGTACCAGAAAAGTTTGTGGTTTTTAAAAATTTATTTGTTTGATGATTGGGTTATTTTATTTTATTATTTTATTTGTTGTCTTAGTCTTTCGACTAATTTATATGGTAACATTATCGGTATTTATTTTGTTGTGTTGTGCTTTTTATTTTAATATTTTTATTGTTTATTTATTTTCATAATTAAATCGATTCCGATCGATTGGTTTGTTAGTTTATTTTATTTTATTGTAATATTTGTTTAATATTGTAAATGGGTAGCAGTTAAGATTTTTGTTAGTTGATTTTATTTGGTTAGGTTGTCGAGTATTTATTTAATTATTTATTTATTTTATATATATGCCTTTGTTTTTGTTTAAATTAGAATTTGGATATTTCGGATTAAATTATTATTTTAAGTCAATCTATTTATTGAATCTGTTATTTTAAACAGTTGTGTTATAAAATTCCTTATTTTAAAGTTTATTTATTTTGTTATGGGTTATTTTATCGTCTTAAGCTTTTATTCAATTATCGTCAGGATTTGCTTTTAATTTCAGTTCATAGGTTTCCTATGAGATAGTTTTGGTTTTGGTTTATTATTTGTTTATTTTAATTATGGCTCTTGTATTTTAAGTATTTCTGAACGTTTGAAATTTATTTAGACAAAATTTAAAAGCATCACTGCCTTGTTTCTTTTTAAGTTTATGCTTTGAGATAAATTAAAATTGTTTATATTTTCACATTTCTGTTGTTTTATTTTTAGGGGCATGCTTTGAAGTAAATTTTAAAATTTTATTTGTGATTTTGTTTTTTTGTTGTTATTTTAATTTATCCTTCTCTCGTTATTTAATAAAAGTTTTTGGTGAATTTGTGTTTATTAAAGGAGGTGGGTTTGTTTTCTTGAATGAGTGGTTTTTACTTAGTTGTTTATTAAATCTTTTCCCCTTTTGTGTTTTTATATAATAATTATGTGAATTACTTGAATTTTGTTTAGTATTTGGGTATTCTATTATTTATAATTGCGATATGGATTTGTTTGATAGTTTGTTGGTATTTATACAATTGCATTTCTTTGTCGATATTGTATATGCTATATTTTTGTGTATTTATTTCCTGGGTCTCACTGAGTGTTTGAGTGTCTAAGTTCTGATTTTATTTCTGGGAGATTATTGGAATTGTATTTAGATAGACTCTTCATGTGAGTGTAAAATTCTTAGCCATTGGTATGGTGTTATAGGAATTGTTTTAGTAATGCTTATGATGGTGGGCGATCAATTATTTTCTTGGTGAAACTTTGATGTTATTTGTGGATAATTAGAGATTGATGTATAATAAATGTGAGTGTAAATTTTGGAGAGTATTTGTTTTTGGCTGGTGTTGAACTTGGGGAAAATTTATTTGTTAAGTGATAAGGTTGAGTTGATGCGATGGAAATAAATTTAAGAGATAAATTTTAAGCTTTTGGGCGAATTGTTAGGAGTGGATAATTTAAGTATAATATTTCGGAGAATTTAATGGTTAGCAACAATTGTCGAGGTATTTTAAAGAATTTAGTTTGGCTTGAGGTCATATAAGAATTAAAATATTGCAGGTTATTCCATCTCATAGGTAATGAAGGTTCGATTGAGAGAATACGGATTTAGATAATTAATCTATGATGAGAGTGAGGAGTTATAATGATGGAGAAGTATATTGGTGGTTTGGGAGTTAGAAAAAATTGTTAGGCTTTAATATTGGGTGGCATAACTTGAATTGTGAGATGATAAAGTATTAAGATTTGAAAGAGTGGTATAGGAATTTCTTGCTAATAGATGTTAAGCCAATTTTTACTATGGTGATAATTTATGAGCGCTTAAATTTTTATGAATTTAGCGAATTATTAAAGTGCGCGCGGAAGCGTGATGAATTGCAATATAGTTGGAGGTTCAATTCTTGTGTAAATATTGAGGAATTAGTGGTGAGTTGAAATTTGGGATGATGCTTGTAAGTGAGAATTTATCTTTTAATTGGGTAAATTATGGTTATTGACGATTAAGTTAGGAAGACAAACTTGAGAGTTATTTTAGGGTAACACAAATTGTTGTAAGGAGTTAGTGAATATTAAATTTTTGGGAGATTGTACTGAGGTTTTTATGCATGTGGGGTTCAGATTGATTGGCTACCTTAGGAGTTTTAGAGATGAAATATTATTTGGAGACTATACGTTTATGGTGAAATATAATTCGTTTACATTCGAGAAAAATAGATGATTGTACTAGTGCTTGGAGTGAGTGTTGAGCTGTGTAGTAGGTGAATTATTGGAGTTTTATTAGTTGCAGCCGAGCGAATTTCGAGGACGAAATTCTTTTTAAGGGGGGGAGGATGTGAGATCCCAGATTTACGTGTATTTTTACACGTTATTTTATGCTCGGTGTTAATTATTTTAATTTATTTAAATAATATTATTAGTCATATTTTATTTGTTTAAGATATTTATTTGAACTATTAATTAGTTAATATCGAGTTACGTTGCTTTTCTTATTTATTTTAATGAGTTAATTATTTTAATGAGTGGAATTAAATTCTTCTATTTTATTATGTGAATTTATTTGATCTGCTTTCGTTATATTAATTATTGTTTTATTTTAATATTGTGCTTGAGTTTAATTTATTTATATTGTTGGGGTTTTAAATATTTTATTTTATTGATATTAGATTGTAGTATCTTGGCTGGCTTTTATTTTATTTGTTGTGTTTTTCTGGTTGGACCCTTTTTCCCTTCTTTTTCCTTTTTCTCCTTTTTCTTTTCCTTTTCTTTTCTTTTTTTTCCTTTTTCTTTTTCTTTTCTTTTTCTCTTCTTCCTTCCCAGACCCCCCCCAGCCCGCGCGATCCTTCTCCCCCTCCCCTGTTTGGCCGTTCGGCCTTAGGCAGCCCAGCCCTCCACCGCCGCCCACCGCCCGTCACCGCCCATACCGCCGGCACCCTTACCTGCCGGCGAGTCTACCTGCACCGGTGGTGTCACCGCCGGCCACCCCACCGCCCCTACACGGCCCCCTACCCGAAATGGGTATTTTTGCTTCCCTCCCATTTTCCGGCCACCTCCGACCACCCCTTGGCCTCCGACCACCACCACTAGACTCCCCAACCTCCGGCGAGCATAACCCACCGCCCAAAGCCACCCATCGCCGCCGGTTAGCCCCTCCACCCGAAATGGGCCTTAAACGGGTCGTTCTTCGCCACGCCGCCGTCCGGCCACCGTAGGTCTCACCTCCGCCACCATTCGACTCCCCTCACCCAGCCGGTCAACCCCCTAGCTCAGTTTCCCCAACCGCGGCCTCACCTTCCCGGTACGAGCCCAAACCCGAAAACGGGTTTTCACCCCTTTTGGCCCCGATCCGCCACCTTCCGGTGGTTGTGCCGCCACACCACCACCTCCATGAGATTCCCCACCCTTCAATGAGTACCTCCCTAAATTTTGGTGTCAAACCGAGTGTTTTTGCCTAACGTACATGTGACCGCTACAAACGCTGCGGATTGGCGTTGTTCAAGGAAATGCGTTTTCACCGCTGTAAGTACTTTCCAAACAAGCTTTAAGATTTAAATATATTTTTGGCATCAACAGTTGTTGTATTTGATTATTGCTGATATGTGATGGTTGATGTTGGTATTTGTTGGTTGATTGGATTATTTAAATGTTGGTTAATTGCTGCACGGTTGTCTGCATTGTGTATTTACGCGCATGCTCATGAAAATATTTGGAAAGTGGATTTTGGCATGATTTTGGATATTCATGTGTTGAGAATGGAATCTGGAATTTAAAGTGAGTTTAATGGATTTTATTGGTTTTGGGCTGAGTCATAACGGGGACGGCGATACGTAACGCCCGTTGTGATCAGCGTGTGAGTGTGTGGGTGACATAATGGGGACGGCGATACGTAACGCCCATTATGGTCATCAGGGTGTGCATTTCATATCGGGGACGGCGATACGTAACGCCCGGTATGAAATGAGTGTGTGTGGATCGTAATGGGGACGGCGATACGTAACGCCCATTATGGTTTCGGGTGTGTGTGTAATCATATCGGGGACGGCGATACGTAACGCCCGGTATGATCGATTTTGAGGATATTATTTTTATGGAAAATGATGGGTGATTTTATGGTGGATTAAATTGGGATTTTGACGAGTGGTTATTTCATCGATTTTGAGGAAGATGATTTTGAGCCTCATGCATATGGTAATTGTTCTTGGTTGTTGTTGCGGCATTAATGTATTTATTGTCTTAGGTTTGGTTGGGTTGTACTTACCTGCGATGCCATCTTGGCGTCGTAGTTTGCTTTGGATGCAGACTTTGGACAGGCCGAGCCTGAGGAGACGGCTCCGCTATTGAGGTGATATTATTAATTGATATCTCGGGAAATTTATTTTCCCATTTTTTTATAATTATGTATTCGTTTAAATTGTATTTTTGGATGACTGTATTAAATCTCCTGTTGGAGAGTTCTTATTAAATTGGTTTGTAAAATATTTCTAAAAAATTCTGGTACTTAGATATTAATTTATTATCCGCTACGACCTATATTTTTATGTATGTCACGTGTGCACACACGTTTGACACGTGTTGTTGGGATGTGTGACCCGTGTTGTCATCATCCCGACGCCTCGATTCCCGTGTTATTTTAGGGGGAATTTGGGGGCGTCACAGGTGGTATCAGAGCAGTTCGGCTCTGGGTAAATCCGCAAGTTACCTAGGGACAGTACCAGAAAAGTTTGTGGTTTTTAAAAATTTATTTGTTTGATGATTGGGTTATTTTATTTTATTATTTTATTTGTTGTCTTAGTCTTTCGACTAATTTATATGGTAACATTATCGGTATTTATTTTGTTGTGTTGTGCTTTTTATTTTAATATTTTTATTGTTTATTTATTTTCATAATTAAATCGATTCCGATCGATTGGTTTGTTAGTTTATTTTATTTTATTGTAATATTTGTTTAATATTGTAAATGGGTAGCAGTTAAGATTTTTGTTAGTTGATTTTATTTGGTTAGGTTGTCGAGTATTTATTTAATTATTTATTTATTTTATATATATGCCTTTGTTTTTGTTTAAATTAGAATTTGGATATTTCGGATTAAATTATTATTTTAAGTCAATCTATTTATTGAATCTGTTATTTTAAACAGTTGTGTTATAAAATTCCTTATTTTAAAGTTTATTTATTTTGTTATGGGTTATTTTATCGTCTTAAGCTTTTATTCAATTATCGTCAGGATTTGCTTTTAATTTCAGTTCATAGGTTTCCTATGAGATAGTTTTGGTTTTGGTTTATTATTTGTTTATTTTAATTATGGCTCTTGTATTTTAAGTATTTCTGAACGTTTGAAATTTATTTAGACAAAATTTAAAAGCATCACTGCCTTGTTTCTTTTTAAGTTTATGCTTTGAGATAAATTAAAATTGTTTATATTTTCACATTTCTGTTGTTTTATTTTTAGGGGCATGCTTTGAAGTAAATTTTAAAATTTTATTTGTGATTTTGTTTTTTTGTTGTTATTTTAATTTATCCTTCTCTCGTTATTTAATAAAAGTTTTTGGTGAATTTGTGTTTATTAAAGGAGGTGGGTTTGTTTTCTTGAATGAGTGGTTTTTACTTAGTTGTTTATTAAATCTTTTCCCCTTTTGTGTTTTTATATAATAATTATGTGAATTACTTGAATTTTGTTTAGTATTTGGGTATTCTATTATTTATAATTGCGATATGGATTTGTTTGATAGTTTGTTGGTATTTATACAATTGCATTTCTTTGTCGATATTGTATATGCTATATTTTTGTGTATTTATTTCCTGGGTCTCACTGAGTGTTTGAGTGTCTAAGTTCTGATTTTATTTCTGGGAGATTATTGGAATTGTATTTAGATAGACTCTTCATGTGAGTGTAAAATTCTTAGCCATTGGTATGGTGTTATAGGAATTGTTTTAGTAATGCTTATGATGGTGGGCGATCAATTATTTTCTTGGTGAAACTTTGATGTTATTTGTGGATAATTAGAGATTGATGTATAATAAATGTGAGTGTAAATTTTGGAGAGTATTTGTTTTTGGCTGGTGTTGAACTTGGGGAAAATTTATTTGTTAAGTGATAAGGTTGAGTTGATGCGATGGAAATAAATTTAAGAGATAAATTTTAAGCTTTTGGGCGAATTGTTAGGAGTGGATAATTTAAGTATAATATTTCGGAGAATTTAATGGTTAGCAACAATTGTCGAGGTATTTTAAAGAATTTAGTTTGGCTTGAGGTCATATAAGAATTAAAATATTGCAGGTTATTCCATCTCATAGGTAATGAAGGTTCGATTGAGAGAATACGGATTTAGATAATTAATCTATGATGAGAGTGAGGAGTTATAATGATGGAGAAGTATATTGGTGGTTTGGGAGTTAGAAAAAATTGTTAGGCTTTAATATTGGGTGGCATAACTTGAATTGTGAGATGATAAAGTATTAAGATTTGAAAGAGTGGTATAGGAATTTCTTGCTAATAGATGTTAAGCCAATTTTTACTATGGTGATAATTTATGAGCGCTTAAATTTTTATGAATTTAGCGAATTATTAAAGTGCGCGCGGAAGCGTGATGAATTGCAATATAGTTGGAGGTTCAATTCTTGTGTAAATATTGAGGAATTAGTGGTGAGTTGAAATTTGGGATGATGCTTGTAAGTGAGAATTTATCTTTTAATTGGGTAAATTATGGTTATTGACGATTAAGTTAGGAAGACAAACTTGAGAGTTATTTTAGGGTAACACAAATTGTTGTAAGGAGTTAGTGAATATTAAATTTTTGGGAGATTGTACTGAGGTTTTTATGCATGTGGGGTTCAGATTGATTGGCTACCTTAGGAGTTTTAGAGATGAAATATTATTTGGAGACTATACGTTTATGGTGAAATATAATTCGTTTACATTCGAGAAAAATAGATGATTGTACTAGTGCTTGGAGTGAGTGTTGAGCTGTGTAGTAGGTGAATTATTGGAGTTTTATTAGTTGCAGCCGAGCGAATTTCGAGGACGAAATTCTTTTTAAGGGGGGGAGGATGTGAGATCCCAGATTTACGTGTATTTTTACACGTTATTTTATGCTCGGTGTTAATTATTTTAATTTATTTAAATAATATTATTAGTCATATTTTATTTGTTTAAGATATTTATTTGAACTATTAATTAGTTAATATCGAGTTACGTTGCTTTTCTTATTTATTTTAATGAGTTAATTATTTTAATGAGTGGAATTAAATTCTTCTATTTTATTATGTGAATTTATTTGATCTGCTTTCGTTATATTAATTATTGTTTTATTTTAATATTGTGCTTGAGTTTAATTTATTTATATTGTTGGGGTTTTAAATATTTTATTTTATTGATATTAGATTGTAGTATCTTGGCTGGCTTTTATTTTATTTGTTGTGTTTTTCTGGTTGGACCCTTTTTCCCTTCTTTTTCCTTTTTCTCCTTTTTCTTTTCCTTTTCTTTTCTTTTTTTTCCTTTTTCTTTTTCTTTTCTTTTTCTCTTCTTCCTTCCCAGACCCCCCCCAGCCCGCGCGATCCTTCTCCCCCTCCCCTGTTTGGCCGTTCGGCCTTAGGCAGCCCAGCCCTCCACCGCCGCCCACCGCCCGTCACCGCCCATACCGCCGGCACCCTTACCTGCCGGCGAGTCTACCTGCACCGGTGGTGTCACCGCCGGCCACCCCACCGCCCCTACACGGCCCCCTACCCGAAATGGGTATTTTTGCTTCCCTCCCATTTTCCGGCCACCTCCGACCACCCCTTGGCCTCCGACCACCACCACTAGACTCCCCAACCTCCGGCGAGCATAACCCACCGCCCAAAGCCACCCATCGCCGCCGGTTAGCCCCTCCACCCGAAATGGGCCTTAAACGGGTCGTTCTTCGCCACGCCGCCGTCCGGCCACCGTAGGTCTCACCTCCGCCACCATTCGACTCCCCTCACCCAGCCGGTCAACCCCCTAGCTCAGTTTCCCCAACCGCGGCCTCACCTTCCCGGTACGAGCCCAAACCCGAAAACGGGTTTTCACCCCTTTTGGCCCCGATCCGCCACCTTCCGGTGGTTGTGCCGCCACACCACCACCTCCATGAGATTCCCCACCCTTCAATGAGTACCTCCCTAAATTTTGGTGTCAAACCGAGTGTTTTTGCCTAACGTACATGTGACCGCTACAAACGCTGCGGATTGGCGTTGTTCAAGGAAATGCGTTTTCACCGCTGTAAGTACTTTCCAAACAAGCTTTAAGATTTAAATATATTTTTGGCATCAACAGTTGTTGTATTTGATTATTGCTGATATGTGATGGTTGATGTTGGTATTTGTTGGTTGATTGGATTATTTAAATGTTGGTTAATTGCTGCACGGTTGTCTGCATTGTGTATTTACGCGCATGCTCATGAAAATATTTGGAAAGTGGATTTTGGCATGATTTTGGATATTCATGTGTTGAGAATGGAATCTGGAATTTAAAGTGAGTTTAATGGATTTTATTGGTTTTGGGCTGAGTCATAACGGGGACGGCGATACGTAACGCCCGTTGTGATCAGCGTGTGAGTGTGTGGGTGACATAATGGGGACGGCGATACGTAACGCCCATTATGGTCATCAGGGTGTGCATTTCATATCGGGGACGGCGATACGTAACGCCCGGTATGAAATGAGTGTGTGTGGATCGTAATGGGGACGGCGATACGTAACGCCCATTATGGTTTCGGGTGTGTGTGTAATCATATCGGGGACGGCGATACGTAACGCCCGGTATGATCGATTTTGAGGATATTATTTTTATGGAAAATGATGGGTGATTTTATGGTGGATTAAATTGGGATTTTGACGAGTGGTTATTTCATCGATTTTGAGGAAGATGATTTTGAGCCTCATGCATATGGTAATTGTTCTTGGTTGTTGTTGCGGCATTAATGTATTTATTGTCTTAGGTTTGGTTGGGTTGTACTTACCTGCGATGCCATCTTGGCGTCGTAGTTTGCTTTGGATGCAGACTTTGGACAGGCCGAGCCTGAGGAGACGGCTCCGCTATTGAGGTGATATTATTAATTGATATCTCGGGAAATTTATTTTCCCATTTTTTTATAATTATGTATTCGTTTAAATTGTATTTTTGGATGACTGTATTAAATCTCCTGTTGGAGAGTTCTTATTAAATTGGTTTGTAAAATATTTCTAAAAAATTCTGGTACTTAGATATTAATTTATTATCCGCTACGACCTATATTTTTATGTATGTCACGTGTGCACACACGTTTGACACGTGTTGTTGGGATGTGTGACCCGTGTTGTCATCATCCCGACGCCTCGATTCCCGTGTTATTTTAGGGGGAATTTGGGGGCGTCACACAAACTCTTTATTGTGTCTACTAAATCCTCCACATTACACTTAAAGAGTGTTGTAGGAATCTCTCCAAACATCTCATTTTAAGCTTATCCATGATTTTCAATCGTTCTTTGAAATGGTGAAAAGGCCCTATTGATACAACCAAAGGAGTAAATGACGCTTCATTTAGTTTCCGAAGATGATCTAGAACCCTATAGATACAACAATCAATTGATAAAGGTGGCTCCATGTCTCCTAAATTTTGTTTGATGTTAATCACCAACTCTCTACGTCAATCTCTATGTAGGGGATCTGAGAAAAATAATGTTAAGTTGTCTGATTGTACATTAATAGTACTAAGATACTATGAATTGACAGATTAAGGTAAAGACAGGAAGTGATTGTGATATCTTTCTAATTGGGGCAGTTTTAAGTACGTTTTAGTACTTTGGCCATATCTTTGACTAGGAGTGTCAAAATCGTTCATAAGACTACAATTCGGAAAGCTCTTTTTGACATGCACTCTGTCCACATTAAGCATGGCTTTATGTGCCTTTCTTCGATCTTAAATTCCGTTATTTTCTCTTCCGAATTATTATTAGTTATTTTTTGTTATTTTTAATAATATTTCGTTTGTCAGTTAGAAGTGATTTAAATCCGATCTCAATTGAATTTTTTGCAGATTGCAAATATTATATTTTGAATTTCAATTTGATGTGATTTTTGAGATTTTGCCTTTTCAGATAAAATTCGGATACAGACGATTTTTGGCTATACAATCCGGCTTCTGGACTGATTTTCGACATTACTTGATTTTATAATATTTAGTTAAATCTCATAGGCGTATTCTCTTTGTTTTGGGAGATTTTCTTGTGTTCTTTCCTGTAAATCATCTGTCGAAATTAACCTACAGAATAATCATTATTATGTGTAGCGTCAATCTCCCTTTGTAATTGGTCGATTAATTGCTTCCCCTTCAATTCTCTCAATCTCTAAATAATTTTCCATCTATCAAGCAGCCTCAAGCTCCCCACCACAAACAAATGGAAATCCTGTATAAACCTACATGTGTCGATACACAAGATTAATACAGCAGCCATGAGTGATTATTCAATGAATAAAACCTTCATAAAAATCTTAGTTCAATAACTTGATAATCTTTATTTGTATGTCAATGATGAAAAACATCACAAACTAGAACCTATTTATTTAGTGTGCCGAAAAACTCGAATCCCTAGCCACCTAGTTCCTTCTCTCTCTTTCTCAAAAAACCAATGGCTCCAAGTCTGATTTCGACCGAGATGGAGGCCTCCTCGCTCTCATCCTCTTCCTCTCATCCTCTTCCTCTCCTTCTCTCATTCCTCTATTCATTTACTTTGTCTATCAAAATTTCTTTTACTTAGTTTTACTTTACTTTATTTAAAGTTGGAAAAGATATATCTATAACTTCCCGGCAATTATTGAGAGACACTCACAGCACAAGTAAATTCATAGGTTTAAAATCATTTAAAAAAAAAACGATAGTTTTACAAAAATATCGCTCATGGTTTCACGTGCTATCTCTTCTGACAACTCTTCTTGACACAACTGCTAGATCACCAAACTCGCCACCACAAAACCTTTTAAATTTGACTTATAGAGCTGAAAAGAGATAATTATATTATATTCACAGGCTATCACAGATTCTCAAAATCTACTAGAGTAATCTAAACTGTAATCCATCATTGTTCTTCTATCTTATTGCTTTATTTTCGGGTTCCAATTGTTAATTAAAAAACAAAAGGAAAAAAGAGTTCGTCTATCGGATTTTTGTCTATATATAAAGATCAAGTCCTACCTTTCTATAAAGGGAAACTTTTAGTCTGTGTTTAAACAAAAAATGTTTAAGCAGAAAGTATCTAAGCGAAAGTATCTGCAAAAGTAAAGATCATGAATCAATCACAGAAGAAAATGATACACTAGCAGGGCTCAGGTATATTATTTTGATTTACGATATTATGTTTGATATGTAACATCACAAAACATTTTTTATTATAAATATAAATTTTCCTAATGAATGACTAATGAATATTGACATTTCCTCAATATTTTCCTTTCGAAAGATATATAATGTGCTAAAGTAAAAAGAGCACGGACAGATTAAATAAGAAAAAAAAGGGGGCATAAAAACTAGTACTTAGTTAATTTAATATATTATTTTCTATTCAATAGTTATCGTTTAATACTCATTTAAATTAAAAAGGAATGGCTGATGATGATAGCCATCAGGGCTGCAACCCGATCCACCAAAGTTGGATTTGAGCTCGAGCCAATATGTTAGACTTTGAAGAAATGTCCATAAATATTTACCTGCTGATAGGTTGAATCATATATATTTTCTCAACATGTAATTAAATTATAGAGATTATTCAAAATAAATATGATTTAATACAATGGAGTGATTAATTCCTTTGAATAAAACACAATTTTTTGAAAAAAAAACTTATGAATTAAGTACGAATAATGCTATAAAAGAAGATAAAAAAATAATATCATATTTTATAAAGAGTGCACGATAAACATGCTGGATGTGAGATTTTTCTATAAAATTATTCATTAATCACTTTGAATAAAACACAATTTCTTTTAATAAAATAGTTATATATTCTGATAGGTTTTGAAAATCATTCAACAACATCACCTCAACATCATCAACAACACATATCTTCTTCGACGTCAACAACATCGAGGTCATCACTTTTGTCATCTCTCGCCGCCACCCCTGGAGCATAATTCGCAACATTTAGACCACCTTTGTTGGCATACACCTAATTCCTTGCAAGTTTTATCAAATCCAGCAGTCCTAGTTTCGCTGTTCCTCCAGTTTTCTCGGTTCCTCCATTGACAGACCCATCAACAATTGAACAAGTTCGCCCTTTAGATTATTCAAATAATGTTGAGAATATTTGAAAGTATTTATAAATAATAATAAAAAGTAGGTAAAAAGTAATAATAAAATATGAAATAATAATAAAAAAGTAATGGATAGTAATAAAAGTAGGTAAAAAATAATAATAAAATAATAAATAAAAATTTTTTTTGAGAAGATTTGAAAATTTTTGATTTCCCAACCTATTGTTAGGCATTACAGATCCCCTTGCATTAACTAGATACCCATATTTCTGTATGGCATCAACTAATCCAGATCGAGAGCTAGATTTGTGGCAAAAAGTCATACCCAACAACTCAGATTTGGAGAAGTATCGTCGTGAGTTTAGTGTGCAGATCTGGAAGGAACCTGGCCCAGCGGAGCAGCAAAGGAAGTGAACGATAACGACGAACGGCGACAGATAATACGACGTTAGATGATAAACTATATAAGTGGAAGATAATAAATTGTCTCCAAATATCTAATAACGTTACTTGTTGAGACATTGAGAAAATTAATGATGAATAACATTGCTCTCAATTTGTTATTAGTTATAGTGGAAAGTAGAAACTAAACGGTCTTCCAACAAGAATGAGAACCGAAGGGTCTTTACATGCATTTGTAAGGCCCTCATTTAAATAAAAACAAAAGGAGAAATAAAAAATGCTGGGAAAAAACTAAAATTTTATGAATAGTTATGACAAGATTAATTAAACAAAATATTGATGTGTCACAATTAATAAAAGTAGACAGCAATATTGCTTTTTGTAAATTATACATGTTGACTACATCTAATTAGTTATATTCTAAACTTCGTAATATGTATTCATTCTTATAGTTCAGATGGAAAGCCATATCATGTTACAGAAGTACTAGATTCAACTTTTTTTAGGCTATATTTGAATTTGAGATGAGTTCTATTAATAGTAATATTTTAGGATCGTATATATTTTATGAGTCTCGCTGAGATAGATTTAACTTTTTTTATTATATATTATATATTTCAGGGACTGGCCACCTGTTTTGAATGGTGGTTTGGCGTCCGAGGTTCTTCAATTACAACATTTTTTAAATATTTTTAAATATTTATAATTATTATTATTTTATATATTATTATTTTTATTTATTATTTTTATTACAATTAAATATTTTATCAGTACTTTTTATTTATTTTTTACTATTATTTATAAATATTTTTAAACATTCTCAATATAGTATTAGATTTTTTATTTTTTAACATGCAGTAGTATTAGATCTTATAATGACATGCAATAGTATTATAGTAGACAAACTATTTCACCACTCAGTGCTGGAATCAGTAACTGTAAGTTTTCTTTAGTATACTAATTTTTTTACCGTGTGAAATATTTATGTAAGATAAAAAAAATATTGCATAACTGTATATAAAATAAGATCTTGATAATTTGTCAAATAATATAAAAATAAATTTATTATTTTAGATTTTTTACGACAATATCATGTAGAATGATATTTACCTATTTTATTTATGTAAATTATATAAAAATTTAGAAATTGATTTTCATAAAAACTATCAAGTGATAACCTTTTAGCATGTCATATTTCATTCTGGTACCATCTAAGCCAATTAGTTTATCAAATTTTATGTAAAATCTATATAGTCTAATGTTATTTTAAAGAATAGAATGTTACAATTTAGACATTAAATAAATTTATCATTGCTCAATGAAATTTATAGGATATAACTCTTCCACAATTATTATTTATATAAAAACCGTCAATGTTAAACGTTTTATATATATACATATTTTCACGTTGATTTCTTTGTTAATTAGAAACTTAGACATAGTTTATTTTCATTGAGAAAATGAGATAAGTTGAGATAGAAGTTAAAAATTGAATAAAATATTATTAAAATATATTTTTTAATACTATTTTTATTTTAGAATTTGAAAAAATTGAATTGTTTAATTTTTTTTAATGGAAATTTAAAAAAATAGTAATAATTAAATGATATGAGATAAATATGTTTATAGAAGCAAACAAGACCTTAATATTGTGTAATATATATATATATACGTATTTTTTTAAAAGTTGGGATTCTCCATGTTAATAGTTTATTATTTCTCTTAATCTTAGTTTTAATTTAATTTTAGTGAGAATACATTCCTATAAAAGATGGATAATATATGAAAATTCTATAAAATGAGTTATAGGAAAAATTAAAAATAAACATTTACGTACATTGAAATTTAAAAAATAAGAAGAAGATGAAAATAAGAAAATTAGTATTATTATTATTATTATTATTTTTCAGCCTATGTTTAAGATATCATAGAATGCCATAGGTTAAAGATATCTATGAATCTGTAATCTTTATGACTTTCTTATTCTTAATGAAATTTGACAGGTTCGAAATTGTTACAGAGATGTAGAAGATTTACCTATTGATATATTTAGTTAATACTTGAGAAACATTAATGAATAAATTAGAGAAAACTGATTATCAATAATAGAAACATATATTTATAATTCAATTATAAAAAGTGCATATAATTAGTTATTGTGAATCGAAAACCTTATATTCTTAATTTCTTGATAAAAACTTGCTTATTTAATTTTGTTAGGTTACTGTTCCAGTTTAGTAATTAATTATTTTTATTCGAGTTATTAGATAGATCTTAACTAAATACATTTTGGTTTTTATCAATAATTTTTAAATCATTGTGGGACGATACTCTTACTTATCTACTTTATTATTTCTTACAATTCGTACAATTGCGAAATCGACAAACAAGTTCTTGGCGCCATTTTTGGGGATTTAGATAAAATTACTAATAATATCAATTCTACTTCAATTTCGATCTATTTTGATTTGTTCTATATTTTATTTTTAGATTTGCTTAATGTATGAGACGAACCAAAAGTTTGGAGTTACTACTTCTCAATCTCGAAATCGAGAAAACAATAAAGAGATTAAGACAAAGTGAGAAGCTCAGAAATTTTCAATAACTATGACAAAAAATGAAAATTCTAGACGGGATTCATGGATATTGAGGAAATTTGCACTACCACATATCACAAGGATTCATTCAATTATCTAGAAACTTATTATTAAGGCCAATAACTTTGAGATTAAGCTGGCTATCCTACAAATGGTCCATACATCAATTTAGTTCCATGGACTACCGAGTGATGACCCTAATGCCCATATTGCAAGTTTTTTGAAAATTTGTGATACTTTCAAACACAATGGCATTATTGATGATACCATTCACCTTCAGTTATTTTCGCTCTCTCTTCAAGATCGAGCTAAGAATTGGTTAAATTCATTGTCTGGAGACTCAATCACTACTTGAACAGATTTAGCTCAGATGTTTATTGCTAAATTTTTTCTACTAGCCAAGACAGCGAAAATATGCAATGAGATTTCAAATTTTGCTCAGATTGAGAGCGAATCACTTTATGAAACTTGGGAGTGATACAAAGATCAACATAGGCACTGCCCTCATTATAAATTACTAAAGTTGATGCAAATTCAAAACTTCTATAATAGACTTGTTTAATCTACATGAACTTTGATAGATGCAGCTTTAGGAGGAGAATTTATTGGAAAAACACAAGATGATGTATATGAGCTACAATACATGAGATGACCATGAACAATTATCAATGGTTGAGTTACCAAAGAAAGAAGCTAGAATACATGAGATTGAAGCTATAGCAACATTAACAACACAAATCTACAATCTTACTGAACAACTCAAGGCAAATCAATTGCTAGCAAATGCCATTCACTTAAGACAACGGTTTGTGATTTTTGTTAGGCAACTATGCAACCGAAGAATGTCAAATGGGAAATCTATTTTCTTAGGCCCAAGTAGAGTAAGCAAATTTTATTACGAATTACAACAGGCAGAATAATCCATACAATGCAACATACAATTCCGGATGGAAGAATCATCCCAAATTTTCATGGAATAATCAGAATGTATTGAAGCCCCCACCTGGTTCATCATCTAGTAAACCACCGAAAGAGAAGTCGGCACTTGAAGAAGAAATGTCACAATTGGCTAACAACACTAACCGGTTCATGACAGAGACTACGATCAACTTTTAGAATCAAGCAACTTCAATTTGAAATTTGGAAGTCTAAGTAGGTCAAATGGCCACGATGCTCACTGAGATAAAAGGGTGATTGGCCTAGTACAATTGAAGTGAATCCAAAGGAGCAGTGCAAGGCAATCACTTTGAGAAAAAGGAATGAGTTGGAATATCCAACTACAGGTAAGAAGTCAGAAGAAAAAGATCAAAAGATGCAACGTACCAGACCACCAGACATTAAAAGAGTTTTATATGACTTATGTACAAGTATTAATCTCACGCCTTTTCCTTGTTTTTGTGCTGCCTATATCTGTTTTCTTTTTCCCCCATATCTTTAATTTCTTTACTATGTGCAGGTTGAAAATCAGATCATGGGGGTGGTCAGCTCTGAGATGGCGGACCTTATTAAGCACAACTAGGAGCTTTCTTTGACGTGCCAGCTCAATCACTTCTTGTTGAAGCAGGGCGAGGCTCAACGCAAGGATCTTGTAAAGAGAAATCTAGAGCTAGGAAAGGTGGCCTAGCAGTTGCTCACTGAGAAGAAAGATTGGGAGAAGACCAAGGCTAACCTGGAGGTGAGGAACGTAGCCTTGGAGGAGAACCAAGCCACCCTTCAAGGCAAGATTGTTGCCCTTCGGGAGAGAGATCGATCTTTGAGTGCCGATCGTGAAGAAGTTGTCTGAGGTCGAGAATTGGCTGAGATGGAGCTTGCTGCTCGGGAGGTTAACCTAGCTGCCACTACCCAAGAAGTTGTTTCCTTGAGATCCAATCTTGAGGTTTTTTAGCATGACCAAGTTACCCGCGAGGTCGAGCTCGAGACACTTCAGGCTGGATTGAATGCATCTGAACGGGCACGCAATGATCGTACCGTCGAAATGGCTGGTACTTGGGCCACCTTGGTTGAGGTCGCTACGGAGTTGGAGGAGTTTAGGCCTTAGGTTGTCCAATCCTACACAGCTAGTGTCTCAACTTGGGGCTAAAGCTATATGGAGGGGCTGCGAAGGTTGATGGAAGATGTCCTGGCCGATCCTTCCCTTGACCTAGACGGCATGGACCCCTGCGATCTTGCTCCTAATGCCATTTCCAAGATGTTTGCTAAGAAGATCCAGACATCGGGCTATCCGCCTTTCCAGCATTGCGATCTACGCAAGCCTCTGCTTCTTGAGTGATCTTCTACACCCACCCCCTGGGCGGTTTTTATATAAATGTTTTTTGTCGTTGTGTTTTTTTTTTTTTTTTTGCTTTGTAATTATTTTTCGTGAATTAATGAGATCAATTTTTCTATTTGAGCCACACCTCGTTGTTTACTTGTTTCTTTTGTTCCTCCTAAGTATCCTATGAATCCCTATTAGAACTATGTCGATAAGGATTTTATCGAGGGTTAGGGCTCGCCATCCTGCATTTTTTTAGAGAATTAACTTGCTTGACTTGTGTGTGAAAGCTTGAGCGAATTGCCCCAAGCCATATGGTGAATGTGAGATCCCATATTTACGAATATTTTTACACATTATTTTATTCTCGGTATTAATTATTTTAATTTATTTTAATAATATTATTGGTTGTATTTTATTTATTTAAAATATTTATTTGAGCTATTCGTTAGTAAGTATTAGTTTTACGTTGTTTTATGTTTATATTGAGTTACATTGTTTTTATTATTTACTTTAATGTGAAGTAATTATTTTAATAATTGGAATTAAATTTCTTTATTTTATTATGTGAGTTTATTTGATGTGCTTTTGTTATATTAATTTTTGTTTTGTAATTAAATTATGCTTGGGTTTAATTTATTTTATTGATAGGTTTTAAATATTTTATTTTATTGATATTAAATTGTAATATTTTCAACTGGCTTTTATTTAATTTATTGTGTTTTTCTTCTAGTTGGATTCTATTTCTTTTCCCTTTTCTTTTTCTTTTTCCTTTCTTCTTTTCCTTTCTTCTTTTTCTTTTCTTATCTTTTCCTCTTTTTCTTCCCCTGCTTTCCCCCCCTGACCCGCGCAACAAGCCCCTCGTCCCCCTCTGTTTTCCGTTCGGCCACTAACCAGCCACCACCCCTACGCCAGTCAACCACCGTCACCGCCCCCTCCACCTGAACCTACACCTGCCATCGAGCCCCCTTTGACGATCCCATCCCTAACAGCCTTCTTTCTTTATCTCACCTCCCTTCAACCCGAAATGGGTTATCTTAGCTTTCTCTTCATTTTCCAGCGCTACCACTGGCCACCTTGGCATCCGACCACCTCCACCAAGTTCCCCATCCAGCGGTGAACCTCTAGCTCCGGCGCCCTCCAACTCCACATTTTCGCCGCGCCGCCGTCCGGATACCGTAGGTCTCACCTCCGTCACCAAAAGACTCCCCTTACTCAGTCGACCAACCCCCTAACTTAGTTTTTCCAACCGCGGCCCCACCTTCCCTATACGACCCCAAACCCAAAAATGGGTTTCCACCCTTTTGGAACCTGATCCGCCACCTTCCGGTGGTTGTGCCACGACACCACCACCTCCATGAGATTCCCCACCTTCCAAAGAGTATCTCCCTAAATTTTGGTATCAAACTAAGCACTTTAGTCTAGCGTACAACTGACCATTATGAACGCTGCGAATTGACGTTTGCTCAAGGATTTACACTTTTACCCGCTGTAAGCATCTTCCAAATAAATTTTAAGATTTAAATATATTTTTGGCATCAACAGATGTTGTTTTTGGTCATTTTTGGAATTTATTAATTGTTGGTTATTTGGTGCATAGTCGTATGCATTGTGTATTTACACTCATATTCATTTGTTGGAAATGGAAACTGAGTTTTCATGTGTTTATGGTTTTCGGGTGCGTATGTATCACAACTCCAAGCCGAGATGGGGCATTATCTCAGTAGAATTCCTCTGATCACTCGGGAGCGGAATATACTAAGTGACATCCCCTTGGTCATCGCTGGGCGACGACAGGATCGGACGGGATGGTAACACTCTCGTGCCGACTCCGTGGCTCCTCTGCTAGCGGGAGTTAGGGGATGCCTGGTCATGGTACGTGCTGGGCACGGTTAGCTAAGTATCGCCCATTCCGAAATCACATGCGTGGTCGTTACTTTCGGTGTGATGATGAAAGCTAAAGTGTGCGGATAGTCCATAAGGGATATCATGGTGCATACGGTTAATAAAATGGATGTTTAGGCCATTTTCTGAGAAAGTGGCGGGTTTTATTTATTGGTTTTACATGGACCATTTTCTGGGAAAATGGTTGTAGTTTTAATGGATTTATGGACATCATTTTCTAGGAAAATGATAGATGATTTTATTGGAGTTTTATGTTGGGCCAAATTGGGATTTTGGCGTGGGTGGTTATTTTTATTTTTTTTGAGGAAGATGATTTTTAAACTTCGTGCATATGGTGTCCTGTTCATGTGTGAGGTTGTTCTTGTGCATGAGTATATTTTATTTCTTGTAGTTTGTTTTGGTTATACTCACCTGCGATGCCATGTTTGGCGTCGTAGTTTCCGGATGCAGTTTTACGGAGGCTGAGCCTGAGGAGGTGACTCCGCTGTTGAAGTATTCTTATTATAAAATTTTTATCTTGGGAAATTATTTCTCCCTTTTTATAAATATATATTTTTATGATTTATCTTTCGGGTGACTGTATTAAATCTCCTATTGGAGAATATATGTTAAACTGGTTTGTAAAATAACTCTAAAAATTATGGTACTTAGTTGTCGAATTAATTTATCCGCTCCTTTTATTTATGTATGTCACGTTTTCACACGCTTAGCACTTGACGTTGGGGGTGCGTGACCCATGTTGTCAGCATCCCGACGTCTCGATTCCTATGTTTATTTTAATGAAAATTTGAAGGCGTCACAGTGAATCGTTGGAAAGGGGAGTGGGTCGGCCCAAGACTCGACTGTGCTATTTTCAAGTAGTCTTTAAGAGGATGGATCCCATGGCGGACAAACCATTGGGAGGGGGAGTGGGCCAGACTTAGGAATCGACCCTGCAATTCGCAAGCAGCAATTAAGGGATGGACCCCAGGGCAGGCAAATCGTTGGGAAGGGAGTGGGTCGGGCCCAGAACTTGACCTTGCAATTCTTAAGCAACCATAAAGGAGATGCAGGGTTTTATGAGTATGCTAGAGCTAGTGCCCTCAAGCCTTGACTTTATAGTGGGTGAATCATTGGAGAGGGAGTGGGCTAGACCCAGGACTCGACTTCGCGATCACAAGTAGCCATTAAAGGGATGGACCCCATGGTGGGTGAACTGTTAGGAGAGGGAATGGGCCAGACCTAGGACTCGATCTCGCAATTCACAAGCAGCCATTAAGAGGATGGACCCCATGGTGGGTGAATCATTGGGAGAGGGAGTGAGCCAGACCTAAGACTAAACCTTGCAATTTGGAAGTAGCTTTTAAGGGGATGGACCCCATGGCAACGAATCATTGGGAGGAGGAGTTTGGCGGGCCCAGGACTCAACCCCGCAATTCGTAAGTAGCCTTACAGAAGATGGATGGTTTATGAGTATGCTCGGACTAGTACCCTCAAGCCTAGACCTCGTGGGAGGCGAATTGTTAGGAGAGGGAGTGGGCTAGACCCAGGACTTGACGCAACGTATCCATTAAGGGGATGGAACCCATGGCGGACGAATCGTTAGGAAGGGGAGTGGGATGGACCCAGAACTCAACCCTTCGATTTGCAAATAGTCATTAAGAAGATGGATCCCATGGCGGGTGAATCATTGGGAGAGGGAATGGGTCGGACCTAGGACTCGACCACGCAAATCGCAAGTAGCCATAAAGGTATCCATGCAAATGAGAAAATTGAAATGAGAGGATCAAAATTGTTTGCTATACTTTCACCCCGATTTCATTAATAAGATGGGGGGTTACATGACTGTAAAATTAATCTATTACACATTGTACCTCCATAGATGCTCTGTGTTCCATAAATATGGGAGCCCATTTCCTTGGTTGTCTATAAGCCAGTAGGAGCCCGTGCGGTTGCTAGTGACTACGACGTAAGGGCCTTCCCATCACCGTCCTAGCTTGCGCTCATCGGTCATCGCCACCCTAGTCTTCCTCAAGACTAGGTCACCTGGCTTGAAGCTCGTGGCACGCCACTCGTATTGTAGCATCTACCCTCTTTTCATCTAGGAGGTCCATTCGCCTTGTTAGCTTTTCGTTTCTAGTTGTTTGGGTCGAAGTATGACCGCTTCGCTTTCGTAAGTGAAGGCAAATGGTATTTTATCGGTTGGGGTTCAGACAGTTGTTCGCTATGCCTAAAGCACACTGAGGAGTTCTTTTAACCACATGCCTTTATGCTCCATGAACTTCTTCTTAAGGATGGAGATAACGGTCTTGTTCATTGCTTCCCCTTAGCTATTGGCTTGGGGGTGACTAGGTGATGAGTTTTTTGCTTGGATTCTTAGCTTCGCACACCACTGTCAGTAGTGGGAGCAGTCGAACTGCTTTCTATTGTTAGGTATGCTTGCTAGGGCAGTGATGCTTGCTAGGGCTTCAGCATCAACCCATTTTATGAAGTAATCAACTGCATTCATGATGAATTTGGCTTCCCTTCTAGCGATCGAAAAAGGGCCTATGAGATCCAACCCCTATTGGGCAAAGGGCCAGGGAGCTGTGGTGGATGAGAGTTCTTTTGGCAGGTGGTGGAGTACGAGCACATACTCTTAGCACTTGGAGCATTTTCTAGCGAACTCTTTTGTGTCTCGAAGGGCATTTGGCCAATAATACCCCTCTCGAGTCACCTTTGTGGCCAGTGCTTGCTCTCTTTTGTGGCTTTGGCAGACAATCTTGTGCATCTCGGCCAGCACGTATCAGGGCTCACCACTTGACAAACACTTAAGGAGTAGCTTGGAAAAGCCTCTTCTATACAACACCTTTTCGAATAGTGTAAACTCCGCAGCTCTATTCATGACCTTCCACGCTTTATCCTGGTTGGCGAGCCGTTTGCCTTCCTACAGATATTCTGTGATGTCTTGGGCCCATTCAGGAGGGGTGGTTGCTACATGTAATACCTTTATTCCAATAATAGAGGTATCGACTTCCCTTCCTTCAGCATGCTTTGGGAGGGGGAAGTCTTCTTGCCCTGAGGCTGCTATCCCCAATTGGTTGGCCTGTAGGTTACCTGATCTCGGTATTTGCTAGAGGCAGAAATATCGAAAATGGTCCCCCGCCTTACACAGAAGCTCTAGGTACTTATTTAGTCACTTATCCTTCTTGATGAAGATTCCCAATACATGATTGACCACAACCTGAGAATCGGTGCAAACATCAACTTCCTCGCCTGGTTAGGCTAGCCTGAAGGGCTTCGTACTCAGCTTCATTGTTGGAGACTTTGAAGGTGAGCCTAACCACGAAGTTATGCTGCTCTCCTTAATTAGTCAAGATGTGCACACCTGCGCCTCCCTCAACTTTGCAAGCTAACCTGTCTACGTAGACCATCGATGGTCTCCCCTAAGGGGTTTGTGGGACCTCCTTGGGGAAGCCCATGAGCTTGCGATGAAATTGGCTAGAGCTTGCCCTTTAATTGCCATTTTGTGGGTGTATACTAGGTCAAACTCGCTAAGTTTTATGGCCCGTTTGGCCAAACTCCCTTTGGTGTCAGGCTTTTGCAGTGTGGCCTTAAAGGGCTGATCAGTAAGCACTCATATAGTGTGGGCTTGGAAATATGGCCGAGGCTACCTTGACACGACAACTAGGGTGAAGGCCATCATCTCCATTCATGGATATTTGGATTCCACACCCAAAAACTCGATTGACGTAGTACACGGGTCACTGAGTCCCTTACTAGGATAGCCGATGTCACGCTTCGCAAGAGTGCCTAATAAACGGTTATCACTTTGCACGGCCCAGTCTGACTTAGCAAGGGAGGATGGGTCAAGTATTTTTTTCAATTCATGGAATGCCTCATCATGTGCTGCATCTCACTCTTGGGGTTCCCTGAGGACTTGAAAAGGGCAGGCATCGGTTGGTCGAGAGTGCTGTGAAGCGGTTCAAGGCTGCCACCCTACCCACCAGGTGTTGCACCTCATGGTGGTTCCGCGGTACTATCATTTTGGTGATAGCTTCTATCTTCTCTGAATTTTCCTTGATCCCCTTTTTGGAGACCAGGTATCCTAGGAACTTTCCCGATCTGACTCCAAATGTGCACTTGGTTGGATTGAGTTTCATCTTGTACTGGCGTAGAACTGCGAAGGCCTCACGTAGGTCGTCCAAATGCTGCTCGGGAAGCTTTCTTTTAACCCAGAGGTCTTCCACATAAACTTTTGTGTTTTGCTTGATTTGTTGCTTGAACATTCAGTTAACTAAATGCTGGTAAGTTTTCCTACATTCTTGAGCCCGAAGGGTATCACTTTGTACTAATACAACCCTTGGTTATTGATAAAGGCCGTCTTTTCTTCATCACCAGAGTTCATCCTTATCTGACTGTATCCCGAGTAAGCATCCATAAAGCTGAGGAGAGGATGGGCCGCAGTTGAGTGAAATATCAAGTCTATGCGAGGGAGGGGAAAGCTTTTATTTGAGCACGCCTTATTAAGGTTGCTGAAGTCGACAAAAGAAAAAACAAATTCTTTGGGCCACCTCTCATGAGCGCTTGCTTTAAAGTCTATAGCCACACTTTTCAATCTTCATCAATTAGGTTCTCCTAGAAGAATAAGTGCATAGTTCCTCTCCAGTTTTTCTCCATAATAATGTTTTAATCTTTTACCATTAACTCTAAATATGCTTCATGTCTTGTCCTTCAAATCTATTGCTTCAAAAACAGAAAGTTTGTCAATTATATAGCACTCGTCCATCTTTCTCTTAATTTGACTGGGAAGAGTTTGAGTCGCAAATTGAAGAGTAAAACTTATTGTCCTCGTGTAAACTCACTCTTAAGAATTTGCTACCATGCACTTGTTCGTCTGTTCATTGTATATCTTTGCCTTTTCATAAGCATCGTTCTCGAACTTATCCATCTCATTCAATTGAAGAAGTTGGGAAAAACCTGCTGCCTTCAAGTCAAAATTAAACTTCTTTATAGCCCAATAAGCTCTATGCTCCAATGTAACAGGGAGATGACATGCCTTTCCAAAGACTAATCGGTAAGGAGACATCCCAATAGGTGTTTAAAGGTTGTATGGTACGCCCACAAAGCATCATAGAGCTTCTTTGCTCAATCCTTCCTATTGGTGTCGACCATCTTCTCAAGGATGTTCTTGATTTCTGAATTTGAAATTTCAGCTTGGCTATAAGTTTGAGAATAATAACCAAGTGCTATCCTATGCTTCACACCATATTTAGAAAGAATGTTATCAAACAACTTATTGCAAAAGTGGATCCCTTTATAACTAATAATAGCTCATGGAGTGCCAAATCTTGTGAATATATTCTTATGCATAAATTTTAGCACTACCTTTGCATCGTTTGTTGTTGCAGCAATTGCTTCCACCCATTTTGACACATAATCCAATGCCCATAAGATATAAACAAAACCAAAATAAGGAGGAAAAGAACTCATAAGATCAATTCCCCAAACATCAAATAACTTAACCTCCAAGATATTTTTCAATGGGAGCTCTTGACGCCTTGAAATATTTTCCATACGTTGGCACTGATCACAAGTTTCATAAAAGTATAACTATCACGAAATATTGAAGGCCAAAATAAACCGCTTTGAAGTACCTTAGCAATTGTTCGTGTTGCTTCAAAGTGTCTTCCATAAGATGATGAATGGCAATGATGGAGAATGACTTGCATATCTTCTTCTGGCACACATATTTGAATAATTTGATCAAAGCATCTTTTGAACAACAAAGACTCATCCTAAAAATAATACTTTACATCATGCAGAAACTTTTATCATTGGTGATAAGTGAGATTTGGTGGTAGTACTCTAAAATACAAGTAATTTACAATATCAGCATACGAAGGAAGATTGATCTCACATGCAAATAGCTACTCATCAAGGAATGATTCTTGGTGTGAGATCCCAGATTTTTACATATCTTTATTTGCTTATATTTTATCGTTGGGTGTTTTAATTTATTTTAATAAATTAGATTTTATCTCAATCATTTTATTTCAGGATACTCTTTAGTTACAATTGAAATTGATTATTTGTGAAATATATGATTTTAATCTTTTCAGTTATTTAATGATTATTATCGATTTCATCATTTTAATTGTTATCAATGTTATGTTGGTTTAGTGGTTTTAGATTTGTTGTTACAAGTTTTTGTGAGATTTTCCTTGTGATAGTGTTTTTAATTATTTTAATTAATCGTTACCACTGGTCTTTTCATTTGAAATGATATCTTCATTATTTTGGTTTTAATCATCATAATATATGGCTTGATTTGTCGTATTTCTCTTGATAAGCATTTTATTTTATTTTGACATTATCTGGTTCATTGATCGTAAACTTATTAAATTATTAAGTTTTGTTATGTTTATTCTATTTTATTTGGTAGCTTTTGAAAAGCTCCAGAATATTATATAATATGCAATCCTTTTATTACCTTAGTTTTTATTGTTTAAATATTGAGAGATCTTAAATGTATTTTAAGCATCTCATTTAAATATATGGTTTTATTCTTTAAAATAATTAGAAGTTTCGTTATTTTAATTAATGATGGAAAATATTATATTATAAAATTAGATTTTAGTTGAAATATTATTTTATTTTATTTCTTTTAGTGTTTTTAGGCTCGATTTACTTTATGTGTTTTCAGACGAGTGTTTTAAACACATCGTTTGTCAGTTTAAAGAACCAAAAGTATCGGACCTATAAATAGCGCAAAAAGGGTCACAACCCCTTACTTTTTCTCCCTTTCCCTTTTCTTTCTCTCTCATCTCTCTTTTCTCTCCCGCGTGCTACAGTAACCATGGAGGGCAATTCGGTTTTCAACTCGTGGCGGTGCCACCTCCGCCCACCAAGCCTCACCCTCGGCCTTGCATGAATCGCCAGACTTCAGCAAGTCCAACCCCACTAGAGATGTCGACCACGGTAGCCCTAAATCGGAAGGTGTTTTCTCCTCCAAGCCACACTTTGCTCAGCTCTAACTCTGTCATGAGACACCGAACCACAACACCACCCCTGCCATTGGATCCACCATCCATAGAAGAGTACCACCAGAAATTTCAGACCCAATAGAGCTCTCACCTTCCCTTGCCTCCCATAAAATCGAAATAGGTCTCCAAATGGACTTTCCTTTGCCGCGCCGCCTTTCGGCCACCATGACTCTCATCTCAACCGCCAAAAGTTTCCCCCACCTCAGGTTGTCACACCCCTAAAACAGTTGCCCCATCCATAGCCGCCTCACCTTTCTTGTACAAGCAAAATTTCGAAAATGGGTTTCCACCCTTTTAAGCTAAATCCGCCACTTTCCTGTGGTTGCACCACCTCATCACCACCTTCATGAGATTCACCATCCTCCAATATGTATTATCCTAAAATTTGGTTTCAAACGGTGTATCCGAGTCCAACTCATCACATGCCGTGCCCAGAGACAAATAACATGAGACTTACCTGCTACGGATCGTGGATCGACGATCAGTGCGATGTTCAATTTGTAAGGCGTTCGCTCTTGCATTATAAGTAACAGATATTTTTTTGATGTTTGGTTGACTGTTTGATTGTGTACTAACCTCTCTTTAGACATTTGAAGTGTTAGCTAGTAGTGATGAATAATTCGGAATAGGTTGGTTGGGCCTGAGGTCATTTAATGGACAATCAGAACACCCAAGTTAATTTGACTGTGAGTGGTTATTTTTGTGCATATTAATTGTTGGTGCTATAATGGTTTGGTTGGATGATTCCGTTAATTTTTTCTATGTTATATTAAGATAATACACTAGGATTTTAATCTAAAAGACATTTGCTAGAAAGATGTGAAAATGTGATTAGGAGACTTAAGAAATATAGTTAAGTAAATTTTGGTTAAGGGTTGAAACGACAGCATAACATGTTGGGCGATGAAAAGTTTATTTTCGGCAACTCATAAGTTTCAATCACGGTGTATTTCTTTAGAGAGATGTTAGGCGTTAACTCATGATTGACGTATGGTTATGACTTGAATCTTTGGGTGAAATACTAAAGTATACTCTTTGATTTCCTTGATGTATAATTTAAGTCTTAAGAAGTGTTTGACTTTAGAGAGAAGATCATATGATAGAAAGTTGTTGAGGAGGATAACTTTTAGAGCAATATAAGTTGTTGGCTAATGATTTGTTATGACTTGGTTGTTAAGTTCTGAGAGAATCTTAAGAAAATACGTGTCTTGGTGAAGAGAAAAGAGAAGAAAAGTTTGAATTAAACTTCACCCGAAGTTGCAACCGTAGTCTCTATAGGTCAAGATTGATTGGATTGGAATATGTACAATGTGTTGGAAGGAATCAAGGATAATAAATTAAAAAGGAAATTATGTTCATGTGTTGGCATGCACAAATAAGATAAAGATTGTTGATTGCTTGGTAATGCTAGGTTAGTTTATCTAATGAAATGCCTTGTATTTGCTAAACCTATTTGTATGCTTTTATATGAATTATTGATGGAATCATGTGATGGTTTGATTGTGAATGAGCATGACAATGTGTGTGTGTGCTTGACTAGTTCAGTCCCATGGTTCGCATATTAAGCATTAAGTGTTGCATGTCATATGCATGAAGCATGAAAGGCCTATTTTTTAGTCAAATGTATTTTCAAAGAAGAAAATAAAAGACTTAAAATTTTATAAGAACTTCAAAGGTTGGGACGAGGTAGTGCCCCAGTGAAACTCTCTATTCGCTCAGGGGTGATTAAAGTCGAGTGAAAACCTCTAGGTTGACAAAGAACAGTCAACGGACCACGTATGGCTTCAAAAGGTGTCCGGAGCATGGTCGTACCTAATGCTAGTGGGTGCCCCAAAGACGGTGTTGGCTTCGGCCTTACTGTATAAAAATTTATAGTCATTCGGTTCGAGTGGTCACCGAGTGATGAAGAGTGGTAAACTCAGTCGACCTAGTGATGCTGTAACGCGTAACATATTCACTCAGGTTTGATATGGTCGCTGGTTGTGACAGTAACTAGCAGGGTGCACACGATGCATAGGAGAACCGTGAGGTATCCAAATAAGAAGTCATGACGAAAAAGAAAGGGCTTTCGAGCCACAAGAATGATATGTATATGTTAATGGCACATAAGATAAGAAAAACGAAGAAAGACTCGAAAAGTTTATGAAAAGATTTTGATTATGTATCACAGAAGTCAAAGAAAGTATTTTTATGAAAGACATGAACATGAACCAAAGTTTTGAAAAATGTCAAATTTTACAGAAGTTTTGATATGAAAGTGCATGTGCATAAGTCAAGTCGCAAGTCTCATGTTCATGGTACATGCACTTATTGTGTTTACATGTATATGCTAATGATGTTTTGTTATGTGAGTTGGTTGTGTGCTATCTGTTGCTAACTGGGATTCACATCTCACCGGTGGATCACGCCCACCTACAGTCCCATATTACGAGATTCGTAGTTGTGATTGTAGAAAATGAAATTGAGCCCGAGGTACAGACTCCATCGAGAAAGAAAAATGTTGAAAGGATGAAGACCGGGACTATGATCTCGGAAGCAGTATTGTTTATCTTTTTCTTTTGAAAGAATGTAAGTTCTCCCACTGGAGAAATTAGATTTAGTTGATTTGTAATTTTCAAAAATCTCTCGTACTAGAATGATTGGTCTTTTTCTATTTTTCCGATGCGAACCTTTATTATACACTTTATGCACGCTTCACACACTCTTGGAGCTCTAATCGATGGGATGATTAATCCATGTGATGATCATTTGGGTGACACGAGTCTCTGTAAATCCCAGAGGGGGTTCGTGGCCGCCACACTTGGATCACTAAATTTGATTTTACTTCTTCTTGCTCCAGCCTGGAGAGATGATCAGCAATTGAATTTTCACTTCTTTTCCTATCTCAAACCTCCAAATCAGGCTCTTCAAGAAGTAGGATCCAACAAATCAGCCTAGGATTACCATCCTTCTTGCCAAACAAATAATGGATAGATGCATGATCAGTGAACATTATTACCTTTGTACCAATAAAGTAGGACCGAAATTTGCACAAGAAAACATAACCACAAGCATCTTCTTCTCGATTGTTGTATAATTTAATTGAGCTTCATTCAAAGTTCGACTTGCATAATAGATGGCCCCTAAACAGTTTGTCTCACCTTTGTCCTAATACTACATCAATAGCAAAATCACTTGCATCACATAGGCACAATCATAACCAATACTAAAATTAGTATCTCCTTAGCAATATTAAATGCCTACAAACAACCATCATCAAAGTCAAATGTAGATTTGACATTAAATGGCCTAATGGAAATATTGCAACATATTCTTTGTGTTTCCATAACACAAATTGTCATGATTTCAAAGTCCTGGATGATAGTAATTTGGTATAGGATTATCACGATAGTTGTAATTCCGATTGTTGATGTATTGAACTTATTCTTGACTCACTTCATTACTAGGAACTATCACACTTGTAGTTGTAACATGTTTTACACTTTGTGATATCCTTTGGATTGTCAGAGCTGAAATTTGATGAGATAGAGAAGTTCCTTGGGTTGAAAGGAGTACTAACAACTCGAATTCATGAATTCCAACAACTTTCTTAGCCAAAGTTATTTCAATTGGCTATCGAAAGTTATTTGAGGCCACTTCTTCCAAAAGAGGGGTAGTACCTTCGACCGTCTTTGATATCAAAATTCCACCAGCGGCAACATCAATTATTGTTCCAGTTTGTCCATTCAATCCATTGTAGAATATCTGAACTTGCAACCAAATTGGCAATCCATCTTAAGCGGATCATCGAATCAAATCTTTATACATTTTCCAAACTTCATAGAGTGACTTGAAATCATGCACCAAAATAAGATCGACTTTTTGTGACAAAAAATGTTTCGTTGGTCAATAACGTGTCACTATAAATTGCTTATTATGTCTTCAAAATTAATATCGCAAAAAATCACACTTTTTAGTGAAATATGGTACATGAACAGTTAACATATTTAATTCCATCACTTTTTAGCTACTTGCATCATTTTTTTAATGCCACAAGAACTAATACTAATAAGTCATCATTTTGAGTCGTCATTGCATGGTCAAAAGCACAAAGCTCTTCTATTGTGACATGTAAAAATTCTTTTGTATCAAAAATATTAATGTAAATTCGAGTGACACAAAAGGAAAAACTTAGATCAATTTGAATTTTTGCATCAAAATTTTATCGATGCAAAAAATCAGTTTAACTCTGCAATTTAAATATTTGTTTAATTTAATCTCTACCATTAAATCTAAATTATGAACTCTACGTCTTTGCACCAAGGTGAATTCCTCACCATCTAATTTTTATGAGGCAAGTATTGTTGTCTTAGCTAGCTCGATTCTCACTGTACTCGCTCATCAACGACGGCCTCATCAACGATAGTTGCTTTCGAAATGACCCCGAGCCTGAGATTAACGATGATCGATTTGCAACTGTTTGGTAACCTAAGGTAAATACTCTTCAACATGGTAGACTTTTTTATTATGTGTTAGATTTCGTGTTTCTGGCAATTTGATTTCACAAATTTCACCCCTGATTTTGATTTCGTGCTGTTTTAGGATTTATATTTTTATGACTGATTTTTTTCCCTGATTTTTTGACTGATTTCACCTCTAAAATTGATATGGAAATGATTTCATGCTTCTGTGTTAAGAGTTTATGTTGATGTTCACTCTAATAGAACCTATCCTTGAGTCACGCCACTAATCTTGATATCTTGATAGATTATTTTATAAATTAAATAAATATAACACCAGATCTGTTTGCCCATCATTTTCCTATGAAATTTGGTTTAGCCCACAAAGAAAATATATACTAACTCCAGATTTTTTGTTAATTGTTTTCCTGTTAATTTCAAGGTTCAACTACCATTTCCAGTTCTGATCTTTTTGATGACTGCACTGATCATTACAGGTAGGCCTTGAAACTCATTGCATTTCATAATTTCCTTGAAACTCTCTTTTCATGATTCTTTTTAGAAGTGCTTTATAATTTGGATTAATTAAATCTGGTTCATGTCAAATGGAAGAGGAATACTCAAACCAGCTTTAAGATATTCGAGTGGATGTGTTGCTATATGCTTTGTTTAAATAGTACATAATTGGGTGGGTCTCCCCCTCTTGAAGTTTTGTAGTGGTTTTGTGGGATTAATGGAGTGGTTTTGTATTGTTTCCCATAATGATATTTGCCATGTTGTTGAGCCTACCTTTTTGTTAAGCCACAATCTGGATTGGGAACAAAGGCTATTTCATTTTATATTTTATGTTCTATTATGCTTCTTAATCTTAACATGCTTTTAAATACTCTTGCTTTTCTTTTTGATCTGTTCTGTTTCTTAATCCAATGGTGTTGATTACAACAACCTGCACCACTATACCTGTCTTAGCTATAAAATCTACATGTGATTCAAGCTAGATATTTGAATCTTCCTGATTATGCCCAAAGAATAACGCGGTCATTTGTAGTATAGTTTTGGGGTGTCGATTCTACAGAGAGGTGGATTGAGAAATTAAAAAATAATAATGAAATTAACAAAAAGATTTAGACAAGTGCAAAAAGTAAATTTTAGAGTGTGACGTAAATTAAAACTAAATAAGTAATTTGAAAAGTATAAAAATGAGACGAAAAGTAGAGCATTGGGAATCATTTATATATAATCAGTATTTTAATTATTTTCGATTCATTAATAACTCAATTGAAAATTCTATGTCCAAATTTTCAATCAAAAGATAAAACATTAATAACCAGATTTAAATCAAATGTAATCTTTTGAAAAATCATTCGTCGCAATATAAGAATGGGAATTGCTATTGATATTAAGGAAATTCAACGTCAACAATATACTCGTAGAGCAATATTGCAGCAGAAAATTAAATTAATATAGATAACCAATTGAAGCAAACATAATCAAAGAATTATTGCATTCAATAGAAAAAGCATGACTGAATCTATAAATGAAATAAATTCTAAGATTATTTGGTGACGAAAACATTTATAATAAAATTCGAATGACTAAACAAAAGAGTTTAATATTTGAAGAACACATATATGAATAAAAAACAATTACAAATACCATTATATATACAAATTCATCCCTAACTCTACTAGAAAATTAGTTACACATATTGAAAATTTGCAACAAAAATTCTCCAAGGGATAATATAGAAGAGCCAACCATTATGTTCTTCTCTCTTCTTTGGTTTTTCTTTTCTTTTCTCAAGCTCTAAAAACAATGTCTCTTCCATGGCATCCAAGCACATTAAGTATGGTCTTAGAACACACACAACTCCCTTCTATTTATAAGCATCATTCATGCAAGTTGTCATGACAAAATCATCACAATTTTAACTTGTTTTGCCATGTGCCATTCTTGAATCCAAGTTATTTATGAATTTTTATTTTGATAATTTGTTTTTCACTATGCATGAGCTGGATTTTGCTTGTAGGTTAAGTGTTTCAATTTTGTTTCTCTATCCATTAGTTGTCTTGTATGACTTTATATCTTGTGGTCAAATAATTTGTCTTAAAGAAACTTGAGTGCACTTCATCTTGCACATAAGTTGATCATTGAATTTCCAAATTGGTATAGGAGTGTTTATTGAAAAATATTATGATGACATTTGGATTTGATGCAAGTGGCTGAAGAATATTCTGGAACGTCAAGTGCAGGTGTGTTTACTTAATGGTCGATTTTGTTTTGGATCGAGTAGATATATCTTAAAACATAAAACATAAAAGTTATATCTATTTCTCTTGCAGTTCTATATCATCTTGAATCAGCTCAATAGGAGATTGGATGAGAGAGTTATGTCCATATTACAAAAAGAAGTTAGAACTGTCTAAAATTCCACAATTATCTTCATTTACTCCTAATACCTCTATTTGTATCCTACATCAAAATATAAGAATAATGAGTATATTTAGGTATCAAATAAGAATAAAATATTAAACATTAAGAGAGAAAAATATGGCATTTTATATTCTCATAAATATATTAAATCATGCTTATATCTATCTCAAAATAAATGACCAATAATTTTAATAACATGAGTATTCTCCATTATTTTCTCATTTCTTTTAGCATTTAAATAGAGTATTTAGAGTGCATTTTTGTGCACTCATCACACCCCCTAACTTACTCATTGCTAGTCCCTAACAATTTTCATGCAAAATGATGAGAAAGACCAAAGAAAATCACACATAGGGGCCATCATAACACATTTTTCAAATTTGCATATCAAAGCAATCTTAGGAATTCAATAACTCTTTCACAAGTAATTTTCATATAGTAATCCACAGAGTGTGTATGTATTCCAAACTATTTTTATCAAATTAGAGGTTCCAACACATACAACAATGGAAATATCTTAAGGCAAAGGTTCAACTCCATAACTCACAGGTATATAAGTATTTTTGTGCAAGGATTCTCTCTATGAAGTTGACAAAGGTGTACATTTACTCATGGAATTCAGGCAATTATATATAAGTAACAAGTAAACATTGATCTTATGATAGGAATAATAACAAATGAGATTTCCATAATTCTTTCCACAAGCATACTTAGGATCGGAAAAATCAACACAAAGGGTTGTAATGTGGCTTAGGTTTAGGGTTCATAAGAAGAAAATGGTGAAAATGTTTCAAAAACTTCCAAGTATACACAAAAGGAAACCTATTAAATTTTTCAGTAGACTATACTTTCTTTTTTATGTACTTTTCAACTTTTTAGATTTTTGACTAACTATACTTTTCCATCTTCTTTTGCCACTGGTGTCTTCACAATTTGATGAACTCTTTCATGAATAATTTGATGGACACATCTAGCACCATGCCATTTTTGTCATGATTTTCTTTTTTTTTTGTTTTTTTTAAATGATAATTTCACACCTAGTACACACTTGGAAGTAAAATGGTAAGAAAAATTAGTGTATAAGCTATACTCCAATGTGAAGAGGTATGGATGATGTAGATATGAAAAGAAAAGGCCATATATGTATATTGGCTCAAAATTGGCTGCTAGGGGTCTATGATGAAAATGGTTAGCTTGAAAAGCTCAAACGTGAATCCTAAGTTGATTTTCGTCATATCCCAAGTATATCCACCATCTTACCACAAACTATGTAATGATATTCTCAAAAAAAGTATCAAATTCAACAGATTAATGGATACTTATCACAATTTCTGTATTTGTAAGCTCTCAATTTTCACCAAAACTCATATGAATACTTGAGCAAAATAATTCTTTAGTTACATGTGTCAAATCACCATATTACCACAAAGTTTGGAGAAGTGCATAAATGGTTCTGTGGATGCTTTAACAAAGTGATTTAAGATGGGTTTGTTGAATTCACCAAGATGGTTATGAATGAGCATGAGTATCATGTGTAAAAAGATGCTTGTGTGTTGTAAATTTATAAAAAATTTGGCAATTTTTTATATTTTGATTGAAATATGCCACAAAGTTTAAATAACAGATTTGTATTCCCACCCCCCAACTTAAATGAAATATTGTCCTCAATGTTTCAGAATCAGAATTGAATAACTAAACAGGGTAGAATACACCTAATGTGGGATGTGGGTGGCTTGCTTGGCATCAAAGATGGTATTTGTCAAAATAAAAATAACCTATAACAAAATAAAGTAAACAATAAACAAAAAGAAAATGAACGAAAAGACAATGAAAGAAAAACATACCTACAGAGGGTCAAGATTGACTATTTACTTTGAAGACACATCCATCTTTTGGATTTTCTATTTCTACTGCCCCATTTGTAAAAACGTTTTTAACTAAAAAAGGACCGGTCCATCTAGATCGAAGTTTTCCTGGATGCTTATGGAGTCTTGAATCATATAAAAATACTTGATCATTAGGCTTAAATGTTTTTCTCAAAATATTTTTATCATGAAATGCTTTCATTTTAGCCTTATAGATCTTGGAGTTTTCATAAGCATCATTTCTCAATTCTTATAATTCCGTCAATTGGAATTTTCTAAGTTTTCCTGCTTTTTCCAAGTCAAAATTAAAATATTTAATGGCCCAATATGCTCAATGCTCGAGCTCCACGGGCAAGTGACAAGGTTTTCCAAAAACAAGTCTATAAGGTAACATGCCTAAGGGAGTTATGAAAGTTGTACGGTAAGCCCAAAGCGCATCGATTAGTCTCAAAGACCAATCTTTCCAATCTGGGTTGACCCTTTTTTCTAAAATTTATTTAATTTTCCTATTTGCAAGTTCAACCTGTCCACTTGTCTGAGGGTGGTATGCAATAGAAAATTTATGTACCACCCCATATATTTTCATTAAAACTTCAAAAGAACGGTTGCAAAAATGCGTATCTCGGTCACTAATGATAGCACGTGGGGTACCAAATCGAGATAATACATTTTCTTTGAGAAACTTAATTATTGTCCTGTTATCATTTGTCCTGCAAGGTGTTGCCTCTATCCATTTTGACATATAATCTACTGCCACAATAATATATAAATATCCGAAAGAAGGAGGAAATGGTCCCATAAAATCAATGCCCTAACAGTTAAAAATTTCAATTACCAAAATTGGGTTTAAGGGCATCATATTACGATGGGTCATAACTCCTAACTTTTGACATCTTTTGCATGAGCGACAATAGATATTTGTATCTTTAAACAAGGTGGGCCAATAAAATCCATACTATAGGATTTTTGCAGTGTTTTTCTTCATTTAAAAGTGGCCACCACAAGTTTGGGAATGACAAAATTCCAAAACGCTTGCAATCTCTTCATCAGGGATGCAACGCCTTACAATTTGATTAGGGCAGTATTTGAAAAGGTAAGGGTCATCCCAGTAGAATTTTCGTACCTAAATCATGAATTTCCTTTTATCTTGGGTGTTAAAATCCTTTGGTATTTCACCTGCTACTAAATAGTTCACAATATGAGCAAACCATGGTAGAGAAGTAATAGAAAGTAAATGCTCATCAAGAAAATCATCTTTGATTGGTATGTGGTCAGAAGTGTCCTCGAATATGAGTCTAGAGAGATGGTCTGTCACTACGTTGTCCACTCATTTCTTGTCCTTATTGGTGATGTCAAATTCCTGCAAAAGCAAAATCCATCATATTAATCGTGCCTTAGCATCCTTCTTTGTAAGAAGGTACTTAAGGGCTGCATGATCTGTAAAGATAATGATAGGAGAACCAATTAAATATGCGTAGAATTTATCCAAAGCAAATACTACAGCTAACAACTCTTTTTCAGTGGTGGAGTAATTCATTTAGGCACTATTTAGAGTTCGACTAGCATAGTAAATGACAAAAGGTTTCCCTTCTCTTCGTTGTCCAAGAACAGCACCTACAGCAAAATCACTAGCATCACACATAATTTCAAAAGGTAAATTCCAATCAGGTGGTTGCATTATTGGTGCTGAAGTAAGTTTGCCAATTAATGTTTTAAAAGCCTCTTGACAGGCTTGTGTCCATTCAAATGGAACATCCTTAGCTAGGAGGTTACATAGTGGTCTAGATATGTCGGAAAAATTTTGGATGAATCTCCTATAAAAATCCGCATGACCAAGAAATGATCTTATATCCTTGACTGTCCTAGGTGTAGGCAATTTAGAGATTAATTCAACTTTTGATTGATCAACCTCCATTCCTTTGGAAGAAATAATATGCCCTAAAACAATACCTGAAGGTACCATAAAGTGACATTTTTCCTAATTTAAAATCAATTCTTTTTCTTCACAACGAGTCAGTACTCTTTCTAAACTTATTAAACATGCATCAAAAAAAGATCCAAAAACAGTCAAGTCATCCATAAAAACTTCCATGCACTTTTCAACCATCTCACTAAAAGTACTCATCATGCAACGTTGAAAAGTAGTTTGAGCATTACATAGTCCAAATGGCATTCTGCGGAAAGCATAAGTACCGAAAGGGAAAGTAAAAGTGGTTTTATCTTGGTCTTCTAATGCAATTTCAATTTGATAATAATTAGAATAACCATCCAGAAAGCAATAAAAATGATGACCAGCCACCCGTTCAAGAATTTGATCAATAAAAGGAAGCGAAAAATGGTCTTTTCGTGTGGCGGTATTTAATTTTCTGTAATCAATGCACATCCGCCAACCAGTCACCAGTTTTGTAGGGACTAACTCTTCGAGGTCATTTTTTATCACAGTTTCCCCTGACTTTTTAGGAACAACCTACGTAGGACTTACCCATTTACTATCAGCAATAGGATATATCATTCCTGCATCTAATAGTTTCAATACTTCATTTTTCACAACTTCTTTCATTGTGGGATTAAGTCTACACTAGGGGTCTCTTCGAGGATTAGTTCCTTCCTATAAATTTATTTTATGAGTACAGACCAGGGGACTAATGCCTTTTATATCAGCAATACTCCATCCTAGGGCTGATTTATACTTGCATAAAATCCGAATTAATTTCTCACATTGGGACTCAGATAATTCAGATGAAATAATAACAGGAAAAATATCACCTGGACCAAGGAAAACATGCTTTAAACCCTTATGTAGGGATTTTAATTCAACTTTAGGGGCTTCCCTACTTGAGGGAATCTGTCTTTCTCTTTTTTCAGGCAACTTCTCAAACTTTGGTTGCTATGCCTGAGTGCTATAATCATGAGTTCTGTCAAAAATAGCACAAATGTCAACTACATCAAATGAATCACTTATAGATTAAATTCAGAATTAACAATAAAGTATTCAAAGGGATCTAAGTCATGAGTTGTAAGAACTTCCCTTTCTATAAATGAGTCAATCATGTATGTCTGATGACACTCGACATCCTCTTCTGGCTGTTTTGCAATATGAAAAGTATTTACCTCAAGAGTCATATAGCCAACAAAGAGTTTCATCAATCCATTTCTGCAATTGATAAGCGCATTAGAGGTAGCAAGAAAAGGTCTACCTAAAATTAATGGAATTTCAGAGGTGGTTTCTACAGCAGAACTAGTGTCTAGAATTAAGAAATCAACAGGATAATAAAATTTGTCAACTTGAATTAAAACATCCTCTACCACACCCCATGATACTCTGACTGAATGATCAGCCAATTGCAATACCACAGAAGTTGGTTTGATTTCTCCCAATCCTAATTGCAAATAAATAGAATATGGCATCAAATTTACACTAGCCCCTAAATCTAGCAAGGCCTGTCCAAGCTCATGATTGCCAACGTTGCATGTGATGGTTGGACATCCAGGATCTTTGTACTTAGGGGGAATCCGCTATTCAATTGGAGCACTAACTTGCTCTGTCAAGAATGCTGTCTTCTTCGCATGATGCTTCCTCTTAACTGTACACAAATCTTTGAGAATTTTTTCGTAAGTAGGAACTTATTTAATTACATGCAAAAGAGGAAGATTAATTTTTACCTGTCTAAGATTTTCCAAAATATCATTGTTATGATCCAGAGTTTGTTTGCTTGATTTTAATGCTTGAGGAAAAGGTATTTTACCAGGATTTTTTGTTACCTCAGGTTCCTCGAGTTTTGTTACCTCAAGTTCTTTGGGAAGCTCAGGACTGTTGCTATATTAATCTTTCTCTACATCCTTTGTTTTGTCTATTATTGAATCACGTAGAGACTTACCACTTCATGTCACAATGGCGTTTACGTCCTTCAGGTCTCCTTGTGCCATATGTTGACCATGAGGTACAGACTGAGCTTAAGAAGGAAACTTACCTTTCTCTAGACACCTGCGTAATTTTAGACACCTGGCTCTTTATTTCTTATTTTTTTTTGACAACTTGCGTAATCAAATATTCAAATTTCTGATTAGTCTTACCCTGTATTTCAATAAAAATATGCAAAATATCTTCTAAAGAATTTCTAGAAGATTGAGGTGCATGGTATGGTGCAAGATATGATCTAGAGGGTTGTGCAGGCTGCTAGTTTTCAGACTTTCAGCTGAAGTCGGGATAATTACGCCATCCTGGGTTGTAGGTTTCAGAGCAAGGTGTGAAGGGCTTTTTGTACACACCTAGAGCATTACTTTGTTCCTCATACATACCATTCATGTTAGTTTGTGTAGGACACTCTTGGGCATGATGATCTATCACACCACAGACAACACATGGCCCAACAGATTCTGCATGATTAGCCATGTGTGTTAGTTTTGAGTTTTTGGTTTTCAATAACTCTAATTCTCTAGTGAGCATTTCAACCTTAGCCTTAAGGTTATCCTCCTCCCTTAGATGGTAAATACCACCACTCGGGTTTCCTGTAGGTCGTGACCTGTTTGTGCTATTAGTAACACTAGATCCAGTCTAAATATGAGCTTTTTCAGCAAACTCATTGAGGTACTCTATGGCCTCATCAGGATTTTTTTGTAAAAATTATCCATTGCACATCATTTCCACAAATTGACGTTCCCTGGGCGTAAGCCCTTCATAGAAATAACTCACTAAGCGCCAATTCGCATATCCATGGTGGGGACACATACTCAGTAATTCTTTAAATCTTTCTCAAGACTGGTACAAAGTCTCATTATCCTTTTGTGCAAAGGTAGAGATTTGTCTTTTTAAAGCACTGGTCTTATGTTGGGAAAAGTATTTATTGAAAAACACTTGAGTCATCTCACTCCATGTTCCAATAGACCATGGTCTTAGTGAGTACAACCAACTCTTAGTTTTATCTTTCAAAGAAAAAGGAAAGAACTTTAGTCTTATCGTGTCTTTAGTGCTATTTTGACTGTGAAATATTGCAATTAGTTCCTCAAATTCCCTAATATGAAAATAGGGTTTTCATTTTCTAGACCATGGAAAGTCGGAAGTAATTGTATCATTCTTGTTTTGAAATCTACATGACGAACATTAGGTGAGAACATAATATAGGATGGTGTGGCTGTTCGTGCGGGATGAAGATAATCTTGGAGGGTTCTAATAGGTTGGTCCGCGTGTTCACTCATCGCGTCAGAATTGGAAGAATTATCAAACAATTGATTAGAAAAATTAGATTTTCAATTTGATTCTAGCACGGGTCTACTAGCAAACCGTCCAAAAGCGTCTCTGTACCTGCGCATGCAAAGTAAAGAAAAGCGTAATACTGAAAAAAATAATTATGAAAAGAAAAGTAAAATAAAATAAAGATGCAGAAAGCTAAAAAGAAAATGAACGACATTACCGCTCTTTTTTTTTTTTTTTTACAAACTACTAAAAAAAATGACAAATTCTTTTACCGTCTCCCCTGCAACGGCGCCAAAATTTGATTACGCCAAAAAAATAACGCGGTCGTTTACAGTATACTTTTGAGGGGTCGATTCCACAGGGAGGTAAATTGAGAAATTGAAGAACAGTAACGAAATTAACAAAATGATTTAGACGAGTGGGAAAAGTAAATTTTAGAGTGTGACGTAAATTAAAACTAAATGAGTAATTTGAAAAGTATAAAAATGAGACGAAAAATAGAGCATTGGGAATCATTTATATATAATCTGTATTTTAATTATTTTCGATTCATTAATAACTCAATTGAAAATTCTATGTCCAAATTTTCAATCGGAAGATAAAACATTAATAACCAGATTTAAATCAAATGTAATCTTTCAAAAAATCATTCGTCGCAATATAAGAACGAAAATTGCTATCGATATTAAATAAATTCAACGTCAACAATATACTCGTAGAGCAATATTGCAACAGAGAATTAAATTAATATAGATAACCAATTGAACCAAATATAATCAAAGGATTATTGCATTCAATAGAAAAAGCATGACTGAATCTATAAATGAAATAAATTCTAAAATTATCTGGTGACGAAAACATTTATAATAAATTTCGAATGACTAAACAAAAGAGTTTAATATTTGAAGAACACATATATGAATAAAAAACAATTACAAATACCATCATATATACAAATTCATCCCTAGATCTACTAGACAATTAGTTACACATATTGAAAATATACAACAAAAATTCTCCAAGGGATAATATGGAAGAGCCAACCATTATTTTCTTCTCTCTTCTTTAGTTTTTCTTTTCTTTTCTCAAGCTCTCAAAACAATGTCTCTTCCAAGGCATCCAAGCACACTAAGCATGGTCTTAGAATACACACAACTCCCTTCTATTTATAAACATCATTCATGCAAGTTGTCATGACAAAATCATCACAATTTTAACTTGTTTTGCCATGTGCCATTCTTGAATCCAAGTTATTTATGAATTGTCATTTTGATAATTTGTTTTTCACTATGCATGAGCTGGATTTTGCTTGTAGGTTGAGTGTTTCAATTTTATTTCTCTATTCATTAGTTGTCTTGTATGACCTTATATCTTGTGGTCAAATAATTTGTCTTGAAAAAACTTGAGTGCACTTCATCCTGCATATGAGTTGATCATTGAATTTTCAAGTTGGTGTAAGAGTGCTTGCTGGAAAATATTATGATGATATTTGGATTTGATGCAAGTGGCTGAGAATATTCAGGAATGTCAAGTGCAAGTGCGTCCACTTGATGGTCGATGTTTTCTTGGATCGAGCAGATATCTCTTAAAACATAAAACATAAAAGTTATATCTTTTTATCTTTTGGTTCTATATCATCTTGAATCAGCTCAATCGGAGATTAGATGAGAAAGTTATGCCCATATTACGAAAAGATGTCAGAACTATCTAAAATTCAGCAATTATCTTCATTTGCTCCTAATGCCTCTATTTCTGTCCTACATCAAAATATAAGAATAATGAGTTTATTTAGGTATCAAATAAGAATAAAATATTAAACATTAAGAGAGAAAAATATGGTATTTTATATTCTCATAAATATATTAAATCATACTTTTATCTATCTCAAGATAAATGACCAATAATTTTAATAACATGAGTATTATCCATTATTTTCTCATTTCTTTTAGCATTTAAATAGAGTATTTAGAGTGCATTTTTGTGCACTCATCACTTCCTATGATAATTAAGTTGGTTTAATTAGTGGCCAGTAGCACAGAAATTAAGAAATGTGGGGTCTATCCATCTGATCATAACATTCTATCGATCTGATCATGATCTTGAACTTTGTCCCTATCCTTTATCGGTTTCCTTCTTCTTCTATTATTATTATTATTATTATTATTATTATTCTGTGCCTTCAATAATAGTGGTCCAAGAATTCATGGACTTTAGGAACCTATTTTCCTTTTTCTTTGGCTTAATGTGACTTCACCTTTGGTTTTTTCTGTGTTTTCTTTCTAATTTTCAGAACTGATTTGTTGATCTTTTGCAGGCATTTACAATTAAGTTTCCATATATTGTAATTATAGCCATTGGTCTTTGGTTAGTCTTTGATTATGTCCATAGCTATAGATATAGTCGTTGCTCTATCTTGAGTTGTTTCCATATGTAAGCCTATAGCCCACGCCAAGGTAAATTTCCATAGCTATAGATGTGGCTTGAGAACAAGAAAAAGCTCTTGAGAAAACTTCTAAATTTTATAGGTTCTACGAAGAATACCCAAACTTAAGTTCGTATGAGAAATGAATCAACTACCTCCTTGAAGTTGAAGGCTCTTCCGATCTTGCAGTTGTACTCCACTTACTACTTTGGTAAGTTGGCACCAAACTTTTTGACATTATTATTATCAGCATCAAGTTAAGCATGAATAGAGGATTAGATAAAGGAACATAAGATTTCAAATGTAACCATGCAATCCAAAGAACAACTAAAAAAGTAAGGAACATAACATTTAGGCGTTAACTGTTTTACATCAGAATGCTGTTGAACTTACATCACTTGACCTCTCAAAATGGAGTGGGAGAATTTTATTGATAAAGTAAATATATCTAAATATTTGATATATATTTGGAAAGGATTTTTTTTATCCTGGGTCTTTACTATCCACTTAGTTAAGAGATGCTAGAAAGTGACCATTAGTAAATAGTGTGGAGGAAGACTAGAAATGGTAAAACCTGAAAAGTATAGTAATTTTTTTACATGTACATTTTTGTCCTTGGAAGCAGCTTTCCCATATTCTATGAATGAGATTGGTTGATCAGAAGGCGAAAAAAAGGGATAGCAAACAACAGTGAGACTAGCATTGTGTATAACATGAAATAGGAACCATTGCGTGTTTTCATTTATGGGAGGAACACTTGGCAACTGACTAGCATCATTAGTCATGGGAGGAGGCACCACTATTGGTCTACCAACCAGAACATGGAGAATCTTGAATGGACCAAGATCAAATAGCTTAGGCAAACAAGGATTGATGGTGAGAAGTTGCAAGCTCTTCATGTATATTTTTCATATTATTATAGAAATATATTAATACTTTCTTATGGTTTTATGTATCATTTTTAGTTTTCATGCATTTCCAGTTTTCATGTATCTTTTTCATTCATAACCTTAATGTTGTAGCTAGCAAGTCTCTAGCAGCTGCTTAATGGAGAGTATTGATGAATAAGGTCTTAAGCTTTTTCATCGTGTGTCCATATTCACAGCTGAGGAAAGAAAGAACACAAGTTTACTTTTGCTGTATGCAGAATATATATATATATATATCTATATATATAAATCTAAACACCCTAGTGACTTGGTAGTTGATGTTAGCATTGGCTGCAAAATGGGGCTGAGACACATGGGTTTGTCCAATAGACCTGTACTGCACTCAATTTATTAGCAGAGGTGCTCAAAAGTTCCAATAATATTTCTGTGGGCCTTCAATACCATGCTACAAGCTAAAAACAGAAATGTTAAAAAAGCTTGTTACAATTGAAACACAGCCAAGAATATCTGTGAAATGATAATAGGCAATATAAGTGCTATTGGCTACCTGAAGCAAGAATGGAGTAGATTTAGTTTTATTTTCTTCCTTGCATATTTACATCTCACAATGTCTATTTTTTATTTTATCTTTCTTTTGCAGCAAAATATTTTAGGTGGAGAATAACTATAAAACCATATATGAAAGTATTAGAAGATCTGACTGTAATGTCTATTTAAACCATGCCATTGCAGCATAGATCCATTTAGTGCCTTTCTTTATCTGGACTTCTTTTTATTTCATCATGTCATTGCTTTTGTTTTTGTTAACTATTAGTGCAGCTTATGATTCCATTTTCCTTATGCTTATAATTGTGCGCATCACATATAATCAAGCTTTTAAGCTCATTTCATTTTTGGAACAACTCTACTTTGTTGACTGTTTTAGCTTGCCTTAGCAAATAGGAGTGGCTGTGTCTTTTTGATACATAAGTGAGATTCATTTTTGTCTCAGCAATTGAAATAACCATCTTATTGATACCAGGTTTGTATATGCAGTGTCAAAATTCTCATGGGTCATCAAATTATATATTTCATTCTCGTGGTAATGCAAGTTTTCAGGTGCAACTCTTGAACTCATTTAGGTGGCAGTGAATGATGGTGCTACTCATTGCAGCATGGAAGTTTTCTGGTCATTGTTGATGACTAATGGAGGATGTTATGATTCATTGTCTGTGTAGCTTTTCTTGGTTGAATAGCTTCCACGTACTATTGTTTTCTATTTTTAATGAAAGCGGATTTGTTTATGACAATGAATGTACATTTCTGAGGGTTTTTTTTCTGTGATTAAAGTTTGAAGGAAGAGACCTAGCCTTTTCAAATATAATTTATGTTTTATGGATTATAATTCAATGTATATAAGATATTTTATGGATTGTAACATAATGTAATTGGTTAGAATATAAAGCAAGTCTTTTGTGTAATATTTTATGGATTATAATTTAATGTAAGATGTGTATTATTTAATGTAAGACATTGGTTTCGATAAATATAATTAACTTTTCCACAATTAAGTTTCACAAAATCAAAAGCAAATTTGCGAATAATCCAATAATACAGCATGGTCGCAAGTGTAATTAATATTGCTATAATAAAGCTTCACATGACCAACAGCAGATTCTCAATTGTTTCGACAATACAACATAGTTGTAAATGTAATTACACTTAACACAATAAAGGTTCGTAGGACCAAAAATGGATTTGTAAATATTCCTACAATATAACATGATTGCAAATGTAAATAACCTTGCCACAATAAATTTATATGGGTTAGATTTCATGTCTTATGGTGACAACACATTTTACGACCATTACATGAACACAAAATTAATTCTTTTTCCGACTACATGTATACATTTAGCAACACCATATTTTTGACATAAAAATATTTTTCCTACCAGTGGCTAGTTCCTTTTTGACATGATAAATTAATACTAGCATAAAATATATTTAAACGTAAGAGCATTGTTTTTATGACATTTTCATATTTTGATGCAATAAACCTTTTGAGACTCATTAATAATGACCAACTTACGTCAATCGAGTTGTAACACCAAATAATATTGGTGAGAAGAAGTGAATTTTTAGTGTCAAAACTTATCGATGCAATAAGTCAATGTTGTTGTAGTGTCCTTTTGCTTGAATTGACCAAACTCACTTCTAAGTTAGGCTATTTTTGTAGGTAAAAAGAATTTAGCAAGAAACCTTTTAGTCATGTCCTACCAACTAGTAATACTTCCCGGTTGTAAAGATCGTAGCTAACCTCTTGCCTTGACTCTCTAAGAAAAGTAAAACAATCTTAGTCTAACGCTGTATTTAGTAACACCATAACAAATCTCTAAAAATATCATCAAATGAATATTCAGAACATCTAGTGGCGATCTACTAAATTGAGATTGTTTGCACCATATTGATTAGGGCTGGTTTGAGCTAAAAATTATTGTCATTAATGGCTTGGCATCTTATGCCTAAATAGTTTTCATCCACTACTGGCCATATATAATCATTCAAAGTGTTTAGTTGTACATCTTGTTGTCCGTCATCCATAGCTAGTACTCTTTTTTTTGGTGATTTAAGAGTTTTTTCAATCTCTGGATTAAAAGGAATAATGTCAATATATATGGCACAATACATCCAACATAAAAGCCACACCTGTAAAATAAAAATAAAAAAATGAGTGTTTTAAGAAAATTCCCATCAAAGTACTTTTGATAAGAATTTGTATGATACTATGAGGGGAGCCCAATTAGGCCAGGCCCATTCCAAAGGTGGGGGGGAGACAAGAGGCCCATGAGGTCAGCCTGAATCCAACTTGAATCAGACGTGGCAACCCGACCAAAAAGATGAAGCTAAGGCAAGTCAAGGTGCTTGTGGGATACAAGTAAGGAATCCGAATGCTCTAATGGCGTGAACAAATGCTAAATGAGACAAGGTTACAACAAGCACCACGCCACGTCAAATGCTAGCCAGGAATCATGGTCTCACAGGATTGGGATTATGGGAGTTAATACGGCTTAGATTGGACTGAAGACACCTGACCTAATCATGTTGTGTTGTCCAAGGTAAGCATGACCTCTCTGACACCACCGACCGAATTATAACTGCACAGTAACACAAGACAATCTCTGTGTACTCTACCTGCCAATTGAGCGCAACCACCCCTATAAATAACACCTAGGTCCTCAGAGGCAAAGTTACATTTTCTAATCTCTCACCTTCGTATTGTCCTTCTTCATCTCATTCTAAAACTGACTTTGGAATTGAAGAAGTCTCAGACCTCAACCCCACCTCCAGTACACTTGTTCATTTTGTATGCCCGAATAGGTAGGATCATTGCTGAGAAGCCCAGGCTATGAAATACATCTTAAACAGTGGCACCATTTGTGGGATGTTGATTCCATATAAGCGTATTTTTCATATGCCAGCAACGACGCGATCCCAAGAAACTCGAAAAGATGGTTATCCAAATAACACAATGGAAACAAGACTAACTGTGATGGAAGAGGCTATCAGAAAGCTGACAGAGGAAAATGCAATGCTACGACAGCACAACAAAGAACGTATCATCCATAATGAAACCAAGGTGAGTGAAGACGCGAACTCTCGATGCAACGCTGAGCACAATGCGTCTGGAACGACAGCAGATGCATGACAAAATCAAGGACCTCAAAAAAAAATATGCTGGAAGGTGATGCAAATCGCACTGCCTCTTACAGTTGGCTCGGCACGGGGCAATTCCGGAACACCATATAGATCCAATGTGATGGTTGTCCCTCTATCATTAATGTTCAGAATTCCCCAGGTGGAGCTCTATGATGGGTTGAAGGATCCCATCGAACACCTAGAAACATTGAAGGTGCACATGAGTCTACACGACTACCCGAGCAAGGTAGTCTGTCGAGCTTTTTCATTGACACTCAAGGGAAAGCTCGGACATGATTTGGAACCATCTCACCGGGAGCTATTGATAGTTTCGAAGAATTAGCCCAACTCTTCACAACGCAGTTCATGGCCTATCGGAAAAGAAGACGCCCAATAGCATACCTCCTCATAGTCAAGTAGAGAAGGTTAGAAAGTCTGAAGAAGTACCTAGGCCGGTTTAACAAGGAGCGAATAATTATAGACGACCAAGATGAGAAAATCACGTAGGCAAAACTCCTGGGTGTTATCTGTCCTAGAGTCCATTCATGACCAATATTGCTCTGAAGACCCCAACAACACAAAATGATTTTATGGGTCGTGTCGACAGGTTCATTAACGTCAAGGACATTCTCGAAGCTTTGACAACCCCACGCTGAAGGGAACTCTAACAAGTAGACTGAAGAGCTACCGACCCAAAAGAAGGACCTAGTCAGGATAGGGGGAGGCAAAAAGCCTCAGATGAGAAAAGAGGCAGGATCCACCTCCACGCCAGCTTGACAGTAAAAGGTGACCGCAAACCACCTTTGATGTGAGAACAAGAGCGAGGCATAAGGGAGAACCTATATTGCAAATTCCACAAGTCTAGAGGATACAACACGAAGGACTACTACACTCTGAAGCAGAGTTTGGAAGACGATAGATAGCACAATCAGTGTAGAAGAATCCAGTCCAAATCCCCCCATAAACAAGAACCTCGGTGTAACAATAGCACGGATTTGCCACCAACCGACTGCCCGCTTGGGGAGATCAAGACCATTTTTAGTGGCATTGTGATAGGCAAAACAACTTCTTCCTCCCAACGGGCATATGCCCAAAAGGCCCGTTACAAAGAGGTGTACACGATCAAGAGCGCCCATGAAGAGCCAGGATCTCAAAAGGGTTGCAAATTATTTTTGATGAAAGGGATTAGGAAGGAACCCTTCACCCCCACGATGACGCGCTAGTAGTCACCATGCAGGTAGCTAATTTCACCACTCGAAAACTATTGGTTGATAACGGTAGCTTGGCAAATATCCTATTCTAGGATGCCTTCACATGGATGGGAATTCATCACAATCGACTGCAATCGGCTCCTATCCCACTCAAAGGCTTCACTAAGGACGTTATACAACCTCTGGGGGTCATTACTCTACCAGTCTTAGTGGCTGCAACCCCTAGGCCCACCTCAACTATGTTTGATTTACTAGTGGTCTAGGCCCCATTCTCCTACAACGCCATCCTAGGACAGCCAACCCTTAATAACCTGAGATCCTGAAGGCAATTACTTCAACATACCACCTCAACATTAAATTCCCGACGAATAGGGGAGTAGGTGAAGTCCAAGGAGTGTAGGTTTTGGCCAGGAAATGCTATGCTTGGGAGCTCCGACACAAAACTAGGACAGTTGCAATGGTAAAAGCCAACCACGAAACCCTAAGTTACCATCGCCCCCACTCCGAACCAACTAGGATGAGGAGACTAGACATGAAGAAGCATTGAGGCAACCCAAGGCCAATGAGCCGTTGGAATTAATCCCATTCAACCAAGCACACCAGGAAATATTGTATTATAAAGTTAAAATATTGTAAGAGCATAGTTTTGTAATATTATTTATTTGAAAATTTGAAAAGATAAAATTGTTTTTTATTTGAAAGTTTGAAAAAGTATAGTGATTAGTTTGAAAAAGTCGTAATGATTTTTTGAAAATCTTGTATTTTAATTATGTTTGAGAACAAGATGGAACGAGATTAAACAAGATAAGAAAAGATCAAAAACATTTGTATCTCATCCAATAAAAATGACTATTTATGACTAAAATAGACTCATTTTAACTGAAATAATTATTTCGCTAAAAATAACTGACTACAAATAAATAATTTTTTTGTAGTGTTGACAGATAAAGGATGTAGGTAAATGGATGATTTGGAAAATATGTTTTTCTATTTTCCTTATAACATGCATGGGGCATTTATAAGGAATAAAATGGTGAAGGAGAACACCTTGATGGAACCATGGCAAGCCATTGATCATGCCTTAGCTTCGCTGAGCCCATAACGGCTAGTACAATTTTCACCAAAAAAAGCTGGTTAGTACTCACTTATGTTGGGAGCACCCACCCCAAGGAATGATGAAGCTTGTTAGGGCCATCTTTTATTATTAGAATAAAGTAGAACTTGGAGTTCTCATGCTGTGATGTTCATGGCAGATAGCTAAAAATGAGCATGAGGTTAGAGCACTAGCTGAGATTTGCTGGCATGATCACATGTGAATTGCATATCTTATTATAAAAAACGATTCCATGCTGATGGTTAAAGAGACATTCAGCCGCAGAGGAATCCATGTTGTTGATGGGTAACGTCCCTAATGCTACGTTTCGAAAGCTGCAAAAGTGCAACTCGTAGGTAGATTGCACAACGGCGAGGCCCATAATTTAGCAATTATGCTCACAATGTTGATGACATTATTATCTGGTGGGACTGAATTTCAAGTTTCTTGTGAAAAGTTGTTTGGCTTGACCAATAATGTTTGTCAGGTTTAGTTTGAAAGATATATTATTTCTAAATTCAAAAGAAAAAAAAAACACAATGTGTCGGTCCTCTAGGCGCCTCAACATTTTTTTGGATTAGCAAAACATACCAACTTTTAGGGCCCTTGGTGGTAATTGTTGTCCCAACGAATAAAATGTTGAATTCATAGCCACTTTGGCTTGTGTCTCAGGGCCTGGTTTCAGTCCAGCACTATATCTTGTCTTAATCAACAAATTTGAGATGAATCTAAATTTTCAAGACAAAGTTGTGGATCCTTCCCATTCTGATCTAGGCACCCTTGCAAATGCCACCATGGGGTATGAACCCTCAAGATAAAAACTTTCCTCATACCAGGTGGCCTGTGTCACTGCATTGGGGCGGTACAGGCATTTAAGGGCTGCATGCCCCATTAGTACTTGACTTTTTTTCTTTTCAAAAATCGAGGTGAAGATCCCAAATCTACTCAAATATTCTCACGTTTAGCCGAAAAGTACCATGGAATACATCAATCGCTAAAAACCAACAACAAAGAAATCAACAAAGACAACACATTAGCAAAGTTTCAAATAATGCAAACCTAGCATGTTCAACGAACATAGAACTAAACTTGTTCCACTTTTCATTAACTTCTTTAATTTGCTCCTTGCTTAGTAAGAAAATTAGCGGCAGCATTACTGGCCTCTCGAAACATGTGACATAAGGATTTCTTCATAGATAAACATATAACAAAAGGTCAATGCTAGAGGCCCTCGGGAAGGATCCCTACCGCGGCTTCGCAGCTGGCCACGACAACCAATTATTAAAAAAAAAATAGGAACAAAACACATTTGACACTCTCTTTTCCCCATCTCTTTCTCCGAAGAACCACGTTCCAGAAGCTGCTCATCTCTTTCTTGATTTCTCCATTTTCTCTCTTCTTCCGTCTCATTGTCTCCATTCTCTCTCCTCTCTCCTCTCTTTCTCAATCTCTCAATTTTTTTGGCCATGGAAACTGATCATTGTAGAGTTTTTGGCTTTGTGCTCGATGTTGTGGTTCATTTGGAGGAAGATAAAGGATTTCTTGTGTTTTGGGTCAATGGCGGTTGGACTGGATTTTTTTTGTTTTGGTTGGACTGCTAGTAACATTAAACCCTAGTTAGTGTATTCTAAGAAAACAAAAACGTAGAGATAGAATACATTAAACCTAGAACACCAAAATAAATAAATAATTTTTTTTTTTGCCTTTAATATCAAATTCTTGAGAATATTGATTCTTAAATATCATCCTTGAGAATGTAGATGTCCAAGTGAATATATTTATCAGGGGTAAACTTCTTCAACCAAAATGAACAACGAAGCAAAGATGGACAAACCATTGAGAGAAAAAAAATGAGGGGTTAGAGAAAGAGAATATCTAAGAGAGAGATCAAGAGACAGAGATTTTTTTTTTTTTGAAGAAAGAGGTAGAGATACTCAAGTAAGATCAAAAAAGATAAGAAAGCAAAGGAAGTTTTTTTTGCCAATACGAGCAAATGGAGTTGCAGTACTGGAAAATGAAATGAAAACGGTGTAGTTTTAAGCCATGTATGCATGAAGCCGCACTGGGGTTATTACCTCAGTTGCCTCTAAATTTTTCCATAACAAAAATATACCTCTAGTACTTGAAATTGCAAGAAAAATATTTATTTGTGATCATTTATGTCCAACAAAATAACTATTTACAGTTAAAATGCTACGTGAAAGAGTTTGCAACCTCGTAATGGGTTTATGGATGGGTAGAGAACAAAGATCGTCCTTTCATGCTCTACCTATGATGGAATTTTGTAGGATACTCTGAGGGATCCTATGCCTCTTAAGTTGGTTTAATTAGAGAAAAACCACAACTCCAAATCAACATAAAGTTGAAGATAATATTGATGATTTATTATTCATTCTTGGCCTCAAGCTATTAAATAGCTGAACAACTTACGATAGAATAGGCAATAACCCATTCTTACAAAAAAGGAAAATTACAATCACATAATTCTAGCACAAATTTATTAAAAGGAAATAACATTAATTTAATTATTGATTTTAAGCATCAATCACTCCCATCCCATGATTCTTGGTCCCTAACAACTTTTCTCTCCTTAAAAATTTCCTTGTCCTCAAGAAAAAAAGGAGTCTTCAAAATTCTCCCATGTGGCCTCAACATGAGAGAGATTTGGCCAATGAACAAGAGCTTCGAATTCTCCTCCTTTTTTGCGAGTTTTCATATTGGCTTAAGGAAGTGTGTGGATTGCTGATTCTACTGGTAATTCCAATAGAGTGGGAGAGATTTTCTCTTGATGTCCAATCCTCTTTTTCAGGAGAGAAACATGGGAAACTAGATGTAATTTAGATTTGGAGGGTAACTCCAATTTATAAGCAATGGTGCCAATCTTAGATAAGATTTTAAATGGACCAAAAAATTTGGGACTAAGCTTGAGATTTTTCCTTTGAGCCAATGAAGTTGACAATATGGGCACAATTTTAGGTAGACAAATTTGCCCACTTGAAAACTCCCATCCATGCACTTCTCATTATAATAATTTCTTATTCGCTCTTGTGCAATTTTCAAATTAGCTTTGACATCTTTAATCACCACAATCCTTTCAAGAAAAAATTTGTCAACGGACTCTACACATGAAGTGCCATGAACGTAGGCAAGTAAAGTGGGAGGTTCGCGCCCATAGATAATTTCGAATGGTGTCTTTTTGGTAGAAGAGTTGATGCTTGTATTGTAATAATATTCTGCCCACAGAATCCAAATCACCCACTCTTTAGGCTTAGAACTCACAAAACACCGCAAGTACATCTCCAATGTCTTGTTGACTACTTTGACTTGACCGTCCATTTGTGGGTGGTATGCTGAGCTAAAATTGAATTTAACTCCATTTAATAGGAATAAATTCTTCCTAAAGAACTTGTGAATACTAGGTCATGATCACAAACAATAGACTCGGGCATGCCATGAAGCTTGAATATGTGGTCAAAAAATGTTTGGGAAATTGTGGTCGCCGTGTAAGGGTGTTTAATGGGAATAAAATGGCTATATTAGGATAATCGGTCAATGAACAAAAAAATGGTAGAGTTACCTCTAGATGTTGGCAAGCCATCTATAAAATCCATGGAAATATTTGCCCACAGCACGGAATTGGGAGGAGGCTGAGTAGACCTACTGGCTTGACTCGTCTACCTTATTTTTTTTACGAACATTGCACTCTTGGATAAATTTTCTTACGTGCCCCTTCATGCCCTTCCAATAAAAGACTAATTTGATTCTGTGGAGAGATTTGTGGAGTCCTTCATGTGTGTTGGAATGGAATTCCTTGATTATAGGAATAATCAATTCGGATGTGGGCAAGAGATAAATCCAATTCTTAAAGAAAATTAATCCTCCCTTGAATAGCCACAGTCCCAATGCTTCACCTTCCTTGATTTTCTCCACCAAATCCTACAAATGGGAATTAGCTGAAATTTCTGATTTTATGGGATCCACTTAACTAAGAATAGGACAAAATATTGCATGAATTTCAAATTTTTGGGAAAGGGCATCTATGGCTGAATTTTCCTTGTCTTTTTTGTATTGAATTTGAAAATCAAATCTCAAAAGCTTCACCAATCATTTTTGTTGAGCTGCCGTGGTAATGGTTTGACCTAATAGAAATTGCAACCTTTTTTGGTCTGTCCGAACAATAAATTTGGCTCCTAAAAGATATGGACGCCATTTTTGGACTGCCTTAACCAAGGCTAAAATTTCCTTCTCGTATGTAGAAAAATGCAAGATTATTGCTATGTAGAGCTTGGCTAAAAAAAGCAATTGGTCGATCTCCTTCTATGAGCACTGCACCCAAACCCACTCCGAAAGCATCATACTCCACAATAAATGGTTGAGAAAAATTCAGTAGAGCAAGTATGGGTCCGGAGGTCATTACCATTTTTAATTCTTCAAATGCTTGCTCAGCGGCAGAAATCAATTTAAAATCCTTTTTGAGCATATTTTCAAAGGTTGAGCGATCATCCCGTAGTGGTGAATGGATTTTCGGTAGTAACCGATGAGCCCCAAAAAACCTCGCAACCTTTTCAAGCTGGTTGGTTTGGGCCACATCATCATAGAGGAATTTCTCTGGGTCCATGGCTACCCCACAATGAGAAATCACTTGACCCAAGTAGCCTACTTCTTCTTGTCCAAATTGAAATTTTTCACGCTTGACAAAAAACTTGTTAGTTTGCAAAACATATAGCACACACCCAACATGTAATAAATGATCCTCCCAAGATTTGCTAAAAATAAGAATATTATAAAAAAATACCAAGACGAATTTATGAAGAAATTCCTTGAATACGTCATTCATGACACTTTGGAAGGTTGTCGATGCATTAGTGAGACCAAAGGACATCACTAAAAATTCGTAATGGCCTTAACGTGTGTGAAAAGCCATTTTCTCAACATCTTCTGGGTACATACGGATTTGATGGTTATGCCAAACTTAAATCAAGCTTTGTAAAAAATCGTGCACCATGTAATTGATCCAATAATTCATCGATCACGGGTATTGGATATTTATCCTTCATGGTAATGTTGTTGAGTCCCCGATAATCCACACAAAGCCTCCAAGAGCCATCCTATTTTTTGACCAATAGCATAGGAGAGGAGTATGGACTCATGCTAGGCCTTACCACACTGGATGACAATAGCCCCTTGATCATTTTTTCAATCTCATTTTTTTGGTAATGGGGATACCGATAAGGCTTGACTGAGATCGGATTAGCTCCCTTTTCCAATGGAATTTTGTGATCTTGAGATCGCTAAGGTGGCAAGCCTTGAATCTCTTGAAAAATGGCCGAATATTGATTCAAAATAGCCATTAAATCCGAATTTAAATTTGTTGCTTCAACTCCTTGCTTCTCTCCCAAATTTAAGGAATTGAATTGCAATAAAAAAGCTCTTTTTCCTTTCTGCAACTGCTCCTCTAAATCATGATCACCCATGATTTTGTTGCTAGGCCCTTTTGTCCCACGTAACTCTTATGTTTTCCCTTCCCATTAGAATTGCATCCATAGCTCATTGATTTCCCAAATAATTGGACCCAATTTTTTAAGCCTTTGAGTTCCAAAAACGGCATCACATCATTCCACCGGTAAAAGGTAGAAATCCACATAAAATTGAATCTTTTGCATTAAAATAGGGAGCCTTTCACACAATCCTTCATTTTCATTTTATTTCCATCCGTCACTTGAATTGAAAATTCTCCTTTCTTTGGAGGATAAATTCCCATTTTGTTAGCTAACTTTGAATTCAAAAAGTTACGAGTACTACCGAAATCCACCAATATTGTGACCATAGAATCTCCAATTTTTCCAAAACAATGCATGGCCTAAGGTGCCGCATTTCTTGAAATAGCATGAAAACTAATTTCAGAAATTTCTTCTTCCGCTTCCTCCTTTGTGGGTAGTCTCATCCAATGACTCATCAGTAGAAGGAAAAAATCCTTCTATTAAAAATAACTTCTTGCAATGACGGCCCAGGGAAAATTTTTCATAACAATTGAAGCATAATCTGCACGTCCTCCTTTCTTGCAACTCAGTCAGACTCAACCTCTTGATGGTGGGAGTACGAGCTTGAGTAAGAGATGCTGAGGGTAGGGGTGGATGGAGCCTTCTGAGGTTCCACGTACCCTCACTTCCATTGGTCATACATACGCGACTCATAGAGTCGTGCAAGGCCGATAGCAATGGACAACAAGATTGGATTACATGCTTGCACGTCAATTCGTATTGCCTCCTTTAACCCTCTCACAAAGCACCCAACTTGTTGTTCTTTGGACAAATGGCCAGCTCAATGTAACAACGATCAAAGTCTATTTGGTAATCGCGAATGCTTCCTGTTTGTTTGAGCTTGGTAAGATCCCCAAAATGAATTTGATATCTTGAAGGCCCATATCATAAATGTAACTCATACTTGGAAACTTCCTAATTGAGGCCTTCTCGCCGATTTTTGAAACGTTGATACCACAATTGAACATCACTATCCAAGTGATAACCGGCCATGGGAAGTTTTTCGCCTCTTCCGTGCCTTGGAACTCGAAAAATTGCTTTACTCAACAAATCCACCCAGTTGGATCATCCATGCCATTATAGCATGGAAAGTCCAACTTAGTGATTTTGGGTGCGAGAGAGCCTTCTCTTGAAAAGCTACGACATGGCCCACGAGAAGACTCCGCATCATTGTCATGTCCTCCAATATGCGTAGAAAAACGAGCAAGCATGCTCTCCATATGATTCAAGAGACGTTCTTCACTAGACTTCAGAGCTTGTTGTAGTTCCTTTTGGCCTGCAGCCAATGAGCAAAGCTCATTCTCCACTTGCTCAAGATGGTGGTCGGACATGCCTAGCACTGATACCAAGTTGTTACATGTCAGAGTTTGCAACCTTGAAATGGGTTTATGAATGGTAGAGAACAAGGATCGTCTTTTCATGCTCTACCTATGATGGAATTTCGTAGGACGCTTCAAGGGATCCTAGGCCTCCTAAGTTGGTTTGATTCGAGAAAAATCACTACTCCAAATCAACACAAAATTGAAGATAATATTGATGATCTATTATTCATTCTTGGCCTCAAACTATTAAATAGCCGAACAACTTATGATGGAATAGGCAATAACCCATTCTTACAAAAAAGGAAAACTACAATGGCATAATTCTAGCACAAATTTATTGAAAGGAAATAACATTAATTTAATTATTGTCACTCCCATCCCATGATTCTTGGCCCTGACATAAAGTAAGTTTGTTTTTATTATAAATGATTTTTCTTATCGCAAATAGTTAGTTACAAATGCTTATTTTTTTGTACTAACTTATTATAAATGATTTTTCTTATCGCAAATAGTTAGTTACAAATGCTTATTTTTTTGTACTAACTTGGGTTCAGTGTAAGGTCCATCAACTGGCTGCTCAATATGTTCACAACTGCCATCATCAAAGAGTCGAAGAATCTTGGCCGGAGTGGTAATAGTTGAGACACTATAAGAAAATTGGCCTATTGTGACATTGTTATAGCAGCCAGATAGACTATTTGAGACATAAAAATACCACAAATTTCTATTTGATTGCTATAAAAATGGTACAACAGACTAGTTTTCTTGTAGTGAGAGATGCTGAAGATGAATTGCAAAGAGGTCACTTTTCATGCCTTCCTACTATAAATGGAACCCATCACTGGCCAACTTCCAAAGTCAACATGCAAACTTTATGACTAGAATCTAAAATATAACTGGGAATCTGGTGCGATTATAATATAAAGTGCATTCATGCAAAACATTTGAGTTGCATTATTTCACCCAAGTTTTGCAAATTATAAGATTATGGAGCCATGCCATAACGTACGTAGTACTATTATTTTTCTTTTCTCTTTTATTTTAAAGAGAACAATATCCCCAATTTTATTGAAAGCTCTCACTTATGATAAAAGAGCATTGTATATACAAATAGATATTTCGCATATACAAATAATAAAAAAGGCCAAAACCCAAGCATAAAAAAAATCTAAAACTCCCAATTACCACATACCAGATTACCAAAAGGTTCAAATAAATTAAAAGAGACCAAATCAAATCAAAAGGTAAACAACCAGCCCTAAGCAAAAGATCAATTTTAAAAACCTGCAGAGTACAAAATGGCAAATGCAAATAAGAACTATTACTTGGGTTACACTACTCGATCGGCTTCATTATGTGGTACTTACTTAAAAGCCCGTATAGTTTGCAAGAGAGTGAGCAGCAGCAAAGTGACAGCAGCTATGGTAGAAACTATTCTCCAAGGAGTGCTGAAATAATCTCGTCTAAGAGTAGCCTTCCAAGCATGCCAAGGCGTCTTGTAGAATGCATTCAAGTTTTCAGCCATGCGAATATAACTTGTGTTCATGTTTGTCACAAACAGATGGGGGCAGAGATTGTTGAAAAACGCACTCGCTGCATTGTTTTCACCAACCCAATTAACCAAGATTCCCTTTTCGATGAGTAATTCCTCATCTTTGGGAGTCCTGAGAAGGAAACACATTAGAATTATATAATCACCAACATGTGCATTATCTGGATAATGCCACATCTCAAAGGCTATGACATTTCGTAGGATGGTATCCATGTTGGGATCTAATTCCAAAAATGGAATTTCCATGGCTCCTTCACTTGTGAATTGCAAGTCAACTAAGCTTTTGTTGTAGCTCACTTTAAACTCCACTCCTGCGTCATTCAGTTGGCTTGCACTATACAAATGCCGAACAATACTATCCTGTCTTACCAACTGAGTTTCAGATGAAGGTAAAAGAAGTGTTCTGATCAAATCAACAAAGTGCTTTATTTCCAAATCATCACGGGGAGTTGATCCTTGAATGTTGTACTTGCTAAAGAAACCAACCGAGAGCCTAATGAAGGAACTAGAAACTTTAAGACGACGTAATTCTGATGCATTAATGTTGAATATTTTATCCATAACAAAGAAAGGGAGTTGATTTTCGAGTAATACCAAGTCCACTTCTATAGCATCTGTCAGCCATGGCTTCAATAATACTTTGTCTTCAGGTGACCATAGCATGCCCTCCTCGCTGATGAAATATTCAATAACGAAGCACGCATCCAACAATATTAGTTTCACAAACTCCTCACTGTTAAGATCGATAGTTTCTTCATAACAACGACGAACGTCTTCTTCCAAACTCTTTATTGTGTCTACTAAATCCTCCACATTACACTTAGAGTGTTGCAGGAATCTCTCCAAACATCTCATTTTAAACTTCTCTGTGATTTTCAATCCTTCATTGCAACGGTGAAAAGGCCCTATTGATACAATCCCAGGAATGAACGAGTCTACATTCGGTTCCCGAATGTATAATGGAGCCCTGTAGATACAACAATCAGTTGACAAGGGTGCTTCCAAGTCTCTTAACTTTTCTTTGATGTTAATCACTAACTCTCTATGTCGATCGCCCATTGTAATTGAATCGATTGCTTCCCCTTCAATTCTCTCAATCGCTAAATAATCTTCCATCTATCAAGCAACCTCAGGCTTGCCACCACAATTAAATGGAGTCCCTGTGTTAACCAGCATGCGTCAATACGCAGGATTTACTAGAGGGATTAAATAACAAATACTCCATGATTAATTCAACAGACCCTCAGTGATTATTTAATAAATAGAACCTCCATAAAAAAATCCTGGTTGAATAATTTGATAACCTATTCTCTACTGGATCTCATTTATTTCGATGTCATTGATGAAAAACATCACGTACTGGTTCTCATATGCAGTTCCCATCTACACATAGTCCTCACCCATTATCCCATTCGGGAGTTCTTCTCGATACACGCGTTAGATCACCAGACTCGCTATTACCAAACCATTCAGATCTAACTTTTATGGCTGAAAAGATTGAAGTGTGTTGCCTTCACGGACCATCACAAATTTCAAAATCTGATAGAGTTTATCCAAACTGTAATCCGTTATTTTTCATATCTATCTTATTATTTTCCTTTTTGGCTTCCTTACTGTTAATTCAAGTGAAAAAAAGAGTTTGTCTTTTGGGCTTTTTTTTGTAGAGATTAAGTCCTCATTTTTTATAAATGGTGAAGTTGAGTCTCTATTTTGGTAAAAAGGATTTTCTTTTGAATATTTGTCTGCAAATAGTATCTACAATAATAAAGACAAGAGCAATCACAAAAGAAAATAATATAGTACCGTTGGAGCTCTAAATGTATTATTTTTAGTTTAATATGATATATTTGATACTATTGAATGATCATTTATTATATGTTTCTCTATCATTCAATAGTAATAAATGTATCACATCTTATTTAGTAAGATGAAAGTGATAAAATTATATGATCAATAGTTATGATAAGATTAATTAAACAGAATGCTGACGTGTCACAATAAAAGTAGGCGGCCTTGCATTATAAATTATACATGTAATAGATGATATAAATTGGGAAGACGGATTTCATGAGACTATATTAAGTCTGGTATTGATAGTTATTTTCTAAATTATGAACTTCTCAATATGCATTCATTCTTATCATTCAGATGAAAACACATGTTACATTCCAAATCAACACTCTATTTGTAATACAAAATTTGGGTTTGTCAATGTCGTGTTCTAAGGCATGGGCTACCCAATGATGGTCCAAACAATCCGAGCCTATAAAAGAGTTGAAGAAGGTGGGGGTCGGGATCTGTGACTGTTCCGATAATAAAGTCAAATGAGTTGGAGAAAATAAAAATGTTTAATAGTTTCAGAGATGAGAGCTTAACCTTGATAACAAGGAATGTCCATTTATTTATAGGTGCGCACCTGTACACTTTCTATTCCCTATGGATAGTGGCAACGTCCTACCCGTCCTTTTAATCATCATTCATTTTGTCGTGTCAAGGCGAGTAGCCTTGCCATGGGCAGCGTTAATGAGAGAGTTGTCTCATTCGAGCCATGTCAGCTCCTAATTTCTGCCATAGCATGCTTGGGGTTCCAAAGTCGAATTAGTGCAGCATGGTGCTTGCTTGTGGCCCATTTAATGAGATGAGGAGTGCAACACATTTCAACCATGCCCACATTTATGCGACATGACTCTGGCAGGCTCAACATTTAATGGGTGAGGGGCGCAGTACGTTCCTGTCCGACTTGGCATGCTTAGCATTTAATGTGGTTAAGGGAGCGTAGTACCTTCTTGCCCGATTCGGCACATCCCTACAGGATCATGTTAGATACAATTTCCTCTTCACGGCCTAATCTTTAACATGGGCTACCGAGCCAGGTATTCATTACCTAGTTGGTTTGAATTCCAAAGAATGGGGCCCACCCAGGTCCCATTGTGGGCCTTGGCCCTGTCTACCTAGTTGGTCCTCCCCTCACAATACCTCGTGAACTCTTAATGAAAGGATTTCGATGGGAATTATTTGACTCCTGCCTCCTATTCAAATAACAGCTATTCCAAACTAGGGCGGTCTCTGCACCTTTTCCCATCGAGTTCTTGGCGCGGTAATCAATGGCTTGGCTTATGTGCCTTCACTCCTTTGATTTCCATAATAGATGACTTAACAAGACAATTGCTTGTCATGCCTTCCAGGACCTGATTGGACTATTGGCAATGGGACGTTGGTTGTGCTACTTTGTCCACCTAAGTTCCAAGCATTGTGTCTTCCATTTTCAACAGACATGGTTGGATTTTGAATTTATTTACTCCCGAGATTGAAGCACGTCGGACCCATTACCAGATTTCCCATTGGATTAAGTTGTGGTCAGGGGATGGAGCATGCTTGCGATTCCCTAGATAATCGTAGAGAGTAATGCCCTTTGCTGCAATGTTCACCAATGATTTGCAACTCCCCTTCATTTGCTAGGTTTCCGAAGTCCTCAAATTCCTTGGTTTGGCTCCACCATAGATACTCCCAAGCGGATAGCATCTTTTACTGGCCAGCTGTGTCGCTTTCCAGATGGTCTTCTTGGAGCTAGATGATGTTTATCTCAACTTGACTGGTTGAGAATTTTTATCGTTGTATCATCTGAATCAGCGTCCTTGGAACATAGTCGGCTTCAAAGTTAAGAATGGCAATAGGAAGCTAGTTTGAATTGAAGATAGGCATTGAAGAAGTACCAACAGAAGTTCTTCTTTGCCTCGAGGGATAGCTGGCAGTTCTCTGGGGTGACGTGAGAGTTTCCAATCCAGTCAGATTGGAGTCTACTCCCTTCTGTAGATGGCTTCAATGTCATGCTGCCTCCATGGAGAAGGCCCAAGTCGAGGCCACCGTGGCCTTGGCCAACAGGCACCCCCATATTCTATATATAGACTACTGTTGTTACAATGTGAATGTTCTGAAGTATCTGGTTCAGCCAAACAGGTCATGTGCTAAATGTCAAAACCCTCTAGGGATTCCTGTGAACCTCCCAATCCACGCTTGCAAACGGGCTTTCAGTTAAGCTCATCATTAGGAGATAAGGACGAAGGGACGCCACGATCGAGGCCTTTTGGCTCTCTAGGGGCCTAAACGATCCTAGAAGCGTCGAGATGCTTATTCCCTGACCCCTTTAGTCAAGTGTTGGGATCAAGATGAACTCTGAGCCAAGGCATAACCGTTAGTTTCCGAGGTCCAATCCATTGCTCGCTAGGCAGCAAGGGTCTCTTCCTCTCCACCCTCACCCGGCTCGACTAACGAAGTGGAAAATGAGATAGACACTGCCTTTTTGGAGTCACTAGCTCGCACTCCACTACTGTTTTCCAACTTCAAGGGCTTTTTGTCCATTGAAGACATCATAAATCAAGAGCTGGAAGACCAGGCCGTTCGGGTCAGCAAACTACCTAGGAAGTTCGAGGATGGGGATGTTTTTTCATCTTCCTTTTCAGAAGCCAATTCTAACTCAAACTCTCACGAAGGGTCTGGGTCAACAACTACCAGTGCTAATGAGCGAGAAAGAGAGGTTGAAGGCGAGAGGGCCATTGGCCAAGAGGAGGTGGACCGTGTGGAAGGCGCAACCATGGAGATTGAGCTAGAAGGGATACTAGCCAAGGCCAATTGTGTCGAAGGCGCGATTGCGAAGGCTGGAGGTGATGGGTTCACCAACCAGAAGGGGGTGAGTCGTACCGAAAGTCCCACTGGGGGCACTAGTGGCAAAACCGAAGGTGAGATCCCAGGGAGTGGAGGTCATCAACAAGAGTTTGTAATAATTAGCGAAGATGAGTCCCTGGAGCCTCTCCCAATTTTTAAAGCAAGGTCAACATCCAGGGCTCATCACAACATTCCCTCTTGTTCTCCTTCTCCATTCCAACTTCGTAGCGAGATCGCAATACTCAGCCAACTTTATTGGAGACCAGTCAAGATCAAGTGCCCTCGGACTTTGAGTGAGTTTAGACCACTGCTACGAGTGCACAATACAAATGTTGCAACCTCTCATCGCGCATGTAGGTTTCCTATATTTTCTTATCTCCCTTCTTTTTGTAACACTAGGCTTTGTTAACCTTCTTCTAGGTTCAGGTTGCAACCCAATTCGCAAAAGCCGTTGGATCCAAACTGGCTGAGCTCGTGGAGTGCAATCTGAAGCTCAGCACGGTGTGCCAATTTGGTTTCCTCAAGCTAAAGCAATCGGATGACAAACTCAAGGACTCTAAGGAAAAATGCAAGGAGTTGGTACAAATTGTAGAGAAGTTACACGAGGAAAAGGAAAAGTTGGAGGAGAGTAATACTGCATTTTAGGTGAGCCTCAACAAGGCTCACGGTACTTTCATGGCTACGAACAACAAGTGCGAGCTTTTAGCGAAAGCTCAAGATGACGCCGAGAAGAATCAAGAGTTTTCCAAAAGTGAGCTAGCTACTAGCGGGAATAAATTGGATGCCATGGCACGTAAGCTTGCCACTTGCGAAGCCACTCTGGAAGTTTTGGAACGGGAGCAAGCTGTTCAGGGCTCTAAGTTGAAAGCTTTTGTAAAGGAGCTGGGGATCTGGCAAGTAGTGTTGGAGGCTTCCGAGCAAGAGCGTATCACTCTGGAGGCTAAGTTGGCAGGCACTTAGGTCTCTTTGAAAGAAGCCAACAAACAGTTGAAGGAGCTCAAGCCTCAAGTATCTTAGGCTTTAGCCATTCACGATTATGCTAGGGGCTATGGCTATCAATAGGGCTTGGAAGGTTAAGGGCTAAACTCCTGGTTAGCCCAAAACTCAATATGTAAAATTTGACCCACGCTTTCTCCATCCCGATTCGGATGCCAAAGATTTCACCAAGAAGATTGGGACACTTGGCTATCCCCCATTTTGAAGTCCTCAACCTCATCTTCCTTCCTGATGAAAGGTGGCTTCCTATTTGTCTTTTTTCTTCTTTGCACATTTTCTTTTACTGCTTTGCACTTGTATACCTTTCCCTTCAGTACCTTACAAATTCCTAACGAAGGTAATTCGATGGGAATTTCTTTTCTTTTTTCTTTTTTTGATCTATCGTCTAGCCTTGACCCAGTGAGACACTGGTGATGCGAGGATTTACTAAGGGCTCGGACTGATATCCTATCATTCGCCTTTGGTTCGAAGTGTTGGATCTCGAGGGTGGGCCCCCTACCTCCACATGTATTATTGCTCCGTTCCCATAGGTGAGGGTAAGGAATGTCTCCCCGATTGGGGTTCGGGTTGTCATTTAGTATGCCAATAGCACGCTTGGGAGTTCTTGCGCCCACATTCCTGTGTATGCCCCAAGATTCTTGTTGAGTATGGACAAGAGAGTCTTGTTGGTAGCCTAGTTGTTGGCTTATAAGTGTTCTAGAGAATAGTACTTCACATTTATCCTTAGTTTGGCGCACCATTCTCTATAGTGAGCGTAGTCAAACTATTTCCCATTGTCCAGTATGAAACTTAGAGGTATCCCAAATTGGTACATGATCAACTTCCATAAGAATTTGGTGATAGCCTAGGAGGTGATACTTACGAGCGCTTCAACTTTGACCCATTTAGTAAAATAATCAACTTCTACCATTACGAACTTGGCTCCTCCTCTAGCAACTAGAATGGACTGTGGTCTTGGCATTTCGAGCATTTCTTGGAGAACTATTCTGCATCCTTGAGAAAGTACAGCCAATAGTACCTGGTTCGGGCTACCTTCGCAGCCAATGCCCTTTTTTCCATATAGCTCTCACAAATTTCCTCATGGATTTCAGCCCTTCCATCTAAGGAGGGGTTCGGAGAAACCTCTTTTGTACAGCACCACTTCTAGTAAGGTGAGCCATGCAGCCTATTTTCTCATTTTTCAGGCCTCTTCCAAATCGACAGGCAACTTGCCATCTTGTAGGAACTCCTTAATATCCATTGCCCACTCTAGCACGATCACGACCATGCTAGACACTTTGTTTCAATCAATGGTGTGTCAATCGATCTAACTTCGGTATGATCTGGGTAGGGGAGCTCTTCTTGTTCGGATGTGCCTTTTCCAATTAGTCAATTCAATGGTTCTCCCTCTTATGATTTGCTGGATACTGGAGTATCGGAAGTGGTCACATGCTTTGTATACCAAGTGGAGGTACTTTTTTAATCTTTTCCCCTTGGTGGCAAATTACCCAACACCTAGCTGACCACTACTTGGGAGTCGACTCATGCCTCTACTTCCTCATCACCAAGTAGTCAGGCTGTTGTGATCCTAGCCCAGAGTACTTCGTACTCGGCTTCATTGTTGATGACTTTGAAGGCGAGCTTCATCTCGTAGTCATGTTCTCCCCCTCATTACTTACCATGTGCACTACCACGCCCTCTCCAGCCCGATTGAATGATGCGTCAATGTAGAACAACCAAGGTTTTCCTTGAGGTGTATTGGTGACTTCTTCAAGAAAGTTGGTGAACTCGACGACACAAAGTCAACCAAGGCCTGTCGTTTGATTGCAATGTAGAGCACATATTCCAAGTCGAACTCACTGAGATCAATTACCCACTTAGCCAACCTTCCAAACGTATCAAGTTACTGCAATATGCTTTAAGCGGCTGGTCCGTGAGTACTTTAATGCTGTGGGTCTAGAAATACGATCAGAGGTGTGTTGCTGCAATGACCAAGGCGAAGACTAGCATTTCGGTATGTGGGTACCTGGACTCAGCTCTGCGAAATGCTCGTCAAATGTAATACACAGGTTTGAAGAGAGAGAGCAAGTAGACGGTCAGCGTCTCGCTTGGCTTCTACGTTCAGCATCTCGCCCAGCTCTATCTGGCTGAGCATGGGAGATGGGTTAGGTATTTCTTCAGGTTGCCAATCCTTCTTTGAAGTCACATCCCTCTCCTGTGCCTTTCTTAGTACCTTGAAGAAAGGCAAACAATGGTTAGTTGAGCATGTTATGAAGTAGTTGAGGTAACCACTCTCTCCGCCAGCTGCAAAACCTCGTGAGCATTGCGCGAAGTGAGCATCTTGGTGATGGTCTCCACTTTTTTAGGATTAGGCTCGATCCCCCTTTCGAAAACCATGTAGCCCAGGAATTTTCCCGACCTCACCCTGAATGCGCATTTCACCGAATTGAGCTTCATTTTATACTAGCACAGAACGACGAATGCATCCTGTAAATTGTCCAGGTGTTGCTTGGGTTGTTTGCTCTTGACTAGAAGGTCATCCATGTAAATTTTCATGTTCCGTCCAACCTAGTGTTTGAACATCTGGTTTACCAGCTGCTAGTTGGTGGCACCAACATTCTTGAGCCTAAAAGGCATGACTTTGTAACGATAAAAAGCCTTCGGTCCATCACAAAGGTCGTCTTTTCATCATTGTCTAGGCTCATTTTGATCTGGTTGTATCCCAAGTAGGCATCCATGAAACTAGGGAGTGGGTGCCCAACGGTTGAGTCAAAAATTAGGTCTACGCAAGGCAAGGGGAAGCTATCCTTTGGTCACACCCTATTGAGGTTAGTGACCAAAGGATAGCTTGATGTTTGCCCTATTTGCAAGTAATAAGTTGGACAACTACTCGAAATAGTAGACCTCTCGGGTGATCCCAGCCTCTAGGAGGCGGTTGACCTCTTCTGTTATGGCTCATAGAAGCTTCGTCACTTCTGTTTGATCTTTGAGCTTTGGGGTCGACGCATAGGGGTGCTCAACCACAGAGCTATCTAACCCTGAAATATCTTCAATGGTTCGGGCAAAGATATCTCAGTGCTCAGCAGGGAGTTATTTCAAACCCTACTTCAACTTCGAGTCCAGCTTAGTGCCTTCTGCACCCTACATTTCAGACTTGTCGAGTTAAGCATGACTAGATTCGATAGCTCATTGGGTTCAGCTTGCCTGAGGGTTTGCTCGTCTCATATTTCTTTGTCCCAATAGGTCAGAGCTGGGGGAGTAGGCAATTCACCCGACTTGCAGCTTGCTTCGACCATTGCAACCATCTTGCACTCAGGTCGTAACTCGTGTACATCTCATTTGTGAACCAACACCTGCTCGCCACAAACTTTGCTTGTATCCAGATTGGTGGGGAACTTTATTTTGAGGTGATAGGTGGAGGTGATTGCCTTTAAGCAATTTAAGTTTGGCCTCCCTAAGATCACGTTGTATGAAGACAAAGCCTTGACCACCAAGAAGTCAGTCATGGTAGTTGCTGTTTTGGGGGCTGTCCCGACTAGCACTAATAGAGTGATCAGTCCTACTGGTTGGATCATATCTCCTGTGAAGCCTTTAAGAGGGACCTAGACCTGCCATAGTCGATCTTGACTGATACCCATCCAGGTAAAGACTTCCCAAAACAAGATACCTACCTACCTACCATTGTTCATCAAGATTCTTCTAGTGGTGAAGTTGGCAACCTGCAAAGTTAGCACCAAGGCGTCATCGTGAGGGTGGAGGATCCACTCTTAGTCCTTTCATTGAAAATGATCTAGGGATTTCTTAGAAGCTGGGGAGCCCTTGCGCGAGTGCTTCGTGCTGTTTATTGTTCATATTTCACCTAATGGCTCCCTCCCCCTGGCAGGCTCCTGCCTCCTCACTCCTTGGTCCGTTCTTCCGTGGGCTTATGCTATGCCGAGCGCTGAAGTGTCCTCTCTCTTGCCAGGTATTTAGTGTTCTTCCTCTCTCTTTCTTTTGACAACATATCAGTTCTCGGTATAGTGTCATGCAACTCTAGCAGTATTCACAAAATTGCCTTCCATTGTCCTCATGAGTTTGTTCTTTGCTCAGTCTAGGTTCTCGGTCGTCTTCTACTGCCAGGCTGGCAAGTAGGTGCAGTTGGGCTTGCGAAACAGGGAGGTCTCATCCTTTCTTTGTGTTAGGACCACTCATTTTCCCGTTATCCCAACTAGATTCCTGTTGGTTCGCTACCCTTCTATCTGCCCACTCCATTTCTTCTCAGTGCTAGACTGTCAGGGCTTCAAGGGTATCCTCAGCATTGATGTACCCATCGGCCTTATCCATAAATTTTGCCAACATGTTTGGGGTTTTCTAGGCGATCTCGACCATGAATGGGCTTATGGGCCATATCCTGCCTAGGAGAGCTGCGAATGTGATCTTCTTGTCCTAGTCGTCCATCATCATACCTTATCAATTGAACCAGGGGAGGTAGTTTTTCAAACTCTCCCGATCTTGTTGTTTGACAATGAATCAGTAAACGGTCGGGCACCTCCTATTTCAGTTGGCCATGAATTGGGCCAAAAAGAAGCGAATCAGCCCATCGAAACTGTTGATCATACCCAGAGGAATGGTTCTGAACCACCCTCGTGCAAGCCCCTTCAGAGTGAGCGGGAAGGCCCTGCATGCGACCTCACCCGAGAAGCCATGGAGGCTCATGCAAGTTTTGAACATGTCCAAGTGCTCGAACGGGTCTTTGGATCTGTCGTAGAGCTCTCTCTGAGGCACTTTAAATTTTGGTTATAGCAGAACAACCATATCTTTAGTGCTATAAGGTGTGCCCAAACTATTGCATAATTGGCTAGTTATCAATGGCATCTCGATTAACTTGGTCATATCCGCATATTTGTAATCGAGCTCCCTGAGCTCAAGGTGCAGCTTACATTGTACCTCTTCACATAGATTTGGCTCCTCTTTCTGCCAAGAGCTTGCATGTTCACTAGTGCTTGGCTCATGGTTCGCAACATGTTTCACATTGTTTCACCACAAAGCTTCATTTTCTTCTATTAATTTTTCGGTGCTCTCTTCCATTGCTGTTCTTCTTTGCAAGTTGTTTGGGATCGTGTTGCTGGCATACAAAGTACACACTAGTATCCCACAGACGACGTCACTATTAATGCCGTGTTCCGCAGCCTAGGCTACCTAGTGATGGTCTAAACAATCCAGGCATGCAAAAGAGTTGAAGAAGGTGGGAGGTCGGGGTGTGCAACTTCTCCGACAATAAAGTCAAATGAGTTGGAGGAAATAAGAATGCTTAATAGTTTAAGAGATGAGATCTTAACCTTGATAACGAGGAATGTCCCTCTTTTTATAACTGCGAACCTATCCTCTACCTGTTTCTGAAGGACAGTGAGAATCTCCTACCCGTCTTTTTTATCATCATTCATTTTCTTGTGTGTAGGTGAGTAGCTTTGTCGTGGGCAGGGTCAGTGGGAGAGTTGTCCCCTCTGAGCCATGCCAGCATTTGCTTTTTGGCATTGTTTGCCTAGGGTTTCTGACTCGCATTTAGTGTGGCAAGGTGCCCATCTGTGGCACATTTAATGCAATGAGGAGTGCGGCACGTTTTAGTCCTGCTCGCATTTAATACAGCGTGGCTCTGGCAGGTTCAGCATTTAATGCGATAAGGGACACGGTAAGTTCCTTCCCGACTTGGCACGTCCCTCTAGTGTCGTGTCAGATATCAGTTCCTCTTCACAGTATGATCTTTATAGTGGGCTACTAGCCAGGTATTCATTACCTAGTTGGTTTAGCTTCCCTCAAGTAGGGCTCGCCTGGATCCCATTACGGGCCTAGGCCATACCTGCCCAGGTGGGCCTTCCCTCACTGGATTATTAAAATGATAAATGTTTAAGTCATAAAAAGTCCTACCAAAAACAAATCTTTAAACTGATATAACTTGACGTGAGATATTAGATTGTAAAACTATTTATTATGAAATAAATCTAAAATATCATATGAAACCAATATATCAATTTACTAATTGACCTGATACGTTAGTTAACTTAGATTGTAAAACACTTTGCAATGCAGGTGTGCCCCCAGTTAAAAAAAATATAATAAATAAACTGGTATTAAATAATAAACTCAAAATTAAGGAAAAAGATTTAAACAAATTTAAAATAAGAAATTAAAGTGAACCTAATAAAAAGTTAACAGAAGTACTATATTCAACTTTTCTAGGTAGGCTTTATTTGGAGATTAAATAAGTTGAATTGAGTAATAAATAATAATATTTTAAAAGTATTATATCGGTCCCAGTGAGATAGGTTTAATTTTTTTTAAATTGATATGGACTACGTTAGACTACTTGTTTATTAATTTTACTGGACCATTTAAAAATATTGTCAAACAAAGAGTCGATCAAAAAGCAATTCTAAGAAATAATCCAACACAATAATTTGGCCACAAATTGAGAACTAGAGCATGTTAAAAATAAAACAACTCGAAATGTAAGAGTGTCGTGAGATTCTCGGACTCGAAGTACTTACTGTATATGAAAAGAATATGAGAGAGATAAGTATACTTGGTACCGAACCAGACAGTCGAGATTTGCGGGCCACTCCGATCTCTTTGGTAGTTAAGATTTCTCCGGTGCCGGTGATGGTGATCACGAAATATTGCTTATTTCTGGCTGATCTTCACTCTCAGATCCTGCGCACAGATTTTTCTTTCCTCTTCCCATGAGCGTTGAAGCATCGTCCGCTTAAATAGACAATTTCATTCCACTTGCGCGCCCCGCTGCCCCCCGCGTCAACCATCCAATGATATTTTTGGACCAAATTATAAAATATATAGGAAATTTCAATGATATTCAATACCGTTCTATAAAAGAATCAAGAAGAGGGCTCGTCATGTCTCCTCACCTTTAATAATTATCGTTCATTATGTCTTCTCACCTTTAATAATTATTGTGAGCCCCCTTTCCTTCTATTGTATTATTGTGAATGATCATATTGATGGTCTCTCTCTCCTCTTTCCATTTTCAAACTTTCTATCTCAAATTTTCTATATAAAGAGTTTGAAAATATTTATCTGTATTAAACATATTAGCATGTAAGTAAGAAGAAAAAAAAAAGAAAAAAAGTATTAAAAAATAAAAGAAAAAAAGAGATAAAATTTCAATTTTTAAATAAATAAAGAATTCTAAATATTTTTTTTGTAATAAGAATTTTTTATTTTAGTTTTATAATAAATACTACTATAAGAGATTTCAATGATACTTATTAAACCCACTTATTATGAAATTTCAATTATATTCAATACTTTATAAAACCCACTTATTAATGGCCAAGTAATCATCACGAATATAAACCAATTATCTGCAGTTTGGATAGCGGATAAATATATATTTACTTATTCCGATTAGTGATATATATTTATAATTTATTTAATTCACTTTGTCATTTTTTTATTTGAAATTTCAAGTTTCAAAGTTAAGAATTTTTAACATATTCAAAACTGATAATAATTAATTAATTATTTTTTTTATAAAATTTTCTCAAATAAAAGTTTTCTTTCAAGGACAAGCCGCCTGTTTTGATTGGTGGTTAGGCAAGGCGGGATATTGTTCTACCTTTCCATTACGATAAAAAAGCGGCAACGATATTTATTGATCTTATATAAACCATCTGGTCTTAAAACGCTACCAAAATAACATGCAGTACTAAGAACATGTACATTGACTTCATTAATATTGTGAGGGGGAGGATCAACGGAGGAGCCCAGCTATTAAAAGCTTTGTAAAAGCATGAAGTGACATAAAATAGGGGGCAAGTGCATGGGTTAAAATCATGGGTGTCAGGGCATAACGTGGACAGAACAAATGAGAAAGAAAGGAAGAAACAAAAAAAAAGTAAACCTATTGGCACACATCAATTCATATTGGTCTCATTATAACATATCAAAGTACACCACTAGAGTCCTATAAAAAGCATTGGACAGATGACAGCAAGATCTCTCGTATTCTCTCACTAGACTATCACCTGTCCTTCAATTTTTCCTTCTTTTCAAAAAGCATTCGGGAATTCAAATAGAACAATTTTCTCTATTAATATCTATATTTTTTCTTGTACAATGAAATATAAGAGATTATAATAGAATCCCCCCTCAAACACCCGTAGACATAGACCTTACGCTAAACTATGTAAATTTGGAGTTTATATCTATTTATTTTATCTGTTATTAACATGCACGCCAACTGTACCTGAATCTCATCTGGGGTCTCAAACGATTCCAAACGAAGCCTAAGTCACACCAGTGGGTTAGGAATGATTTTTACTCCTACCTCGACATGTTGGCCGATTTTCTCGGCATCAACAGTGGTGTCGTCTATGGGATTTGAACACATTCTAAGCCAGAGGTGAGCGAAGGATAATTTCTCGACACACTGGACAAATTGCCAGACATGCAAATAGTGCTCCCTAGATAACTATTTTCCATTCCTGTTATTATTATGCTTATAAAATATGCAAAGACAGGAAGAGATCTCGCCACTTTACCATACATATATAATTTTATGGTGTTTCTCTTACTCACTCACCTACATTCCTAGGCATGTAAATCAAGTACCCCCAATCATTTAATAGTGTTTTCTTTCACTCAAACATTTTCACACCCAAGCATGTAACTTATGCATATAGTAGCATAAACTAAAGGAATCAGTAAACTACACAGATCGGGCGAGCACTGTACACTTAAGTGCACAATGCCTCGCATGCACGTACCATGCATTTTGCACGTCACAGGGGGCACGATGTGGTGCCCTCGGGACTCACGGCCTGCCGCAATGAGTTTGGTTGGCCTATTGGCTATCCTCACTGGGACTGTTGAAGGTTTATGTCCCTGACAGAGCACCGACGAACCGCCACCCCTGCCTGTGGAGCTCTCGTCGAATATGCCCCCTACCAAGACTATGTCGTCTCTCCATCATGTTGATGAGCCACCTGCCACCACTACGGAAGTCGCCGGCATTGTCTATCCCTACCGATAGGTCTCCAGCCATCACCTACTAGAAATGGCTCTACCACACAATCATGATCGTGGCCTTTAAGCGAGGCAATGCAAGGCCCAACCCAACTGGTGGTTGGATAGGCTCCGGGATACCACCCAAAGGCTTCGCGAGCAACGTCTGTCTTCCCTTCCCTAGACCACCTAGGATTGAGTGGCTCTCCAGTTAATAAAGGATGCCATGCACCATGGGCACGGTGTGCATGGGTCTAGGTTGGATTCTGAGACCCCTCAGGACCACCTCCCGGTCGTCCCCCATTCCATGGAACCCATCCACTCACCTCTCGATACTGTGGCTCAGGACATGAGGCTCAGGACTCACCTCTCACACTCAGGACACGCACTCGTTGTACACATGCAAGAAGGCAACTTGGGAAATAGGGGCTTGCCTCTCACACTCAAGACACACCGTCATCGAGCACACACAAGAAAATAACTTGGAAAACATGGGCTTGCCACTAACTTCACAGGACACCACACGGGACTACGCCCTCGCCACATTGGAAGCATGCATTTACTCGGCTTGCCGTGCATGCACGGGCCACCCACCTCATGAGCACGCGGAACTCAGACCATCCTCGAGAAACCACCACTTCGGGAGCTACTCGCCTCACCCACTTGAGAAAGTCATTCGGGACTGCACTCTCGGGACTTGCCTCTCACACTCGGGACTCACCACTCACTTCACGAGAAACATGGGCTCGCCAATCACCTCATGGGACACCATTACACGAGACTAAACTGTCACCCACACTTAGGACATCACTTCTCAAGACTGCACAAAACACCCCCTCAGGAAACCTTTGCTCGCCAAACCAAGACCACCATGCTCAGACCTCAACTCGCCATGCATGTTTGGGCCAACCACGACACCTCTCGGCACTTGTACAAAACTCCCCTCTTGGAACATCCCATGCACGGGACCAAGTTAGAACAACCTTACCACACCCAGGAAGCATGAGCTCCACATGCATACTCAGGAAAACACTCACCTCACGAGCAGCACTATTCATATATTTGGCATGCACCTTCACCCACTCGGAACCCGCTCCCGAGCCCTGGGTACCCTTTAAGACTTATCTGTTCTCCCCTTTTATTTGCTTGGACAAGTTACTCACTATCTTGAATCACGGGAACTCAAACTTGACAACACAATGGGCTCAGTTTTGACAACATTTTATATCCCAACGATGCATATACGGACTCGGGCTAGCAACGCACTTAACTCGAACTCTGCATTCGCAAGCTCAGATGCAACAACCACAAGTACATTAGAGTCAACTGCGTCAACTTAAAATCTTCAGTTGCTATCGCTCATAGTGTGTGGATTCATTTTTCTATTAATGAAGTTATTTTCTGCAGCATGAAGCGACAACACTTTTCCCATGATGGAACGAGCTTTGTGCTCTCATCATACGTGGGTCACCAACATATCTCTTTCGAAGAATTGAGCTATGCGCTCTCATCACACACACAGAATGATAGCAAATTGCGGGGTATTATTTTGAGCTCTCGCCCACTCCTAAACCCTTGCAACACGATTCATCAGTAAGGCCCCAACCAAGCACACTCGTAAACCCTCTCCCATCTCCATCAGCAAAATGCCAACAAACCGCAGGATCGAGTCTAGGGCCCTTGATCACTCGTAGAACCTCACACACTGATTCGCTTACCAGGATGCCAACAAATTGCCCGTCTTTACCTCCTACCACGCTCATGGTTCGTGTTCTCACATTTGCAGTCGAGTCCATCTCCTACTACACTTAAGCTTCGCATTCCCACACTTGCGGTTAAGTCCATCTCCCACCACACTTGTGGTCGAGTCCATCTCTTGCCACCCTCGCGTTCGAGTCCATATCCTGCCACACTCGCACTTCGCGTTCTCATGCTTGCAATCAAGTCCATCTCCCACCATGCTTGCACTTCACGTTCTCATGTTTGCAATCGATTCCATCTCTTGCCACACGTACGCTTCGAGTTCCCATGCTTGCAATCGAGCCTATCTCCCGCCTTAAACAAGTCTTATGCTTGCACTCTACACCATCGAAAGTTTTGAAATTTTAACACATTATGTCATTCTCCTAATAGTTATTTATTTGTTGCATGTTTTTATTTTCTTTCCTTGTGCCAAAAGTAGAGCCACTGCCATCTCAGAGTCCAGATAGTAATTATTTCAAGAAAATTTCTACTAAAGTATCTTGGTTCAGAATTTGTGGGGTATCATGAGGGGAAGAATCAATGAGAGGGGCCCATCCATTAAAAGCTTTGTAAAAACATGAAGTGATACAAAGATAGAGGGCAAGTGCATGGATTAAAAATCAAGGGAGTTAGGACATAGGCACGCAGATGGAACAGATGGGAAAGAAAGTGTAGAAAAGAAAAACAAACCTATTGACACAAGCCAATTCATACTTGTCCCATCACAACAAATCAAAGTACACCACCTGACCTTTTTGAAAAGCCTCGGCAAGATGAAAGCAAGGCCACTTAGACTCTCTCACTAGTAGCACCTCTCCTTCAATTTTTACTTCTTTTAGAAAGCATTCGGGAGCCCAGCTAGAGAAATTTTCTCTATTGATATCTATATTTTTTCTTATACAGTGAAATATGAGAGATTGTAAAATATTTATTATAATCGAATCCCCTTCCCAAATGCCCATGGATGTAAGCCTTACGCCGAACTACGTAAATCTAGTGTTTATCTATATTTAGTTTATATGTTATTAACATATGTGCCAACTACACCGAAATCTCACCAGAGGTCCCAAACAACTCCGAACAAAGCCCAAATCGTACCAGTAGGTAGGAAATAACTATTTCTCCTGCGTCGGCGTGTTAACCGATTTTCTTGGCATCAACAAATATATTCTTTAAAATTTGATAATAAAAAAAAACACAAATTTTTCATAAATCTAAAACCTCCATATCCATAACTTCATATTGGATTAATCATTGAATTCATCAAAATAATAATATAATAATATCCATTCAGCAAACATATTATGCTAATATTATTTCTAATCAAAGTTCACAACTACAATTCTAAAAGGAAAATTAAAATTTATTAAACAATTGTTTTGGCTTGTGAATAGTATGCCTTCAAATATGAACGAAAATGAGATGGTACTGTAGTTCAAAGTTTCAAAGGGATTGAATCCAATGCAGCTGTATTTTGTGTAAATTCATCAAACTTTATGTTTGGTGTTGACTTATGATGAAGTCAATGCCAATGCTCTTAGATCAACTTTATAAAAAAGAAAATAAAAGATAGATATCTCGACAAGGTAGATTAAACTAACTAGTAACCACCTCAATAATAACATATGCAATAATAGATTGTTATTTCATGGAGTGTAATTATCAACTTTTTGACTTATTCATGGTGATGGTCTCTATAGGGGTGATGGTGGCTAAGGATGCAAAAATACAACCTTTTGACTTACTAAAAAGGTTGTATTTATTGTGAAGTGTCAAATGACACAACTTTTTGATTAAATCAAAAGCTTGTGCCACTTCCTAAGTATTGTGTTACTTACCAACTATTGACATATTAATAGTTGTAACCTTTCTCAATAGGTGTATGAATGCCTATAAATAAATAAAATTAGTGCATAAATTATTTACTCACTTTCTTCCTTTTGCCCTGATCAACTTGTAGGACAAACTCCCTCACGGGATTGTTATCATTAGAGTTTGTTCTTGTCCTTCATTTTTCTACAGTGGTATCAGAGCCAAGTCATGTTCGAAGGATTTTTCTCGCACATAGAGAAGATGAGTCATAGACAAGCACTTAGTTTGACAACCATACTTGCATACTATAATCACTTTCATAGACTTGAAAATCCAAGGAAGAAACTTTATCAAGTCATAGTGCGAGGATTAAAGATTACTGGGAATCTCCAAAATCTGGTAGTTATTATTAATTTGAAGAAAATTATTGGAATACTTTGTCACCCACTATCACTGTTTTGGGGGATCGTCAAAGTTCCTCACTAATGCCAGACTTTGTGGACCTTGGAAGCACGTTGGAATCTTCAACTCTGGTGACCATATAGCTGGACAAAAGTGAAGATAGTAATTTTTAGTCTCAAACAATGCAAAATTGGAGGAAGAAGAAGAAAAATTGAATCTACCTGAACAAAATGACAAGTCATTTAGTCCAAGTTCAAAACTAGCACCACTAAACAACACTTCATTTAAGTCTATCGAACCAAATGAAAATGACTTTTTGGACAAGGTCTATGTACCACTTGAGCGAAATGACTCGTCATTTATCCTAGTAAAGCCAAACGGCGTTGCCGTTTTGGTTCAAAAGCAAGCGACCATTCACTCCAAACTATGCCATTTCGTCCAAGCCGTGCTAGCCGTAAGCTGAGCTGCCTTTCAAGCCATTGACCGCATTATTGACAGAGCCATTGGCTACCAGTCATCTCCAAAAGCTGGCTTGAACCGACTAAATTGGTTTATTCAATTTTATGAATCAGTTTGTCCCAGATTTTTTTTTAGGCCATTCGAAGCCATTTCAGACCTAATTTGGTCCGTTCAAAAGTCATTGTGTTCCAAATTGCGTGCCAAATCATCATAATGTTTTTTTGGACAAGATTATCATAAAAAATATTTTGAAAGAGGAGCAACATCAAAGGTAGATCGTGAAAATTCTCAATTGGAGTGTCACTTTTGTTATTCTCCTTATTTAAAAAATAAGAAAAATTTAAGGTTGCCTCATTGGATTAAATCCAAGGGTTACTATTATTAAGTTTATAATAATTTTAGTTGTTTATGGTTAAATTATTGTATTAGTAACATTATTTCTACAATGTTGTTGTTAATTTTGTAAGGTTTATTATTTATAGCATCAAAGAAAAGTATAGATCTTTCGAGAATAAAAAATAAATGGAAGAAATTTTCAGACCTAGAAATGGCATATAACTTTTCTTTTAATCCATAAAGAAAACTTTATATACATTAACAACTCTTAAGCCATCAATATTTGTGGAAAACAGTACAATTGAAATAGGGAGCATCATTTCAAATGAAGATAAATAGGAAAAACACAATGCATAGGCAAAAGTTTTAATTTTGCGCTATATAAATAATCACATTATTCCTTTATTTGAATATTATGAAATTACAAAAGAAATAATGGATGCAGTTGAGATAAAGTATAGTTTAAGATCAGATACTTACATATAATTGTTATTAGATAAGGATGATTTAACATTAGATACTTCAAGTACTTTTAGTTTTTAAAGAAGAACTGATGAAGAGTTTGAATAGAGAAAATGAATTATCCAATTTATTGATAGCTCAGGACAAGCATTCAACACAGAATAAGTTAAAGCCAAAACAATTCAAAAAAGAGAAATAGTTGAAAAATACACAAAATAAATCATTTTCTAGAAACTACTTTAAGTGTGGAAAGAATTGGCATTATAAATCATCATGTCCAAATAAGAAAAAAGTACAAGAAAGTAAGAAAATTGTGATGAAAGTCTTTGAAGTAATGCTCGTAGAACCAATGATAGATTCATGGTGTGTTGATTCTACAACAACAAGACATATATATACAGGAATAAAGATTTGTTTGTCAAGTTTGAAGATAAACAAACAGGAAAACACATAGTGCATATGGATAAAAACACATATTACAATATCTTGGGACAAGGTACATGTAAATTTAAGTAAATGGTTTCGTTATTTTACTTAGTAATGTATTATATGTACCTAATATTAAAAGGAATTTAGTATCAGTGCATGTACTAGATCAAAAAGACTACACAGTTGACTTTAAGTCCAGAACCATTGTAATCAGTAAGGATAATGTATCAATGAATGGCATGAAAGATCACAACATATATGTACCGAATATTGATATTAATAAAGTATACATTTCTAATATTCTGGATGTATCTAATGATTGTACATATTTGTGGCATTTAAGATTAAGCCACATAAATAAAAAAGAAATGATCAGAATGTGTAAAATTCAATTAATTCTACAAACTCAGACAATCTTGATATATGTGAATCATGTATTAAAGAAAAAATGAGTAGTAAATCTTTTTCAAAGAATTGAAAATCAGCAGAATTGTTTGAGATTATATTTATGATGTTTGTAAACCTTTTAAAATAAAAACTGATAGAGAAATATAATACTTTGTTATTTTCGCTGATAACTATTCAAGATATGGGCATATCTACTTACTAAAATATAAATCTAATGTAATTGAAGAATTTTAAAAATATTAAATAAAAGTAGAAATTCAATTGGGTAGGCCCATTAAGGCTTGAATAATGATTGAAGAAGTGAGTTTGAAGTTTTGGATGATTTCTACAAACAAGTTGGTATAAGACATATCTATACCATGCTATATAAACCTTAACAAAATAACATTATAGAAAGGAGAAATAGAACTCTATTGGATATGGTGCAACGATGATGGCATATGCTGATCTACCAAGACATTTTGGAATGAAGCATTATCAACTACTACATATATATTAAATAGACTTGAAACCAAAGCAAAACACCTTACACTTTATGAGTTATGGACAGGACATAAACAAGACTTGAACAAACTCAAAGTGTGGGGTTTAAGGTCCAAGTGTTCATCCAAAGGCCATTAAAGGATAAATTAAAAAGTAAAACCTGGGAATGCAGGCTCATCGGGTATGTGAAAAATAGAAATGGCTACATTAAATGATATAGAAAGTAGAAATGTCATTTTCTTGAAAAATACAAGTCTTGGAAAATATGAGATTGATTGAAAGTAGAAATGTCATGTTCTTGGAAAATATAAGTCTTATTATTTCATTTGATCAAATAGATTTATTAAATGATTTAGAAAATTAACAAATCTCCACAAATTCTAACAATATAAATTTTGATATTATTCAAATACATAATAATAAAAATAAAATAAAGTCAAATGAAAACCAATTTTCAAATATTGATGTACTAATAGTGAGAGTAAAAGGTCCAGATTATCATTTGTGTTATTTTGAGATCATTATGCTCTAAGTACCAACTTGGAAAATTTCGAAAATGATCTAAAAATTTTTCTGAGGCAATCAATAGTATTGGTTTACATAATTGGTTTGAGACCATGAAAAATGAAATTGAATTAATAAACAAAAATAATTTTGGGAGTTAACTGATTTTTCAAAAGATAGAAAAACTATTGGTTGTAAATGAGTTCTTAGAAGAAAATTTAAATTGATAGTGATCTAAAAAGATACAAAGCAAGATTAGTAGTCAAGGAATATACTCAACAACTGGTGTAGAATTTGTGGATACATATTTGCCTGTGGCAAAATTCACATCCGTAAGGATCATCATGTCCATTGCCACCCGAATGGATTTGAATTACACCAGTTAGATGTAAAAACGATTTTTCTCAATGGTGAATTAAAAGAGGATATCTTTATAATTCAACCAGAAGGCTTCCAAATTAAAGGACATGAAGAGAAAGTTTACAGGTTAAAAAAGTCATTATATGGACTTAAGTAATCTTCAAGATAGTGGTACTTGAAGTTTCACCAAATCATTTTATAAATGTGATATGAAATGAGTTTACTAGATCATTGTGTGTACATATGAAATAATAATAATAAATTAACATTATTATCATTATATGTTGATGAAATCTTACTAGAGGGTAATTTTCTAGATATGATAGAAGAAAAAAAAATTCTTGAAACCTAAATTTGAAATGAAAAACATAAGTGAAACTGCATGTGTTCTTGGTATAAGAGTTTCTAAAGATAAAAACTCAAGTCTATTATATTTAGATAAAGAAAAATATTTAGAAAAAGTACTTAAATCCTGAAGTACGCCTGTTTGCAAAGGTCATATTTTACATAAAATTATGTGTTCAAAAGAAACTGATGAAATAAACGAAATACTTAACCTGTCTTATGCTCAAGCTGTAGGAAGTCTCATGTATGCAATAACAAGTACTAAACCAGATAATTATCATCCAGTAGGATTGGTAAGCATATATCAATCTAATCCAGGAAAGGAGTATTGACAAGCAGTGAAACGTATATTAAGATATTTATAAAATATCAAAATTTTACAATTTTGCTTTAGAAACAATAATCTAGAGTTAATCGACTATAGTTATGCTGATTTTGGAGTGATGTAAATAATTGAAAATCTACAACTAAATATATATTTATATTTGGTGAAACACTAATGTCTTGGTTAAGTATGAAACAAAGCTATGTTGCTAGGTCTACTATGGAAGTAGAATATATTGCTTGTAATACTATAATGACTAATGAGGTGTGGATAAAGTGCTTTGTAGAAAACTTAGATTTTTGTATGTTTACAAAATCAATCAATGTGTTTTGTGATAATCAGTTTTTCATCTCATTATAAAAAATGAAACACAGAGTTTTAAGGAAAAATACATTAATGTGCATTATCGCTACATTTAAGATGATAGCATATCCAATGACCAAAAAATTGTCTCTGGAGAAATTCAAAGAACATGTGATTAGAATGGGATTGAGAGAAATCTAAACATTCTCATGGTCAACATGCATAACTCAAGAAATTCAAGGGACGCCTAAAGAATTGAGTTATAGTGATATCCAAATAAAGTTTTGGTCATTTGTAAAGTCACTGATAAAGTAATTAAGTAAAATTCTAGGAATGGCCTTAAGGTAATACTTAATTAAATTTCAGTGTAGGTTAATTAACTAAATAACTGGTTGAACATACGTAAAGTCACTGATAAGGTGATTAGGGAAAGTCTCAGGAATAGATTCTAGAGGAAGTATTTAACAAAAATTAAGCCCAAGCCGATATGTCTTATGTAATTAGCTGAAGTTGTAAATTGTGACAAGGATGTTGATTATAGATCAAGTCAAGGAGAATTGATGTTATTCACTAAGTATTTTAGTAAAATGAAGTTACCATTTCTATGTGGCCAATGGCAGCATATGTGATGAAGGGTGCGGTCAAATAAGATAATAATAAAAACCTGTGCAAGTGGAGATTTGTCATGCTTTAATGCCAATCTACAAAGGTACACAGATGAGAGTTGAGTAGTGGATAGCTCATATTAGTACCAAGATAAATACTCAACTAGAACATCATTGTTCTATGTGATCAAGTGGTGAATGTTATTCCTTAGGGTGTAATCACCAAATAATGTATCTTAGAATGGCATCCTCTTCTTGGCAATGGTTCCCATGATGGTGATAATGGTTAAGGATGTAAAGAACACAAAATTTTGACTTATTTAAAAGATTGTAGCTTTTGTGAAATGTCAAGTGACACAACCTTCTGACTAAATCAAAAGGTTGTGTCACTTCCTAAAAATTGTGTCACTTATCAACCATTGAAATATCAATTTTGTGACATTTCCCATGGGTGCATGATTGCCTATAAATAGAGGTCATTAGTACACAAATCATTTACTCGCAAAATCTATCTAGTCTAATTTTACATTAAGGATAGATTGCTACAATTTAGACATTGAATAAACTTATCAATATTCAATGAAGTTTATAGGATAAAACAATTCCACTATTTTTATATAAAAATTGTCAATGTTAAACTTTTTTTTTTCCTTTTCACGTTGGATTCTATATTAAGAAACTTAATAGTATATAATATATTTAAAAACATTTATGGGGACACATCCTTGTTAATCGATTTTATTTCTCCTAATCTTATTTTTCCTAATCTTAGTCTTAATCTAATTTTACTAGGGCAACATCCTTAAAGATAAATAATATATGAAAATTATACAAAACTAGTCCAGGACTTATATCAAAAAAATTAAAAGGAGCACTTTCATGTATAGTTAAATTTTAAAATTTTAAAAAAATATATGAGAATAAGAAAATTATAAAAAAAAAAATTTGCATGGCCAATTTATCACTACAAAAAAAAAAGACTTTTTAGGACGATTTTGATTTGAAATGAAATGAAAATCATCCCAAAATGTGAGATTTAGGGACAAATTTCATATTTCATGCCAACAAACTAACGAAAGATGTATACCTTCGAACACGTTTAAACGGTATAGTTAAGGATGAAATATTTTGTCCATAATAATGAAATGGTTTAAATGTAATGTTTTAACATTCCAACAATTAAATTTAACCATTCAAACATACACTTTGGTGCTTTTTAACCGTTCAAACCTATGATTTGGCACGTTAAGTAAAATTATTTTAGCGAAAAATTGATCAACCGTTCGAACGTAACAATTTTCCCATTCGAATGGTGAATCAGCACTGTTTGAATGTAATTTGTAAGGTTCAAATATATGTTTGTTTTTTACAGAATTATATTATATTAACTAGTAATTATAAGAAAATTATCAATTAAATAATAGGAATAATATAAATCAATAATTAGTTTAGAAAATATAAAATAATACTAATTCATAATTAAATACTGAATTTACAAAACACAAAATATTGTCCATTTTAAGAAATAAATAAATAAATAAATAAATAAAAGATAGAAAATACTAAGTCCCCAAGTCTTTGTACGATTCCTTGGCTGCAACTAAGCATTCCTCTATTTGTGTCAATCGAGTACTGATGGTGACCTGAGTCGCAGACATGGCATCAAGCTCCATACGTAACTTAGAGATGCTAGCAGTAATCTCTATACGAAACTCAGACATCGTATTATGGACCTCCATACACACTGCATTGATGAGCACTAGTGTCTGTCCGCTAATCGCTACAGACACTATTTCGACCATGTCCTCACAAGTAGCATTGTGTACTGATGCCTTGACTTGTGTGGATGTCTCAGTAGCCAGTGCTCCATGATCTTCCAATTGTGCATCTCTCTGAGGATCAATAAGGTCTGGAACATGTCCACGAAGGCGTAGTCTCGAGTGTCCTATGCTGCATGAGAGGGTGGTCCTATTGATTGGTTCTGTCAGCTCCTGTTTATGCTTGGCAACATCAGGCACGACACCGGCATATAGCAGAAATCAAGTGATCAAGATCCCGAATGGCAATACATCCATCAAAATGTATCGGGACTTTGATCAAATCCTATCGAATATATACCCCACCAGGTCGATAGGAATGCCACGAGCAACCCGTATCTTAAATTTTATCTAATCAATGCCAACCTTTGTCCTGTGCTACCGCAAGTAAATATTGTTGACGATTATCAAATTCAGGATCTTGAAGAAAGAAGATAGATATGCCTGCTTGATGCTCTTCATCCCATCATACAAGGGAGCATCCAGACCAATAACCAAATCCCTCACCTCATGATCAGCAAGGGCATCGACCTCATCTGTATAAAATGCTACCTCCTCCTCAGCTGTCTCCACCTTAATCGATGGATCAGACTCTCTAGGCACCACATTCGGATATGCATTTGGCAACCTAGGAATATCGAGATGCTCAGCGAGTCCGTCCCATGAAAATATAGCTGGAACTTCTCGGATAGTGATCCTGTATGCCCCTCCATCATCTGGACTAGCACCACCTAGCTCTCTATAGAACTCAACAACAATGTCAATATAGGAGATGGTCTCCCATGATTCCTCCCTCTCACCTATGATAGGTCCCCAACCACGATCTCTGAAAACTGATGGCAGAGAATGACCCCCCCAGACATGACTCTGGAAGTCAGAAATGATAACATGTCGCTCTAATAAAACAGTCATCTCCCTTACACGACTGATAGTAGTCTCAGATGGATTGCGTCGCTTATGTCTAGATCTAGAAAAAGACGTCATGGTTAATCAACCTGAAATTTATAATGAAAGAACTTATAAATACAACATTAATGATAAAAATATAATAAATAACTATTCACTAAATTATATACGAATAACATTCTAATAAAGTGAGACATTGTGAACAAAAGAATTTTATAAAAATAATATCACATTATTTAATATTAAAATAAATTTAATATTTAACAAAATGTCAGAAATTTTTCATATTAATTTATATATAATATACTATATGTTCTCGTTAAAATTTAATAGAACTATAATATTGAGTAAAAATAACAATTCACTAATATTAATAAATTTATTTATACCGTTCGAACGCCAAAATTAGTGTTTGAATAATATAAAAGTTGTTTGGCTTGCAAGGTTCGAACGTTCGACGTATAAAATAATGTTTGAATGATTAATAATTGAACCTGCTTGGTTCGCACTGCTTGAACACCCGACACAACATTCGAACTGTATTCGAGATGGATGATACTGAGTCAACTCAGCCATTAAAATCTATGGAATCTTTCGATTTTTCATGAATTTTTCAACAAAGTAATACATAGAACTTAAATGAACCTTCCTACAATAGATTTAGGCAAATCTACTATGAGTATTAATGGATAAATTGTTTTATCCTAATTTAAACGAATAATCTATCAAAAACCTAACTTTAAATGATAAAATGATTAGAAAAAGAGCATACCGACGCTTAGAGGAAAAGGCTTGGATTGGGTACTGTTGATGGCGGCGACAGCGACTTTAAAATATAAAGATGGGCAGTTATTGAGGAGAAACTGGCGTGCGCGCGTTTAGTGAAAATGACCGTCGAGTTAAACTTATATTTGCAGTGTCGTTCAAACGGTTAGTTATTACGTTCGAACGGTATTGCAAATATAAGAGATATAATATATTTATGTACTATACTATTTTATTTAATATATTATAATAATTTATTATATAATAAACTATATGTACCAAGTTATAATATTACATATGATATGTTAGGATATAATAATATAAGATATATAATATATTTTATAAGTTATTACAGAAGATAATAATTAGTGACGGTTTATAATATACTATATATGTTATTAAATATAATATACTATAAGTTATATGATGTTGTATAATATAGAATATAATATATTATATACTAGTATATATTACATAACATATAACATATAGTACTATATATTGTAGTACTACTTATATGATATATATAGTTAATAATATATATTGTATTTTACTTTACTATTACATAATAAATATGAATGGCTTAATCTAATATCAACAATACTATATATATTACTTATAGTCTAATTAGATGACACTATATAATATGCTAGTATATATATATGTTATCTATAGTCTAATATATTAACATATTATATTGTGGCATAGTTTACTTAGATAAATATACTATATATTATATAATATATTTGATTATATATATAATAGACTATATATAGTTATTATATTTAATATACTAGTATTTTATATATAGTATGTGTACTATATACTATATATAGTACTATATTATATAACTTTATAGTACTATTGTAGTTAATTTATTTTTACAACTGTTAATTAATTATAATTATTACTATATAGTTATAATTCAATTATATTATTATTTAGTATTATATTCATACATTAATATATTGTACTATTATAGTACTACTATATTTATAGCTATTAACTATAGTATATAGTTGTAGTATATATATTACTGCTAACTATTACTATATAGTATTAATTATAATACTATTAATTATATTAGTACTTTAACTATATTATATAGTACTATTAGTACTATAAATTATATTTATAAGTATTAACTATAATACTATATAGTACTATATAATATTACTATAGTAATTTAATTATATTACTATAGTAATATAACATAGTAATAGTACTATAGTATATAGTAATTTAACTATATACTATAGTACTATATTATATAACTATATAGTAATGTACTAATAAGATACAATTAATACTATTATAATTAATACTATATATATTATACAACATTTTTTAAATATAGTAATATATATTATAGTACTACTTATATGATATATATAGTTAATAATATATATTGTATTTTACTTTATTATACTATAATAAATATGATATTATAGTCTAATATCAATGATACTATATAATATAGTTACAGTCTAATTAGATGACACTATATATGATAGTATATATATGTTATTTATAGTCTATAATATTAACATATTATCTATATTCTACTTAGATGACACTATATATGATACTATATATATATATATGTAATATTTATATGATCGAATAGGAAACTTTAGGAGGGAATTTTTCCCACTTCATAGTTTCACGTTCGAACAGTTAGTAATAACCGTTCAAATAGTAACTGTTCTGTAAATACATGACAGAACCTCATTCTCCCTCTCCTTCCGCCCGTCTCACTCTCTCACGAACCAAAGCCATATAATCCACAAACTAGCACCTTTTTCCCTCAATCCAGCCCCCCAAAATACTATTAATTTTCATCTCACTCAATTATTATTGGATTAATCTATTATTTTTACTGATTTCTGAGGAGCTCTTTCCCATTGGGTACACGGCAATCTCCTTGCCTTTTAATCTCCCAAAATCTCATGTATGTCTTTTATATTCTCATTTTGGTTTAAATATGCTATTTTGCAATGTTAGTATAGTATTTGTTCTTGATATTGTTGTTTGTGTTGGTGTGAGTTCAGGATTAATGGCGTTTGTGGTTGTTGAAGACGACTGGAATCTAGAACATTCCCATTCGAATAGATTACGCTTACCATTCGAATGGGCATGGTCCAGTTCGAACATATATTAACACCTTTTGAATGTTATCGTTCAAACGATCACATAACGTTCGAACACCATGTATTAAATCGTTCGAACGACCACATAACATTCGAACGTCATTTATTTTTGTAGTGTTCAAACATAGCTTTAATCTGTTCAAACACTTATACTGTTTGATTAATCCCTTTAACGTTCAAACGAAAAGCTTTATTTATACCATTCAAACAAGTATCTAACTTATTTTTGTTTGAATGTATTTTGCAACCGTTCAAACAAATTAATAAAGTTTGAACGTAAGTTTTTAACCATTCGAACGATATTCAAGTATGAATTGCAACCATGACAACAAATTTCCCGTTCAAACATTTTCGAACAATTTCCTTCAATTTCATCCCAAAAGATATATTTTGGGATGAAATGGTAATTTTTGTCCCAAAATATCTTTTGGAACAGTGATATTGGCACAACCTAGAGACGAAATCTTTTCATCCCAAAAAATATTTTGAAACAAAATCCCTATAATTTGGGATGAAACTTTTCGTCCCAAAAGACCTGTTCTGTTGACATAGTATATAGACATGACATTATGAATTAGTACTTTGCTTTTGTAAGAATCCTAAAAAATGATTAGGTGAGATGCATCGACTTATATCTCTTTATAATTAATTATCCATTAGTTTCGAAAATAGTTGGGATATGATGACTTTATTCTATTCCTTTCTCACTCAATTATATATTTCAAGGACAAGCCGCCAGTTTTAAATGGTTGTGTTAGGCGAGGCGAATGTATCTACGGCATCTTAGTCAAGGTCCTTTAAATTAGATGGTGTAAGGTCATTTGGTCTCCAAATAGGAGACCCAAATTCGAATCCCCCACTCCCTGTATCTACAGCCTCTTCAATTACAATACATCATTAAATATATATGAGTTGAGATTAAAGTTAAAAATTAAATAAAATTTATTTTAAATCTATTATTTTAATTTTAAAATTTATAAAAATTAAATTATTTATTTTATGTCTAAAATATTAATAAAGTAAAGTTATATTGATTAAATAAGATAAAATAAAATGAATAAAATTGTAAAAACAAATGAAACTTAATAGATCTTATATATATCATATGGTCTTAAACGACAACCATAATAACATGATGAAATACTATTAATAGATTGACAAGCGAGATTAGACTAAGCAGTAACCACCTCAATAAATTGTTCTACTCTAAAACAAACTTGGGAGACATGCTCGCCAACAGTACAACTGATAGTACAAACTACAGAGGCTTTTGATGACATTGTTTTGCAGGTAAAGGATGTAGGTAAAAAGGATGATCTGGAAATGTTTTTCTTAATAACACGGGGCATAATATTTTATAAAGAATAAAATGGTTGAAATTCCTTATGTATCTCTGTATCTTCATACAAATAATCTACCAATCCAATGAACAAATTGATTCGTCATTAATAAACAGAGTGCATAACACAACAATTGTTAACAAGGGAAAACCCCTTAAAGAACTTGATAAAGGTTCAAATATATTGTAAATTAATACTCTTGGGAAGGGAGTTGACAAATTATGGGTATTAAAGAGGAATATTAAGTCTCATTTTGGTTTTATGGTTGTTAATGATGCAAGTAGGGTTTTCTTTATCTCCTTTTAAATGGGCTCATATAAATTGTGTTTGCTTTCAGGAAATATAAAGCCCATAAACCCAAGCCTAAGATTGAAGATATTAACAGGCAAACAGATGAACTAAGAGGCTCATCTCACATTTTATAGAGCCCAAAGATCCCGAATTAGAACCCGAGCCCACACCCAAACTCTACTTCAATATTCTTTAAGTTTGTAGAAGCATCGGAAACCTAAAGGAGCAAAGGGGAGAACTTGAGGAGAGAATGAGCAAATTCATGATTCTAAGATCAATGGTTAGAGGGGAGAGAAGAGGGGATGAAGAGGAATAAAAGAAGGAAAATGGAAAGTGGAAGATCATCTTTTTCTCTGCCTTTTCACTTTGGTTTCTGGCATTATTCTCAGGCGAAAAAATTTAGGGTTTTTCTCAGTTTTTAAATTTCTCTCATCCGAGATGATTCAAGGCTAATTTTGTTGTCTAGGGTTGTAAAAGCAGTTTTTACCTATTTTGCTACTTGTTTTAATGAATACTTGGAGCTTTGATGTTTAATTTAAAGTTGGTTTTGGTTGATTATTTGCAATATGGTTACATCACCTTCTATTGTCGACTTAAGGCACATCAGAATCTTGAAGTAATCAAGGATTTCTCCAACTTTGGTCTGAATAGAAAATCAGTTATCAACTCATTAAATGCTTACTTGATTCATTTAGGCCTTGTAGATTGAGATAAGGAGTTACTCATCATGTAAGGGTTAAATTCTTAAGTAAACTAACCCTAGCAGTCTTCTAGTTGCAGTCATCCAGAGTGAACGAGAAAACCCTAATTTTGCAACCTGGATTTTACCCCTTTTGAGTTTATTAAATTTTTTCTACCTTTTTTTGCTTGAGAAATTCCCACATATTCTATTTCATAAACAATATTTTCATAAATCTTACTTCTCAAATTTCATCATCATCCAACATTTAAACCATTGCCTCCACAATCCTCCTGTGAATATTCATTCTCTTCTAGCTTTGTTGAGTAAGTTTTAATAATAGTTTTAGTTCATTTTCTATCATTTTTCAGTCATGTTTTAGAAATATAAATTTTCCTTGCTTGATAGTTATTATTCTAAATTGTCCCTATGGAAATGACTTTGGTATTCTTTTGATTATAAGTAAAATGCTTTTATACTTGGAAGCATGTTTTGATTTGAACCATTACTCCTCAAAGGAAATATCTTAGGGGATAACCTGACCCAAAAAAGACAATCTTATTATTTGAAAATTAAATTACAAGCAGGTTCTCAATTACAAAATTTTTGTCAATTGACTCTCTTACTTTATCAGACAAACGACTTGTTTATCTCCTATCGCAATAGCAATCAAAACCTCTAACGATATTCAAATAAACTTTTCTCCTGCAACCTCCAGTGATTGAAATTCAATCAACAATTTTCTTAATCCTTAAACACGAGCACACTCACAAATGGGAGAATTCTCCAATGAATTTCTCTCAAATGACAAACTTGTTTCTCTAGAATAAGTCTCTAGCCAAAATAGGCAGTTTGAAAGAGTCCTGGTCAGAGTCGCAATCTACTGATAGGTTGAGTCTATTGCAAAATATTCTTCTGACGGTTTACTGACAAATCCCAAAAATATCTGGAGAACTTTGAATTCAATTCATCTTTTGTTCTGGATAATTCCATATTTTGAATTTCACACTAGCAGCATATATATATAACTCTTATGACTCCTAGATAGATTAAAATTGTGAGACCCCGCAGTTTTACATACCTTTAATTTACTCATATTTTGTTATTGGATATTTTAATTTATTTTAAAAAGTAAATTGTTATCTCATAAAGTTAATTTCGGGTACGTTTTATTTACGATCAGAGTTAGTTATTTGTGAAATCTATCATTTTAATATTATAGTGATTTAAAGATTATTATTGGTTTTATCATTTAGATTGTTATCGATATTATTGTGATTTATTGGTTTTGATTTTATTATAGTTATAAGCTTTTGTGAGATTCTTAAATAATAGTGCTTTTAATTATTGCAATTAATTGTTGCTACTGGTTTTTCCATCTGAAATGATATATTAAGTATTTTTAGTGTTAATTATTATAAATATGATTTGATTTGCTGTACTTTTATTAATGAGCATTGATTCTATTTTATCAGACATTATCTGGTTTATTGATCTTAAATTCATTAAACTCTTAAGTCTTATTATGTTTATTCTATTTTGGTTGGGAAGCTTTTGAATAGCTCCAAAAAATACTAGGTTATGCAGGATTATTTTATTAACTTGATTTTAGTTATTTGAAATAGTACGAGATTTTAAAAGTGCTTTAAGTATCTGATTTAAATGTATGGATCTATTCCTTTTAAATAATTGAATAAATTTCATCATTTTAAGTATTGATGAAAAATATTATGTTGAAAAATAAAATAAGTTGAAATAATATTTTATTTAATTAGTTTGAGAATTTTAAGTTAACTTGATGTTATACGCTTTCAAATCAATGTTTCAAATTCATCTGTTGTCCGTTTGAAGAACCAAAAGCGTCGGGCCTATAAATAGCGCGAAAAGGGTCGAACCCTCTCATTTTCCCCTCTCCCTTTTCCTTTTCTCTCTCTCCTCTCTCTTTTCTATCCCACGTGCTACAGTAACCATGGGAGGAGCTGTCCGGTTTTCAGCCCGTGGCAGCGCCACCTCCGGCCACCTAGCCTCGCCTCCGGCCCCACCTGAACCGCCACCATCCGGCGAGTCCAACCCCACCGGTGGTGTCGACCACCGCAGCCCCACGTCCCACCGACAGCCCGAAACCCGAGAGACGTTTAATCCTCTACGCCGCACCCTTTCGCCGCCCATATCTCCGCCACCAGCCACCGTATCATGACACCACCCCCGCCATTTGATCCGCCACCCATAGACGACCTACCACCAGAAATCTTAGCCCCAACGGAGCACCCACTCTCTCTCTCCTCCCTTGGAACCGAAATGGGTCTCCAAATGAGCTTTCCGTCGCTACGCCGCCGTCCGGCCACCGTGGCTCTCACCACCACCGCCAAAAGCTTCCCCTACCTCAGTTTATCACACCCCTAAAATAGTTTTTCCATCCATAGCCGCACCTCCCTTGTACGGGGGAAAATCCGAAAATGAGCCTCCACCACTTCGAGCTAGATCCGCCGCCTTCTGGTGGTTGCACCACCTCACCGACACCGCCACGAGATTCCCCATCCTCCAAGGAGCATTCACCTAAAGTTTGGTGTCGAACGGAGTACCTGAACCCAACCCGTCATTTTGCCGTGCCTGGAGATGAATAGTACACAATTTACCCGCTTGGAATCGGGGATCACTACGATGTTCAATTCGCGTCCGTTTATGCACTGTAAGTAATAGATATTTGTTTGACTGTCTTCTTGATTGTTTGATTGACTGTTAATCTCTGTTTTGTTTGCTTTATGTGTTGGTTAGTGATAACAAGTAATTTGAGAGTAGATTGGTTGGGCCTGAGGCCATTTAATAGAGATTGAGATTATTCCAAGTTAATCTTACTGTGGTTGAATACTGGATGAATGGTAATTGTTGATGATATAATGTTTTGGTTGGATGACTCTAGTATTTTAGTGATTATTGGAGATAAAATGTTTTGGGTTGGACGACTCGACTATATTAATGATTATTTGCGTTAAAATGATCTGATTGGACGATTTGACTACTTTAATGATTATGAGTGATAAAATGATCAGATTGGATGATTTGGATATTTTAGTAATTATTGGAGATAAGATGATCTGATTGGGTAATTCGATTATGTTAATGATTATTAGTGATAAAAAGATTTGGTGGAATAGCTCCGTTACTTTTTAGTAACTATCGATGTGTGTTCTTGGATTCCCTTAATGTAAAGATTGAGAAATATTTGGGAATAGAGAAAATAGTATATGAGGATCATCTGTTGAAGAGAATAACTATACATGCAATGTAAATGTGGTGATTAATGATTGGTTATGATAAGGTTATTAAGTTATGAGAAGATCTTAAGAAAATATGCGTGTTTTGGATAAAGAGAAAGGAGAAGAAAAGTTAGGTTTGCACCGTTATAAGTTGCATCCTTAATCCTATGAGATAGTGTTGGTTGGATGTGATGTGATTTAAGGTCTTGACCATATCTTCATTGGAATATGTACAATGTGTGAGATAGAAGATAAATTAAAGATGAGTGTCTGTTCATATGTTAATATGTACGAGATATGTCTTGTGAACGTATGATCATATGTTTCATGACTCACATGTTTTGCATAAAAAGTCACATGTCATATGCATGTCCCATGCATGAGCACGAAAAGCATGTTTTGAGTCAAGCATGTTTTTAAGAAAAAAAAAAAGAAAAGATTGAGTTTTTGAAAGAAAAGAAAAGTAGTAAAGTTTTATAAGAACCCCAAAGGCTGGGACGGGGTAGTGCCCAAGTGGAACTCTCTGTCCACTCAGGAGTGATTAAAATCGAGTGGAAGCCCTTGGGTCGACGAAGAACAGTCGGCGGACCGTGTATGGCACCAAAAGGTGTCCGGAGCGCGGTAGCACCTAACGCTGGTTGGTGCCCAAGGACGGATATGGTGTAAGGACCTGCCATTTAAAAGTTATATGGCGCTCACTTTAAGGTGATGCAGTAACCAGCAGGGAACACGCGGTGCTAGGGGAATCGTGTTGTGTCTCATACATGTTAAGTGAAAAGTCATGACAAGAAGGGCTTTCGAGCCATATGAAAAGATCTGTATACGATAAGTGGCGCCTAAGAAAGAATAAAAGATGCGAAATGTTTTAAAGAAAGGATTTGAAAAGCAATGATATGAAAGAAGTCAAGTTATATGCATATGAAAGAAGTCAAGTTATATGAAAGCATTTTTATGAAAAGCAAGTACATGAAGCAAAGCATTGAAAAATGCCAAAGATTTTGAATGTTTTTACATGAAAGTGCATGTGCATAAGTCATGTTGCAAGTCTCATATTCATGGTACATGCACCCATTGAGTTTACTGGTACATGCTGATGATGTGCTGTGATGTGAAATGATTGTATGTCGTTTGCTATCTGTTGCTTACTGGGATTCACATCTCACCACGGTGGATCGCGCCCACCCTACGGTCCCCCATTTTACAGGATCGTAGTTTGTGATTGCAGAAAACGAATTGGGCTCAAGATACAGACTTCACAGGAAAGGAAATTTGTTGAGAGGATGAAGATCGAGATTATGATCTCGAAAACAGTATTTGCTTATCTTTTTCTTTTAAAAGATTGTATAATCTCCTGTTGGAGAAATTGTTTTAAATTGATTTGTAATTTTTAAAGAATCTCTAGTACTAGAACATGACTTTTATTTATTTTCCCGCTGCGAATATTTATTGTACACTTGGTGCATGCTTCACACACTCTTCAAACACTATTCGATGGGATGATTGATCCATGAGATGATCGTCTTGATGTCGCGAGTCCTTCTAAATCTCAGGGGGATTCGTGGGCGTCACAAAAATTGATATGGATAAATCCAATAGATAATTTATGTTCATCCAAAATTTAAACTCAAGGATAAGATAAAATTCTATCTTTTAGTTTCCTAGTTTATTCAAACTCAACAACCTAATCACCTAATCCATGCCACCAAAATTTGCATTAACAATCTCTCCTTCTGGTGAATTGGTGTCGAAACAAATTTTGATAAATGTAATTTCTTGTAAACACCAAACAACATGTCACAATTTATAAGCAAAATATTAACTTTTAAAATCATTCATACAACCATTCATGTTCAAAAACAATCACATCATACAGTCATGCCACATTAGATTAGATTGTATCAAAAATAAAATTGAATGACTAGACAAATTTAGATATCAACAAAGCTTCCTTCAAAATTAGTTTTCATGCATCAACAAGAAATTATTGCTTGGGTCCTGTTTGGGCTTTCTCTCTCCCTTCATTATCCCCCTTGGTCTGTGTTGATGCTTTCCCTCACTTTTCTCCCTTTTTTGTCATCAATTTAGCCATGAGGGACTTTAGTTTTTAGCATCTGAGTCATTGACTATATGTATCACTACTTGTTTGTTGACGGAGAGTTCCTCTAAATGCTCTTCACTAGATGAGGGCTTGGTCACCATAAGTGTGATTGGCTTCTACCTTTTTGCACATTTCTTGAACCTCATCTAAGTTCTCAAATAAACAAAGTTAAAGAAAAACAAATGTATTAGTTAGTTTACATGCAATAACCCAAAAAGTAAAAGTGAACATTATGTCTCAGTATGGAGAAATTGCCACACATAAAACTCACATACATATATCATTGCTACATAGGTGAGATACCTGCAGCAATTGAGAGGCAAATAAGCACTATAAGTTGACTTTGGCAAAGCACCAAACACTTGGTGCAATGCTAAGAAACCAAAATGCATAGATTCAAAATCCATGGAAATCCTTCTTCAATAAATGAACAAATCAATGCCAGGTCACTCTATGTGTAACAATCTACTCAATCAAACCAAAATCCAAATACCAACTTTTCATTTCAAACAAATCCAAAACCCATATATCTAATACATAATACTAAGCCCTAGAAATGGAGAAATAGAGAAAGTACTGCAATGGAATTTGAAAACTTAACTTCTTTTATACTCAGAAGTGGAAGACTTTCGAGTCCGATTGATCTCTCTCAAGATTTGAGTGAAATGTGTGAAAAGTGAATGTTAGGACATAAGTAAGCCGCATGGTGCAATGTGGGTAGCGGGGGAAAGGGTTATCTTGTAGGACATGTGTGTTTATTTGGTAAGTGTAGTTGCCATCAGTAACTTTAAGTGACTTGCTCTCGGACACATGCATTATGCCCTAGAGTCCTTAGAGACTCATGCTATTGAGCACATAACCAATATCCTTCTACCACCCAACTCATGATTCACATACAACCCCTCTTTAAAAATAGTCCCAATGTAACTCACCATATACAACCTTTTTGTATCCAACTAGGACTTAGCCAAACTACATAAACTTAATGACCTGAAACACTGTTTCAGCTTATATGCATCACATACACTTGTAACTTCAAGACTAACTAAAAATCCTTGTAATTTCTTTTATAGGCCAAAAACAAAAACAATAAAAATAAAAATTTCATTTTATTGACTTTTTTTTTTACTTAAAACAATAACAATAAGGCAAATATCATGTTAGATGCATCTTAGTTCAACCATTATGCCACTCACAAAATAAATTCAAGATCATACATCCTCTTGATCGCAACAATCACAATGGAAGTTCACTTCTCACAGAATCATCAATTTCAAAGTTCATATGAATGTGGGAGTGAGCAAACTTATGTAAGGTAGCAACTCTTGATTCTTCCCTTTATTTTTCACAGTCCTTTTTTATTTATATTTTTCATAAGTGTTTTCTTCTTGAAATGCTCCCAAGAGTTCTTCATTTGCCTCTAAAGTCAAACTTTATACTAGGACTTAGATAAATGAGTATCTCCTCCAAACACTTGCTTGCACAGCTTCTTTTATGTCCATTTTTGTTGCTGATCTTTTTTTACAATGATTATAACAGCGATTCTTTCTATAAGGACTTAAAGGATAGATTCATGTAGGGCGTTTGTCTATTTTCGCAATGATTTACCACCAACTTTTTTTATATGAATCAACAAGTGGTGTTTGGCAATGGAAAAAATCTTTATTTTTGTTCTAGATTCAACTAGTATTAGTCAATTTAAGGCAAGGATCCCTCATAAGCATCTCAATAACTCATATTAACTTCAATTATAATATGGATCCATATAGGTTCTTCACAATGCAGTATACATTAGTTGCCAAGATGACCCATGGTTAGCATACACAAAGTGAAATTCACAAGGTAGAGAGATGCATAGGTTCAAGAATTTACCATGTGAGAACACACGTGATCAAACTTTAACATATCAAGCATGCACTTTCCTTAGAAAACATTATAAACAAACAAAATATGCATTTTAGCTGAAAAATATAAACATAAAACAAAACAAAACAAAAATGCATGTCTTAGACTAATGATATGCAAGGAATGCAAGAATTCGTAAGTGGTCCTATCAATTAATGTGACACAATATCTTCTTTGACCACCAATTTTGCTTTAATTTTTGCCTTTTTTTTGTCTTCATTATTTTGAAAGCAAAAATCTACAAATTCACCAAGCTCGAGATTTATGAAACTGATTTGTTGACTCATATCATCAACTTAGCTTTCTAGATTTTTTCCTCTCCTCTTTAGATTGTTCCAATTGTGGGGTCTTATATGACCAACAATTTCACAATTATGACAAGTATAAGTAAATTTACCTTCATACCTACCCTTCTTCATCATTTTGGTGGCTGATTTCTTCACAAAAGTTTTGGATGAAGTGACTTTGGTCCAACATGATTTTGAATAATTTTATCTTGACTTTCCTTAACAAAAACATTACCTTTGGAAATAGTCACAATGGATGATGAGGCTTGTTTTTCTTTTCCTTTGGATGCTTGGAAGTCATATATCCTAGGCCAGTTCTATCACTATTTATTTTTTGAAAACTTAACATTTCATCTAATTTCTGTGTTGTTTTTTTTGTTTGCACTCTTAAAAAATTTTCAACACTTGTTCTAGTGCAACCTCTTGATCCTTCAATCTCATTAATTCAACATTAGAAATTCTTAGTGACTCAATAAGATTATTTTTCTCATTTTCCACTACCGTAAGTTTATCATACAATTTTTTGTTAAGTTTCATCTACACTTAGTACTTAGCCCATGGTCAGCATCAACAATAGTTATATTTGAGTCATTATCATCAAATTCACTTTCAATTTTTGTTTGCACAATATCAAAAAAAATCATTAACAATAGTAGAAAAAGTCATCAAATAATTTTCATCATCAGACGATAAACTAAAAATTTCAGATTTTGAAGTGTCATTGAGTGTGACATTTAGTGTTTTACCCTTGTTTTTCTTTGAGTTTGGGCATTCCACTCTAATATGACCATATACAAGACGTTCACAACATTTTATCTTAGATTTATCTTTATTCCATCTTTTTTAATAACTTTTATTTACAGAAAAGTATTTATCTTGTTTTTGCTTTCCACTAGCTTTCTCAATAAACAAGAATTTTTTGAGTTTCTTTGCAATTAGATCTACATACTCATTGTCTAGATTTTCTTTATCAAAAATTCATCACGAGTTTCTTTCACAGTTTTTAAAACAATAAATTTACCTTTTCTTGTTTGAGGAAGAGATAACTCATATGGTTGCAAAGAATCAATTGGCTCTTCAACCTTAATAGCATCCAAATCAAATCTTTTTTCAATGACAGTATCTTAGGCCTAAATCTTTTCGATAAAGATCTCAAAATCTTCTTCACAACTCTTGAGTCTTTGACTTTATCACCTAGATTAAATTTGGAATTTACAACGTCATTAAGCTTAGTATAAAAATCATTAAAACTTTCATCTTCCAGCATTTTAATGTCTTCAAATTTTAAGGTTAACGATTGCAATTCCTATTTTAAAACATTTTTGTTCCCTCATGTATAAGTTGCAAGATGTCTCATGTTTTCTTAGTAATCTCACACATGGAGATTCTATTAAATTCTTTCGGAGATACAGCCATGAAGTTAGTATTTAATCCCTTGCTATTCCAATTACTATTGTTAATCTCTTCTCTCTTCTAAGCATCAATATTTGCTTCGGGTTTAGTCCTTCCTCATTCAACAGAGTGCTATACTCATTCACCCAATTATTTGAGGAAGGCTCTCATACATATTTTCCGATATGCATAGTTTTCACCATCAAAGTTTTGCAACACATAAAATGATGACGACATGATCTACAAGGGCACGAATCACACTTGGATGAGTAAATCAAGTTCTGATGCCAATTGAAATTCCCTATGTACCCCTGTATCCTCACAAAAATATTGTACCAATTCAATCAACAAATTGATTATTCATCAAATATGCAATAAATTGATAATTAATTAAATATATCAAATAAACAAAGTGCATAATACAACGATTGTTAACGAAGGGAAACCTTTTAAACAATTTCTCAAAAGAAATACCTACGAGGCTGCAAAACCTATAAAAAACAATCTTATAATTTGAAAATCAAATTTAAAGCAAGTTCTCAATTACAAAACATTTGTCAATAGACTCTCTTACTTGCTCCTACTACAATAGCAGTCAGAACCTCTCGTGAACTTCAAATATTGACTTTTCTCCTAGAAACTCCAGTGGCTAAAATCTAATTAACGATCCTCTGAAACTTTGAGCACAATCACACTCGCAAGTGTATAAAACGACAATAAAAATTTTCTAATGAATTTTCTCTCAAACGACACACTTATTTCTACGGAATAAGTCTCTAACCGATAACCCTTACTAGGGTTACCATATAAGTGACTTTAAATAGGACGTCTAAAATAGTCCTGGTCAGAGTCATCATAAGCTGATGGGTCAAGTTTATTGCAAAACACTCTCTTGACAGTTTGCTGACAAATCTTGAAAATCTCTAGAATTCTTTGAATTCAATTCGTCTTCTATTCTGGATAATTCCAGATTTCGAAATTCACACTAGCAACATATCTAAATGACTCTTATAACTTTTGGATAGACTAAAATTGCTAAGGATAAATCTAATAGATCATTTACGTTCATTCAAAATTTAAACTCAAGAACAAGATAAAATCCTATCTTTTAATTTTATAGTCTATTCAAGCTCAACAACCAAATTACTTAGTCCATGCTAACAAAATCTATATTAAGTGTGGTGAAGGAGAACAGCTTGTTGGAACCATGGCAAGCCATTGATCATGCCTTAGCTTTGCTGAAGGCCCATAAGGGATACAACTTTGACCAAAAAAACTGGTTATAAGTTTATTACACTCTCAAGTGACTAGAGAAACTCTACCAAATAATGCTTCATCTCGACTTAAGGTCGTGATCCACAAACATTCTATACAATCAGTTTATTGCACATACACGATAGTCTCTTTTGAGAACCATCTGCATAACCTGGCCCCCTTTACATTACTATAAATAACGACCGTACATGTGACTTCATAATAAATGATACCAAGCTCTGCGTCTAGCGCGTACCATAACCAAGCATCCTCTAACCCTTGCCAGCAAAGGGCCAAGCATTATCTGATCCCATTGTCGCTTGATAACAATCCAAGGGATAACATAACACGCACAAACCACCCAAGCCTAGCTTGGGGTTGTGACACACATGCACCTATATATAAAACCATCACACATCGCCCAATCTCCAAATACAAAGCATGGCATCACAGAACAATTAAATAATTAAGACAATTAAATAAATCTACGAATGCATGACCAACAGATATTGGATAACATGACAGATCACTCACCAGGTAAATGCATAGTACACAGCAATCATAAAACAATTCCACAAACATAATTTTACCAACACAGTTTCACAAATTTCACAAGCATGGTTTCTCAAACAATTTCACAAACACGGCTTCTCAATCACAACTACGGAATGTGTGTTCCCATCCTTCATTACCGATCTCAGACCAAAACAAATCACAAACTCCAATCAGATCCCAACACTCCACTAGACTCAAGGTCCAATCCAACCAACAAGTTGTAGAAGGCGTTAGGGCATAAATAATTATTCTAAACTCTAGAGTCATGCCAAAAGATTACTTACAATATGCACAGACAATCTGGATGAACGAGCGTGTGTCGATCTACAAGTCCGGCAATTAAAAAATTGCATGTGCCACAACTCAGCCAAACACGAAACTGTTAGAAAATTGTACAAACATATAACAAAGATTAATAATAACAAAAGGCATGTTCAACTCACTGAGATGGCAACAAAAGTGATGAAGCCATGGCGAGGGAAAGGTAGTACGTGGCAGCAACGGCAGGTTGGGGTGCATTTCAAAGGAAAGGCTAGAAAATGAGGCTGCTTGGCTCTCGAGATGGTCAAGGCAGCCTTTAAAACGTAGCTGGGAGTGGCTAATCACGTCAGTGGGTATGGTGGCACCAGAGCAAGAATCCTCTAAGTTCCATGAGATGGGAAACAAGAGGGTGAACTAGTTAATCTAGAGCCATGGTGGCGCGAGAGAGACAACAACAACAAAAACTGAATGGGGAAGAGATCTTACTAGCATCGGCGCAGAGTGGCAACATTGCAAAAGCTTGCTACTCGACAAACCATGCACGACGACGAGGATACTTCAATGGCAAATACCATGAGCTCGTGCGCGCGCACACGCGAGAAAGAGAGAAAGAGAGAGGCTCACAAGAAATTGCCGCTAAGGAGGTCTGGTGGCGATGGCAACAATGTGCGACAATGAGGCTCACAGATGACTGGAGCATGAAAAGGCTGGAGAAGTGAGAATCGACAAGCTAGGGGGGAAGGGGTCTTCGATGCATTAGAGCATTCTCATTGGATTAGACGTTTTTATCTTTCAAAAAGTACAATTTTGTAAATATATCAAAAAAATGTCATATTTGATCAAAAGTGAGAAGAATAAAGTGAAAAATGAAATAAAAGTACATTTTTTCTTCTAAAGTACGTAATAATCCTTCAAATTTGAATGATAAAAATGTCTAATCCAATGAAAATGCTCTTAGCAGGTGAAGAAGAGATTAGGGTTCCCCACTTAAGCCAAAATGGTGCCATATGGGAGAGGGATAAGGGGTTGGGGCTTTACACACATAGCTCAACTCAAATAAATACACAAAGACACTAAGGGCTAGATCGAAAAGAAGAAAAGGAATAAGAAAAGAACCCATTTAAACAATAAATGAGGTCCAAAACCATTAGAGAATAGATAATAGTAAACAAAATGAAATAAGGTATAATTAATATACTAAAATAAAATAAAGTAAAAACCAAATAATAATATAAATACACTACACAAAAAGGGTCCAAACTAAAAGGAAAGACTAGAATAAAATCAATCAAAGACACATTTAAAAAAAATTACACATGGATTTGCAATAATAAAATAAAATAATAAGACTCAACAATATAATAAGTTGAAATAAAGGAATTAATCCAAAAAAGACCCAATAAAATGCCAATTGAAATAAAAGAAAACACCACAAATTAAACAATAATAAAAGAAATAATAAAAAACCCAAATAATAATGATAGTGATTTGAAAATAACGAGCCAATAATAATTAACGAATACTAAAATTAGAGATCACACAAATAGCCCATCACAATAAATAAAATAATAATAATAACAAAACCTAAAATAATAATAAGTAAAATAAAAGATCAATAATATTATTAAAATAAATTAAAACAGCTAACAATAAGAATAAGGACAATACGTGAAAATATATAAAACTTGGGGTCTCAGCCAATGGGCCTCTTAAAAAAAGTCTAAAGTAGAACTTTTTTTTTTAAATCTAATTAAAAAAATTAATTAACCCAATAAGAGAATAAAAGTATTAAATAGATAATATATATGTCATTATTATTTTTAAAAGTATTCTACATAATAATTATTTCAAGTACTCTTCTTATAAGAATACACTTCTTTTTTATCACAAAAAAATTTAAATAATCTATTGAAGAGACAATGACCCACTTTTTTATAGAACTTTATTGACAATATTATTATAAGGGTAGTGATAGGCTTACTACCCTATCACTACCCATTTACAACTTTCCTTTATAATCAAATTTTTCATTTTTTTATCATTTTCTTTAGAGTATTTTTTTAACATCCTTAATCATTAAAAAATTTAAAAAATATATATATATAATCTTACTAATAAACATTTCCTTAATCATTAAGTAAAATTAAAAATTAAAAAAAATCAAATAAAAAATAAGTAGTAAATGAGTAGTAAACAAATTGTAAGTGTATCATTTTCCTTATTATAATTGCTTCTAGGTCTCCTTTAAATACTAAGAATACTTTAGAATATCTAGAATGATGGTGAAATAGTTTAAGCTAAGATGTTTTATTGGATTTGAGAGAAAAAAAAAATTGAATTTAAGAATATTTGAGAATATATAAAAAATAGTTGTATTTCCAAATGACTCCTAAAACTCAAAAGCACGTTTTATAAAAATAAGTTTGATAAAATCTTCTCTAAATCAAATTTTTTTAATAAGATTAAATCAGTTATATATTAGTTGAAAATGGAGTATAAATCTTAATTAGTCATTTTACTTGAAAAACAATATACATTATTTTTAAATAAAAATGCAATGTAAAAATTAAAATTAATTGATTTAATTTTACTTTAATTAAAAAAAAACTTAATCAAAATTTGTCTTATACCCCCTAATTTATTGAGTCAGCTCTGACCCAAGGTCTCAATTATGCGTACTATATATCAATAGTATTATAGTATCCTTTAACGTGTTAGCCATTTTCTAGTTCCTAGGTCTTCAGGATTGAAAGCTGCTTGAGCTTTTGTCATCGTTGTGCAGAACCAGGGACCTAAAAACAAAAACATTTTCTAAACAATCTACGATAATTAGTATTATTCTAGAGATTGGTTGGAATATATCATTCAATTGTAATGCTTGTCTCGGCTCGAGTGGATGGGATATTATCTTCAAAACTACTTTCTGCAGAAAATGATCGTTTGGTATGAGTTGATACGTTATAATATTGGGAAAGGTTCATGTTCCTAATGCATAGTTGCATTCATTTAACCAAATTTTCAATGACTTTCAAGAGTTGTCCCATTTTTTAGTCTTGTATGTCTAATTCGTTTAATCAATTGCAAAGAAGGATGTTTATGTTGTCTGTCCCTTTGCAAATTGCTTAACCAATCTATCAATTAAGATAGCTATCACCTTGGCAACTTAGGGTCCCATGACATCAACAGCTCACTGTTTGTTCTCGCCCTCATAAAGCGGCCTTTGTTTCATAATTATCATGTATTTATAGAACTAAAGTTTGCCCTTCAAAAAATACAAACTTCTCTTTCCCTTAAAAGAGAAAAACGGCAAAGTTAGAAACCCACAAAATTTGAATACACACAATTGATAAGTAGTAGCTTTCAAATTTAAACAAAATGTCTCAACATACAGTACATGAGTAATGTTACATACAATCAGGAAGTGTATAACCACTAGAGGTGGGCAGCGGAAACCCACACCCACTGTCCCGCCCGAATTCCGTCTTGCACCGCTATGCTAGAGTGGTGTAACCTGCCCCAGCAGGCAAGGGTCAAGAGAACCCCACCTACTTTCTGCCTCTAAGGCAGGGGCGAGTGTGGTATAAGGTGTAGCCCATCCGGCATATACGCACCCCCGCCCTCTTATTTTACTAATATAATAATATATATTTTATATATGTATAAATATAATAGGTAGAATTACATATTTCAAAAAACTATGCTCAGTGCTCACTATGAAAAAAAGAAGAGAGAGAGAGAGGAAGATGGAAGAGCAAGAATTTCTTTTTATCTTTTTTTTCCTTTTTTTTTTTAAATGAGGAAGAACAAGAACTAATTAAAACGTTAAGGCCCCGCCTCAAGTTTCACTTTCACGTTTATTGCCCTTGCCCAACTTTCATGTTTCACTTTCACACCAGAGTAGCTTGAAGCTATCGACTTGAGAAAACAGGGGGCCGGCGGAGTGGAATTAAAGATGAGTTTATATGAGACCAACGCTTAGGGTTTATTTAATTAAAATCGGCATCGTTTGCATTTAAGATAGAGGTTGGGCTTGGTGATCGACTATGGGCGAACAAATTGGGCCAAGTATTTTTAAGGGGCTTCAAATGAGAAGAAAAATATACATTATGTATTTGTGGACCTAGTTATTAGCATATAATTTATTTAGATTTGCTTACTTAATATACAAATTGCGCATAAAATTGAATTAAAAATTATAAATTTTAAGAAAAGTAAAATTTACATTGTTGTAAAATATTATTTGTTTTAATTTATACTCCAATAATTATTCCAAATTTATAATATTGCTTAAAAAAATTTACAATTTGCTTATGTCCTATGGTTTGTATGTTAAATATTTTAAATATATATTTTAAAACTCGTCGCTCCTATGTTAAAACTTACCACTGTTGTAATATAAACTTTAAAGATATCTATACATAGTTGTGACTTGGTTCGTGTGAATTGTTGTCTTATAGTTATGAACATTCTACAAATCATCTATATAATATGTACTGTAAACACGAAAAAAAAAAGTTAAAAATATAGTCAAGACTCAAAACTTTGTTTGTTTATAGTTAAAAATTTGAGATATAACATACATTAGTTTTTTTTTTTAATGAAAAGAAATTTTGGACTCATTTTAGAATAAGATTTTTGTTAAATTGTATGTGTAGATTAGTCCATAAATGTTAATAATGGAAATAATTTTATTAAATTTGTAGGATTTATTTATGATTCTAAACATTAGACATTTTTTAATTTAGATATGATATACTTTTAAAAGTAAAATATTCTTAATGGTATAGTATATTATTAATATGAAGATGTTATAATTTATTTATTTATGGAATTTATAATGTAAACTATAATCTAACATTAGAGGTTAATTTCTTTTCATAAAATTTATATGAACAATTAGTATTATTGTAAAAGAAAAAACAATAGGATAGGTCCTTTATGATAAAATTTTATATAGTAACATGTCTTACCGAAGGAAATTGCCAAAAGAGATTTTATATATTAACGAGATCGGCAGCACCATCATTAATTGTAATTTAACTAGGCTCTGGAGGATAAATTTGAAAATACATGGGAATGGCCGAATGGGACAATATGTGAAACCCTCATTTTTTTTTTCTCATCTTTCACTCCTCTCCTTTCTCTCCCCGCGCCACACAGCACTCAAACTCTCAATTCTTCTTCTCAGTTCTCTCCCTCACGGCTCATGCCCTCCCTCCCCTTTCTCTCTCTCACATTGCACAATACCTCAAGGCTCAATGGGTGACGATGGTCAACAATTGATGGCTCACATGGGTGGTTGAGGGCGTGATGGTTGACGATGGTCCAAGATTGGTGGCAACGCCATGCCTGTAGCTTGCATGAGAGCCGCCAACCAACAATAGTCCAGAACCGCATGCCAAATGTAGGTCTCTAATTTTTCTTTTTACTATTTGTTGAATATGGATTGAGATTCATTGGAGGATGGGAATGAAGGATGATATGAATGGGATTGTGAGTTCAATGAGTTAGGATCGATATTGGAAAGGGGCGGGGGGTGGACGGTTTGAGGTCCACCCCCGTCCCCTTGTTGCCGAACGGAGTACCCAATCCCTACATGAGCGGGGGCAAAGAATGGGGAAGAAAATGGAACCCCCGCTCATGCGGGGCTGGGTTGGAGAGTTAACCTGCCCCCGATAGAGCCGGTAGCACCCCTAGTAACCATTGAATAATCACTTTGAGAAAAAATGTGGTTCACTATATTTAAAAAAAATAAACTTTTTGATGTAGATCTTGTGACACCCTGAATTTCTCACCTATAAAAAAAAAACAGAGATTGAAGCATCAAAGTAAGTAACACTTGGTTACTACCCTCATACGTGTCGAAGATTTTATGCATGCACTTAAACTTACCAATTAAATGCAATGAAAAATGCAACGTAAAGAGGTAAATCTTCAACATATGCAAAGAGATCTAATTCTTGCATAAGTAGATCACACGGCATAGTAAAACTATCACCATCATAATTTCACATTTATCATAACATATCCTATCCAGGACTTACATAACTCAGTTAGTTTTCTTATAACAAATATTATCTCGTACTACCATCCGATATTCTTGCTATTCCACTTGATCACATATATGAGACCATTTCCTTAAGAGTGGAGTATAAATAGTAGGGCCCTTGGGGCAGCTCAGAATCTCTTGTGATGTCTGAGTCTCATAAAAATTCATTTACTCCTACAACACCATCTATCATTCTATAAGGAATGATAAATAAAATATAAAGGAGTGAGATTTTCAAGTATTCACAGTAAGTACACAGTCAACGAAATAAGACATAGATAAAATAAGAAATTTTCATACATGGCAATGCTCAAAGACATATATCTTATGAAAATATTTTATGAGACTCGTGCATGTAGATGACCAACTTTCATATGCAAACTTAGACCATACTTGGTCCCACCACCTTCTACTTAACACTTATACTTCTTTATTCTCTTTCTTAATCTTGTAGGTCTTACTTATTTCTTATCCATGATAGGCATTACGTATCGTCGACTCCATTGGTTACTTAATGCTTACCCTCGACAGGTGTTACGTATAGCTGTCTCTGCCGGGGTCTTACTTATTTCTTATCCTCGATGATCATTCATATCGTTATTCCCATCGGGTTTCTTAGCATGACATGTCAGTTTGGTCATACATAACTTGTCAATCTTTCGGGCGTTACATATCGTCGTCCCCGTCCTGACGAGTCTCGTGTCAATCTTTCGAGCATTACGTATCGTCGTCCCCGTCATGACACAAAAATACTTATCACAGCAAGCGTTGCGTATTGCTGTCCCCGCTCTTCATGTCAGTTATACGGGCATTACATATCACCGTCTCCATCCTGATATGGCTAACTTAACATATGACAGGCGTCACGTATCGCTGTCCCTATCAACGTATCAGACATCCGGGCGTTACATATCGTCGTCCCCGTGATGACATAAACATTTTTCTCATATGACAGGCGTTATATATCGCTGTCCTGCCGACACGTCAGTCATACGGGCGTTACGTATCGTCGTCTCCGTAATGACATGACTAACTTCTTAATCTTTCCACTTGTAAAGTTTTTTTAACGTATTTTCTTATAACATACATCATGACTTATGACGGCACTTATATGTGACGAAATGCAACTTAGCATTAACTTAGACTTATGACATAAATAATGTTATAAACCTTATAACATGTGAATTCATATCATAGTAAGACACATCACATATACAATCGTTTATATCACATCAATTCATAACATCAATATATAACGAATATTACTTAAATAACAAAATAAAATATTAAAATATTATTAAATCAAGGCTGACCAAATCTCCTAGAGGATTAAACCTCATTTTATTTTAATTCAAATCATGCTAAAACTCTCATATTTAACATATCAAAATTTCCTTAATCAATTTATGCAAACTTAATTACTTTTCTTAGTGTTTTCTTCTATAATTCTTAGCCAATTGATTCTTAAAATTTTATAAGTAATCTAAAGTTTCTAATTTCATTATAATCATCAAAATATCATGCAAATAATTAAAAACCAATTAGATAAGTTTAAAATCAAAAACTCTATTAAAACCCTATTGTAGTTGAATTGTTCTAGGTTTTCTTTCTCAAATTTTTCTCAAATCAAGATCTCATATTTTCACATAATTCTCTTCATATAACATCATTGAATATATTTCTAAGGTCTCGTAATTTTTCTAACATTTTCATAATAAAAACCACTCCAAAATTTCATATGTTTCAATTTAACACATAAACAAAGATTAAGATCAAATAAATATCAAATATAATTCAATCACCAAACCACTTATTCTATACCAAGATTAAGTTAAGTAGTGTACTTACTAATTTTTCCAAAACTTGAAGTAGATTTAGTGTAACTTCTCCTTCAAGACCTCTAATTTGCTCTCTTTTGATGTTTTGGCGAAGTGTGTTTAAGTGAGTTTTTCTTGTTCTTCTTCCACTATGGTCGAGTGTTCTCTCTAAAGAGAGGAGAGAAGAGTCTTGCCAACCAACTCCTGGTTAGTCCCTTGCATGACCTACACCTCCTTGCCAAGCAACCACCATCACCGAAAATAGCCTCTCACTGCAACATCGATTGACAAACGTGAGCCTCTCAGACCGATAGCAGGAGCACAAAGTCGCCACGGATCACCACTAAAAATCCTCCATAAAGGCCTCTATTTTTCTATGCCAAAACAAAGTATGGATAGCCCCTATCTTGCACCTACAATCACCACCATCGTCAACCCTGAACAACCTCCAAACCTCCTTAAGACCACCACGTTATCCAGCTATCGAAGACATTTCGTGATTAGCCTTGGAGAGCCATCAAGTTGCAGACCAACCACCCCTATTTTCAGCCACCCGAAACAAAGGAATGATTTTCCTCCATGTCGACCACTGTAGAGGCTTCAAACCATGACTCAACCACCACATGTAGTGCTGCAGGCACCCCAAGCCGCTCCAAACCCATGGTAACCACCTCTCGGTAAGTTAAGTACACCATGCTTCATCTCCACCTCTTCTCGATTCTCACCATTCTCGGACTCTCTCTCAGCTTACTCACAATCTCTCATCATCTCTCTCTCTCTCTCTCTCTCTCTCTCTCTCTCTCTCTCTCTCTCTCATCAGTTCTCATCCACCCATCTCGCTAGCTAGCTGACCAAAGCCACCGTCGAGTTCAACCATCTCCACCATTGCAGTTGTAGTTGGCCTTCTCTTTCGGTGAGTATCACCTTTTCATAAGCTGTTTTGATCCCTTTTAATTCCATGGTTTCAGCCTTTTCTCAAACCATCCCTCTATTATTTTTATATAAACACAATTATGCCAGTTCATCCCAAAAGCCTGCAGACGTAGTAAAAACATTGGACATTCTAAGTTGACCTTATTTCCACTGTTAGCATTGTTTTAAGTTTCAATAAATATATTTATTTAGATAATATTCTATATACTATTATCTATTATTTTACTATATTTAACTTTGAGTAGTAGATATAGTCATGTTTATTTTATACGATACATTGATTAGGTATTTTTTTATAAAACAAAATCCAGTGTTATTAATATATTTAAATAATATATGGTTTCCTACTAAATTATAGTACATTATTAGTGCTAAATTATTTTTTAAGTTATAATAATAGTTCAAAAGAATTTTTATATTAAGTATTATTAACTTATTTTATGAACTAAATTTTCAACTATTTTTATGGATTTAGATAAAACTATATTATTTACTAGAATATTATACTTGAAAGACTATAAAATATTATTGTTTAAATAATTATATGATTTTTTCATTTATTAGATTTCCACAACAATAAAATAATTATGTTGATCATAGGAAGGTCACGTATTTTAAGAATTTAGGTTTCACAATCCATTTAAGGTTTTCACAAGAATTAAGTGTTTTACTAAATTATGATTTTAACTAAGTGAAATACATTACTAGTATTTTATTAACATTTGTGATGTGAGTAGTTAAGGCCCTTTGTAAGAACATAATATTTATTGTTCTTTATGATATGCTTTTAATTCAGTAAAATTGTACATATTTTTCTAAAACGTTAGTGACAATTCATTCTTCGTATAGGTAATGTTAACCTATAAAGGAAAACTTAGGAAGCAGTGCATCGAGGTAAGTAAATTTTATCACAAAATTAAAATCTTCAAATTTAGTTTATATTATTAGTACAGCTATTAGTACAGCCAGTTCTTTGATAACCATTTTCATATACCAATCATCTCATACAAGTATGTCATTTAGTACAGCACGGTACACAGTCATGTTTGGAAATCTTCTAATTTCTTGTGCGAGCATTGAGAGCGAGCATTTTTGGGCGATTTTATTCTCAGCAGAATATCCTCTATTTTGGAAATCTCGATTTTTGCAGTTTCCTTTCTTGGATTGTTTTTTCGTGATGTGGAAATAGTGCTTGGCTTAGGACGGCATACCCCTCTGATGGCGACACCATCGGCGTAGAACGTCGTTTCTAGTATGAAATCTTAAGCCCATGCAGTGTCTCAGACAACATAACAGAGTTCCTTCAAAATCCCTATGCGTTTTCTAGTGGATATTGATGCAAAATTAGGTTTCGTCTTCTATGAATCCGAAATGGCGAAGGCTGCAGAGGACTTGAAGTTTGCCATTGTTATGAAGTTTATGCGCACTCGTCCATCCATTGATAAAATAAGGCTGAATGTGGTGAAGAAGTGGTGTTTGATGGAAATCCAGACGATCAGTTTCATGGATGACTTTCATGTTCTAATCCATAAGAAAAATGAACATGACTTTGTGCATGGATAGGCACGTGAAGGAAGAATCATGGAAGGTAATGTGTTTCGACTTTTCAAATGGTCTAGAGACTTTGATTTACGTAAAGAATATCCATTGGCTCATCAATGGATATTTCTTCTAGGATTACCAATGCATTTTTATCGCCAAAATTTTCTTTCAATCTTGGCCACCCTGGTTAGGTGTTATCTTGGGATGGACAATATTACCTTGAATCATACTAGAGCTACCAGTCCCAGAATTTGTGTCGAGGTGGATTTATCGTCGGAATCTGTGAAAGGTTTTTCCATTGTGGTTTCTTCTAATCACTGTATTTGGCAAAAGGCAAGATATGGAAAAACTGGCTTTTATTGTATTAAGTATTCTAGGCAAGGTCATATTGACGTAGTGTGTCGGGTTGGGGAGAAGCACAAAAAGGAAGGAAAACACAAGAATAAGAAAATATGGCAGGCAAAGTCGGCTAAAATGAGTGGTGAGCCATCGGGCACAAGGAAGCATAGGGGAAACAGAGATACAAATAGTGGGAAAAAAAAAGGACTTGGAAATGTTGTGGGGATACAAGAATTAATTCCTGAGAATGTGCAGGTGGACGTGATTAATCGAGATTAGATATGGTAGACCGAAGGGAGATATACACAGGCTTATGGTTTTGTGTAGGGAGACCAGAATAGAGCTGAGGATAGTGAGGATGATTGTGAAGACGTCTAGCGTGATGACTATATTGAAGCGTGTCCAAAGAAAGAAACTCTGCAGCGTGAGGGGATTCATAAGGATCTTGAGAATATTACTAGATCGGGATTGCACTCCAATGAGATCAATTGTGAAAGGCACCATGGTGAATTAGTATTTGGGCATTCCTCGGATAGGGAGGAGGGTGAAATTACCGGGTTGAAAGGAAAGGAAAAGGTTATGACTCAGAAGTGGATATGGTTTAGGATACTGGAAAGATGAATAATATGGAAGTCAAGTTAGTGAGGAAGTCTCAATGGGTACACACCCGTGCTCAAAAAATGAATTTATGATAGATAACATTTTGTATTGGGATGTAAGAGGGTTGGAGAGTTCTAGAAGGAGAGTGCAAGCCTTGATTAAGAAGAAAGACATTAGTATTTGTGCTATTGCGGAGCCATTTCTTGGAGATAATCGTATGATGGATCTTGGAAACTTTCTAAACTTAAATTTTTTTTCTGTCTAACATAGCTGAAGGTGGGAAACTTTGGGGTTTTTCTTTTTCAATGTCATTCGGATGGACTCGGATAGAATTGGTGGACACGCTAGACCTTTGATTTCTATGTCGGAGTTCAATGATTGCCTTCACAAGTGTGGTTTATTTGAGCTATACACTGGTGAAGGCACTTCAAGAAAGGTTGGAGTGTCTTGAAAACCGTCTTATGTTGGGTTATTCTGAGGATACTAAGGTGGACTACCTTTCGACTAGAATTGAGATAGATGTTTGGGAGAAGAGAGAAGCTACTCGACTTGGGCAAATAGCAAAGAAAAAGTGGTTGACGTAGGGCAATCAAAACACAATTTTTTTCCATTCCATAATAAATTAGAGACAGAAACAGAGCATTATATCTCAAATGGTTCTCTCCGATGGGCGAACTCTAATTAATGCAGAGGATGTCCATAGTGAAGCTGCATAGTACTTCCAAAACTTACTAACAGAGCCAGGGGCTATTGAGCACGGTGATTTATCGAATCTTCTGCAAAAGGTTATTACGGATGATGACAATCACATGCTTTGTTTAGAACCGTCAGAGGAAGAAGTCAAAGAGGTTATTTTCTCAATTCCAAAGCAAAGTAGTCCAGGGCCTGATGGCTTTGGGTCAAAAAATTTTATTCATTGTTGGGACTTGATTAAAGATGATGTCATTGATATAGCTAGAGATTTTTTTAGAGGTTCGCTGTTACCCAAGTTTTACTCTTCCTCATTTATTGTGCTTATTCCGAAAGTGCCTGGTCCTTCTAGTTTTGACAAGTTTAGGCCAATTAGTTTGTGTTATGTGGCCTATAAGATTTTTTCGAAAGTCATTGTGAGGCATCTAACCAAGGTGATCCATAAGCTGATCTCTCAGGAACAAGGTGCTTTTGTTCTAGGATGAAATATTTTTGATAACATTACCCTTGCTCAGGAGATAGTGCGTTTCCTTAATAAATAAATAAATAAATAAATAAATAGGGGGAAATTTGTTGATGAAAATTGATATGGCTAAAGCCTATGACGGGATCGATTAGAGCTTTCTTTTGCGGGTGTTAAATGCTTTTGGTTTTTCCAATATATTTTGCAACTTGATTGGTGAATGTGTAAAATCTTTGTGGTTTTCTGTGATGATGAATGGAACCTATAACAGTTTTTCCACTCCCCTTGGGGTCTGCAATAGGGGGACCCTTCATCTCCTTATTTATTCATTATTTTGGAGGAAGTGTTGACCAGGTTGCTACAAAAAAAATTTGCCAATGGTCGGATTGGTCAATTTTCTCACCCAGTAGGGGCACCGTTGATTTCTCATTTACTTTATGTGGATGATCTGTTGATTTTTGCTAATGAAAAAAAAAAGGATTCGATTAAAAGATTGGTTGAGACGATCAATTTGTATGAAAAATGGTCAAGACAGAAAATCAACAAGGAGAAGTCTACTTTGTTTCCTTCTAAATTTATTTCTCTAAATCGGAAATGTAATCTGTTGCAGGTTATAGGTTTCAAGAAAGGAAGATTTTTGGCAATGTATTTGGGTGCGCCTCTAGTTTCAGGGAGGTTAACCAACCGAATTATGGAACCTCTAGTTGATAAAATTAGAAAGAAGATGATTGGATGGAAATTTAGAGTGCTCTCATAGGGTGGTCGCTTAATTCTTTTGTGCCACGTTTTATTTAGTATACCTATACATCTCCTTTCTGTGATAAATGTCCCACAGATTACAATTGCTCAAATTAATTCTTTACTAGTAATTTTTTTATGAGGAGAAGCTGATGGAAAGAAAAAGATGCATTGGTGTTCCTGGAATAAGTTTTGTAAACCTTTGAAAGAGGGAGGATTGGTGATAAGAGATTTAAGAGAAGTTCAAAAATCTCTCCATATGAAGTTTACTTACAGGATGTTGACCTCAGGGAATTTATGGGAGGATTTTTTTTTTTAGCAAAATATCTCGAAGATAGATATTTTTTAGAGTATGTTCATAGACCTTCTAAGTCAAGTTTCTGGAAGTCAGTAGTGGGTTGCTTTCCTGAGGTGATGGAGAACATTCAGGTTATGTTAAGAGGTGGTGATTCATCTTTTTGGTTTGACAGATGGTTGTCTTCAGGTCCTCTTGCAATGACAGTTTCTAATATGCACAGTAAACATCTTCACATTATGGATTGCTGGGTGGATTGGGACTGGAACATTGATATGCTTAATAGTCTTGTGGGTGAGACAGTTACTCTAGAGATTATTCAAACAAAGTTTATGCAGCGCGAGGATCCTGATATTTGTATTTGGAAACCTTCTTCTAATGGCAAGTTTAGCATTACCCCGGCTTGGGATGTTACTCGGGAGTTAGGAAACCAGTTGGACTGGCATGAGTGGCTTTGGCACAGAATTTTGTCTAAAAACATTTCAATACGTAATTGAAAAGCTTGGTTTACTTGTCTTGCTGTAGATAACAGGGTTCAATAGAAGGGCATAGCCCTTGCTTCGGCTTGCGAGTGCCATGATATTAAGTCAACGGAATTGCTAGACCATGTGCTAGCCACAAGGCAAGTGGCTTTTGATATTTGGAATCGTGCTTGTAGGCTCCTACGCATTCAATGCATGTGGGTGGAGTCATGGAAAGCCAAAATTTTTGCTTGGTTTCGGTGTTCAAACAGAGCTTTTATTTCCAGAGTTCTTATGGGGATTATTCCAAGTATTATTACTTGGTGTCTTCTAGTTACATCAATCACCTTGCCCTGCACCCCTCCAATCTGTTGCCCTCTTCTTTCATCCATGTAACCCTTGGGCAAGTTGAACATTTGTAACCAGAAGACTTCGTCGTTAAATTAAAAGCCTTTGAATCGAACATTCAAAGCACAAGTAAGTGATCGTCGAATAACCAAGGGCGTCCATCCTATACCCTACTCTTATCAACGTGGGTTGAGAAGGTGATAACAAAAATTTTGTATCCCACCTCCTTGAAAACAGCAGCTCTACTAATCCTCCATATTTTTGCCATTATTGATGACAAAATCTCCTTCCCAATGCCTACAAGACTTTGTTCCCCTTTGTCTTTCATCATTGCATCCACTCCTTCCATCTCAAAAGATGAAGTATCTTCCTCCCATAGCCTGAAGTTCTCCCATGGCACCTTTAATTTGTTCACCGCTCATGTCGCCATCGCCTTACACAACAAAGAGAAACAGTTATCTTATGAACAGAACTCTAACCAACTCTCACACTCCAACCCTATTTTCGTAATGGGCGGAGAGAGGATACTCCAAAAAAAATATGTAGCTAGGCTCTTAAGTGGTTGCAGTTTGGTGAAGGCATATGGATATTGGATGGCTGCAAAATAGCCTTTTGAAGACATCTAGATTGTAGCGTTTCTCTTAAAGAATAAAATACTATAATTTAGACATTAAATAAAGTTATCATTGCTCAATGTAGTTTATAGGATAAAGCATCTCCACTATTTTTATATAAAAATCGTTAATGTAAAACATCTTTGTTTTTCACGTTGGTTACTGTACTAAGAAATTTTAATATTTATTATTTTTTGGGGTACTTCATGTCAATAGTTTATTAATTCTCCTAATGTTAATTTTAATTTAATTTTAGTGGGGACAATTCTTAAAGATGGATAATATATGAAAATCATACAAAATTTAAAAATTATAAATAAACAAATATTTTTCTATATATTAAGATCTTAAAGTTTCAAAAGAATATATATATATATAAGAGAATAAAAATATATATAGTTTTGTTTTGGACGGCCAATTCTATATACAAAAAATTAGGAATTACTTTGCTTTCGTAAGAATCCTTAAAAAAGGATTAGGTGGGATGCATGAATATCTATTTAATTAATTAGCCGTTAGTTTCTATAGTTGTCGGTATATGATTGACTTTATCTTATTCCTTTCTCACTCAAATATATATTTCTCTCCGCCTATAAAGGTATAGATGGTAGTTCTCTGCCTGTGAACAGAGAATAATCTCCTAGACCTAGTGTCTGCAGAGTGATAGAAGATGAGTGTCAACAGTTTTTAGTTGACTTGTATTCTAAGTAATCTCAATTTATTGGTCACATTGTAATCTTCTAGTTTCATGGTTTTAACGAAGAAGCCTATTTCTCAAAATTATATATTTCAAGGACAAGCCATTTTGAATGGTAGTTAGGCGAAGCAAATTTATCTACCTCGTCAATTACGAAACATGTGCAAGAATATTTAATGCCTCTTTTGTTTTCCAATTCCACTCATTTTATTTTATCTTATCTTATTTAATTATAATAATTTTTTTTAAGTTTTTACATAAATAAATAATTCAATATTTTTAAAATAAAAATAATATTAAAAAAATTATCCTTTTATAATATTTTACTTAAATTTTAATTTTAATCTCAACTAATCTTATTTTATTTACACAAAAATAAACTAGAGTTAATATTTTCATTATATATCATGTGGTTGCAAACGGCAACATAATAACATGCAATACTAGATTGACAAGTGAGATTACCATATTATATCTAAATTGACTATTGCCTTCAACTTCTACTAATTAGGATTGAAACCCGCTCTCTCTCCCCTCTGAAAACCTTAATCGCTCTCGCAAAGATCATCTAAGCTTTTTTGTTGTTTTTGGGGGGGGGGGGCTCCGGCTCCAACCTCCCCTCCTTTTGTTCTTCCCTTCTGTTGAACTCAAGATTTCAAGTTTCATGTAAATCTACACATGGATTTTGATGATGACAAATACTTAATAGAACCTGAAACCTGTATTAATACTTAAGCTCCCCCTGAGAATGTGCGTTAGTTTTTCAAGCAAAAATATAAATATAATTCCAAGCATATATAACAAGTTTAGCAAATTAAACAATGTTAATGTTCTAGTCTAAAACTTCTCCCCCTTTTGGCATCATTAAAAAGGAATCATAATTAGCACAATAAGATATATTCATACAATAACCAATAGACAAATATAACGCTGCGTTAGTAGAGACTGTAGAAGTTAAAACCACCCGTGTCTGACAAAACCTGCAAACGTTGAAGCCGAATTTTATCATTTCGGTGCAGAAGAAGATTTAAATCCGCTTGATGTTATTGACGAATTAGATGTTCCAGAGATTTGAAGTTGAATAATTAAAATTATTCGTGTCCGACAAAGACAGCAAAAGCTGCAGGCCTAGCTCTGGCAGTGCGGTGTAGAGCCATGCATATCCGACAAAACCTGCAAATGTTGGAAGTCTAACTCTGGCAATTCGGTGCGGAGCCACGCGTGTCTGACAAACCTGCAAAGGTTGGAGGCCTAACTCTAGCAGTCGGTGCGAAAGTAGATTTAAATCCGCGTGATATTATTGAAAAATTAAATATTATCGAGATTTGAAAGTTGTTGTTTAAAAGACCGTTTTCACCTGTCGGATACTCAAATAAATTTTCACCCCATTCATTGATCCAGTTTCTGTTTATTCAAAATGATAGAATGGCGAAAAAAATTTCGTCTGATAATCTTCCGGATTTGAATCAGGAACCGTCTCAACCAGTCATTTTATCTCATGAGGTTGTCAACACCATGATAGAAGCAGAAATGCATTTTTCAAATAGAACTGATTCTGAGGTTGTTGCAGCATCAAGAACTCTCAGTGTTCAATATGCTGCCTCTGTTACGACCATGTCTCGGAGATTACTAGCGAGGGCAAATGAGGTTGATCGACTTAACAATTAAATATCTGTTCTGCATCAAAAACTTGCAAATAAAGGCAGAAAGAATAAGAGGTTAAAGCAAGAAAATAAAGATTTGACGGAATTAGCTCGTGTTTTGAAACTTCAAATAGAGGAATCGGAACGAGTAAGAGTTCAAGCACAGAGTCAACATCAGCAGATAATGGCAGCGTTTCATGAGAGGAACAGTGACAATTATAATTAATCTCGCTAGTTTAGTTCGGTAACTTTTGACAATATGCATCCGGCATATCTTGTAAGCTTGACTAAGTAAGATTTGAAAAGATGACAGTTTGTCTTCTACTTATTTCCATCTTTATAAAAGCAATCCTTAGATTTATCTAATCCACATCAAATCTTCTTTTCATTGTTGTAGTTAATCTTCATTCTCACTTTACAAAATTTTAATGGCTCATCAATTCTCCTTCAGTGCTTCTCGTGATCAATCTATTTCTGCATCTGTCGTAAGTGCCATGAAGCAGCAAAATACTGATTTGGTTAATAAATCAGATCATGATGCCATTTACGAGCTTGTGGGTCTCGGGACTCGATACTCATCTTCCATTGTTGCTTTTTCCACTCGATTGCAGTCCAAAACCCGCGAGATAGAGAAGCTTAATGAGAAAATCGATATTCTTCAACGACTTGTTCAAGAGTCTAACAAAAAAATAGTAGACTTAAAACAACAGAATAAGGATTTAAAATCCTTACTTGCCTCTGCATTTCGATTGCCTAATCCTTTAGACAAGGATGGCATGATGATTTATGAGAAGCAAATGCATTTGAAAGATGAGGCTAAACGTCTCAAGTTTCTGTAGGTCATTTGAGATAATGGAATAAAAGTATCTAGCAGATATTCATGGCATGCATAATTCCTATTTATCTTCTAATCATGCATAGTTTATCTTCTGGTAGGAGTTTTGTGAAAATTTCTACCAATTGATTATGTGTATTAGTGAATTCTAATACAATATCGCTCTTCTACACATGATTTCTAAGAAAATGATATTTAATTTCAATATGTTTGGTCTGAGAATGTTGTATTGGATTCTTCGAAAAATTTATAGCACTTATATTTATCATATTTGATTGGAACATGATTGTTCATAAGTTTAAAATCCTCAAATTGTTACTGCCTACAGCAACATACTCTGCCTCAGTAATAGATAATGCAACAGGATTTTCTTTTTACTAAATCATGAAACAAGTGCATGACCTAAGAAATGACATGTTCTACTAAAACTTTTTTGATCATCTTTGCAACCAGTATAATCGGTACCTGAATAACTAATAAGATCGAAAGAAGTGTGTTTAGGATACCATAACTCTAAGTCAATGGTACTGGCAAAATATCTATAAATTCGCTTGACTGCAATCAAATGAGATTGTTTTGGAAATGATTGAAAATGTGCCCATAAACATACACTGAACATAATATCAGGTCTACTAGTTATCAAATATTATAAACTACTAATCATACCTCGATATACATTTGAGTCAACTGGCTTACCGCTTTCATCTTTATCAAGTTTAGTAGTTGGACTCATTGATGTTCCAATTACCTTCGCACGTTCCATCTCAAATTTTGAATAACTCTTTGATATATTTTGACTGATTAATAAATGTTCCACTTTTTGCTTGCTTGATTTGCAATCCGAGAAAGAAATTAAGTTCTCTCATCATGCTCATTTCAAATTTTTCCAGCATATTCTTAACAAAATCTTGACACATATTTTCATTAGTAGCACCAAATATTATATCATCAACATAAATCTGAATCAAAAGAATATCATCATTTTCGTATTTAATGAAAAGAGTTGTATCAATTTTTCCTCTTGAAAAGCCTTTTTCAATCAAGAAACTACTGAGTCTCTCGTACCACGCTCTAGGAGCTTGTTTGAGTCCAAATAGTACTTTTGTGAGTTTGAAAACATGTTTTGAAAAAATATGATTTTCAAAACCTGGAGTTTCTCAACATATACTTCTTCATTTATAAAACCATTTAAGAAAGCACTTTTAACATCCATTTGAAAAAATTTGAAATCTTTATAACAAGCATATGCAAGTAGCATTCGAATAGCTTCTAATCTTTCGACTAGTGTATATGTCTCATCATAATCGATTCCTTCTTCTTGATTGAAACCTTGAGCTACAAGTCGAGCCTTATTTCTAGTGATGATTTTAGACTCATCTTTCTTATTTCTAAAAACTCATTTTGTTCCGATAACAGCATAATTTTTAGGTCTAGGAACAAATGTACATACATTATTTCTTTCAAATTAATTTAGTTTTTCTTGCACAAATAGAATCCATGATTTATCAATAAGAGTTTCATCAATATTTTGGGTTCAATTTGAGATAGAAAAGCAGTATGATTATAAATATTTCTAAGAGATGATCGAGTGCTTACACCTTGTGAAGGTTCTCCCAGAATTTGTTTTATTGGATGATCTTTCACATGTTTTCACTGTTTGGTTGCATCTTGTACTAAGTCTTGATAATCCTTCCTTCTATTTCCATGATCTTCCCTTTTGAATTGTCTCCAAATATCACGCATCCTTCTTCTTTAGAAGTGAAGTCAATGAATTTAGTTTTGTCTCATGTCACGTATCTTGAGCATCCGTTGTCTAAAAACCATTTACTTTTACCTGTAAAAGACTTCATGCATACCTACCAAAATAATTAAAAAAAAATTCTTGGTACCCAAGTTTTTTGAGTCCTTTATTTATTAGTATTAGAAGAAATAAGATATTTAGGCACCCATATGGCCCTAATAGTCATTGCATGTTTTCTTCTAATAGGACAAGCAAGATAATTATGACCATTTCTATTACAAAAATTGTAAATAACATGTGACATATATGAAGAACTTGAGTGATTATAATAATATCCTTTTTTAACAAAATTATTTTTATGAAAAGAATTTTGAATATTAGACTTTGATGTAGAAGGATTATCAAAGAAGTTTTTATAAGATTTGTATTTTTGTTTTGGCTTATATCCTAAGCCTGCCTTATCAAAAACACATATTTGATTACCAAAAAATTTTTCAAAATTTCTTTTTCCATTCGTAAAATTTTCAATAATATTTTCTAAATCAGTTTTCTTTTTCTTCAATTCAAGATTTTTATCTTTCAAAACAATACTTTCTTTTCTTAAAATATCAATTTCGTTTGTTAAATAAGAATTTTTCTTTTTCAAAACAGTATACTTGATACTCAATTTTTCAAATTCCTCATATATCTCTTCTAAAATATTTTACAATTCTTCATATGAAGGATCTTCAATATTATCAAGATTTATTACCTCAATGTCATCTTTAGCCATAAGACAAAGATTTGCTGATTCTCCATTACTTGCTTCACTATCTGAGCTACTTGAATCATCATCCCATGTAGCTTTCATTGCCTTTTTGTCTTTATTTCGATCTTTCTTTAGCAGAGGACAATCTGATTTGATATGACCAGGCTTATTGCATTTATAACAAATTAAAGTGTCATTTTTACCTGAATTTTTCTTGGAAAACTTTTTAAAAGATTTCCTTGGAAGAATTTTATTTTTCTTTAAGAACCTCTGAATTCTTCTTGTTATCATCGTAATTTCTTCATCTTTATCGTCATTTTCCTCATTTTCATCACTTTCACTTTCATGTGGAACAGCTTTAAATGCCAAACTCTTCTTTGGCTTTCCTTCTTCTTCTCCTCTTTTCAATGTGTACTCATGGGTAATAAGTGACCCGATGAGTTCATTCACTTCGAGCTTCTTGAGGTCTCTAGCTTCAAGAATCGCTGTCACTTTTGATTCCCAACGTTTTGGTAGAGTTGAGAATTTTTCTTACTATCTCCACTTTGGAATAAACTTTGCCAAGAGCTGTCAAGCTGTTTATGATGTTAGTAAAACGAGTGTACATACTAGAAATAGATTCATCATCATTCATCTTAAACATTTCATATTCATGAATAAGAATATAAATTTTTGATTTTTTAACTTAAGAAGTTCCTTCATAAGTAACTTCCAAGTTATTCCAAATTTCTTTTGCTGTAGCGCAAATCATTACTCTATTAAACTCATTACCATTAAGAGCATTATATAATAAATTTATAGCAGTTAAATTCAAAGTATAAAGTCTATCATCTTCACGATCAAACTCTTCTTCTTCCTTTTTGACCTTTACTACATCAATCAATTTTGTTGGAATATAAGGTCCATTTACAATGCATTTCCATATTTCTCGACCTTGAGCTTGAAGGAATATTCTCATTCATTACTTTCCAGAATGAGTAATTGTCTCCGCAAGAGAGTGGAGGCCGACTGCTAGATTGACCTTCACCAAATGAAGCTGCAATGTTAGCCATAAGATCTTAACTCAAAAGATAGTTAATCTTATAACAGAGCTCTAGCTCTGATACTAATTGTTACTGATCATAGGCCGCACCTATGTCACCTAACAACTGTACCTACCAGACCAACCGGCCACCGTCTCTACCGGTGCACCGTCACCCATGGTCGGAGAGTCTTGCTTCGGTGACACAGTCACAAGCGAGAGTTCCCATGAGTGATTTGCCTGTATGAACAGTACAGGTCAACTAGCTCTGATACCAATTGTTGCCCAGATGACTAACACAAGAGAGGGGTGAATTGAGTTGTATTTAAAAAAATAACAATTATAAATCAAATCTATAATATAAAATATAAACAAAATATGAAACAACAATAAATATAAAGAGTAAGGATAAGAGAGAAGCAAACTCAGTACGTTAACGAGGTTCGGCCTCACTGCCTACGTCCTCGCCTCAAGCTACTCCTTGAGGATCCCCAAATCCACTATTCAATCTCCTTTAGGTAGAGATAGAAACCTATTACACATTTGAGCAGCACACTCCAAAGAATCTGTGTAGAACATCCTCTACACTTCCAATCACCTCACACTTAGTGATTTAACTATTTCTCGTGTAGAACACCTTCTACACTTCCAATCACCTCACACTTGGTGATTTAACTATTCCCCGTGTAGAAGTGTAGAAGGTGTTCTACACGGGGAATAGTTAAATCACCAAGTGTGAGGTGATTGGAAGTGTATAGGGTGTTCTACACAGATTCTTTGGAGCGGTTCTGCTCAAAGGTGTAATAGGTTTCTATCTCCACCTAAAAGAGATTGAATAGTGGATTTTGGGGATTCTCAATGGGTAGCTTGAGGCGAGGACGTAGGCAGTGGGGCCGAACCTCGTTAACATACTGAGTTTGCTTCTCTCTTACCCTTACTCTTTATATTTATTGTTTTTTCATATTTTGTTTATATTTTATATTATAGATTTGATTTATAATTGTTAGTTTTTTAAATACAACTCAATTCACCCCTCCTCTTGTGTTAGTCATCTGGGCAACACCTTCTCTCCCCTCTCCTCCTTTCTTTTGTCGGCCACCTGTTTGTACTTTTGATGGTGGTTTTAGTTTTGGGTCTTTTGGATTCAGTGACTACAAGTTTGAGGTTGTCCGACGGCTTAAGACCACTACGTGCCATTGCTGTTGTTCCCTCATCCATCAATCTTGTCATCAACTAGATTTTTTGTCAAACGGAGTGACGTGTGCGGGTCCAATGTGGGAACTTTCTCAACGCACCTCGTCATTTGGTGGATCTACTCCGTCGTGTGCGGTTTCTCAAGGATCCATGTTTGTCGAACAACTCAAAATCCGAGATTTAACTCCTAAAGTGGCGTGTATTGTTCACGGGCCACTATAGGCCAAATGTTTTGTTTTATGTTGTTCTGCATTTTGGTGTTTAGTTGTTTTTGTGGTGTTGGTTTTGCAAATATTATTTGTATAGAAAAAAGTTTAAAACGTGAGAAATAATATCCCGAATATTTTGTCTGTTTGGAATTTAGTATTCTCCTCTTTTGGAGTAGAAATTTAGTACATGTCTCCAGGAGGCGATGTTTAATTCTCTCAAATTTTATCTGAAAAATTTAGAAACCGCGCATAGCGGAGTAATGTGTTCAGAACCTAGTTCTTTCTCTGATAATAACTCTTGTATGCTACTGGAATGAATACTAACGATTGATGGTAATTGTAACAAGTTTGGTGATGGAAGAAGGAAGACGAATCTGTCAAAGTGAAATAACAAGAAGGCCTAAATAACTTCTGCTCATTAGGGTTCTTCGAGGTAGATTCATCTTCCTTCTTCCATCGCCAAACCTGTTACAATTACCATCAACAACCAGTATTCATTCCGACAGCATAGAAGAGTTATTATCGGAGTAAGAACTATGTTCTTAACAATTAATACCAAGAGCAGATGATCCTACCCAACCCAAACTACCAAATCACAACCAAACAGTTTTTGCAACCTACCCAGACATTCTTTTATCCCACACAGATCCTACCAGTCAACCTCTTCTTCATTTCAAACCTAAACCAACCACACTGACCTATACAATATCATGGTTGAAAGCACATGTTCTAAACACCAACACAACTACAAACTAATGCTCTATAGGTTCAAATGGACCAGACTCGACAAGAACTTAGTGAGGTCAAGGCTGATGCTCAAGAGATTAAGGACATGCTACGTGCCTTTTTCACCCAACAGAACACCTTTCCTACTCCTCCTCTGCCTCCACCTTCCCACCAACAACATCAAATCAAACTTTGAAAGAAATGAATCGAGAATATTTAATTCCAAAGGTGTCAAACTAGAATTTCCTCATTTTATCGAGTTTAACCTAGCTGCTTGACTTTTCAAAGCCAAACACTACTTTGATTTCCAACAAACTCCACTCCGTCATCATTTGTTGATGGCCTCTTACCACATGGAATGGGAGGCCCTTGTATGATTCCAAGAAACCAAAGATGGTGGATTATTCTGTGATTGGGAGATGTTTTTTGGGGCGTTACTGCTTCGCTTTGGCCCTAATCTAGAGAAGGGAAGCGACTAAGAACATGATTTGAGAGGGGAAGAAGTTGCTTTGATAGTGAGTTTGAGCAAGGGAATGCAGGGCCTACTTATAATCCGTAAGGTGTTGCTTGGGGCATGCGGCAATGGCTGTGATTGGGGAGCAAAGGTAGCACAAGGTGAGCCTAGAGTCAATGCGTGGCATCCAATGACGGGCCATGGGCGGCGGTGAGCTGCCACCACTACCTAGGCTAGGTTCTCAATAGATTTTAGTGGAGAGAAGAAGAGGTCATAAGTAATGCATGGCTTGCGGGAGGGAGAAATGGGTAATGCAGGCCGAAAGTGGGAGAATTTCTCGGTGTGGGATGTGTGGCGTAGGGAAGCTGGCGATGAGGAATAACGAGAAGAGAGTGGCTCATGGGTCCGCAAATGGAGAGAGAAGAAAAGCAGCCCAAGGGGAAATATGATGGAACCCTAAGGACTCCCCCTTCAGTAATGCCAAAATGGCACCATAATGAGGCATGAAGGTTGGGCCTTCAATGATCACAGGTTGGTCCCTCATTAAGCGCATGGGCTAGGCCCTCCTCCTCTTAACAATACACAAATACACGACCCATAAAGAAACAAAATACACACACAACACCACAACTATGCCCAACCCGGGAAGAACACAACTAAAACAAAAAAAAATTAAAAAACTATTAAAATAAGAGAAAACGCAACAACTTGGTCAATGATAAAATAAACTAATACAACCATAAAATAATAACAAACTTAATAATTAATACATTTAAATAATAATATTTTAAAAACACAAGGAAAAATATGCAATCTTACATCTGCTCCCCTTAAAAGAATTTTGTCCACGAAATTGGCAAGCACATCTAAAAATGCAAATCAATATAAAACAAATACATCAAGTCAAGCTTAAGAAAGACACAATCAATAGTACCCAAATAGATAAGGATACAACTCTGTCATGTTTGCCTCTCTCTCCCAAAAGAAGTCTTTAGCCAATGAATCTCCCCACGACACAGTCACCAAAGATATCGTCTTAGGTCTCAACTGCTACACTTTCTTGTTCACAGTCTGAGCCAATGCAGCTTCATAAGCAAGTTCAATCAAAAGTTGAATGCTCTCTGGGTTGACGAAGCGTGGTTCCTGTTGGCTAAAGCTCTTCTTTAGTGATAACACATGGAAAACATCGTGAACTTACCAAAATAATCTGACAAAGCGATCTTATAAGTGACAAGCCAGACTTCTCCATGATCTGAAAAAGGCCGACATACTTTGGGCTAAGATTCTCTTTCCTACCAAAACTCTTGAGGCCTTTTATGGGGAAGACCTTGAGCTACACCCAATTACCTTCCTCAAAGGGCAACTCTTTTCTTATTTTCGCATAACTCTTCTGACGACTCTGCACAGCTATCATCTTCTCTCTTATGACTCAAATTTGATTTGTCATCTCTTGAACAACTTTTGTCCAAGCAACTTTCTCTCGCCAATTTCATCCCAAAACAAAGGCGATATGCATTTCTTCCCATACAGAGCTTCATATGGGACCATCTGAATGGAAGCATGGAAGTTTTTGTTGTAAATGGCAGATGATTCTTCCAACTTCTCTTGGATCCCAAGACACAAGCTCGCAAGATATCCTCAAGAGTCTGAATGGTGCATTCAGATTAGCCATCGGTCTGAGGGTGGTTTGCACTACTAAAATTCAATCTGGTGCCCAAAACTGACTGCAAACTCTTCCAAAAATGGGAGGTGAACCGTAGGTCCCAATCCAAGACTATAATCTTAGATATCTCATGAAGACACACTATTTCTTTGACGTGCAAGCTAGTCCACTTTTTCAAAGTGTTGGTGTTAGCAACTGGTAGGAAATTGACACTCTTGGTTAATGTAGACTTCATAGACCTCTCTATTCAAATAATGCTACCAAATCTTATAGGCAAAGACCACATCTACCAATTCAAAGTCATGCGTTGAATAATTCCTCTCATGATCCTTCAAATAGCGGGATGCATAAGCAACGACTTGCCCTTCTTGCATAAGAACACAAACCATATCAAACTTGAATGTATCACTGAAAACCACAAATGGCTTGTGCAGCTCAAGAAGTGCCAAAATAGGTGTAGTAGTCAATTTCTTCTTTAACTCTTGGAAGCTTATCGCACTTGTCTATCCAAACAAACTTGCCACCTTTCTTCATCAAGACAGCAAAGGGTCTGGGCAATCAAGAAACTCTGAATCTCATGCATTGATGAAGGACACAGCTATGCCAAAATAGATTCTATTTTACTAGGGTCAACCACTACACCATCCTGGAAAATAATATGACTAATAAATATGACTTCCTTCAACTAGAACTCACACTTACTGAGTTTCACGTACTGCTTCCTTAACTTCCTCAAAACCAAATGAAGGTGGCATCAATGTAGACCAAGATGTCATCAATGAAGACTACTACAAACAAATCTTGATAGGGTTGGAACACCCTATTCATCATGTCCATGAATGCTACTAGGGCATTAGCCAATCCAAAAGGCACCACTTAACTCGTAATACTACCTTAGCCTGAAGGCAGTCTTGGGTACACCTTTATATCTTATCTTCAACTGATAATATCACAACCTTAAATCAATTTTCAAGAAAATAGTTGCATCTTGAAGTTGATCAAATGAATTATCAATCCGAGATAAAGGGTAGTTATTCTTGATGATCACATTCTGAGGCACCATCCTTTTTCTTGACAAATAACACAGGTGATCCCCAAGGCAATGAACTTGCTTGAATGAACCATTTATCTATCAACTCTTGCAACTGAGTTTTCAACTTATTCAACTTAACTGGTGCCATACGATAAGGAGTCATATGTACTGGAGCCACTCCAAATCACGAACCGGGGCCAAACCAAATCACGAATCAAGGCCAAACCGGGCAGATCATTAGCAAACACATCAGGAAATTCCTCCACAATAGGGTTATGTACTACCAATTTCTTTGTAGACGAGGAAGACACCACCTAAATCAAAAAGCATCCACCTCACTCATTGTGTCCTTTGCTTGGATAGCATGTACGACTATAAGTCTCACCTTCAGGTTATTGCCCACAAATTCCAAGCATTCCCTTCTAGAGAATTGGAACTGATTACCCAACTTCGATAATTGATGCTTGCAAAATGTTGATACAACCAATTTATTCCAAATAATGTCAAACTTGAGTAACTTGAACATGATCAGATCCTCATCAAGCGTTTGCTCACCAAAGTCCAACAAACAGCCTAATACCACTTTTGAGCACCTCACAAACTCACCATTAGATAATGTCACTACCATAGATTGCAGTAAGGGCTCAGTGACCAAGTTGCACATCCCTGCAAATAAGGCAGACACAAACAATCGAGACACACCCAACTCAAGCAAAGTGCATGGCATAAAATTCATACAAAGAAATCCTTCCCAACGAGATCAAAACAACCAACTAAAATCCAAATGTCGAACCACACAAAATAACAATTCCAAATATGAGTTCAAATTCATACCTGTGATGACTCCCACATCCTAAGTCTATGGAGCTTCGCAGTCATAAGCACTGGGGGTCACTACAAAAACTTGAGATTGCACTACGCGCCTCTAGTTAGACCTACCACAATGTTGACCTCCACGATTCCCTTGGCCAGGGTTAAGGCAATTGCAAGTGAAGTGCTCAACTTGGCCACAATAGAAACATAGGTACCCACCCTGGCAACACTCGCCTTTGTGCGATCTATTACACCTATTAAAAACTGGGGCTCGGTCACCCATACGAACTCCAGTGGATGCTTGAGTTTGGCCCCAATCTTTGACACAAACTTTTGAGGCAACCTAGAACTACTCCCCTCACCAAATCTCCTCATCTTCTGGCCCGTAGAAGAGCCAATGAGAATAGCAAACTCCCGCTTTGCAATTGAAGCAATCTCAACAAACTGCTGGAAAGAAGAAACTTGAAGGCAAGCTACCTATCTGTGGATCTCTAGACACAGACCCCCTTGGAAGCGTTCGGTCTGCATCTCTTCAGTGGCATTGAAATGCATAACGAACCTCCCGAGTTCAATAAACTTTCGGGCATACTATTGAACGATTATGCCCCCTTAGACCTAATTGTTGAATTCTCAAGCTTTCTAGCCCTTACCATATTCAAGAAGAATCGATTGTCGAACTCCTTCTTGAACCGCTGTCAAGACACCGCAGAAAACGAATCGAGCTCCATCTCCAATAGCTCCTGATTGGTCTCCCAGCAAGCTATCACCTTGCCTTGCAACATATAGTTAGCGTAAAGAACTTTCTAGGCTTCGGTATAACCACATATCACAAATTTCCTCTTAAGATCCTTAACTCATCTCCCAACAAGAAGTGGATCTTCCTCTCTCAAGAAGAAGGGGATCTTGTGTTTCAAGAAATGCTCATAAGAGCATCCAATGTGCTCATCCCTTTGTTGCTCCCTCAATGACGGTCAAAAATTCTACTAAAGAAACTCAATCCTCTGTGGTAATGCCCTTTCCATGGAAACTCTAAAGAAACTTGATCATCCGAGTCAATGCCCTTGCCGTGGCGTAGTTTCCATCACCACGTGGCAACTAATCCTCACATTTGTTATGTGGCATTCGCGGTTGCACCATTATTTTGCCAAAACATAACCCTTAATCCCACTCTTCAAGTTAAAACACAAAAATCTCTTTAGTAGTGCCCCTAGGTATTATGTGGTTTTACCCAGACCTGAACCACTCTGATCCCACCTGTGACACCTTCGACCCGCATGTGTAATTTGGTATAAGTGGTGACACTGGGATTATGACCGTATAGGTCACAAACCCTACTGCCAAGTGCACAGAGTGTGTGCAACATGCAATCAGTATACAAATAATAATCTTCACATAATGATAAAAGAAAAGGCATTCAACTAAGTACTAGAAGATTTAAAGTCTACAACCAAATCAAATAATCCTCATAGAGGTTATACAGTTATCTAATAAAAAAATAAATAGAAGGAAAAATACATAGCATAAGGGAAACAAATCCCACAATCGACAAGAAATACCAATAGGTCACACTTCCTGCAAAGCCGCCCCCTCAGACTTTTACTCTTCCTTTATGTCAAAGAGATTCGTAGTAAGATTAAGAAATCTCAGCAAATAAGCAATCAATCAAACATATAAAAGTTTAAAAAATACATTTATGCAACCAACACGTCCATAGCCACACAATAAAACATGCAAGAACAAACACACCATTTTCTCCAAAAATGACACATGTACCCACACATGCCAAAAATCTCATTGTTGGCCCAGAGTATAAACCATTTATTAAGTCTACACCATGATCTTCTCTCAGAACCAACAATATTCTGACTCCCTTTCGTCACACCACGAATAACGGACATGAATGTGACTTCATATGAGCGATATATAGCTTCACACTTGGTGCATACTATGACCAGGCATATACTAATCCCTACCAATGATGGGCTACAAGTTAGGTAAAGAGCATTGCCATCTTGACAAATCCAACTTTTGCCCTGCGAGAGCCTAGGGGACATCACATTAGTTTATTACGCTCCTAAGTGACTAGAGGAACTCTACCAAAATAATGTCCAATTTTAACTTGAGGTCGCAATACACATGTTATGACCAGCATATATCACCTAATTCCAAAATGCATAACATCACATCACATCACAGTTAATTAATTAAAGTAAACAAATAAATATGCATATGCATGACAGATAAACAAATAAATATGCATATGCATGACAGATAGGTACTGGATGATAGACAGATCACTCAACAAGCAAATACACAATACCAAAACAATCACAATATATTTTCACAAACACAGTTTCACAACCAACTACACACTTAATCCCATCATCCATTACCTGCCTCAGACCTCAACCAATCACAAACTACACTTTATATCCTAATGCCCCACTGGACCCAAGGCTCATTCCAACCAACAAGGTTGTAGAAGACATTAGTGTAAAAATATTAATTTAAACTACAGAGTCACATTGAAAGATTACTTAAACACGGTCGGGCAAAATTCTAAAAGATCGCACAAGCGTCAATCTACAATTCCCCGTAACATCAAGGAAAGGCATCCACGCCACAGACAAACACCCATATGATTGAAATTAAACACAACAAATTTATAAAACTAAACGATAGGGACATAATCCTCATCGAGGGTTTCCATAAGAGGTAGCAAAGCAGCAGTTCGAGGTTCAAACCCTCAAATTCAAGTGGGTTTCTAGGTTAGGGACCACGAGTTTTCAGGTATGGACATTGGGGATGCATTGCATAGCCTTTAGAAGGTGGCACGAGGTGGAGGCTCATGGTAGTACTCAGGAAAAACTCACAAAAGACCGCGAATTCTAAATCCAGATAGGGGACATGACTTAGAACGCGACTTGAAAAGGGAAAAAGTTGGTTTGGGGGTGAGTTTGAGCGATGTAATGCAAGGCCTACTAATAGGCCACGAGGTGGCACTCAAGACATATAGCAATGGCTACAATTAGGGAGCAAGGGCAGAGCGATGTGAACCTGGTCACCGCACAGCAACCAGTGGCAGGCCATGGGTAGAAGTAAGCTACCATGGCTGGGTTCGCAGCAGATTTTCGAGGAGAGAAAGATGGAGAAATTGGTGGTGTTGGCCGGTGGTGGGGCAGACATATTAGTGTGGGACGCATGGTGTGGGCAGGCTGGCGATGAAGGGCGGCAAAAGGACAATGGCTCATGGGTCTACAACTGGAGAGAGAAAAGAAGAAAATGAAATGGAGAAAAACAAAAATAGAAGAGTAGGGGACAGGAGGGAGGGGAGGGGCGGGGTGGGACAAGGGTGAATACGATGGAACCCTAAGGGTTCCCCTTTCAACAATGGCAAAACGGTGCCGTATCGAAGCGTGAAAGCTAGGCCTTCAATGACCACAAGCTGGGCCATCATTAAGCACATATGCTAAGGCCTCCCCTTAACAACACACATACATGACCCATAAAGAAACAAAACACACACAACACTATAACACCACAATGGGGTCCAACCAGAGAAAAAAACTAAAACAAAATAAACAAAATATAAATAACTAACAAAACAACTTGGACAATGATAAAATAAAATAATACAACTAATAAAATAATAATAAATTTAAGAGCCCCAGCCCCAATAATAATTAATAAATTTAAATTGTAACATTTTAAAAACACAAAGAAAACTAAGGTATCTCACATTACACAACTTTATAGATACGGTGGTTGTCTCACTATTAAAGCTGCCAGTGGATTACTCAATTAATTTGAGGGTGTGAGTAGCCAATGGACAAGGCCTGAGTAGTAAAGGAATCTGTAGAACAATCCCTTTAGAATTCCAAGGTAACTTGCTAAACCCACCTCTTCATTAATTGGACCTTGCTAGTTGTGACCTTCTACTTGGAATCCAATGGTTAGAAATGTTGGGCCCTATTACTTGAGATTTTTCGAAATCCCTTATAAGTTTTGCGTTGGATGGAAAAGTTATTGAATTCAAGGACTTGAAATTAAACTCTTCTATTGTTGATGATAGTGAAAAGTTGCTTAAGGTGACTGTGATTACTGGGAAAGGCATTTTATTGCAAATCATGTGTGATGGGGCAACAGAAAAAGATTTTGAAAGTATGGATGGGCAAGTTTCAAATCTAAGGAATTTAAAGGGTTATACTGTGAATCCTAAGGGCTTCCACCACCCCATAGCCATGATTGCCATATAGTTCTCAAGGAGGGCACTCATCCGATTTCCAATAGGCTTTACCAATACCCGTATTACCAAAAAAATGAGATTGTAAAAATTGTACCTGAGTTGTTGAAATAACGGTGGTTAGATCTAGTTCTAGTCCATTTTCTTCCCTATTTTGCTAGTTCGTAAAGCCCCTGGGATTTGGCAACTTTGTGTGGACTATAGAGCACATCATAAGCAAACGGTGAACACAAGGCTTACTATTCCAACTATAGACGAGCTATTGGATGAGTTCTTTGGATCAGTGATCTTTTCTTAGCTTGATTCGCAATCGGGCTATCAAGTAGTGCTTAGTGACATCCCTAAAACAACTTTTCGTACTTTTGAAGGACATTACGAGTTCTTGGTGAAGCTTTTTGGCCTCACCAATGATCCAGCCGCATTTCAAGGATTCATGAATGATGTTTTTAAATTCTTTTTTAGTAAATTAGTGCTTATATTTTTTTACAACATCTTGGTATATAGTAAGTCTCGAGAAGAGCGTGTGAGTCACCTAAGAGAAAAACATGCTAAAATAGCACTACTTCTATGCAAAAAAAGTCCAAGCGTCAATTTGCGATTGACAAATTTAACTATTTGGGCCGCGCTACTAATGATAAAAGGGTGTAATGGCCTATCCTTCTAAGATTGTTTCTATGTTAAGAGTGTCCCAAGTCTACGAATGTGAAGGCCTTACGAGGAGTCCTAAGGCTCATGGGACACTACCAAAAATTCATTCGAGATTATGGTCTCATTGCTGCCCCACTCACCGGTCCACCGGTCCTAAAACTTCCTAATTTTAGTAAGCCATTTACGATTGAGTGTGATGTAAGTGGAAAGGGGATCAATGCAGTGTTAATGCAGTCCAAGCAACCTATTTACTTCAGAAGTCAGGCCCTTACAGGCAAGGCCTTTCTAATATCGACATATGAAAATGAATTATTAGCTCTTGTGACAGTTGTACAAAAGTGGAGGCCATACCATCTTAGGCAACCTTTTTTTTTAAATCGACCAACAAGCCCTTAAGTTCTTGCTAGAACAATGGGTGGGAATTGAGACACAACAAAAATGGGTTACAAAGCTTATGGGTTATGACTTTTTTATTGAATACAAAAAGGGTAAGGAAAACAAGGTGGCGGATGCGCTTTTGAGAAGGGAGGTGGAATTACAAAGAATTGTGCTCAGTTATGATTTCATTTCCTAACCCATCTCAGTTATGATTTCATTTCCTACGCCTCTTTGGGATGATGAGTTGAAGAAAAGCTACTTAGACTCTATAGATTTGGCCTAGTTACTTAAAAATTTGCACAACAGTCAAAACATTCTTAAAGGGTTTTCATTACAACAAGGGTTGGTTGTTCAAAAAGGGAGGTTTGTTTTGGCCTCAGATTCAGATTTTAAGCTAAAGGTTCATTCACAACAACCCCAAGCTGGTCACTTGGGGTATTTAGAACATACCACAAGGCTAAGCATGATTTTTATTGGAAATGGATTAAATGAGGCATCAAGCAACTGGTTAGAGAATGTGAGATCTGTCAGGCGATTAAATATGAAACTACATATCCACCTGGGCTGTTGCAGCTCCTACCCATCCCTAATTAGCCCTGGACCGACATATGCCATGATTTCATTAATGGTTTGCCTAATTCTAAGGTTCAGTATTTATTTTTTTTTTGTAGGGGTGGACCGTTTTTCGAAGTATGGCCATTTTATAGCATTGGCTCACCCTACACAGCCCATGTAGTAGCAGAGGAGTTTATGAAGAATATCTTTAAGTTGTATGGGTTTCCTAGGTCCGTGGTGTCGGATAAGGACCCTATTTTTTTTTAGTTCCTTTTGGAAAGCTCTATTTCACTCCTATGGTTACTCACTTGGTTACAAGTCAGCCTACCATCTCCAAACCGATGGAAAAACTGAGGCTCTTAACAAGGGTGTAGAATGCTACCTGAGATGCCATGCAAGAGTAAAACCTAAGTCATGGTCAACATGGCTTCCTATGGCTGAGTGGTCGTATAACACCACTTATCACGCATCAACAAAAATGGCCCCTTTTGAAGCTGTATATGGACACTCACCCCCACCTTACTATCCTATGTCCCGAGAACAAGCACCAATGTCACAGCAAATCAAGTCTTAAAGAGACAGGGACCAGGTAATACAATTGATAAAAAGAAATCTCGCAAGTAACCGTATGAAGTATGAAGCATGAAGCATTTTGCAGACAATCAACGTACTGAGAGACAGTTTGATACAGGTGATTGGGTTTATTTGAAGTTACAGCCATACAGGTTAAAAAATAAAATAAAATAAAATAAACCTAGTTATGACAAAAACTTAAAACTAGCACCCTGATTTTATAGCCCTTTTCAAATTGAGGTTTAATTGGGAGCAGTAGCTTATCGATTGAAGCTTCCCGAGTCATCTAATGTCCATCCAACTTTTCTTGTCTCTTGCTTGAAGAGAAAACTCGGATCACAGGTATAGGTCTTTCTGTCACTACCACCTACAGATCCCATGGGAGGGTTAAAGCCAGAACCAGAGAAAATACTTGAAATGCGGATGAGAAAACAAGGAGAAAGGGCAGTTACCGAAGTGCTTGTGAAATGCATGGGTTTACCCACTGAAGACAGCACTGGGAAATATTGTGGCGTCTACAAGGCCTTTATCCACACCTTGTGGGCAATATGCTTTGATGAGGAGGGGTTTGCTATGACTCCTACGACTTGAGGAACCCTAGATCAGAGAAGAAGATGAAGCTGAGGGGCTCAGTGTGTGGAAGTGAGAACTGACTTGTGTTTGATCAGAACTGAAGTGAAGTGTTGTGTGCTTGGAGGAGACGTCATCTGGGCATGAAGTGAAAGCTATAAGTAAAGTGAAGTGAAACGGTGTCGTGCTGTGCACGAATTGCGCGCGTGAGTCACTGTAATAAAGTGAAACTGTGCTTGCAAGTCCGTGGGCTTCAACTCGGCGTTTCATGCTGGGTAAGTGATTAATAACCGTGTAACACGGTTTAGGAATTGAAGACTCCAAATGGTGCGCTTTGGGATTAATGGGTTAGCTTTTAGTAAGCTTCAAAACGCAACGTTTGGGTTTCTTAAGTCCCAAACCGTGCGTTTCGTTGTAGCTGTTGGTCAGTTTACGTTTCCTTTGAGTTGTCTGTTAGCGAGCCATGAGCTTTTGCTGGTCAGATTAACAAATATCAAGTTAGTTACATGTCATTCAGAAAATGGAATAAGTAGAGAAAATGAAGGAAAAGTTTATCATCGAATTGGCTGAGTCTTGTATTTGGTTTTCTCTGGAGGTTAAGGGTATTCCCACGAAGAACCCTAATGAGTTCGTGAAAACCAATGAGTAAACTGGAAACTCAATGAGTAAATTGCTAAAATTACAAGTGAATTCTTGAAAACCAAATAAATAATTTTAAAATGAACCCAAAAATACAAGGATATTTTGGAAAGTGGATTTAATTTATTTAATATTCCTAATTAGAATTCACCAACATAAGAATTTCATAATATTAGGAATCCAATCACATTCAGTCATCACTTCCAAACCTTTTTTTTTTTTTTGAAAGAAAGACCTTGATTCAACTTCAGTTAAAAAAAAAAAAAAACACACTGCAAATAGTGGAGAGTTCCCTCCTATTCCACCATTTAGTCCTTTACATGGAGAGCATGTTTAGCTAAGTTATGAGCAACAACATTACCCATTCTATATACATGCTTAACTAAACAAACATCAAAAAAAAGTATCTTGCACAATCTTCCCAAAATAACTTTCATCTTCCATTTGATTTTTTATGGCCATGAATATGATCACTTTGTTCGAGTCTCCTTCCATCTCTGCCTTTCTCATGCCCAGTTGAAGAGCAAATTTAGCTGCAGTAAAAGCTCCTTTTGCTTATGCTACTGCAGGGATAGGAGTATAACTTTCTTTTTCCTCATTGTTGCTAGGAATCTTTCTCTGTCATCCCTTACAGCGATGCTAATTCCAATTTTGTTATTCCTTTTATCAATTGCCACATCCCAATTTATTTTACCGAAATCAGGACTAGGACATACCCAAGTGACATTTCTTCTGTTGATCGCAATCTGATTAAAGGGTCTGCTATTAATACTTGCTAGGTCTTGCTGCATTTGATTCACTCTGCCCAACACCACTTTTGGATCGATTCCTTCTTCTCCATAGATTCCAGAAAACCAGAGCAGCTCTTCCATTTCTTCCACTTCCAGAATGTTGAACATGTCTTCAATTAACGATTTGAAATTGTAACACGAAGACTTACTTTTTGTACTCTTCTAGGACCCTGCCCCAAAATATCAGAAGTTGAGATACAGGTTTAAAGAATATGCTCAGTTGTTTCTAGTTCCATTCAGCACATTGGACAATTTTGATCAGTTAAGATGTTTCTCTTACACAAGTTGACTTTGATTGGTAGGTTGTCTAAGCATACTCTCCATAAAAATAAAAAAAAATAAAAAAATTGTAGTTGGAGGGATTCCCCACTTCCAAATCTTTGTCCATTCTACATTATTCTGAGCAGTTTGAGAGCATTAACCTTTAACTCTCTTGGATTTCACCTTGAATAAACTAAGCACTTTTCACTATAAAGAGTCCATTTTATGTCCCTCTCCAAATCAGTTTAACCTGAAAATTTCCCCTTGGCAATGGAATCTGACCTATCAAAACTGCTTCTTCATGAGAGAAAACATCCTTTATAATGTTGAGCTTCCACTGCTTTGTCTGTTGATTGATCAACTCCTCGACTCTTGATTTTTCATTGGCATAAAATTGGCCACTTTGAGAGATAAAAGAAGTCGGTGTTGGCGGTCACCTGTCAGCACGTATCTTTATAGAATTTCCATTAGATACTTTCCATATAAGACCTTCCATGAGCAAAGGTCTTGCAAATAATAGGCTTCTCCAAACATAAGAAGGGTTAGAGCCTAATTTTGCATTAAGAAAATCTGAATGAGAAAAATATTTCTCTTTCAAAACCAGGGAAGGTAAAGAGTTAGGATACTGAATTAACCCCCAACAATGTTTTGCAATAAGTGCTGTTGAAGTTTTCGGGATCTCTGAATCATAATCCTCCTTCCATTTTTTATTTCCCCATTCGATTCCATCAAATCCAATTCACCTTTTTCTCCGAATTAATATAACCCCACCAATATCCCTTCATTAGTTTGTTCAAATCTCTTAACAAACCTTTAGGCATCTTAAACACCCCTCTTGAGTAGGTAGGAATGGTTTAAATTAGTGCCTTTAAGAGAATCTCTTTACCTGCTCTTGAAAGAAGCTTCATTTTCTAGTTTTGAAGTTTGGCCCTTACCTTATCAAGGATGTTAGTGAAATCCTTGATCTTTGATCTACCAATTGAAGCTGGCAACGCCAAATATCTTTTATAGTTTGATGTCAATCTCATTTCAGCTTAAGTATTGTTGCTAAAGAATATTACAGATTTCCCCTTGTTCAATTTCTGTCTAGAGGCCATTTCATAAGCGGTTATTAATTGCATCATTCTTCTCCCCTGGATTGAAGAAGCTTGGCAAAATTGAAACTATCACCAACAAAAAATAGATGATTTATGGATATTTGACCTTTGGCCAATGGAAAACCACTAATAACCTTTTCTGTCTCAGCTTTGCATGTGTTGTTTAGGTGTGTGTTATCTAATATGTGAAATTCTAATTTGTTGAATGCAATAACATGGATGTTTAGGTGCTTATGAATATGCAACTAGCCATAAATACAAGTCAAGTTGAATATTATGTCAGTTAATTATATATTTTTGTAAGAAGCAGTTTGTAAAAAACTAGGATCAGACAGGAACAAGTTTGGTAGCTTCTTGTTGACAACTAATATGCAAAACGCACCAATAGACCGTAGTCATACATGAATGACTAAAAAAATATTAATTGACAGGTTTTAAAAATTAAAAAATAAAAAATAAAAATGTATGCAGCGAAAATTATTGGATGAAATAGACATTTGGTTAAACGTTGGGATAAACATTAGTTTATTGCACCAATATTTAAACGCTAGGTTAAGAAATAGCGGCTAATTGTTTTGGACAAAGAAATTGGCCTTCTGATGCATTTGCATAACAATATATTTGCTGCAAATTATATTTATTAGGACAAGAACTGTGCAAATCTCAACGGGAACAATGTAGTCGGGAAAGCAGGGGCTTGTTGCAGCAAAGTGTGCTTGGCAAACGCGACATGCTAACTGGTTACAAGGTGATATTTTCAACGATTACTAACCATAAATGGATATATACACACCCGCGATTTCAATGCTTTTGCAATAAATAAGAAGCACCGCAATTAAGTGATAAATCCAGCGAGTTCTTGGAATAGTTGGTGTTGCGTAAAAGCAACGATTGTTTAGCGTCTAACGAGCGACAAATTACAATTTGACGTGTCCAACTCCATCCAGAGTTTTTGGGGGGTTTTCCAGCTAAAAAAAATAACTGGGAAATGTGCAAACTATCGTAGTGTCAAGAACTTAAAATGACTTTGTATATTACATTACACAAACTGATTGGTCTATATTCAGTCACCTAAGTTGGATCTTTACATTTGGAATAAGAACTATAACCTTTTCATTTATAGCTTTATCCCAATAATTTGTATTTAAAGCCATATTCACTACCTGACACACTTCTTGCCCAACTGTACTCCAGTGTTGCTGGTAAAAACCTATTGAAAATCCTTTTGGACCAAGTAAACTCAAAGGATTCATACTCATGATAGGCTCTTTCACCTTTAAGAAAGTGAAATCTTTAAGCAATCAATTGTTCATCTGTTCTATAACTTTAAATATGTCCTAATATAAAGATGATTTGCCCCTGCAAATTAAAAAAAAAAAATTAATTAATTAATTTAGTATGCAAATAATTAAATTTTTTTACATAACTAAAATAATTACCCCTCAATTCTCAAATTTTAAAAAATTTTACTAAATCGCCACCCTCTCCCCCCCCCCCCCCAAAAAAAAAAATCTCAAGACTCACATAACTCCACTCTAATTTTACCAATAAACCAACCAATAAATTTAGATTACTTACTCAAATAAAACATGAGTTTCTTGTAGATCATTTGCTAGTTTATATTGAGAAATATATTATCAAAAATTTCAATTCAGAAATGATAATGGATAAATTTTATTCTATAAAAAATTATCGTCGAACTTAGTTTGAAAGGAAAATTCTAGGTTGATATTTCATTTTCTTGTCTTTTTTGTAATGTATTTTTTGTATATAATTTTACGACGTGTGATTATTATCTTTAATATAGTCACATGCAAAAAAATGCATATTATTGATATTTATATATACCACACACTTTACCAATCACCCCTTAAATACCAAATCCTAATTCTGTCTGTAACTTACAATAAATTGGTTGCATGAGAATAATAGGTAAAAGATGCATGTATGCGGAAAGAAGCAAGTCGTGTGAACGGAGTAAGTACAGTTGGGCATTGATGGTGGAATTTTAATGAAGTTATGGATTGGGTTTTAGGAGTTGAAAATGACTATTTTGATGGAATAATGAAGTTCTTGATTGTATTTGATTTTAAAGTATATTAGTTTGAACAAATAACTTGGCATGAAGTAATGTGTGATGAGAATGACCTTTGTTGTGGCCTTGAAGTCGAGAATATGCAATATGCAGGTGCCAATTGCTGTGAAAGTGATTTGACTCATTCAAGTGAGTAATTGCATGGAATCTTGGATAAGTACCTATGTTCGTATCCTTTTACTGTTTTTTTTGTAAATGAAAATAGAAATGCCCGTATCAAATGAAAATGAAAAAGTAAGCCATTCATTGATAGCCCATTTTAAAAAACTAATTTTAGAAAGCTATGTTATATGTATCAAATGTCTTAAATGTTTTATGTGTCTGTAAATATGTATATAAGCCATTCATTGATAGCCCATGTTAAAAAACTAATTTTAGAAAGCTATGTTATATGTATCAAATGTCTTAAATGTTATGCGTATGTAAGAGCATTCAAAATGGACTAGCTAAATCTAATGCTTAGCCAAATAATAGTTGAAAAATATTAAAAACATATTACAACAACCTCAACAACTCTAGAATAGATTAAGCTTTCTCTCTCCTAACTTTCCAAATATAGCTAATTTTTTGGGCTAGCCAAATTATTTTCTGGAATTAAAATATTCATCCATTGTTTATTTTTATTTTCATTTCGAAGTCATACCCACGTCCAGAATTACTACAACATAAATCCCATGTTAATTTTTTTTTTATCCTGTTCTTCTACATGCAATATTTTTCATTCTTAGTAATAGTTATTACTTTAACATTCTCAGTTGCAGGCTCTTAAATATAATTAGGTGTTCATTCTTAAAAAATATAACCCTTAAAAAACATAATTGTTAAAATAATTTATCCACTAAGAATAATTTGAATGTTAGAAAACTAATATGTATTTTATAATAACAAATCATTATTCAAATTAGAATTGGAATTAAAATAAATGAAAAGTTAAAAATTAATATTTTAATAGAATAGTTATTAATTTGTTGAGTCTGTTATTTGGTGTAGTAAAAAGTTGCTAGTCAAACTTTGTAAAAGTAGAATTTCTAACTAAAATTTGGCTAAATAATAACTAGGTTATTGTAAATGCTCTAAATATGTATATAAGCCATTCATAGATAGCCCATTTTATTCCCATAAAATAAATAAATAAATAGTCCATTTTCATATGCACCTTTTTATGATAAATGTGATAGATAAGTATGGTAGATGCAGCAATGTTGGGGTACACGGCTCCGCGTACCTTTTGTAGAATCGATGACATAGCAATAATATTACATCAACAAAATATTTTTTTAAAATACCACCTTTTGTAGAATCGATGACGTAACAATAATATTACATCAACAAAATATTTTAAAAAATACCAAAAAATATATATAAACATAATAAGAGAGAAACAAAAATAAAAAATACAAATAGTTAAATTAAAAATATACGTAAAAATAAAATTTTTGTATAGCATATATGCAAAAAGTATACTAGTAGTGTATAAATAATATTTTTTATGGTGGATGAGATGTTCATTAACTGTTAGCACATGTTTATATAATATCAATGCTATGTAATAAAGTAATTGATTAATGAATGTAAGGAATAGACTGTAAATGAATGAATGCATGTGAAATTTTAAAAGTTTTATTAGGGGCCATGACAGAAAAGAATAGCAACAAAAAGGTTAGATTGAAATGCAGATTGATTTAATGGCAGTCATGACTATTCTAAGGAGAGGCTAAATTTTCGTGGTGGTTCGAGAAGAGTCATTGACCATAAGGGTCGCTAATCCTAACACGGAATAAGTTGTAACAGTGTATGCCAGCCAATGCCGGTTAAAAGAAAATTAATTTTATGCACTGAGGCTGAATGTAAAGAATGTAACAGGAAGCAACTATCAATGAAATTGCATAACTGAAAATCTAGTTTTGGTATGTTACATTATGAATTGGTGCATTCTTGGCATTCGAGGAAAATGAAGCTAAAGGAGTCGTTCTACGTTAATATGTAGCTTTACTCTCTAGAACCCACGAGGGAATTTGAGCGGTACAGTGAGGTTAAAATTAAATTTGTTTTCCGCAACTATCAGGCAATGACAAGCCCTGTAGTACCAAGCACGTTGACATGAACTCATATACTCGACAAACTTGGCCTTAATGGCATTGGCACAACTTGAATTCATCGCCGGTTAAGACCCTACCTATAAATGCTTCGGTAGGGTAAGTGATGACCGAACCTCCTAGCTGTCACCATAGCAAAAGAGTAGCCATGCACTTGAGAGAGAGAGAGAGAGAGAGAGAGAGAGAGAGAGAGAGATTCTTCAAATAAATTCATGAAAGCGGCCTCACTTTGCCGGGGCATTTGACTTCAAGTATATGGAGGAATTTAAAGAATTGAATCCTCTCCAATGCCTATGATATTGATCCTTTGCCCGACACCATTTAAGTTTAAATTACACCTTAACCATCAGTTCCTCTTGTTTATGGTTCATGAACAGAGTTGTCATACAAGCCATTCTGTCAATGTCTTTCATGACAAGATGCACCACGAGTAACCATTCATTGGGATGTTTTGATAGAACATTGCTGATGACTCAACACAAACCGCAGATCAATTTAGCCCAGAATAAGAAAAGGCAAACTATGAATAAGGAATATATTATTTTCGATATAAGACCAAAGCGTATGAATACAAAACTTTCTACAATTTTGTATGCGGTTATAACTCTGTTCTATTGTAAATTTGGACTTACTCAAGGCATTGATACACTTAGAACAGGCTACCCGAGGCTGCACCCAGGCGAATGAACGATCCCAGAAAAATTCAGAACGGGAGATACTGAAAGATGAGATGAATTTTTCTTAATGTGGATATTTTTACTATACTGGATAACTAAAAAAAACCACTGTTATCTTCTCAAAATGTTTGTTTGTTGAAGCTACCACAAGAATAAAAATCCAAAAGTTCCTGAAATGGAATCATATAAAAATATCAATGCAATTATAAATACAATGAAATAGTTGATTATGCAGTTTATTGACATTAGCTTTTAGATATAATAATTGTATTTTGGCATTTTGTTTAGGCAGGTTAAAGTTCACGTGTTGAAGAAGAAGCATGTCCAGATCAATTGCCAGCAAGTACTTCACTTGACACTTAAAAGCAATTCATCTGCTTCTAAAATAAGAAAAGCAATGGCTAGCTTAGGACATGTTACCTTAGACAGGAAGAAGTGGTGCTTTCTCATCATGTCCAATATGATGGTTAGCCTGGGAACACATTAGAGAAACATAGCTTTAAATATAAAATAAATAATAATAAATAGTTTTAAAATGAAATGAAGGCCATTCTCACGAATATAACATAAAACAGTAGATGAAGTTTCTTACGTCATCATTTGCCCCAGCTGCCATATTTAAGACTGATGTATCCTTTGTCCTGTAAAATTATGTGGAAGTGTAGAAAAACCATTTATCTCAGTGCTAAAATCAATTACAATGATAGTAATCTAGAGCCTTTTATGACAATGATACAATAGAAAAACTGCTTTCACTAGAAAAAACAGAAGGTACGACATTAGCATGCCGGGTTTTCTAACTACAAAAAATATGATTAAGGATGCTAGCTCGTGCAAAACACTAAGGACATCATCATTGAAACTAGAGGGACTGAATGTTACTGGCAAAAAATACAAAGAACAGTCAGTCCCTACTGATCCGGACATTTTAACTTATAAACAGAACCAAACCAAAGTGGACAAACACACACCTTTGATTTTTCTCATTGTCTATCATTTCCAAATGATCTTTCTGTGGTTCATCCTTAATCTTCGAAAGTGGTGAAAAGAACTGTACAGAAAAAGAATACATAAGCCAAGTTCATGAAACAGAATGGACTCTCTCTCTCTCTCTCTCTCTCTCTCTCTCTCTCTCTCTCTCTCTTACCTGATGCATAGAGATGAACACAATAGAGATTCCTAATATAAAGTTTATAGTCAGGGTATGACCAAACAGTGCAGCAGATGCTATTCCTGTGAAGATTGTGGCGACAGTTGATGAATATTTCTTCAGAATTGTATCTGCAAACATTGAGAAAATATGATTCAGAAAAAACACAAGAAAAACATCAGTTTGTGAACGATGTTGGTCAATAAAGTACTATGAATATAATATTGTTATGGTAACCATCCAAGATCATTGGAATGGCCTTGCACCATCAGATTTTCTAGTTGGTTGGTGAGAGATGAATTTTGTCAGGCATCAGAAACGTCCCAGCTGATCATGATATCAAAACTTAATCTTCTTAGATCAAGTTGTAAGTTAGAACTGGTTCGAGGTGGTTTTGAAAGTCTAATTGCTTTTTAAGATGCAATGCAAATCAGACCCAGCCATTTTATCCTTAATTTCTCTTCAACCTTTCATCAAATGCACCCCCTTTAAATAACTTCAAATTTAGAACACTTGCCCCAATTAATTATCAAAAAAGGAACACTTAACCCAATTGTTTAAATATCCAATTCATATATTTTCCTTCAGGATGTTGTTGAGTTGGGAATGGGTCCGGATCTGGATCTTCTAGGTGGTATTGCTCAGGTCAGGCATTTTACGTATTTTATTTTACTCCTATTCCTTTCTCCTTCAAGCAAGAACTTGAAGCTTATTAAAAAAACAATAGTCCCTCTGTTCATGGTAACACATAAAATCAAGGGGATATGCTGACAAAGCATTTAATATTTGGGCACAGAAGCTTTAATCCTTATGTCATTAAGCACAATAGCTTCAAATTTGATACAAAAATACATGATAGGGATGAGAAACAGGAGTATGAATACTACAAGAGCAGCATGCTCAACTAAATAGCAACACAGTGACTCTTTATTGTTCGGCATTGAAAAGCAGTGTGAAAAGCAGTAGCCACTGAGAAAGGCAGAGAAGTATACATCTAAATTGCTCACTGCCTGCTACTTAACCACTAAATTCAACCTTTCTCGGGGCATGGTTAATATATATCATTGGGCAAACTCTCCAGATAAACTAAACATAAGAATTTTACAGGTTAGTCAAATTCAAGTCATTATAGTTTCTCTCATGCGTGCTGCTTGCATACTTTGGTTGAGTGTTGTGTTTTTTAAGGCACTTAATTAGTTTTAGTTTAAAAGCCAAAACAACCTAGTGCCACATTAGAATTTAAAACGAGAGAGAGAAAGAGAGAGAGTCTATGTGTAAACATCAAAGAAAAAAAATGAAGCAGGCTGCTAAAAAATCGTATGCCAGTTAATGGAAATATGAGCTGCAAAACAAAGTAAGAAAATCGTAGGGAAGTAATCACCTGCATATTTGAAAAAAAATGATGATAAAATCCCTTGGGCAGCGTTGTTGCAGATTAATAGCATTGTAGCCTTAGAATGTCCTTGCAGTATATCGAAGCTACTGGGACCTTAAATATTGAGAGTCAGTGGTTAAAACAACAATTCTGACTTAAAAAAATAGAGTTTTGGATTAAGTTTTTTAATTATCACTTTATTGTCATACAGTCTGTTAGCCACGCATCAATTAACCCAAGTCTGAAATTGGGTTATAACTTATTGCAAGCAAAAGAAAAATAAGCAAATAAGACATAATATATTGATAATTATAAAACTGAAATAAAAAGATCATTGCTTCCAGAACCTCAAGTAATAGAATAAAAACAAGCGTAAAAGATTTTTCACAGGACATGTGAAGACTTTCCATACTCACTTTAGACGAACCAAATCAAAGATAGGGAAATATCATTAAAATACACATTAAGGTTGATAATTGAGAGCATGTTTGCATCAACCATTCTGCTTTTATCCAATGCTTCAAACTTAATACTTTTATGTTATTCAGTAACCATGATAATTTATATTATGTCTGACATCTTTACCTTTGAAAATGGCGATTCCAATAATAGCGAGGAAGTTGAATATGGCACCATAACCATATAGAAACAAGTTCTGCAAAAGGTAAAAAAGAAAGTACTTTTTGAATGAGAATATAAGTTGGATGTAATGGAGAAAACTCGTGTAGGACCGACTAAAATTCAATGAAGGGTTTACATGGAGGCAAAAACAAAAGAATAGATAACTGAAATCAAACATCAATATTTCAACTTCAACTAGCTCTATCTAATTCCAAAATTTAGTCTTCCATAATCTCTCTAGACTGTACGGAAAACAGTGAAATGAAGCTCTTGCCTGAAGCAAGAACTAAATCAGTAATATGACTTTACCTGAAGGTAAATGCTCGTCTCAAAATGACTCTTCATAGCATACTCATTGAAGACCGATGCCAATGATGGGACCGTGACCTGTATTAATGTTCAATATCAGTTTCAGTTACCTCTTGTTCTCTAATATGACAGGTATAGAAAATCATACATATTCATGTTTAGCTGTTAAAACTTTTAGTGAACAGTTTCATGACCCACTATGCCATGATGCTTAGTACATCGAAACAGTTCCTATATGTTTAGACCAGCAAATAAAGAATCTGAGAAAACAAAAATCATAACTAGATGATAATAAGATAAGAAAATGTCAAACGTAATTTAATATAAATTCTATTTTCCCTGTCACAGCCTTGTGAATTTCCCCAACTTTAACCTCTACACGTCATTCTTACGTAGTAACCAGGAGGAGGCGTCTATTGAGATAGAACATTTTCAACTTTTTTTTAATCCACCAAAAGTTGTGTTTTGACACAATATAGATAAAAAAAATAAAAATAAAAATAAAAATAAAAATTGATAAGTAATAATCTTTATTGATTGAATGCAACTAAGTAACCCGCATGTAAAAAAATCAGTGCCTAATCCTGGTAAACCCCACATTAATATCAGTCTGATGCCATAAAATCAAGTAGTTCTGTGGAAGCAATTGTGGCCTTAGACAAACTTAAACTCTTTTTATTGCCTTCAGCAAATGGCAAAGAGTCTTATTACTATATGCTTGTAGATTTGGCTAGCATTTTATGATTCTCTTCACAACAAGCCCACCAAATTCATCCTCATTCTAGCTACAAATACAAAATGAAGGATAAGCTCAACACATTAGTAAGCAGTAGCCACCTCGACAGGCCCCTCATGACTAAAATTATTCCACACTAGAAAAAAAATTTAAAAAAAAATAATTTAAAAAAATAAAAAAGAGGTAACCTCAAAGACTAGTCATACTGGAGTGAAATTTTTTGTACACATACAAATGTCAAGGTGCATAAATATGCGCCTGTTGCAACTGGAAGACCTAGGGCAGTGGCACCCTCAGGTAGGGATTTTAGCTGATTGACACTGATTCCAATTAGCAACAGAGCGAGAGCCTCCCACTGTTACAAAACAATCAACGGGTATAAAAATACAGAGTAATGATGCGAATTAGGATGTGAGCATTCAGAAAGTCGACTTAAGAACTTTTAGTTTTCAGAAAAACCTGAATGATGGAAAACCGCCTTTTCATGACTATTTTCAACAAAATTGCAATAACCAAAACCTGCACGAGTTGAAATCCAGGTATCAAGAATATAATTATTCAGGGATCATTCCATTGATGAGAGGAAAGGGAGAGAAAATTCAACTCCGTAGGAATGATAGCTTTGTACTATTTCATAGAGGAAGACAAAATTCAACTCTGTAGGCAATAATGCCTTTGTACTATTTCATAGAGGGTGAAAAAATTCAACTCCATAGGGAATGGTGGCTTCATCCTATCTCATAGAGGGTTCAAAAGCAATATACAGATCAATCATCTTAAGTCAAATAAACTCATTTACTGAACAAGTCCTCACAATTAGAAATTGAACCATGATTGTAGAAATAAAGGCAAAGCTCAGTAATAGGCTCTGTACCAGTAAGTATCAAAATAAAAAATGCATCCATATGACAAAAACATCACTACTTATCATCGCGAAAATACCTTCGAATTGCTCAACATCTTCACGGTTGCAGGATTAAAATAAAGCTGCACATGAAATAGAAGTGTTATTGCAAACATAATTGGAACTCAACTAATTAATGATAGATTCTAGCCTCTATAATTAATGTTCAGCTTCTTTCAAAGCATAATCAAATCTTTCCTGTAGAGGTGGAGGAAGGAAAATCATCATGCTCAGAATCACAAAAAGCTTGTGAAGTAAATGAAAGATTACAGTGGTAAGAGCAATATGAAAACTTATACCTGCATAATGAATTTTAGATAATTATTAATAGCATAGAGGAGGGCAGGAACAGCAAGGAGCACATTGTTACGGGCCGCCTGCAGGGTTAAGAAAAAGAAAAATGTTACATATATTTATTTAATCTTGTAATTTCCAAGCAGCTGACTATTGACAGCAGAAAATGAACTTGGGTTGTCATGTTTTCTTAGGTCAGGAAGTATTCTCACTTGGAAATGACAAAAAGAATTACAAATCATGTGAAAAGATGGTAGATGCAAGCATAAAAGGTTTAAGAACATAAAAGGTTTGAGAATCACTTCAGTAGAATATATGGAAAAAAAAACTTCCAAGAAAAGTAGAGAGAGAGAGAGAGAGAGAATATAAGAAAACACTTGAGGTATTCAAAAAAGACTATAATGAAGAACAACATCAGACATTCAACATTGAACTATGAAATATGGCTCAGTCAACAATGCTCATGCTCAACCAATAAAGAAAATTAGTCTTGATCTGGTGCACTCCTAATGAGCTATCATTTACCATACAAATGATGTTATACAGAAATAAAAATCATAGGGATTTCGTTTTCTCCAATATTTTTGTGAATTATTTATATTATCATGTATACAATATCGTGGTTCTGGGCTTTGCCTTCTCTTATGAATAAAACTTCTTGATTACCTATCAAAGAAAAAATATATATATATATTATTCTTGATAAGCAGTGCAAAATTAGCTAAACATTCATCTTATACTGATCATCAGAAAGCATCTTGGACCCCAAAAATTCCCCCCAAAACCTATGTACATAATGAAACTGAAGGTCACAACAATCTAACTAATAGTACGATACATTCTTTCAAGCATATTCCACCAACGGTTATTGGCTGTATGGGAGACAAAGAATTTAGCATACTACTTGGAAAGTTGAAATTATGTCCAAGAACAAGTTTCAATAACTAGTTGAGTGGATTAAAGTCCAAAATCCATAATTAGTTTCATGATCCCAATTGATAAAATAAACAACAAGGCCCCGAACTTTGTCTTAGTATATACAAAAATAAACTTGCAATCGTAATATATCACATCTCATACCTGTACAAATGTAGAAACAGATAGAAGAGGTTTTTCACCAACTTTCTTATGCCGGCCCTGAAAATGTAATGAAACAAAAAAAAGCAGATTAAAAGCAAAATTATGAATGAATTCAATCAATTTGGAAACATAAACATTTTTTTATATAAGTAAAAATTATATATATACATATCAACAGGAGTAACCAAGTACACTGGATATACAAGAAAACACATCCCATACTAGAGAGCTCCTAATGACCCCAAAAAGCTCGTGAAAAACTACCCAAAATATATTAAACCCGAGTAGAACTAAAGCACACCTCCCTAACCCCAACCCAATGTTTCCCATAGACTAATGCTCCACCCAAAACACCCTCTATGGGAACATCTTTATAATGCCCTTCTTTTAGTCTTTCCTCGACTTGAGCTGCTGCCCAAAGCATTGCAGTTGATTCCACAAGAAAGACGCTTCAACTCTTTGCTTTTCTTAAAGCTTGATTTAAATTCACACGAGTCACTTGCCTCAATCACGGCGAATAGTGCATTAAAGTGGTCTTCACATCCTCCATGTGAGATTCCCACAACATGCTGAATCTCATTAACATTTTGCTAAACCTAATCCGATGATAATCCAACTATATTGTTTGCGGAAGAAGAGATACCAATGAGACAACATCTTCTCCCAAAACACCAGGTCCCAAGCCTTCATCCTTGCAAGGCACCAAGGACAAACCCTTATTCAAATCCCATGCCTCCTCAACAACTCCAATGGTACTCTCTATTGGAGATTCTGGATTGGCAGCAAGTCCCTTCACCTCTGGTGACCCTGTATGAGCAACTTCAACAGACGCTACATCTCCTTCAGACCTCGGCATTACACCAAAGTTTTCTTGGGGCTAACCTAGGGTGTGACACTGACTATCGATATTTCCTGTATGACCTGTGGTGAAGGGCATTCCATTACGGATGTCTTAGCACCAATACCTAATGTATAACCCACTTCAAATAACCCACTTTTCCTTTTGAACTACCACACACTTTCCTCGATCTAGTTATATGGATAGGATCGTGGCAACATAAACATATAGAAGATCCAATCTAGAAGATTTTTGGCAGTATATTTTTTCTTTTATTAAAGAATCTGAAGCGCATTAGCAAAGGGTCAAGAAGCCAGAGCTGGATGCTTTTGCAAACCTCACACAGAAAATAACACTGTTTAACGATACCGAAGATGACTGATATCAAGAGCCATCATCATCTTAGGAAGTGATCTTTCTTCATATAATTTGCCTGTCTTGTTTAATATAAATTGACCCTAAAAGGTCAAATTTCATTAATAAAAAATCCTTAACCAGAAATACACCACTACCTTGAGACAATTATTCTCTTCCCTTGATAGTTTTCATAATCCTTTTCTGATTCTTGGATTGTACGTATTCTTGTTTCTTTGTAGTGATGTTACAAGAAAAAGCTGTTTCATTGGTTGCACATTGCATTGGATTGAAAAATGCAAAATTTTAACTATTTTTATTATAATTAAGAAGAAATTTTCTTACTGAGGATAGACACAGTCCAAGTATACAGGATGTATAAAAAGAAAAAAAAATGTAGAATTTTAAGTTGATGTGAGAAGATATATTTTTACTAACTTTTTTTATAATTAAAAAAAGATTTATTACCATGAATAGGCATAGCCCAAGTACACAAAAAGTATACAAACGAAATACCTACTACACTCTAGAAACGGTAGATTTTTACTAATTATTAATCCTTTCATATTTTCCATGAAATTGGAATACACTGGACATGCTATGAAAACCAACACGATTATACTCCACAAAGAAACTACAAGTAAAATACCAGAAACTAGGTGAAGAAAAAAAGGAATTTCTCAAAGCTTCTAAAGATGAAAGGGAAAATATATACCTGGATCAAAAGCATAACAATAGCAAAAACAACTTTTGCTGCTTCTGTCAAAAAGTTGACGCTTATTGGACTAAAATTAAACTTCCCATCCACTTTAGATATATAAACTAATATAGGCTGCACAAAAAGGAAACAACAAAAAGAGCATAAGTGCCTATGAAAAAAAATTAATTCAGAACAGCTAATGCAAGCTTCAGACAGTCTTTTTCACTTTTTGAGTACTTAAGATGAGATGATCTATGTTCCTAAATCTATATATGAGATTCATAATGGTGATCATGAGTTCCCATGATTGAGTTGCACAAAGTGAGCTGACAAGACAAAACTCAACATCCAAAGTGAATTATTTATGTACAAAGGCAATATTCATAATTTATTCATAATTTATCCATGTATTAGATCAACATAATAGACAAGAATGACCCAATCACCTGCAGACCAACCAAGATGCAGTCACCGACAACCAAAAGGATGTTCAGGACACGCGACTTTGAGGAAACGTCACTTCTATGCCTGTCATATGCCCTCGACACAGTTTTGGAAGTAGGGGACAACAATTTTGAGTGGCAAACATGGCATTCTACCATCCCGCTCTGCATGCACTTTCCCTCTAGCCCTGAATTCCACACTGTTTTCAAAATTGATGAAATTAAAATGAGGTCCGAGTATAAACAAAAAAAATAAAGAAAATAATCAAAACCACCATTCCTTTTTTTTTTTTTGCAGAGGGGGGGGGGGGTAAATAATCAATCCTAACAGAGTTATGCCAGAGGGTTTTGAAGTTATAGAACCTTTTTATTTGGCTATAGAACTGGTTATTCACACGCACATATGTGTAATGATGTGGGTTTATTCAAGTCTGCAAGCCTACATAAATTTCTATACCTGATCGTTAATCTACAAGTATCATATGAAAAGATATATTCATGCATATACGTCAACATTGGTGGGTATGAATGAGGAGATATACATATCTCTGCGTGTGCTTATGTATTCCATAACATCATGCATCAATTAATTTTTTTTTTTTTTTTTGGATAACGTGGAACCTCGCCAAGGCCCTTGGGTGGTAAATCCTGGATAGACAACACCACCCACCAAAACCACGTATCAGTAACATAGATAACTCATAATGCAGAATTGAATCCAGGATGTTTTAGTCTATAGCTCATCCCAAGCCAGCCCTTTTTTACCTCTAAATTGCATCCGGCCAGCTAGTAATCATGCATTATTATCATATTTTAGCATAAATGTCCAAAAATATGGAAAGACTGATATCAAAATACAAGGGAATTGAGCAATATGCATGTTTGCGAGCTCTAATGCAATATAAAACACATCATTGACCAATAGACATAATGCAATCATGAAAGCTTGCATGCCCGTATATGAATGATTTTTCTATCTATACACACACACAGATACACTCCAAAGATGTCCAAAGAAAAGGTGCAGTAAATTTCTGCTACATGTGCACTAATATATATATATAGCGATATACATAGGCAAACATTCCGTGTTCATGGTTAAGAGAAGCAAAACAAGAAAATTTTCACATCTGCCGGCAGAAACGCAAGCCAACATACATATACAACGAAATTTTCGGCGAAATTTAAGCTGTTACCATGCACTTAGTACCTGAACCTAAATGATACAAATTGTCAATTAACTTCCATCAACTCAATCAAAATTTGGAGCTGGCTTATTGAAATTTATTCAAGCACACGCATACAAGCATAACTTGACTAAATATAAATAACCATTAACGAATCGACAATAATAAAAGAAAATGAACGAGAGATCAAACGGGCAAAAGAGAGACAAAGACACACCGAGTTAGATATAGTCAGAAACGCGAGCAATCCAGACCGGATCTTGCGTGTGTAACACAACAGGAGCTCAATCGAGAAAATGAAGCAGTGCAAAGTTGAATGGGTATGGTCGATCCGATTCCAAAAAGACAAAACAATTTCACAAAAAGTGGGTATAGATTCTCAAAATGTCATCAAGAGTTGGGAGATGTTCGGTGGTAAAACGTTGCTGACACTTTACGGCTATTTAATCTATAGTAAAGGAGAAGGCGAGGTTTTATGTTCTAAATTCTAATGCCACGGGAAACCTCTCTGTCTCTCTCCGGCAGGAATCAGGATTCGATGCAATTTCTTATTTTTCCACTTAATATAGTTTTTACAATTCGAAGGGATACATGAATGTGAATTTATTGTTTTTTTATACCTAAATCAAGTATTTAACAATTAACGTTATAATGAGGGATAATGTTTAATATTTATTAAATATTTGTCTTTTCTGGAATTACAAAAATTATTTGAAAAATTAAAAAAAAAATCCTAACCTGTAAATTGTAATCACCTATTTTGCCGATTTAAGTTTTTAATCTAATCTGTAATTTCCTAATTCAGAAAAGAATGTACCCATCACGTGAAATTAATCACCTATTTTGTTCCTAACTTCTTACCCCGCCCAAGAGTTCAATGTATTAAGTCAGCCGATTACTTTAAGTTAATCTAGTATTAGCTTCGGAATAAATTTTTTTTGCAATTTATATTCGATGGATTACAATATAATCTTTATTGAAACATTCTCATTATATGTGTAAATGAAATAAGCTTTATATATTTTCAAAATTTTTGATTTATAAATAAAAGTATTTTAATTAATTTTATTTTAAAATAGAGATTTTTTTTAATTGCTTATAAATTATTACTTAGATTGTAAAGAAATTTAATTTTTTTTTTATTGTATATAGCATTATCTGTTGTTTGGATTGTAGAGTATTCTCATTATATAATACTTCAATATTATTTTTTTATCTATTTTTAATACCATTTATTATTATTTAATATTTTAATATTATTTTTATAATTTTTTACTATTATTCACAAAATATTAGAGTTCATTTTATTATCCAAACACAATTTAATCAACCCTATGTCGAAAAAGAAAATTATTGTTTAGATTTGATTACTAGGATTAATCTAATCCAAATATTTTTTTTTTAAAGAAAATTAAATTCTTTTACTCATTATTTATATACTAAATATTTATTAAAATTAAAAAAAAAATGTGATATGTTGTGTGAGAGGATGTTAAATAAAAGTTTTCTTTTCAGTTAATCAAATCACTGAGGCCCTCATTCAAAAAAGGGAAAAATTGGATAGGATTGACAATCAAACCTTTCTCAACATTTATTAATATTTTTTTATTATTTTTTATTTACTTTTTTTATTATTTTTTACTTTTTTATTATTATTTAATATTTTATTTATTTTTTATTATCATTCATAATTTTCTTCAACACGTAAACGTAACCCTCAAATGTTTGTTTCGCGTGAAAACATTTTTTTAAAAAAATGGTTCATTTCTCGGCTTGTTTGAAGAGGACAGCAAATAGAGATGACTTGGACATCTTTCGGGCATAGCATGTTCATTGTTCACCCGTCCTTTCAAAACCAAAAATAAAAAAAGTTCTGTTCACCGAATCACCCGTATTCACGCATTATTCTCCACCCATTTAATTTTACTCGAATAAAATAGGTGGCCTAATTATAAATTGCCATGTGTCAATTCTTTTCTAAAAAAATTTGTTTAAAAACTTTTATTACATAAATATATTTTAAATCTATAAAATTCATAAATTATTAGAAAAATACATTTATTATTTATTGAAATAATTTAATTAAATTATGTTTAAAAAAATGAAACATGTGGCGGTCTGTTATTGGATATGTGTTTTACGTTAATGGTGATAGGCTAGAAAATTAATAACTAAAAAATAAAGTAACACATGGCAATCTGTTATTGGATAATTTTTTACGTATTTTTTAATGATGTTCATATTCTGAATTTTCTTAAAAATGTTTTAAGGATACAAATATAAAATACGGAAAAAAAAAAAGACATTTAACCTTAAAGATAGAATGGAGAGCCACTATCGATCTCTTAAAATTTTGAAAAGAGAAATTAAATTAACTCCCTAAAGTCACGAATAAAAGTCAAAGCTTAATAAATTTTGTTGTTTTATTATTTTTATTTTACTTAATGATTAATAATATTTTTTTTTAATGATATGATGATTTTTTTTTTAAATAAATATTTAAAATGATGTATAAAAAAAATCAAAAATAGAAAAAATTAAACCCAGATTCCACAAGGGTGGCCTAGCCACTCTTCTAAAAATTATAAGAAAGTCATGCCCACACTCCCCCCCACCCCGCGCGCCCGCCGGCACGGGGGAGGCGTTCACTACACTATGTTTATGTGTAAATTACTGCAATGGATATGTTAAGAGGTTTTATTAGGAAATTTGATGGTTTTGAAGAGAATTAAGTTGTATTTGAGTAAAATAATAATAATAAATTAGTAATACAATATATAATTATGAAAAGTATGTGAAAATAAAAATAAAATAATAAATAAAAAAAAAATATTATGATAATAATCTACTATCCAAACTACGTACCTTAATCATAGTAAATCATTTACCAATAAGAAAGAACATAAATCATTATAATCAAAACCAAAATAAATACAACCAAACATATTGTGCACTTTTTCTTTCTAGTCAACTAATTTTGGAAACAAAATGAACTCAGAATAAAAGGGAATGAGCATGAGCTCCTAAACATACCCATCCAAATACTTCACATCCCAACATAACACTCCACCAAACCACAAACTTCCTTTGTTGGTCGGGTGTTTTCAATGACGTTAAGTAACCTCCACAAACATCATGCCATCTACATTGCTAGTTTTCTTCTTTAGTTTGATTCATGGTAGGAAGCAATTACCGCAAGCTTATTGCATGGGGAAGGAGGGGAAGAAACGGAGCCATAACGAAGTAAGATAATTAAAATGATTAACTATCGAATTGCTCTCTTAGTTTGACTCTCTATCAAAAGAAAAGCAATATTTATAATGATAGAGTACGCAAATCTTGTGCATTCGTTTGAAAAATATAAGTAAATATAAGATTCACATAAAAAAATCAATTTTATTAATAATAGACCCAATTCTTTTTCAAAAGAAGTGTGCAACGTAATGCTGCACAACTCGTAAATATATATAACATTACTCGACATGGAATAAAAATAATATATTTTCTCCATCTTCTTCTTCTTTTTCTTTCAATATGGTATCAAAGCTCCAAGCTCTATAACCTAGAATATTATCCTCTGTCATCAATCAGTCCTTTTGTCATATAGCTTTGCTGCATCATCATTATTTTCATCTTTCCCCCTTGGTTCTTATTCACTTTCTCTGCAATGTTTGACCCCTGCCATTACTCATAACAACATTCCATCATTTGAAGATCCAAATAGCCGTTTTAATTCACATCATAGTGATAACACAAACATTGTGGTGATTATTCCACCCCTTATTGGTCCGAATTACCTTTTATGAATTCAGTCTTTTTACCTTGGCCATTTCTACAAAGAACATACTCGACTTCCTCGATGGAAGCATATCCACACCGAGCCTCATTGACTCACTTTACATTCTCTAATTGCTGCAACAACCTCATTTGATCATGGCTTCTTAACTCCATTTTGAAAGAAATGGCATCAAATGTGATATATTTATATTCAACGAAAGATGTATCAGAGTAGCTAAAATCTCTCTTTGCACAACCTAATAATGTTCGAATCGATCATCTCTAGTAGAAACTCAGCTCTATTGTGCAAAAGAGCATCGGTAAATAAATACTTTACTCAGCTTATGGAATTTGAGAAGAGAAGCAAAATTTTAGGCTTGTTCCTTTTTGCTCATATGGTTTGTGTACACGCAAAGCTCTTAATTCTATAGGTGGGGTTCGACAAACAGATTACGTTTTCAAGTTCCTTATAGGGTTAAACGAGTAATATGAACAAATTAGAGGTCAGATCATATTGATGAGTCATTTGCCATCTCTTAACAAGACTTTTTCCCTAGTTTTGCAAGAAGAAAGGCGAAAGCAATCTAGAAATCTAACCATGCCTACCCCTGAAGCTTTTCTAATGGAAGAATATAGCACTAAATAAAAAATAATAATAATAAGTCTCACCTCACCTGTTATCATTGTGGAAAACTTGGACACACATGAAAAAAGTGTTATAGGCTTATATGTTTCCCACCTAACTTTAAATTCATCAAACCAAATCCTGGTTATGGAAATGGGAATACCTCTGCAACACACTCACCAAATCAGATTGCTCATGGAGAAATGATTGTTAGATAATCCTCTGTTGAATGTGTCGTAGAGTCAGATTCAAAATCTCATGGCTATCATCAATGGACAAATATCACAGCCCAACTCCAATAACAAATCTATAGTTCAGACCAATACACAACCACAAAACTCAAACAATGAAAGTAACTATTCCCCTACTACATACTCCAAGGTTAGTATAATTCATTTTTTCTTCTAATATGCCTCATACTCATGTCTCATCTGTTTTTTCTACTTTTCACCAACATGAGTGTTTGTCCATTATGCCTAAAAATCATTCTAACATTTCCATCATTCATTAAATTATTGACATGGGTGTTATAGACTATATCGTCTGTTCCACCTCTTTTTTTAGTTCCATTTTTTTTACCTCTCCCAATTTTATTATTAACCCTTACATACGACAGAGAAAAATTGTGATAACAATCCAAACACCTAAGGGTTTACAAATTCACCAATAAGACCAATATCCAAGTGTAAAAAACTCTAACAGAACCAAAGAAAATAATACAATAAAATCCAGTTCTATAAAACAAAATAAAACTATGCAAAATTGTTGTCCAGATGACTAATACAAGAGGGGGGATGAATTGGGTTATATTAAAAAAATTAATACTTATAAAACAAATATACAATATAAAATATAAATAACATATGAAAAAGCAGGAAATATAAAGAATAAGGGTAAGAAGAAGCAAACTCAGTATTTTAACGAGATTTAGTCCCACTGCTTACATCTTCGCCTTAAGTTATCCCTTGAAAATCTCAAATTCATTATTTAATCTTTTTTAGGTAGAGATAGAAACCTATTACACTTTTGAACAACACCACTACAAAGAATTCGTATAAAACACCATCTACACTTGCAATCACCTCATACTTGGTGGTTCAACTATTTCCTGTATAGAACACCTTCTACACACATAAGGATTATACGCACCATCTTACAAATACAAGAGCTGATAATGGGTAGATTATCAAAATAAACTCCTCAATGATTGAGATAAAAATAATACAATGCAACTTATATATCTTTCAAAATAAACAAGAATTAAGGTACAAAATTTAGAGAAGAGATAATGAGGGTTTTGAAAGAATGATGCAAAACTTAGCAATTGATTTGTAAGCTCTTATTATGATTTTTGCAAAACTCAAGTGAGCTATTTATAGGTAAATGAGTCTTCATATTCAATTTTGAAAAAGTTCACATGTCAAATAAGAGTATTATTCACTTTTCAAAATATTCAAATAAAAACATCAACTTTTTATATTTTTCTAAGACAACTTCATTCATTTTTCAAAAAAATAAAACCTAATCTTTCACTTTTCATACATGACAAAATGAGTATGATTTATTTTTCAAGTCAAATCATCTTCTTTTTGCATATATCAAAAAAATATACAACCACCCTTCAAGATTTTCAAACAAAATCATCTATCTTTTGTATTTATCAAAAAAACACACAATCACCCTTCAAAATTTTCAAATAACACATGTACATGACAATCAATCATCTTAAAAATTCAAATTTTTATGCATATGTAAAAAAAAAATCGAAATTAAATATTTTAATAAAGTTATGCAAATGTAAAAAATACAATTTGATACTTCATGAGAAAATATTAATTTTAATCTAATTTCAAATGTTAAGAGATATACAAAATTACTCTATGAATTTCATTTGTAGACTTGTTCTTCTTCTTACTCATACTTGATTTCTTGATGCCCTTAACTCTCTTCATGCGTAAACAACTTAAGTTTGAGTCTTGAATTTATTTGTTATCAACAAAATCTATACGTAGATACGAGACTTGAAATTTTGAGTTTTACAATCTCCCCCTTTTTTATGATGACAAATATCTAGCAAAAATCTGTAACCTGCAATAATATTTAAACTCTCCCTAGCAAAAATCTGGAACCGCAATTGATTTCAGTAAGATTTCTTCCCACAATAACCAATAACCAAATAAAAATGTGCGTTAGTAGAAACTATAGAGAATTGAATAATTAGAGCCACCCGTTTCTAACAAAAGCTGCAAAGGCTAAGGCATAATTTTATCGTCTCGGTGCGGAAGGAGATTTAAATTCGCTTGATGTTGTTGACGAATTAGATATTGCACAGATTTGAAGTTGAATAAGTGGAGTCATCCGTGTCCAACAAAGGCTGCAAAAGCTGCAGGCCTAACTCTAGCAATTCGGTGCAAAAAAAAATTCAAATTCGCTTGACGTTGTTGACAAACGAGATTTTGTAGAGATTTGAAAGCTTTCAATTTTTGTTTAAATGACCATTTTTACCTATCGAATACTCACAAGAAAAATATCTCATTCCTCATTGATCAAGTATCTATTTATCCAAAACAACAGAATGACGAAGAAAATTTCTTCTAGTAATCTTTCGGATTTGAACCAAAAACCGTCTCAATCAGTCATCTCTCCCATCTCATCCAGCATATCTTGTAAGTTTGACTAAGTAAGATTTTAAGAGATGATAGTGTATCTTGTTCTTATTTCCGTCTCTATAAGAGCAATTCTTAAACTTATCTAATTTGTATCAAATTTTCTTCTCATCTTCGTAATTCGCCTGCATTCTCATTCTACAAATTTTTAATGGCTCGTCAATTTTCCTTCAGTAATTCTCGTGATCAATCTATTTCTGCTTCTATCGTAGGTGCCATGAAATAACAAGAGACCGATTTAGCTAATAAATCAAATCATAATGCCATTTATGAGCTTGTAGATCTCGGAACTCGATACTCATCATTCATTGTTGATTTTTTCGCTCCATTGCAGTCCAAAACTCGCAAAATTAAGAAGTTTAGCGAGACTGTCTCTGTAGTTCAACGACTTGTTTATGAGTCAAACAGAAAAATAGTAGAGTTAAAGTAACAGAATAAAGATTTAAAATCCTTACTTGCCTCTTCATTACGACTGTCTAATCTTTTAGATGAGAATAACATGTCAATCTATGAAGAACAAATGCAGTTGAAAGATGAGGTTAGAAGTTTTAAATTTTTGTAAGTCATTTGAGATAATGGAATAAAAGTATTCAACAGATATTTATGATATGCATCATTCATATTTCTCTTCTAATCATGCATAATCTATCTTCTAGTATGAGTTTTGTGAAAATGTCTGCCAATTAATCGTGTGTACTTGTAAATTTTAGTACAATATTACATTTCTGCACATGATCTCTAAGAAAATTATATCTAATTTTAATATGCTTATTTCCAGAATGTTGTATAGGGTTCCTTGAAATATTTATAATATTAGTATTATCACATTTGATTGGAATGTGATTGTACATAAATTTAAAATTCTCAAACTATTGTTTCATATAAAGAACTTGAGCACGACAACTACTTACAGCAACATACTCTGCCTCAGCAGTAAATAATATAACAGAATTTTGCTTTTTACTAAACCATGAAACAAGTGCATGACCTAAGAAACTACATGTACCACTAGTACTTTTTCGATCAACTTTACAACCAGCATAATCTACAACTGAATAACTGATAAGATCGAAATAAGTATGCTTAGAATACCATAACTCTAGGTCAATTGTACCGGCAAGATATCTAAAAATGCGCTTAACAGCAATCAAATGAGATTGTTTTGGAGATGATTAAAACGTGCATATAAACATACAATGAACATAATATCAGGTCTACTAGTTGTCAAATATAATACATTACTAATCATACCTCGATATACCTTTAAGTCAACTGTCTTACCACTTTCATCGTTATCAAATTTGGTGGTTGGACTTATTGGTGTTCCAATTACCTTCGCACCTTCCATCTCAAAGTTTTTGAGTAACTTTTTGATATATTTTGACTGATTAATGAATGTTGTATTTTTTGCTTACTTAATTTACAATTCAAGAAAAAAAAATTAAGTTCTCCCATCATGCTCATTTCAAATTCTTCCTACATACTCTTAGTAAAATCTTGGCACATATTCTCATTAATATCACCAAATATTATATCATCTACATAAATTTGAATTAGAAGGATATCATCCTATTCATATTTGATGAAAATAGTTGTATCAATCTTTCTTCTTGAAAAATTTTTTTCAATCAAAAAATCACTAAGTCTCTCATACCAAGCTCTAGGAGGTTGTTTGAGTCCATATAATATTTTTGTGAACCTAAAAACATAATTAGGATTAATATAATTTTCAAAACCTGGATGTTGCTCAACATAGACCTCTTCATTTATAAAACCATTTAAGAAAACACTTTTAACATCCATTGAAAAAGTTTAAAATTTTTATAACATGTATATACAAGTAACATTCAAATAGTTTCTAATCTTGCGAAGGTGCATATGTTTCATCATAATCGATTCTTTCCACTTGATTAAAATCTTGAGTTACGAGTCGAGTCTTGTTTCTAGTGATGATTGCAGACTCATCTTTCTTATTTCTAAAAACTCATTTTGTTCTAACAACAGCATGATTTTTGGGTCTAAGAACAAGTGTCCATACATTATTTCTTTCAAATTGATTTAACTCTTCTTGAATAGTTAGAATCCATGATTCATCAATAAGTGTTTTATCAATATTTTTGGATTCAATTTGAGATAAAAAAAGCAGTGTGATTTCAAATATTTCTAAGAGATGATCAAGTACTTACATCTCGTGAAAGTTCTCCTAAAATTTGTTTCACTGGATGATCTTTCGCATGTTTCCACTGTTTAGTTACATCTTGTACTAAGTCTTGATGATTTTTTCTGATATCTCCATGTTGAATTTCTTCTATTGTATTCTCTTTGTTGAGATTGAGACTATTTATGTTATTCATCAAATACTACATCAATAGATTCTTCATCAATAGATTTTTTGGAGAGTAGAAGGTTAGATTCATCAAATACTACATGTATAGATTTTTGTACAGTTAAAATCTTTTTATTAAATACTCTATAAGTTTTACTATTTATTGAATACCAAAAAAGATACCTTCATCAGATTTTGCATCAAATTTTCCTAAGTTATCTCTATCATTGAGTATAAAACATTTGCATCCAAATACATGAAAATAATCAATGTTGGACTTTTTCTCATTCCAAGGCTCATAAGGGGTTTTATCTAGACCTTAACATAACTCTATTTATAATATAGCATGCAGTACTTACTGTTTCAACCAAAAATAACTGGATAAATTATTTTCATTAAGCATTATTCTTGCCATTTTTTTAAGAAATCTATTCTTCCTCTCTACTACCCCATTTTGTTGAGGAGTTTGAGGAGTAGAGAAATTATGCAAAAAACTATTTTCATCACAAAAAGACTCAATATCTTTATTGACAAACTCTTTCCCCCTGTCACTTCAGATGTTTGAAATAGTATAACCCTTTTCATTTTGAATTCTCTTGCATAACTTGGTAAAAGCATTATGTACCTCATCTTTATGAGCGAGAAAGATGAGTAAAATATATCTAGAGAAATCATCAATAATAACAAATACATAATATTTTCCTCCCAGACCTATAATCCTATTCAATCCAAAAAGGTCCATGTGTATTAGTTGCAAAGGTCTAGTAGTGAAAATATGTTTCTTGATTTTAAAAAAAGTTTTTGTTTATTTATCAAACTGGCGTGCATCACAGATTTTGTCTTTAAAAAAAATTGTTTTTAGAAAACCTCTCACAAGATCATTTTTTGAAAGTTTGGAAATAAGTTTCATATTTGCATGACCTAACCTTCTATGCCATAACCAACTATTTTCATATTGAGATGATAAACAAATTATATCTTGTGAGGCAATTTTTTCAAATTCGATTGTATCTATATTATTATTTCTAAAAGCAATAAAACAAATATTGCAATCATGATTATTCAAAATAATGCACTTATCCTTTTTGAAGTAACTGTAAATTATTTATCACATAATTGAATTATACTCAAAAGATTATACTTTAGACCATCAACAAATAGAACATCTTCAATTATGAGAGAAAACTTTTTACCAACTTTACCTATTCTCATGATATTCCCTTTTGAATTGTTTCCAAATATCTCGTGTCCTTCTTCTTTAGAAGTAAGGTCAATGAATTTAGTTTTGTCTCCTGTCATGTGTCTTAAGCATCCGCTGTCTAAAGATCATTTATTTTTACTTATGGAGGATTTCATGTATACCTGTAAAAACAATTAAAATAATTTTTCTTAGTATCCAAGTTCTTTGGGTCCTTTATTTATTAATATTAGAATAAATAAGATTCTTTGGTACCTATATGGTCCTAATAGTCATTGTTTGTCTTCTTATAATAGGACAAACATAATAATTATGATCATTTATACTATAAAAATTACAAATAACATGTGACATATTTGAAAATTTTGAGTGATAATATTTTTCTTTAAAAAAGTTATTCTTATGAAAATAATTTTGAAAATCTAATTTTGATTTAGTCGGTTTATCAAAGAAATTTTAATAGGGTTTGATTTTTTCTTTTGGCATGTATCACAAACCTACCTTATCAAAAATACATCTTTGACTACCAAGAAGTTTTTAAAAATTTCTTTTTCCATTTGTAAAGTTTTCAATAATTTTTTCTAAATCAGACACTTTCTTTTTTGACTCATCATTTTCACCTTTTAAAACTATGTTTTCTTTTCTTAAAATATCAATTTCATTTGTTAAAGAAGAATTTTTCTTTTTTAAACGGTATACTTGATATCCAATTTTTCAAGTTCTTCATATACATTTTCCAAAACATTTTACAACTTTTCATATGAAAGATTTTCATTATTTTAAAAATTTGTTACCTCAAGATCGTCTTTAGTTATGAGACAAATATTTATAAATTCTTCATTACTTGCGTTGCTGTCTGAGTTACTTGAATCATCATCTTATATAGTTTTCATTGCTTTCTTGCCTTTGTATCGATCTTTCTTTAGCAGAAAACAATCTACTTTGATATGTCCAGGTTTTTTATATTTATAACAAATTGATGAATCATTTTTACCTGTATCTTTGTTGGAAAACTTTTTGAAAGATTTCCTTGGAGAAGTTTTATTTTTCTTTAAGAATCTCTGAAATATTCTTGTGATCATTGCAATATCTTTATCTTTGTTATCGCTTTCCTCGTCTTCATCGCTTTCACTTTCATGGGGAATAGTTTTGAGTACCAAACTCTTATTCTGCTTTCCTTCTTCTTCTTCTCCTCTTTTCAATGTGTACTCATGGATAATAAGTGACCCGATGAGTTCATTTACTTTAAGTTTTTTGAGATCTTTAGTTTCAAAAATCACCGTCACTTTTAATTCCCAACGTTTTAGCAGAGAGTTGAGAATTTTTCTTATTATCTCCAAGTTTGAATAAATTTTTTTAAAAGCTGTCAAACTATTTATAATGTTAGTAAAACGAGTATATATAGAGGAAATAGATTCATCATCAATCATTTTGAATATTTCATATTCATGCGTAAAAATATAAATTTTTGATTATTTGACTTGCGAAATTCCTTCATAAACTACTTTCAAGTTATCCCAAATTTCTTTTGTTGTCCTGCAAGTCATTATTCTGTTAAATTCATTATCATTGAGAGCATTATACAGTAAATTCATAATCATTACATTCACTATATAAAATCTATCATCTTCATAATCAAACTCTTTTTCTTCCTTGTTGACCTTTACTCCATCAACAATTTTTGTTGGAATATAAGGTCCATTTACAATACATTTCCAGATTTCTCGACCTTGAAACTGAAGAAATATTCTCATTTTAATTTTCCAGAAAGTACAATTGTCTTTACAAAATAGCGGTGGCCGACTACTGAATTGACCTTCAGCGAATGTAGCTGCAATGTTAGCCATATGATTTTAACTCAACAAATAATTAATCTTATAATAGAGCATTTGCTCTGAAACTAATTTTTGTCCATATGACTAACACAAGAGATGGGTGAATTAGGTTATATTAAAAAAATTAACACTTATAAAACAAATACACAATATAAAATATAAATAACATACGAAAAAGTAGGAAATATAAAGAGTAAGGGCAAGAAGAAGTAAACTCGGTATTTTAACGAGGTTCAGCCCCACTGCCTATGTCCTCTCCTCAAGCTACCCCTTGAAGATCTCAAATTCACTATTCAATCTCTTTCTAGTGGAGATAGAAATCTATTACACCTTTGAGCAACATCGCTACAAAAAATCCGTATAAAACACCCTCTACACTTGCAATCACCTCACACTTGGTGATTCAACTATTACTTGTGTAGAACACCTTCTACACACAAGAGTTATACGCATCCTCTTACAAATACAAGAGTTGATAATGGGTAGATTATCAAAATACACTCCTCAATTAGTGAAATAAAAATAATACAGTACAACTTATATCTCTCTCAAAATGAATAAGGATTAAGGCACAAAAATTATAGAAGAGAGAATAAGAGCTTTGAAATAATGATGTAAAACTTAGCAATTGATGTATAAGCTCTTATTATGATTTTTACAAAAATCAAGTGAGCTATTTATAGGCAAATGAGTCTTTATATTCAAATTTGAAAAAATTCACATATCAAATAAGAGTATTATTCACTTCAAAATATTCAAATAAAAAAATCTCTTTTTATATTTGTCTAAGACAACTCCATTCATTTTTCAAAAAAATCAAATTAAATCTTTTATTTTTCATACATGAAAAAATGAATATGATTTATTTTTCAAATCAAATCATATTTTTTTGCATATGTCAAAAAAATACACAACCACCCTTCAATATTTTCCAACAATACATGCACATGTTAAAAATGACAATCAATCATCTTACAAATTCAAATTTTTATGCATATGTAAAAAAAAAATTTGAAATTAAATATTTTAATAAAGTTATGCAAATATAAAAAATACAATTTGATACTTTATAAGAAAATATTAATTTTGAACCCTAATCCAATTTCAAATTTTAAGAGATGTATAAAATTACTCTATGAGTTTCATTTGTAAACTTGTTCTTCTTACTCATGCTTGATTTATTAATGTGCTTAGCTCTCTTCATGCGTAAACAACTTGAGTTTGAGTTTTAAATTTATTTGTTATCATCAAAATCTATACGAAGATACGAGACTTGAAACCTTGGGTTCTACAAAAACTAATAAGATCAATCAAACTACTGTCTAACATAGGGGATGCCCAATCTATCAGTACAAATAGGACCCCTAAGTCTCTCTAAACCATACTTGTTCCATTGCTTGTTATGTCAAGGCTTATTTTCAACTTCCTAATAGTTCTCATAGAAAAGTCACTCATGTTGATGCTGTTTAGCTGCCAAAACACATCATTCTCGCTATTGTTCTTTGCATTCTCTCTTTTTCTTTTAATCTTCTTTCAGACAGTAAAATCACTCATGAACCCTCTCCCTGTCTTGTTTTCTTGAAATGATTTTTTTACATGTCCTATCTTCATGGACAACGATTGGACTAGCTATCTTGGAAACAAAGTTCTCACAATCAACTCCTACCAATTTCAAAGCTCCTTCCATTCCTCTAAATTCTCAATTATGCAGTGTAGTGACACAAGAAAACCTCACACTTAGACACTATTGGGTAATTGTCTAATAAAAGGCTCAAAATTCTAAAGATGCCAAGTGTAATATTTCAACAGAATGTACTATTTTTCATTTAGCAAAACATAAATAAGCACATTGTCAATTAAGTATTTCTTGTATTTTTTCTAATTTTGATTTAATCCATTGTAAAATTTGGGGCCCTTATTTCCAGTCATCTTTACAAGAACATCATTATTTCTTACAATTGTTATGATCATAGTCGGGTGACTTGGATTTCAAGTTTGAAACCAAACAACTTTTACAAAATTTTATTCACATGGTGGAAACTCAATTCAACTCTAAAATAAAACAAATTCAAACAGATAATGGGATGAAATCTCATACACCTGATTTCTATAACTCAAATGAAATTCAACGTAAAAAATTATGGGTTTACACCTCACAACAAAATAGAGTTGTGGAGCGAAAACATCAATATCTTCTCAGTGTGGCTCAAGCTTTGCTCTCCTTTTGCAAGCTTCTATCCCACTAAATTTTGGAAAGAAGCCATCCTAACTACCACTTACTAGATCAATACAACCCCTACTCCTCTTTTGAACAAGTCCCCTAATTATGAGGTAAATTTTCCTCTTCATCCTCCTATGCTCTTTTGAAGGTTTTTAGTTATTTGTGTTTTGTCTTAACCCTTGAGCATTAGGACCAAACTTGACCCTAAGATTGCAAATGCATTTTCATTGGATGTCCTATTGGTGTGAAGGGATACGAAGTCTATAATTTCTAAAATCATACCACTTGCATTTTTCGAGATGTAACTTTCAATAAAACTATTTTTTCCTTTTCAAAACTCATCCTCAAGTCAATTCTATCCTCATTTAGATCTTAGTCTTCCACTAGAACAGTCAAATTTTCAAACTACTCTCACTGATTCAGAACAATCCATACCTCTTTTCCCTTCACCTTTACCTTTTCAATCAACTAGTTCTTCTTCAATTAATTATGTCCCTATAGAACCATAACTAGAACATGCACCTACTATTTCTGATTTGGAACCAAGTTCTACTATTATTCCTAGTAGATCAGATCAGGTAGGGCATGTTCCTTCCTACTTGCAAGATTATCATTTTCATCTTGCATAACAATGTCCAAATCCTACCTTAACTCATTCTTCTAGCCCCCACCAATCACATAACATATGATCATTTGTCTCCCTCTCATTGAGTATATACCTTATCTCTCTCACTTACCCATGAACCTAAGTCATATGATAAGGCTATGACCTCTTCTCATTGGAAAGATGTTATGAAGTTCTAAATTGAAGCACTTAAGGCTAATCATACATATTTTATCACCATCCTACCTCCTGGAAAAGAAACTATTGATTGTATGTTTACAAGGTCAAGTTGAAATTGGATGGGAGCATAGAGAAGTATAAAGCTCACCTGGTAGGGTAGCTAAAGAATATACTCAATGAGAAGGCTTTGAGTACCACGAAACTTTCAGCCACATGACCAAATTGACTATAGTTTGTCTTTTCCTTACTTTGTCAGTAATTCATGGTTGGTCACAAAGAGCAGTGAAGAAATTGGAACCATTGTCCCATGATCAATTGATAGTGCACGAGATGAAGATGTAACAACCATAGAGAGAATAAAAGGCAAAAAGTGACAATGAGCGCAAAACACAACTGTTGCCACCTTGCCAGAGTTAGTTAGGAATATACCTTAATAGTGGACAAAACTTTCAATTTTTGTACAATGAACAAAGTTGGTCTTATTTGTTGCATTTCCATTTTTTGTACTCATACAATTCTGTACATAGCATATAAGAAGTCGTACATTTTCTTTATAGAAATTAGAAGAATGTCATTTTTTTCTTCTTCTTCATCACTTTTTGAATTGGTTTTCTCCTTCTTTTAGAGCTCAGTGCATATTTTCCTCTCTTTTTTAACATCGTATAAAAAGCAAGGATACCTTTGACTCATTTGTCCACTGCCAATCACCCTTCTCTGGTACTTCTTCATTGCTAAACCTTATTGATTTTATATCACAACGGTAGATGAGATTTCTTCTACTCATCCTTCCTAAAACTCATCTCCCTCTGAAGATCCCAACAGTCCATTTTTTTTGCACCACAGTGATAATGCCAACACCGTGTTCACACCACACTTGATAAAACCTAACTACCTCTCATGGCATCATTCCTTCACCCTAGCCATATCCATTAAGAACAAACTCCTTGGCGGAACCATTGAAACACCAAATCTGACCAGCCGCCTTTACATACCTTGGTTGAGATGTAATAATCTCATCCTCTCGTGTAATAATAAACACCAAATGTTCTATACATTAACTTTGCCAAAACAATTTGCGACAAGCTCAAAGCATGCTTTGCATAACTAGACAATGTAGGGTTCTACCAACTTCAACAACAGCTTGCTTCGATTACACAGGGATCTCAATCTGTAAGTGACTATTTTATTCAACGCAATGTTGTGTGGGAAGAGCTACAATTACAGACCGCTTCCTCACTATTCTTGTGAATTGTGCACCTATGATATTGTAAAGTCCCTTTCTGAAGCTCGACAAACAAATTGTGTTTTCAAATTCTTAATGGGACTGAATATAACTTTGATAGCATCAGATGGCAGATTATTCTCATGACCCCTATTTTTTCATTGGTTTTGCAGGAAGAAAGTCGGAGACAAACTCGTGCTCTACTATTGTCTAACCATGAAACCTCAACTTTGGCTACTTTTCATTTCAAACAAGAAGAAAGAATAATTTGAGGTAACTTGCTACCACTATGGAAAAAGTGGACACACTAAAGAGAAATGTTACCACATGATTAGCTTACCTCCCAACTTCAAATTTAACAAATCCAAAGAAGGATTTCCATTGAGTATGCCATCAACTAGGCATTCAGCAAACCAGGTTGCTTCATAGGGCCAAGAGAAAGCATCCTTAGTATGTCTACTCTAACCATGGTGGTAACAAGTTACCTCAATCCCAACCTTGTCTCTCTTTTTTTCCTGAGATTAGAATGCAGCCAAGACTAAGGTTTCATGATTAGGTAGCAAGATGGCACGAGTCTCAAAATAATCTGTCCTCTGATGCTATCAAATGTGTCATTCAATCCCATTAGAAATTTAAAAATACAATTTATCTATTGAACCTTTGCAAGAGATTTTACAATATTAAGAGTTCACAGCTCACAAGAACGATGAGGAAGGGGTCCATAGTTGTGCATTTCTTTCTAAGCAGTATTGAGTTGAGGAAAGTAATCACTTACAGATTGAGAACCATGTGTGATGGAGGCAAACTGTTGTTGGAGTTGGTAAATCCTAACATTGTTTGGTTGTGCAAATCGAGCTTTGAGATTATCCCGTACTATTTGGCAGGGCTAATGTATAGAACATTAAATGCATTCTCCTTAAAAATGGAGTTTAAAATCCATGCTAGGATGTAGTTGTTCACCTCAACCAATATTTTTAGAGAGGGACTGTGAGGCTAGGTGTTTCAATAGTTCCATCAAGAAACCCAAATTTGCTCTTGATAGAGATGGTTAGTGTGAATGATTGGTTCCATGAAAGATAGTTATGTCCCATCAAGTGTGGGGTGACCACTACAGTTTTGGCATTATTACTAGAGTGCAAGATGAAGAGGTTGTTGGGTTTTTCAGATGAAGATGAGTTGTGAGAAGTGTTAACAGAAGATCCTTCATCAAACATTTTGATGACAAGACGGGGAGATAAAACTACAAGGAGATTGAGATTACCAGAACAGAAAAAATCAGTAGCAGGAATCACAAGAGACCCCTCTCTAATACCATATGTTGAAGAAAAGAATAACAGATTGATGAATGTGTTGAAGAGATGAAAACCGATTGATAAATTGAAAGGAACACTCGAGAAAAGAGAGAGCAATGGTGAAGAGAAGAAATACTTTTCTCATCACTTATCTGCTGCATACAAAGTCTCTTATATAGAACATGCACACACAAAGCATAAATGCCAAAAATATAAAAGAAACAAAGGGGACCAATTTTGTGTACCGTACATAAATGAATATTTTTGTCTACCACATTCCTAGAATCCTAACTTTATTAAACAGCCTGTGTCATGCTCCCACAATTCTCTTTGTTTCTTCTATTCTCACAGCGGGGCACCACCACGATGTGCACTATCTGGTGCTTTACTCATCCCTTGGACGGCAACTGCATGCTGCAAGTTTATTAGTGAAGTTTGTGATATCTAGGTAGCCTGTAAAGGCAAGCAACATCAAGACCTCACACCAAGCAGCAGAGGGAATGGAAATTTGCTCCCTCCAGCTCAGCCCCTTTAGCTAGGATTCTTTTTTATTGTCTTTTTGTACCTTTAGTCATTTTTCTAGAATAGGAAAGAGTAGCAGTAGGCCAGTTATTCTTTCTTTCTTTTGATTGGTTAGAGTGGCAACGTAGGAGTTTTATCTAGGTTACTCTGTATTATACATTCTGTGCGTGGAATAAGAATAATATCATTCTCTCATCTTCTCTTCTTCTTCTTCTTCTTCTTCTCGGTCTTGGGATTAAGGGGTGGTGCAACGGTGGGCCTATGGTCGCTCTGTTTTGGTAATGCGGGGGCTTGAGGTGTTGCGTTTGGTCGGCGAACATTCAACAACTCTTAGGTAGCCTGCATCAAGCTAGTCAGCTATTCAGATCTTCAATGGTCAAGACTCCGTTCAAAGCTCCCCGAAATCTCTCTTTAGTTTAATTTCTCGAGTGCCCATTTGGACTTGTTTGTATAATTTATAACTTTAAATTCCAAATGCACGTACTAGAAATGATCGTGATCAACGGCTGATTCATTACTTAGTTATCACTTAATAGATGGAATCATGTTTATTTGTTAAATTGGAATTGTGACCAGCGCTAATTTTACGCATACATTTATCCGTCTTCGTGCAGTAGGTACAAGCATCAGTAGTTCTCTTGCTATATGCTTCTTTTTGAAAACACAGACAATAATGGCAGAAAGTTCCTCACTAATTAACTGTCTATACCGTCGGGAAACGCATGTATAAATCATTTTTCTTTCTGCAGTCCATGCACGTGCTGATGATCTCCTCCTATCTTCTCTTAGCCACACACCCTAACGGAAAAAAATAAAATAAAATAATATAGAGACGACCGACAATTTCGGGTTTTATTTGGGCACCGACAATTTCTCATACCCATGTTTACAATACGCTTTATCCTCTCAAAAAAATTGTTTACACTTTGGCTGCTACAATTTTACATAAAGTTGGACGTCACAGTACTCTCTCACGTGGGACGGGAGTCGCATATTTTTCGAAAAGTCACATCTTAGTGCACTCTTATTCGCCTATATATGCATGTATAAAATCACTTTTTTTTAAAATTTATTTTGTCATTTAAGCAAAATTCACACATTAACTTATACAAATTTGAGACAAATTAATAAAATATTATTTTACTCCAATTTCAATTAATTTGTTAACATATATATAATAACAAATTATATACATATATATATATAAATCATTCCTATATATATATAAACTGGAATGTATATGTAATATATACATATATATATGTAATATATATGTATATATATGTTCAGAGAAAAAAAAATACATATATATGTATATAGATATATATACATGGGATGCATTTCGTTAACATATATATGATTTATATATAATTTATATATAAATCATATATATATATACATATGTATAAATCATTCCTATATACATATATATATATATATAAATCATTCCTATATGTATATAAACTGGAATGTATATATATGCATTCCAGTTTACATATATATGTAATATATGCATACATATATATATATAAATATATATATGTTCTGAGAAAAAAAATACATATATATATGTATGTATATATATACATGGTATGCATTTCGTTAACACATATATGATTTATATATAATTTTATTTATAAATCATATATATTTATAAATCATATTTTTATAGGTGGAAGGAGAGAGAAAAAATTATAAAATTTTTTCATATTTGAATAGTCTTCAAACTTTCATAATTACTATTTATAAATATTCAAAAATTTGAATATGCATATTTTAATATAGATGATTTTAAGTCTATATTATATAGATATAATTTTACATATGCATATGCATAAACCAATAAAAATACTCATAGACCCGTTTGAAAGTTATGATAAATAGAGATCATTTGAGTTGAATACATTTAAACATTCAATCTCAAATTATTAAATTTATTTTAACTTAAAATTTTTTTTACACGTAAAATTTATAATTTTTTTTAACTCAATACTAATTGACACACCATATAACACTCAATCCCAGCATCGAGCTAGCATTATATAAGTTTTTATTTTTTATTTTTTTATTTTTTTAAGTTAATATATAGCTTACTATATAGCTTATGGGAAACCTTGAATGGGTTACGAAATATTTCGAAAAACCTCACTCAAATATTTTCTGGATAATTTTGTATAAGCCCACGAGCTAAAACTTTTGGGTTAGCTGGGATTTAAGTGATTATTTATTTATTTAAAATTGAGTCAAAAAGTTTCTTTTTAAAGCCCGTCAGGATTTAGCGAACAATTTTGGGCTCAATATCTAAGTATATATTGCAAAAAGTGGGGTGCTGCACTGACCAACACCCCCACAAAGCCACAGTGAACCTCCCAAGTTCAACCTCTCCTAGTGCTATCCGGATGTTGCCCAGCTACTGCCGCTAGTCTTCCGTCTCGCTGACGAAATTCTCTCTCTAAATTTTATTTGGATTTAAAAATGAAATAAATGATTTTTGAATAGTAATAAAATTAATGGTTAAGATAAATTAAATTAATTAATTAATGATTAAGATGATTTGAAAGTATAAAATGAATTATAAATAGTAAAACTGAGCTTTAAAAACAAACGGAACTAACTCTCTCTCGGTCCCCGTTCTCTTTCTCGACGTTAAGCTCTCTCTTTTTCTCTTTGTCACTAACGGTCTGGCATGTATTTTGAGTATCGGACCATGTATATCGAAATGGACCAAGAGTTGTAGATGGGTTTTTTTTTATTATTATTATTATGCTCCATTATGGGTTGTACAGGTTTATGGGCCTTGACTGGAAACCATGACTTTATTGTGTATATTTTGGGTCGAGATCATGCGTTTACATGTCCGATATTATAAGACCAATGTACGGAGGATGTAATATGATCATAAGATTTAGATGTATTCAACTCAAATCATCTCTATTCATATTAAGAAGTGTTAGAGAAAAATTATGAATAATAATTAAATATAGATGAAAAATAATAATAGAATATTAATAATAATAAAAATATATGAAAAATAACAATAAATGAATGAATAGTTATAAAATATTCTAAAAATATTTGAGTTATTCTTGATTGTCAAACATAAGTTTAGTTATATATAAGTATTCGTTCGCAAAAATTATGTGAAAATCAAAATATAATGGAGAGAGTCGCTATTTTAGATTAGAGATCCGAGGATTGTTAGACATTAAAGAAAGAAAAATATAGAATTTTATATCTCAAGTTTTTAGTTGTAAATTACGTCCTTAATTAGAAAGTCAAACATGATTCGAAGTTGATGCAAACTGCGTGCAAATTTATAGGTGGTGATTGACATTCGTTTGGTACTATTGTGAGAAGATTCACCGAAGTTAAAAAATTCAGAAAAGTAAGATTCTTATATTAGACTTTACATATAGACAAAATAGAGTAAGGTTAATTTTGAAAAAATATGCGTATTTAATATAAAAAAAAAATTGAAACAACCTTTGTCATTTGTTCCTCATTAATCATGAAATTTGTATGAAAGAGAGAGATATTTTTGTCATAATTAGTATAGACATAAACTTAATTTTTGAGAAAAAAGAGTGAATATAAAATTTGAAGACTTTTGCACATGACATAAAGATGTTCATAATATGTTTTAAAGAATGCAAAATGATTTAAATTTATTATAGTACTCTGCTTTGATATGATATAGTATTTGAAAAATCTTTAGTATGTATTTCTAATTTTGTTATCTGATTTTGATATGATGATTTGATTCTGTTTTGTTGTGATATATCATCTTGTGATATGGGGTAGAACTACGTTTATATTAAGGGGCTCTCCCTTCAAAAAAAAAATTTTTTAAAACATTAAGATTTTATTTATTTTTAAAGATGAGATAAAATAAAAATTAAAAATACGTATTATTATAATATATATTTTTAATATTAATTTTATTTTAAAACTTTAAAAAATAACTTAAAATTTTAAAAAAATGAAATTTTTTATTATATTTTATATGATAATTTGAAAAAGTATAATAATAAATTTTTAAAAAAAACTAAAATTTTTTATTTTATCTCCAAAACAAGGCCTAGGTTAGTATATCAATTACTATCAGTTTTCTTATAACTACAAAAATTTTATCTTATTTAGCTCCTCAATATTGAAATTACTCCTTCACAAATACAATTGCTCTATTATAGATTATAAAGAATACCTCAAAAATGTCGAGTACAGACTTATGGGTAAGACGCATGTTATTGCAACTTTCCTTGTGCAGTGCAGCGCCCCTGCTATGGACCAGTCCTCTGGTAATGATAAGCAAGTTTATTCCTCGGACCCATGAAAATCTGACTATCCAAGACTCACTTTTGTTGTGAGCTCGAGACCATACGCTATTCTTATCAGCATAGTTCTTCTTCCTTTAACAAAAAAAACAACTCACTTTTCAAAGAAATAAATCACTCCCAAACGGATCAAAAGAAACAAATTACTTCCAATTTTCCAAATGTTGCTGAGCTAAGTGGCTTCCTTCATTTTCTGTTCTCAACTTCTCATCACTTCCAAAATTTATCAAAGACCATAAAAGTTCGACTTGATTCAAAAGTAAAAAATAAAAAACAAAAAACAAAAAAGTAAAAGTCTGACTATTTTAAAGAACGAAGAATACGATTTACGAACACTTTTTTTTAAGACTCTTCTAGAGAACGAAGAGTACTCTTCTAGATAACAGAAATTTCTCTTGATATTTATTATTTAGACTTTAACTTTAACTTATAATTTGATGTTAGGCCGTATGTTATTTGAAGGCTTGAAGCCCAATTGAGATTTGTTTGCTGAGTTTTGTTTCAAGAGAACGAAGTGATCACAGGCCTAGTTTTTTATTTGAAGTCCAATTGAGATTTTTTTGTTTTTGTTAGAATTATTTAGGCTTTTACGTTTAGACTTTAACATACTTAGACTGTTACTTCTAGTTTTAGGCTTTCGCATTACTTACTTTTAATTTTAGGCTTTAGCATTACTTTTAGTTAGGCTTTATTATTGGCTTGCTTCGCCTATTTGCCCGATTGGTTTACCGTTTATAATTAATTAAATTTTATGATCAAATTGTCAAACTATACAAATCTAACATTAAAAATTTAAAGAAAATAATAATATTAAATCATAAAATTAATTGAGAATATTCGTTGATTGACAAACTATACAAAAAAACTCTTTTCAGTTTCTTATCATTATTTAAAGTATAAAAAATCTGAGCCAACATACTTTGTCATTTTGCGATTGCCCTTTCAAATATCAAATTCTGGTTGTGTCCTTAACCTTGTCACAAGTGATAATATTAACCTTTGGCCTTGTCACAAGATATAATAATGACCTCTAATCCTATTACGATATAATAATGACCTCTAACTCTACCACGGGTGATAATCGTGACTTCTGGCCCTATCATGGGATATTATGGTGACCTCTGCCCCTGTCATAAGATATAATAGTGACATATGTCCCTATCACGAAATGTATAGTAATCTTTGGCCCTCTCACGGGATATAATAGTAACCTCTAATCCTATAACAGGATATAACAGTAACATCTGGTCCTGTCACAGAATATAATAGTGACATTTGGTCTTGTCACGAGATATAATAGTGATCTCTGTTCTAAGTACAATCACTTTGGTAATATGACAATTTATGTTCTAATTAACTTTTTGTAAAATGCACAACTTTATTATGGAGGTTAAACATGATCTCTGTTATAATATGATGAGATAAAAATGTTCAATCATATTGTGCCAAAGGGGTCTTTGAATATGAACAATTGGTTTTTTAATATAAACAATTTGAATTGTCTCTCTAATTTTTTAATAACATGTATTTTGAGATCTATATAATGAAATTTACATGGTTGCATTCTGCATTTAAAATTGTTCATGTTTACAAACTAATATACGTTTTCTACATATTAAATTGTTGATAACTCACATCTTATCTCCACAATATTGTTTAGATAATTTTGATAGTTTAGCTGAAAATCAAGAATAAGAAATATTAGCAAGATTTGATGATCATTAAGAAATAAGTGCCAAAGGGTTCAAGCATTTATTAGAGTCCGATTTAGTATATTTATGACTTTATGTCATTTTGATATATTGAATCATGAGTATTTCCAGGTCTTTGTGAAGATTTTTAATTTATTTCGTTGAGGTTTTTCTTTAGTGTCCCAATGGAGGATAATATATATTTGGCATAATTATATGAATATATAATTGTGGAGTCTTCTGAAATATTTATTTGTATTGTGAAGAAGGATTTTATGAATATATAATCTGGGTTTTACACGCAGAATCTATAACCTTTTTTAATATCAAAATATATCTAAACTTATTTTAACATCTAAACAGATCTAAACTAATCTTAAATGGTCCCACAAAAATCACTCCACAATCTTAATCTACTACTATTAAAAAAGAATATAATGCAACTCAACTCAACATTCAAACAGGACCTTGCACACACTTACATAAAGAACTAGTGAGAGGTTACATACAAAGAACGTGTGCCGTGGAGCTATAGAGATTTTTCCAATTTTAAAAGTACGAGATTCGTTTTCTTAAAAAAATAAGAGAAATATCATTTACACACGGCTTATGTACTTTTTTCGTACACGTAAAAAATATTATTTTCATGTATCCTTTAAACTAATTATCTTTATTTTTTATTTTGATTCTCTTATTATATTTTTCTCTTTTTTTAATATTTTGGCTAATATGGTATTATTGTCACGTCACTTATTTCGCAAAAAATACATGAAGTTGTGTACCTTTAACATTGCTCAAAAATAAATAAAACTCATAATCAGGCACGAGATTAACTGCAAGTAAATGATGTTTTCAAAGCATCATGAGAGGTGCCCGTCGGGTGACCAAAGATTGCCAAAATCTTGGGGCGAGTTGAAGACTAGAACCATAGGCGAGAAAATTTTACCATTAACCTGAGTGAATAAAGAGTGCTCGTACCTTAAACGGGCAAAAATGATTGCCCAGATTTTAGATACACTTTTACAAGACACTTAAAATATAGGATGGCATGCTGCAAGTTTCTTCATCACCTCTAATTTCTAGAGAACCCTATGTAGAATATCTACCCAATACATCAAAAGAAGGAGCTCTATTTATTGATCCTTCCTGATAAGTCCCTAAATCAAGGTATTTATGTGGTTTGGTGTTTGCCGCTCTGTGTCAAATAATGTAGGTCGAGCAAAGTGTGCTTGAAGCTCGAGGAGAAAAAAATGTTTGGATCCTTGAAATTGAGGTGAGAACAAAAAAGTGTATTGAGTTTTAAAGTAATCAAGAGTACTAAGTACTGTAGATTTGAATTTCATATTAATTATGAATTGTTACATGTAATAAGCCTTATATACCAGTGCTACAAAGAAGTATAAAAGGCTATAAAAGTAATTACACAAAGTATCAACTAATCAATATTACATGTGTGTAAAAATATACATCCACTCTTGATACTCCTCCTCAAGATGGACTATATATATTTACTAGTTCCATCTTGCTAATGAGATGATTAAATTGATACAATCCGAGTGTTTTAGTCAACACGTCTACAATCTGATTGCTTGATCCCACATGAAAAAATTTAATAATTCTTGCTTGCAATTTCTTCCTCACAATGTGGCAATCCAATTCTATATACTTTGTACTTTCATGATATATCAGATTTAAAGAAATGTGAATAGCAGCTTGGCTATCACAATACATCAAAACTGGCCAGGAATGCTTAACTCCAAAATCTGTCAAGAGATTTTTAATCACATTATTTCGCACACTACATCAGCCATTGCTCTATACTCTGTTTCAACAGAGGATCTAGAGATGGTGTGTTGCTTTTTGGACTTTTAGCTAACAAGATTATCACCCAAGAAAACTGTGTAACATGTTAGAGATCTCCTTATATCAACACATGTTGCCCAATTAGAGTCTGTGTATATTTTAAGCTAGAGATCAATTGATATAGAGGAGAAAAATAAACCCAAACTAATAGAGTTCTTCACATATTGTACCACTCTATATGTTGCTGCCAAGTGAGGTTTTCTAGGTTCATGCATGAATTGACTTAGCTTTTGCATTGAAAAAGCCATGTCTGGCCGAGTAATGGTTAAATAGATCAACCTACCAATTGACCTCTTGTACTATGAAGGATTCTTCAATTCATCACCACTATTAGCACTTAAACTGAGATTTTGTTCCATAGGAGAACAAACAGGTTTGCTGCCACGAAGTCCACAATCCCCTATGATCTTTAAAGAATACTTTTTTTGACATAAATGTATTCCCGTAGTCAATCTGGGTCAGATTATTCACTCTTTAGTAAACAAAAAGTTTACATACCAAGTCAGGCTCCCCTTTGATGTCAAAACCAGAAGGAAGTGACATATAAACCTCCTCTTGAAGGTCACCATTTAGGAAAGCATTATTCACATCTAGTTAAATAATGGACCAATTTTTTACAGTAGCCATGGACAGAAAAATTTTGACTGTGGTGAGTTTAGTTACTGGACTGAAGGTTTCATAATAATCCAACCCCTCCAATTGAGTGTATCCCTTAGCTACCAATCGGGTTTTACACCTTTCCACAATTTCATCAGATTTAAGTTTGAGTTTGTAAATCCATTTACATCCCACTAGATGTTTACCGAGAGGTAAAGAGACTAAATCTCATGTCCCATTTTCTTCTAAAGCAGGAATCTCAGCTTGCATGGTAGCCCTCCACTCAGGGTACATAATGTATGTCTTGGGTTCAATCAAGGTTGAGGTAGCAAGAACAAATGATCTATGAGAGGGAGACAATCTGTTATATGTTAGAAAATGATTAAGAGGATAAGCAATAGCCATGGAAGATGAACCAACAGCTGAATGACCATTGAGGTGAGCTGAATGCAAGCTAGCATGTTGACAATAATATGATTTTAGGTAAGTTGGAGGATGTTTGTTTCGAGTAGACCTCCTAGGAGGATTAACATAAACTGGTGGTAGATCTATGGATTCAAAAGTAACAGGATTCAAATCAAAATCATTTGAAACTGAGGTAGAGTTTGATGGTGGAAAATCCAGATCAGGAGCAGGAATTGGCAAAGAAGAATTAGGAGAATTCTTCTAAGCTGTGAACAATGAAGAATCAAATGAGAAAGGTGGTGTTGATGAAAGATTATCAAAAGGAAAAATTCCCTCATGGAATACTACATTTCTAAGAATGTAGTAAGTCTGAGTGTCTAAATTTAATAGCTTATATCCTTTAACACAGAAGGATATTCTAGAAAAACAAACCTTATAGCTCTTGGTGGAAATTTTGATCAATTATGAGAGAGTGTTGAGCCAAAACACAGGCAGCCAAAACACTCTAAGATGTGAAAAAGAATGTGTTTTATTATATAAGAGCTCAAAAAGAATCTTATTTGAAAGGAGATGAGTAGATGTTCTATTAATGAGGTAAACAACTGTGAGAATGTTGTCTCTCCAATAACAAAGAGGCAATTTGGCATGAAAAGAATAGATTTAGCCACATTTAGATTTTGTTGATGTTTACGCTCCACAACAGAATTTTGTTGTGGAGTTGCAATACAACTTAATTGATGGATCACTCCCTTGGAGGAAAAAAAAATCTTTTAAATCAAACTCAAGTCCATTGTCAGACCTAAGTACCTTAATTCTAGCTGAAATTGAGTTTCAATGTGGGTAAAGATATATTTAACTTGAGGATCTGCTTCAAACTTGGATTTCATTAAATAAACCAAAGTGGCTCGAGAAAAATCATCTACCATACAAAGAAAATATCTGAAACCATCAACAATAGAAATGGTCATAAGGCCCCAAATGTCACGATGTACTAAATCAAAAGGTGCAGTACACTTGTGACACTTGCAACCATGATAACAACAAACAGGTAACAACTGATAATTGAGAAGCTCATCCTACAGTATCTTAAGATCTGTAAAGTAGGTGCTTACATCACTCTGTTCTTGGCACAAGGCAAAGATCATAGTCTACAACTCAAAAATATGAGGACCATTCTCTTGTGAGAAACGCTTCTTGAGTTCACTACACATTGCGCGTGAAGAATCAACATAGATAACGCTTTGTGCGATCTTCGACGACAAGGAATTAAGTAGCCATGAAAGGACTATGTTGTCACACTTACTCCATGGAGGGAACAGAGGATCATCTGGTTGGAGCAGGTAGGGATCCATCAATGAATCCAAGTTTATTGAAAGCTTTCAGGAAGAGAAAAAAAAATCGGGACCAAGAATGATAGTTACTATTATTCAACTTCTTACTCATAAAGAAGAACAACAGGGTGCTCGGCGTTGTGAGAAAATAGGGGCTTCAAGAATCATTCTCAACAACGGAAGGTGATTGAAGAAAGGAATCTTGATCAGGCATGATTGAAAGAGAATCACGATTAAAATCAAAGAGAGACAAAACCCTAACCCTAATGTTTTGCTGATACCATATTAAGTTCTAAAGTAATCGAGAGAACTAAGTACTGTAGATCTGAATTTCACATTAATTATAAGTTGTTGCATGTAATAAGCCTTATATACCAGTGCTACAGAGAAGCAAAAAAGGCTGTAAATTACACAAAGTATCGACTAATCAATATTACACGTGTATAAAAATATACATTTACTTTCGATAAAGTGCTCAGTGCTCACACCTAAAGCAAAGCAGAGGGTGCGAGATTGGGAGATCTAAACGAAGAAAAGTGTTTGCACATTGAATGCAAGGAAAATTCCACCCAACCCGAGGTGAGAGCAAAAATACGACCACCAACCACGTAGACCGTCATTGCTTCCCTATAGGCGAGCATGATCAATAGTTCTCGAACCACAAAGAGAAAGACTACCACATCCAAGAAAAAATTTATAAGAGAACTCTCATTTATACAAATAAATTATATAAAATAAATTATAAATTAATCTAATTTTATAATATCTGTTAAATTTATCTTATAATAAGAATAATTTTATATTATGACATATCATATTAAATTATATTAATTTGGAATCTATTTTTATATAGTTTCTTTATGTTAAAAATATTCTCTAAATGACAATACCGCTCGCCCTTCTGAGGGCAAACAAAATTCTCAACCAATGGGGAGCTACCAAAGTGCTCGCACCCTGTTGGGAAAACCTGAGCCCAACAATTTGTACTAAGAAACCCAGGGCCAAGCAAAGAGGGCTTAAACCCAAGTCCAACCATAAAGATTGACTCGTTTGTTTTTTTTAAATTATCTCATCTCATCTCAAATTTTTCATTATATTTTTTAAATTTTCATGCAAAGTAAAATAAATAATTCAACTTTTCAAATCTCAAAACAACTTTTTCAAGTTCTAAAACAAAATGAATATTAAAAATATTTTTTATAACAATATTTTTTTTTTACTTCTATCTCATCTCATCTCATCTCTAAAAATAAACCAGACCTAAAGTGAGTGCACACAAACAACTGGAAAGTGCGCAAAATTACCCTCACTACAATGCGTTGCTATCGTGCATGTGTTGCATTCACCTTGATTGGATCTTAGTGAATCACCGGAATCTATACAAGTTTCAATACTCTGGAAGGTTGGAGAGTCCATTCAATGTTCTTAAGAACTAGGGATTAAATCCCTATGACAAAACTAAAAGAATTATATATAGCTCCCGTGTTTTTTTCATTGCATACAATAGATCTGTTAAATTTAAAACTTTTGTAATACTCAATTAAAAAATAAAAAATGGGCCCAAATTAATACAATGGGTCTGTAATATAAAGAAAAGAAAATAGAGAAATAGGGTTTAAGTTAGATTTGTAATTAACCACCTTGGAGAAGTTGGTGATCGATGCGCATCATTCAGCATCCAGATGTTTTAAGCAATATTACTACCGATCTATATATGCTATGAGCCCAAAGAAAACTATTTTCACAACTATTTTACACAGTGATCATGCCTTAAAATAAAGATAATAATAACATTAAGGATAAATTAGGCTATTTGAGAAACCTAGAAACTTCTTCATACAGTAGTTTTGTAAATTAACTCTTTACTTTTTTTTAATTAGTGGACTAATGCTCTTCAAATAAAGCTTAGAATTGGAAGAAACTCAAAATATTAGATGGAACTAAGATAAGTTTTTTTCAATTAGTTTTTAAACTTTTCAATTTTTTATAATAAACATAATAACAATAAATAAATAAAACAATATTGGCTACTAATGTGGTGCCCAAAACCAAAGTAATCTGCCCGACAAGGAACCACGATGCCTGGGATGCGAGCCAGTTGACTGTATCTCTTTTGTTCAGGTGACGGTTCTGTGCTTGTATGCCGAGCACATGTGTAATAAAAATTGCAATGGAAATAGTAAAGAGGATTAGTCGAAGACTAATCTAGTAGTACTAGCAAAACTTACAAATTATACTCTTAAAAAGTTGTATTATCTAAATGTCATAACGCTTTGTCCCAAATATAATTATACACCATTAATATAAGTGCATCACTTATATATCAAAATATAAAGAATTACAAAGTGTTCACCGCCTAATTATAAAAAAATAACTTAAATTACAAAGTATAAAACTAAATGCATGGGAGACAAGCCTATGTGATTACTCTTCAAGTTGGGCTAGTCTTTCTTCCTGAATCAGTCTACGATTTCAAAAAGTTAAATTGTAATGAGACTACCACAATGAGATGTCAAAGAAAGCTAAGTAAGTTAAAATCCATAATAGTACTAGTAATGAGAGACGATAATAATGAATATGCATGCAAAAGTTGTGACACCTGTAGACTTCTCTTGGGATTGATTGAAACTTGGAGCGTCGACACATGTAACACAAAGTCACATACTCCTGTTCATGACAGTTATGAATGTAATGCATCTTTGATACATCTAAAAATATGCACTATTCACAACAAACAATTTCCTTTAGCAATACACAAGTACCATAATAATGTATCTCAAAACATATTTATAACTTCATAAACATTCACATTTCCAAAGTTATACAATAAGACTGAATCAAAACATGTAGTCGAGATTACACTTCAAGTACATGAATGAAGTAGACTACTGAGTTAAAATACTAAGTGACTCACGCAGCTCGACTATGACCTCTAAAATAATGTCCAGAAAATGGAGGATAGACTCCATCAACTCCTCGTGCTTCCTCCATAGTCTATTAGACCTTGTTAAACCAGTCAAACACGGACCCTCTATCTCCTGACACATCCCCTACCATTTCGAGGGGAATTATAGTTGGGACTATCACAATATGATTATAAAATCTTAAGAAGATTATTAAGCCACCTACAATATGATATGAATATGAATGCATGACAGTCAACAACATGTATGCTTCATGACATGAACTTGAACGTATGTGCCATTAGTTGAAAGTAACATGAATTGACATGGAAGCAACCTAATTTAACATGGAAATAACACAACTTGACTTGAATGTGACATAACTTAACATAAATATAGCATGACATGCGTGAAAATGATACCTTGTTAATATATACATGTATGATTAAAAAGTGAACTATGGATGCTCCATGACTCTCCAAGGGTTGTGTGCTATTGCTAGTACTACATGACATCACAAGCAATTTATGCCAATGGTGAGTACATCTTGAAAATTTTATAAAAACACTCAAGTCATACGAACTAACCCTAGCAAGAGTATTTAGTGTGGGATACTTAGGTAGTACGAATTAACTATTACCATGGGTTAGGTGCTTGTAAAATGTTCAGCGCCACCCACATTGGGTGCCTTGACTTCATTCTGAGAACTAGTTATTTAGGTTTCATTCGAAACTTGTTGAATGTATTTTTTTTCAACCTAAGAGATTCCACATCCAATTTAAACGCTCTAGCATGGATAAGTGTAACGCTCCAGTCCCGTAGAGGTCGAAGAGTTACTTCCTATCACAAAACTCATATTTCAATAGAATAATTAAATACTCAAAATTATTCAATATTATGTACAACTCGGTTCTAAAATCATTTTCCTCAATATCATCAATTCTAAAAATGCTACGTCACAAGAATACAATAATATTTCCTTACTAATCTAATCATTCACTAAAACATCCAAATTCATCTGAAAACTTCATAATCATATAAACTCTCTATGTTCAATCTATCATTCTTAAGTCTTCTCACCCAAAACTTCATACTCTGATCATCTACTAAAACATCTAAATTCATCTAAAAAATATTTAGAGATAAATGGTGAGTTTAACCACAACTCAGTAAGCGGAAAACATATACCAGAGTGCAAACATGAGCATTTACAAAATACTGAATGCAGAGCGGAAATAATTCTCAGAGTTGATAAGCAGAATAAAATATATTTTCAAACGTAACAGAGCGACAATTTTTAAATCATATAAAAAATATATAGTATTTTGGTATAACAAAACTGAGCATCATTGTTATATCAAAATAGAGCATCTTACAAAGCAGAGACTATGTTTAACTCTCGTGGTAGGGTTATGCTAATCCTGGTAGCCAAACCAGGTAGAGACAGAGGTAACAACTTTCCCTTATTCGTTCTCGGGGCTCCAACTGTGCATATAAGAAAGTCCACAATAAACCACCTTATTTCCAAAGTGAGTGCACTCAAAGACAGAGAAATTGGTACCAACCCAAATAGAGTAGAAACAAAGTCAGATACAAAATTAGTATACCATGCCAAAAGTTTTCAGAGTTATCAAAATAATACATTGTTCCAAAATATTTTCGGAATCATTCTTACATAAATAAAACAGAGTTAGAGCTTCTTTATAAAATCAATGCACAATTTTTCAGATTCTCAATATCCTTTCTTTTTCACATTTCAAAAATAACATGATAAAAACTAAGCTCATGTCGATACAATGTATGACAAAAACATTTTTCTTTCTTTCTTATAAGCTTCATGAGTAATGCAAAGAAATGACTGAGATTGGTTTTTCTCAAGTTCTCATTTCATAACAAAACATGCATAAATTTTTAGAAAGTCAACCTCAGTTTACATTTGAAACAAAGCCATGCATAGGAACTCCGCTTATCTGGACTCTTTTACTTTTCAGAAATTCTCCAAACAGTACTGAACAAATAAAAATTGACACATATAAAATAATTATATAACTCGATAAATTTTCAAATAATTACAAACCTCAAAAATAGAACCTGAGACATAAAATCCAACATCTTCTTTTAACATCTAAAAACCCTCAAAATCCGTAGTATCAACTTTCTCTCCAAAATGCTTTGAATTTACCAAAATCCTTTAAAATCTTAAAACATCATAAATCCTCAAATTCCTCAAATTTCAATCAATGAATACTTAACCCAATTTCCAACTCAAACCAAGTCTTCTTCAGAAATCAAGTAGGTCACCGGCTCAAAATCAGGCCATAAACACTAGACCGAAACGATATTCACAACTCGGCCCCAACACCAAAACCTTCCACTTTCAAAAAGAAATCTTAATAAAACACTCGAAATAACAATGAACCCAATAGACAGAAAGCTTTAAAAAATCACCGTTTTGTTTAAAATCAAGAGTACAAAATTGAAAAATCAAATAAAACAATCACACCCATACAAAGCTTATGGAAGAAACAAGAGAATGCTTTCTATCCTTCAAAACAAGGCAAATCCAGAGGGGGTTCACGCAACTGAAACTTACCAAGAGGAGGCCGAGGCTGAGGAGCAGCAGGGTGAACTGCCGGCATTTCTAGGTTGTTCTGGGTGGTTCCCAGCGCCCTTAAAAAATAGAATTTTTTATATGATTTTTTAATATCTTAAAATAGTTTTTAAAAATACAAAAAAAATCACAACACTATTTGAAAATATTTACTTAAAAATCATGTAAAAAACTTTTTAAAAAAAAAATCCCATCCGAATCCATCGGGATCCCAATGAAAGTGATACTTAGCATTTTCCTAAAGTTAAATAGCAAACTATGTCATATATATTGATCAATGATTGAATATTAGATGCTACTTGAAGTATCTAGAAATTATATATAGATATTTTATTTCTAAGAAATTCTCATTTTAAAGAAATAGATATTTTATATAATTAATTAATTAAACAAATTAGAATATTAGATGTTATGAAAGAATTAAAAGTGTATTTGTAGAATACGAAGTACTTTTTTTCTTTTTTCTTTTTTCTTTTTTCTTTTTTCTTTTTTCTTTTTTTTTTTTTTTTTTTGAAGAGAAAACTGTATTTCAATTATTAATAACAGGCATTACAAACAAATTTGAAATAAATTACAAGTTAACCTAACGACGATCTGTAACTCTCTAATACACTAAAAGTGACTAACTTTTATAGCCCTAACTGCAAAAATCTCTAGAACAAGGTTTGAGAGACAACCCTAATTCTGTACGAGACAAAACTACAACCAACCAAACAAACCTCATTTCTGTACTAAGATGGGCTAAAGGACAAACTCTAAGGACCATATGTCTTAGAGACCCAATTTTTTTTGCTTTTATTAAAACTAAACAACTAACACAAATTAAAGCTAAATGGGAAAATCAGAATCTAACGATCTGATTTTCAACCTTGGAAAATTTTTAAAAGCAACACAGGAATCGCTGATGTCTGTGGCTCATGGGAACCACGCACTGCTTGGAGGTTATTAGAAAGGAACAAGGACAAATTGTCGGTTTCCCTGGACTCGTCGGCGTCGCGCATGACTGCCAAAAAAATCCTCTGATGGTGGCACATGGAAAGCAAACTCTCAATGTGAAAGGAGCATATATAACACACGCCGATTTGATTGTCGCGATTTCGTCATGGCTGATAGATCGGCACCCTAGGAGAACATCAGTGGGATGCACGTGGAGTTGAGCATGCCAAAGGCCTTCACATCTATTGACAAGCACAACCCAAAACTGCCCGATTCCTACAAAAAACTAACCAAAAGCAAAAGTAAAAAGAAAAAAAATAAAGGAAAAAAATATATGGGAAGGAGACCAAGAGAGGGGATGCGAGAAGGCTAGAAGAAAACAGAGATAAGGAGGGAGGAACAGTGGAGAAACCAAAAAGATAAGAGAAAAATAGGATGGAGAGAAGAGGCTGAGGAAAATAGAGAAAGGGAGGGGAGGGGGTGGGGGTGGGGGTGGGGGTGGGGGTGGGGGTGGGGGAGGTGGAGACGTAGCCCACACCCCTCCCCAACGGTGCCATTATAAGAAAGGGAACCCTAGGTGTCAAGAGAAACAACCGAGAGAGAGGGTAAATTCCTATTTTACAAAAGACTCGTCATACGAAATGCTTGAAGAAATGAAAATGTCATCAACTTAATATTCATAATCATTTGACTAGTCGTCTAAATTCTCATGATTTTTTGGAAATTAAGGATGTTTTATATATGTCGAGTACTTATAATTCACAGCCTGAACCTTAGTAATTTACAACTTAAATTGAGTTTGAATTCAAATCCATCCTTGAAAATAGGAAAGTAGGGGCCGTAAATTGTAATTTCAAAACCAATTATTGAAATAACTGATCACTTGGGACAGTTTTCGTGAAAGATTAGGTGTGTCTAGTTTTGGAGAATGAGATGTCACTTTTTATTTGATTTGAAATCAAATTAGATTCAAATAAGCATAGAAAAAGTGAAAATGTTAGAATCTATTTATGCGTGGAACGAAAGCCGTGAATGGAAACTGCTAGATAACTTTGAAAAATATTTAGTATAAATAGGCATAATCAATCCCAGATATGGAGTTATATATGAGCTATAGCATGCCCAGCCAACAATTGGGGGTCGAGTCCTTAATTGTCATTCTTTGGGCATGATTGAAAAAATTCAATTCTCTAGAATGAATGCAAAGTTGAAATTGTTCAACAAACCAAGTTTTGTAGAAGATTGCCATTTTTCAATCATGCCTAAGGACATGGACCTTCTTGATCTACATGTTGTATTTTACAAGCTTCGTTGCTTTAAGGGTTCTACACTCTCAAGTAAATACCAAGCCTCTCTCTCTCTCTCTCTCTCTCTCTCTCTCTCTCTCTCTCTCTCCAACTTCTAATTAAGAGTACACGAGCAGCATGTATGTGGTTGTTCAAAATTAAAGTAAAAGTCACGATTTTTGTCACAAATCAAAAGTGCGTTTTTTGGAAAAATGAGGTTGCAATATTCGAAGTGCTCCTAAATCAGTTGACATCCTTTTTGTTTAAGAAATTGACCAATCTCCTTCTATTTTGGATCGAATTGTTTTTAAGATTAAAGGCCACTATAAATATATATATTTATTTATTACAAAAGATCATGCAAATATTCAAGATTTAAAAAATAAATATGGGTCCATTCAAAGTAAGTTATTCAAAAGACATGGGTTCTTTTAGTCTTTATGGGGATCTTATCATGCATGCATGGATATTCCATGGTTGTTCAAAAAGTTTAGAGGAACCAAGAACTCAGAACTTTTCATCCAACTAGTACCGGCGGCCACACTGTCGACCAAACCAAGAATTAATGAATCTCTAAAAGGGCCCTAAAAAAACTGACGTCGAGGTCAAAACACCTTAATATCCTCTTACTTAGTCCTTAAAGTAGAGTGTAAATACTCTTGGAGATTAATATTAATGTTGTTGGATCTACAATATCCCCGTTCCCATGTCAATTCATCTCACTACTACTGATTGTTGACGTGTCGTCGCATTTCCTTGTTTGCCAACCATAATATAACGAGCTTTCTCATGAACTATCATTCACCAATATTCATAAAAACACGAGTCATTTAAATTAGTTTGGGATGACAAGGATAAGGTAGAAGGCTTCACATTACATTCAAATCCCCTAGTTAAAATATTATAGACCTAGTCCTAAGACTTGAGAGAGAATCTATATCTTTAACTTAAGAATTGATCAAATGTGGTATGGGTCCGAAATGCTGTGTCATCTTCTCTAGAACATTTAGAAACTACACTAAGTTAGTCTTGCATGCTCCCATGTAAAAATATATTAATGAATTTCAAATTTAGTTATACTTACATAATTTTCACAGAGGTTTGATTAGTGAAAAGTTGTTTTGAGCATACAACGGTCATGCTGGGTGACAGTCTGAATGTTTATATGAAATTTGATATTTTGATGAAATCATGGATAGATCTTTCTATGGTAAAGAGTTAACATGATAATATGCAAGTTAGGTTTAGATTTGTTTCATGTTAAAAGTTTTTATAATAAGTTTTGCATGGTTTTGGAAAGTTGAAAATTGGAAGTGTCAAAACAATTTCTGTTTTGGAAAAGTTTTAATCCATTGTAATGGAAACATGATCCAATGGTCTTTATATTCACATATGAGGCTTTTATGGCTTTATGTATTGGTAGGTTGTTTTTGGAGAATATTGGTTTCGATCTTGATGGCATAATTTTTATGCATGCAAAAGTTCAGTTATAACACAAACTCAAGGCTCACGGGTTTACTTGGAGTTTTTATGAAGTTTTTGACATGTGATCCTAGTTTAAAGACTTGGCTCAAGGTTAGAACTTGAATATGAAGTATATGATTTTACTTCTTGAAGTTTTACTTCATGTGGGTTTCAGATTTAGTGCATTTGTCCTGACCAAAATATGTGGCACTTGGTTTAGACTTAGTATACATGTTGATTGGTTTGATAATGAGTTTTTTATTTTATTTTGGTTTTGGTCTAGCAAGATTATCACCTACATTTGATCTATGAACATGTTAAGAGTGTGTTTATGAAGTTTTGGAGTCCTTGGAGTTGATTTGAAAAGTGTTAGACCAAAAATATCAAAGGTTTGCTCTATTTGACCAAAACTTAGGTGCTATTTGGATAGTGATTAATTAAAATGAGATAAACTGAGATGAAAGTTGAAAGTTGAATAAAAGATTATTCAAATACTTTTTATTGTTATTGTTTTTGAATTCGAAAAAATTGAATTGTTTATTATATTTTATGCAAAAATTGGAGAAATTTGTATTGATAAGATGAGATAAGATAAAACACATCTTGTAACCAAACGAGACCTTTTGGCCTCGTTTGTTTTCACAAGTCCACTAAACTCATATTATCTCATCTCATATAATCATTACAACTTTTTCAAGTTTCTACACAAAATAAAATAAACAATTCAACTTTTTCAAATTCTAAAACAAAAATAATTTTAAAAAATATATTCTAACAATATTTTTATTCAACTTTTAGTTTTAATTTCAACTCATATTTTCTCATTTGTGAAAAACAAACGAGGTTTTGTGTTTTGACATTTTTATTGATATGAGGATTTAAGTTTTTATGTAATGATTATGTTAATATCTTAGCATGATCTTAGAACATAGGATATGTGTGATGCCCCTAGACTCTGCTTGGGATTTGGATATACTGAATTATTGTGACATGTAACACAAGGTCAAATATCTTTCATTCATGACAGATAACATGCAATGCCTCTGCATGTTTCTTGTATTATGCAATACTTAGTGAAATAAGTTCAAAAGCTAATCAAATGTTGAGAGATTTAATATGGTACCATATAATAATATTATTTATTCCAAAAGTACCTTGATTAAAAATTCTTTCAATAAAAAAAAAGGGTCTAAACCACGACCCTTATACCAAAAGCATCCAAATTTAATCCGTATCCCATATCACTAAATCATATTTGAGTTTCATATGATTGGAAGATCTCATATGCCTCTGATAATGAGTTTGATAATTGTTCATGTAATAAAAATCAAAATCAATCCAGAACACATTTGAAGTTCATTGACTACACCATCAATCCAAGAGTTACCATTCTAATTTGTGCACAATAGAGTGGACAAGGGAGTTTCACTAGGATATTCTCTCAACCCAACATTTGGGTCGTGACAAAAATAATTTTTCTTTCAATGCACAACTTGAAAATATATGACATGTATTTGTGATGAAATCATGCCACTTTCTATGTAATGGAGTCATATACTTATATTTAATATGCCAAGAATGTATCGCATTGACAACTTGAAGTAATTAGAACATTCAGATTACGCATGAATATAACATGGGAAGATTCAACATGGCATATATCATTTTCCAAAAACTCCAAACATACAATGAAACTAGGATTATCAATAAGTATCATTTGAACATAGCATGAATTCAAAGTGGTAAATCAACCATAGCATGCAACATTTGAGCATAATCTTTAAACAGTACAAGCAATCTGATGCAAAGTTTACAAAAAGATGTGAGTATATTAGCCGAAGATAAGCTAGAGGCTAACTTTCAAAGTGTTTGACGTATAAGAATACCAACAAGCAAGCTGAAAGTGTATATTCTAATAGCTAGAAGCTTGAAAAGAAAGACTTAGATCTAAGAATTTTAACTCATGCTCCAAAATAAACCACAAACCATGATTCAGTTCTTTGGATACCTTTCATGACTGACTCTCTAACAAGACTTTATATTGATATTACACTTAATACCATACTTTACTTCTCTCATTGATGAAACCCCAAAACTGAAAGCTACTATCAAAATATTTTTTTTTAACAAAACCCTAGAAGGGCTGGGTTGCAAGAAACATCCCTTCTTATAAAATCACTTGAACAAATGAAGAAAGAATCTCTCTTGAACTTGAAACTGAGGAGGATTTTGTATAGAATCTGAAAAACTCAAGCTAAAGGTTTCACCCTCACGAAAATAAAGATACATATAAAGTCTTCAAACAACAAGGTGATGGTGATCAGATTTGATGAAGAAAAAATTAGGGGTTTTCTTTTCTATTCTTGGAGATAGGCGTGAAAATGGAGAGATGAGAGTGTGGAAGAAGTTTTGCTGAAAACACAAATGACCCTTATATTTCTCTCTTGAAGGCATGGTCGAGTGTCTAAAATTCACTTCTTTAAATGCTTCCGTTATCCACATGCCTAAGGTACACTAAGAGCTATCATTCTCTGCATGTATGACAAGCGTCTCGATTATCATTAGGCCTGACTGATTTTCGAAATTCTCTAGCACCTTCCACTAAAAATCTCATTTGTCTCTTTTTCTTTCCCTTTCTTTTCATCATTTTTTAAACTCTAAAGCCTCTACATGAATGCCATGTGGCTTGTGCCCCCCCATTTTTGAAATATCCTCTTGATGTTCCTCATGATTGTATTTTCTAGTTTTGACAATCTTGCCACATGTAATGGTCTAATGTCCCTTCCTATCCCTTTCATCATTTATTTCTCTTGGAACTCTAAAGTTCACTTAATACATGAACACCATGTATCAATGCCCCTCTTATTTCTGAAAGTCTCACCCCTCTTCTTCATACCTAGCCGAAATGCCTCTTCTTCCTCTCATTATTGTTTCTCTACATAGAAAACTAAAAGGACTCTAATGCATGGAGGACAAGTGGCACCTCCCTACAAAATCCTAACCCTTCCTCCTTCCATTTTTGGTCTAAATGCAATAAATCTTAAGGATTTAAAATGCATGTCTACCAATTGGCATTGTAGGTGATGGGATTGGTGTATTCTCTATTAGAACCGAGATCCTAAAGCCTCATCTCATCCTTCTTATTAATTCTTCAAGAAGCCTAGTGTTTCATTGCATGTTTGCCAAGTGACAAGTTGCTTGGCAGAACCGAAGCTCTCATTTCCTAGGTGCCTCATTATTATGCTTTGGAAACTCAAAAGTTTCCCTTCTTTTTAAACTCCAATCGACGGCAGCCTTATCCTAAATCCTATAATGGCCGAAAAACACAAGGCCTAAGGTCATTTCTTGAGCTTGTGCACCTACTCTATTTAATAAAAAGATAAAATCTACTTTACTCCTCATCGATCTAATTTTATGATCCCTAGGGCTGAAGCGCACTTATGTCCAAACAAAAGTTAAATCTCAAATTCAAGGACCTAGCTTGGGCTGAGATATCACAGTATGAATTCTAAGTGTTGCATCAATTAGTTTAAGCATGAAAGTTGAAGTTTGGGTTAATTGCAACAAAAATCAAGAGTTTGGCCTTTATGTGAATTAGTCAATGCATGGCAAATTTGTCATAAGTCAATAGATTCTATGTTTCTAAATATTTAGTAGGATATTCTAACCCTTAAAAATATGTCATTTTAGTTCACGCTACCTCTTACGTCACATGCAATCACTATAAATTGGCCTTTTACTCCCAATGTATTTATGCATCTGCGGTTGTAATCTTATTATTTTCATATTCTTGTCATTCAAGATTATTACACTTTGTTTACTATACCATCTCATGCCATTTATTACAAGTACATGTTTATATGTTATATACAATATTATGCCACATCATTTGTTGCACGCTCGTTTGTTATATGTCATGCCATGTTAGATGTATAGAGTATCTCATAAATATATTTTTCCAAATTAGTAAAGTCTTTTATTTTATCAAGATCACTAGTGCTAAGATAAGACTTTATTTTAGTGGAAATTCATTGTCCACTCTGGAGTATTTAAACTGGCATGGAATTTTCTGGGCTGACAAGACAAAGATCAACATGCTTCGGATGAGATCTAAATAATTGGTTTTCAAAGTCAAGTCAGACACCCAATGCCAGTAGTACCAACCTCATTTATTATTTTACTTATCATGATGTACTCACAGCTGGTACAAATACATGTGATGTGATGCAATACTAGAAATAGCACACGGCTCAAGTTCACTTTTAATCAAACATGTATAAGTCCATGCTAGTTTCAGTTCATGTCAAGTTTAGTTCAGTCAAGTCATGTCACGTTCATGTGCAGTCACGTGTTATTTTTCAAATCGAGCACATGTCATACTATTTTTCAAGTCCTGTCGTGCATCTTCATGTTCATGGGACAATGCTCATCCATGCCATTTTATGGTATGTATGGTCTAATTTATTGGGTTATATTTTTTAGATATGAAAATAGGTATATATTTATATATTTGGTATCAACCAAAGTATGAAAGATAATGAAGGGGTAAGAGAGTATAACAATAACTTAGAAAAATCTAAATAATGCAAAGCAATCGAGAAAAGAAAAATTATTAAGGCAAAGTGGGGAAATGGGACCACAATAGTGTCATGGTCCCAATAGATTCTTGACATTGAGGCTTCCTTATCAAAGAAAAGGTTGCTCTTATCTATGTTATTTGAGTTGAATCCACAAGGTGACCTTGGTCTTCAAAGGACATTAGTCAAATAATTAAAGAAGATCTAGTTCAAACTCATCATATTTTAGCCAAAAGTATATCAGACCTCCATTTCATTAAGTATTTCCCAAAGTATAGAAGATGATATGGATTTTGCAAGATTAGGACTTGCAGGGGCTGGTTCTCATTTGAGTCCTTTTTAAGGTTGTGCCTGTGAAAGTGAAAGAACTAAAGGCTAGTACAACTGGTAGTAGGTGAGTATGATAGTAGAAAAGGAAGAAGAAGAAGAAGAAAAGGAAGACGATAGCGAGAGAGAAAGTTGCAGCCTTGCAAGTTGGTAGGAATAAAAATGTAAAGGAAAAGATGGTATGAGTGGGAAGATGAAGAGAAAGAGAGGCAAAAAAAATTCACTACTTCCATGTGGATAAAGAAGCACAATAATGGAGAGGGGGGCTTAGTGTGGGTTAAAGACAAAGATTGATACAGAAGGGACTATGTATGTATAGTTGGATTACTGAATATGTATAAACTCTTTTATAAATGTTAATCTTAAACATATAGAAATTTTGATGTTTATTTTTTAACATGTATTTTTATTCAACTGGCGTATTATTTCATTATATATCGTGCCTGCAAAGGGTACTCCTAACTATGAGAGCGTTCGTGCCTCATATCTATGAGTTGCTTCATTTCCTGATTGTTGAGTTACATTTATATATATATAGAGTCCACTTTTGATGATGTCCAATCACAGTTCAAGCATCCTTTTTAAAGCCAAAGTTTGAGGATGAACTCATCATTACGAACGGATCAAAGCAGAGGTAAATTCTAATTAAGTTTTTCAAAATAAGTGAAAACAATTTGTTCTTTCAAAATAAAAATAATAAAACATGTTTGGTCAAATAGAAGCTAATTAAATCTCAGTTTAAGTTTAGAACATGTTTCAAAACTAACTTTGGTAATCAAAACCAATTTAAAGTGAATCTAGTTATGGACCGGACGAGTATCATTGTTTGGAAGACAAGGCGTAAAAGGAGCCCGTTTCAAAATCATGTTTGGAGGACAAGGTATCACTATTTTGATTTAAATTGCCATAAAAACAAAAAATCATAAAGTGAAATTATTAAAATCTATTCATGGTACCAAAGTGAATGGTGAATAGAAGCCAAACATGTGCCGCCTCCAAATTTTGCTTTGAATTTTATGAAACTTGAAGTGCCAGGACATGCAATACAAGGTTATTTACCCCCATTCATGATAAATAAATATGGTATGCAACAAACAATATGTAATGTTAGCAACAATTTTTTTCTTTGAACAATACTATATACTAGAAGTAATGTATTCCAAAAACATAAGCATACTTTATGATATTCACGATATAACTAATATCCAAAAGGTTATAGCACTTGTCTAACAAGTCTATAACATAATTAGCACTTGAGATAGAGCTCCCAAAGTACATAAAAAACTACGATAACTGTTAGGCTAATTCATCAAGTAGCTCACACAACTTGGTCAAGGATACCATAATGCTATCGAGGAAACAAAGCATCAAAGTGATGAGCTCTGTGTCGTGACGTCACTGTTTAGTTGACCACCTTCAGTCGAGCATCTACCACATCTCCTAACCTTGGCACATGACCTACCATTCCAAGGGGAATGGTAGTTAGGACTATCACACTGAGATTCGAGTACAAGTCTCAGTAAGTTAACAGAAAACTTAACATACAGTTTATGGATGCAAATATGACAGTTAAAGTATGAAAGCATAATCCTAATCAGGAATAAGCATGACATGACTTTGACATATAACATGGCATGAACTAACATGACCTAAATAAAGCATGAATGGAACTTGACGCTCAACATGACATGAGACCAACTGGACTAACATGAACTTAAACATGGCATAAAGTTGAACATGAATTGAACTTGAACTGAATGTGAACTGATTGAAATTAAACATAAACTAAACTAAACGTTAAATAACATGAGCGTGAACGTAAAATACATGAAGTTGGAATCTTTTACAACAATTAAGCATAATTAACAAAAGTGAAATGTAAGTGCTACACAGGCCCCTTAAGCCATGTGTCCTTACCGATTATCGTATCACAATACAAATATCTGCATAACTGTAAGTGTGTTAAGATAAGTATTGTTTACATATATCTACAACTGCCATGGAATACATAATGTACATATCTTGTGTCAGGTATTTATACCAGCACGAGTACGTATAAAATGAAATTCAAATGTGGGTAGGACCATCTGCATTAGTGCCTGATATTGCTTATGTGTCCAGTTAATTAGGCCCCATTCAAAGCCTATTAATCTTTATCTTATCAATCCAAAAAATTTCAAACTAATTTAAACAAACTCCAGTATGAACAAAAGAGTTTGACTATAATATTTTTCATCATAGTATTTAGGATCCTAATAAACATAAAAAGAGACTTGACTGACGTATAAATAATGGTTTTGAGATACACAAATTGTATTCAAGATGAGTCAGTTGACTTCGATTAGACTAGACCAACCGAATAATGTGACATTAAATGAAATGATAAATGACTAAATGTTACATAATGTGGTATATATGTAAGACGAATGATATGACATAACATGAAATAGATAAATATTTCCTGATATGGCATAACATATAACAAACAAATATTTCATGATATGGAATAACGTGTGATAGAAAAACATTATATGACAAAATATTATGTAGAATAGATAAATATTATGTGTTGAAAGCTAACTTACAATAATTTTGAGTTTACGAGGAAAATCACAAAACACAATAAACTATAAATAAGATTCTAAATATTAGAAACTTTATCACTAATAACTTAGTAACATGAAAAATACTAACTTAGAGTAAAATGATATGACCATTTTGTCCATAATTTAAGGATTTCACATATTTATTATAAAAGTCACTAAAATTTACATTTTTCATGTAAATTTTATCCGAAACTCAGATATCTAATTAGAAAAATGTAAAATAATTCAAAACCATTAAAATCACACCACAACAGAAACTAGGAGTGTAATTATAAATCAAAAAATCGGTTAAACCAAACCGAATCAGATCAAACTGGTGGGCTCGGACTAGCTTGTAATCGGTACAATGCAATATCAATTCTTAAAAATGAAAATTGGTCTTAAATTAATGCAATACCGATTTCAAAACTTTAAAATCGATTTAAACCAAAACGAACAAGTACATATATATTTTTGATTTTTTATATTATATATTATATATAATTATTATATTATTATTATATATTATATGCTACATTTTTTATAAACATAACATGAAACTTTAATCTTATTATTCATGTCTATCAATCTTACAACATAAAATTAATATAAAATAATAATTAGATACTAATTATACTATTTTAATCTTATTATCCAAATTTATTAATCTCAATAATAAGTTTGACGCTACTTAAATTATACTAGTATAATTGAATATTAATGAATGAGTAATTGTTAATAATAAATACTAAGTTCTCATAATTAAGTTTAGTACTAAAGAAATTATAATATTAAACATATACAGTATCACACGTGTAATGGTAAACCAAAAAAGGGGACTGGACCGAACTCGAAACTGGAAAAACTAAAAATTCTGATTTCGATGAGAAATCAGTCCATATCGATTCTTAAATTTTCAAAATCGGTATACATCGGTTCAGTTCCAGAATTCCTTTAAAATTGGACCGGTTACACCTCTAGCGAAAATACTTATAGTACATTTTCTTGATTTTTGTTGCAATTTTATCCAACCTCAAGACATGCTTTAAACCAAAATATTGCAACATAGCTCATCACATCCAATGCTTAAGAGCATACTCAAAAATACACTTTACAGAAACACAAATGTTTTTAACAAAATGTTCCAAACTTTAATTAAAAACATAACACTTTAATCTCAAAGTTTTGTCTCTTTTTAAAACATCTCCAAAAACTAAGTTTAATAGCTCTCTTCTAATATTTTCATAACGCACTCCTATGCTTTGAATCATCAAGTAAACACCACCAAAAGTCACAAAAATCCAACTTGAAGCACTTGGCTTCAACACTTCATCAAAACATAAAAAATCATAGCTTAGATAATAATATCATAACATGAATTTGAGGGATTAATAGCATATGGAAGTAATTTAATCAAGTGATTAAATACTAAAAAGAAAATAAAATCCAATGCTCTTTTTACCAAAAAGATTTCTATTCAATTCCTTTGAAATAGACAATGAGATGTGAGGAAGACTACACTGCATTGATAATATCACCTATATATGGTTAGAGCCCCAAAATCTCCTGATTCTCACATCAACATTTCCACAATTGTTTCAGTCTCTGGCCAATTACTCTCTAAATCCTTCAATTTTAGCTGAGTATTTTTCCACCCCCTCTCTTGTTTCCTCCCCCAATTTTAGCTGTTTTCCTTCAGAAGCATTGTTAGAATTCTAACTTCGAAAGCCATGTGATCCAGCCTTTGAAAATTCTCTCTGGATTTCCACTTCATTTGGGAGAAAAATAGAGCACCCTATTACTAGTTTGTCGGATGAATTGGGTTCCCCAAGTAGAGACCCACCAACCCACCCAAGAAGAGAATGCAATCTTTTAACTTTCGAAGCCTGTTTATTTATTTGTTTTCCAACAGTCGATTTGCTTATTCTTTTAAATGAGTTCAAATTTTTTTTTTATTTGTTTATTTTGCTAGATAAAATATTTTTATTACTCCATACTAATAAATAGTAATTTTATTATGAAAAGATTATAATATATGATTCAAATTAGCAAAATGACTTTGCGTTTCTGGTCTTATAATACATCTCAACACCCATATCACGACCTAGCCCTATAACCAGTCGAGCATTTACTGACAGGTAAATGCAACATAGTAATAAATACAAGTCTCAAATGTAAAAAAGTGAGGCCCATTATTAAAAATTGAATTTTTCACTTTTCCATAATGGTATCCACCTTTTTATAAAAAATTGTCCAAGACTTCGTATATATCATTTTTCAAAGCGGCACGCCAGCAACTGTCATGTAGTTTTTACCAACACCAAAAATCCATCCAAGGCACTGTATTTTTTACATCTCTGCACAAGTCTTACAACTCTTGAGTTAAGACATTCAAAGGCTCTTTTTTATCTTGGCGCTAGCTCTATGAAAGGCGGGATTGTAAGAAAAAAAAAAAAAAAACATTCATACAAAAGGCGTTTCCAAATGGAACATGATGGGAGGAAAATCGTAAGAGAACCAAAGCACAAAACAAGATTTAAGAGGCAATGGTTTATTATATGTGCAACTGTGATTCCCCCTGGTCAGCAAGGCCTGGCTTCAAAGATGGCTGAGGCGAGGTTTCATTGGGATTTATACTTTTTCCAGTAGGTGGCAGACACCTTTTCGAAAAGAATGTAGCAATATTTGTTGCCCTTCTCCCATCCTTTTCTGCTAATTGGAAAGGGAAACTGGTTCAATCTCACAACAATATATCTTTCAGATGAAATCAAGACGATATAGATTAGTGCACAAGCGTACCTGAGGGCGACAAGCCAAGCTTGTCCAAAATTTCTTTCTTAACCTACACCACAAAACAAATCCAAATCGTCTTATCAATTCATCAACCCTATTTTCAAAGCTGAGAAAACACTACCCTAGAGAATGTGATTTTCTCATCAAAAGGCTTTCAGACCCAAATGCGACATCTCAATCATTCAAGCCCTCTGTACAGGCAGAAGGTAGCTTTATTGGTGGGTGGCTTTATTAGGTATATAGGTTGATGCATCAAGAAGAGACAAGTGAAAACTGATGCCAGTAATATAATTCACCAATTTTTATCTGTTCAACCTTTGCCCATCTTAACCAATCTCCTTTCATTCACGTAAAAAAATTGGAATAAGCTATCATACATCAGAAGTGACAAGTGCCGTGCACTGCATTCATCATGCGAATTGGGTATTCATATTTTTGCAATTAAGGGAAGGGAGATTTTCTAAGTATTCGGAGATGAAATTTTGAACTTAAAATATAACAAGCACACCCGAGAGTAGTTGGGACGTTGTTCCGGACCCAGTGCCAATAAAAAAAATATCAACAAGGTTATAGTTATCCATGAGTCAAGGAGATTTATTCCCATAAAAATTACTATTTGTCCCATCCTTTGGTTCGTTTTCATACTTTTCAGATTTCTTGTAGGATTCAAAGCCTAAAATACTGAGCAGAGATTGCTAGGTGCATCTGGGTTTAAAAGACTTCCAAGGAAGTAAGTTTCTATGTAACACAAAATAAAATTTCCAATTATGATATTCTATTTAGTTTTTCTACCCCTTTCAGGTTGAACTTTGCCAATTTATAAGAAGATTTTACAAGTGACCTCACACACTAATGTGGGTTAATGTGATATTAATGGGATATGTTGAATTATAAAAAATTTCTTATTTTTATTATTCTTTTCTAATGCTTAAAAAATGCATCACCACACAGAAAAGTCACTGACCTGCCAATGATTATCCACAAAATCTGATATCTCACGCACTTTACTCCTTAACTGAGACTTTGAGGCAGCAGGTAACTTATGCTGTAAAGATTCTACAACCTTGTTGATTCCCTGAGGGGATGACTGAATCGCAGACACCTGAAATCAGCATGAATACCGTTTTAACCAAGGGCAAATGATTGCAAGCCATCACAGTAAAATCCAGAGCAACACCAAAACACATATATAATTATCACTGCTCACCCCAACAGGAATGAAACAAAGAACTTACAATTGTAGGTAATTCTGATTCTGGTATAGCATTCACAATTGACATTGGAGTGGTGCTACCTTTGCCACCAGACAAAAAAGCTTCTTGAACCTCATCTTGCATATTTTCAATTGATATCTCTATAGGCGGACCATGAGGATAAGCACGCATACTCAGAGCTTGCAAACATGTTTGCTCCAGTTTAGGAGTACCACTAAGATCTTCAGCTGCTAACAAAGCAGCCTTCTCATGCATCAAATTTAATATAATCAATGGCTGGTTTTTCCTAAGAGCATGCTCCGTCAAATTGTATAAACACTTCTTCTGTCGAAGCAATGAGCAGAACTCTTGGTTCTTTAGGTCCGGCTTACAATTAGGTGAGCTTCTGACTTCAACTCCATCACTTTCCACTCGGTCAACTTGTACTCCCTGCACGGACAAAACAAGCAAGTTTCAAAATATTATTTCATGCAGCTTTGATGGTGCTTGCAAGAAGAGACCCTATGGTCAGATAAACAAACAGTGAATTAAACCTATGGCCAGATCTCTCCTCAGGTCAGATAAACAAACAGTGAATTAAAGTGATACTATCATCAGTTGGTTTGGGTTCCTTTCCATCTTTCATAATTTTCAGTTACATTCTAGAGGGTCCACTTCAAAGAAATTAAGAAAATAAAAAGAGAAGAATAAGATTAGAAAGAGAAGGGTGTAATCCAGATAAATGCAATCCACATCATAGTGAAAGATTACTCTGCTTACAGTCACATCATTAAATTATCATTACCACAAGCATAAGTGTAAATCTCAGTAAACTTACAGAAAATAATATTTAAACAAGGATTTTTTAAGACCCTAATAGAGTACACTAAACAGGTTTCCAACATTTACGTGAATAAAATGCTTAAATGTGCTTCAAAGAGCTCCCACACTCATATTTCTAGTTGAAAAAGTCATAGCCACTTTCATGATATTAATAGTTTATCAACCAATATAACATCATCTTACTTGTTCTTGAAAGGGAAAGGGGTTAAGAGAGTTCCATTTGGCCATTAAAATGAGAAAGCGCAAAACATAGGATCTCCAATGGTAGAACTCAAACCTCATTTTCGGAAAGATAGCCATCAGGTACAAAAAAACCGTCTTCATTTTCATCTTCATCATCAACTCTAGAACATCCTTCCTCCAAAATGTCTTCATCTATGTCCTTATCGCAATCTGAAAGACTTTCACCAGGGTCATCCTGGACATTTAGGATGTTAGTTTATAATTTTTTTTATAGGTAAAAAGATCAATTAAAAAAATCAAATTTATTTTAGTATGTAAAAATTATATTATTTAATTTCATTTACAAAACTAAGTCGGTACCTCTTCCCATTCCTCATCGCTATCCTCCTCATAATTCACATCTGGATCCTTCTCCAAAGGATGGCGTGGGCCAACAACATGACTGGGAAGAAGGATTAAATCACACTAAATCAATGCCAAACTCAACTGCGTAGGATTCTAAGCATGTAAGCAACACCCCAATGAGGCATCTCAGTCAAATTTAACAACAATGAGGTACATAGTTGTATCTTAACGCCAATCCATACACTTTCATACGCATCTCAAGCAAGCTAGACTATGAGGTATTTATATAATGTCAGAATATTCAACTTTCTACTCTTATATATCAAAGGCAGGAAAAGTAGAAATAAAACCTGGCTTTAAACCAACTAGGAGAAGAGAACAAGGGATTGTTTGGAAGATGGGATGGTTACATCTCTCATCCAGTCTCATCCCATTCTTCTCATCTCATTTCGTTTCCAAACATCCTTCAAACATAAATGCTTCTCAATTTCAAATCTTAACTTTTTTATCTAATCATTACAACTTTTCCAAACTTCTAAACAAAACACAAAAATAATTAAACTTCTACAAATCCCAAAACAAAAAGTATATTAAAAAGTATATCCTAACAATATTTTAACTCAAAAATATTTGTATTCAATTTTTTCTCTCCTTTTTCAAAACCCCATAAAACATCATAACTCAAACCCATTTTACTACTATTCACATATTACTCATCTCATCTCATTTCCCAATCATCCCCTAAGTTGTGGAAGAAGAAAATAAAAAGTTGTAAGTATATAAAAAGAATGCACCGAACTTCAGAACAGCAGACAACCCAAGCTGATCATACCTGCATTTACCTAAAACAGGGTGGGGGCAGGCACTGTATGTCTTGATCGTGTCATATAATTAAGTCATAACCACTTCTATGATCACATTTAATTTGAACAGAGATACAGCAGAATTTATATGAATAAAACTTGAAACAGTTTTCTGATTACTTCTACAATCTTGCTGCTAATCATTCATTTAAAAAACAAACCTTATTACTAAGAGCCACACCTAGGGGCAAATAGAAGGGAGCCAGCCTACAGAAAATCCATTGTCCTCCCATGTCTTCTTACAATGATTTCATAAAAACTCTTTTTGGTCCCTAAAAACTTTAATACAACCACTTGCCCTTTAAAAGTCCATAATGCCCTTTTTTTCCAAAAAATATAATACTTGTTCTTCAAAATTCTAAAGAATATAAATATATTTAGTTTTGAGCAAAGGAAAAACAATCTAATCCAATATCTTTTATTTTTTTACATTTAAAAATTAAAAGTATGGATACAAATTTCTGAAAGCTCAAAAATTTATTTTTTATTTTAGAAACTTGAAGCACAACTTTTTTTCATCCTCCATTGATTGAATCTCTTTCCAATTCTAATTTGTTTTCTCTTCTCCACTAACAATTTTGAAGGGGAGCAATAATTATGGCAAGTTTCCAGTTGAACCAGGAAAACCATTATTTAAGCAGGTAAAGAATACACGTTAAGCTCCCAAGGAAGGAAGAAGAAGAATTTACCCCCCCAACCTCTTCATCTTTTTAAGATTATTGATCTTTTGTTATCATGAACATGCTTATAGGTTGATGAATATGTTGATCATAAACATACATTATGATCAATTGAAAAAGACACAAATTAATTAAAAATGCTCAATATGTCAAATTTCAGTTAAAGAGAGAAACCATTATCCAAAAATCTTGACCTCTCATGTACATAAAACTGAATTATGTATCCTTATGTTGATGAATATGTTGATCATAAACATGCAGTATGCATTCATCATGACCCATGGAAGTGAAGAAGAGGCATGCTCACATATAGATTAGAATTGTCCCCCTATAGTTATCCAAAAAAGCATAACATAGAAATTAATTATTTAACACATCCATAAGAAATTAAGCATTGTCGGCTGATAAGTTATAAGATAGTCTTCAATAACATTTTTCATAGAAAAAACTGCTTTTTCTAAAACACTCTGATAAGATTAAGCTTGGACTCACAAAATGGAAAACAAAAGTCAAACTAATGTGACAATAGTTTACCTTCTCTTATGCCAAATACCATAAAATGCAGGTCTGTGGCTCTTATCAAACTGCAATAGCTGTTTCCCTCGGTTACACTTATTGACGAGGGGAAGGGAACTATCCACAGTATTATGGCATGACCTTTCATCAGAAATCCTTTCTTCCCATCCATCTGCAAGCTTATCCATGCTCACGTCATCATCATGAGCCATTCCTCTACTAATTGAGAGCTTAAGTTCCTTAAATAGTTCGGTCTTAGGCTTACGACGTACACCCCAATGCTGTTTTCTGTTTGAACGAAGAGAATGACCTAAGTGGCGCCAAGATGACAAGTGAGACCTGCATAATGTAAGAGAAAAAATTTTAGATACAAGAGTTCTTGAGGAAGACAGCTCACAACGCCAAACAGAATGATAAAGGAGACATACTTGCTGATCTCACTCGCATCGATATCATTTGATGAAAGGATACAGTCCATCATATTAGTTACAGCACCAAGCATGTTTTCATATTTATGACTTGATGAATCAGATGTGGTTGCTTTGTCTGAAGATTTGTCATGCTCGCATGATGGGCTAGTTTTGCTTCTTTTTAGAAAACGTTCCATAATTGAAGCTTGCTTTTGTATAGAAAGTTGCTTTTTCAGTACAGCTTCTTCCTTCTCGCGACGCCGTTGATCCTTCTCAGCTTCTTGTTCCTGCTTCAAATGAATATAAGCAATCAGGAAATGATCAAGCAAAAGAACTTACAACAGTTGAGTCAGCAATATAAAACTTCATTTGATCAATGTCATCTACACTTATCTATTCAGATACACATCAAACAGTATGCTCACATAAATACAGAACATTCCATAAACAAAGCTCTTTGCAAGAATGTAAAGATCTTTTTCTGCACAAGAAGCCATTGCATCCATGTGAGACTTATTTTTAGTTTATTTTTTTGCTTCTTTATTGTAAGTTGTAAAAGTTCCATAACCTAAAAACTCAAACATATAGCCAAAGTAAAGGCTATTAGAAAAGCAACCATAATCAAGATCCCCTAGAATTCTGAATGTATTCTACAACATGGAATTCTTTAATGATACAACCATTCTTTTCAAAATTAAACGGATGAGATTTTGTCACATCAACATTTTATTACTTATAAAGTGTGTTGAGATAACACCATGATGAGAAATGTTAAATTATTATAAGTAATAAATGCTAAGGCTATAACATCTGAACCATGTAACCTGAAAGTAATGACTATGATTTAAAAATTTTGTAGACCAGAATACTCCAAGAATTATAAGGGATAATTTTCTACCATAAATAATAAAAGATAAATCGCACTTACAGCTTGCCCTTTTTCCTTTTGAAGTTCACGCTCCAGTCTTTTCTTCTCCTTTTCAACTTCTCTTTTATTTCTTTCCAATTCTTTGACTAGCAGTTTCTCTTCACGTTTTGCTTCCTTTTCAGCCCTACAACAGAAAGTTCGAGAAAATGTTAGAAAAATTAAATTAAAAAGCACACAAACTGATAGGCTAACTGCAAATACATACATGTCTGCTCCATTTTTGTGTAACAGATTCTCCATATATGAACGAATATCTCCTTCATTGTGCACTTTAACAAGCTTTTCAGATGCCTTGCAAAGGTCACGCTTGTAATTCCTATCACTCCCAGATTTTTGTAATGCTGCCATCATTCCTGATACATGCCACAAACTGTATTAGACTTGCAAGACACAGGATGAATATCTGTGGATAGAAAAATTATCAACAGCCTTAAACGATTACCAAAGTTCTGCAAGACATCAGAATATATCTGTATGAAACTCCAGACTTAATTACTCTAGAACTCCCTATGCACCATTTATTTGGAGCTTCAAAATTTTTCCCTCTTGTCCAATAAATGAGAGGGATCGCAATTTCTATTGCCTGTGGCTTGTTGATTCCCATCGTGCTTGAAAACATAATATTTTAAAAACAACAATACATATGATGACATGAGAATCATACCTACAAAAGAGGAAGCATTCTTAAGACTGCAAAATCCCAACAGCAATTGTCCAAAATTTGACCTAGAGCAGATGAGTTCCAACATGGCAAGGAGGAAACTTATTTGAATTCCACACGTTCTTTATACAAATTTTCCATTGACTCATTTCCCTCCCCAACCACATTTTGGAGAACACAGAATGTTGTTGTCCTTAAGCAAACCCCTCCCCACCTTTAGCTTATTGTTTTGTCCTTTATTTTCTTCAGAACAAAGGTTATATTCATGTTAAGATTCTGTCAAATGTTTGTCAGGACAATGAACAAAAATAAATGCACTGCACCCCAAGTCGTGTTACCAATCTCAACTCAACTCTGCTATTTTCATTTATGATCATGGTACACAATTTTCAGCACAAATCAGGCATAATTGATGACAAACAACAAACCCTTAAGTTCTTAACTGTGGCGCATAAAGTATAAGCCAATTCCTTTATGGCCAACACGTCCATTAAATTCAATCAGACCAAAAGCAAAGAATAAGAACAAATATGAAAATTGGTAGCCCCATGCCTCTATTCTGAATATGCATATATACTGCAAGAAAAAAAAAGAATGAATAGATTAAGCCATATATTAAGGACTCACTTACCAGAAACAGCAGTAATCCTCTCATGGATCTTTTTACGACATGCACGCCTGAAGTTCAATGCTACACGTGCAGATCTTGGAATTAACTTCACATCTCTAGTCTATAAGATAAGCAATAAAAAGAAAAATCAATTAATACACCTGCGGAGATTAGATAAACCAAATAAACAAAGATTGCAACCTTTTTGACAAAAAAAAAAGTTCAATGTGCCATAATACAGACACAATGAACTGTAGGCTGCTATTCCCTCATAAAATTTGCTAAAATGTGATAACAAATAACAATGCACATAGGAAAGCAAGAAAGACTCAGGACACCGAACACAAACTCGATACATTGCAAAAAAGACACGCACACACATATCCAGTAAGCTCTGAAAATTAAAGAACCAAGATCAAGAGAACGTGATAAACAGAAAATGAAAAAATTATATATAGCAAATATATGAAATATCCCATAGAACCACACAAGATTATTATTAACCCATTTTACATACCATGTTAAAGATCACGAACGGTAAACACATAAAGCAGATAAAAGAATAGTAATATTTTCCATAAATTAATGAAACTCTTCACTCTCAGCTCCAAATTGAACGCACAAGCATTCATAGGCATGTCCCCATAGCAGGGAAGTTTGAGCATGATTCACATATACATCAATCATTAAGGCGGATACAAAATATGTTAATTTGGAAAATGAGATTGGATCCAACAATAAGCATACTACGATGCAAAAATGCAGAGTAGGCTATCCTAGTAAAGAATAACGATGAAGAACCAGAAACAAACACTAAAACATTCCCGTCGTGCCACAACCAAAAATGAAAAGGCAAATACAAAATGTTAAATCCCCTAAGCAAAGCAAGAAATGCCCAGGATATCTTCTTCCAACACCATGAACAACCTAAATAAATTTACAATACGTATCCCCTAGCAGTAAATTAAACACGCCAACCGAAAAACGCCTGAAACAAAGAAACCTAGATAGCAAAACAGTAAATAAAAACCGTAACCAAGTAAGAACTTAAAAAACTAACACCATATCAGACATGCACGACAATCACCACAACCGAGAAGCTGTCAGTGTGTCACCCCAATACCGAATCAGACACGGTGGAACGCATTTATATTACAGCAAATCCATTAAGCAAGAACCAACAAAAAGCCAGGGAATCTCATCATTATCACCTCCCAACACCAAAGGCATTCCTCGGACTCGTCCTCCAGCACATCCGCCTCCGCATTCGGCACCCCATACATCATCCTCTGCCCCACAAAGAGAACAGTGCTCTTCACCGACGCCAACGTCATCCCATTTCCCGTCACCTTCTTGTAAATCTCTTCCACAAGCCTCGACAACGGAAGCTCACTTTCTTCCATCGACGCCGCAACCACCGCATTGTTCGAATTGCATGCACCCAAGTCGAAATCAACTCTCTCATTCTTCACTTCCTTATAGTATTTGAACAATCCAGCTAGTTCTACGCGTAGAGATTCGATTTGGGCCGCTTTTTCCTCAGGGTTCGGGGGCTCTGGTGCCATAGAAGCCCTTTTTCGCTTCTGAGTCTTCCTTGGTCGGTCCTGACTGTTCATCTTCTGGTTCTTCGGTTCCTCGTCCAAGTCGATTACCACCGCGTCCACCATTTTTCCAACCGCAACAACAAACCTAAACCCCAGACCTCGACGGAATCAAACCCCAAAAGAAATGAGAGTGAAAACAAAAACCAGAAATAAATATTTAGCAGAGACCCCGCGGGCGAATGCGAAGGAGCGAAACAGCCTCGTTTGAAGATCTCTGGAATGGTGCCAATGGAAGGATAAACGTCAACTCGTTCTGTGAGCGAGTGTTTGATTTGCTTTGATGCTAAGTTTTTGTTAAAAGCGAAAAAGAAAAAAAAAATTAAAAAAATGAAGATTTTTCGCGCCAAGAAAATAAAAAGTGGGGTTTGGCTCCAAAAGTTGGCGCGCCATTTTTTTGTGTTTTGGCAATGCTTCACTCAAGTCGGTTTCGGCGCGGTACTTAACGCTTCACCTGAAGGCTGAAGTCGACCGGTGCTAATACAAACACATGCTTCTTATTTTGCACCGAGTGCTAATACATGTAATATTTTTATACAATTAATTTACAATTTATTAATATATTTGATTTTTTTATTATTTTATTATTTTCTTTTAAATATTATTTAAACATTTTTAATCATTAAAAAAAATACAACTTTACTTATATTCATATTCTTAATCATTAAATAAAATTATAAATTATAAAAAGAATTAAATACAAACAAAAATAATTATAAAATAATAATAATTCTATCATTTCTATTTTAAAAAATACATTTGGATAAAACACTTTTAATAAAAAATAAATAAATATAAATATAAATAAAATTTAAGTGTGTTTATATACTACCGTTACAAGAGCTTTTTTAGATTAATTCTTATAATAATATATTTTTTAAATTTAAAAATTTTTTTTTATTTGATGTTTAAAAAATTTAAAATATATTATTTTATTAAAAATTATAAATTAATTGTGATTGAATTGCAAGTATTTTGTACAGCGCACGGTTTTCAAAGTTTAACTAATAAAAAAAAAAGAAAAAAATGGACATGTGTGTTGTTATAAAATTTGTAGTGAATGTATCATTTCTCTCGTTAAATTGTTCAACTCTAATATCTACTCGTGAATGGAAAACTGACAATTTTGAACACTGTCAAACTCCAATCTCTACTTCGCTTCTTTCTTAAAAATATAAATACTATTCAATGACAAAATAAAAATGTATATGTTATATGATATATTAATTTTATATTATAAAATTAAATAGCATGAATAATAAGATTAAAAGTTTGTATTATATTATTTAGTGTATAATATATAATATAAAAGACTATATCATATTATTTTAAACCATGAAGATAAGTACGGAATCAATTTCCGATTCGGTTTCAATTCTTAAGAGCCACAATAGACCAAAATAGTAAGTTTGATTTAGTCGATTTGACCAATTTTCGGATTTTTTTACCCTTACTAATATTATCTTTTAATGAAAATTCAGCAATACAAGAAAAAGAGAGAATAGTGTCCCAAATATAAATTATGGTGCAATCAACACGGTATATCAAAAGGAAAAACAAAATCATCACACCGAAAGTATGGGCCCTTCTTCTAGACAAAAGTACAAAATTAATAAAGGAACAGTTAATAGAAAAAATTGTTGAAATCTGACAACTAATGTGATGCTCTCTGTGAGGACCGTTTTGGAACAACCTAATACTTAACTTAAAAGAAGCGTGCATTCAAACAATAAAGTAGGCACTATAAACTTAATAAATCGTATTGGAATACGTAAAGGAATTACTCATATACTAATGTTAAATGTACTAAAGATGTGTACAAATAAAATCCTCTATTGATAGTAATTTCATAAGTTATTATCACTTCTTCTCAAATAATATTATCCACTATAATCAGTTCATCACTTGCATAATGAACCATACATAGTCCATTGCCTAATTAAAATAGAAATATTACAATACCAATAAATGCTATAACAGATAGGCCTTCGAATCATAACTACTCTTAGAGTTGGGCTGATATTTCTTTCCAAGGGTAACTTGCCTAGACAAATCTATATCAATATCTACAATTTCGATAAATGAAGTTGCAAGTGGGACAACTACGAGGAGTGTGGAGCCTTGTCCCTCATGTAAGGATTCGTGATGCTAAGAGTACCAGCCAAAGAGTTAACACCTAGGCTTTGGTCGGGTAGGCATGCTTGTCCAAATGGAAGTTCATGTGTTGAACACATATATAAATAACAACAGGAAAGATAGAAGTTTAGTAGAAAATATGGACCTTTTAGTACTAAAAGTCTAAACATGATATTAGAAATGTTATCTGTCATTCCTCATCAATATTAACTTGAAAGTTATATATAATCGAAAGAGTGTGTTTATCACCTAATAAAAGGCAGACGATACAACTTAAAAGAGTACAACTTACAATTATGCAAGGCTCCTTTGACAAAGACAAGCCTCCGTCTTCAGGACTTGGGTAGGATCAACTATTCTTCTTCAAGAATCACTCCTTGTTCTAATTTTGCATCAAACTCTAGGATTTTGATAATGAAATTATAGGTAGGTTAGACAACTATAAAAATAAAAATACAAAATACAAATTTAATGAGAAATAATTTTTTATAAGTGTAACCAGTTTAGCTCGATTTGGTTTTGAACAAATTTTAGAACTAAACCGTATATACTAGTTATACTCCTAAACAAATATTGATTTTATTTGTTTGGTCCAGTTTGATTTGATTTTCCAATATATTATATAGTATATATAATTTAGCATATTATAGTATATACTATTATGGTGATTACATATTGTAGTATATTAAAAAAAATATATTATAATTGTAATATAGGCTATAGTGATATATAATATAGTGTTATAGTATTAATATAACTATTAATACAATAGACTATAATGATATAGGTTTTTAAATTTTATATTAATTAATAATTTATAATAATACAAATTTATTTTATATGTAATTATATAAATTATATATAATATAAAGATCATATAAAAATATTTTATATAATATAAAAAATTTAAATATATATAGACCGATCCCATCCGGTATGATTTATAAATTCATCAATTTTTTTCAAGCCTAAATATTCATGAAAATGTAATGAATAAATCATGTAAATAATGTAAGGATACATATATGTATACTTTGGTAAGGAACCACCATCTTAATGAAACACACATACATGTAAGCATGGCAAAGAATCAATCTATGAGAAATTACCCTTTTACGCAAAGTATTTCAAAAAATCACCCTTCGCTCTAGTATATCAAATCCATAAAATCATATTAGTTCTAAAAGTACAGTTTCCATTACACAGATACTCATGACATATATAAACACCAAACAGACATGCACCTTATAAGGCAATAAGGATAAGCCACTCCACAATTGAAATTGAGGAAATCTCTACTACCCGATCAACATGGTGCAAATAAGCATGCATGTACCCTAACACAAATAAACTCTCACAAAAAAAAAAAAAAACATGTTGTATTGGGGAAATGTCTACTTAGCCAACCAACTCGAAAACACCAACACGTGATAAGTAAGGGATTATATATCTTGACTATCAAGTGATGCCAACACAATACTTCCTCATCCCAATTATTACAAAAAATCCCTTTACCCATATGAACTCGTGGCGACATCTCTTAGGAATGGTTAGGAGAACTCTATCTCATCTCATGAATACTGATGCATGATATACTTACTCACATAAAGATATAGATATTCAAGTCGTGATCATAAGCTAGTAAGAAACACTAAACACATTCAAAATCTCAAAAATTATGAAATAAGCTAAGATATAAATATTCAATGAACAAATTTTTTTCATGTTCAAAAAAGGAAAGGTTATAGAATATGCAAATGCCTTTTACATACAAATTTACATTCCCTAGTTCTGTCTTAAAACTTAACTTACCTCATAGTGTCAGTTCACTATTTCATTATGTTGCTCATTCCTTGCACTTCTAAAAAATTCAACTCCACAATATCTGAGGTGTCTAAGATCTCAAAAGTGAGATGATTTCATATGTCCAAATCATTTTAATTGAGAGAACTATCAAATGTCCTTATGACATATTTTCTAACTTCAGGTATGCTTGGTAGAAATTCTTTAGCCTAGTATGTCGTGCTGCAAGAATGATAGAGACATATAACTAAGGGATGGTCCACACTTCTTTACAGTCTGCCAACTCCTTAGTGTTTCTTCGAATCAGGATTTTCTACATGGTATCGACATATACCTTTGGATTCAAATGATATGATCTTTCAAGTTGTCACCCTTTCAACAGAACCAATATAGATGTACTTCTTCAAGTGGAGTGTGGACTTGTATTTGAAATTGTCACTTCTCTAAGCATTTTTCATGTGATCCTGAAAAGTTTCCATATTGGCTTTAGTCTATCCTAGATCATTATTTTCTTGGGACAAATAGCTCTTATCTCATCAGCTCCACATTCTTATCTTCACAATGAGAGATATTTCTTGCTCGCCTACCATAAGGCAATATGCTCATCTCCACCTCACAATGGGATGTATCTATTAGACTTTCTACAAGGTGCTTGCTTACTCACATACTAGACTAGTTGCACTCTGTAGCACTTACAATTACTTTCTTCACCAAGCCAATGGAATACTCATCATCCTTCTTTTCACTCAACCTTATTGATGGTATATCCTCTTGCAATGGCTAGCCTCTCACATCCTCCCTTACAAGGAATTTTGTCCTTGCAAGTCAACGAGGGTTCTCCCATGCTTTGTCCTTCCAAGGGAAAGGAACTCAAACGAGATTTCCATCGATGCCTCCGATCGTCTTCATGTTCAAATGAGGCTTTCCCCTCATCTAGTTCTACAAACTGACCTTCACCATCTACAAGAGAGAAATGAGTTGACTTCTCATATTTCCTTTGCCTAGAGTACTCGCTAGTTTTGCTATTGACTCCCCGTCTCTTATGAAAGACTAGGTGAGATACTACAGCATCAAGGATGTCAGCCAATTAGTTAACACCCAGAAGAATAGCTAGGCGCATAGTAATCCATTGGGAAGTACACGTGTATGGAATTAGTTCAATCACAATAGAAATATGAATGGAACACGTTGTAATATTTGTGACACGCCCAACCTCTAATTGGGATGGAATTGAGACTTGAAAAGACGGAATATGTAACGCATGATTGCATACCTCTATTCATGATAGTTAATATACAATACATCCTAGTATGTAACAAGCAGTATGCATTCATTGCAACGAAAAAATTGTGACTTATAAAAATTTCATTTGTCATATGAACCAAACATCCCAATAGATTGAGTTAACTATAGATAAATATTGTCTTACTTAAAGAGGTTCCCATAGTATAGCATGAGTTCAGACATAAAGTGGGATATGGGTTCTTCTTATTATAGACAAAGCAAGTAAAATCATTTATCTCTTATACTTTATATTAGACAAGGTCATTGATATAAACATCAATATCAAACCCAACTTCTGATCAGGATTGATATTATTTTCAACCATTTCAACCCAAATGTTGGAGTTCATTAGCATCTTATTCATTGTAAGCCTGTCCTGACACAACTTTTATCATTATAAAAAAATGGTAGTGAAATTACCACAGTGAGTTTTCTTAAAATCTCAGTAAGTTAAAACAACAAACTTTTATACAGATCAGATATGCATGATTAATAATAAACATGTCATGTATGCTAACTATGCAAAAAATCATATTTATCTCTCATCCAGACTCTTCAACGTCTTTTAAAAAAAGAACTTTAATGCACATTTTCTTACAGAAAATATTTTGTATTCCATATTTTTAAAAAACATAACATTTCTTATTTATTAAATTCATCATTCATTAATGGAACATAATTATGGTATCGTCATAGCTCCTCATTTGTATTATGCGTACCTGTTTGTGACCATAGTACAGCTCATGTTGAAGCTATATTGCCTGTAAACCCATAACTCAGTACATTGATATCATAACATTTCCATCATTATAACATGTGCATCCACTATAATTAAGTATCATGTGCGATTTTGCTTCAATATTCTTCAAACAAAATTCATTCGGAGCCTGTTGACAATTTTTTTTTTTTTATAAACACAGAGGTTACCACTTTATTTTTGCTCACTCTATAGTAGACAAAAGAGTTCCACTAGGATAATTTCTTATCCTAACATTTGAGATTTTGGAAAATTATTTTCATGCTATGTTCAAAATATATTTCATGACATGTGCTTTTTCAATGAAGTGTAGTATACTTGAAGCAAAAATGGCATTTTCATGTAGTATGCTAAACTCTAAAGCGAAGCAAACTTTACATGTTATGTAAGTAAGTAATTAAATGCTCAATGAGCATCATAAGACAATTTATGCTCCAAAGGAAATTTATAATATGAATATGACTTTTATAAAAAAACCATAAATAAATTATTCAAGAGTAAGTTAGAAGCTAACTTATAAGCTTCTTGAATAATTAGGAATTTGGTGCGGCTGGAATAAGAGTTATTCTAAGCAAGGAATTGTAAAAATAAGTAAGATATTCATAACCAGAATTGTTCAAAATGTTATTAACAAAGTTGTTTCTATATTTGCCAAAATTGTCACTTAGTACCTAAACTTTTACTATTTGTACTTGGGCCCCAAATTTTACCAAATTTCACAAACTTCTTAATTATTCTAAATCTATATGTGACCTTAGAAATGCAATAATCAAATAACTACTATGCCAAGTCCATCCAACTCGTGGCATGTATGATTGGATTTTTATAAAGTAGCAAATAATAAGTATATTCCTAATGGACAAAAGCCTTCAAACGAAGTACATGCACGATGAGTCTAGCTTTTCTATGTCATTTAAACTCTTTACACCTAAATAAATCATGAACTTCAACTCTTAACATGATGATAACAACTTTCTTAGAATTTATGACATCAATTTGGAAAAAATTAAACACGATATCTCACAAATATTTTCAAGCTATTGGAAACCGAGTATGCTTACATGATCAACACAAGATTTGGACCAATAAACCTATTATGACATGTTGTTTTCCTCAATTTAAACCTTTAAAAAACTGTTCAAGATGTTAACTAACATAGGATAATATATCAAGGCATATCATGGCTAAAATTTCATACTAAAGCAATTTACACATGTAAAACTCCAAATCTAAACCATATGTACTTTCCCAAATTCAACCTCACATAACTCAATCAGATCTTCCTCTTCCTACCATAATCTAAAACATAACATATAATCTACCATAACAAAAGATTGGGTAGAGGTACTCACTAAATCATGGCTTTTGATGCTCCAAAAACAACTCACTCCAAGAACTCACTCACACTCCACTCGGTTTTATCCTTCTTTTACACTAGGAATATTTTGCTTTCAAGAACAAAATGTCTCGTTTGGATACAGAAACAATCTCATATCATCTTATCATTATAAGTTTCTTAAATTTCTATACAAAATATAATAAATAATTTAAATTCTCAAATCCTAAAATAATAATAATAATTAAAGAACAGTACTCTAATAATATTTTCTTTTAACTTTCAACTTTCATCTAAAATCATCTCATCTCACTATCCAAATGAGACATAAAAGAAAGGTTGAAGAAGATATATAAGGAAGTGAGGGATGAAAAATGGTATTTATAAGACTGAATAGAGGGGTGAAGGGTAAGGGAGTGATTGACTTAGTTGAAGGGGGTGGAATGTGAGTGGTGGTTGTGGGCAATGGAGGTCTTTAGTGCATTTTTATATGCATCATCACCTTGTTCATTTGAATAATAGCATAAAACACTGATTACCTCATGGACAAGAGCTAATGGAAGGTCGTAGGTGCATGGGTTGAAGGATTTCAAAATTTTGAAACAAAAATTCATAGGAAACCACATTGATGGTTGACAATTTTTTGATTTAAAAATTGTCTAATTTTTTTGGTGTTCTTGTCCCCATTCTTTTGATTTGTTTTGCTAGCATAGTAACCATTATTGAATGACTTTTCCTAGTGGATAATGAGGTTTGATTGGATGCTATGTGATTTGGTTTGAGCGGAAGATGAAGGAAAGTTTTGATTGCATAGGTTTCAACCATCTAACTTCACCATCCCATTTGCTGAACAGTTTTGTTGATCATGGAAGGGGATTGACCAAGCATTTAATTGAGTGCTCTAAGACACTTCTTTAGGATGAAATGGTAGAGGTGGTGGTGTGTGAAGGTAGCTGGTTTGGGTATAGAATTATTTTTTGAAAAAGCATGTGCAGTTTGTCTTGTTAAGATCTCATTTACTAGCTGAATAGTTGAACTTTTAGCTTGATCTTAATCTACTTTTGGCCATCTCCTAGATTTAATTTCTGGTAACATAATAGGGATTGAGTGGGGCAAGAAACCTTGTTGAAGAGTCATGATTTTGGTAGCTTGTTTAAAGGGTTGCTCAATTTGCACTAGATATATTGATTGGTGGGTTCACTTGGCATTGTCATGCCTTGTTTGCAAATGACCTGGGTGGGAATTGTTTTACCATTCTATGGTTGACTAAAAGTGATGCAAAACAAGTGGAAAAGAAAAAAAAATGCATTTCAAAAATTAGGAAGAAAAGAACTGGAAGAAAACATGTTTACGTTATTATTCATGAGTATGATGAGGGTTTTGGTAATAGTAACCTAAAATCAGGTTAGATATCTTGCCATTGTTGAAAAGAAAACCCTAGGGGCATGTGGGATGGATTTGGAAGAAAGAAAACCAATAATGTGATGTATGTGGGGTCCAATTGGAATAATGACATGAATACTAAGTTTGAGTTTCAAGTGTTGAATTCTAAATGGGCCAAATATTAAACCATTTTGTATAGGCCTTGGGATGGTCTAACCTTCGGACCCCATGTTTAGATTTTTATTGGGTCTTTCCTTGATCCCAAAAGGTTTAATTTGACCTGCATATGCTGTATGTGGGGTCCAATTGGAATAATGATATGAATACTAAATTTGAGTTTCAAGTGTTGAATTCTAAATGGGCCAAATATTAAATCAGACTTCAAGTGCTGAATTTTAAATGGGCCAAATATTAAACCCTTTTGTATGGGTCTTGGGATGGCCCTATTCTTGGGTCCCATATTCAGATTTTTATTAAGTCTTTCCTTAATGTCAAGAGTTCACTAAATTAGGTCTTATATTTTTGTTTTATTAATTTGGGCATATAGCCTTGAATCTTACTAAGTTGGGTCCAATAGTCTTATGTCTACTAAGTTGAGCCTAATATCTTGTGTTCATCAAGTTGGACCTATAGTCTTATGTCTATCCTTAGCCCTATTATTTTAACAAGCTAGAGTCCTTATTAAACTAACTTTTGGATCTTCTCCAAATCCATTTAGTTTTTTAACCAAGTCATTTAACTCACCAAGGTGGCAAGTCTCCCATATGCCACCAATCATTTTATAATGGACCTCTTCACATCTTTTCTCAAAATTAATAAACTCTAGAATTTTCTAATATTTCTAACAAACCCAACAGTGTAAACTCATTTGCCAACTCAAATTTCAAAATTTTCCTTTTCTCAAGGATTCATATTTCACGTAATTAGGGTCATGGTCTCATGATTATTATGGTCCAAGGCCTAAGATGATTTTAAGTGAGGACTTGGTGTTACACCCCCCCTTTAAAATGAATATTTCGTTATCAAAATCAATGTATGAGTTAGTGTTGAATAATGCACACAATACACACACTTACCAATGACTCTAAAGTCTCATACTATGAGGAATTCTTTGTGATATCCTTATCCTTTGACACCTCATCATGGGTATGATAGACAAATGTATCATCCTCTGAGTCATAGTATATGTTTACTTATTATGTTAACTCCCACTAGTGTTTTGTCGATGCGTCATCTATTTTTGGAGATCCTTTCTCATGGTATTGTCTACGGTGAATAGAGGAATCAGACAACTCTAAGGTATCTTGGAAAGAGATAACGGGATACAATGGTTCTTGGTTTGTTAGGTGTTATTTAGCTGCTTGACTAGATTCTGGTTGGTCATCCAGAATATAGTTGGTTGGATTATGTCTCTCTTCTAGAGTCTATATGACGCCCACAATCTACGTTAGGGATTTAACGTAAATCGAAACGTCAGGACATGTAACACTAGGCTACATATCCTTTGTTCAAGTCAGAAAATAATATGCATGCACCTAATTTATTAGCAGTACACAATGTGTATCGTAGTGGAATAAGGTTAATTCTCAGAATAAGTAATGAAATCTAACTTTGCAAATAATCACATGGTAAACCACAACAAAATCCCACAACTTCATATTATATAATAATATAAAGTACCAAGTTTACACAACCAAGTTCTTCACAAAACATACACTGTCCAATTTACAACTACCCATTTTTTCACCACAGGGGTTTTCTCTTAACTTTTATATAATCATTTCCAAAGCAGAATCGACTCATACTAATATTATAGTCTTGTTGGAGATACATCCCTGCTGACATCACGTAGACACCATCTAGGGATAATGTGTTATCTGGGCTCAAAGTCAGGTAATATTCTATGCGTAGCCGTTCTTCTGACAGTGTGGATGCATGTTGCCTTATAATTTCCAACAGGTGACTGTACATAGTTTAGGCCAACTCATCACAATGGGAGAATTTGGTAGGGCCCTCAAGGCTCTGTAGAATCTCCTAAGAAGTCTGGGTCTCACGATGTATCATTTAGTTCTGCAATAATGTCTATTTTTCCATAAATGAGTGATAGATAAAATAAAAAAAGTGAGATTTCAAGAAATCTCAGTAAGTACACCAAATAACATAATAAAAATATTATCAGCATATAAAAGTAACGCAACAAATGCATGTATCATGATCATAAGACTTATGACATGATTTATGCGTAACTTATGTACCATGCACCTTTTTACAAATACTTTCATATTTTCATAAAAAGATTTTCGTTAACACAGGTGCAAAAATTTTCGTGACTTTGTCATTTTTTTTTATGATTCTTATTATTTAGTGTCATTGTTCTTATTCATATCAATTTTAGTATAACAGCAAATCGAAACGCTTTCACTGTCATAGTTATACTTAATATTGACAAAGATTGAAATACCTTCACCGTCGGGTTTTCTTAATCTCAATGGTAGATCGAAACACCTTCATCGTCAAATTTCTTGTTATGACGGGAGATCGAAACGTCTTCACCGTCAGTTTTCTTAACCTCGACAATAGATTGAAACGTCTTCATCGTCTGGTTTTCTTAATCATGACGGTAAATCGAAACGTCTTCACTGTCGAATTTCTTATTATGACTGCAGATTGAAACACATTCACCATCAGTTTTCTTAATGAAGATTCTTATCTTGTTTCTTTTAAAAACACCATGACCCAAAACAGAAGACTTGTGGCATGAATGGACATGTATGTATTCTTAAACTCTTTTATGCATGATACACGTTTCATGGACCATATAACATATAAAAAGCATTTCCAATTCATGACATATATATATATTATACTTGCATACATAATTCTTTTTAATTAAATCATGACTAATCTAATAAAAAAAGAATAAAAAAACAAATTAACCCTAGTCTTAAAAGGTCTAGGCTGAATATCACAGTGGAGTTAAACCCAAATTTTCATTTTTCTTTTCTTTTGACCATATTATACTTTTCTCAGTATATTTTAAGACTCAATGATTAAACCAAAAAATATCCCCTAGCCGAAAACACTTAATTACTTTGTGGGGTCACTTTCTTTAATAATCTTTCATTATATTATTTTTCCACCAAACCAAACATATGTCTCTCACTATTCCTCAAGAAAATTAAAGAGTATAATTTCCTAAATCACTAAAAAAAATTAGATTATAATCGTATCATAATTTATGAGTTGAGAGTTTAAAAAAACTCTTAAGGAAATTCACCATAGCCGAACTCTATAAAGACTCAAATCAGATTCTTTTGTCATCCAAACACGTCATATTATTCAAACTCTTAACCATAAATTACTAATATATATATTCCTGAGTTCTTCCATTAACTTTACACTATATTTTATCCTATAGTTCTTTAGAGTAAAATTTAGCACCTTACCTTAACAAAACATAGGTTAAACCATCCAGAAAGCATATTATATACTTAAATAAAATAACCAACAACATCTAGCTCTATATATATATATATATATATAAAAGAAAATGCTAGGATTAAGTTAAGAGCACACTTACTAATTTTTCAAGAAATCTAGCAAAGGAAATTTGAAAAAGAGGTACAAGAAAATTGTGAAGAAGAAATATTCATTAAACTCTTGAAGAGATATATGCTATAGGGTGCAACGAAAGAAAGGTTTAGAGGGTGAGTGAGTGAAAAGAAAATGGAAAAGGTTTGAACTTGGCTTTGGTCGAATGCTTGGAGAAGAAAATTGAGTGTTAAATTAGCTCTTGGCCGACACCTTTAGGAGAAAAGAGTGACAAAAGTTGAAAGAACTTCTCAAATTATATTAAACCGTGTCATGTGTCTGTTTAGGGTGCTAGAGTACTCATTCCTCCCTTAGCTTAGTTGGCATGATATGACTAAATTCTTATCTTATCTTGTGATATGTGATCAACATCTAGATGAAGACAAGTATGGAGTGGATGAGACATAAGTAGGATTCGGCTCTCCTTTTCCTATTTTATCCCATCCAAAACTCTCCAATAAATGATCCTTATCTTGTTTTACATCTTCTCTTATTTGCCACTTGTCTCAATATTGTTTAAGAGATTGAATCTTTGTATGGAAAACCCAAAAAGAAACAAGTCTAAGTCGGTTTTGCCTCTAAATTCTCATCCATTTTAGTTACTTCCTCTAGGAAAAAGACAAGATCTCTTTTTACCTAACTCTTATTTCCATATTATGTTTTGTAGAAATTCCAAAAGACAAGTATTCCCTTTGTGCCAAGTGTCCACATTAGTCTCTCAAACACTTAGATATTTCCAACATAATCCTTCATAGCTGAAACTCACCAAGAAAGGGTTCTAGATTTGTTTGCTCATCTCTTTCCCATTTGCCATATGTCACATTTTCAAAGATAAAATCCATGTGATGAAAAGATTAAGTTGGTATGGTTCACATCCTTCTTGCCACTTATTCTTTTTGTTTTGTTACTTCCCAAGTAAGGTGAGATATGCATCTAGGTGGTTCTCCCCCCCTCCCCCCTACATTTTGCCCCCAAACCGTAGCCCCCTTAGCTAAAAGACAAAATTACTTTTTGCCTAACTCGACTTTCCATGTTAGTCCATCTCCAATTTCTACACATTATGCCATCTGTTTCAAATTGTTTTTTTACCATGTAAACGTCTTTCCAAATCTTCTTATAGATTTCATTTGAGTCATTACACTATTTTGGGCTTAACTGATCAATATCCCATACAAGAGAAAGCCTAAGAAATAAATAGTGAATATATTTTCAAAAAGGATCAAATAATGACTAAAATAATTATAAAAAAACCATTCCAAGTATGAGAAATCCAATGTAAAAAAAATCGGGTTGTCATAGCGTGACACCCCTATTTTTACTTTACATGGTGGTTTAATTTTTTGATGTTGATAAAATTATTTTTTTAATTATGTTTTGAAGATATCTATAGAAGTTTATTTATATATAGATATGTTTACTTAAATATATATATATATATATGTATGGTTTTTTTATTTGTGTTAAAAATAGGTGTAGGAAAGTAACATTTGGAATATGGTGTAAGTGAAGTAAAGAAATGGAGGAGGCACCTAGAGAGTGTGTAGTTTATTTTTAGATACTTGGTTTGATGGAATGGAAGAAAATATATTGAAATTATTTTTAGGTGTTAGAGCATAAGAGTGGAAACGTATGAAAGATGAGAAGTAAAATAGTATATAATGTACATATATGTATGTATATAATTCGATGGAGAGGAGAATATTCTTTTGGGAGAATTGGTTTAGGCGATGGATAGGGATAGCCGGCCAGTTTGACTCTCTCATATTCTTTTCTTGCCTTTTTGACTCTCTATTATTAGTTTATTTCTTAGGAGGATTAAGGACACATGGCACTAAGAGAATTGAGGATTTACATGTGAATGTAGATTGAGTTTCGGATGGGAGTAAAATGGGAAGGGTGCAGCTGAATGTTGTTTTGACTTTTCTTAGATTTGTTTTATACCAAAAAGTTTAGATAAGGATATGGGGTTAGTAAGACAACTAAGCCTAAAAATGAAATGATGAAACCTAATTCTTAGAGGGACACTTGGCTAGTTGGAAATAAAATAGAATAAATAAAATATACCTTAATCTAAAGCATGAATGTCGACACTAAGACAAAGGAAAAAAGCACTTTATATATATATAGCACTTCGCCAGATTATTTTTTCTTCTTCTCCATCCTTTTTCTCACTTCCCTCATCTATCAAACATAATTTTTTAGTGCTTGAGTAAAGGCCTACTTCAAGGAAATTGGTAGAAATATTTCCTTGACAATGTTACCTTAGTTTATTTCTTGATAAGTGATAAGTACTCTTTTAACTAACTTTTGCATTCCTTGGCTATATATGTGTGTTTGGTATTTTAATAATTTATTGACTCACACATTGTATGATTAGAAGATATATTTTTATGTTTTGTTAAGATTTTATCCAAGGCTTTAATTGATATATGTATGTTTTGATAGAATATATGAAGCATGGGCAAGAAAAGTACACCATGGTAATTTTTGGTCATTATGGGGGGGGGGGGGGGGGGGTAGGTAAGTTATATTAGCTTTGAAAGTTAGAATAATTTGCTTTGGAGGATTACATCACTCGGCTCTAATGAGGTTTAAAAATAAATATTATAAGCATGTATTTTAGAGATAAGAATATGACGTTGTTTTAGCATTTAGAAGAAGTTTAAGGATTAAGGATTAAAGATTAAAGATAAAGATTTAATTCTCACTTAATAAGTTTATAAGTAAGGAATAGGTATAAGAAAAATTTCTAAGATTTGATCAAACATTTTAGTAGCTTGTTAACTAATCTATTTATTTTTATGAAGTATGAATAAGTTATTAAAAGAAAAAGAAAAGACAAAGAAAAATTTAAGTAGGGTTTGAATCTATGGAATGACTCGGCTTCAACTTTGTAGGGTGAAATTATTATCGAATTGTAAATTTCTTTTTTTTTTTATAATTAGTATTTTTTTTTAAATACATGTGAAGAAATAAAACAAGATCAATGTTGGAAACTCTCCCTAACGTTCAGCTATACATGTAAGATATAAATTATTTAATTTGTTTCTTCTAACTTGGAGTGATAATTACATTATTTTAAAAATGATTATGTTTGTATAAAGTAGCATGGCTAAGATGAATCTTGAATAAAAATATTTTGTAGGTGGCATGATTTACATGCTTGGAATACATAAGTCATATGCATGTCATGTAAGTGATAAGACTCATGTTTATTAAATATGTATGTATTTCAAGAGATAACAAGTTAGTAGAATATATATATATACAAAAATCTTAAAAGCTAGGACGGAAAAGTATCTCAATAGAACTCCTATGTCCACTCTGGAGTGAATAAAAATGAATTGGAAACTCCTGGGCCAACGAATAACAGTCGACGGATCACGAATGATTCATTTTTAAATGTTCTTGGAGTGTAGTCACACCTAACGCTGGTGGGTGCTAAGAACGGCAATGATGTTATCACTTTCCATAAGAATTAAGATTATGATTATGATATATTCACTTCAGAGTGATGTGGTAACCAATAGGGAATACATGGTGTATAGGAGAATCGTGAAATATCTCATATGATAAGTTATGATAAGAATTATTAACCTAAAATCTGGTAAAAACAAAATGAAAATAATACGAAAAGTTATAAACAATAAGAAAAGTCTTGAAAAAGTTAACAACTTTTACGTTCCACTAATTTTCTAGGATACAGAACTTTTATGAAATAACCTCAAGCATAAATCATGCATAAGTCATTTTATATGTTTCATATTTGTGGTATATGTATTTAATTAATTGTTTATGATTAATAATTTTTTGTGTTATGATTAATCGAGTAGTTACTTGGATTTTATAATCTCACTTTTGTTGTGATGATTTGATTATCATTTTTTTTGAAATGATAGAAGTATTTGCAAGTTATAATAATGTCAAATTAGACCCCGACCTCCAAGGAGAATCTAATGAGCTATGATGGCCTATCAGATCTTTCCCCTCTTGATGATCTAACTAATTCTGCTAATGACCATTTGCGGGAAGTTATCATGCAGCAGTCCTCCATCTACTCTAAAGAAAAAAATGTGTATTGGTAGTTGTACAGTTTTGGGTCTTAATAGGTCATTATTCCTGAACGACGTTTATGTGACGCCCTATAGGAAATACCTTTAGCAGGACTACAAAAACAACATGAATATTTTTCATTATGGTCATGAATATAGAGAAGTAAAGAAGGAGCCCTGATGTTAGAAGGGGACAGTGATAGTAAAGTTTATGTCTATATTTTGAAGACATTATGTTGTGTAGAAAAGAAACTTGATACTTTTGATGTTGTAAATATTATATTATGAATGTTATAGTTATGTTGCCCATGTGATCATATTGCAAAACTAGCTTTCTTTACATGTTTTAGTTTAATAATAAATAAGTAAGTCATTTTGCTGCGAAACGCATGACCTACTGTTAGAAATGTTAAATGCATGCCTAACTGTTATACCATGAGGGATATGTAATCTTGTGTTACATATCCCAACGTTTCAGTCTGCATACAATCTCAGACGTAGAATGGGGACGTCACACATAGTTTAAACAGTGGGTTTAGGCTTCACTAGTCTAATTGGTAGGGTATAGTGGTGGTTGGCATTCCTCATTTGGCAATGCTCTTCTAGTTCTAATATTTCCTTGCCTGTTGTGACCCAATATGTGCATCCTATGATACTCCAATTTTTCTCATTTGGTCCAATAAAAGTCAACCATATTATTCAACAATTTCTTTCTATACTTTTCTCTCTATTTGTGTATATTCTTAAGAGATAATACAAACCGTTGCACTGCTTTCTTGCTTCAAGTCCTATCAAGTTTAAAATAATAAATGAGGGGATCGGATCACATTTATGAAAAAATGCTTCTTGTTGATTAGATGTCATGAGTATATGCATGGATATGGATGTTATGATTAGTGGCGTGATGTCAAACGATTTATAGCCTAAACAAGTAATGTTACTTGGCTCATTTCATCCTCTTTCTCCCAAGTGGCTTTTTTAATTTTGTGATTTCGCCAGAGCACCTTTGTCAAAGGAATTTTTTGATTCTTATATATATACTTTCTTTCCAATCCATGATTTGAATAGGAACTTCTTCACATATCAATGGGTTGTAACAAAAAATACATTCGTACTTATAATTGTTAGCGACTATTCCCCAAAAATTTTATTGAGGGAAGATACATGGAATATCTGAGTCCCTTGGAATTCAACTGGAAGGTCCAATATGTATGCAACTGAACTCACTATTTCTAATATTTTAATTGGTTTCAAGTATCTTAGACTTAGTTTATCTTTATTTCCAAAATAGATCACTTCTTTCATAAGGGATACTTTGATATAGACCTAGTCGCTAATTTCAAACTCGATACTGCTTTTTCTATGTTGTTCTTTCATTCTTTGCAAATCTTTGTACCATATACCTTTTTTTCTCCTACCTCATTCCAATAGAAAGGAAATACGCATTTCCTTTCATACCAAGCATCTCATATGATACCATTTGGATTGTGGTTTGGAAACTATTATTATAAGCAAATTTTATTAGTGGCAATTGTTTCTTCTAATCAAATTTCTCTTGTAGAACACATGTTTTTAGCATGTCCTCCAAGGTCTATATTGTTTGTTCAATTTGTCTATCAGTTTGAGAATGATAAGCACTAGTGATGTAATAGCTCATTTTTTTCTTAGGCTAAAATATTTATTTTTAGAATTTATAATTATATTTTAAGGAGCTTTTGGAGTATAATCTCCCATAGGAATTATATTTGAGAATTAGATAATAATTTTGAGCCATGAAATGGATTTAATTATGCATTTTAGGATAAATTATGGTTACATTTTTGAGAATTTTAATAAGATATCAACTAGCGAAATTAGATTTTGGATTAGGAAGAGGCAAATTTCTGAAATTTGAGGGAAAAATTCAAAGGAAAGTGATAGAACAAAACATCAAATACTTGGTGTGTGCCAAAATGAGTTTTCGAGTTAGTCCGTCGAGTTTTGGTGCAAGGAACATAAATTTCTTATAGAAGGTCCAAATGAGATGATTTTCATTCAAATAGAATACTAAGAGGCAGATATAAAACTTTTATGTTTTGGGTTTTTGAAGATTCTAACTAGACTAATAACTTCTTTGGACTGCAAGTGGATTAATCTGGATTGGACGAAAACTAGAATCCGAAAACAAAGTATGCCACCACCTTACTCTAGGTGCTTAAATTCGATTAATTCCTTCTATTTCTCTAATCTAAAAAAATGTGGAGAGGTATGTGGCAAATGGAGATAAGTCTTCTAGAAACCTTGGTTGGTAAGAAAACAAAAGGAAACAAATGGTGAACTCGGATTGAGTGTTCTCGGGTAAGTTTCGACGTATTTTGGTAAATTAAACATATATCTCTCATCGGATTTCAGAATAAGGTGATTCAAAATCCTATATAATTTTAAAAGGAGTATCTAAAATTTTCATATTTTGAGTTTTTGAATGATCAAATTGGATTAAGGACTTATTTGGGATGTAAGTGGCCAGATATACACCCCATTGGAAGATACCATCATATTATCTTGCATTTATCTTGCATGTGTTGGGATTACTTGAACCATTGATCAAGGAGATTTTTAGGTAGCTCAAAAACTGACATTTGGATGGAAATATAACTCACCAAGTCTAAGATTTAGGGGTGATCATGAAACCACAAATCTATGGGACACATCATCCCAATAGGCTAAGGGAGACTACAGCAGATAGGTTCAACAATTTCCTCCCAAACCCCTTGCCTTCAATGCCCCTCATGCTTATAAATAAATGTATGAGCTCCTCTTCTTTCCCCTTTAGAGATACCATTCAGCCATGGTGAGAAAAAACAAGAAAAATACACAAAAACCTCCTTAGATCACCTAGATACCAAAATAGAGCTAATTGAGGGCATTGGAGGAAAGTTGGTGCAAAACCTATCCTAAGCATCAATTCAAACTTGGAGAAAATTTACAAGTGCATATATTAACTTAATATTGTCATATAATAAGTGGTTTGATGATTGGATTATATTTGATATTTATTTAAGTTTAATCTTTGTTTATGTGTTAAGTTGAAATATATTAAATTTTGGAGTGCTTTTTGTTATGGAAAAATACTAGAAAAATTATGAAATCTTAAAAATATATTCTATAATATTATATTAAGAGTATTATGTGAAAATGTGAGGTCTTAGTTTGGAAAAAAATGATAAATCAACTTTAAAAAATTTCGTGTTTGATAAGGATATTATTGACAGATTCGATATTTTTTAGTAAATTAGACATAACTTATTCATTTGATGTCTAATTTGAATAATTCAAGAGGCTATGGAACGTTAAGAGAAAGATATACAATTTTTATGTTTTGAGTTTTAAGAGATAAAAACTCAATAAATAATGAAGCTGGGATTAAGGTGGCACAACTAAGTTTATCATAGTAGGCTTTGATTTCATTGGAGAATTTCTTTTATTCTAATTTTTTAGTGAATTGATTTTAATTATTGGAATGATATTTCAATAATTATGTTAAGTTTAGAAACTCTAATTTACTTAAGTTTTCAAGAACCATTTTGTTAAAAACTTATAAAAGAAATACTAAAAAAAACATTTTAATATGCATAAATTGACTAAGAGAAATTTTATATGTTAAATATGTGAAATTTGGCTTGAGTTGAATAAGCTAAATGAATAAATAAATATGATTTAGTTCTCCATGATAGTCGGTCAGCTTTGGTTTTGAGAATATTTTAATATTATATTTTATTGTTTAAACATTATTCGTTAAGTTTTGACGTTACAAATTTATGTGATGTAAGTACATGTATATATGATATATGTTCTTGTGATATGTTTTTATATATCACATGAATTATGAAAACATGAAACATGCATGTCATAAGCCTAAGTTATGTGTATATTGCATTTCATCACATATGTGTGTCGTCATAAGTCATAACGTTCATTTTAAGAAAAGTTTATATTACATGTCGTAATGTAAGTGTCTTTATAGGTCATGAAGAGCTTTTACGAAATAAGATAAGAAAATTCTAAAAGAAAAAATATTTAAGAATTAGTCTTGTCATAACGGGTACGGTGATGCGTAATACCTGTATGACGAATATGATAAAGCTCGTCACGACGGGGACAATGATACGTAATACTTGGACGACTGACGAGAATATGAATACGGCCCAATCACGGTTAACAATACTGAATATGGACCCACCACAGATAATAATAGTGGCATGGCCCCACCACGAATAATAATAGTGACATGATGACACTACAAGTAATAATAATAGCATGGCTTGATCACGGGTAATAATAGTGGCACGGTCCAACTACGGATATAATAGTGGATATAAGTAAATACTTATAAGAACAATAATTTTAAAATAAAAATAAAAAGTCCATGCATGATATAAGTTTGTTTAGAAAAGAAGGACATCAGTGTAGGTCTACATAAGAGATAAGTTTAAATCATATACGAGTCATATGAAACATGATATAAATGCACACTCTGGTTGTTTGGCTTGTATGTGATTATTTTATGATATCTATACTTTTATTAAATTAAGTGTGTACTGACTGAGATTTTCAAGAAAATCTCATTCTTGTATGTTTTTTTTTTCTCTTTTGGAATTTTAACTTTACTGCAGGGTTCGATATCGAGCATGGTCAAGGCCCTAGTTACTCGAGGAACTTGGAGGAACCCTAAAGGGCTCTCGGAGTACTCTCTCTCTATCTATAAGTTTTTAACCCGTTGATAGTGGTAGAACCAACATTGGCAAAGAGAAAAAATTTCCCAAAGTGAAGAATGAGCATTGGCAGCCCTAAGTCGAAATTTCGATAAGTTTGGATATTGGTTAAGAAAACTAATTGAGTTATGCCTGTAAGAATACCATGTTATTATAAGAAATGATGATGTGGATATTATAGTTTTATTTAGCATGTGATCGTTAGAAAATCTTTGTCAAAATTTTTCTGCTGCGATTTGCATTAAAATTTTGATAAGCAAGAGGGTGAGTAGTCTAGTATTACTTACCCTGACACTTCAATTTACATAGAATTATAACGTAAATTGGGGGCGTCACAAGTGAACTTCAACTTTGTGTCCATAGTGTCTTTAAGACTTTGTCAAAATTGGAAATTAAAAGATGCATCCTTATCTAACAAGATTGTTTTAGCGATTCCATACAAGTGAATTGTTTCTACTACAAACAATTGGGTTAACTTTTCGCTGAGGTTGGTGTTTTTAATAGTATAAAAGTGAGCACTTTTTTGTTAAGCAATCTACAATAACTCATGTAGAGTTATTTCTTATTGAGATTCTTGGTAATCTAATTACAAGTCCATAAAAATATCATCTTGTTTCCATTTTAAGATTGACAGTGGCAGTAATTCTTCAGCGAGTTTCTGATGCTCTACCTTGACTACCTACATATAGAATACTTATTTACATAATATGTCACGTCCCTTTTCATGCCTTCCCAAAGAAAAATGTTGCTTAAGGTTTTTATACATTTTCGTACTTTCCAAATGAGTGGTGTATGGAGTCTGATGTGCTTCCCTTAATATCTTGTCCTTAACCGATCAGTTGGAATCACCTTTTGATATTGGTTGTATAATAAGCCATCTTTTTCTATTGTGAATTTCTTTTGGTCCTTTCTTTCTTTTTACATTCTAATCATAGTAGTTACAATAAATATTGTTGCTAAAATGACTCATAGTATCCTTAGTGAAAATGAGGGCCGGATTGACTCCTCTTCCTTAGGCGTTGTATCGAGATTTGAACCTGGATTGTAGTCCATGGCCCTAGAAACAAAACCATAAGTAGGTTAGGCAATTATGACAAGACCATTAATGAAAGAAAATGATATTAGAGATGTAATAAAAATATTTGATGTTAATTTTGGAAGCATGCATATCTACCTTGGGAGGTATCTCCCTCTCTCTTGCAGATTCGTGTATTCTCAATTCTTGGCAAAAAATAATCCTCTCAAAGAAAGCATATTTATATATAAGCACGACGAGGAATCAATCTCTCAAAATATAACCATTTCTTTATGCAAAATAGATAAAAATTCAATAATACTATTATGGCGAGGAGTTACTACCCATCTCCCTATAATAAAAAACCTATAAAAATTATTATTGGGCCAAGTATTGTTATTTGCTCATAGGAAATTACACTATTGCTTATAGGCACACATTTGCTCATGGCCTTATAGGCACACATTGAAACTTGTTGTCATGAGATGTTACTTTACCCGACCGCAACTAACTCGAAGATACTTACACATGTGATACATCAAGAGATCTCACATCCAGACTATAAGGTGAGGCCAAGTTGGATATTGTTCCACTCTACTCTCCCACGAGGCATTTTCTTCTCATGTGATGTATGTGGTAACGCTTCATGGAATGTTCCAAGGAATCTTCTGTCCCGTACCATGATGGTAAACTCTTGGTGATTCCACGGACACACACATGAAACATTCACACACACCGAAGTATCTAGGGCTCCCAACAAAATATTATCATCAATAGTTAAAATAATTAAAAGCATCAAAAATGTTGAAAGCATCAAGAATTAGCGAGTTGATATAGCTAGAAACATAATATTGCAAATATTTATTCATGCTTGTAGAAACAGGACATAAGATTACGAAGATGATAAAATCTCTCTCACACACAAGATTCACTTATATTACCCAGCACAGTCTCTAAAGTCAATCTACCTTCCTAAGTTGAAAGTCTTCTCGTTGTCTTCTTCCTCCTTGCTTTTACACAGCGGTCGCCTTCTCTAGCTCTTCAATGAATAACATCTCAAAAGTAAGGTTTTGTCACACGTAAGATGCCTTTAAATAAAGTGAAAAGTAAGATGTCATTTATAATGTATCTCTAACTCCAAATATGCTTGGATATGAGTCTTTCATCATTATCTTGTCACAATGCAGGATGACAAAGACATATGACCAGGATATGGTCCACACACCCATACATTTTATCAACTCCTTCATCCCTTATTGAACAAGGACTACCCACATGGTATTGGGTCATGCTTCTGTGTCCACTTGACATAACTCTTCATTTTTTCACCTTTAATCATAAACTTATTCCTGGTGTGACCTTTTAGATAGACATGGCTCTGAGTATGATGTTGACACCCTTCTAAACTCTTTTATGCTATCACAAAAAGTGCCAATGATTGTTTGCATTCGTAGTTGTCCGTAGTTCCTATTTGGCAAATAACCATTTCTCACCTTGTGCAGTTAGTGCACAACTACCAAGCTTATCCATCCATCTAGCTCCTTTTTCTTGTCCTCATGGGAGGTGACTTTTCTAGCTTGTCTGTTGTGGTCAATTTCCATGTGGTTCCAACTCACCCAGATGTTAGACTAAGTGTACTCGATGTCTCCTATTGCTAGTTCTACAGACTATTAAAGTGTTTCTCATCTTTACATTTCCTTTTAACTCAACAGAGGGTTTGTCCCCTTTTGCATTAGGTAGGATTTTCGCGTCCTCATTCCTTATAAAGAATTTCATTCTCAAAACTCAATTAGGGCTCTTCCTTGACTGGTCCTTTCAAAAGAGATGATTCTGATAGGGAGACCCATTGATGACTCTGGTAGCTTCCCTTAATCGAGTCAGCAATTTGACCTTCATCATCTGAGGTTTACACCTCATGTCTCCATTTTCTTATTTGATCGTGTACTTTGGTCGTGGTCTCTAGTATCCTAACTATTAGGCTAGACTTGACTTCACTGGACTTTGGTGAGCCTTCACCTTCGCCTTTATCTTGCTCATCATGTTCGAGTATCATTCTCTTTCTTTCTCTTCATGTCATATTCGTGCCCCCATGATCTAGCATTTGGATTGTTAGACCCCCTAACCTTTCAACCACATTCCTCATCTCAGTGGTGTTCCTTTGCTAACTGTTGTTGTTCATCTTCTCACCTCTCCTTCTTAGATTGTTCTTCTCACGACTTTGGTTGGTATAGTTGCCTTCTTGGCAATTCTTTTCTTCCGCACATTCTTTTCCTTAGGGCTTGCAGTTATGAATTGAGATCTGTTCAAAATGATAGACATTTTATAAATGCACTTGTTCACATGCTTAGCATATGATGCCCTTTACTGATCATGCGTTACATCTCATAATTGAGCTCAAATAAATATGAAAATTTCTCCTAATCATCATTTCTCGTATTACCCCATAGACCTTTACCATTGATATGATCTTTGAACTCAGTCTTTTCTCATTTTTCTGACCATGATTCATGTGCACCTTTCTTTGCATGTAAGATTAGGATGTAACGGTACCATATTTGGTTCAATTGCTCGAGCTTTCTGTTTCACAAAATTTTTCCTAAGTGACGAGGCATGAAACATGTTGTGAATGACTTCATATTCCATCGATAACCAAACTCAATACGCTATTAGGCTAACCCTTTCCATCACTTGATAAGGTCCAATATATCTTTGACTTTGCTTCCCTCTTAGCCCAAATCTCTTAACACATTTCATTAGGGATACCTTAAGGTACACCTAATCGCTTTTCTCAAAAGTTAGTTCTCTCCTTCTAGTGTCGGTCTAACTCTTCTATCTACTTTGGCGGTAGTCATTCTTACCTGTATGAGCTTGACTTCTTCTATCATCTCTTAAAGTATCTTAGATCTGAGTAACTAGAACTCTCCTACCTCATCCAAACATATAGGTGATCTACGTTTCTGCTCAGGGGTGTAAGAAGACCGAACCGGACTGATGAACCAGATCAGACTGCATGTACAGGACCAGGACAGGACCAAACCAGGGAGGAAAAGTCGGTCCAGTCCGGTCCATTTTTTGCATGGATCGAACATTTTCGGTCTGATCCAAATTCATGACATTTCTCTCCCTGGACTAGACCAGACCGGACCGGACTGAATGACTCTTTTTATATATATATATGTATATATAAATTATAGTATATAAATTATAATATTAATATTAATATAGATTAAGAGTTGTAGTATAATATATTAATATATAATATATGCTTTTATAATATTAACATATTAAAATTTATAGTAGTTGACTAGTTGTAGTATAACAATTATAATTATAATTATAATTTTTTTTTACTTTTTTTTTTAGATTTTTTTTTTTTGCCAATTGTTTTAAGAGTAAGTTTTTTTTAATATTATTTGAGTTAAATCTATGATAAATACGTAATAAATCTATGATAAATACGTAAATTAGGCTAAAAATTATTTTTCATCATTGCATGATTTTGAATTAAATTTAATCAATTTAATCATATTATGTGCCCCTAGACCGGACCGTACTGCCTCTAGGCCAAATTGGACCGGACCGTTATGGACCGAATAAGAGTTCGGTCTAGTCCAAGGTGAAAATTTTTTTGAACCAAATGGAACTCGTCCACATTTTTTCTGGATTGGACCGGACCTGTTGCCCAGATGACTAACACAAGAGGGGGGGTGAATTGAGTTGTATTTAAAAAATTAACAATTATAAATCAAATATATAATATAAAATATAAACAAAATATGAAACAATAATAAATATAAAGAGTAAGGGTAAGAGAGAAGCAAACTCAGTATGTTAACGAGGTTCGGCCCCACTGCCTACGTCCTCGCCTCAAGCTACTTCTTGAGGATCCCCAAATCCACTATTCAATCTCCTTTAGGTGGAGATAGAAACCTATTACACCTTTGAGCAGCACCGCTCCAAAGAATCCGTGTAGAACACCATCTATACTTTCAATCACCTTACACTTGGTGATTTAACTTTTCCCCGTGTAGAACACCTTCTACACTTCCAATCACCTCGCACTTGGTGATTTAACTATTTCCCGTATAGAACACCTTCTACACACACAAGGGTTATACCCACCCTTTTACAAATACAAGAGTTGATAGTAGGTAGACTATCAAAGTACACTCCTCAATGAGTGAGATAGAAACAATACAGCGCAACCTATATCTCTCTCAACAAGAATAAGAATTAAGGCTCAAAATTTTAGAAAAGAGAGAATGAGAGTTTTGAAGAAATGATGCAAAACTTAGCAATAGATGTGTAAGCTCTTGTTGTGATTTTTGTAAAACTCAAGTGAGCTATTTATAAGCAAATGAGTTTTCAATTTCAAATTTGAAAAGATTCCCATGTCAAAAACATCATCATTCACTTTTCAAAAATTTCAAATCTAATCTTTTTACTTTTTGCATGTGACAAAAGGAGCACACTTTATTTTTCAAAAATTTGAAACTTAATCTTTTACTTTTTACATATGACAAAAGGAGCACACTTTACTTTTCAAAATTTTCAAACAAAGACATCTACATTCTGCATAAGTCAAGAAAAGCATCCACCACTTTTGAAAATATTCAAATAAAACATGCACATGTGAAAGATGACAATCAATCATCTTAATATTTTCAAAATTCAAATATTTAATCATATCATGCACATGTGAAAGATGACAATCAATCATCTTAATATTTTCAAAGTTCAAACATTTAATCATGTTATGCACATGTGAAAGATGACAATCAATCATCTTTCAAAATTTTCAAATTTAATTTTCAAAATATCATGCACATGTGGAAAATGTATTTTAATGCTTTATGATAAAATATTAATTTTGAGCCTTAATCCTAATTTTGAATTTTTAAAAGATTTACAACATTACTCTATGATTTTAATGTGAAGTTGTTTCCTTCTTGCTCATGCTTGCTTGCTTAATGTGCTTGATTATATTGTGTGGACAACTTGAGCTTGAGACTCCTTTATTCTTTGGATTCATTTATTATCATCAAAATCCATTTGTAGATTTACATGAAACTTGAAACCTTGGATTCAACAATCTCCCCCTTTTTGATGATGACAAATGCTTGATAGAACCTGAATCCTGTATTAATACTTAAGCTCCCCCTGAGAATGTGCGTTAGTTTTTCAAGCAAAAATATAAATATAATTCCAAGCATATATAACAAGTTTAGCAATTTAAATAATTTAAATGTTCTAGTCTAAAACTTATCCCCCTTTTGGCATCATTAAAAAGGAATCATAATTAGATCAATAAGATATATTCCTGGAATAACCAATAGATAAATAAAACGCTGCGTTAGTAGAGACTGTAGAGAATTCGGTGCGTAGCCACACGTGTTCGACAAAACTTGTAAAGGCTGGAGGCCTAGTTCCGGTAATTCGGTGCGGAAGGAGATTTTGTAAAGAGCTGAATAATTGAAACCACCCGTGCCCGACAAAACCTGCAAAGGCTGGAGGCGTAGCTCTGGCAATTCGGTGCAGAGATTTGATCCACTTGATGTTGCTAAAAAATGAGATATTATCATGATTTGTAAGTTTGTCTTGTTCTTATTTCCGTTTCTATAAGAGCAATCCTTAACTTTATCTATTTCGCATCAAGCTTTCTTCTCATTTTTACAATTTGCTTGCATTCTCATTCTACAATTTTTCAATGGCTCGTAGAATTCCCTTCAGTGCTTCTCTTGATCAAGATTTGAGGTATCCTTCACCTCAGTCTCAATCTATTTCTGCATCTGTCGTGGGTGCCATGAAGCAACAAGAGACTGATTTAGCTAATAAATCAGATCATGATGCCATTTACTAGCTTGTGGGTCTTGGAACTCGATACTCATTATCTATCGTTGCGTTTTCTGCTCGGTTGCAGTCCAAAACTCGCGAAATTGAGAAGTTTAACGAGACTGTATCTGTACTTCAACGACTTGTTTATGAGTCAAACAAAAAAATAGTAGAATTAAAGCAACAGAATAAGGATTTGAAATCGTTGCTTACCTCTTCATTTCGATTGCCTAATCCTTTAGATAAGGATGACATGATGATTTATGAGGAACAAATGCATTTGAATGATGAGGCTAAACGTCTCAAGTTTCTGTAGGTCATTTAAGATAATGAAATAAAAGTATCTAGCAGATATCCATGGCATGCATCATTCCTATTTCTCTTCTAATCATGCATAGTCTATCTTCTGGTAGGGGTTTTGTGAAAATGTCTGCCAATTGATCACGTGTACTAGTGAATTCTAATACAATATCACCCTTTTGTACATGATCTCTAAGAAAATGATATCTAATTTCAATATGTTTGGTCCGAGAATGTTGTATTGGATTCTTTGAAAGATTTATAGCACTTGTATTATCACATTTGATTGGAATGTGATTGTACATAAGTTTAAAATCCTCAAGTTGTTGCTTCATGTAAAGAACTTGAGCACAACAACTACCCGCAGCAACATATTCTGCCTCAGCAGTAGATAGTGCAACAGAATTTTGTTTTTTACTAAACCAAGAAACTAGTGCACGACCTAAGAAGTGACATGCTCCACTAGTGCTTTTTCGATCTATTTTACAGCCAGCATAATCTGCATCTGTGTAGCTGATTAGATCGAAAGATGTGTGCTTAAGGTACCATAACCCTAAGTTAATTGTACCACTAAGATATCTAAGAATGCGCTTAACTGCAATTAAATGTGATTCTTTTGGAGATGATTGAAAGCGTGCACATAAGCACACACTAAACATAATATCTGGTCTACTGGCTGTCAAATATAATAAGCTACCAATCATACCTCGATATACCTTCGAGTCAACTAGTTTACCGGTTTCATCTTTATCAAGTTTAGTGGATGGACTCATTGGTGTTCCAGTTTCCTTAGCACCTTCCATCCCAAATTTCTTCAGCAATTCCTTAATATATTTCGATTGATTGATGAATGTCCCACTTTTTGCTTGCTTAATTTGCAATCCGAGAAAGAATGTAAGCTCTCCCATCATGCTCATTTCAAATTCTTCCTGCATAGTCTTAGCAAAAACTTGGCACATATTTTCATTAGTAGCACTGAATATTATATCATCAACATAAATCTGAATCAAAAGAATATCATCATTTTCGTATTTAATGAAAAGAGTTGTATCAAATTTTCCTCTTGAAAAGCCTTTTTTAATCAAAAAACCACTAAGTCTCTCGTACCACGCTCTAGGAGCTTGTTTGAGTCCATATAGTGCTTTTGTGAGTTTGAAAACATGATTTGGAGAAATATGATTTTCAAAACCTGGAGGTTGCTCAACATATACCTCTTCATTTATAAAACCGTTTAAGAAAGCACTTTTAACATCCATTTGAAAAAGTTTGAAATCTTTATAACAAGCATATGCAAGTAGCATTCGAATAGCTTCTAATCTTGCGACTGTTGCATATGTCTCATCATAATCGATTCCTTCTTCTTGATTGAAACCTTGGGCTACAAGTCGAGCCTTATTTCTAGTAATGACTCCGGACTCATCTTTCTTGTTTCTAAAAACCCATTTTGTTCCAATAATAGTATGATTTTTTGGTCTAGGAACAAGTGTCCAAACATCATTTCTTTCAAATTGATTAAGCTCTTCTTGCATAGCTAGAATCCAAGATTCATCAAGAAGTGCTTCATCAATATTTTTGGGTTCAATCTGAGATAGAAAAGCAGTATGATTGCAAATATTTCTAAGAGATGATTGAGTGCTTACACCTCGTGAAGGTTCCCCCAGAATTTGTTCCACTGGATGATCTTTCACAAATTTCCACTGTTTGGTTGTATCTTGTATTAAATTTTGATGATCTTTCCTGATATCTCCATGTTGGACTTCCTCTATTGTGTTCTCTTTGTTGAGATTGAGACTTTCCGTATTATTTATACCTCTTGTTTCTTCATCAATAGATTTCTTGGAGAGTAGAGAATTAGATTCATCAAATACTACATGCATAGATTCTTGTACAGTCAAAATCTTTTTATTGAATACTCTATAAGCTTTACTATTAGTAGAATACCCGAGAAAGATACCTTCATCAGATTTTGCATCAAACTTGCCTAAATTATCTCTGTCATTTAAAATAAAACATTTGCATCCAAATACATGAAAGTAACAAATGTTGGGCTTTTTCTCATTCCAAAGCTCATAGGGGGTTTTATCTAATTTAGACCTTAGCATAACTCTATTTATAACATAACATGCAGTACTTACCGCTTCAGCCCAAAAATAACTAGGCAAGTTGTTCTCATTGAGCATTGTTCTTGCCATCTCTTGAAGAGATCTATTTTTCCTTTCTACTACCCCATTTTGTTGAGGAGTTCGAGGAGCAAAAAAATTATGCACAAAACCATTTTCATCACAAAATGTTTCAATATTTTTATTAACAAACTCTTTTCCCCTATCACTTCGGATACTTGAAATAGTATAACCCTTTTCATTTTGAATTCTCTTACATAACTTGGTAAAAGCATTATGTGCCTCATCTTTATGAGTAAGAAAGATGACCCAAGTATATCTAGAGAAGTCATCAACAACAACAAATGCATAATATTTTCCTCCTAAACTTGCAACTCTATTTGGTCCAAAAAGATCCATGTGTATTAGTTGCAGTGGTCTAGTAGTGGAAATATGTTTCTTGATTTTAAAAGAAGTTTTTGTTTGTTTACCAAATTGGCATGCATCACAAATTTTGTCTTTAAGAAAATTTACTTTTGGTAAACCTCTCACAAGATCATTTTTTGAAAGTTTGGAAATAAGTTCCATATTGGCATGACCTAGTCTTCTATGCCATAACCAATTAGTTTCATTTTGAGCTGAAAAACAAATCGCATCTTGTGAGGTAATTTCTTCAAAATCAATTGTATAAACATTGTTACTTCTAAAAGCAATAAAACAAATATTACAATCATAATCATTTAATATAATGCACTTATCCATTTTGAAAGTAACTGTAAATCCTTTATCACATAATTGACTTATGCTTAAAAGATTATGTTTTAAACCTTCAACAAGTAGAACATCTTCAATTATAAGAGAAGAGTCATTACCAATTTTACCTATTCCCACGATCTTCCCTTTCGAGTTGTCTCCAAATGTCACGTGTCCTTCTTCTTTAGATCTAAGATCAAAGAACTTAGTCTTGTCTCCCGTCATGTATCTTGAACATCCACTATCTAAAAACCATTTATTTTTGTTCGTGGAAGATGTCATGCACACCTATAAAAACAATTAAAATGATTTTTCTTGGTACCCAAGTTCTTTGGGTCCTTTATTTATTAGTATTAGAAGAAATAAGATTTTTAGGTACCCATATGGTCCTAATAGTCATTGTATGTTTTCTTTTAATAGGACAAACAAAATAATTATGATCATTTCTATTATAAAAATTGCAAATAGCATGTGACATATATGAAGAACTTGAGTGATTATAATAGTATCCTTTTTTAACAAAATTATTTTTATGAAAAGAATTTTGAATATTGGATTTTGATTTAGAAGGATTATCAAAGAAGTTTTTATAAGGTTTGTATTTTTGTTTTGGCATATATCCCAAGCCTGCTTTATCAAAAACACATCTTTGACTACCAAGAAATTTTTCAAAATTTCTTTTTCCATTCGTAAATTTTTCAATAATATTTTCTAAATCAGTTTTCTTTTTCTTCAACTCAAAATTTTCATCTTTCAAAACAATACTTTCTTTTCTTAAAATATCAATTTCGTTTGTTAAAGAAGAATTTTTCTTTTTCAAAACAGTATACTTGATACCCAATTTTTCAAATTCCTCATATACCTCTTCTAAAACATTTTGCAATTTTTCATATGAAGGATCTTCAATATTATCAAGATTTGTTAACTCAATGTCATTTTTAGCCATAAGATAAAGATTTGCTGATTCTCCATTGCTTGCTTCACTATCTGAGCTACTTGAATCATCATCCCATGTAGCTTTCATTGCTTTTTTGTCTTTGTTTCGATCTTTCTTTAGCAGAGGACAATCTGACTTGATATGACCAGGTTTATTGCATTTATAACAAATTAAAGTGTCATTTTTACCTGAATCTTTCTTGGAAAACTTTTTGAAAGATTTCCTTGGAGGAGTTTTATTTTTCTTTAAGAACCTCTGAATTCTTCTTGTTATCATCGCAATTTCTTCATCTTTGTCGTCATTTTCCTCATCTTCATCACTTTCACTTTCATGTGGAACAGCTTTAAGTGCCAAGTTCTTCTTTGACTTTCCTTCTTATTCTCCTCTTTTCAATGTGTACTCATGGGTGAAAAGTGACCCGATGAGTTCATTTACTTCGAGCTTCTTGAGGTCTCTAACTTCAAGAATTGTTGTCACTTTTGATTCCCAACGTTTTGGTAGAGAGTTGAGAATTTTTCTTACTATCTCTACTTTGGAATAAACTTTGCCAAGAGCTGTCAAGCTGTTTATGATGTTAGTAAAACGAGTGTACATACTAGAAATAGATTCATCATCATTCATCTTAAACATTTCATATTCATGAGTAAGAATATAAATTTTTGATTCCTTGACTTGAGAAGTTCCTTCATAAGTAACTTCCAAGTTATCCCAAATTTCCTTTGCTGTAGCACAAGTCATTACTCTATTAAATTCATTACCATTGAGAGCATTATATAATAAATTCATAGCAGTTAAATTCAAAGTATAAAGTCTATCGTCTTCACGATCAAACTCTTCTTCTTCCTTTTTAACCTTTACTCCATCAATCACTTTTGTTGGAATATAAGGTCCATTTACAATGCATTTCCAGATTTCTCGACCTTGAGCCTGAAGGAATATTCTCATTCTAACTTTCCAGAATGAGTAATTGTCTCCACAAAAGAGTAGAGGCCGACTGCTGGATTGACCTTCACCAAATGAAGCTGCAATGTTAGCCATAAGATCTTAACTCAAAAGATAGTTAATCTTATAATAGAGCTCTAGCTCTGATACCAATTGTTGCCCAGATGACTAACACAAGAGGGGGGGTGAATTGAGTTGTATTTAAAAAATTAACAATTATAAATCAAATATATAATATAAAATATAAACAAAATATGAAACAATAATAAATATAAAGAGTAAGGGTAAGAGAGAAGCAAACTCAGTATGTTAACGAGATTCGGTCCCACTACCTACATCCTCGCCTCAAGCTACCTCTTGAAGATCCCCAAATCCACTATTCAATCTCCTTTAGGTGGAGATAGAAACCTATTACACCTTTGAGCAGAACCGCTCCAAAGAATCCGTGTAGAACACCATCTACACTTCCAATCACCTTACACTTGGTGATTTAACTTTTCCCCGTGTAGAACACCTTCTACACTTCCAATCACCTCGCACTTGGTGATTTAACTATTTCCTGTGTAGAACACCTTCTACACACACAAGAGTTATACACACCCTTTTACAAATACAAGAGTTGATAGTAGGTAGACTATCAAAGTACACTCCTCAATGAGTGAGATAGAAACAATACAGCGCAACCTATATCTCTCTCAACAAGAACAAGAATTAAGACTCAAAACTTTAGAAAAGAGAGAATGAGAGCTTTAAAGAAATGATGCAAAACTTAGCAATAGATGTGTAAGCTCTTGTTGTGATTTTTGCAAAACTCAAGTGAGCTATTTATAGGCAAATGAGTTTTCAATTTCAAATTTGAAAAGATTCCCATATCAAAAACATCATCATTCACTTTTCAAAAATTTCAAATCTAATCTTTTTACTTTTTGCATGTGACAAAAGGAGCACACTTTATTTTTCAAAATTTTCAAACTTAATCTTTTACTTTTTAGATATGACAAAAGGAGCACACTTTACTTTTCAAAATTTTCAAACAAAGATATCTGCCTTTTGCATAAGTCAAGAAAAGCATCCACTACTTTTGAAAATATTCAAATAAAACATGCACATGTGAAAGATGACAATCAATCATCTTAATATTTTCAAAATTCAAACCTTTAATCATATCATGCACATGTGAAAGATGACAATCAATCATCTTAATATTTTCAAAGTTCAAATCTTTAATCATGTCATGCACATGTGAAAGATGACAATCAAATCATCTTTCAAAATTTTCAAATTTAATTTTCAAAATATCATGCACATGTGGAAAATGTATTTTAATGCTTTATGATAAAATATTAATTTTGAGCCTTAATCCTAATTTTGAATTTTTAAGAGATTTACAACATTACTCTATGATTTTAATGTGAAGTTGTTTCCTTCTTGCTCATGCTTGCTTGCTTGATGTGCTTGATTATATTGTGTGGACAACTTGAGCTTGAGACTCCTTTATTCTTTGGATTTATTTGTTATCATCAAAATCCATTTGTAGATTTACATGAAACTTGAAACCTTGGGTTCAACAGGACCATTTACGAGTATTTTCGCTTATAAAAGGCCACCTGGATGATTATTTGAAAGTTATTATTGTATATAAATTCGATAAGGGGGACATGTTGCTCATAGGGTCCCTTGAAATTCAATATACAGGCCCTTAACATGGCTTCCAAAGTTTGGATGGTTCTTTTCGATTGTCCATTTATTTATGGGTGATAGGCATTGTAATTTTAGTTTCATGCCCATTGCCCTTTGTAAACTCTTTCCAAAATGGGATGTAAACTTAGGATCCTGATCCAATACTATGGTTTTAGGAACTCCATGTAATTTACTAATTTGAGATAATCCAAATATGAAGTTTGTACGACATCCTCACATTTTCATTTAGGAATAGGTAAAGGTTGCAAGTTCTTACTAGTCGTTGATGTTCTACCTTCACCCTTCTACACGTATCACATCTTTCGATAAAGTGAATGCTGTGCTTTTTCATCCATTCCTACCAATATCCTTTCTTGAGATCTCGATACATCTTAGTTCTACCTATTCGAGGTATCTTAATTCCACCTAGATGTTTAAGACATTGAATGGAATTTTGCCAGACTCCCTTGTATAACCTTTGACCACTTGGAATCGCCTTTTGTCCTTCAAACAACAAGATCCCATATTCACTTAAGCTAAAATGGGTGGGAACTTCACCACTTTTAATCTTCTGTATAATCTCGATAACTTATTATCCTCCCTTATTACTATCGCAATCTTTCGAATCTGTTTATCCTTAACTGTTGCATAGTGGTAAGAACCTCCTCCTCTTATCGATTTGTCTTTTACTAATAGAAACCTTATACCTTCTAACAGCCACCTATGAGGTCCCTCGCTTGTCCTTGGTCCTTGGCTCACGGCTTTAGGCATTGGCAATTGAGTTAGCCTTACTACCCAAGTGATACTTAATATCACATTGGTAATCGCTGAACGTATTCAACCATCTACATTGTTTCGTGTTGAGATTCTTTTGGGCAAGCAAGAGCTTCAAGCTCTTGTAATCCCTGAAAACTTCGCACTCTTCTCTATTTAGGTAATGTAGCCATATTTTCAAGGTAAAACCTATTGTTGCTAATTCCATGCCATTGGTGAGGGGTAGTTCCTTTTAGGATCCATTGTCTTGAGGCAGAGGCAATTCATCAACATGTCACTCTGTACCATGAATGGTTTGTTCAATTCTAATGGCACTAAAACATGGGCGATAGTTAATTGCCTTTTCAATTTCTCAAAACTTTGCTCATACCAGTCAATTTAGATGAACTTAACATTCTTTCTAATAAATGCTATGAGAGAGTTTGATAACATACCAGTCAATTTAGATGAACTTAACATTCTTTCTAATAAATGCTACGAGAGAGTTTGATAACTTCAAAAATTCCTCTATGAATTTTTTATAAATCTATAATAATAAATGGCTAGCCCCCAAAAAACTCCTAACTTGTACAATTAATTCCATTCCATACGATTTAAAAATTTACTTCTTCTAATCAGAACTCATATTTATTAAATTTGGCCGTACAATTAATGTTCCTGATCGACATTATCTTCAAGTGATCACTTTTTTCCTCAGTATTTCAAAAATATATCAGGAAATACTACCCACAAAATAAATTTAAGAATGGTCAAAAACTCTAGGTGCAAACGCCCCACTTGTTAGTATATATAATAAACAACACGGCTGATGTACTGGCTTCTTAATAGTGTATATAAACCGGCTTTATTTTTATGTAAATAATATATGTCCAATGAGAGATATAAAATATATAGAGTTTATAGATCTCTTTCTGTGTGTATTTTATAAAAGTAATATTAATTTTATAAAATATTTTACAAAATTAATATTGATACACAAATATATTTTTTACAACACATTTTCATAACAATTTAAGATTTTTTTTTTTTTGAGAGAGTAACAAATATTTATTATAAGATGTCTCGTGTTTAAAAAAAGTAATATTAACTTTATAAATATTTTACAAAATTATCCTTGAATCATTTGACACGTTGTGGAAGCTGTGTGACTAGAGCATTGTTGGTGGTATTTTTGTCTTTGTCATTCAGACTACATTTTTTATTATGCTTTTGAAATTGAAAATGAGATCGAAAACTTGATGCCACCGACAAATCAAATGCGCCCCGTCCATTATGTTTTTCTCTTTGTAGGATCCGATGTTGTTCGAGCTGGTACCGTTGAGTGTTGCCTATACATGTAATATTGAAATGAATGATGGCACATGTATATTTTGGATATTTTAGTTATTTTCACGTCATGTTAACAAGTAAAATAATGACTAAAATCTCGTCTCTTAATATTGGAATGAGTAAAAAATATGTGCAAGGAATGAAACAATTATTACCCCTAAACCAGATTTTAAAAACACAAAAAAAAAAAACGAAGAATAGCAATATTGATCAGAAAAATCTTTCAATGTCCAAACGCCAAAGTTTACAACAGATTTTTCTTCTCTGCCATTGAACCCAAACAGCTGTTTTGGCCACACCCTTTAACATGAACAACAGTAAAAACATATATAAATAAATAAATCAAATACACCCCCAAACCCCCGAATATATAATACGCTTCATATGGGTAAAAGCAAAATAGAATGGGAACAAAAAAGCTTAAAAATTAAATAGAGGATTCCAATAACTCAATATTATCGCTGGTCAACACGAAAAACGTTCTGTTTAGACTTGGAAAGGCCATGGCCAGTCCTTCAAGTCCTCCTCTTGCTGCACTTTAGCACTCCTCCTCATAGCATAGCCGTTAGCCCCAACACCATCACGCTCAACATAAGCATAATATTTGAGGAAAAATGCAAGAGTCAAGACCACCCACTCCAAGCAAAAGATCAACACGCACAACCCCCCAGCCAACTTCAGAATCACAGCGCCGTCATCCTCCCTCACATAGGACTTCAACTGCCCCAGAAAATCACCTGTCCTTGTGAAGATCAGCACCGAGACCGATCCTTGAAATATCGCTGTCAGCACAGTGGCCACCATGTGAGCCGCATACCACCTGCTCTTCCCGCCCGATGAGGCCGCCGCGCAGCCGAAGACCGCCCCGGCGATGGTGAGGATGTGGAGGAGGATTAGAAAGAAGCCGCTTATGGAGGGGAAAAGGCGGAGCGAGAGGGTGAGAAAGATGCAACTGGAGGCTGCACCAAGTAGAATGTAGTTGCAGAAGAGGAAGACTTTGTGAGTGTGGTAGTGGGATTCGGCAACAGAGCTTGGTGGGGTGGTGTTCATGGAGAGACCCATTTGAGGAGTTCCTCAAAAATCAGCAAAATCTCAGACAAATCCTGGGGATTTGAGCAAGTGGGCTACTTTGGAATTTAAGTTCTTACGAAGTAGAAATGGCAGATTTTGGTCTGATTTTGTTTGAAGAGAAGTGTCGAGGTGGAAGGGAAGATATAGAACGTGAAGCTTGCGAGCGTAACGGTCGTATTCCTTGAGAGGACAAAATAAGACCGTTGCGGCTATGTCAAGGGACCCGCACTCGAGTAAATTGTAACGGCTAGCTTTGCCTTTTAAGACTTGTTGGGTTTAGCACGTGGCATTCGTTCGATTTTGTATCGTTGGATTTCTTTCGGATTGCAAAGTTGATGGATGGCTTGAAGATCCAACGACCGAGATGAATTACTCGGCTATACTGCCAGCTCGAAGTATACAGTTGATCTTAAGCACTCTCGGCTAAACGCTAAACGTACTCACAAAAAACATATTGACTTGGCAAAAACATATACACGTCCTGCGTCCTTTAACGTGAAATAAACGGATCTTAAATTTTCTTCTCTCCCGTAAATGGCCTCACTAGAATTCCAATATCGACGACGTCATTCAACAAGTCATCGTTGCCGTCCCCATTCTGGCAACGTCCCTCCCATTCTGACAACTGAAAAAATATTTTCTGGCGAGAACCCCAAATTTCAGACTCGAAAATTTGTCGACTCGTAGGTGTTGGGATCGGCGGAAGCTCACAAATAATATAGAGACCGGAATTTAACGTGGTTCGGCCAAAATTGCCTACGTCTACACAGAGAAAAGAAAATTCCACTAATAACTAGTGAAATACAGAGAATATTTAAGGAGGAGATCACACCCTCTCAACTCGCCTCTCACTTCTCTCAGAGCTCAACAAGCTCTCTCTTTCTCTCCTTACATCTTTCATACCACGCCCATGTTGTTTCAACACTCATTACATGTATTTATAGGCAAACAAATAAGTGTGAACTAGATTAAATGACGGTGGAAATTCCGGCGCCTCAATCCAGCTCCTTCCATTCGGCGCCTACCACTCTAGAAGCCTCCAGCTTCTCATCACGTTGCATAATTTTGGTGTTGACTTGACTATTCCAACAATCTCCCTCTCAACACCAAATGGAGGATGTTCTGACATCTTTTAATTCAAGGTATCTATTCAAACTATGTCTTCACATAGCTCTTGTGAGATTATCTTTGTTAGCATGTCGTCAAATTCTCTTTCTCATAGATCTTCACAAGCTTCAATAGCTACTGATCCATCACCTCATATATCCAATGATGGCGAATCACATTGTGACCCAAGTCAAAAGCTCTTTTGACTTTCATAATACACTTTGTACTCCTTGGTTGAACCATGTCTCTTGGAGAAACCGCTTTAATCACAACATCTCTTCCGTTGTGAATAAAGCCACACATGCCTACAGTCTGGACTGTCTTAATACAGCTCCCCCTGTAAATGTGTAAATGAATCTTGATATAGATCTTCCATCACGATCACCAGCCGTATCAGCTTAACCTTCCAAGACTGGATCCGCTCCCCCATAGTACAAAGTTGATGTACCTTTGCGGTACCTGAGAATCGACTTTACTGCTCTCCAGTGTTCTTTCCCTGCATTTGAAAGAACACTACTCACTATTCTCATAGCATAAGTGATGTCAGGTCTGATATACACTACTTGTGTACATAAGACTTCCTATTGCTGAAAAATAAGAACTGCAACCATCTCTTGAATCTTTCCTAACTCCCCTCATATGCCAATTGTGCAGATTCTAATGGAAAAGGAAACTGCTCCCCTTGCTCAATGTTTATTCCTCCATCAGTTCGGCTTTAATTTTTGATTATAGTGATCTTTTCTCAACGTTCGGAGTTGAATCTCAACAAACGGAGCTCACCGTTGCGTCCGGAACGGTGGAAAACCTTAGAAACGACTCTTGTCTCGTTCCAAACCGATCAAAATTGCGCCGAAAACCTAAAAAATAAGAAAAATAGAATATTCCTTCGTCTGCCGGAATATTCCCCACCGTCCACCGGAATATTCTCTCCGGCCACCAGAATATTTCTTCCGGTACCGGAATATTCTTCCAGTCACCAGAATATTCCCGCACCAGAATATTCTTGCCGGTGACGGAATATTCTTTCCGGTGACAGAATATTCTTCCGGCGATGGAATATACCGACGGAATATTCCTTATCCGTTTGGTTACTGTAGCGGGTCGGAAACCGGGTCAAACCGGTTCGGGTCGGATCACCCGGATTTAACGGGTCGGAACTTGTCTTCTTCACTGCGCGCGTGTGGCGCGTGGGTCCCGTGGCCGGCGCGTGGCCGCCGCCGAGTCAGCGCGTGGCCGTCGCCGAGTCGGCGCGTGTGGAGCGTGTAGCTTCGTCCAGTGTCCGTTTGAGACGAAATTTTCACCAAAATTTTCGTCTTGACCTGAGGAATCTGATGGTATCCTCCAAAATTGATTTCGATCAAGTTTAAAAATGGGTCTTTTACGAAAATTCACAAATCCGGCCTCCTACCGCTCTGATACCACTTGTTGGGATCGGCGGAAGCTCACAAATAATATGGAGACCGGAATTTAACGTGGTTCGGCCAAGATTGCCTACGTCCACACAGAGAAAAGAAAATTCCACTAATAACCAGTGAAATACAGAGAATATTTAGGGAGGAGATCATACCCTCTCAACTCGCCTCTCACTTCTCTCAGAGCTCAACAAACTCTCTCTTTCTCTCCTTACATCTCTCATATCACGCCCATGTTGTTTCAACACTCATTACATGTATTTATAGGCAAACAAATAAGTGTGAACTAGATTAAATGACGGTGGAAATTCCGGCGCCTCAATCCAGCTCCTTCCATTCGGCGCCTACCACTCTAGAAGCCTCCAGCTTCTCATCACGTTGCATAATTTTGGTGTTGACTTGAGTATTCCAACAGTAGGCTCCCTCCTTCCTCCATCTCCATCTCCATCTCCATCTCCGACGTCTATCTCAAGATTCGGCAACGGAAAAATTTCCGGCAATAAACCCAAGCTCCAGCTCCATATCCTACCGACTACAATGCTCCCCTCCAGTGAGGACGCCAATCTCCTCCCCTCCCACCTCCATTTCAAGTAAATGCAATTTCTTTGTCCGTTTCCTTGCTGTGCGATTTTTGAACTCGTAAATCCTTTTTTTTCCATTTTATTTTTTCGTTTCCCTTCAATTCTTTATTCTTCTCTCTAATTTGGATGTTGGGTCTGTTGGTTGTATTGTTGGATGTTGGGGATGAAGACTCATGAAGTTTCTCTCTGATTTCAATTTTTATTTGAATTTTTTTTTCCATTAATCCTTGGATGTTTCAAGTAAATGCAATTTCTTTGTCCGTTTCCTTGCTGTGCGATTTTTGAACTCGTAAATCCTTTTTTTTTTCATTTTATTTTTTCGTTTCCCTTCAATTCTTTATTCTTCTCTCTGATTTGGATGTTGGGTCTGTTGGTTGTATTGTTGGATGTTGGGGATGAAGACTCATGAAGTTTCGCTCTGATTTCAATTTTTATTTGATTTTTTTTTCCATTAATCCTTGGATGTTGGGAATAAGTTTCTCTGTCGAGCATAATGCCACAATGAACCAGCACCAAGTCAAGTTGCCCTTCTCTTTACCATTTTTTTCCTTCAAAAAATTGGGATTTTAAAAGCATATATGTTGCTTATTAACGTTGGTTATTGTGGTTAGATTTTGAGGGATGTTGTGGTTAAAAGAGTGCAAGAAAACACAAAGGGAATTGCAAAAGTGGTGTATTATTGCAGGACATGTTGAGTGCAGGACATTGATCTATTCCTGCAAACTATGAAGCTTCTCGCTAGAAATTGGTTTGAGAAGCTATTATAGGAAAGTCTACTTCCTCTAAGTTTGCTGTTTTTTAATTATGATGTATATTTGCCGGTAGTATATTGTATTTTAATAGAGGAAGAGACCTTAAGGTTACTCTGTTTTTGTCTACTCGAATAAGAAGCTCTTCAATACAAGCCTCCATGTTCCCCCTTTTTACATCTTATCTACATAAGTATGCGAAAACCACTTATATGATAAAGTCTTTTGCTGTTTCTTGGTGGGTTTGCACTTTGCAGGAATGAGCAAGTCGGATATTGTAATAATATACTAAATGAAACAAACTGTAAAGTATATAAAACCAACATGATTGTAAATAATATTTTTTCATTTGATTAATTTGATTAATTTGCACATCATGTAGAAAATTAATAAACATTTCCCATCATCCAAACACGATGAGGCACTACTAATTACCAAACCGTACTGCATGCTTTAATAGAACAAAACATTACATGCCGGATTACAAAATAATGACCTAAACACGTCATTGTAAACAAGATTTAAAATTATCTCATGGCATCTATCAATCACAAAAGAAAGAAGAGATCCCTCTCAGAATTCGCAAGATGTCTACCAAGTACTGAAGTCTTGATGAAGATCCGAACTGGGTCGTATATCAGTGTTTCCTGTAAAGGCATAAAAAATTGTTACAAGTGGCATTACAATTCACTAAAAAGAATTACCAAAATAATTTAGTTTTATATTACCTATGAGTCATCGTGATTAGTCAAAGGAGTTGCAAAAAAATCTGGCGCATGTTTCCAAACTTAACTTTGTTGATCCTAGCGTTAAACGTATAATTTTAAAATAAATAAAATAAGACAAAACAAAACATTCAAACCAAGTAGTGTGCCAAAAAATTTACTAATGTTTGAGAAGTCGCATGTTGTGTGCTGCTCACAATGCCTTCATCTGAAGTGTGACTGCTCCGTTGTGCATTAGAATAACCATTATAATTTAGCTCTATACGTCTATAATAAGTGAATCGTAAATTTAGTGTACAATACAAATAAAAGCGAACCTCGACTCATTATGCTATAATTGCCTTTTAGTACGGCATTTCTTAATACTCTTTTCAGCAGGGTGCACTTTCCTCTTAGACAGTGGCATTCCTTTACTCCGAACTACCAACGGACTACGGACTCTACCTGCCATGCCCTCCATGGAAGTAGGTGTATCAAATGTATTACTAATATCATGATCAGCAATATTAGGATACTGTGTCTTCAACTATTCTATTTGGCTAATTAATTTAACACAATTGCTCTTTGTTTTTGAAGCATTGGAACACAGTTCATAGAAATAGTTTTGGATCCTATCATACCTTCACGTATCGTCGATGCTACTAGTGTCATAACTACTTTTCACAAAAGTGTATTTTCGCTTAAGATCTTTCCTTCACCGATCCAATATGTATTTTGATGGTATCGTATATTGACTTATATGAGTTAGGACACGAAGAGCGTGCCTGCACAAAATACCCCTAAACTCATATAACCTACAACTGCATTTCACATCAAGGGGATCTTGATCAACTTCGACACTAAATGTTACACGTTTTAATAAGTCATCACCAACTTAAATCTCATCAATAACAGTGAATATATATCTACCACCCTTACACCCCATCTCTTTAGCAGCCAAATATATAAATGCTCGCAATTCCTCTTGTATTTCTTTGAACTTAGCAAGAGTATATGCACTTTGAAATTGCTTCTCAAGAGGATAGTGAGTGATGCAAGGAATGTCTGTGTTAAATGACTTAAAGTTGGCAATTGCTTCATTCTCAACCTTCCTCCTAAGGGCCGAATCATACTGGTCAACAAATTGTTTCAGAGTAGTTCTTGAGTGTAGATAGTTGTCGAAAAATGCATGCATTCCTTCACTATGCTGTGTAATGACATTCCTGCCCAAAATGTGCCTCTAACATAGGCTGGCACCCAAAAATAGTGATCACTATATAGTGATTCCAACCATACATTCTCATGCAAATCATATGTTTCGAGCATACGACACCAGTGTTCCTCAAACTCATGCTCACTAAAAGAATCATAAACGCATCATTATATGCCACAAACAAAATCGATGCTTAGAATTTGGAAACACCCTCGAAATTGCAATTTTCATGGCCTTGTCTTGGTTTGTAATGATTGCATTTGGCGGTTGATTATTCATACACTGCAACCAGGACCCAAATAACCACTCGAATGTAAATGCGTCTTCGCTGGATATCAATCCGCACTCGAGTAGGACTGATTGCCCATGGTGGTTCACACCCAAAAACGGTGCAAAAGACATTTTATACGTATTAGTCAAATATGTTGTATCAAACGTAATAACATCCTCAAATGATTCATACATAGCTCTACTCCGGGCATTTGCCCAAAACACATTCTTTAACCGCATGTTTTTGTCAACATTTATTTTATAATAAAATGCAATATTTCTTTTTTGCATATTTTCAAAATAGTTATATAGAGTTACACCATCTCCAATCCCGAGGCGAAGTCGTCGTACTTTATCAATGTAGTTTTGACACTCTTTCTCCCCACATGTTACGTTCTCATAACTTCTCGCCTCAACAACAACTGACTTCTCATAACTTTATTATGCCTCACCATTTATTTCAAGTCTCCTAGCAACACGAGGATCAATCGTCTTAAAGCATCTGAAATGTCTTGTCTTTCCCAGACTACAGGCGTTTGTGTGACCCAAAATCACCTTAGATACAGTATATCCACCTTCATCGTTGAATACTGCATTAAGCCTAGCCTTACACCCCATTTTTACTGTTTGTCTTGGTTTCATAACATTGACGGCCCTACTTTTTGCTGTGCCTTCTCGTGTGCATACTAAACAAAACCATCTTACAATCCCATTATCATCCTGTCGAATATTTCTTTTGGACATCACAAATCCTTTCTTCTTACCATATTTCATATAGTCTAATATTTCTTTTGGACATCCCAAATCCTTTCTTCTTACCATATTTCATATAGTAAGTATGCACTTCTTCAACAAATGAAAATTGCATTCCAACAGTAGGTTCTTCAATAGTTTCATCACATCCAATCTCCTTATCAGACTCATCAGTTGGATATTCTATATTGGCATCCATTGCAACATTTGAATTATCTATAAAGATACCCAAAACTTGTTTGAGAATAAGGAAAATGTATTGTATATGAAAGAACAAGCAAAGAACAAAAAAATACCATAAGAAGAGTGTGAATTTAATTTATTAATATAATATAACGGTGTCACATAATATTCATGAATAAATCTATAGATTTATCTTTTCAAAGAATTCTAGTGGATCGTAATCCTATCTATTTGGAATATCTTCAAACAATTTTTCTAAAGCTTGGCTTATTTAGAGCATGAACATTTATAATATATTTTATTTTTAATACTTCTTACAATTGAGTTACCCATTGTTAGTCTCAATATTTGGTTTTCATTAGATAATGCCCTTCCAATAACATTTGTAGAAAATTTTCTTCTTTAGATTTAAACAATATAAAAATATTTATGGGCAAATTAGCATAGTCGTTGTTCATGGATTTAAACGATAATTACCCATAATTGTTGTACATGCATTGACTATAAGAAATTCCATGGTTCTTATATTTCTCTCTAAATTTTAAATAAGCCATGTGATTTCCATGCAAACCTGGGATGAAACTAGCTGTGAGGAAAACTAAAGACTTAAAATTGAACAATAAAATTCATTGGCTATTTTACAACTTTCAAAATACCAATACAAAAACAAAAATATCATTGTAAATTAGCTTGCATCAAGAGCTGAACTACATACAGATGAAATCCAAAAATTTACAAGACTCATTTGCAAGTCAAGAATATACAACCATCTCACAAACAAGCAGTTAAAAAAATTGCACAAATTTACAAAGAAAGTCCAAAAAATAACCCACGGGTTCAACGGGTCTAGAGGGGAGGAGATCGGCGTCCTCACTAGAGGGGAGCATTGCAGCCAGTAGGAAATAGAGCTGGAGCTTGGGTTTGTTGCCGGAAATTTTTCCGTTGCCGGATCTTGGGATAGACGTAGAAGATGAAGATGGAGGAAGGAGGGAGCCTACGAGTCAACAAATTTTCGGGTCTGAAATTTGGGCCCGCCAGAAAATGTTTTTTTAGTCGCCGGAATGGGGACGGCGAGAGTGACTTGTTGAATGACGCCGTCGATATTGGAATCCTAGTGAAGGTTGCTTACGAGAGAGAAGAAAAGTGGGAGACCCGTTTATTTCACGTTAAGGGACGCGAGACGTGTCTATATTTTTGCCAAGTCAATGTTTCAAACTTAAGCCACATCAAGCGAGAAAGCAAGCGGGAGAGCTTCAATCGAGGTAGGTAGCATTTGCCTTCTGCACATTCTCCGTGGAACAAACCTCTCTGTGTCTCACTTGGGACCTAAGTGAGTGTATCGTCTTTCTCGAAAGATAAGTAAAAGTTTCTACATACCTCTTTTCTCATGTATTATTTTTCTAATCTTCTAATTTTTTAGGAAAAATCATAATTTTTTTTTCTCAACTTGCTTAGTCTTCTTCCGTCTATTTTTTTTTCGAGAATAAACTTTTTTCGAGAGGATTTGGATGTGGTGGTAGCAACTCTCATGAAAAACAAAAATTAGAATGACATTCTTAAAGAAAATCATGCCAAATTCTTTAATCTCTAAATCGAAAAATAAAAAAATAAAAAAAAAATTAAAATCACGACATTCTTAAAGAAACTTATGCCAAGTTACTAAAAGTTAAGTTTTTTTTTTTGTAAGGCACAAAAAAAAAAAAATATTGGGAGGACGGAAGTTTTCCAATCTGATCTAAATAAAATTTCTTTGCTTTGATCATCAGAAGTAGATAAGAATATGATCAAATTGAGTGCTTTTTGACTGATTTCGTCTGGATTTTCTTCTGGGTTTCGTCTTCCAGAAATCTTTACGGCATGAACAATTTCATCTGAATTTTCTTCATGATTTAATTTTAAAACCTTGTAAAATTGTCTTTGAGAAAATCTTTTCGCGGTATGAAACTAATTGTAAAGTTGTCTCGGAAGATGAAAGGCTCTACAAAAAATTCTTGTAAGAGTAAAATTAGAATATTGTTATAAACGGAGTCGGCAGCCGCCCCCCTTGGCCCACCACTAAATTATGTGAATGACCCCACCACTATTATTTTAAATCTGCATAGTGACTTGCATAGTAACTTGCATAGTAATTTCAACGCCTATAAATATGGGTTTCAGTTGTAATGAAATTCATAAGAAAAAATAGAGAGAGAAAGAAAACTTGAGTTCTTAAGAGTTTCAAGAGAATTTCTTATTTCTCTTTTGCAATAGTAGTTCCTTTCTTTAAGTTTCATAACACGTTATCAGCACGATGGTTCTGCCAATTCTGAAGCTAGTGGCCTTATTCCTTTGTAAGTTTTTTCAATATATTATTTGAAATCATTGATATATTTTATTGATGATTATCTGTGTGAATTTATAAATATATTTTCTGAGATACGCATATTTATTATTTATATGTGTAGAAAATGGTAAATCTTACAAAATTGGAATTTGTTGCTCTTGATATATCTGGGAAAAATTATTTATCCTAGATACTTGATGCTGAAATACATCTTGATGCAATGAACCTGGGAGAAACTATTAAAGAAGGAAATCAAGCATCCCTGCAGGAACGTGCTAAAGCAATGATTTTCCTTCGCCACCATCTTCATGAATAATTGAAAACTGAATATCTCACTGTAAAAGATCCCTATATTTTGTGGAATAATTTAAGGGAGATGTATGATTACCAGAAGACTGTCATCCTCCCAAGAGCTCGTTCTCAATGGATGCACCTGATGTTGCAAGATTATCAAAGTGTTAGTGAGTATAATTCCGCACTTTTTAAAATAAGCTCAGTGTTAAAATTATGCGGTGAGAAAATCACCGATGAAGATATGCTAGAGAAGACTTTTACTACATTTCATGCCTCGAATGTGCTCCTGCAGCAGCAGTATCGAGAGAGAAAGTTCAAGAAATATTCTGAACTTATATCATGTCTTCTAGTAGCTGAGCAGAATAATGAGCTCTTATTAGAAAGCCACAATACACGCCCTACTGGCTCAATATCATTCCCTGAAGTGAATGGTAATAGGTTTGCATCATTCCCAGAAGTGAATGGTGCATCCTTTAGAAGAAATCGGAGGTGTGGACGTGGTAGGAGAAATTATAGAAATGTTGGTCCCAGGAGTGACAACATTAAAAGGGATTATAATATACCATATCACCAGAAGTGGTACAATTCAGAGAGGGGTAAAAATCCTCAGAATAATTCTTCAAAGAAAAGTGAAGAGGTGTGCCATAGATGTGGAATGACTGGACATTGGTCACGTACCTGTCGTACGGCCAGGCACTTAGCTGATTTATATCAAGCTTCTGTTAAAGGAAAGAATAAAGTGCATGAAACAAATTTAGTAGAACCATCAGATGATTTATTAGATTCAGTAGATGTAGACGTTACTCATCTTGATGTATCTGATTTCTTTAATCATCCTGATGGTAGTATTGAACACTTAATTGGAGATGGAAGTGTTCCACTCAATTAATGTATTTTCTTTCTATCAATAATAAAAGTTTTGTATATTTTGTAGAATCATGGATCACATTGATGAGCTTTTTATCTCTGAGTTGAATGATAAAGATATATGTCTGGCTGACAGTGCTACAACTCACACAATTCTCAAAGAAAAGAAATATTTTCAAAATCTAACACTAAGTAAAGCCTATGTCCATACCATATCAGGTTCATCGGATTTAATTGAGGGCTCCGGAAGAGCTTATATTGTGTTGCCTAATGGCACCAAATTTTGTATTGATGATGCTCTATTCTCTTCACAATCCAGAAGAAATTTATTGAGTTTCAAAGATATACGTCGTAATGATTACCCTATTGAAACGACCAATGAAGGCAGTAAAGAGCATCTTCTTATTACTAAAACAGTATCGGGCCAGAAGCTCGTATTAGAAAAACTGCCTGCTCTATGTTCTGGATTGTATTATACAAAAATGAGAACAATTGAATCATATGTGGTAATGCACCAGAAGTGCATTGACCCTAAAGTATTTATGACTTGGCATGATCGCCTTGGACATCCGGGTTCTATAATGATGAGACGAATTATTGAAAATTCGCATGGGCATCCCTTAAAGAATCAAAAGATATTTCTACCCAATGAATCTCCGTGCTCTGCATGTTCTCAAGGTAAGTTAATTATTAGACCATCTCCCTCAAAAATCATTGTTGAATCTCCATCCTTTTTACAAAGGATTCACAGAGATATATGTGGGCCTATTCATCCATCAAGTGGACCATTTAGATATTTTATGGTTCTAATTGATGCATCTAGTCGATGGTCACATGTTTGTCTTCTTTCCACTAGAAATGTTGCATTTGCTAGACTTCTTGCTCAGATAATTAAACTACGAGCACAATTTCCTGAGTATCCAATTAAGACCATTCGATTGGATAATGCAGGTGAATTTTCATCTCAAGTTTTTGATGATTATTGCATGTCAATAGGAATAGATGTTGAACATCCTGTTGCCCATACACACACACAAAACGGTTTAGCTGAGTCTTTGATCAAAAGGCTTCAACTAATCGCTAGACCTTTACTTATGAAATCAAGACTACCTATTTCTGTTTGGGGACATGCTATACTTCATGCAGCATCTCTAATTCGCATTAGACCATCTGCATATCATAAATATTCTCCATTACAGCTTGCATATGGTCAACAACCAAATATTTCTCATTTTCGTACTTTTGGATGTGCTGTATATGTTCCAATTGCACCTCCACAACGTACAAAAATGGGCCCTCAACGTAGACTTGGGATATATGTTGGTTTTGATTCTCCATCCATTATTAGATACCTTGAACCCCTTACAGGGGATATGTTTAAAGCACGTTTTGAGGATTGTCATTTTGACGAATCAAATTTTCCGTTAATGGGTAAAGAAAAGTCGGTGCCTGAAGCACGACAAGATATTACTTGGGATAATAAGACCCTGTCTCATTTTGATCCTCCTACAAATGAATGTAAACGGGAAGTTCAAATGATTATTCATTTGCAAAATGTTGCAAATCAGTTACCGGATGTATTTACTGACACTAAAGGTGTAGTAAAATCTTATATTCCTGCTGTTAATACTCCAGCAATGATTGAAGTCCCTGAAGGACAAATTGTCAAAGCAGCAATAGGTGAATCTAAAATACGCCTGAAGCGTGGAAGACCTATTGGTGCAAAAGATAAAATTTCCAGAAGGAAAAGAATACAAAATGAATTTGGTGTTCCTGAAGAACACGTACCCACAATACAGGCCACAAATATAATTGATGCTCCTAAAGAGCTTAAATCTTCTATTCCAGAACCTCCTGAAGAGGAAAATCTTGAAGAGTATAAATCTCCTAAAAATGGACCTTCTGAAGAGGTGTGTCATGAAATGTTTTCCCCTGAAGAGGAACAGGTACCTGAAAATAATGAGATCTCAATACATTTCATGAAAACTGGAGAAATTCTGGATAGAAATAAAACTGTTGTCGACAACATATTTTCATATAAAATGGCCATTGACATTACCAGAAGTAATGAAGAAAGTGAGCCAAAAAGCGTCGAAGAATGTCGACGTAGAAATGATTGGCCAAAATGGAAAACAGCTATTGAAGCTGAATTAAATTCGCTAGCGAAACGAGAAGTATTTGGACCTGTTGTCCAAACACCAAAGGGTGTAATGCCTGTTGGATATAAGTGGGTATTTGTACGAAAGCGTAATGAGAAAAATGAAATTGTGCGATACAAAGCACGACTTGTGGCACAAGGTTTCCTGCAGAAACCCGGGATTGATTATGAAGAAACATACTCTCCCGTTATGGATGCAATCACATTTAGATTTTTGATTAGTCTAGTTGTTACAAAAGGATTAGAAATGCGGTTGATGGATGTGGTCACTGCATATTTATATGGATCCTTAGACCATGACATATATATGAAAATCCCTGAAGGATATAAGATGCCTGAAGCATCTACAAGTACATCTAGAAATATGTACTCAATCAGACTACAAAGATCTTTATATGGGTTGAAGCAATCCGGACGCATGTGGTATAATCGCTTAAGCGAATATCTATTGAAAGAAGGATTTGAGAATAATCTTATATGCCCATGTGTTTTTATTAAGAAATCAGAATCCGGATTTGTCATTATTGCGGTTTATGTTGATGATTTAAATATTGTGGGAACTCCTGAAGAGATCTCAAAAACCGCTATATATTTAAAGAATGAATTTGAAATGAAAGATCTTGGCAAAACAAAACTTTGTCTCGGCCTGCAGCTTGAGCACTTGCCAAATGGAATTTTTATTCATCAGTCCATGTATACTGAGAAAGTCCTAAAGCATTTTTATATGGACAAATCTCATCCTCTGAGTACTCCAATGATTGTTCGAACACTTGATGTGAAGAAAGATCCATTCCGTCCTTGTGATGACGATGAAGAAATTCTTGGTCCTGAAGTACCATATCTCAGTGCAATTGGAGCTTTGATGTATCTTGCAAATTGCACTCGACCAGATATTACATTCTCAGTTAATCTGCTTGCAAGATATAGTTCTGCACCAACTCGAAGGCATTGGAATGGCATTAAACATGTCATTCGTTACCTTCATGGTACGGTTGATATGGGATTATTTTATCAACGTGGTTCAAGTCCAGAATTGATTGGGTATGCAGATACAGGTTATCTTTCAGACCCACATAGAGGTAGATCTCAAACTGGATATTTATTTACTTATGGAGATACTGCCATATCATGGAGATCTGTTAAGCAGACACTATCTGCTACCTCTTCAAATCACTCAGAGATCATTGCTATTCATGAAGCAAGTCGAGAGTGTATTTGGTTGAGATCAGTTATTCAACATATCCAGGAAAAGTGTGGACTTCCTATGATGGATAATAGCCCAACAATCTTATATGAAGATAATACTGCTTGTATCACTCAAATCAGAGGAGGATATATCAAAGGTGACAGAACCAAACATATTTCACCAAAATTCTTTTATACTCATGAACTTCAAGAAAAAGGTGAAATTGATGTCAAGCAGATACGATCTAGTGATAATTTGGCAGATTTATTCACAAAGGCGTTACCAACTTCCACATTCAAGAAGATTGTGCATAACATTGGAATGCGAAGACTCAAAGATCTTTTGTCATGCACTTTTCAGGGGGAGTAAATGTGCTGATTGTACTCTTTTTCCTTCGCTGAGGTTTTGTCCCACTGGGTTTTCCTCTGCAAGGTTTTAATGAGGCAATCCTAAAAGCACTTGTGGATACATAAGAAGACTGTACTCTTTTTCCTTCGCTATTGGTTTTTCTTCTCACTGGGTTTTTACTTGGCAAGGTTTTAACGAGGCAGATTCTTTATGGGTGGTCATTCAAGGGGGAGTGTTATAAACGGAGTCGGCAGCCGCCCCCCTTGGCCCACCACTAAATTATGTGAATGACCCCACCACTATTATTTTAAATCTGCATAGTGACTTGCACAGTGACTTGCATAGTAACTTGCATAGTAATTTCAACGCCTATAAATATGGGCTTCAGTTGTAATGAAATTCATAAGAAAAAATAGAGAGAGAAAGAAAGCTTGAGTTCTTAAGAGTTTCAAGAGAATTTCTTATTTCTCTTTTGCAATAGTAGTTCCTTTCTTTAAGTTTCATAACAAATATAGATATTTAGAAAGAAAAGTAATTATTTTATGACACGTCAGCTCGTAAAAAAAATACGTTTTTGTTAAGTACAGGTAGCAGCTCTCTACATAAAATACACTCGTTTTGATTCTTGGATGGAAAACAGGATAATGATATCCTTCCCGGGGTGCAAGTACATCGTTGTCCCCGTAGGTTAATGACAGCTATAAACCAAACAAACCTAAAATCTACCAGTCCCTTCCAGCTTGCTTCTCTTCCTCCCTCCGCGTCCCCCCATAAACTTTTCTTCCGTACATTACAGAAAGAACGCAAAGGCACTGCAAAGATGTCGTCCCAGAACGGCTTTGAGGCTCACCACCAAGAGGAAAACCCTGGTGCGCGTTCATTCTTTGCAAAATTTCGATTAAGTTTTCATTATCTTTTTATCATTTTTTCATCTAGTTTTCTGCTTGAAACCGTCTTTCATTGACTTTACAATATAGAGTTAGGACAAAGCGTCTTAATTTGTGTGAAAGTATTCTATACGGAGTTTTTTTTTTCTCATTTTATTTTCTTGATTCGATACGGAGAGATTCCTCCTTGTCTTATATGGTGCATATGGCTCGAAAGAAATGGGAGATGCTTCGAAGATAAAGAGCGTTCATTGGGTGATCTTAGGGCTTCTTCTTGAGCACTTTGGGTTTTTGGGTCAAATCTTTTGTATTGGTTGATAATTTTCAGATTCTGTTTTAGTTTACTGGGATTCTTTTCCTTTTGTTGTTTCGAAGATGTAGGTATTTCCTTTTATATACGTTGTGTGTACTAGGGCATATGCCCATTTCTTTGGAATAAAATCTTCTATTACTTATAAAAAAAATAAAAAAATTTAAAGGTTAGTATTGGGCTAGTGTTTTACTGTTTTAAGTTACTCTATCTGTTGCCCAGGGAAAAAGTTACTCTGTCTATTTAAAAAGATAAATATATGAAAAATAACAGGTTGATTGCCAATGAATTTTATGATTTTTTTTATGTTTTAGAGTGTATTTACCCATTTCCGTTTCGTGTGAGGTGCTTCATATAATGCTCAGCACGATAGCATTAGGGCTGGATTTAATTTATTTGTGTGAATATAAAACCGAACATTAGGAATTGAACTGGTGTGGGGTTATGTGAATTTTCATGTTTAGTGAAAACTTTTAACACTCATTTTGGTCCTATGTTGTTCTCGATAAAGCAATGGTGAGTGTAATGGGGCTAAGTTTGGTTTGGTCTAGATGAATTATTGGGTTAATGAGGGATTGTATAAAGTGTGGTTTTGAGTGTTAATTTTCAATACCAATGTCAAATTTCTTTTAAGTTGGTGAGCATAATATTGAGATAAAGTTATAAAGAGTTTGATTAAACAAAAAAGTGGGTGAGAGAGAGAGAGAGAGAGAGAGGAAATGTGTCTAAGATGAAATGGGCACTGAGAATTTTTTTAGGTGGGATTAGCTATATTATTATCCAATCTTATTTTTTGATTCTCATGTTTATACTCTTGTCAACACCAACACAGACACGGACATGCATCTTGACATGCTTGATAACTCAACTCACGTGCCACATGCAAACCTGTAGATATATAGTGAGTAGTGGATGAGAGGTTTGAGTTGCCCTAGGTTAATGTTTTACTGTTATATACTAAATGAAGATGTGTAAAACAGAAAGCTGGATCTGGGGTATTGCCAGACTTGGGGCATGTTTGGACACTATGAGAATTCTCTTAATTCTCAAAACTTCTTGTAATTTCATTCCCAAACATAACCCAAACACAAAACGCTTTTCAATTTCAAATTTTCAACCTTTTCATCTTATCATTACCTGATCATTATTCAAACACAAAAACCAATGCAACGTTTACATACTTCAAAACAAAAATAATATTAAAAAGTTCTATTCAAATTTTTTTTTTAACTTTATAATATTTTTATTCAACCTTTTCTCTCCCCTTTCCCAAAACCCAATTAAACATCTTCACTCAAACCATTTCACTACTAGTCATAAAATTTCAAGATACTCACGAGTGTCAAAATATGCCCTCAATGTAATTGAGATGTGATTTCAACTCTACTTAATTTATTCTGATTATAACTTTACTGTTAGTGGAGCCATTTTAATGATTATTTCCTTAAAAGCATGTTTCCATGCTTTGCTTTGGCTGTAAGAAAACGAGTATGAGGGTCCTGGAGAACATTTCCTTTATAAGAATGTGGTACACACATATGCATGTATTTGTGCTCTGGAGAGAAGTTAATTTCCTTTATATTTGAAAGATGAATATGACCATATGATAAGGTATGGTTGATCCATAGTATCGGCTCGTGTCTACCCTTTGCCTGGATCTGGGTATCAATTTGGAATATATCTGTTGCTTTTGAACTTCTTTCTGGTCAATTGTCCCTGCAATAATGATCCTACTGATCCTTTTTATTTTGTGCGTGCTTCTTTTGGATTTATGTGCATGCATATTTGAATGAGTGCTGAGGCTCTAGACCAGGAAGATAAGATATTTTTTTTACATTTTTCAGGTGCAGAACACACACTTGAGAGGAACTGTGAAACAATTCCTGAAGTTGGATGGTATATTCTTGGTGAAGATCAACAACATGTTGGCCCGTATGCTTTGTCAGAGTTGCGTGGTGAGTGCTGTAGGTTCTTTAAAAACTGTTGGATATAAGAAATATGGATAAATTGTCTTAAAACTAGTGCATTGGTTTACTGTATAAAACATTGTAACTGGAGTGTCTCCAGTTCTTTTTGTGAGAGTGATATCCAATTTATTTTTAGTCATTGAATTTTTTTTCCTCTCTTGGATTTCAGTTCTACCAGTAAGCAATAGCACGGTTTCAGGACAATGTGTCCATCTCTCATGTTGAATTGGTATAGTGAGCTATTGAAACATCTACTTAGCTTTTTTACTTCACCTGGACAGAGCATTTTGTAAATGGGTACCTTTCCGAAAGTACACTTGTCTGGTCTGAAGGCAGAAGTGAGTGGCAGCCATTGCCCTCAATTCCTGGGTTGCTGACTGGAATCCCTCAGCAGGGAGCTGATGACTTAACTACATGTGAAGTCTTCTATTCCTTTATTGTTTGACTACTGTTTGTTACTTTCTCTTGAGTGATAGGTCTTACCTTGTGATGTATTGTGCAGTGCCTACAAATGATGATGAGTTTCAGAAATGGCAAGAGGAGGTTAGAGAGGCAGAAGCTGCAGTAGAGGCAGAAGGGGAAGTTGATTGTGACAGGCCTTCGACGCCACCAGAGGGTGAGGAAGAATTCACTGATGATGATGGAACAACATACAAGTGGGACCGCAGTCTTAGAGCTTGGGTTCCTCAGGTTTTTTCTTGGGCATCTGCAATGGCTTTTAAATTCTTTTGAAGCTTTACTATTTTTTCAAAATTTCATATAGATTGGGGTGTAGAATGAATGATTTTCTTAATTCTAGAGCAATAAAAACTGTAAATCTCCATTTGAATGGATTTTGGATTTGTTTTGTACAAGGGTGGCAATATGTGACACGGTCATTGAACAAAACATGAACACGATACACAACAAGTGGGTTTTGGTTTGATATAAGGAAAACTATACTACCACCAACAGTATGCACCGAATTTTTCTACCAAATTGCGTTTTATTTTTATTATTTTGTTTTTTACATAATGGTTAAGGAAGTTTTTTTTAATGAGTTTGTAACTTTTTTTTTAAATGTTTAAGGGGTTTAAAAAAATGTTCTCTTCTGGAGTACTATTTGTCTTTCTTTACTTTGTTTAATCCTTATGCAGTAGTGGTTGCTGCTTTATCTGGTAGTCCAATAATCGTTACATTAGGCAGTGTCTGTTCAGAAAAGGAAGTTGAAAATTATGAGAAAGAGAAATAAAGCTGTAAATTACAGAAAAAGCCTTCACTTTAAATCTTTCAGTTCATTAGAATTCAAGGCAATTTTGTGCATCAGACAATAGGCACACTGCTAGATTGCCCAAATAGAAAAAAATGGTGGGAAGTGAACAGAACCCACTTTGCTTTCTTAAGTTCCATTTTATTTCAATCCTTTTAACCAATGTTTGATTCATCTGGTTTTTTTCCCAAATTTTCTGCATACTTATATAAGAGTTGGAAAGTGGCTTACTAAATTATTTTGGATATTGGGAAGTCGGTTTTTTCATAGAATTATTCAATTTGTTGTACACTCTTGGAGATGGTAATGTAAGGGTGGACAAGATTATTTCGACTCCTAGTAAAATAAAACTCTACATCCGGTCATTCTATGAGCTAATTATGACTAGGGAGCAGAATCTATTCCCTTGGAAGACTATTTGGAGGAGTAAGGCGCCCGAAAAGGGCAGCATTATTTGTATGGATTGCTTCCTTATGAAGATCGTCACCATGGATAACCTAAGGAAACGAAGAATTATTGTAGTTGATTGGTGCTATATGTGCAAGAACGGTAGTGAAACAGTGGATTACTTACTCCTCCATTTTGATATTGCCAGGGCCTTATGGAATTACTTTTTCAGTAGAGTTGGGCTAGCATGGGTTATGTCTGGAAAGGTGGTTGGTCTATTAGCTAGTTGGAGAGGTATTAAGGGTATTCCTCAGATTGCAGCTGTGTGGAAGATGGCTCCTATTTGTCTGTTTTGGTGTATTTGGATGGAGAGGAATGAGACAAACTTTGAGGATTGGGAGCTCTCTATGGAAGATCTGAAATACTTTTTCTATAGGACTTGCTTTATATGGGCTATTGCTATAGATTTCAATGGTCTTAGTTTTCATTAATTTCTTGTATCTATCTCTAGTTCCTAATTTGGTGCATTCTCTTATATACTACCTGTGTATTTTGTCATACAATGCTTCAAATTCGTCATTTTATGATGTTTCTTTTGCTTACCTTCTATCAGTTTTGAATACATCTCTTTGACTGGTTCAATTGTTTATAGGACAACACATATAGTAGAAGTGAGCAATATGGGCTAGAAGAGATGACATTTTTGGAAGAAGAGGAAGTCTTTACAACTTCTAATGTTTCTGATGCCCCTGTGAAAGAAGAAGTGAATGCAACTGTAAATGATGTAGCAGTTAATGCTTCTGATGCCACTGGAAAGAAAGAAGTTAATGCTACCAGTGAAGTAGAGGAGGCCAATCAAAATGGCAAGAGAAAATTATCAGACAAGCCAGCTGACAAGAAGGTTTTCCCATCCTAACTTGTCGAGCTACCGCTATTTTTCTTTCCTTTTTTCATTATATGAGACATGGACATATTTATGTTATGCACTGCTTACCGTCTCTCTAAAGTAGAATTGCGGTGCTACTGAACATATTGCCTACTACTCCCTTTCTTATGTTTAAATCATTGCAGGAAGCTAATAAACCTCCTGATAGTTGGTTTGAATTAAAAGTGAACACACATGTTTATGTGACTGGGCTTCCTGAGGATGTTACTGTTGACGAAGTAAGTTCCAGTCATTTGTTTCTCCTGTCAGTTTTCCTTGCATCAATAAACTAATATGGAATGCTTCACAGATGGTGGAGGTGTTTTCCAAGTGTGGGATAATAAAGGAGGTAAGATTCTAGTCCTACATAATTTAGTTACATGATATAATAGAGTGGTATTTGAGCATGATATAATGTTGTAGCATCTGAAATCATCTAGAGCTGAATGCAAAAAGATTATGCAGTATTGTCCATTGGCCCAATGGTTATGGAAGCTTCACAGGCAATTACTCCAAGATTTCCAGTTAGCTCTAGTTGTGGGATCATATTAAGATATCCTTTGTAGCCATATATATATATATATTTGATCAGTAAAAGATGAGTAGTATTGATATAAAGCAATAGATGCATAGCTCCAGTACACAAGAAGTATACAAGAGCCTCTAAGTACATTCTAAGAGCTGGAAATTAAAGACAAGAAATTATGCACATTGTTCTAATACAATAGCTGAAAACCACAGCAGTAATGTGAATAAAACAATTCCGTAGCTCCGTCATTGTGCGCTCTTTATTTTTAAAGCAACGATTGTTCCTTTCCGAACAAATGCACCACATAACACACAACGAAACCATCTTCCACACTGCTGCTACTTGAGGGGACAACTTTGCATATGCCTCCAACATCCCAACAAATCCATCAGGACCACCACCCTTGCTGGCATAATCCATGCAACATCCACCCTTCGAAAGATATCATCCCACAACATCCTTGCAACCTCACAATGCATTAGGAGATGATCCACCGATTCCCCATGCTTTTTGCATACGTAACACCAATCCAACACAATGCATTCCCACTTCCTCAAGTTGTTCGTAGTCGACATCTTACCAAGAGTGGCAGTCCGTACAAAAAAAACTACTTTAAAAGGCACACGAGACTTCCAAATGTTCTTCCACGGGAAAGAAACATGCTCTTGAGATGCTAAGATTTGTAATATACCTTTATTGTAAATCTCTTATGATCATTGGACCTCCACTTCAATCTATCTCCATGTGTGGTAAGAGGCCCTATGGAGTGTAATAAGTTGAAAAAATCCGTTATAATAGATAATTCCCAATCATGGAAATCCTTGTTGAAGAGGATATTCCACTGATGAGCACCATGCAACCTAAAATCTGCCATTGAAACCTCCCTTTTAGCAGCAATGCGATAGAGAGTTGGAAAGGCTCTATCCAAGGCAACTTCACCATACCACACATCCTTCCAAAAACGTATTCAATTGCCTTTGCCGGCCACAAAGCGAATGTGATGTTCAAAACTTGACCAACCCCTCCTAGTAAACTTCCATAGACCCACCCCATAACCTCCCCTTACATCAGTTGAGCACCAACTCCCCCAGTCGACTCTGTATCTTGCGTCAATAATCTCCCTCCACAAAGACCCTCATTCTAAGTGATATTTCCATAACTATTTTCCCAATAAGGCTTTATTGAAGGTCCTCAGGTTACACACACCCAAACCCCCATATGAAATTGGGGTACAAACTGTCTTCTAATTAACCAAGTGGAACTTTTTCTCTTCTCCCATGCCCCCCCATAGGAAAACCCTAAAGAGTTTCTCAATCCTGGTCACCACCCTTGCAGACATAGGAAAGAAGGATGTGGGGAGGGTTAGTAAGCGCGCTTTTGATAAATGCAAGACGACCTTTTTTTCCTTTGTAGCCATAAATATAATAAGGGGCCAGGCTGAGGGTGGTAAATTAGATGGAATTTATGAAACCTGAGGTATGATACGTAGGTTGAAGTAATGTATGGGGGTTTTCCTGTGATTTATAACTCAAATTTTATAACTTAACCTTTTTTTGACACGTGCACCTCATGTTTCATAAAACTAATTGAAGGTTGTAATTTTATCGTGTTTATATTACATCACTCACACAGTTAGTTCATCTACAGCTATTTTCTGCCCTCATTTCTGCATTTCATGGAACATATAATGACTCTATCTAATGAAAATGCAGGATCCTGAAACAAAAAGACCACGTGTGAAGCTATATGCTGACAAAGATACGGGAAGGAAAAAGGGAGATGCACTAGTTACATATCTGAAGGTAAGTTTTTCTCCATGTCACCGTGCCTGTGACATGTATCATATTCAGATCCTCATGTGAGATTTATATTTATGTGTTTACACTAGGAACCATCTGTTGCTCTGGCTACTCAACTTTTGGACGGAACGCCTCTACGTCCTGGTGGCAAGATTCCCATGTCAGTCACTGTGGCGAAGTTTGAGCAGAAAGGTGTTGTGTGCAATCCTGATAGTTAGTATGGCTGTTATTGATGTAAGGAAGAAGACTAATTCATAAGCTTGGCTTACTCTTCATGCAGGGGATGCATTTGTTGCGAAACAGGCTGACAATAAGAAAAAGAAGAAATTGAAGAAGGTCCAAGAGAAGATGCTTGGCTGGGGTGTGTTCTGATTTTGCATCTTGAACTTTGTTTTAATTTAATAAGATAGGTTATTAGCTTCTAATTGAGCCCTAATTAAAAATTACTTATAGTTTCCTTGTGTATAAACTTATGCCTTGTTTGGTTACACATATGAGATGAGATAAAAGTTGAAAATTGAATAAAATATTATTAGAATACATATTTTTAATATAATTTTTGTTTTGATATTTGAAGAATCAAATTGTTTATTATATTTTGAGTGGGAGTTTGGAACAGTTGTAATGCTTGTATGAAATGAAATGTGATAATCTCATCTCATCTCCCAAACGGCCTCAATGATATATTTGTGTTTTGTAATGTTGATTAATGAAACCTGATGTACATTTCATTAGACGTGGTTTGCTATATGTATTAGATTGTCTATCACATAAAAGAAATTTTGTGCTGTATAGCTGGAATTAGGGTTGTAAACAAGCCGAGCAGAGTCGAGCTGAGTTTTGCTTGCCGAGCTCGAGCTCGACTTAAAATACTTGAGATCGAGCTCGAGCCCGAACCCGTGTTTTTATTTATTATTTGTTCGAGCTCGACTCGATAAACCAAACTCGAGTTCGAGCTCGAGTTCGTCTCACAAACGAATTCGAGTCGAGTCCAGCTCGTGTTTGATTTTTTTAAAAAAATTTTTGAATAAAATTTAAAAATAAATAAAAAATTAATTAATAAAAAAGTTAATATTTAATATATAACTAGTTGATATCTATTCATCATAACAATATGTTATACGTTTATATATATTATTAATAAATACACATAATATGATAGTATATACATATTTCACATGTTTCCCATGTACTAATATATGAAATAATTAAATTTTATAGACTAATTATTGTACAAATTATAAAACATAACTATGAAATATATTCATAAAATAGATATAAGTAATAATATTACATATTTAATTAAAAAAATGATATAATTATATTATTAACAATACCTATATATAACATATATGTGTATGTATTTATCAATATATAAATAAATTTTAATCGAGTCGAGCTAACGAGTCGACTCGAGCATAAACGAGCAAGTCTTAACGAGTCTTAGCTGAGTCGAGTCGAGTCGAGTTTTGTCGGGTATGTGTCATTTATTAATCGAGCGAGTATTTGCTTTCACGAGCGAGTTTTTTTTTTTTCACGAGTTGAACTATTTAACCGAGTGAGTACCGAGCAGGCTGTCGAGTAGTCTGTTTCATTTACAGCTCTAGCTGGAATGCAATCCTCTACAAAAAGTTCTGCGGGGAATTAAGGAGAGACTACAGAGACATTTCTAAGGATATGATGTAGGACATGATAGCAGAAGGCTGTCTAATTGAGCTTGTGTGGTGGGTTGAAAAGTGAAAGTTGGCTATAGGGCAAGGGATTGTAGAATGATGTCTTGTGGGTTTCTATGACGAACTAAGGTTGCAAAAGACATGGCGTGAAAGGTGAACAAACAAGAGGACGACTTGTATTTTCTGGAAGTAGCTAGATTTAATAAGGTAGTTTTACTGGTGGGGAAACATTGAGTTTTAATGCCCAAATTAGTTGGGAAAGGGTTGAGAACTTATGATTAAAGGACTGTAAGGTAGAAGAATCTTCAAATCTGTGAGTGGTGGTGGTGGAATAGTGACATGAGCTCTAGTTCGGTAAAGGAGGAAAACAAAGGAAAAAACAATGGACAGAAAGCTTCACACAATGGCATTCATGCTGTACATGAACCAAATTACTATATTCTTTCTATTACATTTCTAATTATGTATGCACAATGTGTTTGTGTCTAGGAGTGGCACAAATATTCATGAATTTCTTATATAACTAGAACACCACTCCTAGGTGAGAGGTGAAGGATTTTCTTTTGAGAGGTGGGATTGATGTTGAGCTTCAGGTGTTTGAAGGTGGAACCCATGACTTTTGTTTTTTCAAATGAAAATGTGGGGGTAGTTTCATTCGCATACTAAGAGGAGCAAAAGGGTGGTCAAACTTTGTTTCTCTTAGTGTGTCGATTTGTCATGGCTGGTTAAGGTATGGAGCATTGCTTGGCTCACCCTTGGCATGATGGTTTTGTCAGAAAGTTGTGTGATGGCCATGGTGTCCCTATTATCCAGTGTCATGCTAATTCGAGGGGTCATTTCTTACTTTTGGATGAATATGGGGGAATGGGAATAAGAGGGGTTCTCTAATTATCCTTGAAGGTTGGAAAGGTAGGAGGTTGGGATGGGGCTCCCCACCCATATAAAAGCCCCCCAGCAGAGGCCGAGGGCGATGGGGCTAGCCCCTACCCTTGTTTTAGCCCCTACCCTTGTTTTCCCCCGTCTCGCTGGGGTTTTCTATATGTCTATATATGCGTATATTAAAAAAAAAACCCTAAGAGTCAAAACAAAATCGTTTTGCCTCTTAGGGCTTTTTTAATAATTGACCCCAGATGTCTGGGGTCTTAAATCAACTTAACCCCCCCTCCCCTCTTCTTTGAGTTTCGATTTCAGCTCCCTCTGTGATTGCCGGTTCCCTAGGATTCCGTCGCCATTATCCTCAAGCTCTCACTCTCCGTTGCCGTTCCCTTCCCCCTCCCTCCCCTACCCCCCAAACACCACCCAAAAAAAATACCCAATAGTAGTGCAGGGTACCATGCCCCTGCATATGGGGGGTGGGTGCTGGGGAGAAAATTACAACCCCTGCAACATGTGGGCCGGGGTAGGGGTGCTCTCACCCTGCATGATGCGGGTAGCACCCCTAATTGGGAAGTGGGGTACTTTTTTTATTTTTACAACTTGCTTTATACATAAACACTAGAGGGGAGGATAGAGTACTTTGGAATCAGTTTGGTAATAAGAAATTCTCGGTTAGATCTTTATACAAGGTCCTAGTGCCACATCCTTCTATTGACTTTTTTCCTTGGAAAAATATTTGGAGATGCAAGGTACCTGTTAAGGTGGCTTTCTTTAGGTGGTTGGCTTCTCATTGGAAAATTCTTACCATTGATAAGTTAAGAAAGTGTGGTGTCATTGCAATCGATTGGTACTTTATGTGCAAAAGATGTGGTGAATTTGTGGATCATCTTCTTCTTCATTGGATGTGTCAAAGGCATTGTGGGAAGAGGTCTTTGCTAAGGTGGGAATTGTTAAATAACCATTTGGAAGATGGTACCTCTTTGTCTAATGTGGTGTATTTGGAAGGAGAGGAATGGGTGCTGTTATGAGAATAGAGAACGACTGGTGGAAGGGATTAGAGCTTTCTTTTTCATACTTTGTTGCTTTGGGCTTCAGTTATTGTATTGGATGGGAGTAGACTTAATGATACTGTTTTTCAGGGTTAGTTTGTTATTAGGTGTTTCTCTCTTGTACACTTCCGGTGTATTTGGGCTATGTGTAATTCGTTTTTTAATAAATTTCTTATAAAACAAGAACACCACTCCTAGGCATTGCTCTTCTATATGTCCTGTGTACTTGGGCTTTTGCCTGTCCTTAGGACCAGTAAAATCTTATTTATTGATCCAAAAAAATTATGCACAATGGTATATATACATATACTTGATTTTTCTTGATAGACTCCAAATCTAACTCTTAATTTGACTTGTAAACTAAATGAAAGGTCACAGAGAGAGGCCTTGCCACTAAATTAAACTATTCTAATATAGGCTATGCCCTATTGGATTAAATTCTGAAAGTGCTTCAAGAAATTTTTGTGCAAGGAGACATCATCATTGTTTGAGCTTTTGATTTGAAACTTTGATTGCCTTATGTGCTGTTTACCCTGATGATAACATGAATTTTTCTCTGTGGTGGCTCAGCTGGTCGTGATGATGCAAAGGTCTTAATCCCAGCTACTGTTGTTCTTCGTTACATGTTCACTCCTGCTGAAATGAGGGTAAGCTTTGAACCATCCATGGGTTGCAGGTCACTTTTCCCCATTGACCTTTTCTTATATAAAGGGTTGCCAAGTCATGATTAACTTCTCCAAGGCATGTTTGGAAATATTTGAGAATTGTGAGAATATGTTTGAGATTATGTTTTGGAAAAGGAGAGAAAAACTTTAACAAAAATGTTGTTTAAAATAAGTATTGTATTGGGCTTGTGAAAGTGGACAGATTAAGTTAAAAAGTTTTTTAATATATTTTTGCTTTGGAGTTTGTAAATGTTGTATTGATTTTAGTGTTTGAGTAATGATTAGATGAAAATTTTAAAATTTGAAATATAAAAGTTTTTTGAGTTTAAGTGATGTTTGGGAATGAAGTTATGAGAAGTTTTGGAAATTTGTGTTTTGCCAAACATGCCCATGATGGACAGCTGTTGTCATTGAGTCTTTCTTTAAGTTTATCATAAAGTGGTTTTTCTCTAAGATGCATCCTGAGCTTTGATTCTAAACAGATATAAGGCAAGGAACTTTGATTCCAAACAATTGATGACCTAAACAATTGAGGTAGGACAAAGGCTGATCATATCTGAGGTAGGAGTTTCTGGACAACTTTGAGGCCTTAGGATGATCTAGTGTTAGGCTTTTGGTGGGGAATGGCTAGAAAATACAAGGGACTTCAAATTTCAATTAGAGTAAGGAAATGGACTTTATTTGATTGCAAGAGAACGGGAAAATTGAAACTCTAGGTTGTTATTTTGGGCCATGAACAGTAACCAGATAATGATGTTCCTGTATTTAGGGATTATTTGCTGGATGGGTGGTTTGAGGTTATTTGTGATTACCGGAATCTTCATTTTTTGTCCATAAGCTCTCCTCTGTAATAATTGGAAATGTCTTTTTATACACTGGTGCAGATGATTGCCCCTAAGGCACCGATGGACCAACGCCTTCGTCTATCACCCGAATTTCTTGATTAATGGCGTCGAGTATTTGCACTTTAGATCTCATGACTCGACCTGTAGACGGTGATATCGCCACCTTCGGAGACGTGATCTTCTCTTATTCACTTGTGCTGGTGGCGGAGAGGTCGGCGCCTGTGTTCTGGCTCTGGGGGGTGTTCCCTTTCTCCATTATGACGTACTAGGTTAGGTTGCCATCTAAGGACTTGCTTTTCGGAAGTAATCCAACAGGTGTCATCAAAAGAATATATTATGAAACAACTTATACGGATGGATTCTATTACAGCGGAAAGTAGTTCTGTTAACAACAGGGCTTTAGTTCCCTACACTTCTTGAAGCTAGGGGTTGTTGATTTGCTATCGGAGTCTAGTGAGAAACCCAGCTAGATTTTGGGAAGCAATATGAATGATTAGATCTAATATTGGCTAGAGTGTAATACAAAATACACATAAGATGCAGCCTAGTGGTTAAAGGTCTGGCTTGGGATGAGCTGTAGTCACGGACATCTTGGGTTTGAGTTTGCATTAGGATTTACCTTGGATTATGTGATACACCGTTCTAGCAAGTTGGGCTAGAGCTTAGGGTTTACTTGAGTCCTAAGGGCCCTACTTTTTAAAGATTATAAGTCGTGAAAAGTAATAAATTTGAAGAGAAAATAGGATTCAAACCTAGGCATCTCAGCTAGTTATCCCAAGTTTTACACCAAGGGTTTCCTTGGCATCGCACTACATAATCCTCATTACTATCATAACCCTAGAACTAAAAAAAAAAATCCCACTTAGTTGATAATTTTACATCAGTATGATCCAAAATAGAATGTAATCCTTAAAGTCTTGGTCTCCTGAGAAGATTCAGACTCTAGATAGACTTGGATACTATTGATTTTGACAATTATGCCCAAACTGTCTATGGAAATCCATAAAGAAAATCCCAAAATGCATATTGGAGGGAATCCATGAGGAAAATCCAAAACTGAATATTTAAGGGGATCCACAAAGAAATCTAAAAATAGATTAAAACCCAAAAACATTTTATCTTCATTTTGCAAACACTACCTCGATAGCCCCCAGCTAAGCAGCAAACCCAGGCAATTGCTCCATATGGACCTTGAGTAATAAGTTTGAAAGAAGGCATTTTTGACACCTAATTGATACAAATGTCGATCAAGACTGGCACTAAGAGAAATTATTTCACAAATAGAGATGATCTTGGTCACAAACAAGAATGTTTCATCATAGTCAATACCATAAGTTGGATGTCAACCTGATCCCGAGGCAGCCAACACTCATCAAAATGAAACTTAGGCCTGAATTGTTTTCATAAATAAGATAAGATAAGATAAGATGAGATAAAAGTTAAAAATTGAAAAAATATCGTTATAATATATATTTTTAATATTAATTTTATTTTGAGATTTGAAAAAATTGATGAAATGAGATGAGATTGCTTGTGAAAACAAACTAGGCCTTAATGTTGTACACCCATTTACAATCAAGAATAGTTTCCCAAGTGGTAATGGACAAGATATCACGCCTCTTTTTATGTGAAGTAACCATCTTCAACACTTACAAAAAAGTAGCCATCTCCAACACCATGACCTTCTTGTTTTTCCTTCCCTTCCAAAGACACCATTTGTAAGTATATACTATATATCTTCCATGCTATTGCAATTTGGGATTGCCATGTAAATGTTTTCGGTTAGCAAAAAATACCCTCCCTCTTGGGCATTACCATGCTAGCCAACCACGCTAAAGAAATAATTCCATAATGCCTTGGGCCCTTGGCAACCTCATAGTGAAGTAGCAAGCGATCAACTATTTCTGTACTTCTTTTACACGTGTCACCAGTCCATTATGGTGATCTAACATTTCGAAACAAGTTAATTATGGGATGCTTACTAATACACAAATGAGTGCTTTTTAGATAGCAATGAGATGTGAATCATTTTTTTATTTTTTTGATAAGTAAAAAAATTATATATAGATCAATAGAAGTAACCGAGTACATTGGATGTATACAAGAAAACATATATCACATACTAGATAGCTCTTAATGATCCCAAAAAACTTGTGAAAAACTACCTAAATACATCAAGCCCGAGACTAAAACTCCCCAACCCCAACCCCAACCCAATGTTTTCCATAGACTAAAACTCCACTTGAAACACCCTCTATGAGAACATCTTCATAATGCTGGGCCCTTTAGTCTTCTCCTGACTTGAGCTACCGCCCAAAATGTCGTAGTTGATTCCCCAAGAAAGACGCTCCAACTCCTTACTTTTTTTAAACTTTGATTTGTAGTTGCGTGAGTGACTCGCCTCAATCACAGTGAGTAGTGTTTTAAATTGGTCTTCATATCCTCCATATGAGATTCCCACGATATGCTAAATCTTATTAACTTTTGGCGAAACCTAATCCAATGATGATCCAAGTATATTGTTTAAAGGAGGAAGAGATACAAGGGGGATGACATCTTCTCCCGAAACATTAGGTCCTAAGCCTTCATCCTCGCAAGGCACCAATGTCAAACTCTTAGTCAAATCTTGAGCCTCCTCAACAACTCCAATGGTACTCTCCATTGAAAATTCTGAGTTGGCAGCAAGTCCCTTCACTTCTGGCGACCCTATATGAGCAACTTCGACGGACGCTACAGCTCCTTCAGACCTCGACATTACACCATTATCTTTTACTTTGATGTGGAAGCCATAGTTTTTTCGGGGCTGACCAAGGGTTTAACACCAACTATCGGTCTTTCTTGAATCACCTGTGGTGAAGGGCATTCCATTATGGATGTCTCAACACCAATACCCAATGATCGCTCTCTTGTCTACGAAGATAGATTTGCAAGCTGGTTTTCCATCTTCTTCAATGTTTTATGCATCCCAACAAGCTGGTTCTGAGCTTGTGTGATCCGCATACCACTTACACAATTTCCCTCACACAGAGTCATCAAAGCTTGACCCAACTTCAAAACAGCCGCATATGATTGCATCGTCACCTTGGTTGTGCTTGGGTCTTTTTGTTTCAACTCCAAGTGGATGTGCTCATGATAAGATGTCCTCTTTTGCCTTTCTTTTCTTGATCCAAAGGTAAAAAACATATCCGCAGCTCTGCATAACTCAACAACAAACTTCTCCCAACCCTGACCTTCATGCTCTTCTGGAATGACTACGACATTCCATTGGCCGCCTCCACCATGTTTGGTGACAGTTAGATACCTACCATGAATATTGAAGTATTGTTGAGCCACAAATGCCCGATCCGTTTCGCGCAAGTGTTTTGAGAATTCTGAGTTTTTTCCCTCCTTTAGAAATGCTTTTATCGTAGCCACCAACAATCCTATACCACTATGACCTATAGCTAGAAACCTCTAAACCCTTCTGCTCCTCTCTACAATTTTTAACGAGGACCTCCATGCTTTTGGTAAAAACTCAAAAGCCTTAGATTCCACCCAAAAATGAACCACCTCCCTCATATTAGTAGCAAAGCTTCCTATCATATCTTCCCAATCTTCATTCCTGATGAATGGTCATGCAGATAGAAAGCACAAAACAAATGCTTTGTTGCACTAAAGAAAACGGCTGAAAAAACAATGGGAGAGACTGTTGCGGTACTCCCAACAGACTTGTCGGAATTTGGCGACTCTCTTTGTCGACGGCACAACCAATGGCGTTGGAGTAGTGCTAGTAGAGTTGCTAGAGGAGGCGGCTTTTTCTGCGTCGACGAAAGGGACCCGACAGTGAGAGAACCTCAAAAGATCAGGTCACCGGAGATAGGACCGATGTCAGATGGCCCTCGGTGAAGTCGTCGAGGCCTATCGACCTTATCTGTGACAGCGTTGAGAAGTCACACACCGGCTAGGATGGCGTTGTCGGACTCTTTAGTAAATGAAGGATCCGTAGACTCTAAGGATGATGAAGGGCAATGGATATTGGTTGTGGATATATGGTAGACATGTATTAGAACTTGTGCTTTCGAAGGCAATGAATGGCTTGGGGGAAGGTGTGGAACAGATGAAAAAGTTAAGGAACTCTGAGTAGGAAGAGGGATAGAAACTCTGAGTAAGAAGAGGGATAGAAATTGCTCGTATTAGACTGCCTTTCGTAGGGCTGACTTTTTTGCTGCTTCAAATGAGTAATGTTCTTGGCTCCAGATAGATGTGTGGCAAATGCTCCCAGCATTTGCAAATCTAAGGTGCAATACATTGGTCCCAATACCAGGTTCTATGCTAGAAAGCATGAAGGACATGACCAAATTACCATTTAATCGTATAACTTGAGACAACCAAAGTAGTAGTAGTGGTGAAGGCATCCGGACTAATTATATCACCCAAAGACATGGTATTGGTTGAGGAAAATATTGGCTTGTCAGAGAAGAGATAATCAAACAACTTTGCTCTCAAGAAAACCTCTACTGATGGGTGATCATCACAAATTGGTGTTACATGTGTAGGAATGGGGGCGAGTTGGTAGACCATCTCCAACTATATTGTGAGACAACTAGGGTGTTATTTATTTATTTATTTATTTGATAAGTAAACTTGTATTACTGATGAACGAATAGGCAAACTGCCAAATACAAAAACTTTATTTATTTACTTTGATCTGTCGTCTGCCTCAAATTGACGTCCAACACGCTACAACAGCCACCACTGTCTCCGACATTACCAATGCTATCCAGTCTGCTAAAAATTTCATGTAGAGAATCCTAGCAGTCTCACAATGTAGTAGTAGATGGTTTATCATCTCACCCCCTCTGCGACACATGCAACTTCAGTCAGCTATGATAACCCGTCTTCTCCTCAAGTTGTCTGTGGTGGTGATCTTGCCTAATCGGGTCCTTTTGTGAGGACCTTGTAAAAGGAGCGCACACTAAAAACTCATTTTCTTGTAGGTATCCACCACAAATCATCTTCATGCTGTGTATTTGGTCTAAGGGAATAAATGAGGCTATAGAAGTCAACAAAAGTACTCAATTCCCAATCCTGGGCTGCCCGATTCAAATTTACATTTGAATGTATCCGACCGCCTGTGAATTCTATAGCCTCCACCACCATGGTATCTTTGTCACATGCAATCTAGAAGAGTAGAGGAAATCAATCTTGTATAGCCCCGTTCCCACACTAGTTATCCTTCTAGATTTTAGTCTTGGTTCCCGCCCCCACTTGTAGTCTAGTAGTTGTTGAAAACCACCTCTCCCTATTCTTATGTTTTTCTACAGCCTTATTCCATATGCCTCCCTAGCTTCACTAGAACACCAACCCTCCCAAATACTCCCAAATTTGCTATCTATTGCGTGTTTCCATAAGGCTTCTGGCTCCTTGTGATATCTCCACAACCACTTGTCTAGTAACGCCCAATTGAACATCCTTAAATTTCGAATACCCAGCCCACCAATTAAAATAGGATGACAAATCCAAAGTTTTGAATTCGTACTATACCAAACTTCTCGTACCGGAATAGTGGCCGGTACATATAAGGGGGCTCTTTCGTACCAGTTCAAATACTAGTCGTACCGGTGTGTACCGGTTGATATTTCGGCCGTACCAGCCATCTGTGTTTTGGTTGTACATGATTTTGGCCTTTTACCCTTTTTTTTTTTTCATTTTTTGCTATTTTTTTACTCCAATTCAGATTAGATTATTTACATATATATTTATAAAGTTTATTTATATATTTACTATTATTTTGAAATATAATTTATATATGTATTTATATAGATAATATATTTATGTATAGACTATTTTGAAACGGTACCGGTACTGAAATATTTTATTCCAATGCCTTGATCGATACGTCCAGTTGTACGGTATTCAAAATTTTGGACAAACCGTCTCCCACTTGACAAGGGTACTTGAACTCCTCCAAACTGCCCCCACGAAAAGTCAGGTTGTATCTTCTTGATGCGGCCCGCCACACTAGCCGGTATAAGAAAAAGAGATAAAAAATAGGTGGGTAAGTTCGATAGTGTACTCTTGATCAAAGTGATACAAACCCTTTTAGAAAGATACATCCTCTTCCACCCAACTAACTTCTTCTCAATTTTTTCAATTACCGTGTCCCATATTGTGGATGCTCTCGATGCTCTCCCCAGCGGAAGTTCCAAGTCATAGGTTGGGAAGCAATCTTGCACCCCAAATCTTTTGCCAAAACCTGGATGTTATGAACATCTCCAACTGGTACCATCTTAGATTTATTATAGTTCACTTTTAAGCCAGAGACTGCTTCAAAGTAGAGTATTTAGTCCTTCAGAGCTCACACTTGTTCTTGGTCAGCTTCACACATAATAAGAGTATAATCTGCAAACAACAAATGAGAAATATTAGTAATGCCTCTAGCAGATGTTCTGATTGGAAACCCACTTATAAAGCCGTTACCACTGAAGTCAATGCCATTCTGCTCAGCGCCTCCGTAACAATGATGAAAAGTAAAGGGGATAATGGTTAGGGTGTTATGGAATGAGGTGTTTAGTAGATTAGGCTTGGGTTATGCCTGAGACAGTGGTGGTAGTTCTAGTTAGCTGGACTAATTTAAGAGGCATTCAACAGATTAAAGATGTGTGGAAAATGGTCCCTATATGTATATGCATTAGGTGGTGTTTGTGGCAAGAGCATTGTTTTAAATACTGTGCTATACTGGCCAGTATGGCCGGTTACTGATCAGTTGGGCGGTACAAAAATAATGTTTGTTTCGTACCGGTTAAAATACCTGCCAATATTTTGGCCGTACCGAATTTTATCCTTTTACCTTTTTAAAAAAAAAAAATTATTTAATTTTTAATTTAATTTAATTAAATTTTATCTCAATTCAGATTAGACTAATTACATAGATATATATTTATATATAATTTATTCATATATTAACTATTATTTTGAAATATGATTTATATATGTATTTATATTATATAATTGATTTATGTATAAATTATTCCAAAACGATATACGAAACAGTATCGGTATTGAAATATTTTGTTTTAATGTTTTGATCGGTACGTCTACTGGTATGGTATTCAAAACATTGTGCAAGAGTGCAATGAATGGAGGTTTGAAGACAAGGAGACATTGCTGGAGGAATTAAAATCTTTTTTTATTAGACCTTCATGTCCTTGGGCCATTGCTGTTGATTTTAATGACATGAATCTGCACGATTTTCTTGTCTTTATTGTGCCTACTTAGGTAGGACATACTTTTATTTTGTACTAGGCTATGCCTATTTACTGATTAATAAAACTTGTTTACTAATCAAAAAATAAACCTCTACTGATTGAGCCCCATTAATATAGCTCTTACCTGGAACTTGATAGATGTTATGGGCGAGTTAGAATTAGACAGGAATGAAGTAAACTCAGGAATCCAGGCAGAAAAGTGGAGAAAAGACAGAAAATGGAAGTAAAAGAGGAGAGAGGAAAAATGGAATGGGATGTGAAGAGATCTACCTGAATCAAGGGAACTATCAAATCCCTGTCTTTGATATCATGTAAGAAAAGAATGAGCAAAATTATCTTCTTATTTAAGCCCTCATTTCATCCCACTTTACTGTAAAGGGGAAACAGTTACACAGGTTGGGGAATATTCTTAAGAGCATAGATTGGGACATTTAACTAAAGATACGTCACTATATTTCCTTTTTTTTTTTTTTTTATCGGCACCTCACTAAATTTCCTTCTAGCAGGGTAAAATCTATTGTAGCATAACATCCTTATATATATTTTTTTATACGTATAGCATCCTTCATATATATGTTATGTATGTTATATAGGCTCTGGGGTTAGGAGGATTTGACCCTCGGATATAGCATAGCATTCTAACACTTCATGTATTAGGACCTATCCATTTTTTTTTTATAAGAAGTTTTTTTGATCCACATAAATAGGCAATGCCAAGTACACAGGAAGCATACGAGAAAAAAACCTAGTTACAAGCTACATGCTACGTAAAGTAGCATAGAAGTCACTAAAGCTCACTCCATTTAATACAGTAGATGAATCTCAAAGCAGCAAAGTGTGATAGAAAAAGGCCCCATAACCATCCAGAGAGCCTTTTTATTTTCAAAACATCGATCATTTCTTTTAATCCATGTACACCACATTAAACATAGTGGTATCATATTCCAAACAGCAGCAATGTGGCAGTGACCCCAGATCCCTCTCTAACATGACAATAACTCTGTCACCCTCCTAGGCATAAATCATGTGATACCAAGCCTAGTTAAGATGTCCCATAACGCCTTGGCTACTTTGTAATGGAGAAGTAGGTGATCCGTTGATTCGCTACTGTGTTTACACATGAAGCACCGATCTGTTAAAAAAACCCAAAAATAAAAACATGTGGTATCTTTTTATTACATTTGTAATCAAGATTTTATTGAAATAATAAACATAGCCCAAGCGCATTGGAGGAATATAGAAGAGTGATACCTATGGATGATTATCTAGTGATACAAGAAAATCAAGCATGTTTAAGTGATTAAAATCAATTACAATCCACTAATGGAATAAAGTGGTAAAAAAGAATGGATCTTAAGCTCATCCATTGGCTGCTCATGGACCTTCAGAACTTTTTGCATTCCTCATAGGCACATCTGCACGATCTTCCAATTTGTTGCATTCTGTTGATTACCATGAAGGCCTCTCCAATTTGCTAGAAAATCAACCACCCTTTTTGGTGTCACCCAAGGTAACCCCACTCTAGCAAAAAGTCGTTCCAGAAGGTCAGCTCATAATGGAGTTTTAAATGATCAACAGACTCCCCTTGTTTTTTGTCCTACTTGTAATAGGAAACTGTCCTATCTTCTGGATTTGGTCTATGTTTGTCACTGACACGTGTCAATACATTTTACAAATTAGTTTGGTATGGATTCGTGGGATTTGACTTTCTCAAAATGTTTACAGGCTGAAGAAAATTTACGTTTAGAATTAGAGGCAGACGTTCAGGAGGAATGCATGAAGCTTGGTCCCGTGGAGTCAGTCAAGGTAATTGAACTTTTGTACTTTAGTAATTGAGTGTTTTAATTTTCTTTCCATCTTTCATTAAGTAACTTCATTATTCAGATATGCATTATAAATTAGCTATATAATAGAGAATCCCACCTGCTCATTTCTTGTAGTGTCTGGTCAGTTCTATATTTAGGTTTGTTAAGATGGATAGCTGACGGAAAAATTGTTTCTCAAAATTCGTTTAACCTGATATAAGACATTAACAGAGGGAAGTCCACTATTGCCCAAAACCTTTCTAATAATCTCTTTCGAGCTTAATCACGTGGATTCTTAAAACCTGTGCTAATATTCTGTTCTACTGTTGCTTCTATTTACTGGCCAAGATGCTTTGCCTAGATAAATCTCAGACTGGGTTTATATTTGGTTAAAGAGAGACAGTTTCTTCTTTAAGTTTTACTAATGCTCCTTTGGTTTCATATTGTTTGCCCAGTTTGACACATTACTGCTAGTGAGGATTTCTCTGCTTATCATATATTTGACCAGTAAACCTGTAGAAAAAATTTGTATTTTCTCACTTTCATAATGACATACAGAATGATGTCATGAGCCTTTTTCTGGAAAGTTTTCGTGCGACCATAGTCTTTTGGCAGAAGTATGCATGATCATACCTATGTATCAAAAATAAAAAATAAAAAAAGTGCGCGTGATCACACTGAAACTAAATTAAACAAGAGCTAGAATGAGAGAAGCATGTTTATTTTTATATTGAGCTCTTTTAACTAAATCCTCCATCCCTCTTCATTTAAAAACATTGCAACCGTAAGATTCTTTGCTTTGCTTTCTCTTGATCACACTTAACCATGCATAGGTTTCAGTTTTCTTTCTCACCCATAAAAAAAGAAAAAGGTTTCGGTTTTCTTTCGTCGTCTGTACATTATGCTCTGGTACTTGTGAAGAATAAGCCAAAAATAAATTTCTAAAAATGAATTTCTTTTAGGAAATCATGATGGGACACCCCCTTATGCTTTGTTCTATTTTGACCTAGTACCCTCCATTTAATTTTCCGTCCATTTTTAAGAGAAACAATGTGGACCAATCATAGAGTGCTGTTTGGCAAGTTATATTTTCAAAAATTAATATTTCTAGAAAACAATAAATTTATTTTTATAATTCAAAACTGATTTTTAAATTTAAAAAAAAAATGACAGCCACCCATTGTGGCTGGTGGCTGCAGCGAGTTCTGGCAACCACGAGGTGGCTGATCCGAGCCACGTGTGGTGGTCAGATCACTCGTGATGGCCTATGGTGGCCAGATCAGGCCGCCGGCCACCACAAGGGTGGCTAGAACTCAGCCACCACATGGATGGCCCAGTTCTAGCCACCAGCAACCACGGGTGGTTATTATTATCTTTTAAAAAAAAAAAAAAATCAAAATTCAGTTATTAATTTTAAATGTCTTTATTAAAATAATAAATTTGCCTTTTGGCACTCTGATTTGCCCACGTAGATTCTGTTAACATGGATGAAAAAATGGACAGATTGCCCTATTCCTTGTAAACACGTAGCACATCGGGTTATTGCTAAAAGAACCCACAAGGTGCTAGATCAAGATACGTCAAAGCACAAGTGGTGTCCCATCAAAATTTCCTTTCTTTTATGTTAGCACTTCTCAAGCAAAAATTTCTTTTATCTTAGCGTTTCACTATTTTCCTTTCATATCTCAGTTTACGAAGTACGGATGTGATATCTCGATTAGGGTAGGTGGTGTATGGGATTCTACATTGTTTGGGAATGAGAAGTTTTTACTTTTTATAAGGTTCTAATGGGGTTTCAATTGTATTATTGACTAGTTTTTTTGGAGTATAGGCCATGAGGTTTGGGCCTTCAATTGGGGTGTTACAAATGGTATTAGAGCCTATTCCAACAAAAAATGTAAGATTTGAGCCGTGCTACCTACTACGAACAGGTTTGACGAGGGTTGGGCATTTAAAGGGGTAGATTGTGATACTCTGATAAGGGTAGGTGATATATGAGATCTCACATTGTTTGGAAATGAGAAGTTTTTAGTCTTTATAAGGTTCCAATGAGGTTCCAATTGTATTATTGACTAGTCCTGACTAGTCTTTTTAGAGTATAGGTCATGTGATTTGGGCTTTCTATTGGAGTGTTACAACGGAGCTGATTGTTGTTTGGGACTAATTGCTTTTTCCTCCCTTTTAAGTCTATTAGTGGTAATGTTATAAAGCCCATATGAGTTACAAAGGAATGGTAATGCTCATGCTAGCCTTCTGCTCTTTAAATACTATCTTTCCCAGTCTAGCTTTTGGGTTTTTTCCATTGAAGGCTGATTTGATTTGGTTCGTTTTCTATTGTTTTTGTCTTATTTATTATTTTTCATGCTCATCCTGGATTTTGCTTGCAGGTTTGTGAGAATCATCCACAAGGCGTCGTTTTGGTAAAATTCAAGGATAGGAATGATGCTCAAAAGTGCATAGAGTTGATGAATGGAAGATGGTAATTGATGAAAACCTATTCATGCAATACACATGTATATATAATTTTTTTAAAAAGAAAACTAAACTCAAAAAAATTGATAAACCCCTTTTGATGTTGTTGTTATTTGATACGGACTGCAATCGCCGTGTTACCTAAGCGGCATAAAGCAAGCCAGATGACTGCATCTTTTTGTGTTAATGGAGTTATGTAGTAGCATACTTGACATTATTCTCTTATTTTGATCTGTAGTTAATTAAACTAGTTGTTCTTTAAAATCTTCCTCAACAGACAAATATATATGGTTGGTCAATCATCTACTTTCAGATTTCTCAAGGGAAAAAAGGAAAAGTTTGTGTTGATTTTTTGTAATGAAAAATAATTAATAAATCTGAAACCTTTCTGCTAAATGCAGTTGCATCGTTATTACTTGTTTTCATTTTTATATTATATTTTTATTTTGCATTTTGGTCAAAGCTGGTTCTTTCTGTTCAGGTTTGGGGGTAGACAGGTACATGCTAGTGAGGATGATGGTTTAGTGAACCATACATTGGTCCGGGATCTGGATTATGATGCTGCACGGTTGGAGCAGTTTGGAGCCGAACTTGAAGCTGATTAAGTTCATATCACCAGTACAAATTTACAAAATATGTACGAACTGTTCCTACTCCAATCTTTTTCTTGTATAAATCTAGGACTTGAGGATATTTAAAGGAATGCTTATTAATCTCACTGGATGTAACCTCTGTAGATATGGTTTCAGAATCCAAGATAGCAATTTGTTATGAAATTTTTGGGGAGATTTGGTACTTACCAGAAATAAAATATGATAATGATGAATTCTGCCTCCAAGGAAAAAAATGGATAAAATTTTATTTGGATGAGCCTCTGTAGCCTCGGAATAGGACTCTTCTTAAATATTGGAATAAGGAGAGAATTATTATTATTTTATTTATACCCAGCTGTGTACAGCCTAGTTGCTATTTTCCCGGTTGGTATTGCATTTGTTTTCTCATTCCAGTTTCTAATTCATTAATAGAGTCTCTTATTTTTCTTAATTTTAATCCAACGGGTTGTAATTCTTGTAAAAGTTCATGAGGCCATCAACAAAAAAAAGTATTATCATCAAACTCGTGTTTGTTGTCGGACGCCTAAAGCCTTACATTTCATATTGCTTTGTTTCTTTATTTTCATTTTTATTCAAGATTATAGGTGCCGTTTAGATAGTATTATTATTATTTTTTATTAATTTTTTTTAATTTATAAAAAATGAATTGTTTATTATATTTTGTATGAGATGAAAAAGTTGTAGTGATGTGAGATGATATGAAATAAGATAAAGGCAATTTTACCATCCAATACTGGAGATGGATTTCTTAATATCTCGTTTTCTACATAGAATAGTTAGTATTATACTATTGAGATAGATCTCAGCATATTTTATTCATTATAACATTGTGTCAAATGATACATGAAAATAGAATAAATTGGATTAGTCGCGGGGATACTCAAATTCGGGAGAAGACTTTGTCCGGATATATCTTTGCATAGAGATACTCAAGAAAATCAAAACGATTAAGAAAAGGATTCTCCTTTTTTTTTTTTACCTCAGAAGAAAATGATTCTTACTGGGACGGAACGTATTTTATATGAAAATTGGCATGTTTCCTTAGAGCATTAGCGTTGGGATAGGCAAAGGCCAAGCCAAAATTTGGTTAAAGTCACGTGTTAAACCTTTTGCCTATTCCATTCAAGGGAGGTTTTTACATTGAATTATCTATTTATAAGTTAAAATAATAATATAATAATAATATTTAATAATAATAATATATTCACTAATTTATTTTTTTCATATTTTGTAATTCTAGTGTCAATTAATGGTCAAATTATAATTAAACTAAATCATTAAATAAATAAATAATAATTAAGTTAACATAAATTTGCCTTGTAAGCAAAATATTTAAAGAGAGAGTCTTGAGTGGGAGGAGGGAAAAATTAACATAAATTATTCAATGAATGGGGAACAATAACCAAACATATACGTAGAATTACCATAGCTTGTAAGCAAAAATTTGTTTTTGCCTCTTCCAATGTAGACAATTTTATGGGATTGTAGTTTGCATTTACATTTGCCTTTACCAATGCTATATTTTATATGATTAGGAATTTGGATGCACATGACTCTACGTACCTTAAACTTCACACACACACACACACACACACACAAAATACAGAAGATAAAAGAGAAATAGAGACGACGTAGAGATGTCACATGCTTTGAGCCATTCATGGGCCAAGACACGTAGAGGCTCGAATTGCATGAAAAAGGCATACAATGTTGGGCTTGGGCCTGAGCCCAATAGATTTTTGTTTGTTGTTTTATGTGTGTTTATTTCCAAAAGGCCTTGCATGGCCATTAGTGGATAAGACTAATTTATCCTTATTTTGGATTGTAGCTAGATTCCATGTAATTGGCTTATTGCACTGTGGAATCTGTTAGTGGGGTTCCACTTAGTTCCATCACAGCACTTTACAAGCAATATTTGCAGAATCGTTTAAATACAATCTTCTAGAACTTCCTCTCATCTCTCTCAATTTTCTAAAGGGTACACCTTTAAGTTGTGCTACAATTTTACTCTAATTTTTTTAGCAGTATTACATTTTAGTATAAAAAATTTTGATCTCTAAATTGTGACCATGGCGGATGGAATACGCATGAGCCAACTATAGGAAGGCTTGGCAAACCTTGTCAGATCCATGGATTCCCAATTCAAGATAGTGGAGACCGGGCATCTTTCTTTAAAGAGACAATTAGACTCCATGATCTAGCGAATGGCAACACTTATTATTGAGTTGCAAAGAAAAAATCATCATTTTTTTGATGGGAAAGCTTCAAACTAGCAAAATCTAAGGTTAGGGTTTAATGAACCTGAAAGGGAAACATACCAAGGTCAGTACGTATTGATCTTCCAAGTTTTACTAGGGATGACCCTACGGGTTGGCTTTATAAAGCTAAACACTTCTTTGCATTTTGTTACACTTCTTCACCATAAGTTGAGACTTGATTCCTCTCACATAGAAGGTCAAACACTAGTTTGGTTTCAAGAGTTAGAGGAGTCAAGAGCAATATTTTGAATACCGTACTGATAAGCATATCGATCAAAGCACTGGAACGAAATATATTGGTATCGATATCGTTTTGGAATAGTCTATACATAAAAATAATTATATATATAAATACATATATAAATTATATTTCAAAATAATAGTCAATATATGAATAAATTATATATAAATATATATGTAACTAATCTAGTCTAAATTAGGATAAAAAAATAAGAAGAAATGAAAAAAAAAAAAGTGAAATTCTGAAATTCGGTACAGGCCGGTATACATGGCCAGTACAGCCGAAATACCGGCCGATACGGCCAAAATCTGAACCAGTACGAAACAAAATCAATTCTGTACCGGCCACTATTCCGGTACGGTATGTACCAACCGTATCGACTAGTACAGTACGAAATTTAAAACTATGATCAAGAGGGTTGAGGGGCTGAAAGGAACTTGCTTAGGCCCTTATCACAAGGTTTGGCCTTAGTTCATATGATAACCCTATTAGGCCTTGACAAGGTTTAAATATATAGTGACCTTGGAAGAGTACAAGTCTAAATTTGAGACTCTCTCATATAGATTTAGGGGATTATCTAAATCCTATAAACCAATTTAAGTGGTTTGAGAAATTATATAAGACTTTCGTGAGAATGTTCAAACCTGATAGTCTATTGACTGCATATAATTTAGCTAAAATTCAAGAAGAAAATTTGGGAATCGCCAAAAGGAGTTGTAAGGAGATTTTGCCTCTTCTTGACCAGGTGGGTGCCAAAACACCTATTTGTTTTTTACCAAAAAGCTCCAAAGGAACCTTTTAAGGCCCTAATCCCAGTGTAGAAATCGATCAACCCGGATGAAAGATAGAAGGGAGAAAGGCCTCTACTACTTCTGTGATTCCAAGTGGAATTCTAGCCATAAATGTCTTAATCCTAAACTATTTGTAATTGAAGATCTAAAATAAAGGAGTTCTGTGAAAACTGGGCAGTATGATGAAATAGTGGGAGATGAATTTAATACTCAGCATCTGGATGATAACCAACCTGAAATATCCCTACATGATTTGGTGAGTTTACAAAATCCCAAAACAATGATAATTAAGGGAAGGTGAGAAATCAAGTTATAGTAGTACTTAGAGAATCAGCCAGCACCCATAACTTTCTAGACCCTTTCGTGGTGAGGAAGGAAAATATTCTGATTTTAGAAGAGGAAAGGATAAAGGTCAAATGGGCCAATAGAGGAGCAATTTCTAGTGAAGGAAGGTGCCCACAACTGAGATTAAGATTACAATATATGGAGTTTGAAACTAAAGTACTAGTGTTAGTTCTAATAGGTTATGACATGGTCATAGGGGTGCGATGGTTGAAGGAATTAGAGTCAATATTGTAAAATTCTAGTGACTTAGCTATGAGATTCAAACAAGGAAACAAGGAAGTGCGGCTGAAGGCCTATGTCCCTCCATTACTATTGAAGAAAGGGGTCTCTATAAGGAGAATAAACTAGAGAACAAAGGGGTATGAATTCAGTTCATAGAGGCAAAAATAGTTTAAGAATTGGTGAAAATCTCAAAAAAAAGTTAGATACCTTTCGAAAGAATTTTTAGATGTATTTAGGGAACCCTAAGGTCAACCTCCTAGCAAAGCACATGCCCATGCTATAACTTTATTACTTAATACAATGCCTATATCAGTGAGACCCTATAGATATCCTTATTTTTAGAAGAATGAAATCGAATTTTTTTTTCAAAAGTGCTTAAATAATTGTGATCATGCCAAACCAAAGCCATTTTTCATCACCAATGCTGCCAGTGAGGAAGGTAGATAAATCTTGGAGGATGTATGTGGACTATAAGGCATTAAACAAGGTTATAGTGAATAATAAATATCCAATCCCTATAGTGAAGGAGATACTGGATGAGCTCATTGGGATAAAGGTCTTTTCAAAATTAGATCTATAGTATGGTTACACTAGATCAAAGTTAAAAGGGAAAATGTTCTTAAAACTGTTTTTAAGACACATAATGAACGCTATGAATTCCTAGATATATCATTTGGACTAATTAATGCTCATTTTATTTTTCAAAGCCTAATGAATGAGATATTTAGGCCTTATTTTATAAGGTTCATTATGGTCTTTTTTGATGATATTTTAATGTATAGCAGGACAATAGATAATCACTTACAGTATTTGAGGGTGACACTAAACACATTGAGACAACATTTGTTGCAAGATAAGGCCTCTAGATGTAGTTTTTCATGTACTAAAGTGGTTTATTTAAGCCATATAGAATCAGCTAAAGGAGTGAGAGCTAATCCTGATAAAATGGCCAAGGAGGAATGGCCTCTAACCACATCATCAAAAGGACTCAGGGATTTCCTAGGCCTTATTGGGTATTACAGAAAATTCATCAAGGACTATAGTAGTATTGCTGGACCTTTGATTGTGTTATTGAAGAAAAATTAGTTTGTAGGGGCCCCATAATTCCTTAAATTAAAAGAAGCGGTCTTAAAACTCCCTATATTAGCTCTAACTAATGTGGCTGAACCCTTGTGATTGAGTGTGATGCCTTGAAGAAGGCCATTGGAGATGTGTCAATGCAAAAAAACAGGTGCATTGTTTATTTTATTCAAGCCTTAAAAGGGAGGAAATTGTTGTGGTCTTTTTATGAGAAGGAACTTCATGCTTTAGTAGCTTTTATACAAAAGTGGAGACTCTATCTCATTGAACAGATGATCATTGTGAGGACAATCAATCAAAGTTTAAAATTTCTTGTTGAGCAGAAGGTGGTCACACCCTTATAACAAAATTAAGTGTCAAAACTACTTGAGTATGATATAAGGGTAGAATATAAAAAGGGAGTAGAGGAATGTATTGCAAATGCTCTCTCTTGAAGAGATGAAATTTAGAAAACATAAGTGGGCCTAGCTATTGTAACTCTTTTGTTCCACAATTGAGTGGTGGGATGAGGTTAAGGAGGGGTACAAACAAGATTCTTATGCCACTAGATTAATATAGTAGTTCACTATGGGGCTGTTGCCTTAGCATTTTTTTTTTTTGAAAATAGGGTATTGTTGTTCTACAAAAACAAGCTATTTGTGGTTGAGTATGGCGACTTTAGGCAAAAACTATTGTAGATCTTATATAATGGCCCCTTAGGGGGACACTCAAGATATGATAAAACCTTTCATAGGGTTAAGAAGAAATTTTATTGGCTTGAGTTGAGAACTAATCCGAGGAATTTTATCAGAAATTGTGAGGTATGTCAGAAGGTGAAGGTAGATCAAGCTAAGCCTAGTGGGTTGTTACAACCCCTCCCAATTCCCTCTCAACCTTGGTTACACATCACTGTGGATTTTGTAGAAGAGTTGTCTAAATCTCAAGAATTTGATAGTGTATGGATAGTGGTGGATCGTCTTACTAAATATGCACACTCTACTCCTCTCACTCATCCTTTCTCAACCAAGTTTGTGGCTCAGCTCTTTGTTAAACAAATTTTAAGGTTACATGGGATGCTTCGATCTATTATCTCTAATAAAGGGAGGGAATGTATTCACCAGCTCGTTTTGGCAAGAAATTTTTAGGGTATAAGGCGTCCAACTTGCACTAAGCAATTCATACCATCCACAGACTGATGGCCAAAGTGAAACCATGAATAAGTACTTAGAAAATTATCTAAGGTAATTTATGTGTGGTAACTTAAAACTTAGGCCTATTGTATCCCACTAGTAGAATGATGGTATAATAGCACTCATAATTCCTTAACAGGCCACGCACCCTTTGAGGCTTAATACTGCTACGCTTCAGCAAAGCCATCACTCTACACTCCTGGAACTATTAAAGTGAAAGTTGAGAAAGAGGAACTCAGATATAGGAATCAAATTTTGCAGCTGTTAAAATAGAATCTATAGAGCGCTCAGAATTGTATGAAACAATATGTTGATCTTAAGAGGAAGGAACAATAGCAAGAAGTGGGAGAATGGGTCTATTTGAGACTCCAACCTTACAGGCAGCCCTTGGTGGCCAATCGACAGAGTCTTAAGTTATCCTCTAGGTTCTATGGGCTGTATCATTACTTAAAAAAAAAAAGAGAACTTATGTTCAAATTTGGAAGGAAGTTGTAGATTTTTCTGCCCTTTATATATTTTAAAAGGAATTAAGAGAATTTACATTTGGATGAACATATTTTTCCCCAAGTTTTAGTTAAAAATCATATTATCCTAAATTTTACTCATCTTTCCAAAACCTTCTACATATCATTATCTATAATTTCTCTATTCTATTAAATAATCTTTTTCTATCATTTCAGTAGTTTTTCTACTAATTTAATTATACATCTTTAACTACTCTTTATTTGTTTTTGGGAAAAGAATGGAAAATATTTTTTTCATTTTTTTTTTCACACATTCTTAATGATTTAATTATTTGTTGTACCCATATATATATATATATATTAATTTTAACGATTTGTTTAATTATTGATGCAGGAAGAGCTAAGTCAAATTCCTTAATGATGGTGTTGAACTACCTTGAGACAGTAGATCAGCGCAAGTATAACAGGAAACATTGATCTTTCCTTGATTTGAGATAGTTTTGAGCACATGTCGGAATTTTAGCGATAACTTTAACTACAAGTATTGGAATTGCGTATATATCCTAATTTAAAAAGTTTTCAACGTATACGTTATGATCAACAAGATATGCTTGGTGTGCTTCGATTTTAGATCAAAATCATTTGTTTTTCCTTTCAAATCTCCATTTTTAGAAATTTTTTTTATCTTCAATTGTAATATTTTACTTCTTGTTTAGGAAATAATTTTAAACCCGATTTCAGTCAATTTTTTTTTGGAAATTACTTCATTCTTTACGTAATTGTTTTTGGTTTGTTTATTTATATTTTTCTATTTTTATTAAAACTTTGATATTTTTGAATTATAGATATTATAGCCCAGACTTGTGAGTTGATTCCAACATCTTGAGCTTTGATAGTTTTCAATGGAATACCTGCGTCATTCAACAAGTATTTTTGAGCGAATTTTTGTCTACTTTGTATTGATTATTTGTTGGAATTAGTTACAAGAATTAATTTAAATTCTGTCCGGTGTCAACTACTTAACTCTCTAAAGGATAATATTTTTAAAATCAGTGCTTTTGTAACACTAATATTTTAAAAAAGTTATATTCCCACAAATGGTCAAATTTTTTTTAAAAAACAGATCATCTCAATGGTGCCATTTTAAGTTTTAACTATAACAAAAATAATTATGAGAGAAAGTGTAAATGATTGAAAGAGGAATTTGCTTTATTAGTTAGAAAATAGAATATCTGTAAAAAGTATTTAGTGCTGAACAACAACTCCCAATATTTATGGCATCAGCATCTAGATGCATATAGCATCCCATTCCTTAAATCTTAGTAAAATTTGATAACTTTTTGGCAAAAACCTCTCTTGATCCGGTTCCCCGAATTAATCAATATTGAGAGTCACTATTCAATCATAAATCGTTTTTTATAAGTATTTTATTCTAACAATAAAACAAATTCTTTTTTCAACAATATGAAAAGTCACTATTCAATCACCATTGAGATTATCTATTTTTTAAGAAAAAAAAGAGTTCACAATTTGTGAAAATTTGATTTTTTTTTTAAATATTATTGTTACGAAAAACTTATTTTTCTTATTATCATTTAGAGAGATAAGTAGTCTAAAAAGATCGTTGCAGATAAAAAAAAAACAAAAAACATGGGTACAACAAATAATTAAATAATTATAAAAATGTGAAAAAAAAGAAGTTCAAAAAATTTTCCTCCACTCTTTTTCTGAAAGACAAAAATGTTAGATAAAGATGTACAAATAAATGAGCAAAAAAAATAATAGAGAAAGATTATGAGTCGTGCTACACCCATCGAGGATGAGTCCAACAAGGCTAATGCCTTTTTTTCCCGTATATTTCTTATACCCTTAAAAATCTTTTTTTTTTTAAATATAATAAAAATACAATAACTTTTAAAAAAAAATACTTATTGAATTATTAAATAAAAAAATATCTCGGTAGAAATACTTGGAAATCTAAATTGGGGTCTCAAGCATTTTTCAAAGATTATTTTAATAGAATAGAAAAAAATAAAGAAAAAGTGAGATGTAAGAAATTTTGAAAAGATGAATAAAAACTTAACAAATTTTTATAAAAAGATGAGTTTTAGCTAAAATTTGAAAAAAAACTTATTAGGATGTAAATAAGCAAAATCTCAAATCCTTAGGATAAAATAAGCAAATTAAGTTGTCGGATCAGGTTTTGTCAAAAAGTCTATACTTTTTACTAAAATTTAGATAATTTGAAGGTTTTGTCTCTATTTAAATATTCAGTTGAGGTGAGATGCGTTGAATTATTTTTTAATAGTAATAAATTGAGTTATTGAGGGAGTTTTACAAAGTAAATTAATATGAGTTGAAATATATTTAGATATTAAAATATATTTATAAGAAATTAAAAAAAATTTAGATTTTATATAATAAAGAAGTATTGAATTAAAATAGATTGTAAGTTTATGTGTAAAAATGTATTGGATTAAATAATATTTAGTGATTTAAAAATTATACATTTAAATATTAATATGTTTAAAATAGAATCTAATTAAAATGAGCTGAACTTATTTAGAAATCTAAACGAAATCTTATATGCTCACGTGGCAACCCCAAACAGGAAGAACTAACAGAAATAACTTGATCCGAGCCCAATTCTTTATTGTTGTCGGTGAGAAATTAACCTACTTTACGCTTAAATTTAAGATCTAATCTGAACCATTTATTTAAATAATAAATTATGTGATAAAAGTAGTGATATTGATTTCATTAATTTTTTTAAAAAAAAATTATAAATTTAATAGAAAATCAACATTTAAAATAATCTTATGTTAAATTTATTAAAAAAATTCTTCATATTTGATGAAAAAAGAATAAAAAGTAAATAAAAAACAAGAAAATAAATTAAATAATTAGTTTGACTTGTAAATAATAGTTTCTTTAAATATGAAGAATGATGCCAAAATATTATAGCTGAAAATTAAAGTTTTTGGCTTTTGATGAAATTAATGTCATTTTTTTTTATCAATATACATAATTTTTTTATTGACTTTCTACTAAATTTATATTTTTTATTAAATTCTATTTTTTTTTTATAAAACCAATGTTAATGTAAGGATTTTTACTATATATTATCTTGCACCGCCCACATGATACATATTTTAGTTTTATTTATTTATTATTGGACTATCTTGCACGTTGCTTTATTGGGCTTTAAAAATTAAAAAAAAAAAAAAGAAAAAAAGCAAAATGGTGGTTGAAAAGCTAAAATAAAAAAGTGGTGTGTGAGAAAGTTCACTCGGCCAGTGTTATGAATTATTATGGTCGCCTCCAATAATTTTGTAAATAACTTTATCATCATTATTTTAAATTTTACATAATAATTTATATGATAATTTCTGAGCCTATAAATATGATAATTTCTGAGCCTATAAATATATAAGAAAATATATAAATAATGAATAAATATTCAATTCTTAAGAATTTTAGATTTTTTTTTCTTGTAATAGTAATTTCTTTTAATTTTATAACATATTATCAGTACAAAATTCCATCGATATTGAAGGTAGTAGTCTTCTACTTCAAGTAAGTTTTTAAATATATTATTTATAGTCTTTGAGATGAATATAAAAGATAATATTACTAAATATTAATTGATAAAATTTTGTTCTTATTCTCATGATTATATGAATATATTTTTTAAATATATATATTTATTTTTGTGATTCATATATTTAGAAAATGTCAAATATTATAAAATTGAGATTTATTATTATTGAAATTTTAAAAAAAATATTTATACAGGATTCTTGATGAGATCTATTTGGATATGATGAATTTGAGAGATACAATCAAAAAAGAAAATCACATGTCCCTGCAGTACCGTGCTGTGTATCTCACGGTGAAAAAAAAACCTCTTATTTTATGAAATAATTTAAGGGAGAGATATGAACATAAGAAGATGTAATCCTCCCAAAAGATCATTATGACTTATTGCACCTGAAGTTGTAAGATTTTAAAAGTGGTAGTGAATATAATTCTGCACTTTTTAAAATCAGCTTAATGCTAAAATTATACAATGAGAAACTCATTGATGATGACATGTTAAAGAAGACATATATTATTATTTTTTATATATCGAATATGCTCCTGCAATAGTAATATCAAAAGCGAAAGTTTAACAAATATTCTGAATTTTTATTTTGTTTTCTAGTGATTGAGCTAAATAATGAGTTTTTATTAATAAATCAGCAGTTACGTCCTATTAGTTTCACATCATTTTATAAAATAAATGATATTAGATTTACATTATTCACAAAAGTGAACGGTACATCATTTCAAATGAACTAAGGGCGTAAATATAGTAGAGAAATTATAGAAGTGTGAGTTTTAGAAGCAACAACACTAAAGAGGATAATAATATAAATATATTGCATCACCAGAAATGATTCAACTCAGAGAAGGGTAAAGACCCTCAGAATAATTTTTCATTAAAAAATGAAAATATTTGTCATAGATGTGGTATGATTGAATATTGGTCACGTATCTGTTGTACGGTCAAACATTTGATTTACTTATACTGAGCTTTTATATATTATGGTAAAACTTTTTAATATCTTATCATGTTTTGAAATAATAAAAAGTCGGTATCTGAAGCACGACAAGAAATTATTTGGGATAATAAAACTCTGTCTAAATTTGATTTTCTTACAAATGAATGTGAATCAGAAGTTCAGAAGATTACTTATTTGTAAAGTGTTGCAAATTAATTACTGGATGTACTTATTAACACTAAAAGTGTTATAAAATCATATATTATTGCTGTTAATATTTAAGTAAGAATTAAAGTTCTTGAAAGATAAGTTGTTAAAATGATAATAGATGAAACTAAGACACACTTGAAGTGTTGAAGACTTATTAGTGTAAAAGAAAAGAAACCAGTGCTCCTGAAGAAACTGTACCAACAAAACAAGTAATAAGATCTATCCAAACATTATGTATAAAATAAAATCTTTTGAAGAGAAAACTCCTGAATAGTACAAACCTTCAGAAAAGAAAACTCCTGAATAGTACAAACTTCCTGAATAGAAACCTCCTGAAGAGAAAATTCCTGAAAAGTACAAACCTCCTGAAAAGGAACTTCCTGAAGAGGAAACTCTTGCAGAGTACAAAACTCTTAAAGAGTACAAACTCCTTGAAGAGGAACCTCTTAAAAATGTATTTCATGAAATGTTTTCCCCTGACGAAGAACAAGTACCTGAAAATAATGAGATCTCAATACATTTCATGAATTTTAGAAAAATTATGAATAGAAATAAAATTATTGTCGACCACATATTTTCATATATGATGACCATTGACATTACCATAAGTAATGAAGAAAGTGAGGCAAAAACCGTCAAAAAATGTCGATGTAGAAATGATTAGCCAAAATGGAAAGCAGTTATTGAAACTGAATTAAACTCGCTAGTGAAGTAAGATGTATTTAGACCTGTTGTTCAAACACCAAATTGTGTAATATCTGTAGGATATAAATGAGTAATTATACGAAAGCGTAATGAGAAAAATGAAATTGCACGGTACAAACACGATTTGTCGCACAAGGTTTCCTACAGAAACCCGAAATTAATTTTGAGGAAACATATTTCATTGTTATGAATGCAATCACATCCAGATTTTTAATAGGCTTGATTATTATAAAATGATTAGATATATGATTGATGAATGTGATCACTGCATATTAATATAAAGATAAACAATACTTGAAACATCTAATCCAAGTATATTTAGGAGTATGTACTTTATAAAATTTTAAAAATCTTTATATTGGTTAAAACAATCCGGACGCATGTGATATAATTGAATCAGCAATTATCTATTGAACGAAAGATTTGAGAATAATCTTATATGCCCATGTGTTTTTATTAAGAAATTAGAATCTGGATTTGCTATTATTGCAGTTTATGTTAATGATTTAAATATTATGAGAATTTCTAAAAAGATCTCAAAAACCGCTATATATTTAAATAATGAATTTGAAATGAAAGATTTTGACAAAACAAAATTTTGTCTCAGCCTGCAGCTCGAACACTTGCCAAATGAAATTTTTATTCATCAGTTCATGTATACAGAGAAAGTCTTAAAGCACTTTTACATAGACAAAACTTATTCTCTGAGTACTCCAATGATTGTTCGATCACATGATGTGAAGAATGATCTATTTCGTCCTTATGATGAAGATGAATAAATTTTTGGTCCTGAAGTCATATCTCAATGCAATTGGAATTTTGATGTATCTTACATATTGTACTCGGCCTGATTTTATATTCTCAGTTAATCTGCTTGCAAGATATAATTCTGCACCAACTCGAAAGCATTAGAATGGTATTGAACATGTCATTCGTTACCTTCAAGTCTACAATTGATTGATTATGCAGATACATGTTATCTTTCATATCTACACAGATGTAGATTCCAAACTGGATATTTATTTATTTATGGAGAGACTGCCATATCATAGAGATATGTCAAGCATATACTATCTGTCACATCTTTAAATCATTTAGAAATCATTGCTATTCATGAAGCAAGTCAAGAATGTATTTGGCTGAAATTAGTGATTCAATATATCCAAGAAAAATGTAGTCTTCCAATGATTAATGATAGCCCAACAATTTTATATAAAGATAATACTGCTTATTTCACTCAAATCAGAGAAGGATATATCAAATGTGACAGAACCAAACATATTTTACCTAAATTATTTTGTACTCACGATTTTAAGAGAAATGTGAAATTGATATCAAGTTGATACGATCAAGCGATAAGCTGGTATATTTGTTTATGAAGGCATTACCAACTGCAATATTCAAAAAAATTGTACAGAATATTGGAATGGGAAACTCAATGATCTATCGTTATGTACTTTTCAGGGGGAGTAAATGTCCTGAAAACTTGTGCGGATTGTACTCTTTTTCTTTCACTGAAGTTTTATCCCATTGAGTTTCTTTTGCAAGATTTTAATAAGACAATTTTAAAACATTTAAAAGTTCATAAAAATACTATACTATTTTTCTTTCGTCATTGATTTTTCTTTCCGCTAGATTTTTCCTTGGCAATATTTTAACGAGACAGACTCTTTATGGGTAGTCATTTAAGGAAGAGTGTTATGAATTATTACTACTACCCCCAATAATTCTGTGAATGATCCCACCACCATTATTCTAAATCTTATATAGTAATATATATAGTAATTTTAAAACCTATAAATATGAGTTTCAATCATTCTAAAATATATAAGAAAATTTATAAAAAACAAAAAAATATCTGGTTATTAAGAATTTTAGATATTTTTTTTCTCTTGTAAAAATAATTTTTTTTTTAAATTTTATAACATCCAGTACTATTTTAGAAAAAGAAATTGTTTAATAGTATAGAGTTGGCCGAGAAACGTACACTTGGCAATGAATAATTGCAGTGGGTGACATCTCAAATCAGTTTGATGGAAAGGGTGGTGTTAGCCTCACTTTCTCTATAATTTCACTACTTCTTATTTATTATTTTAAATATATTTATTATTTTATTATATTTTAAATATTTTTTTAATATTCTTAATCATTATAAAAAAATTTAAAAATATATAATTTTATCAATAATTACTTTCTTTAATTATTAGATTAAAAATTTAAAAAAACATAGTAAAATAATCATAGACAAAATACTATCATTTTCCTTAATGGAAAATCCCCGTGAAGCATAAATCCAAGACTTCTATCTCGTGACAATCTTTGAAGTTAGTTTTTCTTAATAAATGGACCCACTGTCTAGTCATTGTCATTGAAAAAAAAATTATATTCTTAAGTCTTTTAACGCTGAAATATTATTAATTTATTTTATATTTATTTAATTCCTATTATTGTGACAAATATGAGTTCCTATTATTGTGACAAATACAATTTAATCCTAAGAGTTAGTTTGAAGGATAGTCACATTCATAAAACATAAAAAAAAAAGTAATACTTCATACAATTCTAGGATGAGAAATGAGGGGGATCACGCACACTCAGCGCATTCCCCTCACATGAACAATGCCATGAACAGTGCATAGTACTGTTCATGTGAGGGGGATACGCTGAGTGCTGCGTATCCCCCAGCATTACTCTTCTAGGATATGTATTCATTTAAAAAAATATAAGATTTATCATTAAAAAATAATATTTTTGATATAGATCTAAGATTTAACTTTTATTTTTTAAAATGGAGTATACAAGACTTTTACATTCTAAAATTGCAAATATCATTTTTAAAAAAAATTCACCCAAAAACTGCCCATTGAATGTAGTTGATTTAGAGGACAATGTTTTCTTACCCTTCTCTTCCAACTATCATTGTTCGTAGCTCTTTGTCCTTGTTCCTAAATTACAGATCAATTTCTCTACTACTTCAAAACTTGTTTTTTCCAATTTCTCTTTTATTTATTTGCAACATCGTTTCTGATTGTCTTTGTCTAATGAAAACTTGGAAGGAGAGATGGGAAAAAGATCATCAACCAAATTGGAAAAAAAAAGTTTTGAGGTAGTAGAGAAATTAATTGAGGCAGCTAGCCAGGTTGATGGAAACACTCCTTAAAGTTATGGAGTAGATTAGGTTATGATGGTTGTTTTGAGGTTGACCCATTAGGAGGAAGAAGTGGGGGGTTTGACTATTATATGGAAGGCAAAAATTAGTTTTGAAGTTCACAAATTTTCCTTGAGATATATTTTTGGTTTTATCATTTAAGAGAGGTAGAGAGTCAAGTGACTTTTGACTGGATTTTATGGTCGCCCATAAGTGATTAAAGCGAAAATGTCATGGGACTTGTTGTTTAGACTTAATTCAAGGAACATTTATGGTGCATAATTGGAACACTTAATGAAATTCTAGTTAATACTGAGAAGAGAGGGAGCAAAGATAGACTAGAGAGTCAAATGGATTTGTTCATGATTGCTCTAGAAGAAAATCAATTGCATGATCTAGGGTATAAAGGAGATATATTTATGTGAATTAACAAGCATGTAGATGAATGTTTCATCAATGAGAGATTGGATAGGATAGTGGCTAACCTTTTCTGGAAAGAACTATATATAGATGTCAGCGTTGTGAATATGGCAACTAGATGCTCATATCATAAACCAATAATATATCAATGAGTAACGAGAAAATAAGGCAACATGGAGAAGGCATCTATTTAGACTAATTGAAACTTGCTAGATAAAAGATGATGAGTGTGATGCCCCCAGTCCCTGCTTAGGATTGGAAGGTAACTAAAGCATCGGGACATGAAAATTGTAACTCAAAGCTACATATCTTGTACATGATATTTAAAATGCAATGCACCTAATGTCTTTCTAGTAGTATGAAATAAATCATAGCGGAATTTCATATAAAACTAAGTAAAGTTGAGAGCAATTTTTCAAAATACCATGGTACCATTAAACTATAATCCTAAAATATTTCATTGTTCAAATTATTTCAAAATACAATAGGGTCAGAAAAAACAACCATTTTTCTCTTTTTAATCAAATTTAAATTCTAACTGAAAACCCTACAAGGCCTTCTCTATTTTACGATTTACCTTGTCCTTGTTGATTTTTTTTTTGCAGCTCCTCAAATAGCTTGAGTATTTCACAAATGAACTGATTGGCGACTTCTTGCCTATCCACTAAAAATAGCTTCGTTGAATGCTTAACACTTAACGCTTAACACTCTTTGAAGTTTCCTTGACTATTGAGGGTGTTCGTCTCCCAGTTCACAAACATAGGTAATAGCATTTAAGATATATTAAAGTGGAAGAGTAACATGCAACACATAATAAGATGGGTAAACCATTCCTTAAACCTGAATCCTTATGCATGGCCAAATCATTTGAGACTTAAATGACTATGTTATATATAAACAGCTTGAGCTAATATTTATAAGGATGTTTAAGACATTATAACCAAGCAAAACACGGCACGATCATTATGCAAATTTGATTACAAAGCAATACATAGCAAGAGATCCTAATCAATCGACTAATTCATATAATAGCCCATAGGATATGAAGAATGCAAAATTTACCCTATGTATACAAATATTATTCAAAGTAGGTTGAGAGTCCACTTAGAGAAATCCAATGTAAAAAAATATAATCAAGCAAGTCATAAGAAGTGTTCGCTTAATTAAACAAAAAAACAAACCCAAACCCGATGTGTGTGGTTGTACTACGATTTCTCTTGTTCATGGTGACACTCCAAGCATTTGGCCTAGAGGCGTTTTGTTAAAGGTGGTTGTGTTTTTCCCTTGACCTCGACAAGGTCTTAGACATGTGCATGTGAGCTTGGTGAGGTGTATGTCATAAATAATGGTCGAAGTTCCTTAGAAACAAGGTGTAAGTCCTCGCTCCTAGTTACACCCCCCCTTGGGAAAACCCTAACTTTCCCTCAAGAAACTTTTTTTAAAAAAAAGATTGAACATTTTGAGACGTGATGGTGGTGGTCTTTCTTAGATCCAAAACCCTAGTACCCCATCACCCTTATGTGCGCATTTGCGACTTATGAGTAGTGAGAGTTATGAGTGGTACTGTGCGACGTGGCTTCTAACTTCTTCCTTCTTCATTTCTCGTGAGTAAGAAGAGAGAGTGAGAAATACTATTTGCTTGGAGAGAATATGGAAAGAAAGATAGCTTGGGCATGTGGGAAGAGAAGAGATTGTAACGCATGAACTATAATGGCATCTAAAAGATATTCTACCCATCGGCTCCTCTCCTTATATAGGCCCTTCCTCTCACACCTAATCTTGGGAACGTATGAAATCCTTGCATGGGTGCCATGTGGCACATCCCTCATCATTTGAATGAATTCCTCTTCATCTTCCCATATATTTGTTTTCTTTAAGAACTCAAAGATCTCTTGACGAAGTGACATGTTGAGCTCAAATTTGAAACCCCTGATGCTTCTTTATGTCCCTCCTCTTTGTCTAGGTTCAATCAACCTTTGGAGTTTAAGGGTCTTTTTACTAAAACCCTAATTACCCTAATGAGTGTGGGCATATGCATGCTTGACACTTGGCAAGGGCATTTGGATGTGTGTTGGTTGGCTACCCATCTCAATTTCCTCCTCTAGATAATTGGGATGACATGTGTGAACATTTCCTAGTCTTCTTCCCCATGAACCTTCTTCTAGAAATCTTAAGTGAATTACATGTGGTGTGTGTGAGGGAGAGTGATGTAGTGGCCGAAACCTAGGGATTAGCATTTTTGTTTTATCCCATGCACATTTTCCATTTCTAATCATAGCTATCTTCTAGAAAGTTCTCTTTCTAGTTGCATGTGTGACACTTGAATAAAAGGTGGTTGGAATTTGTTTTGCTCCTCTTTGGTCGAAACCCTAATCTTTTGGTAGAATGTATAGTCTCTTGAGCTCTCTTGTACACCACTTTTCCATGCAAACCTTCTTGGAACTCTCATGGCTTTGACAGGTGACATGAAAAACGTGAGTAGTTGGTGAATGGGTGTATTGATTGAGTGATCCATTTTCTTCCCTAGACACTTCATGATTTCTTTCTTCTAGAAAATCCTCCTACCCTTCTTCATGTATGATAAGTGTTAAATTTTGATGCCTTTTTGTCATGTTTGATGTGTTAGGATTTTTAGGTTATCGAGACTCTAAGTCTTTAACCCCTTCTTCCCACAATCTTATCTAGATTAATTTAGCCCAATGGGTTGGACGAACTCCTAAGTTCTTGCTGGCCTCTCTTATGGGCTTAGATTCCAAACACACAAAGGCAACTAATTAATTAATAAAAACCCAAGGTTCTTTAAGGACTCTAAACTTTATGCATAGCCCAATATGGTGGCATAAGACAGATAAAAACTTTACTAAGCTTGAGGAGTCAAAATGAGCGTGGAAAAATTATTGATAAGGAATGGAGCTTGGGTCCCTCATCTATATACTCCATGGAAACAGTTTAACTTAGCAAGTATAGTAAGGCTTTAATGACCTATCTTTTGTATGATGTTCATGAAGAATGCTTTGATTTAAAAATTAATAATAATTTCAAACCCCTTCAAAGAAAATCTTGGACCATATTTGGGAATTCAGAATTTTTAAGAGTAATATTAGATATAGTTATGGATTGTGCAATAGTCGTACATTACTTGTAAAAAATAATAGGGTCTATTATTAAAAAATTAATTCTTTTATGCAGATTTTAAATTTACTCATTTGTTTTTAAAAGTGTGCTTGCTCATTATATGATTACAAATACCATTTCTCATTTTTATAAGAAATAAAGACCAAAACAGTTCACAAAGTTTAAAAAAAAAATGCAAGCACTCTTTTGTTATATTTTTAATAGATTCCATCAATTTTTTAAATTCAAGCCTTTTTTAAAAATACTCATTTTTAATATATCTCCCGTCTTTATAACAGTATAAATGATAAAAAAGTAATGATAGGCTTAAATCTCATTTACTATCACTTTACTACTCATAGCGTATTTATTTTTTTATATTTTCTTTTAAAATTTTTTTAACATCCTTAATTATGAAGAAAAAATTAAAACAAAATACAATTTTATTAATAATCACTTCTTTAATTATTAAGTAAAAATTTAAAAAAAAAATAAAAAATTAAAAAGAGTGGTATAATGATGGTAAATGACATATAAGCCTATTATTATTTATGATAAAAAAGTTTAATAAATAAATAAAGGAAAATTTTATTATATTATCTAATTTTTCTACTTATTTTGACAATTTATGTATTTAATAAATAAAAAAGTGTAAATTAGACTGAAAACACACCAAATAAACAAATTAAACAGGCATATTATTATATTAGCACTGTCATAAATAAAATTTCATAAATGATAAAACTCATATTTTATTTTATTTATTTATTGAAATTCCATAACTCTCGTGTCCAACTTTTGCCGTCTAACCTCGGAGCCGATTGCCACATTGCCAAAAGCTGCAAAAGAACCTGAAACGGGGATATAAATGTCAACTTGTTTTCAGAAAAGGAACCAATTAGCATCTGACAGATCGTGGCATCTTGCAACTTTTGTAAATCGGCCCCACACTAAGAAGAGATCCCATCAGAGACTCACACGTGGCAAATAACTTTCCACTATATTTATACCCACAAAAGCATCCACTTTGCTCAAAGTCTCACTGACGACAATGGCGAAGAAAAAGGACTACTCGAAAGAATATGAAGCTGCTGATTCCAGCAAGAAGGACATCTCTCGCAGTGATTTCCCTCCGAACTTCGTCTTTGGCGTGGCCACTTCTGCCTATCAGGTGATCTTTCTGTTTCCCCCCTACACCCGCATTCTTATGCTTGAAATTGGGACTACTTCTCATTTTTGATAACTGGGTACTAGTTGATTTTCACTTTCTAATGCAAATGTGTGTAAGGAAAATGCGTTTATATGTTATCCATTTCTTTGCAAATTAAGATCTGGGCATTTTCTGCTTGAGCGTGCAGTTTCTGTTATGTATGGAAATGGGCTTTGTGTTGTACTGCGCTTGTTCTGTCTTTCAAACGGACATACAAGTGATTAAAATTTTTGCTCCTTTCGATATGTTATTTCTCCGAATTATGTTTGTAGTTACGGGGTGGTCAGTTCTGGTAGGCATGATTGCTTGGTCCTGATACATTCTTCACTTTTTTTCTTTTTTTAAAATTTCTTGGCCTTCTAGGCGTAGTTTTTGTTACATTTATCAGATCAATTCATTTTCTAGTTGAGAGACACTTAAAAGAATTATATATCCTTCATATAGGGAGATATGTTTCAAAGAACCTTGTGCCACTCTCATGGTTTTGTAATCTGCTTCTCTGCTTGTAGTTGTACCTACGGGTGTGAGTAAGAGATTACAAGTTTCCTGCTGGAATGCATAATGATATCTTCATAAAATTATCTTTTTCTAATCAAAATTTGAAATAATAAACTCGGACTTTGAAAATCTTAGCACAAGTTGAAAATCTGTTTCCTCACTGTTAACGTTTTGAACAACTCTCACCTCGCACTCTTTATATGACTGGGAATTGAAGATGAAAGGGGAAAAACAGTTTGTAGTTGAGATCTTGCATATGGACTTGGTGAGTTCCCTTTCACCACTCAGTCATGTGGTCAAACGGGAATCTTGTGTTCACTTTATCAGGGGGTTGATGATGCACATGCACACTAAGAAAAATGACACAATTTAATTCCGTAGAGATTTCTTTCATACTATAGTCCTACAGTAGAAAAAGGAAAATGAGAAAATTTGAAAAGAATTGAAAAAAGTTGAGAAAAGAAAACTGGAGAAAATGATGCATGAGATGAATTGAAGCCAGTACTCACAGTCATCATTTTTCTTGACATATTAATGGAGGTCTAATGCATTTTTTTCAGCAAGGTGCTTAATAGTGCTCCTCTTATTATAAAGTATTAGAAAATGATGTGAAGGAGATGGATATTATTTTGCCTTGGAAAATAATGTTTTTTAAACTAAAAATGAGACTAACTTTCATACCATCGGTTTCAGAAATATTAGGCTAAAATTAAAGTTTGTTTAACTAAATATGAGACTTAACTTGCATACCATCGGTTTCAGAAATATTAGGCTACAAAGAGTTAGCTTATCTGGTTTATATTTTTATATTTATCATTTTTTTTTTCTGTTTAGTTGGTTAATGTTGAGTCTATAATGTAAAACTCAATGATCTTGGAATTCGGTCCTTTGTGGTTTTTTGCAGGTTGAAGGAGCCTGTACGGAGGGTGGTAGGGGCCCTAGTATTTGGGATGCTTTTTCACACACTGAGGGTATTCTTCTTGTTTTTTTTTTTCCTCAAAAATTTTATAGATGAAAATATCTTCCATGAAAAGTTTTGGATTGACATAACTGGGTTCTCCTTTTGCATGTTTTGGAACTTATGTTTTTACTCGTTTGTAATGTTAGGCAAGATTGTTGACAAAAGCAACGGTGATTTTGCAGTGGATCAATATCATAGATACAAGGTTGGACATGTTCCTTTTGTTATTGCTTGGCCTTGTTATAATCATGCACTAATTTAGCCCATTCTTTCATTGTCATCTCACGCTATTCTGTAGTGCTGCTTGGCTCAATTCTAATTCTTATTTTAAGAGCATAGTGCTGTTTGGCTCATTCCTAATCCCTATTCTGTAACAATGCCATTCCATGGTGGAAAATGCATCACTGTAATATGTATTTCTTATCTTTCTTGCGTGAAGCCAACATTTCATTGTACTGCTGTTGATTTGTAAAGCGGTTGGAGAAAAAACCAGATAATTTTCACATGATTTTCTTTTTCTGTTTGCTTTGCTTCATGAACTCTCATAACATGCATGGATATTAATTGCAGTTGTTAATAATCATCACTCCTAAACAAGATAGATCATCTGTACAAGACATTACCTGTTTCTATGATCTAAACATAAAAGTTATCGGTGCACCAATCACCTGTGCAAACAATTGCTAGGTTTCTTGATTTGGAGTTTGGCTTTAGTGCAATGCTTCACCACCTGTTAATGCATTTTTTTTTTCTGAATTTGAAGTACTAGAATCTAGAAATAATGTTTTATTTTTTAAATGTTTTTGGACTTACATTATCATTATCTATTTAATCATGTAATGTTGGTAGTAGGTCGGTATGATTTGCTTAATAGGAAGCTGTAAGAGAGTGAGACTTTACGTAGATAGAATTCTGGATAAAGCAAGCTGTTTTGCATTAGTGCCACTCACAAGCTGCAATCTTTCTAAATACACACTAGAAAGTTCTTTGAAAGGCACCGGCTCCATTCCTACTGACAGCACAGCCACATGATGGCACTCAATTGGTACGCTGAGCACAACTAAGTAGTGTCGCTCTATTTGCCTTACTGGAATAATGTTCCAGATGACACTGATTGATTACACAACAGTCCCACCTTTGCCCAGTCCTTCTCATCCATGAAAATGCAACAAAAGGGCAAGCACTATTTATTGATCTCTCTATTGATTATTCTGTTCTGTGTTGAGAGATAAGACTCCCATCTGTCCCACATCCATCATTAAGTGGCTCAACTTATGGAAAGCCACCCTTTGAGTACCAACTAATAGCGTAGGTGAGGTGTTTTTTTTTTTTTTTTTAAAAGATGATGGTACCCCAATTTGTTTGTTGATAACCCCCACTTGTTCCAGAAGAACATCTTATTCAAAGGGTGCATCGGGGGGGTTACAACCAAAATCCCAAAATTAAGCTCCCAAGGAAAATTAAAAGTGAAAATTGATAATAAAACATTACAATTGGTCCATAAAGGAATTAAAGACTAGAGCTAATGTCAAAGGCTAGGAGCACCTGCACGATCCAAAGCAAACAGACCAAGCATATGCTTAGCCAGTTGAACTAGAAAAGAGAAACTTGTAGTGTTGAGCAAGTCTCCAAAAGAGGTGAGGCTATCCGCTAAAGCATTACCCTCCATGTAAACATGTATGAGACCAAAAGCAAAATGAGGCTTGAACTATAAAATATCATCCCAAATATCAAAATATTTCAAAGAGGGCTGGGATTGGGTATACCAATTAATCACAAGAAGAGAAGACAATTCAATAATGATCTCAAAAACACTTAACTGATAGCATATAGTAAGACCAAATCTCAGAGCTGATAATTCAGCAAGAGTATTTGTACCAAAGCCCCCCAAAAAATAAAAAGCCAGCAATGATTGGACCTAAGAATACCCCATTGCCAGAAGGATCTGGGTTGCCTATGGAAGCACCATCAATATTTAATTTGGGGTAATGATATCCTTACACCTCTTTGACTATTGCTTTTCTATCCATCTATTATTTTTTTCTTTTTGCTATTTGAGTCAATTTTTATAAAATTAAATTTATTTTTAATTAAATTACATGATTAGTTGGTTGATTGAATTTTATTTTCTTATAGATTATGCAAGATCATATTCTGAGATTTTAATCCAGCTTCATAGTGTAAAAAGGAAAATGAAATAGTTGAGTAGTAATACAGTAGTAAAGGAAGTTTAAGGGTATCATCACCCTTTCATTTGTCCCAAAGGAGGGGGAGACCACTTCACCAAGGTTGGCCTCTTAGCACAAATGGTAATCTAAGAAATATGAAGAGGCCCAAGGACGGTAGCACTAGAGGTGAGCAAAAGAGAATGAGGCTTAAGAAAAGATGTCCAGATTCCTAAGCCAATTGACAATCTTATAAATGATGGTATCAAAGTGCGTGGGGATTTCCTCAAATCTAGCTTTATTCCTTGCAAGCCAATCTCCCAGAGAATGGGAGACGGCAGAGAGCTAGCAAGTAGATGAAATTAGTCTAAGCCACGAGAGGCAGACCATCATTGAGTGGCTTGATTCCTCAACTACCAAGGGTAATGAAGTTGTAACCATAAATGGAGGAGAAATGGTGCCACACCTGTTGGAGAGGATACAATTTGCAAAAAGGGGTTCCATAGTGTTGGATTCTATCATCCAGAGGAATGCCATTATGCCACAATTTCCAAAGGAAGACAGAAACTTTTATAGGGAGAACATTATTCCAGATATTCGAAGCAAAAGGGAATAAGGGGTAAGGACAGGTTCAAATTGGTTTACTGGAGCAGACATCTTAGCCTGTAATTGTGTGTGTTTGGTTAGCTGCTTGTACATGTATTGCATTAGCTTTTCATTAACTGAACTGCTGCTAAATGCTGACCCCCGCTGTTTTCCTCCAAAAAGCTGAATTCATCCAATTCATTGATGTTAAAAACAAGCACAATGTGCCTCATACATGTAGTCGCTAACAATTAATGGGAGAAGGTCCATGGAGTTGACCCCACAATTAGTTTGGAAATAAGAGTTATTAAGTTGATTTGGCTTATGCTTATGTTTTTATGCTTTCTGTGCAATTGGATCCTTTTTCTTTGTTATAGTGGGGAAAAAAAATTCTTTTTATTTCCATTACGTCGGTTTTTGGTCATGTTTTGAAGCTTTGTTAGATCCTGGTCATTTCATTCAATAACTATCTACAGGAAGATGTTGAGCTTATAGCCAAGTTGGGGTTTGATGCTTATCGCTTTTCTATATCATGGTCGCGTATTTTCCCTGGTATGTTGTTTAGAATGTGTTTAATATCTTCCCTGGTTTGTCATTTAGAGTGTATATAGTGCATTTTATCATTTATATTTTCAAAAAGTGTAGAGTCTGTATATTTGGTTGTTTCATTTTATTAGGTTTGAAACTTGCAAATAAGCTGTCGCATTTGTAATGCATTTCTATGGCTATGTACAAGCTATCGCATTTGTATGCATGAATGTCATGCTCGTACCAGTAACAGCATGACGTGTTTTCGTTTCCATGTTGAATATCCTTGTAAAAAATAGTCTCTTGGCATGACTTTGTGTATTTTCTTCTAAAAAAATAAAGACAATTATTTGAAGAATAACCCTAGAACGAGAGTAATTTGTAGGAATAATTCTTATTAATTTGTAACATAATTACAAGGCAGTATGTATAGATTGCAGTAGAAGAAAAGAAGGAAAAATAAATTAGGAAAGAAGAAATTAAATGCCGACTTCTTAGGAAACTAAATCTCCTACAACATTCACACATTCACACATTTACATCCAATATCTCCTAAAATACGGTAGAGTTGACTAGGCAGATTTTGGAAACTTTCCAACACTCCCCCTCAAGCTGGTTTAAAGATTTCTTCTATGGGTAGCTTGCTGATTAAGTTTTCAAACTGTTTCTTTATTAGTTTCTTTATAAGTATGTCTGCTACTTTTGCTTAGCTGTAGAAATATAGGGCAAACAGATTACCCCACTATCTATTTTCTGCTTGTTAAAATGCTTGTCCACCTTCACATGTTTTGTTCTGTCATAAAGAACTGGATTGTGAGAAATAGCTGTTGCAGCTTTATTATCACAATATAGTTTCATTGGTAATGAACTAGTAACTTTCAACTCTTCCAGAAATCTTTTAATCCATAGTGCTTCACAAATCCCATGAGCAACAATCCTAAACTTGGCCTCTGAACTACTCCTTGTCACCACATTCTGTTTCTTGCTGCTCCATGTTACTAAATACCCCCCAACAAATGTGCAATAGCCATAAGTTGATCTTCTATAATTGACACTTCCAGTCCAACCCACATTGGTGTATATTTCAGCTTGTAAACTCCCATAACCTCCAAACAATAAGCCTTTACCTGGAGTCCCTTTTAGGTACTTTAGGATTTTGTATACAACATCAAAATGTTTAGGACCTGGTGAGTGCATAAATTGGCTTACCACACTTGTTGCAAAGGCTATGTTAGGCCGTGTGTATGAGAGATATAGGAGTTTCTCTACCAATCTTTGGTATTGTTCTCTATTGATTACTTCTTCAGGTTTAGCTGGTTGGAGTCTTAGATTCGGCTCTATAGGTGTCTTTGCAACTTTACACCCTAATAAACATGTTTCTCCAAGTAAATCAAGAACATATTTTCGTTGGGAAACAAATATACCTTTTCTCTCAATTTCATTTCCGTCATCCCCTGTCAGAGTAACATCATCAATAGAGACAATAAGTATAGGTACTTTGCATCCACCAATTTGTCTATAAAACATAGTATTGGTCAACTTGACCTTGGCAGTAGCCGTGACTCTTTATCACCTTCCCAAGGCATTCAAATCAAGCTCTAGGAGATTGATTGAATCCATACAAAGACTTCCTCAATTTGCATACCTTCCCCTTGCCTCCTTTTCCTTTAAATCCTGGTGGTAGATCTGTAAAAACTTCCTCCTCTAGATCGTGGGTGTTGTGCTCTCTCCTCTCCTCTTTTCACTCCTTACATTTTTTCTTTTTCTCCTTTCTTCCTTACGTGTTGATCTGCATTGGAGTTTATGGGGACGTGATTTTTGAGTGCTATGGCCAGTGCAATGGGGGATTCCAATATTGCTTTCATTGAATCTAAGGCTTTCGAGGTGACTAGGGAGGGTCAGTGGATGCATATAATTGAGAGGAGATGAAGGTTTGTGGAAAGGATCAGCTTGGAGTTAGAAGCTGGGAATTGGTTTACGAAGGCTCTGGAAGATAGTCTGAAGATGGGGAAGAATGCTTTCTACGCTGCACATAGGGAAGGTGACAGGGGGTTCATAGCACAGGTTCTAACTCGCAAGGAGCGTTCAGTTAGTGGAGCATCGTGTGGGTGGCCGCCGAAAAAGCATCTTCATTCTGGAAGATAGAAATGTGAGGGGATTGAGGAAACTGGTGAAGATTCTAAAGGAAGTGGGAAGAGGAACTTGGCCTCTGGCGTCAGCTCCACCACTGACTTTGGAAAACAAGTTTTACAGCCATCTTGATTGTATAAGGAAGTACTGCAGCAACCTTCCATCCCGGGACATGACCACGCGATGCAGGCTATGTCGGCCGTTTGCACAGAGAAGGGTGTTAGACACCTTGCTTGCACAGAGAAGGAAATTACCTTGCAGACGATGGCTGACATGCAAAAGCAAGTTGATGACTTGCAAAGAATTTTATCACTCATGAAACGGTATGTTGAGGGCTTAAAAGAACTGGAGGTGGTTATGGGCTTGGATTTGGGCCAAGCGAAAATAGGGGCTGTGATTAATGAAATTGGTCAAGCCGGTGTTAAGGGGAAGGGAGTTCTAGAGGCCCAATCAGCCCATCAGGCCCAACAGACTTCAGTGAAGCAAGCCCAGGTAGGGCACATCTGGCACAAAAAGCCCTCGTCAGTAGGAGAGGCCTCGTCGTCGCGTGACCCTCCACCACCGCCGACGAGGAGTCAGGTTGTATTGACGATAGGATTGGTCACATCGGCAGTGTCTGATCAGCCAGAATACTTCCCAGAGGCGAGCCACGATCTCTGTGTAGCTGAGAAGCGAGCTCACCTGCAGCATCAGGGCTCGCCGGCAAGGAGTCAAGCGGTTTCAATGATAGGGATGGGTACATCGGCAGGGTTTGTGCAGCCTGAATACACTCTAGAGGTGAGTCGTGAGCTCTATGTTGCCGAGTTGCAAGCACCCTTGCGAGCAACTGTAGAGGGCATGCCAGACACCTCTTTCTCTGGGTTGCAGGTGATCTTTCTTCGGTATAGGGAACCTCAAATGCTGCGAGAGTAATGAGGGACCCCATTTCGCAATCTTTTGCATAGATTGGTGCAATGGTTATTTTTGAACCATTGGAGACTTCCCAGAATAGGCCAACGGTGTAGCTTGTAGACAAGGGGAGTGGTGATGCATTAAGGATGGTTGGGCAGAATTGTTTTACAGTGTTGGGGGACTTGCATTAGGGGGACTTGCAGATAGTTTGTTGCGAAGGGGTATGCCCAATTGGGGAGGATGTAGAACCTATTTGCATGTTTTCTCCTAGCCCCAACTCAGAAAGACTTCTATCAGACTGGGTGTTCAAGAAAGTGGAAGAACTGCAGGGTGTCTTCTCTTGGCTTTGAAGAGCAGTTCAAGGCCTTGGCTGTGGCCATTAAGGAAAACAGATCGAAGTCTGCCCCCAAAAGAGATAGGGAACTTAGAAGATTGCAATGTTCTATTAACTATGATGTGAAGGAGGGGAGTGGCGGAAGGTTTATAATCAACCTTTGTCTATGAAATCTAAGATCCTTTCTTGGAATGTGCAAGGGCTAAATGATCGCAATAAATGCCTTCGTATTAAATCTGTATTGTGGACATGGAAGGTTGATGTTGTTTGTCTTTAAGAAACAAAATTATGGATTATCGATAGAAGAGTTATTCTTAGTTTGTGGGGGTGCCCGGTTGTGGGATGGTCCTACTTGGTTTCTTTGGAGCATCGGGGGGTGGACTTCTAATGTGGGACAAAAAAGTGGTGGAAGTGAAAAAAGGAATGTGTTGGGACTTTCTCGGTTGCTAGTCTCTTAAAAAATGTAGTCGATGGGTGAGAGTGAGCTTTTGTAGGCATTTACGGGCCTAACTTAGATAGAGAAAGTAGAAGTCTTTGGGAGTAATCCCTGGGTTTATATTGTTTATGGGGATGTGCTGTGGTGTATGGGTGGGGACTTTAACATCACTCGGTTTCCGAGTGAGCGTTTGGATAATCATCGTATCTCTTCGGCTATGGAAGATTTTGTAGAATTCTTGTTTGATTTGAATCTCATGGACCTACCACTTGTTGGATGAGAGTTCACATGGTCCAATAATGAAGGGTGTTCGAGATTGGACAGGTTCCTTGTCTCTCATTCTTGGGAAGCACACTTTCCAAATTTGTGCCAGAAACGGCTGAGTCGGCTTTGCTCAGATCATTTCCCTATTATGTTGGATTGTGATGGCATTCGCAGCGGCCGTCAGTACTTTAAATTTAAAAACATGTGGCTTGCAGTGGATGACTTTGCTGATAAGGTTCGTGATTGGTGGGCTTCTTATCAGTTCACAGGGACAATTAATTATATTCTTGCAGGCAAGCTTAAGGCTTTGAAGCAGGATCTGAAGAAGTGGAACATGGAAATCTTTGGTTCTATTGATGGTGACAAGACCTCCCTTTATGGGAGAATTGCAAGAGTTGGATGGGCAAGTTTTGTTGGGAGATACCTCAGATGAGATTATGGCAAGAAAAAATGTGGTGGTGGCAGAATTGGAAAGGGTGTTGTTGATGGAGGAGATTTCGTGGCGACTCGGGTTCTGTGGTTAAAAGAAGGGGATAAATGTACGAAGTTTTTTTTTCATAAAATAGCTAATCCACATAGGCGACACAATGCCATAGAGTCGCTCACCTCAGGTAACCAAGTTCTCTCATCTCTTCCTAAGTTAGAGAACCATATTGTGTCGTACTATCAGAGCTTGCTTACAGAATAGACCAAAGCTAGATGGTTTGCCCTTTGAGTGCATAGCCTTCCAAAGTGCGAGTTGGCTGGAAAGACCCTTTGAAGAAGAGGAGGTTCACAAGGTCATATCCCAGATGGAAAAAGACAAAGCGCCTGAGCGGGATGGTTTTTTGATGGGATTTTTTCAGCATTGTTGAGAAACTGTAAAATGTGATACTATGCAGGTTTTTTAGGAGTTCTATGCTTTTTGAAAGTTTGAGAAAAATTTTAATACAACTTTTATTGCTTTCTATCGAAGAAACAGGGGCAATGGAGATTGAGGACTTTTGCCCTAAAAGTTTGGTGAGCGGGGTCTACAAGATTATATCAAAGGTGCTTGCTAATCGGCTAAGTTTGGTCATGGGGCAAATAATTTGTAAACCACAGAATGCCTTTGTTCGGGGGAAACAGATACTAGATTCAATACTCAAAACCAATGAGTGTTTGGATCAGAGGTTGAAGGAGGGCATTCCTGGCATTATATGCAAGCTTGACATGGAGGCATCGTATGATCACGTGAATTGGGACTTTATATTCTACTTGCTTGGGAGATGTGGGGTCAGTGATAGGTGGATTTCATGGATTCGGCATTGTCTCCCTACGGCATTGTGTCACTACGATTCGATTCTCAGTGTTAGTTAATGGTACACCCTGCAGGCTTCTTTAACAATTCTCGTGGATTGCGGGAAGGGGATCCATTGTCTCATTTCCTTTTTGTCAGTGTTATGGAAATGGTGAAGGCAACTGTGTGGATACTTAGCTGGTTTTCTAGTGGGTAATGACACTAATGACTCTATTATGATTTCATACCTCTTGTTTGCAGATGATACGCTTCTTTTTTGTGAAGCGGATCAGGGCCAAATTCAAGCCTTACGTGCACTCCTTTTATGCTTTGAAGCTGTATCGGGGCTTAAGATTAATCTGAGCAAATCTGAGATGGTGGCGGTGGGGGCAATACCTAATATCGATAGCTTAGCTGATCTCATGGGTTGCAAAGTGTCTTCTTTACCTATGAAATATTTGGGTCTTCCATTGGGGGCTACTTTCAAAAGTAGAGCTATTTGGGATGATGTTATTGAGAAAGTGGAGAAAATGCCTGCTGGGTGGAAATGGTTGTATCTGTCTATAAGGAGGGGCAGCTCACATTAATTAAGAGCACTTTATCTAACCTTCCGACGTATTTCTTGTCTCTCTTCCCATTGCCTGCAGGAGTGGCGAATAAGATCGAGAAGTTATTTCAAGCTTTCTTATGGGGGGGTTTGGGGGAGGAATTTAAATTTCACCTTGTTAAGTTGAATAAAGTCTGTTCCCCCATATCTAGTGGAGGATTGGGTGTGCGCAATTTAAGATTATTTAATGAAGCACTCTGGAGAAAATGGTTATGGAGATATCACTTGGAAATAGTCTTTGTAAAAAGAAGTTATTGTTTCTAGACATGAAGGGGCCTTTTGGGGGGGGGGGGGGAATGTTATGATGGATGGACATGGTGTGGGATTGTGAAAGTATATTAGGGGGGTTGGCAGTGCTTTGCAAACAATATACGGTTTCTGTTGGGAGAAGTTGCCCGAATCAGATTTTGGTAGGATGTATGGTGTGGAGAGCACTCTCTGGAGAGGGTTTTCCCCAACCTCTTTAGCATTGTAGCTAACTAGGAGGCATCGGTGGCGGATTCCTACGTTATTGCTCATGGCTCCTCTCAGTGGAATGTCCTTTTTATTAGGGACAATCGTGATGGGAAATTGTTCACCATTGCATATTTTTTCAACTTGCTATATTCCATAGGGAACATACTGGCATAGGGAGATAGGATAAGGTGATGGTTTGTAACCAGCAAAAAATTCACAATCAAGGCCTATTATAAAATTCTAGCTTCACATGGTAATATGCATCCTTTTTGTGGAAGAACATTTGGAGAACTTGTGTCCCGTCCAAAGTGGCCTTTTTTGTGTGGACTGCACTAATGTTATGAGGGATGGACATGGTGTGGGATTGTGAAAGTATATTAGGGGGGTTGGCAGTGCTTTGCAAACAGTATACGGTTTCTGTTGGGAGAAGTTACCCGAATCAGATTTTGGTAGGATGTATGGTGTGGAGAGCACTCTCTGGAGAGGGTTTTCCCCAACCTCTTTAGCATTGTAGCTAACTAGGAGGCATAGGTGGCGGATTCCTACGTTATTGCTCATGGCTCCTCTCAGTGGAATATCCTTTTTACTAGGGACAATCGTGATGGGAAATTGTTCACCATTGCATATTTTTTCAACTTGCTATATTCCATAGGGAACATACTAGCACAGGGAGATAGGATAAGGTGATGGTCTGTAACCAGCAAAAAATTCACAATCAAGGCCTATTATAAAATTCTAGTTTCACATGGTAATATGCATCCTTTTTGTGGAAGAACATTTGGAGAACTTGTGTCCCGTCCAAAGTGGCGTTTTTTGTGTGGACTGCAGCCCTTGGGAATATTCTCACTACGGACAATTTACGTAAGAGGGGATTTATGGTGATGAATTGGTGGTATTTGTGCAAAAGTCATGGTGAATCAATGGATCGTCTTTTGTTGCATTGCGAGATTACAAGAGTGCTATGGAAAATCTCCTTTAGGCAGGCTAAAGAAGTGATCTATTTTAAAACACGAGTAGACATCCTATTAATGAAATAACAGACAGAAAAATAGCATCACCCCATAAATATTTAGGAACATGCATAGAAAACACATTAGGGCATGTGCAACCTCTAATGAATGATGATTTTTTTCGCTCGGCAATGCCATTTTGTTGTGGGGTGTCACAACAAGTTGGTCGATGTTGAACATATTTTTCTGGCAAAAAAGTTCCTAACATTTGTTAAAAGTATTAAGCAACATTATCAATTCTAAGAATACTGATTTGTGTTTTGAATTCATTTTCAACCATATGATAAAAATCCTTGAATAATTTTTCAACTTTAGATTTATTGCTCATCAAATACCCCCAACACAACTGTGTATGATCATCAATAAACATCACAAACCATTTTTTTCTAGATGCAGTAGTGATTTTTTAGGGACCTCAAACACCACTATGAATTAAATACAAAGGTTTTGAAGAACGATAACTTTTTTATTGATAAGTGTTCCAATGACTATTGGATAAATGACAAGTATCACAATGAAGAGAGTTGCAATCAATAGATTTAAATAAGCTGGGAAACAAATGTTTTAGATAGAGAAAATTAGGATGTTCTAGTCTAAGGTGCCAAAGCATAATTTGTTCTCATACAAGTATTGAACTACTACTACTACTATTCAAACCTTGAACTTGTTTAATGTTGAATATGGTCTCATCAAAATAATAGAGTCCATCAATCATCCTAGCACTGCTAATCATCCTCCTCGAGAGTTGGTCCTGAAATTTATAATGGGAATCAAAGAGTATGACACGACAATTAGGATCCTGTCAGAGTTTACTAATAGACAACAAATTACAATTAAGTTCAAGAACATGAAGGACAGACTTTAGTTCAGTTTTCTTAGAGATTTGGACAGAACCTGTTCCTGCAATGGATGAGTAACTTCCATTTGCAATTTTAACCTTTTTATTACCAGGACAAGGGTAATAAGATTGAAAAATGGTGAAGTACTAGGCATATGGTCGGATGCACAGAATCAATAATCCATGGTGCAAGAGTTAAGCCACAAGAGTAGGTACTAGAGATATCACATGTTTGGGCTAAGGAACCAATAGGAAAACCGGATGTGGGAGTGGATTTCAGCAATTGAAGAAGGTGATCCGCCTGCTCAGCACTTAGGAAATTAGCCTTTGCTTCATTGGCTCTAGTGGTGTATAGTTGTTGCCTGAGCAGATATGCTGCTCTTCCAGTTTGCAGGCTTTCCATGAGCAAGTCTCTCGCTTGTGGCGTGGTTTATTGCAATAATCACACCATACCAAGGCTTTTCTTCAAGCCTCCTTTGGTTAGAATAGGACTGCTGTGCAGAAACATCGGCAGTGGACATATTTGTGCTAGTAACATAATAAGGAGTAGGGTTGGCAGCAACTAATGCAAAGTTCTCCACAGTTTCATCCTCTTTTTTTTTTCACCATGACATTCCAAGGGTCTCCCTAGAATCCTTTCTCTAATTTTATCAAATTCATCATTAAGTCCAGCCAAGAATTTAAAAATTCTGGCATTCTCCACCATCTTCTTATTATGATTGCAATCATCAAGATCTTTCCATTCATAATCACTGAATAAGTCTAAATCCTGCAAAACCCCTTAAGAACATTGAAATACCTGGTCACACTGCATTCTCCTTGGTGAGTATTGCTGATTTTCTGCTACAATTCATATGTATGAGAGTAATTTCCAAGATCAGAATACATCTGGCTAACATTCTCCCAGAGCTCCTTTGTGGTCGAATAGCACATGTAGTTGGCACTAATTTCTTCGCCCATAGCATTCACAAGCCACGCCATCACCATGGATGTTCTGCATCCCATACAACATAGGATGGGTCTGTTTTTTTGGGCTCCTTGGATTCACCAGTCAAGTACCCTACCTTCCCTCTCCCTTGAATATACATCCTCACTGATTGTGACCATCATAGGAAGTTAGCCTCATTCAGTCATATGTTTCTGATTTGGACAGAGTAGGGTTCAAAATGGGGTCTGGTTTGGTTTCGAATTTGGCATCATTTGAAGTATCAGCCATCGTAAAAGGCTTGACAACAACAGAAGAGAAGGGCAAATATGAAGAAGGAAGAAAACCCAAGAGATTAGGAGATTTGATCCACCAGAGGAATTAGGATTTTTAGATGAATCGGAAAAACAGGGCTGGCTTTGATACCATCTAGAATGAGAGAGTGATTTGTAGGAATGATTCTCATTAATTCGGAACATAGGTACAAGGCAGTTTATATAGATTACAACAGAAGAAAAGAAGGAAAGAATAAAGTAGGAAAGAATAAATTAAATGCTAACTTCTGAGGAAACTAAATCTCTTAGAATATTCACACATTTTGCAACTAATATCTCCTAGAATACGGTAGAGTTGCTAGGTAGCTTTTGGAAACTTCCCAACAATGACACTATCCCCATGGGGGTGATGGGGACCCTCGTGCCACCTCCCTGGGTGGAGGAGAGACCTACCACGAATTCTCACCCCCCTCGACGATATCAATAGGTAACCATGGATTGGAAACTTCTACTTCTTTCCAATTCAAGAGTCTTTGTGTGATCTCTTGATCAAAAGCTCTAGGTACGAAAAGTTCTACAAGGTATTTGTTTAACGGCGTTGTGGATGTTTGAGTTATTTTTGACAATTCATGAATGATTTTCCAATGAATAGACAAGCCATGAGAATTAGCTTTCATATCTATTCCCTTAGTTTTTATTCTAAGGCGAATGATATCCACTAAATGTGGGTCATTTATGGATATGAAATAGTTTGGCTTAATTTTAAACCAAACTTCACCATATACTAGATTAGATTCTATACCTCCGATAAGTGATAGGGATCATGGAACCTATTAACAAGTAAAACAACTAGGATAGAGGTGTCTATCCTTGTCTAAAAAAAGTTGTAATCCTGATCTAAATTACTCCTATGTGGATGTATTTAATCTCAGGACATTTCTTTTGCTACATTCTCACTTTTTGGGTGTTAGAAAGTGGAATGTCTATTTGACCTTCAGAGGAGAGTTTAACATTTTAGTTACTGCTAAATTGCATAAAGATTCTTGTAGAAAAAATTTGAATTTAGAGATTTTATAAATCTCTTTTATCTGTATTTGTTGTTTATTATGAATTTCTTTCAACTGTTCTTCCATGAAAGAAAGTTCTTCACTTATCACGTCTTCTTGTCAAATTTGGCCGAAGTACCTCATTTGAGAAGTTTCTTTCTCATTAAATGAATAAAAGTTCTAGGGTTACAAAACGTATCTCATCTATATGTACAATTTAACTTAAATACAAGATAAACTTAGAAAACATATCCTATTAAGAGACTGCCACATCCTAATAAAGAAAACCCTAGTTTCCTTTGATACCTTCCTCAAATTGATGTTAGTGAGTCGACTAGCAGCAATTTGCTAACTAAGTATTGATGCCGTTGTTGACTCAAGGCTTTGGTGAAGATATTAGCTATTTGGTGTTCATTGGGCACATAAGGGAGAATGATAATTTTAGGCTGATAGGTATCTTAGATATAGTTACAATCAATTTTGATGTGCTTCATACGTTCATGAAAAGCTGGGTTGGCTACTATTTAAATGGCACTTGTATTATTACCATGAAGAGGCGTGGGATGTGTTTGTGCAAATCTGGGTTTTGAAAGAATATCACACAACCACATAATTTCTGAACATACAATAGACATTGCCCGATATTCAGTCTTTGTAGATAATTTAGATACAAAATCTTGCTTCTTACATTTCCAACAGATAAGAGTCCCCAAGAAAGACACATCATCCAATAGTAAAACGTCGAGAGTTTGGACAACCAGCCTAATCTGCATCACTATAGGCAGTGAAGTGAAGAGAATAACCCTTAGGAAAAAATAGTCCACGATTAGGAGTCTCAAGTAGATAGCGAATAATTCGATGAACTGCTACAAAATGGAGATGTCGGGGAGAATCCATAACCTTACTAACAGTGTGGACAACATAGGAATATCAGGGTACGTGATGGTGAAATAAATCAAACTTTAAACCAACTTACGGTATAAGGTAGGATCCGGGAGACGTTCGCTTTCGTCTTTTCTGTACTTAACATTCACCTCCTGAGACAATGCCGAAATCACAAGAGAGGGCTGCTTCAACAGCCACCCCACCACAGAACAATCGAGAAGAAACAAAAATATCAAACGAAGCTTGTGCGATAGTCACGAAGGCAGGAGAACACCAAGTCGAAGAGCACAATGCCGAGAAGGGGAGACTTGTACGTCAAATTCACCAAGAAATAACCTAGAGGGTGCTGAAAATGAGAAACCAAAAAAAACCCGAGAAAAAAAAATTCTAAGGAGACAAGGTAAGATCGTAACTTGCTCTTGATACCATGTCAAATTTGGCTGAAGTACCTCAGTTGAGGTGTTTTCTTCTCATTAAATAAATAAAAGTTTAGGATTACAAAACTTATCTCATCTAAATATGTACAAGTTTAATTTAAATACAAGACAAACTTAGAAAACATATTCTATTAAGAGACTGCCACATCATAATAAAGAAAATCCTAGTTTCCTTTGATACTTCTTACTTATGATTTTCTCTTTCTTCTTCAGGAGGTTCTACATAGGAACTAAATGACTGATCTGTTTGACCAGACATCATGAAGATGTATTCTTCTAATGAAGAGCTTTTTTCTTTGCTGGATACTTCATACATAATTTCCTCTTGGTTATAGATTTCTTCTTCAAGCAAGATTTTAAGTTCCTGTTCTTCAACAACTTTGATCATTTTTAGCTCCTTTTTCTTTTTTAGGACATTGGGGAGCTATGTGTCTTTCTTCGTTACAAATATAACAATTGCAACTTTTCTATTTGCTAGTCGAAAAAGAGGGTTTCTTCATACAAACATATCTTTTCTTTTTGGAAAAAATGTTTTTCTTTTTCCACGAACGCCATTTAAATTTATTTCTTTTAGATGCCCTTCTGTTAGCGATGAGTGAACAACCAATATTCCAAGATTCTTGCAAAATTTCGTTACAACATTGTTGTTCATACTTGGAATGGCTGATTTGGTTTTTTACCTGATTTTTGGCTTTTGTAGCTAAAACAGTGTTCAATAATCAATTTTAGGACAAAATTGATTCTGAATCCTATTTTTTTTTTCTTTTGCCTTTCTTGGTGAGATATTTAAGGTAGCCTTTGTGACTAAGTTCTTCCCAAGGACTAGGAAACTTGTGAAAGAATCGTTTTAACCAATATTTATCTCTTGGTGGGTTTACCAGGAAAAATACTTTTTGAAGGTTTGAACAAAATCTTCAAATTGCTAGATATCGCAAAGTTCTAGTTTGCTAGAACATAATTTGCATCTTCCCGCAAGAGTGTTTTTTCTGCATAGCTAGTGAGATTTTGTTTAATAATAATCGTGAATTGTCTTAAGAGATCGTCACAACCATTTAAAGTTGTTTATTAAAGCCATTTTCTCATCTTTTTCCACGGTTTTCTCCCACTATTTTAGCCATTGCAACGCATCTCCCTAAAGAGTTGCTGCTATATAATCTAAAAAAAATTCTTTAGTCCTGAAATTTCTAAAGTTTGTTGTAAGGATGGACAAAGATTGTGCCCAATCATCTATAGTTTTATTCTGGTCTTTAAAAGGTACATGACTCAAATCTAGGTATGTCTCATCTTGAGTAACATTCTTTTTATTCAGATCATCATACCTTAGGTAGGTTGGTGATGGATCTGAGGGTGTTTCTTGTTTAACTCAACTAGTTACAACTACATGGATGGATTCATTTGACCCCATTCCAAATAATTCTGGTTTTAGTGGTTCTTCTATCTTTCTTTTTCTTTAAAAATCCTAAAGTTGTTTCTCAGGTTCTTCGGAAACTTCTTTTTTTGATGATTCAGAGGATGTTTCCTCTGTATTAGAATTAGAAATCAGCATGATGTTTTCAACTGAAAATGATTCGAAAGATCTTGATGTTCGAGATAGGTCTATTGAATCTTTTGTAGAAGATTCTCTCTATCCTGAATGGTCAAGACTTGATTCTCTTACAAAGTTCTCCAATATTCTAATATATCTACAAGGTTTGTGTATTCTTTATATGAGTACTCTACTTCTCCAGATTGCAAAGTGAGTATATCTTTTGTTTCGTAAAATAGTATAGGGATTGTATTATCCCTAGACTATTCATTCCTCCCGTGTGGAGATGAATGCTGTCTAGACTTTAAATTAAGTCTTTCATTTGTGCTTTAGTCTCTGATGTGAGATCTAAACCCATGATGTTCCTGAGTCTTTGTATAGAATCATTAACCTTATCAAGAGTTAACTCGATGGATTCAAGTTTACTCTCTACATAATTTTGATTGATATTTTGGTTTTTTCAGACTTTTTGAAAAAAGAAAAACAAGTATTACGAAGGTTTTTTTTTTTTTGATAAGTATTACTAAGGTTATTTAAACAAACACTAATACTACTAAAGTCTTCAGATTATCTATCTATATGTAGTATATGTCTAAAATCTTTTAACTATTTTCATATATAAGTACAGTAATTTTTTTGTTGTTCTTATCCATTCTGAATTATTCTTGCCTCTCGCAGTCTCTAGGTTCTTAAAACCTAGAGTTCTCTCTGAGTATTTTTAAAATTGCTTCACAAAGCTATAAGCCTATATGGATGTGGAAAAAATATGGGTTTTAGAATAATCAAAATAGAAACTAAAAAAAAAACAAACATACTGAATTAATACTTTGGAAAAGAAAGTACCTTACAGAAATGTTACACAGCTCTGATACCAGAGTTTAAAGACAGCAAAGGCGGAGCGAAATTAACGAAAATGAAAATAATAGAATGCAAACTTTTATTGTTATTGAGAGAATTTTTACAAGAGAGGAATAGAGGCTAAGAGATCGATGGCTACTACGAGAGGAATCTCTTCTATTTATGGTATACAAAAGTATTGAAGTTAAGAAATAAAATATAAGAATATAAGAATATAAGAAATAATCTCTTTTTTGGACAAGTCATTTTTCTTCTTTATTCTGGACCGCTTCTTTTTCTTTTGTAGATAAGAGGCATCTTCTTTTGTAAACAAGACCACTATCTTGAAGATTTTTCGTGTACTGGAAAGTATGTGATGACAACGCATCAATCATACTTATGTAGTCGTTTAGGAATCTTCTGATGTCATGACTTGCATCATCGTCCACTTTTGTTAATAATCAGGCAGATTGTTAATATTATGTAATTTTTCATCTGCAAAATCTGGTAGACTTCCTAGATCTTGGCCATAGGTATATTGGGATTGCATTTCTAAATCTTTAGAAATGACTCATATATCTTCTAGCACATCCAAATTAACCCTTGTGGTTAAATTGAATGAAATTTGTTGTGCTTGACTGATTTGTTCTAGAATAGAAACATAATTAGTCCATAAAGAAGTAATAAAAATTCTTCTTCTGTCAATAATCATTGTCAATGAGTTTAACAAGGTTTTTATGTATTCTACGTTGTCTGAGAGATTATAAAGGCTTCTGATAGCATATTTTTCAAAATCGGAAATTTTGGCTAAATCTTCTGATATTGGTTCCATAGGATTATATAGTTCTTCTAACTTTCATTCCTGTATTTTTTTAAAAACCAAATTTGGTATAGTTGAATTTTTTTTCTTCTTTTATTCTCCAACAATTGGAACTATCAATCCAGGAAGTATAAAATTTATGTAAATTCAACTTTGAAAGACAATGAAATATCGTACTTTTTTTTATGATGTCGGGGAACCTCTTAAAGGCAGGGCCTTTCAGACCCACCCCTATAGAATAAACTTTTTTTTTTGATAAGTAAAAGATAAATATTATTAATAGGAAAGAAATAGGCATTGCTCGTGTACACAAGAAGTATACAGAAGAACATCTAGATACATGCTAAGAGCAGGGAATGAAAGAAAGAAAATCATGAGTATTGTTCCCATTTAAAACAATAGCTGAAAACCAAAGAAGTAAAGTGTGAGAAAAAAAGGCTAAGCTCCGCCAAGGTGCGTTCTTTGTCTTCAAAACATTAGGCATTCTTTTCCGACTAAATGCACCACATAAGACATAATAGGATCATTTTTCACGCTGCTGCCACTTGTGGACAGCCTTGCAACTTCCTCCAACTAGCCAACAAATCCACCACCCTCGAAGGCATGACCCAAGCAATGTCAACCCTTTGAAAGATCTCATTCCACAACACTCTTGTTACCTCGCAATGTAAAAGGAGATGGTCCACAGATTTTCCACTATTTTTGTACAAAAAGCACCAATCTATCACAATACAACACCTCCTTCTCAAATTATCCATAGTCAAGATCTTCTCAAGGGCGGCGCACCATACGAAAAAGGCTGCTTTTGAGGGCATACGAGACCTCCAAATACCCTTCCAAGGGAAAGGAAAGTGTTCTTGGAATGTCAAAATTTTGTAGTATGCCTTCACTGAACATTTCTTATGATTGTTGGATTTCCATTTTAATCTGTCACACTGAGCCACAGTAGTCCCCATTGAAAAAAGTAAACTGAAGAAATCAGATACAGTAGGTAATTCCCAATCATGGAAATCCCTATTAAAAAGAATGTTCCACTAAATAGACCCATTGGAACTTGTCCGCATATTTTCCACTGACGCCTCCCTGTTACTAGCAATACGATAAAGCACCGGAAAAGACCTCTCTAATATGTGCTCACCACACCACACGTCCCTCCAGAATCTGATTCGATGACCTTTGCCTGCTACAAAGCGAATATGTTGTTCAAAACAAGGCCAGCTCTTCCTAATATACTTCCATACACCCACCCCGAACCCCCCTTTCACTTAGTTGGAGCATCACCCTCCCCAAGCAATCCCATGTCTAGCACTAATTAGTCCCTTCCGTAAAGCCCCTCTCTCCGAATGATATCTCCATAGTCATTTACCTAGTAAAGCTTTATTAAAGGTTCTCAGGTTACGCACTCCCAACCCCCCATATATAACTGGAGTACAAACTATCTTCCACCTAACCAAGTGAAATTTCTTCTCCTCTCCCATTACCCCCCATAAAAACGCTCGAAAAAGTTTCTCAATCCTGTTTGCCACCCCTACAGATATAAAAACCAAGATAGGTAATAAGTAGGTAGGTTAGTGAGAGTACTCTTGATAAGGGTAAGATGACCTCTTTTCGAGAGATACACTCGTTTCCAGCCAGCCAACCACTTCTCGATCTTCTCCACCACCTCATCCCAAATATCTCTGGCCTTAAAAGTTGCTCTCAGAGGAAGACCTAGATATTTCATAGGCAAAGAAGATACCTTGCATTCTAAGAGGTTTGCTAGACCAAGAATATTAGGAACCTCGCCCATTGGAACCATCTCAGACTTGTCAAGATTCACCTTGAGATCCGACACAGGTTCGAAACAAAATAGTAGATCTCGAAGAGATTGAATTTGATCATTGTCTGCTTCACAAAAAAGTAATGTGTCATCTGCAAATAAGAGATGGGAGACGATAATAGAGTTGCTAGTGCCATTACCCACTTGAAAACCAGATAAGAATCTCCAATCAACGGTGGCCGTCACCATCTTACTTAGTGCCTCCATCACTAAAACAAACAAAATGGGAGATAAATGATCCCTTTGATGCAAACCCCGAGTGCTATTAAAGAAGCTAGCTGGCGTACCATTCACTAGAATTGAGAACCGAGCCGTGGAGATACAATAACACATCCAAGAAATCCATCTAACACCAAAGCCACACTTCCCAAGCAAGTATAGGAGGAAATCCCAGTTAACATAATCATAGGCTTTCTCCATATCAAGCTTACACAAAATACCTGACTTGCCCTCTCGCATTCGGTGGTCTAAGCACTCATTTGCAATGAGCACCGAATTAAGGATATGTCTCCCACGAATAAAAGCGTTTAGAGGCTTGGAGATAATTTGCAACCAATACAGGGCTTAAACGGTTAGCAAGAACCTTTGAGATTATCTTGTAGATGCTACTAATTAGACTTATAGGCCGGAAATCCTCGATGATGGAAGCCCATTGCTTTTTAGGTATGAGAGCAATGAATGTCGCATTAAGCAATTTCTCAAACTTTTGAAAAGAATGAAACTCGTGAAAAACCTGCAAAATATCACCTTTCATAATATCCCAGCATGTTTGAAAGAAGCCCATAGAAAAATCATCCGGACCCGGCGCTTTATCCTTAGCCATACTAGCAATGACCTTATGGATCTTGTCCTCTTCAAACGGTCTTTTCAGAATACTTGCACTTAAGGAGTCAATGGCCTCATAAGACAATGCATCAAGTTTCGGTCTCCAAGGGGTCGATTCAGTGAGAAGGGATTCGTAATAATGCACAATATGGTCTTGCAATTCAGAGGGAGAGGGAAGTTCCTGTAAGTCTAAATGTAATAACTCAATAGTGTTGCTGCGCCGGTGTGAGTTAGCCACTTTGTGAAAGAATTTCGTATACTTGTCGCATTCTTTCAACCAAAGGGCCCTGGATTTCTGGTGCCAAGATGTTTCCTCTGCCAATAAAACCCTCTCCAGATTCCCCATAACTATGCCTTTCCTCAATAACAAATCCTTTGAGGTGTCTTCCAGAAATTCTCTATCCTCTATCTTTTGCAATTCCTCTAAAAGTGTAGCCTTCTAATTATCGATGTGCCCAAAGACTTTCAAGTTCCATTTCTTTAGATCAAGTTTCAATGTTTTCATTTTACCTGCAAGAATAAAACTTGGAGAGCCAGAGACCTGATACGAAGAGCACCATTCACGCACCATCTATACAAAACCATCTGCTGATAGCCACATATTTTCAAACTTAAAATATCGGCAACCCCTATGAATACCTCCACAGTCTAGAAGAATGAGAAAGTGATTTGAACAAACCCGAGGTAGCCGTTTCTGGCTCACTTCAGGATAGTGAGCTTCTCACAACGGAGAAACTAAAAATCTGTCCAACTTTGACCAAACGCGACCGTTTGACCAAGTGTACTCACCCCCAACTAGGGGAAGATTCATGAGGTCCAAATCAAAAATAAACTCTGAGAACTTTGCCATGGCCACAGAATTCTGAGAATGTCTTGATCTCTCACTGGGAAAGCGTGTAATGTTAAAGTCACCCCCCATGCACCACAGCACATCCCATAAGGAAACTAAGCTTGCCAATTCATCCCATAACTGTATCTTCTCTCTGTCCACGTTTGGACCATATGTGCCAACAAAAGCCCATTCCCACCCATCAATAACATTTTTGAAGCGAGTAGCAACTGAGAAATTACCAATACACTCCTCAATAATTTCAACTACTCTTTTATTTCACATAAGTAACACATCACCAGAGGCTCCCGAAGAAGCTAAGTAGGACCAGTCCACGTGCGAACATCCCCAAATACTCCTGACCATTCTAAGATCCAAGATACGTAACTTTGTTTCTTATAGACATACCACATCTCCCTTCTACATCCGCAATAATGTTTTGATACGAAGACGTTTATTGCGATTATTAAGCCTCCGCATATTCCAAGATTGGATCTTAGGCTTCATGTGAACAAAGAGATCCCCTCCCTTTCGGTCTACCTCGTCCTCCACTCCCTTCCTTCATATCATAGTTAATGGAACAAGTAAGTCTTTTAAGTTCCCTATCTTTCTTCATGGCGGACTTCGAGTGACTATCTACTAAAGCCACAAGGAGAGCCTTAAATTGATCTTCATAACCATCAACTGATATACCAATGACAGTTTGGATTTCCTCCACCTTCTTAAAAATCCACAAAGGGCAACACCCCTTACTGGAGGGAGTGTGTGCAAAGGGGTAAGAACAGCCCCCTCCCCACTATGTTGTTCAGTGCTCAGAAGAGCCAGTTGTAAATTTTCACCTTGATCTATGCCACCAGCTTCCAATGACCCTTGGACAAGTCCACTATCGGCAACACCTGACAAATACCCAAAAGCAATGTTGGCAACACTTGTAGAACCATGTTTGGGCAACATTGTCAGAGCCACCACTGTAGAGACTCCAACCTCCGGTATTGAAAACGGCACTTGAGGTGTAACCACATCTCCAGGTACCTCCTGTGACACTTTCTGTGTGATTACCGGCGTTAAAAGAGGCCTTTCAATAGAGCCTGGGTTCGGGGTTATAACATGCGATGTATAGACTCCACCCACCGGCGATGGAAACGGCATCTGAGTTGCATCCACATCTCCAGGTACCTCCGGCGACACATTCTGTGTGATTACCGGCGTCAAACGGGGCCTTTCAACAGAGCCTGGGTTTGAGGTTATGACATGTGACGTTGCCGGAGCACACTCCATCGCGTCAGACGTCACCGACGAGACCCCTACCAACGCCGTCGTCTCCCTTTCACTCGCCAGCGGTGGAGGAAGCAGCGAAGCCTCACTCGGGCTGCAAGCTTGCTGGGCTTGAAAGGATCAAGGAAAAGCTTCGCAAGTTGTTGGGCTTGAGAAGGCCCCAACTTTGCGGGCCTTTTCCACACCATAGGCTTGTTGGGCTTCAGAAGGCTCAGGAAACGCGGCCTAATGTTGCATGGGAGACCTAATAGGCTTCTTGCCCTTGCCTAAATCACGCCCAACATTTGAACCCATGTGCAGCTCAATATGCCCCAGCCCACCCACAGGCCCATCGTAGGTTTCCCCCTATCCAAGCCCCTATCAAGACCACTAATTTCGAAGCACCATTTTAACCATTCAATATTAACGGACAACACTGGCATTTGCTTTTCCATTTCTCCCAACACACGCAACATCATTTCCTTATTAGAACCAGCAACATCCCTGCTATTTTCACCTTCGTACAATCCTCTTGCAAGAGCCGATTTCGAGCTTGCATGCTTCTCTTGAGCACCTCCCATATCTAGAGCCTCCCTGTACGATTTATACGACCGCGACATAGGAAAGAGACCCTGTTTTTCTCCCTAGAAACAGAGGCTGTCGCCAAGGACTCCAACGGAGTTTCACCAAAATTTCTCCACCCCACCCCTATTCTCCCTTCTGGTATCACTATCAGGCCATGCCGCCTTTCGGGGTTGTGTTCCGATAAGGAGAAGAACCTCCCAAAGGCATTAAGCTTCCTCTGGACCACCAGCACCTGTGAACCTTGCCTTTGGGATCGAACAAACTCGGAGGAACCCCTATGGGTTGCCCCCTCCCTCATCGTGGTAGCCAACCACTTTAGATCTTCTTGGTCAATGACGATGTGCTTCACAAGCCGGGGACTACTCTTCGTGATCCTCCATAGTCTAGCATTGTCCTTCTTAAACTCAAAGCACTTAAAATCGATAATAACATTCTTGATTGACCCCATCATAATCGCACCTACTCGATAAAAAACTAAAAAGAAAGCAGAAACTAAACCTCGTTGAGCTCAGCAATCAGAAGCTGGGAACCATGAACGAAAGACCCATGTAGAAGTAGAGCAAACAAACACACACACACACACATACACAGAGAGAGAGAGAGAGAGAGTAAACTCTAGTCCCATACACCGCACTATTGGAAGTTTTCCTATACGAAATTTGTTAAATCATTGACTTTTCACCAGGAGGTGTGGCCTCAAAGGATTGTTTGCACCCATGAGGTGTTGAACTTTGGGCCTTGAAGGGAGTTATAAGCCAAGACCAAAACCTTCACCACTAGGGCCAATCCCTTGGGGTTAATGAAATATCATACTTTTAATTGTGCTAGAATGATCTCTATTGATCAGCTGAATGTCCTTGGAACACGACTTGGTTATTATGCCCAAATCAAGTTCTTCACAAAATTTCTTTTGGTTAAGGAAACAAGTGAGTTTTGAAATCCTAGATTAAATATTACTATGAATAAAATCATTTTTCAGAATTTAGATAATCCTGTCGGTATGATCCTTAATTAAAAGACGGATTTTGAAGAAACTTCTTTTGGTAAGAATTTCTTTGCTTCTTAAAAAAGACAGATTTTTTGAATCTTATTATGCTCAGGATCTAAGTCTGGGAGCTTTATTAAGTCCGTAAGCATAAAAAGATTTTGAACTTTTTGATTATGAAGTTCTTCATGCCATCCTAGGTTTAAAATTAGATCAGAGCAAAAACTTCGGATTTTCTCCAATTGATTTGTCTTATCCTTTACCTTTCCTGCGGGGATTGTCATGTGTTGGCGGAACTTATTTTTTTGGTTAAGAACTAAATTTTTCTAGACACCATTCATTTATTTATAAATGTTTCTAGTAGTCTAGAATCAAAGAAATCTTTTACTTTTCCTTGTTTAGGAGCATTTTGCAGTTGAAAATATGCATGGAGAGCTTGTTTGGCTTCTTCCATGTTAGGATAAGTTTTATATAAAGCACCTTGAAATTTATTTATTTGAGAATGACATTGGTGCCAAATGGTGTAGATTCTTGGTTGGAATGCATAAAGTACAACATAGACCTTTGGGTAGGTTTTTCTTGGCAATCATAATCCATTTACCTTGGATAGTTTTTTGGTCTGAACTCACTGACCACTTGTGTAGCGGGATCGCTACTCATGAAATCAGCAAGAAAGTATTATTTGTCATGTTGTATATCAAAAGAATATTGGGTACTAAAGTTGTACCATTTTAATCTTCTTCCATCAATAATATGTTTTTTTATTAATAAAGAAGTCTCATACAACTTTATTATCCGTTCTAAGTATAAATATTTCAGGAGCTAAATAAATATGAAATACTTTTATTGGTAATTTAATAGCTAAAAGTTCTTTTTAAAAAATAATATAATTTTGTTCGTTCTATGATCTAGTCTATTAGAGATATTTATGAACAAATTAATGGTGTCTAGAAAAACTCAGTTTTTAACTAAAGAACTAAGTTTTGTCAACCCTTGACAGTCCTCGTAAAAAAGGTAAAGGATCAGACAGATCAATTGGAGAAAATCAAGTCTTTGTTCTAATTTAGTTTTACAACTAGACTGTATCAAAAGATTAAGTCAAAATCTTTGATTTTGAAAAACATGTTGCCAAAAAACTTTATAATCTCTTAGACGAGACAACATACATAAAAATTTTGTCAAATACATTGACAATGATTATTGACGAAAGAAGAAATTTATTACCTTTTTACGGACTGATTATGTTTATACTCCAGAACAAATCTGTCAAGCACAACAAATTTTATCCGATTTAACCTTTTGAACATTTAGAAATGCAATCCCAATGTAGTAATGGCCAAGATCTAGGAAGTCTACCAAATTTTGCATATGAAAAATTATATAATATCAACAATATGCTTGATTATTAATGAAAGTGGATGATGATGCAAGCTATGACGTAAAATAATTACTAAACGACTACAAAAGTATGATTGATGTTTTATTATCACGTACTTTTCAACACACGAAAAAGTTTCAGGATAGTGGTCTTGCTTTTGAAAAGAAGATGCTTCTTATCTACTGAAGAAAAAGAAGCGGTTCTGAATAAATAAGAAAAGAGAGTGGTCCAAAAAAGAGGTTCTTTCTTAAATTCTTATCTTTTGTTTGTTATCTTCAATATTTTTGTATAACATAAATAGAGGAGATTACTCTCGTAGTAGCCATCGATCTCTTAGTCTCTCTTTTTCTCTTGTAAAAATTCTCTTAATAATAATAAAAATTTGCATTCTCTATTTGCATTCTCGTTGGTTTCGCTCCGCCTTTGCTATTTATAAACTCTTGTATTAGAGTTTTGTAACGTTTCTATAAGATGGTTTCTTTTCCAATAATAAATATTAATTCAGTATATATATATTTTTAGTCTTTAGTTTTGATTATTCTAAAACCCATACACTTGCAATACACTAAAACCCATATTTTCTTTATATCCCATATAGCTTTGTGAAGCAGTTTTGGGGAACACAGAGAGAACTCTAGGTTTTTGGCACCTAGAGAATGCGAGAGACTCTTAGGTGGTGAGAATATTTCAGAATGGCTAAGAACAACAACAAATTAGGCTGAATTAATACTTATAGGAAAAGAGTTAAAAAGATTTTAAACATATACTACAAATAGATAAGCAGTCTGAAGACTTTAGTAATATTAGTGCTTGTTTAAATAACCTCAGTGATGCTTGTTTTTCTTTTTTCAAAAAATAAAAAAAATCCAAAATATTAATCAAAATTATGTAGAGTAAACTTGAATCCATCAAGTTAATTCTTGATAAGGTTAATGTGTTATGGAGATAATTAAGGGATAGCTGTTAATTAGGTGTAAATTGAGTATAAATAGTTGACTAAACTAAGTAAACATTTGAGGCACCGAAATTAAGTAGTTGTAGGCACTGAAAGTATTAGTTGAGGTGACAGAAATATTTGACAAAGTGATGTATAAATTTTCTATATAAATGAAAGGAAACATGATGGAAAGGGTATTCAGACCAATTTTGATATGGTATCAGTCCCTACTCTGATATTCATCTTAAGTGGTTTTAATCCTTCGTGTGCGACGGGAAGAATATATTTTTCCCTCTATTTTGGCAAGTTCCATCTTGCACTTGGTGTGTCGGTTGACTTGGTGGTGATTTACTTTGTAGGTTTACTGTTCTGTGGAAGTCAACCTCATCTGAGGAGGTGTTCGACTGTTTCGGTGGTGGCTGGGTGAGCTTTCGTTTGTCGGTGGCCTCTGTGCAGTTGTTGACTTGTAGCAACTTGGCTGGGTGTCCATCGGCGTCGTCTGTGGTGACTGTGATAGAGACCTCGGTCTTGTCCCGATTACCCGAAGGGTTCCTCCTTGCACGATTGGTTCCTTCCAACGACCGAGTTAGACTCTAATACTTGGGAAGAAAAATATAGGTGAGGGAAAGGGTTAAGTGAGGCTAGGATTTAGTGGAGTTAAGGTAGAATGTGAGGTTAATGGATTAGGTATGGTGCAAAGGTGATGCACGGCAATGGGGTGTTTTGTGGGTTCGGCTAGGCTAGGTGTGTTTAGGCAAAATGGGGTTGTTTAGGGTTTTGGGTGGCCGAACATGGCTTATGGGAGGCTAGGGTTTTCGGCACATATAATTAGGGATAAGATTCTAGGGTTTCAAGTAGTTTTGGATAAGTCCTAAAAAGCAGGAACATGGCTTATAGCCATTTGGAGTGGGCGGCACCTATGGCTTATGGGTTGGCCGAATATGCTAGGGCGATGGGGAGGGATTTGATTGGTTCTCTTCTTCACTTGATGACTAATCAAATGGGAGTGTGAGGTGGCAATTTAAGTGATGTGGCAAGAGGATTTCGGCTAGGGTAAGGGTGGATGGCCGGTTGAGAGTTTGTAGGGATTTTGGTGAGATTTGAATTTGAATTCTCTTGAATTCAAATCCAATGAGTGGCCGGTCTTGCTAGGGTTTGAGGGGCACGAAATTGGTTTGTTTTAGATGAGGGATGAGGCGGATTTAAGTGAGGAATTATAGGAGAGGATGGGGTGAAGTGGCCGGCTAGGGTAAAGGGTAAAATGAACAAGTGTTTAGGCTAGGGTTTCATGCACTATACCATGCGGCTCTAGGGCTTGGGGAAGCTTGATGCCGTGGCCTACTTTGGGGCAAGGAAACACTTTTCAATTCAAGTGATCAACCAAATGGTGATTAAACACTCAAACATCCAAGAACACACCAAGGCCCTTCTAGCACTCCAAGTCTCGGCAAACACAAGATCTTCAAGTCTCCAACACTTCCTTCAATCAACAATTCACTCACTCTCACTCACATGAGCAATCCGAATCTCCTTATGGAGGAGGATTTCGAATTCCTCTATGGACACACACACAAATTCTCAAATCCAAAAGTGGTGTGGATTTGGCCTCACAAATACAAAATCACTCAACAATCAACAAACCTCTCAAAAACACAAAAACATGAAAATCACTCAACACAACTCACTCCAAAACCAAAACTCTTTTTATGAATTACTTCAAGATTTTTATAAATAAAAAAGAAAACAAATAAAAAGATAGATGTGGATCACCGATTCACGAATTGCACGATGATCCTCTTCCAAAGGGATTCACGAATTGCATCCTAGGGAAACCCAAGTGCTAAGCACCGAAATCCAAATCACTATACTTGTGGCCGGCCTAACTCTTTTCCAAGAGCAAAAGTCTAGTCTCAAATTGTCCAAAAATCCCTAAAATGAAACCTAGAAAGCCTATTTAAAGAGTCTTACAACTTAAAAACCCCCAAAAGGTCCCTTATAAAAAATAACTAATTACCAAATTACCCAAAGCAATAAAATAATAAAATAACATAAAAATAAGAGTGGGAGGCGCCATTTGCTATGTTTGGTCGTGGGGTACATGTGGCCCAAGGTGGGCTTGCGTGCTGCTTCATCCATGGTCAGGCTTGTCTCGTGCTGTCTCGCTGCATGGCGCCTAGTGGTGCGTGGGTATGGCTCTGTGCAGGGCCAACTGGTGGTGCTCATGGCCATGTGCCATGCATGGTCCTGGTGGTAGGCACAAGGTCAAGCCACGGTGTTCTGGTGCTGCCCAGTCAAGGTGCTTGGGCGGTGATCCTGCATGGCCCGGGCTGAGTGCCGGGGTGGTATGCATGCATGGCCCAAGCTGATGGTCTGGGCGCGGGTTGCATGGCGCGGGTTGGTGCCGCGCGCTGGATGGCATGCATGGTGTGCATGCCACTGGCCTGCTCTGCAAGGCGAGAGCTGGTGCCACGCGCTGGATGGCGTGCCTGTGAAGACACGCCACTAACCTCTCTAAGTGGGGCTGTGGGGCGCAGTGATGCGTGTAGATGCACGCGCACGCATGTGTGCAGGTGAATGCGCTGTGGGGCGCGCCTTGGCACACGCCGGGCTGTGCGCATGCACTGTGCATGGCCAGTAGCCTCGCCGGGCCCCTGCTGCGTGTCAAGGCCTAAGCTGAGGCATGCCTGCAGGCTAGCCAGGGAACTGTCCTGGCCCTCCAAGGCCTGAGTCAGGGCTCGACCTTGGGCGACTCTCCTAGGGGTTCTGACAGACTGACTGATTGCGTCTGTGAGTGGTGTTGAGGTTGTCAACAGGATCTGTGAAGCGGTGGTGCCGATACTCTGTTTCTCGGCTGTTTCTCTCTCTTGGTGGTTGTTTGTGGTGGCTCGGTTGCTGTGGGCTTGTCGTCTCTATCTGTGGTCAACGAAAGGATCTCTGGTAGTTGTGAGGTGGTCGGCAATCTCTGTTGACATAGGTGTTGCGTGGGTCTTCGGCTTTGTTTGTTCTTTAGTAACAGGTTTTTGCGTGGGTATTTCTGTGTTCGATCCTACCGATTCTTGGGCTTGTTTATTGTGGGCCTGACTTAGTTGTTCGGACAATAAGTTGGTCAGACTTCGTATTAATTTCTAATCATGTCGGTTGAGCATTCTATTATTTGTTTCACTAGAAAAAATTTTCCTACGCGGGAATTTTAGTTTAAGATGTTTTTAAAAGGAAAAGAATTATTTAACCATATTGATAATTCTGTTCAAATTTCTACTACTGAAAAAGAACTTGCCCAATGGGAGGTCGATGATACTAAAGTGATTTCTTGGTTGTTGCGGATACTTGAACCTCATCTTGTCACCAATCTTCGATACTTTACTACGGCCCAAGCTATGTGGGACTATTTGCACCGCATTTATCATCAAGATAATAGTGCTCAAAAGTTCTAGTTAGAGTTAGAAATCAGTAATTTCAGTCAAGGAAATTTAACTATTGAATAGTTTTATTCTGCTTTTAATAATATTTGGAGCGAATACTCTTTCATTGTTCATGCTAAAGTTCCCTAGGCGGCACTTGCAGCTCTTCAAATGGTTCACACTGAAAGTCAACGCGATCAAATTTTGATGAAACTTCGGTTTGAATTTGAACCCATTCGGCCCAGTTTATTGAATCGTAACCCAGTTCCTTCTTTGGATATTTGCTTGAGAGAATTGTTACGCGAGGAACAGGGCTATCCACTTAATTAGGTATGACTTCTGAAAGAAATTCTTCTGAGGCTGTTACCGTTGCTTATGCCGCACAAGGGAAAGGACGGAATAAGCTGCAGTGTTACAACTGCAAAGAGTTTGGCCACATTGCTCAACATTGTCCCAAGAAAGTGTGTAACTACTACAAGAAAAAAGGTTACTTTATCAAGGATTGTTGAATGCGGCCTTAGAATCACCAATCACAAGCTTATTGAGCTGATGTTCAGTCATCTTCCTCTGCACCTTCCACCGTAACCTCTGATTCATCTATTCTCACACCAGCAATGGTTCAACAAATGATTGTGTTTGCTTTTTCTGCTTTAGGCTTACAAGGTACAGGTAAAAACTCAATTTCCTCTTGGATTATTGATTTGGGTGCTTCTAATCATATAATTACTACTGAAACGGGTCTTCATGATATTCGTAAATATAGGGGCACACAAAATATTCAAATTGCCAATGACAATACTCTTCCAATCACCGCTGTCTGTAATTTGGGTCTTTTCCACAAAGTCTTTATCTCTCTTGGATTATCTAATTTGGTCTCTGTTGGACAACTAGTAGATAATAACTGTGATGTGCACTTTTCTCGTGGTGGTTGTCTTATACAAAATCAAGTGTCCGAGAAGGTGATTGCAAAGAAGTTTAAAGTGGGACGTCTGTTTTCTTTACAGTTTTCCATTCCTAATATTATTTCTCTTACTTGTACGACTACGGCTAATAGTAGTGAAAAATGACATAAGAAATTAGGCCATCCTAATTCTATTGTCTTGACTCATCTTTTAAAAAAATGGTTTATTGGGTAATAAAGATTTTTTTTCCTCCTCTGATGTCTCCTTTGACTGTGCTATTTGTCGTCTTAGTAAAAGTAAAATTTTACCTTTTCCTGCACATAATAGTGTTCTGAGCTTGTGCATACTGATGTCTGGAGTGTGAGTCCTGTTATTTCTCATGGTCAATATCATTATTTCATGACCTTTATTGATGATTATAGTCGATTTACCTAAATATATTCTGCTCAAAATCTGTTGTGTTTTTTGTCTTTAAAAAATTTGTTGCACTTATTGAGACACAGTTTGGTACTTGTATCAAAATCTTACGCTCTGACTTAGGAGGGGAATACATGTCTCATTCTTTTAAGTTTTATCTTCAACAAAAGGGAATTATTTTCCAACGGTCTTGCCTGTATACTCCTTAACAAAATGGAGTCACTGAGCGCAAGAATCGTCATCTCTTAGATGTTGCTCGTACTCTACTGATTGATTCCTCTGTGCCTTCTCGTTTTTGGGTGGAAGCTTTATCTACTTCTGTGTATCTGATCAATCGTTTGCCTACTATTATTCTAAGTTATGATTCTCCTTATTTTCGATTCTTCATACTTTTGGGTGTGTTTGTTTTGTTCATCTCCCTCTCATTGATCGTCACAAGCTTGCCGCCCAGTCGATTTACCTAAATATATTCTGCTCAAAATATATAGTCGATTTACCTAAATATATTCTGCTCAAAATCTGTTGTGTTTTTTGTCTTTCAAAAATTTGTTGCACTTATTAAGACACAGTTTGGTACTTGTATCAAAATCTTACGCTCTGACTCAGGAGGGGAATACATGTCTCATTCTTTTAAGTTTTATCTTCAACAAAAGGGAATTATTTTCCAACGGTCTTGCCTGTATACTCCTTAACAAAATGGAGTCACTGAGCGCAAGAATCGTCATCTCTTAGATGTCGTTCGTACTCTACTGATTGATTCCTCTGTGCCTTCTCGTTTTTGGGTGGAAGCTTTATCTACTTCTGTGTATCTGATCAATCGTTTGCCTACTATTACTCTAAGTTATGATTCTCTTTATTTTCGATTCTTCATACTTTTGGGTGTGTTTGTTTTGTTCATCTCCCTCCCATTGATCGTCACAAGCTTGCCGCCCAATCTGTTATATGTGCGTTTATGGGCTATCGTCCTACTTAAAAAAGATTTGTTTGTTATGATGTTCATGTAAACAAAATTCGGACATCTCGAAATGTGCTTTTATTTGAAAATCAATATTTCTTTCAGTCTTAGGTTATTTTTAAACCTCCAATTGCTCCTCTTCCAGCTTTTAATGATGTGTTTTCTTCTATTGAGCGGTTTAAACCAGGACTGGTGTATCATCAACGTCATCCAACTTCTCCAACGCTCCTTCCAGACACTGATCCACCACTTGATTCTGTGGTTTCTGTACCTTGGCGCTCCATCTGGGATAGACATGTATCTGATAGGCATGGTTTTCCTTATACCTTGTTTGTTGCAACTCTCGATACTATTTATGTTCCTCATTCTTATGCCCGGCCATGAAAGAAGAAATTTAGACTCTTCAAGACAATCACACTTGGGATATTGTGACTTGTCCATCTAATGTGAAACCGATTGGCTGTAAATGGGTGTACTCAGTTAAGTTTTGATCTGATAGCTCGCTTGATAGATACAAGGCTCGTCTTGTGGCTCTTGGGAATTGTCAAGAGTATGGAATTAATTATGACGAAACGTTTGCTCCCGTTGCCAAGATGACTACTATTCGAACTATCTTGGTATTTGCTGTTTCACAAGAGTGGTCTCTCAAGCAGATGGATGTATAGAATGACTTTCTACATTGAGATCTAAAGGAAGAAATCTATATGTCTCCGCCTCCCGGCATGTTTACCACACCTTCCTTAGAGGTTTGTCGGCTACGCCGATCCTTGTATGGATTGAAACAAGCTCCGCGTGCATGGTTTGATAAATTTTGCTCTACTTTGCTTACCTTTCAATATATTCAGAGTCAGTTTGATTCCTCTCTTTTTCTTCTCAAGACTTCTGCTGGAATTGTGTTGCTCCTAGTATATGTTGATGATATTGTGATTACTGGTTCTGATACTGAATTAATTCAGCAGTTACAACTGCATCTGAAGGCATCTTTTCATATGAAAGACCTTGGTCTTTTACAGTATTTTCTTGGTCTTGAGGTCCAAATTATTCCGTCTGGTACGTTTTTATATCAGCACAAAAACACATAGGAAGTGATTTCATTGGCTGGTCTCCAATCGAGTAACTCTGTTCTTACTCCTTGGGAGGTAAATCTCAAGTTTTGTCAAGAGAAAGGCGAGCCTCTTTCCTATCCATTCTTATATCGGCAACTAGTTGGGAGCTTAAACTACTTGACGATTACTCGACCTGACATTTCTTTTGCTGTGCAGCAAATCAGTCAATTTATGCAAGCTCCTCGACATCTTCATCTAGCTGCTGTCCGCCGCATTATCTGATATCTCAAGGGCACTTTTGCACGTGGATTGTTCTTTCTTAAAGAATCTTCCTTACAGTTAGTAGGATATGGTGATGCTGATTGGGCCGGTTGTGCAGATACTCGTCGTTCTATTACTGGTTGGTGCATGTTCTTAGGCAATGCACTCATTTCTTGGAAGAGTAAGAAACAAGACAGAGTTTTTAAGTCTTCCACTAAGTCTGTATATCGTGCTATATCTTCTGCTTGCTCAGAGATCACATGGCTTCGTGGGTTATTGAATGAACTTGGTTTTTCTCAGCATCATTCCACTCCTCTTCATGCAGATAATACTAGTGCTGTTCAGATTGCTGCTAATCCTGTTTTTCATGAGTGTACTAAACATATCGAAGTCGACTGCATTCCATACGAGAAGCCTTTGACAAACATATTATTATTCTTCCTCACGTTTCCACCGAGTATCAAACTGCAGACATATTCACTAAAACACTTTCTTGACATCGACATCAGTTCTTGGTTGACAAATTGATGCTTATTGATCTACCAACATCAATTTAAAGGGGGATGTTACGGAGATAATTAAGGGATAGTTGTTAATTAGGTATAAATTGAGTGTAAATAGTTGACTAAACTAAGCAAACATTTGAGGTACCGAAATTAAGTAGTCATAGGCACCGAAAATATTAGTTGAAGTGGCAGAAATATTTGACGAAGTGATGTATAAATTTTCTATATAAATGAAAGGAAACAAGACGAAAAGGGTATTCAGACCAAATTTGACATAATGAATCTACGCGAAGACTCAGTAACATCACGAGTTTAGATCTTGCATCAAATACTAAAGCACATATGAAAGACTTAATTCAATATCTAAATAATGTTCATCTCCACATAGGATGAATGAATAGTCCAAGAGATAATACAATCTCTAGACTATTCTACGGAATAGAAGATATACTCACTCTTCAGGAGAAGTAGAGTACTCATACGAGAAATACACAAACTTTGTAGAGATCTTAGAATATTGTAGAACTTTCTATAGGAATCCAAATTTGACCATTTAGGACAGAGAGGATCTTTTATAAAAAATTCAAAAGACCTATCTTAGAGATTTCTTCTCCAAGCAAGATTTCAAGTTCTTGTTCTTCAAGAACTTTGATCATCTTTTTAGCTCTTTTTCCTTTTTTAAGACATTCGGAAGCTATGTGTCCTTCGTTACAAATGTAATATTTGCAACTTTTCTTTTTACTGGTCGAAGAAGAGGGTTTATTCTTAAGAACATATCTTTTTTTTTTTTTGGAAAAAGTGTTTTTCTTTTTCCACGGATGCCATTGAAATTTCTTTCTTTTAGAAGTCCTTCTAGTAGTGACAGGTGAACAACCAATTTCCTAAGATTCTTGCAAAAACTTTGTTACAACATTGTTGTCCATACTTGGACTGATTGATTTGGTTTTTTACCTGTTTTTTAGCTTTTGTAGCTAAACACTATCTAGTAATCAATTTCAGGACAAAATTAATTCTGAACTTTTTTTTTTTGGTAAGTAAGAAGTTTATTGATCCATGTAAATAGGCAACACCAAGTACACATGAAGTATACAAGAAAGAACCTAGTTACAAGCTACATGCTACGGAAAGTAGCGCAAAAGTCACTAAAGGACATTCCATTTAATACAATAGAAGAAGCCCAAAGAAGTGTGATAAAAAAGGCCAATTTCTTTCAAAACATGTGCTCCACATTAGACATGGGGGAACCATCTTTCAAATTGCGGTAATGTGTCGGTGCCTCCAAATCCCTCTCCAACATGATAGAAGACCTATCACCCTCCTAGGCATAACCCATGCAATATCAAGCCTAGTAAAGATGTCATCCCATAGTGCCTTGACAACTTCGCAGTGTAAGAGTAAGTGATCCGTTGATTCGCTATTGTGTTTGCACATGAAGCACCAATCTGTGAGGATGAGTTTGTGATTTCTCAACTTGTCGATAGTCAAAATTTTCCCATGAAATGCCAACCAGCCGAAGAAAGCAACTTTGAGGGGAGCATTGCTTCTCTAAATGCTCTTCCAAGGGAACGCATTTGATGGGGGAGTCGTCAAAACCTTGTAGTAAGAGCATACTGAAAATGTCTTCTTCCTTGAGTGGGTCCAAAGTAATTTGTCCTCCCTGCCTACACGCACTTTCAATGCGTATATTACATTGTAGAAATCAGCAATATCGTGCACCTCCCAATCCTAGGCAACTCTAGAAAAGTTTCCTAACCATCGAAGAGAGTTAGGGAGATGCTCAAATTATTAGCCACTGAAGCATCCTTGCCTATAACGATCTTAAAGAGGGAGGGAAAAGCATTTTTCAAAACCACCTCACCGCACCAAGTGTCATGCCAAATCTTGATACGTGTGCTCCTTCCCACCTCAAGTCTGAAGTTGCCGAGCATATCATCCCAACCATTCTGAATGAATTTCCATACCCCTACCCCATAGACCCCTCTTAGTGGATTAGAGCACCAAACTCCCCATGCGGGCCCATATTTAATGTCAATGACGCTCCTCTAGAGAGCGTCTTGCTCTTGATGATAATGCCAAAGCCACTTACCAAGCAGAGCCTTGTTAAAATATTGCAATTTTCTAATCCCCAGGCCACCGCTAGACAAAGGAGTGCAAACTCTCCCATTTAATCAAGTAGAACTTTTTCTCCTCTTCATCACCTCCCCACAAGAAATTGCGAAAAATCTTCTCCAGTCTATTTGCCACCCTTGCAAGCAAGGGAAACAAGAATAAAAAAGCATGTAGGGAGATTATATAAAGTGCTTTTAATAAGAGTGATTTTATCGCCTTTTGACAAGTAAATCTCTACCAACCCGCCAGTTTGTTTTCAATTTTCTCAACAATCTCACCCCACATAACCTTGGATTTATGGGGAGCCCCCAAGGGAAGGCCAAGGTACTTCATAGGCAAGGAAGATATCTTGCAGCCCATGATGGCAGCCACTTCACTTAAGTTAGGAATCGGGCCAACTGGAACTAATTCAGACATGGATAAGTTCACTTTGAGACCACAGATAGCTTCAAAACATAAAAGAAGAGCTCTCAAGGAACGAATCTGGTCAGGATTTGGGTCACACAAAATCAATGTGTCGTCAATGAAGAGGAGATGAGAATCTGAAAGACTACCAAGCAAGGAACTACCCACCGAGAAGCCTAAGATGAAACCCCCATCCTCCGCCCCATCTATCATACGACTCAAGGCATCCATCACTATGATGAATTACAGAGGGGATAGAGGATCCCCATGCCTCAAGCCCCGAGAGCTGTTGAAGAAGCCTTTGGGAGTGCCGTTGAGCAAAATAGAGAGAATCTGACAATTGTGATGCATTGTTTTATCCACTGGCACTATCTATCCCCGAAATCATGCCTGCCAAGAAGATACAACAAGAAACCTAATTCACATGGTCAAAAGTCTTTCCATATCTAATTTGCATAAGATTCCTGGGGTGCTGGCTCTCATTCGGTGCTCCAAACATTCATTGGCAATAAGAACAAAGTCGAGAATTTGCCTTCATTTAACAAAAGCATTTTGAGACTTAAAAATAAACTTTCCCATGACTTCACTTAATCGCTTAGCAAGGAATTTAGAGATGATTTTGCACACCCCACTCACCGAGCTTATGGGGCGAAAGTTATGCACTTCCACCGACCTTGCCCTTTTAGGTATGAGGGCAATGAGTGAGGCGTTAAGACTTTTCTCAAATTTCATAAAAGAGTGAAATTCGAGAAAAATCTTCATGAGGTCCTCCTTGATGATGTCCCAGCACGATTGGAGGAAAGCCATTGTGAAGCCATTGTTAAGCACAATAAGCACTTCTTCCTCTTCAAAAGCCCTCTCCAACCAAGCAGCACTAGTTAGATCGATAGAACCAAAGACTAGACCATCAACCTTAGGTTGCCAATGGTATTGCTCCGTCAAAAGCTTGTCATAAAAGTGAACAATGTGATTCTTGATGGCATCTCTATCGGTCAAAATATTGCCATCCGAGTGTAGAACCTCAATGGCATTGTTTCTTTGATGTGAATTAGCAATTCTATGGAAGAACTTGGTGCTCTTGTCATCTTCCTTCAACCATAGGGCTCAAGATTTTTGTCTCCAAGAAATCTCCTCCGTGAGAGTGATCTTTTCCAGCTCAGCCGCCACAGCCAAGTTCCTTATCTTGTCATCTTCTGAGATAGCCCCAGCCTTTTCTTTATCATCTAATTGCTGGAGTTCCTGAAATAGAGAGCCGCTGGTCATTTAAAGACCCAAATACTTCCAAGTTCCATATATTTAGGTCATTTTTCAAAGCTTTGAGCTTCTCAGCCAATTTCCATATTTTTAGGTCATTTTTCAAATACTAATTTTTAGGCCTTTTTCAAAACTTTGAGCTGCTAATTAAACAAAGTTTGAACAAGCCACGAAGCCCAAAACTCCTCCTGATGAAACACATTGTTTTTCATAAGGCTAAAGTAACAGGATAGAAACAAGGGAAAGAAGCATCATGGATTTATAGCCAAATCAGTATGAATTCTTCTCGTGGTTCTCTTCCTGCTGCAACTCCTTTCCTTGTAGCAGCTCATTTTCTTTGAATGCCTTTTTTTTATATGTATATATCTTGGATTGAGATGACGTGGCCTTTGCCTTTGATATCTCGTCAACTTGCTATGTCCCTCACCAATTTCTTGTCCCTTGAATTGCAATAGCTTCTCATCTAAGCCCAATAAAACTCAGTTAAGCTTATATGGCCTTCTAGCGATATCAGTAAATCACACAGACTACAATAGTAACCAACCCCTTCTTTAAAGTTAAACAAATGTAACCTATGAAGGACAACCATACCAAACATCCTCATTAAGAAGGAGGGTACTTTTTGTTTTTTAATGCAACAATGAATAACATGAAGTCTCTTTTTTTTTTCCCCCAGCCTAAAAAGAAGAGTAGATCTCTTTTACTTTCTCATTTCCTAGCCACCACATTAACAACTCCATTTCATCTGAACCCTTTTTGTCTATCTATTGACCCTTCAGCATGTCCTCCTTTTAGGACTTAAGATGTTTTGACACTTTGAGTCCCTGACTTTTTGTTCTTGGGTTTGGATCCTATTGTTCCCCTACATACTTTTGTTGCACCCCTCTGCATTTTAATAATAAAAGTATATTCCTTAGAAAAAAAATCCTTGGTTTTCATCCTGACATTCCATTGCCATCAAAAACTAAGTTGACTGACATGTTTTCCGTGTATACCTATAGTTGAACAGTGATTCTTCTTGTCGTTTCCACCATGTTGCCTGAGCTGATGACAAACAAATTTTGTTGATGGTTTTCTTACGATTGCAGATGGTTTGGGAACGAAAGTTAATGATGAAGGGATTGCTTACTATAACAATGTCATTAACGCTCTTCTTGAGAAGGGTAAGAAATTGTACTTGAATCCCTCTTTAGTTGCTTAAGCAATGGATGTTAACAGCTTTGTTATTGCAGGTATCCAGCCTTGCGTAACTTTGTACCATTGGGATCTTCCTTTGCATCTTCATGAGACAATGGGCGGGTGGTTGAATAAACAAATTGTGTAAGTATTATGTCATTCAACTTTTCAATTTTGCATACATTTTGTAAAATAACAATACTTTTCTGATTAATTTATATTTTACTCGTTTCAGTGAAATACTATTCTGGGTTTGTGACTTCTAAATATAGTAAACTTCTAAACATGCTAACTTCAGCTTTTTGAAGTAGAACAAATTTCTGTTTGAACATCTCAGGCTTGAAGGGAGATGTATCATGTATATATAGGATACCTTAACAGTTGTTGACTTGAAGCTTATTTGGAGAAACATGTTAGAAGCTGCAAAATAGAGTTTTTCTGAGGAAATATGATAACTATATTTGTCTGGCCTTCATGGCCATGCAGAGGAGTAAAGAATGCATATAATGATTATAGAAATCTACAAAGTGGAATAAAGAATGCATGTAATGATTATGGGAAACTAAGAAGTGAACTACAACCTTTCTTTCTTCATGCAAGTTAGAAAAAACAAAACCTCAATGGAGACATCTTCAGCCCAAAGCCAATTCCACACACGCAGTCATGTATATATGCCTGCATACTTGAGCTTTGCCTTTTTTAAAATTTCTTTTACTTATCAATATATATATATATGTATGTATAGTTCGAGAATTGGTTAAAAGATAAAAAAATATACAGAGAATGACAGTTGTTGGGTAAGCCTCATCCAGAGCTTCTAGAATCTACCTTCTGGAACAGATAAACTCTAACTGGTAGCACTCTTACAGTTTTCTTCAAGCTGGAACATGTTTTTCATATCAGCAGAGCTTGAAACAGATAAACTCTACCTGGTTCTTACGCTGATTTTGTGAGATTTCATTTTGAGAGTTTATATGTCATGTGCTGCTATTATTAGAGTTTGGTCACCCTATTTGTTCAAACAATTGTATTCTTCTTCTCTCTCTGAAATGTAGTCAGTTACAAACTCGGTTGTTTAAAGGGAGAATCATATGAAAGTGAGAATATTGACAAATATTATATTAATGACTTTTAGAGGAAAAAACTTTGTAATTCACCAAATCATTACACTATCCATATATAAAGTATCATGGAAAAAAATGGTTCTTTCAGTTTATGTGTGTGGACATGCATGCAGACATATATGCATGCATGCATGCCTTTTGTGCATTTTTGTTGTATATATTTGAGTGATCCGGCGGCTTCCATGTTTGGCATCCAGGAAATACTTTGCAACCTATGCAGAAACTTGCTTTGCCAGTTTTGGCGATAGGGTAAAGACCTGGATTACACTTAATGAGCCCCTTCAAACTTCTGTTAATGGATATGATGCTGGGATATTTGCTCCAGGAAGACGAGAGAATTCTTCAACAGAGCCATATTTGGTTTCACACCACCAGATTTTGGCCCATGCAGCAGCTGTTTCAATATACCGAAACAAGTATAAGGTATTCTGTTCATTCTGTATTACTAATCAAGCACTTTTCCTTGTTGAATCTAGGGTTTCAGTTTACCAACCAAAGAAATCACAACAACACCAAGCTTTGAACAAGAAATTAACAAGGAACAAGAAAATAACAGAATAATAAAGCAGAAATCGAAAGATGGAAAGAACACACAAGTTTAACGTGGTTCGATCCTTTCAGATCTATGTCCACAACGGGGAACTGGCCAAAGATCTTTATTAAGTTTTGAATCACATAGTAGCAGATTACAAGATGCAAATATTCCCAAGATTTCAACCTTTCTTCACTCTGAATCACAAGGTTTCTCTCTATTGCTCTGTGCCCTAATCGCAATATCCTCACACTCATATCTGTACAGTTTCCATCTTAGGCTATTTATACAGCTGGTATAAAGATAACCCTAGACCATCTAAGATTACACCATGTGGTCTTTAAAATGACCACACGATTACAAATATCCAATGAACCAGATTAAAGCACATGGCCACTTCATTAGCCTTTAGATACAGATACATGAATGAAAAAAATTACTATTATGCCCTTCACAAACAAATTGTGGACACTTCTTACAATCTCCACTTTGTTATCAATTTGATTCCAAGGCTCCCTATCCCCATCTCTGGACAGATCCCGCCTTTAATTCCCCCAAGTTACCCTCCTTCATTTGGATCAAATCCAAACAGTAGCTGAATTTTGATCTTGGCAGTGTCTTGGTCATCATGTTTGTTGGGCTGTCCTCAGTTGGCACCTTTTCCACTTTTACTTCTCCACCTGCAACCACATCTCTTACAAAATGAAGTTTAATGTCAATATGCTTAGACCTTTCAAGAAAAACTTGATTTTTTGTAAGATGAATTGTGCTTTGATTATCATAGTAAACTATGATATTACCATCAAATAATCCTAACGCATTTGTTATTCCTTCCATCCACAAGGCCTCTTCTTCTATAGCCTCTGTCATGGCTATGTATTTAGCCTCAGTTGTGGACAAAGCTACAATTGATTGCAAGTTGGATTTCCAACTCACAACACCTCCAAAGGCTGTGAATACATAGCCTATTAGAGATTTTCTGGTGTCTAAGTTTCCAGCAAAATCAGAATCAACAAATCCACAAATTTCTTGACCACCCAACACATTATTACCAAAACTTAACCCTAGACTTGAGGAACCAACTAAGTACTGAAATACCCACTTCAGAGCTTGCCAATGGGGTTTCCCAAGAACCTACTAACTAAGTTGACAGCATAGGTTAGGTTTGGTCTTGAATAGACCATGGCATATATGATACTCTCTACCATACTTGCATATGTATTTTTTCCATGAATTCCCTTTCATCATCAATTTTAGGGAACTGATTTATTGAAAACTTAAAATGTTGTCCAATGGGAGTACTCACATATTTAGCTAAGTCCATGCCAAATCTTTCAAGTACTCTCAGTAGGTATGTCTTTTGTGATAAGTAGATTATCTTAGTTTTCCCATCTCTAATTATCTCCATACCTAGTATTTTCTTAGTCGATCCAAGGTTTTTCATTTCAAAAACAGATTTTAAAATTTCTTAAACATACTCAATCAAATTTTTATTTTTGCAAGCTATGAGCATGTTATCAACATATAACAAAAGGTAAACAATGACGTTATCAGAAGTTTTAAAATATACATAGCTATCATAATTACATTTTTTAAAACCATTTTCAATCATGTGTGTCAAACCTTTTATATCATTGTCTTGGGAATTGTTTTAATCCATACAGAGATTTTTTCAACAAACACACATAATTTTTATTGAATTCATTCACAAAGCTTTCAGGAGGCTGCATGTATATGATTTCTTCTAACTCACCATGCAGAAAAATAGTTTTAACATCTTATTGTTTCAAAAACAAATCATGATAGGCAGTGTAAACTAACAACAATCTGATAGAACTGTGTTTTATTACAGGGGAGAAAATCTCATTGAAATCTATACCCTCCCTTTGTGTAAAACATTTTGCCACTAACCTATACTTGTACCTAAGTTTTTTTACCTCAGTTATACCCTCATTTTTCTTGAATATCTATTTAGACCTTATGATTTTAACCTTGTTAGGTTTTAATACTATTTCCCAGGTTTTATTCTTATAGAGAGATTCCATTTCTTCTTGCATAGCAAAAAGCCAATTACTCGAGTCCTTGCTGTTCATGGCCTCTTTATAAGAACTTGGGTTTAGGTCTTCAATGTCCTGGGCTATTGTTAGAGCAAAAGCTGTTAATTCAACCTGTCCAAACCTTTGAGGAGGTCTAATGATCCTCCTAGCCCTAGCTCTTGCAAGATTATATGAGTCAATTATACCCTCTTGGTTATCATCAAGGCTGGTTTTTGTTCTGTCTCCAAATTTAGGATCTGTTTTAGTAGGCAGTGATTGATAAGGCTCCACCTCAAGCTGGACACTGTCTGTGACAGTATCCTTTTGGGTTTCATGACTATTAAGTGGAGTTTAAGCCATCTGTGACTCATTGAAAGTCACATCCCTGCTTATAATATACTTTTGTTTTCTAGGTTCCTCTATCCAAAGTTTATATCCTTTTACATCCTCAGGATACCCAACAAAAATGTATTTCACTGCTCTAGGTTCTAGTTTGTCAGTCTTGGTGTGTGCATAAGCAACACACCCAAATATCCTCAGATGAGTATAATTTGAGGGTTTACTAGTCTATAATTCTTGGGGAGTTTTAAAATCAATGGCAGACAAAGGGGTTCTATTTATCAAATACACTGTTGTACTTACAGCCTCTGCCCAGAAGGTTTTAGGTAGTTTGGCATTGGACAACATGCACCTAACTCTCTCAAGAATGGTTCTGTTCATTCTCTTAGCTAGGTCATTCTATTGGAGTGTCTCCCTCACTGTCCTATGTTTAGTGATTACGTCCAAAGAATAATGCGGTTTTTTATAATATAATTTTTGGGTGTCGATTCTACAGGGAGACGAAATAGAAGAATAACAACTATGACAGTTAAAATAAAGGAAAATGTTGAATGAACAAAGACTAAGTTTAAAACTGAAATGAAATGATTAATGAGAAAATATTTAAATATGACGAACAGTAGAGCATAGGAAATTCCTTGTGTATAACTGGTATTTAAATTTGTTCCTGATTCATTGATAATTCAACTGAGAATTCTATGTCCAAATTCTCAATCAGAAGATAAACATTAATAACCAAATTTAAATCAAATGTAACTCTTTGAAAAATCATTCATCGCGCTTAAATTTCATAAATTGTTATCGACATTGAAAAGATCCAAGGACGACAATATACTCAGGGAGCCATATTGTAACAGAGAATTAAATCAATACAGATAATCAATTGCTCCAAACATAATTATAGAACTAATCCATTTAATAAAAAAAACATGACTGAATCTATAAACGAAATAGATTCTATAATATATGGAGACAAAAAACATTACAAATAAATTGAGAATGATAGAACAAAAGAGTTTTAATATTTAAAGATCTAATACATGTAACAAAAATAAATTACAAATACCATCAAATACAAGTTTATCCTTAGTCCTACTTGAAAATTTGGTTATTCATCCACATGATGAGCAATCAAATTCTTCAAGAGAAAAACAAGCAAGCACTCTCAGTATGCTCCTCCCTTTCCTTCTCTCGGTTCTTCCTCCAATTTTTCTCATTCCTCCTTATCTCTCCATAGCCTCCCTCTCCTCTCTTCCTCTACGTTGGATCCATATATATAGACATTTTTCATGCAAGTTGTCAAGCCAATAATCATCATAACATCAAGTTGTCTTGCCGTGAATCACTTGGCTGAATGCTTCTTGGATTCCAGCTATGCATGTGGCTGCTTTTGAGTGTTGGTTTGTCTTTTAGTGTGCCACTTGAATATGCAAGAATAATTGGTGAAGCTTGGGGTTGCCGTATGAGACTTTGCTTGCTTGGTCAACAATTTCAGATTAAAAAGATGTAGTGCTGTGTCTCATTTTGCATCCTTAACTTGGTCAACAATTTTGGCTTGAAGACTTGAGATCCGATCTTTGGCATATAAATGGATGCAAGTTGATTTTACAAAATGACTTGCCATGTGTTTCTCTTGGGTTCCAGCTATCAATTAATTGGGACCCATGTGAATTATTATATGTGAGTTGGCATGTGGTGGATGCAACCGGTTTCTTCAAGCTTTATTGTCGTGTGTTGTTCAAATTCTAAAGCATGTGGACTCATGTAATGATTAGATGGAGTTTTGAATTATGAAGTAGTCGTGCCCCTCTTGTATATTTTCTTTAATCATAGCATGCGGGTCCCTTGAGTTTAAGTTGAGTGAAATGTTTGGCAAGTGGCTCCAAAGGTGGGTTTCGGCCATCACATGTTCATGTGATTGATTTTGTATATTTTCTCCAAAACACTTGAGGTTGTCGCCTACCACATATAGCCAACACGAAAATAAAATCAAGCAATTAAGGAAGATGGGATTTTAAAAGGGCATGAGAAATTGCATGGAAATTCATGGGACCTATTTAATGAATTAAACTCGTGTTGTTTTTTATATTATTTGAGACTTTAAATATATTAAATCATGCTCATATACATCTCAAGATAAGTAGCCATTAAATTAAATAAAATGAGTTATATCATTATTTTCTCTTTTCTTTTAACATTTAAATAAGGTATTTAGAGTGCATTTTTGTGCACTCATCATTTAACTATCCCCTCCTTTTGACACTAAGTATTAAATTCATTTGATAAATACTCAAGCCCATTATCTGTCCTAAGTTTCTTCACTTTTCTTCTCACTTGATTTTCAACCAAAACTTTCCATTCCTTAAACTTGTCAAAGGTTCCACTTTTCTATTTAAGGATGTAGACCCATATTCTACTTGAATAATCATCAATTATGGATAGGAAGTAATTTCCTCCACCATGAAAACTCACCCTTGCGGGTCCCCATAAATCAGAGTGGATATAATCCAAACTCTGCTTTGTTAGGTGTGTATTGGTTGTAAAACTTACCCTGGTGGATTTTTCTAATATGCAATCCTCACAGAAGGGAAGGTCCCCTAGGTTTTTGTCACCAAGTAACCTCTATTTGTGGAATTCCTTTAAACCCTTAAGACTGACATGCCCTAATCTTTTGTGCCATAGCATAGTATCACACTCCCTTGAATTCTATACAACAGATGCATGTCCTATAATAGTCTAACCTAAAAGAGTATAAAGATCATTTTTTATCTCTCATTTCATGACTGCTATGGATCATTTGGTAATCTTTAAAGTCCCTGACTCAGATCTAAAGGAACAGCCAGATTTATCAAGCATTTCTAGTGAGATTAAATTCCTCTTCAGCTCAAGTATGTACCTTACATCTTTCACCATTTTTTCCATACCATCATGCAATTTTAATCTGATTGTGCCAATTTCAAGAACCTTACAAAATTTATTGTTACCAAGCATAACATGTCCACCATTTAAATCGGAGAAAGTTTCAAACCAAAATTTACTGGAACACATGTGAAAAGAATAACCAGAATCTAAAATTCATTTCTTTTCAGATTCAACTTCTGAGAAATAAAGTACCCCAGCACTCTCATAGCCATTTGATGCAACATATGCACTCCCTTCAAGTTTAGCCTTATTCCCTTCCTTGATTTCTTTTTTGGATAATCTTTCTTGAAGTGTTCCTCTTTGTGACAAAGACAACACTTCAATTGTTTTCCTTTTGGTTTAGACTTAGGTTTATTCTTCTTTCCTTTTTGACCAGGTTTTTTAGGTTTTACTCTAGCCACTATGCCCTCACCAGCTTCAACTTTAGGCTTTGTATTGTTCTGGAGTTCCCTAGCATGTAAGATAGACTGCATCTGATGAGACAAAAATTCACCCTTAATACTCTATTTCTAAACTAAAATGCTAAAAGAAATGAGAAAATAATACAATATAACTCATGTTATTAATTTTAATTTTGAGATATATGTGAACATGATTTAATATATTTAAAGTCTTAAATAATACAAAAAGAAACACGAGTTTAATCCATTAAATAAGTCCCATGAATTTTCATTATTTGCCTTACATTTCAAAGAAGGCCACTTGAATTTCTATGCAATTTCTCATCTCATTTTAAAGAGTCAAGTTTGCTTCTAAGTCCATCTTCCTAAATTGATTTATTTTCTTGTAGGTTATATATGGTAGACGACAACATCAAACATTTTGAGAAAAAAAAAAAATTAAATCTACAAAATCAAGACAATTGGAATAAATCATGGCCGGTTGCTACTTGAAATCATGGAGTCAAAATTCTTATGTCTACTTGTGCCAACCACCCTACAAATAAAGAAAGATGTCATATTGAAAGGAAGAAGAAAAGTCAAATAAGGCAACTCAAAGGTTACTTGTTAAAATGAAATTTCAACTCAACATGCTTGGTAAATTCGGCTATGGTAATTGGAAGTCAACAACTAGTCAAATGTTCACACTAGTCATTTCTTTAAGACCAGTAAACTTCAAACACATGGCCAACATCAATCATGACATGAATATAGATTATTACCAAGTTGCAATTGGACCCAATCTGAATGCATATGTCGAAACAAATTGAAGAACAAACCAAGATAGCTGGACATAACACTCGGCAACTCATTTCTCCATTAAGTTGTAGTAAGTCAAAATATCTTCATGTCTCACATGGCAACTTAATCATCACATGGGTCCCTCATGATCTAAGCAACTAAGCTACTTGTGTTGACATATGATGCACCAAAATTCACTAGAAAAGATGGTTGTCCACAACTTACGAAGATGCAAAGTGAGACATGACACTACATCTAGCTGAAATTGTTGACTAAGCAAGCAAAGTTACATACGGCACTTAAAAATTCTTATGACTGCAAAAGGAATATAATGATTCACATGGGCTCCACTTGCAATCATATTGAGATGTTGATTTATGGAAGCTAACACACGACACTTCATCTTTTCAAAAATCGGCGCCGCTTGCATGTATAAATTACATGCTAACTCACTTAAAACACATGCAAGATTTCACTTGGAGACAACTTAATCATCACATGTCACATGCTAAGTTATAGTTGGAAATTAGAAGGAACATAGCTGGTTTCTCAAAGCTGAAATATCTGACCACGAGGTTTTTCCACAAAATTGCTAACTCACATAGGAGGAATAACAACATCGAGATGCTGAAAATTGATGGTGTGGATTGCAAAGATGAGTAGGTAATCAACAATCATGTTGTTGACTTCTATGAAAAATTATTAGAGGAGCAAGTGGGATGGCGACCTTCACTTAATGGGCTGGCCTTCGATACAATTGGACCGAGTGAAGTATCCCAGTTAGAAAGGAAATTTGAGGAGGTAGAGGTCTTTGAGATTTTAAGGAAAATGGCTAGTGATAAGGCTTTCGACCCAGATGGCTTCTCTATGGGGTTCTTTCAAGTATGTTGGGAAGTATTAAAAGAGGACCTAATGAAAGTGTTTCATGAGTTTTTCATAGTTGGTAAGTTTGAAAAAAGTCTTAACACCACATTCCTAGCTTTGATACCCAAAAAGGTGGGGGCTACGGAGATAAGCTTGTGGGGTGTATAAGATTATTTCTAAAGTCTTTGTAAATAGACTGAGTGAGGTTGTGGGGACAATTATTACTAAACCACAAAATGCCTTTGTAAAAGGCAGACGGATTCTAGATGCAGTCCTTGTCGCTAATGAATGCCTGGACAGTCGACTGAAGACGAGAAACATAGGGATTATTTGCAAACTTAACATGGAAAAGACATATGACCCCGTCAATTGGGATTTCCTTATCTATCTGCTAGGAGATGTGGTTTTGGGGAGCGATGGAGGTCGTAGACACGGTGCATATCAATGGCTAAGTTCTCAGTGCTGATAAATGGAAGCCTTAAGGGGTTTTTTCATAATTCTAGAGGTTTGAAGTAAGGGGAACCGTTATCACCATTGTTGTTCGTTATTGTTATGGAGGCTCTTAGCATGATGTTAATAGCATTAGTTGCGAATGGTTCGTTGTTGTTGTTCGAATGATTCTAAGAACCTCAATATCGATTCTAGAGGCTCTTGCGAATGGTTCCCCTTACTACGAAGTTCTTTCTTCTCTCTCCGTACACATGCATCTCTCGCCGTTTCTCGTCGGTGATGTTTCGCGCGTTTTAGTTCCTGTTAGTTGTTAGCTTATTGGTGGCATTAATGGGTCGTCCTACTGAAGTCGTAATCGAGTCAAAGAGATTCATTATTACTAAGGAAGAAAGGCTAATAAGATTCATCGAGAAGAACTGGAAGGGAGAATGCTCTTTTGCATTGGGTCACAATGTAGTGTCTTGGATTATTAAGGTCCTAGCAGAATGCTTGCGAGGGGGAAAGAAGAAGGAGGTTTACTCGTCTACAAGGGAAGGCTATCGAAGTTTTGTTGTGCAACTGTGTTCAAACATTCGTGGTCGTTTCATTGAGGTCTCCGAGTACGACCAAGGGGGAAGGAGGACATCGTTATGCTTTCCTGAGGGGGAAGAAGGCTGGGGATGGTGGAAAATCCGGGAGAGATTGTCGGATTGGGACTACGGCAGCTCATCGAAGGAAGGAAACGAGATGAACCATCAGGTATCGGTGAAGGGTGAACAGAGGGCAGTCCCAAGATCTTACAAGGAGGTGATTGCTTCGCCAGAGCCATTACAGGGAAGGGAGGGAGGGCGGTCTTTGCCCAGTGGTCCTAGACAACAGGGGAAGTCTGACAGGCAGCCGGCAGCATCGAGCCACCCCCACAACACGTACGCGTCAAGCCAAATGGGATGGGATACCAGAAGAATGCTGCTGGAAGTACAAGGCCAGCTACGGTCCCTGCAACGCGACATGGTTACCGTGGTTCGAATGGTCGCCTCACTTCAGGAAAAGGTGGTCGAGGGAGAAAGGAAAGAGCCGAAGGCTCTGGAGCTTTCAGACGCGAGTCAAAATAAAGGTACGCTGGTCAATAAGAAGGTTCGGAAGATTAATAGGAGGGGGAAAGGCCGAGTAGTCTGGCGTAAAGTGAGTGGGCCTCGGCCCAAACTCGTGGCCCACAAGGACGAGGTGCTTGAAGTGTGCGGGGGTGGGAATGGGCCTTCCCCACATGGATAGGCCCTCCCTCAGCCCACAGCCGTTGGAGTCGGTTCTGAGTCGGGTTTTCATCAACCCGAGAGCCCGAGATTCACATTCCCCTTTCAGTGCAATATGAAGACAATCGGGTTCGTGCCGGATAGTGGCCCGGCGGGCGGAAGTCATACGTTGGCGAAACAGAAAACGTTGACGGTATCAGTGGACAACTTTGACAAGATCCTGGCGACCAGCAGCTCCGACGCAATTCCGGCGAGACATAGCTCGCCTACGGAACACACGAAAATGGCTCAGGAAGTGCAACATAAGTCGCCGATGGCTTCAGGGAGTAACTCAGATGAGATTCCGGCGACCCCAAGCATGCCACAACAGCTTTCGATGACCAGCTTGGTTGATACGAAGGCGCAGGAGGAACAACGCTTGTACCAGACTCAGGCAGTCATGCTGAAGAGCAAGGAGCAGCAGGCCCAACCAAGGGATCAAATCTTTTGTGCAGAGGCAAATCAGAGTTTATTCCATGAGGATTTGTTGACGGACTCAGATGAGGATTCTGAGGAATGCATTGTACCAGACTCATATTTTCTACCGGGTATAGAGGATATTCCCGTGGGAGATGAATTTCAACCAGTCCCATTGAACTCCTTTGTTCCAAATCAATCCTCCAGTTGGGTTATAAGAACTATCTTAGCAATACAACAGATAGTGGGTATCCGGTGTGAGGGATATGAAGAGCAAATGATGGCTTTATTCACTGCTATGGAGGCCAATCATAACTTGAATAACAAGGGGAAGTCTAAACAATGCCGAGAACTTAGACGCCTTACTTGGTCGCTGAACACAGAAGGAAAAGGGAGAGCTAAGGGCAAGGGGATTTCTATCCGTCAATGAAGCCAAAATTTTTATCATGGAACGTTCGAGAACTAAACAACGTTAATAAACGTTATCGGATTTGGAGTGAATGGAAAGTGGAAATTGTATGCCTACAAGAGACTAAATTGAATCTAATTACTAGGAGAATTGTGAGTAGCCTTTGGAGCGGTGCACACGTGGATTGGGTATATTTGGCGTCTACAGGGGCATCAGGGGGCATTGTGGTGATGTGGGATAGGAGGGTGGTAGAAAAAATGGATGAGTATATTGGGAGGCACACAATAGCCTGTACTTTTAAATGTGTTTCTGATGACTTTACTTGGGCTTTTGCAGGTGTATACGGGCCAAATGTGGATGCGAACCGTAGATTTCTATGGGAAGAACTAGCCGGGGTACATAGTTGGTGGGAGCTCCCGTGGTGTATCGGAAGTGATTTCAACATCGTTCGTTTTCCTAGCGAGACATGTGGCAATAGAAGTGTGAGATCAGCAAGCCTAGAATTTACAGAAAGCATCTCTGATTTGAATCTGTTGGATTTACCTTTAGTAGGGGCCCGGCTACTTGGTCTAACAACCAGTCGTGGTCTAGGTTGGATCGCTTCCTTATCTCTCCCGAGTGGGAAAGTCATTTTCCAGACGTTTTGCAGAAGCGTTTGGGTCGAGTATGCTCGGATCACTGGCCCATCTTATTGGATTGCGGAGGGCTTCGGAGTGGGCATCGGTATTTCAAGTTTGAGAATATGTGGTTGAAGTCGGAGGGTTTTATCGATAGGGTCAAACAGTGGTGGGCGTCGTATCACTTTCAGGGCACAACTAGTTTCATTTTTGCTAAGAAGTTAAAAGCCCTTAAAGGGAATTTGAAGGCATGGAACTCGCATTCTTTTGGAAATGTGGGGGAAAACAAGAATCAATTAAAGAGAGATATTGAGGATTTAGATAGGGTTCAAGATAGGCGTGGTCTTACTCAAGAAGAACATATGCGAAAGACTTCTTTGGTCTCGGAACTCGAGAGATTGCTATTGTTAGAAGAGATTTCTTGGAGGCAAAAGTCAAGAGCTTTGTGGTTACGGGAAGGAGATCGTTGTACAAAATTTTTTCATAGAACCGCAAACTCGCATAGAAGAAATAACAATATTGAGGTTCTTAGAATCGATGGGGAAGAGATTAAAGATGAAGGAGCCATACATGGCCAAATAGTAGATTTTTACGAGAAGCTTTTGGCTGAACAAGAGGTCTGGAGACCTACCTTAGATGGCCTTGCTTTTGAGACTTTAGGGTTGGAGGATGCTGTTAATTTGGAAAAAGCTTTTGAAGAGGAGGAGGTGCTTGAAGCTATCCGAAAAATGGTCAAAGACAAAGCACCGGGACTAGATGGTTTCTCCATGGGTTTTTTCCAAGAGTGTTGGGGAGTGATAAGGGAGGACCTTATGAATATATTTAAAGAGCTGTTCTCAAGTGGAAGATTGGAGAAAAGTCTTAATAACAATTTTTTAGCCATTATTCCAAAAAAGCCTGGAGCCATAGATATCAAGGACTTTCGGCCTATTAGTCTTGTGAGGGGGGGGGGGGTTTATAAGATCATTTCAATAAGTCTTAGCTAATCGTCTCAGCGGGGTTATCGGGAAAATAAACTCTATTCTGCAAAATGCCTTTATCAAAAGTAGATAGATCCTCGATGCGGTTCTTATAGCTAACGAATGCATTGAGAGTAGAAGGAAAGCCGGTACCACTGGAATATTATGCAAGCTGGATATGGAAAAGGCCTATGATCATGTCAATTGGAATTTTCTACAGTACTTGCTCGGTAGGTGTGGTTTCGGGGAAAGGTGGAAGGCTTGGATATGGTGGTGTATTACCACCGCAAGATTCTCTGTCTTGATTAATGGAAGCCCAAAAGGATTTTTTCCGAGCTTTCGAGGTTTGAGACAAGGGGACCCCCTATTGCCATTGCTTTTTGTCATAATTACGGAGGCTCTCAGCAGGATGTTATCGGCCTTGGTAGCTAATGGCCTGGTAAATGGATTCCCAGTTGGTACCCCTGTCAGGGCCATCACTAACATATCTTATTTACTATTTGTAGGCGACACACTTGTCCTTTGTGAGGCAGATCAGAACCAGGTGCACATGTTAAAAGCGTTGTTCCTCTGTTTCGAAGCGGCCTCTGGATTAAAAGTGAATTACGATAAATCTGAGATAGTTCCAATAGGAGACGTCCAAAATATACGTTCGTTGGCTAGTAATCTCGGGTGTAAAATTTCTGCACTACCTATGAACTATTTGGGGCTTCCTCTTGGAGCGGCTTCCAGGTCTGTCAGGATCTGGGACACGGTAATCGAGAAAGTGGAAAGGAAATTAGCAGGGTGGAAGAGACTGTATCTGTCTAAAGGGGGACGTATTACTCTGATCAAAAGTACCTTGTCAAATCTACCCACATATTTCTTATCCCTTTTCCAATACCAGCAAGTGTAGCAGGCCGATTAGAAAAGCTCCAAAGGGACTTCCTATGGGGTGGTTTGGGGGAGGAGTTTAAACATCATTTAGTTAACTGGAAGACGGTGTGTCGGCCTATTTCGAATGGTGGCTTGGGTATCCGCAACTTGAGACATTTCAATCAAGCACTGCATGGACCTACATGATGGAGGCTTGACCTTCGATTCGGGGCACAAGACATATCAGGCCATCTGGAAGATGATTCCTATCTGTATAATATGGTGCTTATGGCAAGAGCGGAATGAGCGGACTTTCGAGGACAATGAGAGAACTGTAGAGGAGCTTAAAACTTTATTTTTTAGAACTCTTTGTACATGGTCCATCGCCGTAGATTTTAACGGCATGGACCTACATGAATTCCTTGTCTCTAACGACCCTCCTTAAGAGGGCATGTGTGTTTTGCTTTGTAACTGGCTAAGATGCCATCCATTCTATTAATAAAATTATTTACTTATAAAAAAAAAATTAGTTGTGAATGGTGTTATAAATGGTTTTCTGATTGGAACCCCGGATGGGGGTAATATTAATATTTTGCACCTATTTTTTTCATATGACACTTATCATGTGTGAAACCAAGTTAAGTCAGGTGCAAGCATTGAAGGCGCTAGTCCTTTGCTTTGAAGCAGTTTCGGGTCTGAAAGTGAATTTTGAGAAATCTGCAATGGTGCCAATCGGGGAAGGTGGTAAAATCCGACAGTTGGCAAGGACATTAGGGTGTAAGATATCATCTTTCCTAATGACTTAGAACACCGCCAAGGCAAGTGCGATTTGGGATACAGTGATCGAGAAAATAGAGCGTCGGTTGGCGGGAAGGAAGAGAATGTACTTATTAAAAGGTGGAAGAATTACCCTGATCAAGAGAACTCTCTCCAACTTACCTACTTATTTGCTATCACTCTTCCCGATACCATCTAGTGTGGCAGCTCGAATTGAATAGTTATAGTTTGACTTCTTGTTTGAGAGAGAGGGAGAGAGGGAGGGAGGAGAGGGGGGGGGAGTTTGGGGGTTAGAAATCTGAGAGTGTTTAATAGGGCATTACTTGGTAAGTGGTTATGGAGATACACAAGGAAACCAAATGCTTTATGGAAGATGTTGATCGTTTATTTGTAATGCTTTTCATCTCCAAATAATCATAGAACCAATCCACTCAATGGAAAAAGCATGACTGAATCCATAAACAAAATAAATTTTATAATTATTTGAAGACGAAAAACATTACAAATAAATTGAGAATGATAAAACAAAAGAGTTTTAATATTTAAAGACGAAATAAATGAATCAAAAATAAATTACAAATACCATCACACACATAAGTTCATCCCTAGCCCTTATGAAAATTTAGTTATTCATCCACATGATGAACAACCAAATTCTTCAAGAGAAAAACAAGCAAACACTCTAGGTATGCTCCTCCCTTTCCTTCTCTCAGTTCTTCCTCCAACTTTTCTCATTCCTTCCTTATCTCTCCATCCAAGCATGTAAAGCATGGTCTTATACATGCCCCTCCCCCATCTATTTATAGAATTCTTCATGCAAGTTGCCTAGCCGAAATCATCATGAGTTCAAGTTGTGTATTGCCGTGTATCTATTGGATTTCCAATTGGGTGTGAAGTGGCCGAATACCACTTGGATTCCAGCTATGCGTGCTGCTATTTGGGTAAGGTAATGATGAATATGTAGTTTCAATTGGTGACTTCTTCTTTTTATTCAAAGCATAGTGTTGAATGGATGCATCTTAGTGAATTTTGGCTACATCATTTGATTTCTCCAAGTGTTGCCGTGTATGAGCTTGCCTACTTCCCTTTTGTATCTTGCAACTTGTGGTCAGATATTTCAGCTTTGAGAACCAGCTATATTTCTTCTAATTTCCAGCTATAACTTAGCATGTGGCATGTGATGATTAAGTTATCTCCAAGTAAATCTTGCATGTGTTTTAAGTGAGTTAGCATGTGATTTATACATGCAAGTAGCGCCGGTTTTTAAAGAGATGAAGTGCCGTGTGTTAGCTTCCATAAATCAACATCTTAATATGATTGCAAGTAGAGCCCATGTGAATCATTATATTCCTTTTGCAGCCATAAGAATTTTTAATTGCCGTATGTGATTTTGTTTGCTTGGTCAACAATTTCAACTAGATGTAGTGTCGTGTCTCACTTTGCATCTTCGTAAATTGTGGACAGCCCTCTTTTCTAGTAAATTTCGGTGCATCAAGTGTCAAGGCAAATAGCTTAGTTGCTTGGATCATGAGGGACCCATGTGATGATTAAGTTGCCGTGTGAGATATGAAGTTATTTCGACTTGCTACAACTTGGTTTGCTCTTCAATTTGTTTCGGCATATGCATTCAGATTAGGTCCAATTACAGCTTGGTAATGATCTATATTCATGTCATGATTGATGTGGGCAATGTGTTTGAAGTTTAAGTGGTCTTAAAGAAATGGTTAGTGTGAACATTTGACTAGTGGTTTGCCTCCAATTGCCATAGCCGAATTTACTAAACTTGTTGCATTGGAATATCATTTCAAGAAGTAACCTTCTTTGAATTGCCTTATTTGACTTTTCTTCTTCCTTTCATCGTGACATCTTTATTTATTTGTAGGGTGGTTGACACAAGTAGCCATAGGAATTTCGACTCCATGATTTCAAGTAGCAACCAGCCATGACTTATTCCAATTGTCTTGATTTTGTAGATTTAAATTTTTGTTTTTTTCTCAAAATGCTTGATGTTATCGTCTACCATATATAACCTACAAGAAAATAAATCAATTAAGGAAGATGGGCTTAGAAGCAAATTTGACTCTTTAAAATGAGATGAGAAATTGTATAGAAATTCAAGTGGTCTTCTCTGAAGTGTAAGGCAAATAATAAAAATTCATGGGACTTATTTAATGAATTACACTTATGTGTTTCTTTTTTGTATTATTTAAGACTTTAAATATATTAAATCATGTTCACATCTATCTCAAAATTAAAATTAATAACATGAGTTATATTGTATTATTTTCTCATTTCTTTTAGCATTTTAGTTTAAAAATAGAGTATTAAGAGTGAATTTTTGTGCACTCATCTCATCCCACAACTTGCTCATTGCTAATCCCTAGCAATTTATATGCAAAATGATGAGAAAATTACACATAGGGGCCATCTAAACACGTTTTCCAAATTCACATATCAAAACAATTTTAGGAATTCAATAACCCTTTCACAAGTAATTCACATATAGCAATCCACAGAGTTTGTGTATTTCAAATAATATTCATTTAATCAGAAGCTTTGACAAATGCGACATTAAAAATATCTCAAGCAAAAGGCTCAACTCCATAACTCACGGGTATAAAAATGTTTCATGTAAGGATTTTTTCTATGAAGTTGACAAAAGTGTACACATACTCTCATAGAGAGTTAGGCAATCATGTATAAGCAACAAGTAAATATTGATTTTATGATAGGAATACAACGAATGAGAAGTCCGCCATTCATTCCACAAACATACTTAGGATCAGAATAATCAATACAAAAGGTTGTAATGTAACGTGACTTAGGTTTGGGGCTATAAGAAGAAAAGGGTGAAGAGGATTCAAAAACTTCCAAGTATGCATAGAAGGGAATCTATTAAATACATCAGTAGACCATACTTTCCTTTTTTGATGTACTTTTTATCTTTTCAGATTTTTGACTAAGAATGCTTTTCCTTCTTTTGCCACTTTGGTATTCTTTCCAACTGATGAACACTTTGATGAATAATTTGATGGACATGCCTAGCACCACTTGTTGAATCTAGGGTTTCAGTTAACCAACCAAAGAAATCACAACAACACCAAGCTTTGAACAATAAATTAACAAGGAACAAGAAAATAACAGAATAATAAAGCAAAAATCGAAAGATGGAAAGAACATATAAGTTTAACATGGTTTGATCCTTTCGGATCTACATCCATAGCGGGAAACTGGCCAGAGATCTTTATTAAGCTTTGAATCACACAGTAGCAGATTACAAGATGCAAATCTTCCCAAGATTTCAACCTTTCTTCACTCTGAATCACAAGGTTTGTCTCTATCGCTGTGTGCCCTAATCACCACTCTCAAATGTATCGAAATATCCTCACACTCATATCTGTACAGTGTCCATCTTAAGCTATTTATATAGCTGGTATAAAGATAACCCTAGAGCATCTAAGATTACACCATGCGGTCTTTAAAATGACCACACAATTACAAACATCCAATGGACCAGATTAAAGCACATGGCCACTTCATTGGCCTTTAGATACAGATACATGAATGAACAAAATTACTATTATGCCCTTTACAGACAAATTGTTGACACTTCTTACACTTCTAAATATGGTTGTTGTGCTCACATATTTTGCTTCTCTCTCAGCCTCTCACTTTATTAAAGGTTTACCGCTATTAATTCTGGCTTTTCTTCTTTTAAAGCTTTTCTCAATTTATGTCCCATTCCCATCCTTACCAGGCATTCTCCTATGTATACCCTGAGTGTGCTTTGGTAGTGCCTCTTTGTACCTCTAATAGAATCCGTTGACTTTATTTATCTCAGAAAAAGCCTGGGCTTGTTTCCTTTCTAATTCACAATATTATTTCATTCAGAAATGGGAAATGGACCTTAGGAGAAGAGAAAGTAGTTCTTAGTCGTTATTTGCTTAATATTTAGTTAAATAAACCCCTTTCTGTTTCTAAAGTTAAAGCATATCTTGATTCATCCTTAATAGAGTCATAGGAAGGGCTAAATGAATCAACAGCATAGTTTTTAGAGACATAGCACCGGCTAATTCACCATAATTAAGCTACATGAAGATGATACATGATATGGTCTGCCAAACATGCCATGTTGTCATTATATCCTCGTTTGGTCAGATTTGTTATGGTCTGTTATGTTCTTAGTGTTTAAACCAATATAGATGTTATTATATGGTCATCAATGAAATTTTCATTTGGTTTATTGAATCATTATAAGAGTGGTATTCTTTTCTTGCTCTTTCCATTCCTGTCGTCGTACCAGGACAAGCAAGGGGGACAAGTAGGGTTGGTGCTAGATTGTGAATGGGCAGAGGCTAATTCGGATAAAATGGAAGATAACTCTGCTGCAGCAAGACGTCTTGATTTTCAGTTTGGATGGTAGTTCCTCTTAATTGATTTTATGTTCTGCTAAATCTTGTCGTTGTAGCTGCTTATGAAAAAAGTCTTGTCATTGTAGCTTCTTGGTAATGTGGCATTTTAGCTGAAGACAAGTATGATGTTAATGTTTGTACCAGTAAGAACATAATACATGAGAAGTTATTTTCAGAACTTGAAAGATTAATAACATTTTATGTTTTTCAAATTTTACATGATAAACTATTTACATATCTGCATACCAGTTGTAAAACTTCTACGAACTTTGATGCAGGTTTTTGCATCCAATATGCTATGGGGAATATCCTAACGTTATGCGTGAAAAACTTGGAGAGCGGCTTCCTAAATTTTCAGAGGAAGAAAAGGAGTTGATTAGGAACTCAATTGACTTTGTTGGTCTGAATCACTATACATCGAGGTTTATTGCTCATGTAAAAGATAGTCCTGATGAAGGTGATTTCTATAAAGAACAGGAGATGCAGAGAATCGGTAAACACTGGCACTGTTTGTCAATACTTCACAACTCTCCTTTTTTTTGTTTTTTTTAAATCTTGTTAGCTCGTCTCATTGGAAACTTACAATTTCTTTTTCACTTTATTATCAGCTGAATGGGAAGAGGGTGAGGCAATTGGTCCAAGGGTATGAACCAATCCCCATCTCTCTCTCTTTCTCTCTCTCCATATAAAATATATCCATATATGCATGTGTGAGTACACACCCACACGCATGCATGCATGCATGCATCATTGTCTCCTGTCCTCTGAAATATTCTTTTGTGACAGGCTGCATCAGAATGGCTTTATGTGGTTCCTTGGGGCATCCGGAAGGTTCTCAATTACATAGCACAGAAATACAATAATGTCCCAATATATGTTACTGAGAATGGTACAAAACCTGACGCATCCAATCAAAAGAAACTGGTTTAATATTTCCAATCAATTTTTGGTATATTTTGTATAGATGCACTTCTAGGCTCATTTATATTTTTTGGCGAGATCCCTTGTATACCAGTTTTGCCAATTGAGTGGTTGGCATTCCCTAATATATCACTCTTCCAGTTTTTCCGGTTGAGTTGCTAGTACTGAACGTTCTGCAGTCACTTCTTGGTATGACTTATGAGATACAATCAAGAAATAAAATGGAAATTATAGATTTATGCTTGTTGGTGTGGCTTAGTAGATGAGTGCTGGGTGCTTAAAGGTAATTATGATTTAGCACTTCTCTTTCAGTTTCTCTGAACCAATTTTGTCTGCCTTTAACAGGAATGGATGACAATGACGATGGCACTTCCCCACTTAATGAAATGCTAGATGACAAACTGAGAGTTTTTTACTTCAAGACATATCTTGAGGCAGTTGCTCAGGCAATCAAGTAAATTACTTCTACCATTATCTTTTTTTTTTTTTAGAAGTAATTGATTTTATTGAAAGAAACCAGGCAAAGTCCAAGTACACAGGGAGTATACAAAGTGATAAGCCTAGTTACATTCTAAATACATACTAGCAAGCTGGAAAGAAGCTAAAAACTCATTTACATTTCCGCCCTTCAATACAATTGCTGAAAACCATTGTAAAAGGGAAAATACAAAAAAATTTCAGAATTCCCCCATGGTGCGCTCCTTATTGTTGAAGCACCTATCGTTTCTTTCTGACTATAGACACCACATTAGACACAAAGGTATCATCTGCCCCACCGCTATCAGATGAGCACTAGAGTTAGGCCTATTCCAGTATGCAAGTAACTCCACCACACTCTTAGGCATAACCCAACTCAGCCCAACTCTACTAAGGATGCCCACCCACATCTCCACAGCCACCTCACAATGTAGAAACAAGTGATCTATCAATTTCCCACTCCTTTTGCACATAATGCACCACTCCATAACTACCATACCTCGCTTTCTTAGGTTATCCATCGTTAAAATCTTTCCAAGTGCGGTTGTCCAAACAAAAAATGCAACTTTAGGCGGCACTGAGACTTTTCATATACTCTTCCACGGGAAAAAGCTGGGCTGTTATACAATTAAGGCCTTATAGAATGATTTAATCAAGAACTTCTTTCTTCCCATATTGTTCCACACTATACGATTACCCCCCATTGCCTCCAAGCTTTGTTGAATACAAAACTGTAAAAAGCTGCCAACTCATCCATTTCCCAATCTTGGAAATTTTTATTAAAGGTCACATTTCAAGTTACTATCCCATTACACGACAAAGCACTTCTGAAATTGCCGCTTGCTGATTTCCAGCTAAATTAAAAATAGCGGGAAAGACGGTGCAAAGAGGGCTGTCCCCACTCCACACCTCCGACCAGAAATGGATGTGTGCTCCATCTCCCACCTCAAATTTTAGAAATTTTGCATAAGTGCTCCACCCTTTTCTTATGAATTTTCAAAGGCTCACTCCAGAAGACCCCCTACCCTCCTTGGAAACCCATTCCGCCCACTCACTACCATATTTGATATCAATCACCTCCCTCCACAATGAACTCCCTTCTTGATGGTATCTCCACAACCATTTTTCTAACAATGCCTTATTGAAAACACACAAATCTCGCACTCCCAACCAACCATATACAATTGGACAGCTCACCTTTTGCCAACTTAAGAGGCGAAATTTGAATTCCTCTCCCATTACCCCCCCTCTCTCCCCAAGAAAGCTCTAAACAAAGATTCAATCCAGTTTGCAACACTCACCGGTATTGGATTGAAGCAAAGTTTCAATCCGATTTGCAACACGCACTGGTAATGGCATAGAAAAACTCGGTCAATAATTGTTTTTATAAGTAAAAACCTATCAATAATTAGTGGGTTCATTTTTGTCTTTGGCTTGCAACTGCCATGAGCCAAAAAATATATGGTTACTAATGATTCTTTTGTTGGGTGTATGTGCATTGACTTCCATTTACATTTAACTAGAGCCAAGTTCATATTCCATAGCTCCTTTATTCTGCTTTACCCATTGGTCTTCTGCATATCTAGTTGTGTCTATGAATTTAGCTCGCACCTCACCCTTTGCATATCACCCTATATGTATGCATAGAGACCCTTGTGATTTTTAGCTTGCAACCCCATGTTTGTGAGAATTATGACTAAATTATCAATTAGAGGTAATATTGTATAATGTAGGAATAACAGAATGAATCCTTGTTTATATATTTTGCTTGGACAGAGATGGAGTTGACGTGAGGGGATATTTTGCATGGTCATTACTTGACAACTTTGAATGGGCTCAAGGTTATACCAAACGTTTTGGGTTAGTTTATGTGGATTACAAGAATGGGCTCTCTCGGCACCCAAAATCTTCTGCTTATTGGTTCCTAAAGTTCTTGAAAGGTGGTGAAGGAAATCGCGTCAAGGAAGAGTAATTGACTTTTATTCATCTTCCAAATCTGTATCTGCTGGGTTATGTAATGAGTTAGACCAAAATAAAGATCCGCAGGCATGTGTAACAGGCATTTACCATATAGCCATGTTGTACACTTACTCTAAGCTGGTGTACTCTTATCCTATCCAGAACACAAACGAAAAATTGTCTTCTAATTTTTCTTTTTGTGACCTGACTTCGTTTGTTGATACGGTTCGACCTTTGGTCCATTTGAGCATTTAATACTGTATTTTCTTTTAATACTTATTGGCCGCCAATTGGGTCAGAGATTGGGGTAGTTTGAAAAGTGAGATGGAGAATTCTGATAATAGTAGTGAAATAATCCGTAAATAGTAGTAAAATAATTTGAGTTAAGATATTTTATTGGATTTTGGTAAAGAGAAAAAGTTAAGAATATTATAAAAAGTTAAATATTGTTATAACTTACAACATTATTTTCTAATATTATTTTTGGTTTTAGAATTTGAAAATATATATTTTTTTTTAGAAAGTTTGAAAAAGTTTTAATAATTAGATGAAAAAATTGAAAATTGAAAAGTGTGTTTTGAGTAATGTTTGGAAAGAAAATTATAAGAGATTTTGAGATGAGGTAGTTTGTATTTCCAAACAAGCACTGAGATCTCAATCTGCAATGAAGTATCCTCTTCTTGTGTGCGAAATAAACCTTTTGCATAGGTTCCAAATAGGATCTGAAGTTAGAGAAGGTACAATAATTGTAGCTACAACAATGGTTCTGTAGTCAACATAAACATGTAGCCATCTTTGTGGAAAGAGAAGTGCTAGTAGTTGGATGGGTTTGAAAATAAATTTTGCACCTGGCCAATCACAGTGCGATATGTCCCGTATTTCATGTTAGGACTGATGCATTCGACCATACCAAATCGTAAGTCAAATGAAGTCTTTTCCGAATCCCTCTCTTTTATATTTTTGGTTGAAAAGTAAACAAATATTATTGATCGAAGAATGGTATGGTCAATTACAAACATAATGTTCTAACAAGGTAGGCACATTAGAAGCAAGATGGTCATGTAGGGCCATGCCATGAAGATTCACAGCAATAGCCCAATTACATAAGGTTCTAAAAATATAGAACTTTGAGCTTCTCCAATGATCTTCTTGATCTTCGAATATCTGCCCGTTGCGTTCCTACCATAAGCACCATATAATGCACATAGGTATCATCTTTCAAATTACTTGAATAGGCTGCATGCCCCTTATATTTTGCCAACTAGCCAAAGTTGCCTTAACTATCTTTGGCATAACCTATGCCAAATCCACTCGATCGAAATACCTTGTTCAAATGTATCCTTATTGTATCACAATGTAGGAGGAGATGGTCTACCGACTCACCCTCTACACATACAACACCAATTAACGATAATAACTTTCCTTTTCCTCAAATTAATCCTAGTGAGAATTTTTTCCAAGGAAACAGTTCACACGAAGAAAGAGGCTTTAGGGGATGCCTTGTGTCGCCATATCTTTTTTCACAAGAATTGGATAGTGGGCTCCAATGTAAGGGCCTTGTAGAAAGACCGAACAGTAAAGTCACCTTTGCTTACAAGTGTCCACCACATGATGTCTTCTTGTTTCCTATTTGGTCGTGTAGAGTATAAGAAGCTATAAAATTCTACAAAGTTGTTTATTTCTCAATCCTGCACCGCCTTAGAAAAACGAATGTTCCCAAGAATTTGTCTCTCCCGAGATTCCCATAACATCCCATTTCGAGACATCCTTATGGCTTGCAATCTAAAAGAGAGAATGATATAAGTCTTGTAGAGGCCTGTTACCACACCAAACAACTTTCCAGAATTTAATCCTGGAACCTGTACCCAACTTAAGCACAACCTAACAGTTGAATACCCCCCACCCTCTCACGTGTTTCTACATCCCAATTCCGTAGGCCCCCGAACTTCTCTAGTACACCAATCCTCCCATAGACCCATATTTCTTCTCGATCAGCATCTTCCATAAAGCTTCTGGTTCCCTTGTGTATCTCCATAACCACTTACCAAGTAACGCTCTATTAAACACCCTCAGATTTCTAACCCCTAAACCTCCATTAGAGATAACCCCCCCCCCCCCTCTCCTAAAAAAACAAGAAGTCACGCTTCACGCTGAAGCTTTTCAATGCGAGCTGCCACACTAGATGGTATCGGGAAGAGTGATAGAGAATAAGTAGGTCAGTTGGAGCGAGTACTCTTGATCAAGGTAATTCTTCCACCTTTTGATAAGTACATTCTCTTCCACCCCGCCAACCGACGCTTTATTTTCTCGATCACTATATCCCAAATCGCACTTGTCCTGGCGGTGCTTCCCAGAGGAAGTCCCAATTAAGTCATTAGGAAAGACGTATCTTACCCCCTAATGTCCTTGCCAATTGTCGGATGTTACCACCTTCCCCGATTGGCACCATCGTAGATTTCTCAACATTCATTTTCAGACCCGAAATATTAATAATACCCCTATCCGGGGTTCCAATCAGAAAGCCATTTATAACACCATTCGCAACTAATGCTGTTAAAATCAGGCTAAAGGCCTCTATAACAATAACGAACAACAATGCTGATAACGGACCCCCTCACTTCAAACCTTTAGAATTATGAAAAAACCCCTCAGGGCTTCCCTTTATCAGCACTAAGAACTTAGCTGTTGATATGCACCAATGTATCCACAACCTCCATCGCTTCCCAAAACCACATCTCCTAAATAGATAGATAAGAAAATCCTAGTTGATGTGATCATATGCATTTTCCATGTCAAGTTTGCACATAATCCCTGTTTTTCTCGTCTTCAATCAACTGTCCAGGCATTCATTAACGACAAGGACTGCATCCAGAATCTGTCTGCCTTTTACAAATGCATTTTATGGTTTAGTAATAAGCATCCCCACAACCTCACTTAGCCTATTTACAAAGACTTTAGAGATAATCTTATACACCCCATTCACTAAGCTAATAGGCCTAAACTCCTTAATCTCCGTAGCCCCCACCTTTTTGGGTATCAAAGCTAGGAATTTGGTGTTAAGACTTTTTTCAAACTTACCAACTATGAAAAACTCTTGAAGCACTTTCACCAGGTCCTCTTTTAATACTTCCCAACATACTTGAAAGAACCTTATAGAGAAGCCATCCGGGTCGACAGCCTTATCACTAGCCATTTTCCTCAAAACCTCAAAAAACTCTACCTTCTCAAATTTTCTTTCTAACTGGGACACTTCACTTGGTCCAATTGTATTGAAGGCCAGCCCATTAAGCGAAGGTCTCCATGCCACTTGCTCCTCTAATAATTTTTCATAGAAGTTAACAACATGATTGTTGATTACCTACTCATATTTGCAACTACACTATCAATTTTCAGCATCTCGATGTTGTTATTCCTCCTATGCGAGTTAGCAATTTTGTGGAAAAACCTCGTGCTTCGATCTCCTTTCCGCAACCACAATGCCCTGGATTTTTGGTGCCAAGATGTTTCCTCTAGTAAAATCAATCTCTCAAGATCTGCAACCAACTCAGACTTCCGATCTTGCTCTTCTTGTGAGAGTGGTTGTGTCTCTTAAATCCTCTCCAACTCCTATGTAGAACTCAAGATTTCAAGTCCCGTATCTACATATAAATTTTGATGATAACAAATAAATTCAAGATTCAAACTCAAGTTCTCTACGCATGAAGAGAGTTAAGCACATCAAGAAATCAAGCATGACCAAGAAGAAGAACAAGTCTACAAATGAAACTCATAGAGTAATTTTATACACCTCTTAAAATTTGAAATTAGATTAAGACTCAAAATTAATATTTTCTCATAAAGTATCAAGTTACATTTTTTTACATATGCATGACATCATTAAAATATTTAATTTCAATTTTTTTTATGTGCATGACATATGCATGATGTCATTAAAAGTTTTAATTTTGAAAATTATTTATTGCAAATGCATGACATATGCAATGAGAAGTGTATTCTGATAACCTACCCACTATCAGTTTTTATATTTGTAAGAGTGTGCGTATAACTTTTGTGTGTGTAGAAGGTGTTCTACATAGGGAATAATTGAATCACCAAGTGTGAGGTGATTGTAAATGTAGAGGGTGTTATACACAGATTCTTTGGAGCGGTGTTGTTCAAATGTGTAACAAGTTTCTATCTCCACCTGAAAGAGATTGAATATTGAATTTGGGATCCTTAAGGGGTAGCTTGAAGCGAGAACGTAGGCAGTGAGCTGAACCTCGTTAAAATACTGAGTTTGCTTCTTCTTACGCTTACTCTTTATATTTCCTGCTACTTCATATTTTGTTTATATTTTATATTATATATTTGGTTATAAGTATTAATTTTTTAATATAACCAAATTCACCCCCCTATTGTGTTAGTCATCTGAACAACAATTAGTATCAGAGCAATGGCTCTATTATAAGATTAATTATCTATTGAGTTAAGATCATATGCCTAACATTGCAGCTACATTCGCTGAAAGTCAATCTAGTAGTCAGCTTTCACTATTTTGTGGAGACAATTATACTTTCTGGAAAGCTAAAATCAGAATATTTCTCTAGTTTCAAGGTCGAGAAATCTGGAAATGTATTGTAAATGGGCCTTATATTCCAACAAAAATTGTTGATGAAATAAAGGTCAACAAGGATGAAGAAGAGTTTGATCGTGAAGATAATAGACTTTATACAATAAATGTAATGGCTATGAATCTTCTGTATAATGCTCTCAATGGTAATGAATTTAACAAAATAATGACATGCAGGACAGCAAAGGAAATTTGGGATAACTTGGAAATAACTTATGAAGAAATTTCGCAAGTCAAAAAATCAGAAATTTATATTCTTACCCATAAATATGAAATATTTAAAATGATTGATAATGAATCTATCTCCTCTATGTATACTTATTTTACTAACATTATAAATAGTTTAACAGCTCTTAAAAAATTTTATTCTAACTTGGAGATAATAAGAAAAAATTTTAACTCTATGCTAAAATGTTGGGAATCAAAAGTGATGGCGACTCTTGAAACTAAAGATCTCAAAAAACTCGAAGTAAATGAACTCATCGAGTCACTTATTACTCATGAGTACACATTAAAAATAGGAGAAGAAGGAGGAAAGCAAAAGAAGAGCTTGGCACTCAAAGTTGTTCCTCATGAAAGTAAAAGCGATGAAGATGAAGAAAGTGATAAACGAAAAAATTGCAATGATCATAAGAAGACTTCAAAATTTCTTGAAAAATAAAGCTCCTCAAAGGAAACCTTTCAAAAAGTTTTCCAACAAAGATACAGGTAAAAATGATTCATAATTTGTTATAAATGTAAAAAGTTTGGACATATCAAAGCATATTATCCCCTGTTAAAGCAAGATCGATACAAAAGCAAGAAAGTAATGAAAACTACATGGGATATGATTCAAGTATTTCAGACAGTGACGCAAGCAATGAAAAATCTGCAAATCTTTGTCTTATGGTTAAAGATGATTTTGAGGTATGCATGAAGTCCTTCATAGGAAAAACCAAGTGGTTTTTAGATAGCGAATACTCAAGACACATGACAGGAGATAAAATTAAGTTCATTGACCTCACTCTTAAAGAAGAAGGACACATAACATTGGAGACAATTTTCAAAAGGGAAGATCGTAGGAATAAGTAAAGTTAGTAATAAATATTCTCTCATAATTGAAAATGTTCTACTTGTTGAAGGTCTAAAGTATAATATTTTGAGTATAAGTCAATGATGTGATAAATGATTTATAGTTACTTTCGAAAAGGATAAGTGCATTATTTTGAATAATCATAATTGCAATATTTGTTTTATTACTCTTAGAAACAATAATGTATATACAATCGAATTTGAAGAAATTGTCTCACAAAATACTATTTGTTTATCTGCTCAACATGAAAATAGTTGGTTATGGCATAGAAGGTTAGGTTATGCAAATATGGAACTTATTTTCAAACTTTCAAAAAATGATCTTATGAGAGGTTTGTCAAAAGAGAACTTTTTTAAATATAAAATCTGCTATGTATGCCAGTTTGGTAAACAAATAAAAACTTCTTTTAAAACCAAAAAATATATTTCCACTATTAGACCATTATAACTAATACACATGGACTTTTTTGGACCAAACAGAGTTGCGAGTCTGGGAAGAAAATATTATGCATTTGTTATTATTGATGATTTCTATAGATATACTTGGATCATCTTTCTTGCTCATAAATATGAGGTACATAATGTCTTTATCAAGTTATGCAAGAAAATTCAAAATGAAAATGGCTATATTATTTCAAACATCTGAAGTGACAGGGGGAAAGAGTTTGTCAATAAAGATATTGAGTCTTTTTATGATGAAAATAGTTTCTGCATAATTTCTCTGCTCCTCTAACTCCTCAACAAAATGAGGTAATAGAGACGAAGAATAGATCTCTTCAAAAAATGACAAGAATATGTTTAATGAAAATAGTTTATCTAGTTATTTTTGTACCGAAACGGTAAGTACTGCATGTTATGTTATAAATAGAGTTATATTAAGGTTTAAATTAGATAAAACTCCTTATGAGTTTTGAAATGAGAAAAATCCCAACATTGGTTACTTTCATGTATGTGGATGCAAATGTTTTATACTCAATAACAGAAATAATTTAGGAAAATTTGATACAAAATCTGATAAATGTATTTTTATTGGGTATTCAACAAATAGTAAAACTTATAGAGTATTTAATAAAAAGACTTTGACTGTACAAGAATTTATGCATTTAGTATTTGATGAATCTAACCCTCTACTCTTCAAGAAATCTATTGATGAAGAATCAGAAGGTACAAATAACACAAATAGTCTCAATCTCAACAAAGAGAATATAATGGAAGAAGTCCAACATGAAGATATCAGGAAAGATCATCAAGACTTAGTACAAGATGCAACCAAACAGTGGAAACATGTGAAAGATCATCCAGTGGAATAAATTCTAGGAGAACTTTCACGATGTGTAAGTACTCGATCATCTCTTAGAAATATTTGCAATCGCACTGATTTTCTATCTTATATTGAATCCAAAAATATTGATGAATCACTTATTAATGAATCATGGATTCTAACTATGCAAAAAGAGCTAAATCAATTTGAAAGAAATAATGTATGAACACTTGTTCCTAGACCCAAAAATCATATTGTTATTGGAACAAAATAAGTTTTTAGAAATAAGAAAGATAAGTCTAGAATCATCACTAGAAACAAGACTTGACTTGTAGCTTAAGGTTTCAATCAAGAGGAAGAAATCGATTATAATGAAACGTATGCATCTGTCGCAAGATTAAAAGCTATTCGAATGTTACTTGCATATGCATGTTATAAAAATTTTAAACTTTTTCAAATAAATGTTAAAAGTGCTTTCTTAAATGATTTTATAAATGAAGAGGTATATGTTGAGTAACCTCCAATTTTTGAAAATTATATTTCTCCTAATCATGTTTTTAAACTCACAAAAGTATTATATGGACTCAAACAAGCTCTTAGAATTTGGTATAAGAGACTTAGTGGTTTTTTATTAAAAAAAGTTTTTCAAAAGGAAAGATCGATAAAACTCTTTTCATCAAATATAAACATGATGATATTATTCTAGTTCAGATTTATATGGATCATATGATATTTGGTGCTACTAATGAAAATATGTGACAAGATTTTGCTAAAAGTATGCAGGAAGAATTTGAAATGAGCATGATGGGAAAACATAATTTCTTTCTTGGATTGCAAATCAAGCAAGCAAAAAGTTGAACATTCATTAATCAGTCAAAATATATTAAAGAGTTACTCAAAAAGTTTGAAATGAAAGGTGCGAAGGTAATTGGAACATCAATGAGTCTAACCACAAAACTTGATAAAGATGAAAACGGTAAGTCAGTTGACTCAAAGGTATATCGAGGTATAATTGGTAGTTTATTATATTTGACAGCTAGTAGACCTGATATTATGTTCAATGTATGTTTATGTGCATGTTTTCAATCATCTCCAAAACAATCTCATTTGATCGTTGTTAAACGTATTTTTAGATATCTTGCCGGTACCATTGACCTAGGATTATGGTATCCTAAGCATACTTTTTTCGATCTTATTAGTTATTCAGATGCAGATTATGCTGGTTGCAAAGTTGATCGAAAATGCACTAGTGGAACATGTCATTTTTTAGGTCATGCGCTTGTTTCATTTTAGTAAAAAATAAAATTCTGTTGCATTATCTACTGCTGAGGCAGAGTATGTTGATGCAGGTAGTTGTTGTACTCAAGTTCTTTACATGAAGCAACAACTTGAGGATTTTAAATTTATGTACAATCATATTCCTATTAAATGTGATAATACTAGTGTTATAAATCTTTCAAAGAATCCAAAACAACATTTTAGAACTAAGTATATTGAAATTAGATATCATTTTCTTAGAGCTCATGTGCAAAAATGTGATGTTGTACTAGAATTCACAAGCACATATGATCAATTGGAGGACATTTTTACAAAACCCTTACCAGAAAAGAGATTATGCATGATTAGAAGAGAAATATGAATGATGCATGTCATGAATATCTGTTAAACATTTTTATTCTATTATCTCAAATGACCTACAAAAAATTGAGTCTCATCTTTCAACTGCATTTGTACTTCATAGATCGACATGTTATTCTCATTTAAAGAATTAGGCAGTTGAAATAAAGAGGCAAGCAAGGATTTTAAGTCCTTATTCTGTTGCTTTAACTCAACTATTTTTCTATTTGACTCATAAACAAGTTGTTAAAGTACAGAGACAGTTTCGCTAAACTTCTCAATTTCGCAAGTTTTAAACTGCAATCAACCGAAAAAAGTAACAATGGATGATGAGTATCGAGTCCCGCAACCCACAAGCTCATTATTGGCGTCATGATCTGATTTATTATCCAAATCAGTCTTTTGCTGCTTCATGGCACCTACGACAGATGCAAAAATAGATTGATCATGAGAAAAATTGAAAGAAAATTGATGAGCCATTACAAAATTATAGGATAAAAATACAGACAAATTGCAAAGATGAGAAGAAGATTTGATGCGAAATAGATAAAATTAATAATTGCTCTTATAGAGACGGGAATAAGAACAAAACAAACTATCATAACTTTAAATCTCTGCAATATTCGTTTGTCAATAACGTCAAGTAGATTTGAATCTCCTTCCGCACCGAATTGCTAGAGTTAGGTATCAAGCTTTTGCAGGTTTTGTCGGCCACGGGTGACTCTAATTATTCGACTCTTTACAAAATTTCCTTCCGTACTAAATTGCCAGAGCTAGGCCTCTAGTCTTTACAGGTTTTTTCGAACACGGATAGTTCCAATTATTCAATTCTCTATAATTTTTACAAACGCACTATTTAATTTGGTTATTGGTTATTACGGGAAGAAATCTTACTGAAACCAATTGCAGTTCCTTTTTAATGATGCCAAAAGGGGGAGAAGTCTTATATTAGTATTATACTACCATGTTATATATGCTAGAATCATGTTTAAATTTTATTTGAAAATCTAACGCATATTTTCGGGAGGAGTTTAAGTATTACTTGAGTTTAAGACTCAAGCTCAAGTTGTCTACGCATGAAGAGAGCTAAGCACATCAAGAAATCAAATATAAATAAGACGAATAACAAGTTTACAAATGAAACTCATAGAGTAATTTTGTACATCTTTTAAAATTTGAAATTAGATTAAAACTCAAAATTAATATTTTATCATAAAGCATCAAGTTGCATTCTTTTACATATGCATGACATCATTAAAATATTTAATTTCAATTTTTTTTATGTGCATGACATATGTATGATGTCATTAAAAACTTTAATTTTGAAAATTATTTATTGCAAATGCATTACATATGCAATGATTTCATCAAAACGTATGACATATTCAATGACTTCATCAAAGGCATGACATATGCAATGACTTCATCAAAACGTATGACATATACAATGACTTCATCAAAATTTGAATTTTGAATTTGAAAGATGATTGAGTGGGACTCATTTGCCTATAAATAACTCACTTGTGTTTTACAAAAATCACAACAACAAGAGCATTTGCATCTTTCTTTCAAAACGTTCATTCTCTCTTCTCTAAGTTTTGTGTCTTAATTGTTGTTCATTTTGAGAGAGATATAGGTTGCGCTGTATTGTTTTTATCTCACTCATTAAGAAGTGTATTCTAATAACCTACCTACTATCAATTTTTGTATTTTTAAGAGGGTGCGTATAACCCTTATGTGTATAGAAGGTGTTCTACATAGGGAATAGTTGAATCACCAAGTGTGAGATAATTAGAAGTGTAGAGGGTGTTCTACACGGATTCTTTGGAGCGGTGTTGCTCAAAAGTGTAATAGGTTTCTATCTCCACCTGAAGGAGACTAAATATTGAATTTGGGATTCTCAAGGAGTAGCTTAAGGCGAGGATGTAGGCAGTGGGGCTGAACCTCGTTAAAATACTGAGTTTGTTTTTTCTTATTCTTACTCTTTATATTTCCTGCTACTTCATATTTTGTTTATATTTTATATCATATATTTGGTTATAAGTATTAATTTTTTAATATAACCCAATTCACCCCCCCCCCTCTTGTGTTAGTCATCTGGGCAACATCCTAAATTTTCCTCAACTTGCTTTTTTTGTTTGCCCCTACATTGCCAAATGACTTCAGATTCTACACTTTAAGGTCACTTTTTAGTGCTTTCGATTTACTTGCAAAGATGAAGCTGGGAGTACCTTGAAATTGATTAGAAGACCACCATTGATTTACCTTATCCACAAATTCTTCCGACCTCAACCACATATTTTCAAATTTAAAGGATCGACGGCCATTACAGAGTCCACCATAATCAAGCAATATAGGCCAATGGTCCGAGCTCAGATGGGACATACGCTTTTGCCATATATTTGGGAAATGGATTTCCAATTCTGGAGAAATTAAGAAATGGTCTATGTAGGACCAAGCCTGGTTATTAGACCAAGTGATTGTACCCCCGACTAATGGCAAATCCACCTGATTCAAATCAAAGATACACTTCGAGAACATCTCCATGGCTGGTCTCAATCTTTGACTTCCATATGCTTTACTAGGGAATCTAACAACATTGAAACCTCCCCCTATGCACCAAGGGAGATCCCAACAACTCTGAATCCTAGCTAATTCTTCCCATAAGCATATTCTATCTGTGTCTGAATTGGGACCATAAACACCTACAAAAGCCCACATAAAGTTATCGAAAACACACTTAAATGAACATGCAATAGTGTACCGCCCAAAAGATTCCCCCACTTTTTCCACCACCCTCCTATCCCACATTATCACCATCCCTCCCGACGCTTTGTGAGAACTCAGTATACCCACTCCACATGCATTCCACTCCGTAAACTCCTCGCAATTCTCCTATTAACCCTTTTCAATTTCGTCTCTTGCAGGCATACAACATCTGTCTTCCACTCCTGGAGCAAATTTCTTATTCATAGATGCTTATTAATCTCATTGAGTCCACAGACATTCCATGTCACAATTTTTGGCTTCATTAAGGATATGCTAGCCCCTTCCCTTTGACCCTACCCCTGCTAGAACCTCCCTCCGAGTCCATCAACTAAGTCAATATTTTGAGTTCCCTATTTTGCTTCGAAGTGCCTTTGTGTTTTTGTAAATGACCCGCTCCGAGTGCTGTGAACAAGGCCAGAAATTGCTCCCTATAGTCATCGCACTCAATCTCCGCAAATTTTTTAATCCCCGTGACTTTTTGGAATACCCAATTAGAAACATCCAATTGCACTGGGAAAATAAAATTTAAGGGTGCTGGTTCCTCTATACTGAACTGAGCTCCTTATGGATCTCCTTCCACAGAGATATCATCTAACCCAATCTGACCATAGACATCAGAAAACCCTAGATTGTCATCCACATAAAGTATTAGATCATCAGAATCCTCCCTGTCTTCCACCTCCCTCTTGAAATCAAAATAAGGCCGCATATTATTAACTAACGAAGCAACCATCATGTTTGTCGGCCTTGACTGACCTCCCATTGACATAGGAATACCTTTCATTGTCTTTGAACTGCTCAGTTCCTATTCAAAACCTATCAACTGTTCACCCATCGCCGTTATGATGTCATTGGAGTGCCCCACTGCCACCATCGGTGATGGCTGTGGACTCGCCGCCATCCCTACCCCCGTCGGCAAGCTCTATGATAGCGTTTCTGGTACACGCTCCCAAGGTTTAGGTCGAAAATCAGCCTTAAGGTTGTTTCGGAGTTAACTTTGGTCCCAAGCACAGGCCCAGACCCATTCAACCCTGCCAAGGCCCCTTCTTCATTCTCGTTTAACCCTCCCGTTTGATGAGTGGGCTGCATCAACGTCACTATCTTGGGCTTGGACTTAGACTTCTTCCAGTAAGGCCCACTAGCCTTCTTCTTACCCATGGCCCATCCTTCATTTTCCTTAAACGTCATCGTTTTCCTTTTATCTTCAACCTATTGAAGCCTTTCTTCTTTTCACTCGACATGCCAAAGTACTTTCTCCATCTCTCACTGGAGTTGTCACATTTGCCTCTGCAATTCTAGCAGAATCCGGCATGTCTCCCACGCCACCTGACTAAACATGCCGCCCTGCTCACGCCGTACGTGAGGAGGGGCTCAATGCACATCAGTGTGCCTCACACCACCATCGTCTCCCCTTTGCGCATGGCTTGGTCTAGTCGAGGTGAGTGCCTCCTTGAAAGACCTCTCAGGAAGCTTCGACCCCATTTCCATCCTTATCGCTTGAATTCCCACTGTAATTCTATCCATGTTTCTCTTGGGCTAAACCAACTCCAAGATAGCATCCTTCAACTTTCGCCAACTCCATCCATCTTCACCTTCAAGAAAACAGAGTAAGCGATATCTATCTCCCTGCCCATATTCTGTAATCGATTGATAATGTCCTCGATTGTTCACACATCTTTGCGCTACAAAGCTTCAACATCCTTCCCTTACCACTAATTACACCTCATTCTTCCCCCCTCCCAAACAATCTTCTAACGCTTTCACAAGCCACAAAGCAGTATTGGAAGCCACAAGCACCTCGTGTTTCTCTTTCCAACCCCTCTCTAAAATGCAAAGATTACCACCCTCTTTCATAAGCACTAACAATTTTGACTCAACAACAAATTCGCTAGTGTAGGCCATCTAAATCATAAGAGCATTACGACACCAATACCATCCCCAACAAAAAATTGCATGAGAACAAAAGAAAAGTTTTCACTTGTACGGAGAGAAAAAGATAAGAGAGAGGCATGAATCCCTCTCCCCCTCTCTGCATCTTTCTCAAGCCAAGAAACCCATCTCAATCTCTCATTCCTTCCTTTTCCTGACGATGCACTTGAGCCATGTCACGTCCCTCTTTCTCTCTCATGTAAATAATTGTTCATTCACACAACACTCTCTCTCTTTCTACCATAATTATGGAGAAGTAAGTGTTATTTTTGTACGATAAATCTCTCTGGTGTGTGAGTGCATCAGAACTGTAGAAGAAGGTAACTGGGGGAAAAGGGCTCTACCAAGCAATTGGATGACAAAAGAAATATATATCTATTATACATTGCACATGTGGGGCTCAGGCAAGTCGTCTAGGAGACGAAGGGATGGGAGATTGAGTTAGGTTTCTTGACTAGAAAAAAGATATAGAGAGGAATTCGGAAAATGCTTCATTTGACTCACGATTTGGTGTGGCCGGGTGCATCAGTCTAACATAAATAAGTGACGTGTCAAAATGTGATTGGCCGGGTGCGAAATTCGTTTTCAAACCCATCCAAGTGCTAGCATTTCTCGTGGAAAACCAAAAGCTTCTCTTTAAATTTGTCACATGCCCTCATTCAGGTATCCCAGTCTGTTTGCCTTCCAAATCTAATAGAATCAAGTTAGACTTATAAAATTCAACATTAATAACGGTTTGTAAATTGTGCAGCTTATAAGCTCTTAATAATTAAAATAAAGACTTACGTAGTACTCACTTATTGGATAGCTATTATTTAAGAAAAAATAGATGATAAGTTTTTTTCTTATTTGTAATTTGAAACATCCAATGTTGGTTGGCTAATTCAAAATTTTGTGATTTTTTTTTTCATTTTATTTAATGCATTTTTTAACTTCTTTAATTATTAAGAAAAAAATCAAAAAAATAATCAATTTCATTAAATCAAAAAATTAAAATACATGATGGGTAAAATGGAGAACCATGACATCACTTAGCATTTTCCATCTTTTAAATCAAAGCTGAAAATCAATCTTCCAAGAAACATGAACAAAATAAGAATATTTAACTAAAAACAATACAGACTATAACCATTGTCTTTCCATGAATTTAGTCAATAAAAATTCGGCCTCCTTTGTTTTTATATATGAGAGGAGATGATTTAAAATAAAAATTGGAAATTTAATAAAATAAAATTCTGTTTGAATATTTTTTTTTTTTTTTTTTTTTGAGATTTGAAAATGTGAAAGTGTTTATATTATTTTGTATATAAATTGAAAAAAGTTGTAATAATTAGATGAAATTAGTTTACAAGTTTTCTAAAAACAAACAAGGCTAAGAGTTTGAAAGTTCTAATTATTTGAAAGTTATATGCATATTTTGCCCATTGATAGTCTTTTTAAAATTTGAATTATGTTTCACCCTAGACCTGAGACTCAAGACCCGAGTCCCCAAACCCCAAACATGAAACCCCACACCCCAAGAATTTAGGGTTTGAAGTTTCAGATTCTAGGGGGTCCGGACTCTGGGGTCTGGGATTTCAGGTTTGGGGTTTCAAGTTTGGCATTTCGAGTTTGGGATTTCAAGTTTGGAGTTTAGGATTTAGGGCCTTGGGTTTGGAATTCTAAGATTCGAGGGTTCAAGATTTCAAGGGCACTTGCGCAGTAAATCTATGTACGTCCTTCATACTTCATATAACAATTCGCCCTCAAATTAGATAAATGCAGTAATGTCATTTATTAGCTTTGCTGTATTTGTGGGAATAGTTTGTAAAAGAAATTTGTGTCAACTCCTCCCACGTAGTAATAAGGTCGAGTGCCAAAACTTTCAAATTAATCATTACAACCTTTCAAATAAAAAATATAAAAATAATCAACATTTTCAAATCTCTAAACAAAAATAATATTATAAAATTATATCCTCACAATATCTTAATTTTATAATATTTTTTTATCTAACTTTTTCTCCCTCCTTTCACAAAATCCAAAAAATACTTAACTCAAATTATCTTATAAATATTCACAAACTATCTTACTAATTTTCACAAAATTCTCATCTAATCTCACTCTTCAAACCTGCCTAGAAGCTAAAAAGTACTTTTTTTTCGAAAATACTATAGACACAAAGGGAATCCACAAAGAGGTCTATACACTGATGTGGCACGCTATTGGTGTGCCACCTGTCCCCCTATTTTCCCCCCATCTTCCTTTCTCCCCCTCCCTTTCTTGCAGCCCCCTTGCCCTCTCCTCCATGTCGGCCAAATGTGGTCAGGGACCACTATCCATGGTTGAGGTAGTCGAAAATCACATTTAATGGGGACAGACAACTCCAACGAAACACTTAGTTGCTGCCAGAGTCCTGATTTTATAATTGAAGGCACCCTGTCTCGAGGACCACTGTTTGTGGTTGGGGTGGTCAAAAACCACTCTTGGGAGGGACATAAAACTCTGGCAGGCCACTGGCTAGCCGTCGGGGTCCCGATTTCAATTTTTGATTTCATAGCCAAAGGAACCCTGCCTCAGGGACCACAGTCAGTGGCTGGGATGGTCAAAACCACCCCTAGGAGGGACAGACAACTCCAATGGGCCACTGGGTGACGTCGAAGTCCCAATTTTATCGTCGAAGGTCATGTGCATTCCCGATTTGGGTTGAGTTGCATGGGAGAGATAGAATTGTTGTGAAGGGTTGCCGATGATTGGGAGGTACTCGCTGAGGGGAATTCGGCAAGGTGGTGAGTGGTGCTACAGGTGGCCAGGTGTGGTGGGTTGCATGGAGAGGAAGAAACGACTTAGGGACAAGAATGCAAGGAGGGAAGAAAAGAGATATATACATTTAACTATAGCAGCTCTTTTTTTATATATATGTACATTTAACTAATCCATTAAGGATGCTTTAATGGAATGGAGTCAAACTGTAATGAGAACCCCTACAATGAAATAGAGATAATTATGAAGACTCAAAAGGCCCTTATATGCATGAAGCTCAAAATGGTCTAAAGAGCAGCACTCTTATTGGCAAATGTAAATTTAATGGGTGGATTTATAGAATTGTTGAAAAGTATAAGAATGAGGAACTTCTCGTTCGTTTTTGGGATACAGAAGCAATTTTGATGAAGGGCTTGTGTTGGTTATACTTAATTTGATCTTTCTTATTCGTTAATGCGGGCTGCGTGGGGCCTAAGAACAAGGCAAAGTGATTTCTTGGGATTAATTGGCTACTGCAGAAAGTTTATTAAACATTATGGCCTGATTGCAGCTCCTCTAACTTCCTTATTGAAAAAGAATGCTTTTGTGTAGAGTGAAGAAGCTACAACAGCTTTTGAAGAATTGAAGAAGGTTGTTGTGAGTCCTATGTTAGCTTTGCCAGACTTTACTCAAAATTGGATTAATAACACATAAAAGGATCGAGATTACCTTTCTTCTCAAGCCATGATTTATACTTTATGCTTTTTTTCTTTTTATGCCATTTTTTCGTGTAGAAGAAGCAGATATCATTATCTTTATAGCATTTTAATATCACTTTCTCATCCTTCTTCCACTCCTCAAACTCACAACCCCTCAACCCCAAACCCCTGACCCCTAAATCCTAAACCCAAAACTGTAAATGAACCCTGAATTCTTGAGCCACTAAATCCCTAAACTCCTAAACCCCAAACTCCAACCCCCAATTCCAAACCGAAACCCTTGAAACCTAAACCATGAACTCCTGACCCCTAAATCGAGCAATTTCACTCAAGCTCCATCTCGACCACCATGTCGAGCAGACTATTTGTTTGAGTTTGACTGTCAAGTGAACTCTCTATTTAAGTCTCACAAAAGCTTCAGTCACGCGCTAGTCGAGCGAAATCTCTATATGAATTCTGCTCAAGCCATGTTAGTCCCACTTAGACACTTTTCATGTTGACTCACTTCTTTAAATTAATTATTACAACTTTTCCAAACTTTTAATCAAAACATATATATATCCAAAATTTTCAAATTCTCAAACTAAAACGATATTATAAAACTATACTCTTAAATCCTAGACCTTAGACCTTAGACCCTAAACCAAAGATCTTAAACCCCTAAAATCTAAAACCATAGACCTTAAACTCCAAACCTTAGACTCCTAGATTCTAGATCCTTGACCCTAGATCCTAGACCCTATACTCTAAACTTTTAACGCTAGACCCTTAACCCTGGACTCTAGACTTTTAACCCTTGACCCAAGACTCTAAACTTTGAACCCTAAACCCTTGACCCAAGACCCTATACCCTAGATCAGATCAGGTTTGGCACTTGAATTAAACGAAAATCAATTCAGTTCAGTCTAATTTTAAGATGAACCTAACATCTAACACCCAACTCTCAAATGATTAAACTCATCTAAACTCAAAATATCTTTACACATGGGATCCACAACTTTTTCAACTCAATACATCTATACATGCAAGATCAACAATCTTTTTCAATTTTCATAAATATATCTAAATTCATTTTACATCTAAATGCGCATACATTTTCATTTTAAATGAACTCTACAAAATTCATTCCACCATCTCAACTTATTATTATTTATAAAGAATTCAGCCCAACATTCAAACGGGGCCTAAATCACTACTCGCAAGCATATAATGTAGAAAAGCGCTCGTTGGAACTCAATCCTCTTCAAATTGTGCATATTTGCATCTGGAAGGAGGGAATGCTTGATTTACCATTAAGTTTGTTTGCCTGCCTCTAGCATAATACTCCCAATGCTCACTCAGCATCTAAAGCATTGTGGGTCACCACGTAGTGACAAATTAGAATTAACTTAAGAATCGAATCTCAAAATATAAGAAGTCTTCATCTTAAATTTTATCATTTCTAATCGTACTAACTAATGTGTCACATGTTAAGTGACTTTTAAGTGACTGATTTATAAAATTACTTAAAATATGTCTCATCAAATCATTATGAAAGACGATAAAATTCATAATGAAGATAATAAATAACAGTGGAGGGGGCTGATCAAAGAGATTGGCACTTGGCAATGATTATTTGAGCATGATTATACTTGCAAATCATAGTAGAACTCTACCTACTTAGACACTAACAGCATCTTCCTTCACGAAGGTCAACCCATGAGTCATGACCTTTCATTTACCGAATCTCATGGAAAACAAACTTTACAATTAAACCGTCAACCTCCTCATGGCAAAGCCACCTCATGCCAGGTGTTGTAACTTGTGTGGACGACTATATGAATATTGCAATGGAGCAAACAGAAGAATGCATGCAAAGGTGCAAGCTGAAGAAGAAAATATGGCGATGTATGGGAGGGGGTGCCATGATTCAGAAGTACAAGAGCATTCTTAATAGAGTAACTAATTTAATAACTTTTGATTAAATATAATCAAGTTTTTTAGAAAATTGTGCAAAAAGTACAATTTTAAAAACCAAAAATTAGCTATTCCATTGACAGTGTTTAAGGTATGTTTGTAGGCTCCTTTTTGCATATGGTTTATGATATACTACGATCACATATTCCAATAAAAGTTTCCAATGACAGTAAATAATAGGCCTATCTATTTGAGACTCGTACCTCATATTAGTCCTAGTTAAAATATGAGACATCCTAGGGATTGATTGGGCCAACCCCACCATTAAAAGCAACCCGCCGCCCCTGGTGGTGGAGGGCAACACCGCCCATGTTATCGGGACCGACAGATTCCGACGAGCTCACACCTGCGACGGTGACCTCCAGCGACCTCCAGTCTGCCCCCAGCAGCCTTAAACTCACAATGAGTTCGTCTGGACCCCACTAGTCCCGATGGCATAGGCAGTGTCTCACACCGCCATCAACGGCAGCTCCGTTCGGCTGATGGCCGAATCTCCCTTAAAATCTTCATTATTTTATTTTTTTATTATATTTTCTAATATGTTTTTTTCATTTTATTATATTTTTTATTATTTTATAATTATATTTATTGTCAAAAAACAATTAGACTGCTTTTAACGTTAATGACAACCCGACCAGTCCCCAACATCTCCCTTAAAATATATGTAGATGAGATTTTGCGAAGATAGAAAAAAGTTGATTTGCAGCAGAATAGATACGCGTTGGCGGCTAAGCTACCTTTGAGCTACAATGTCTGAACAAATTTTTGGGACGCTATAACTCAACTAAAGCATTAATGAAAATGTCATTAATTATATAGAAGCGTATTAATGCCTGAATCTTGGCTAAAGCTGGGGGGGTAGTGTATTAATGAAGAAAATGACATTTTTTGTCATTCTACTCATAATTTTATAGTGGATTCAGGCGGACAAATTATATAGAAGAACTCATCTATCCACCATTCACAGTAAATCAAACGAGAAAAATCTGATAATTTCAGAAAAAGACGTATACCCAAGTTAATGCAGTCCATAATTTCCGGAAGTTTTATTTTTTTAAAACCAAACAAATAAATTAGCGTCTTCATTGTATTTTTTACAGATATATACATATAGTTGTGATTCACACTAACATCACTAATGCTAGAATCAACATCATGAAACTCATACTGTTAAAGCTACATAGACTATTGAAAGACAATTCCTAAACTAAAAATTATAGATGGAAATACGAGATTAAGCAAAGAATCTAATCAAGAAAAAATGACTAACCCATCCCTGCCGCCCATCAGAACACTAAAACTATATGGTTCTTTCCAACTGTATCTGCATTTCCTATGTGAGATATCAGAAGCCTGACTTCGTGAGCTTTACCCGAGGTTTTATATTTACGTTGTCAAAAGGCTTTGCCTGTTCTACGTGTATGTAATCCCTAGTCTTGAGAACCTGCAAACGAGTGAATTCACATCATGAATGAATAGTAATTTGCTTATCATGCATTGAAAAGAAAATGAATTCCTTTTTTTCTTCTTTTGGTGGGGAAGGAATTCTGCAAATACCAAACTTAGAAAACAAGACTAAATAAACGCTCCAATATGTTTATATAAAGTTGTTCCCCTCTTCCTTTGGGAAACAACGATTTTCATGTGCAGCAGTGTCTGTCTGAGAATCAACTTTTCTCCCTCCCCAATATTTCACAAGTTGAGTTCCATGTCCAGTTCCCCCCAATTTCATTTTTATAGAAGGGCAAGTAGAATTTAGCAAACAATCAAAATAGAACTGACCATCAAAACTAGACACTGACACTCATTGCTTATACAAATGTGGGGACAATATACAGCTTCTAATAGCAACCAACCTGCCATGTCACCCACTTTTGTCATAGAAACATTCCATTTTAGTTTAACTCTGGCTATGAACCACATTTTCATTCCACATAAGAAATCTACAAAGGTCACTACCAGAGGTATCCGCTAGGGCTGCTAATCCTCCTTACAAGGATTATAAGGGCACGTAGCCCCCCCAATATATAACACTTCACCACTCAATATATCCCACATTTTGAGCTGGTACCGTTCAAAATCTTCAATAATTTTAGTCCTGGAAAAGTCGACTGATACTACAGAAATGGTTCTCATTTTTTATTTTTCCTGTTTTCAATAATGTAAATATATACTAAAAATGTATGATCCTCCCTCTATTCAATGATGAACTCAGCATTGCAAGGAGTGGATTTGGGTTTGGCTTGGGTACAGTGGTAGTAGAGTCCAGTGGGTCTGTAATGTGGATGGCTTCTAAGAGCAGAGATCTTCATCTTCGGCATTATTTTTGTACTTTTTTAATAGGAATGAAGTCGTTTGTTAATTGAAGTATTTATTATTAAAAAAATGATTATCATCAAACATACATATAAATTACAAAAGATACATGCATATACACATGCAAATACGTTTGTTTGGACTTCCAAAACTTCTATAGATAAGCATTCCCACATTTCATCATGAATATGATTTCTAATTGTCTAGTAATATGCACCAGGGATCACCAAGAACACAATACCTTAACATTTTTTCTACAGTTCTGCCAAAAACTTTTCAGCAAATCTTTGAAGAAATGATAGCAAGGTAAAATATAACTTCAACCAGGAAAGGTTAATAAGCATACCAGTGTCTCAAAAAACATCCTTGATGCTTCCTTACGAGTTTTACCAACTAATAGATTGTCCATGGCGAGGGTCTTTCTTCCATGTACAGCTTGCTTATCAAATAAAGTCTGTAGATAATTGGCGACAGCCCTATTTTTTTTTTATAAAAAAAAAATTATATATTCAGTTGTTAAAGTTGGAGACAATTGATATAGAATGGCCTGAAATCTGATTCAGGGCATCATAAGCAAATTAAGAATAATAAATGAAGTCTATGAGACTAGTCATGTTCAAATCAGAAGAGTAGACAAGGGCAAACTTTCTAAATATTTATTGAAATAGGCATAGCCCAAGTACACAGACTGGAAGAGAAATAATTGGAGGCTTCCAGTGATCTAAACATGCATGCGAAAAGACTTCTATCAGAACCTTCTTTACAGAACCTTCAACCAGTCATCAGCCTATCTTGCTAAGTATTCAATCCAGGTTTGGGGTAAAACCTAGCGAAAACTATAAAACCAGACTAGAAAACCACTTCAGACCAGTGTCATGGCATGCTGCCCAAGCTATTGGGGAAAGGAATTTGCATTCCCAAGTTCCAACAGTTCTAAAGGAGAATTAGCCACCACATCCTATCCCCATTCCAAAGCCATTGCTAATCATAAGAGAGTTTAATCAAGATATTAACCGCCATGGGTAGGCCTGAATACACCATTATGATTATTATTATATTTTGGCTAGGCTTCATACAAAAACCCTGTTGCTACAGTAGAAAATTAGTGATATAAACATGCAAGAGAGTCTAGTCTATAGTATCTTTCTAAGCAGTGAAGACTATTTTCCCCAGCATTAAGACATAAAACAAAACATGAGGCATACACACCTGGTGCGAGAAGACCATCCACTATTCTCAAGAAGACGAGTTTCTTCAGCACACGGCATACTGTCATCATCTTCTTCAACTGCCTCATCATCATCATCTACATTCAAAAATTCTAAGAGAAAGGAAAAAGAACATATATCAAACAGGGAAATCACAGGGCACAAATATATGTACAAGCAGTGAAGATAATTATTTACAATAAAACTGCTATAAACTTGTAAAGCTCCAAGGGAGGCCCAAAACACATCCAGGCCCTAATCCAAATGGACAAGTCAATGGTAGATTGGAGCCCTTTGGAATCATTTTAAAGAGAAAGAACTTCACTCTCCCAAGTAATGTGGTATCTCATTCACCACCTATATTCACTCCACAATCTCCCCATCTTAAATTCCTGATTCCCATATAGCCCTTCCATCATAGGCAGCAACTGGCACAGCTCAAGTCTTAACATTTCTGGTTAGGATTAGCTTTGATAACATTTGTAACACCCCAAGAGAGGCCCAAGCCACATCTAGGCTCATACTCCAAAAGTATTAATCAATGGTACAATTGGAGCTCAAGTCTAACATTGCGAGTTTCAATTAGCTTTGATACCATTTGTAACACCCAAAGGGAGGAAAACAGCAACCTCCCACACAAACAAGATTACTACACTATTACCCGATAAAAGGGTTTTCTTTTTTACTTTCTTCTGAGTCAAAACTTTGGTGGGGTACAAACTACAAATGGCTCTGCTTGCAGAATAACAAACCTACAACCAAGCCCCTACCGACCCTATGAGACAGAGAGGTACTGGCTAGCCATAAGAAATTCATAGGTTTCTCTAACCCCACAGCAACACAAACGTAAAACAAAAAGTCAAAGTAACTCCTCCGTTTCCAGATTCTAGAAATTATAAAGCTAGCACAGGTATACTGCACACCAATCTCATAACAAATTTATGAGACATTATTTTCTATTAAATTCATAATTTATTCAGCCAACAAACATCACAAAGTACAACTTAAAAACTAGGACACTACAGAAATTCAGAATTGAGCACCAATGACAAAAACAAAGTAAGAAAAGTTGGACCTGTATCATTCTCAAGAGTGACATCTTCATAACCCTGCAACATGTAGTCTAAGGTTATCTTTAAAATATATAAGAGAATGGAAGATAGAACTTTCAGATAATATTGTGGAATTACTCTTAATATATGAGAGCATACTCGTAACATGAAGATGTTGTGCATGACAGATGCAGACCAAACTACTACCAAATTAAGGAATAGAGTAAAATGCCAGTTGATCATGTTTTTATGCAATAAAGGAATCACAAAATAAGTGGCACTGAAATAGAAAAGTACATGTCTATGCATTCATGTGTAATTGAGTATAGTATATAGGTATCCAAGTTAGATTAGACAGAAAAGAAATTAACTCAGAAAAAGGATTCTTCTGATGGGAAATGGAGGCTCATTGTGAACCTTTCTTTGATTATGGTTATAAGTTTTTTCTTTTAATTTGTTATTGTTGCATGAAGGATTTTTTTTTTTTGTCAACATAATAATTCCCATATATTTGATTTTGGATATAACTATATTTGCTATATTTTGTTTTATCTACTCCATAGAGGACGAATTGCTCGTCAGCAAAAAGTTTCCCAAAGTGATGACCATTTTGGCACCGACAAAGAGCCAGAGTTGAGCTGTTGATGGTCAAGATGCAAAGATGGCAACCGAATGTAGTAGCAATGTCTAGGTGGTTGCAAGAGTAAGTGTGGCAGAAATGTCAAGTGGGTGGTGTTACATAGAGAATATGACAGTCACGATGAGGAGGCAAGATTCTCGTGATGGCACTTGTCAAAGTTTTGCCTTTCTTTTTTAGAGGTTAAAGTTTTCATTTCTAAAACATTTTTTTCCCTTTTATGCCTGGAAATTATTTTGTAAAACACTTTTTTCCCTTTTATGAGTGGAAAATTAAATTTTCATTAAGCAAGCCAAAATTCACCCTAGAAATATGCCTTTATATTTTTATAGAAACTGATTTGTATTTATAAATTATTTATTTTTAAATATATATTTTTATGAATACAAACTAGTTTCTATAATCTTATTAGAACCTAACTAAAGTTCCTTGGCATCTTTCTGGTTAAGGAGTAGTTTCTGAGAGTCTAGAGAAGAGGAAAAACAGAAGAGGTATGGAGCACATAACAAAAATAATAAAATCAAACCCACCGTCCGTGTAGTGCCAGATCATAAGAGATATTTAAAACAGGATAAGGTCTACAACTTACACTGCAATCTTCATTGCCAGGATAGTCAAGGGCAGGGATTTCTCCATCCATGATACTAGGCAGATCGGCGTCCGGATAGCCTGCATTTACTTGACCATTCAGGGAAGCATTATTTACATCCAAAGGAAGTTCAACAGAATCTGGACAATCTATTGTAGTTTCTCCACTACACATAAGAGGGTCTTTCTCATCACAACCCAAGTCCACAGGCAGGACTACTTCTTCATTCACAACTCCTAGCTCATTATTATCTGCTTCCTCCATACCATTCTCAAAAGCTAGAATATTGTACTCACTTGGAAGTGAAGCTTTTAAATCATCAGCAGGTTTAAAACAATCTGACTGAACATGTTCTTCAATTCCTACATTATCTTGTTCAATTTCAATGGACTCGGCTACTTTCCCATTGCTTATATCCACCGTTGAAGCATCCCCCTCAACAGTTTGAGCATCTAATTTCTTATCAGGTGACATGCATGATACGTTCATCTCTAGACAAGCAGATACATCATTGGTTTTATCAATGAGAGCTGGCTGAACTGCTAAGTCAGCTGTCATGTTGCAAATATCTTCAGTAAGAAGATCAGTTGGACATGGTGATTCAAGCCTATTTACAATAGAGCAATTTACTCCTTTAGCAACTTCAACATTCTCTGTCTTCTCAATTTCCATTTCAGTGATCTCCCCAAAGGATTCTTGTCGAGAAGTTTTAAGCTCCTCTACATCAGAAATTGCCTTTATCTGACCTTGAGAATCAATTCCATGAAACCCAAAGTTAAAATTGTCGGCCTGTTGTCTATGACTAGGAATGGAAATGTCAGCAGGTTGTGCTTCTAGGCCACATCTCACTACCACAGATTCAGAACTTCCATTCATTTCACTTTCTTCAGCGACATATGGCTGAATGGAAGATTCTATATCCTCTGCTACTTCTGAAGAAGTATTGCCTTTATCATTTTCAGAAACCCTGGTTCTGCTCAGATCAAATGTCTCACTATGCACAAATATCAATTCAGCAGACATACCTGAAAGATATACATCAAAACCTCAGGTACATTGTAAACTGATGGTTAAAACAATTGCATAAGCAGATCTCAATTAGTCGCTTAAAACTAACAAAATCAACATAACACCAAAATCAAAATAAATGCACTCAAAGATCTCGAAACAGAAGCTGCACTATATGAACTCATGAAATGTATTCTTAGTCAAAAACTCAACCCGTCCAAGTGTTCACCCTATTATTTTGGGGTCTTCTGTGAATCCTCATTAACTAGTCAGAGTCCGCTACGCATCCATGTTCAGTGAAATCCTTACAACAAAACGTTGAATATCCACATTTCAAAAGCAACCACTTATATCTATCAGCAGCATAATTAACAAGCACAGGCAGGCAAAAGAGTGACTAGTGGAAATCTCGAAACTGGATATGCAACTCTGGTTAAGCAATATCCATCTCAAGTCAAACGATGCTACAAAAAAAAGGACAGAGAGATGAATAACTTAATAAATAAACTCAGGTGAAAACAGATCTAGCATCTTTCATCAACAAGAAGGAGCTCATCAGAAAACAAGAATGAATGAGATTGAATCTTTAGCACTAGGAACTCACCAGTACAAATGGGCTCATTAAATATTTCATCCTCCAAGAATTGTCTAAAAATAGTTGAGATCTCAGGGAGTGTGCAAGGAGCTTTCTTTCTAACGCGACGGATGTCTTCAGTATTTATCAGCTGTTGACGAATTGTACTAAAGAAAATAATGAAGTTTATTAGTTGTTACTGAAGAGACCCAAGAAAATACATAAAAGTTCAATACTTTCTTTTTTCTGTGGGGGGTTAACAGTTAGTTTCACTACAAAATATCACATCAGGCATGCTAAATATCAAATAAGGCATGCTTAGTTTGATATTAAAGTGGAGATATTTTTTTATAAACAATATTAAAATACTGCCATTGGAACTAGAACTATTATAGCATTCAAGGAATAGCTATCACAAAGAACCAGACTTGACTTAACATCTTTTTTTTGAATAAGTAATAAAAGACTTTATTTCCAAAGAAATAGGCATAAGCCCAAGCACACAGGGTATACAAAGGAAATACCTATATCTTTCCAAAAACAAAAGAGAAACTAAATAACAAAAAACTAAAGCAGAATTCAGAATATTTCTTCCATTACAAAAGCTTTGGCTCAACTACACAGAATGCTTAAGAAAAAATCCCTAAGATCTCCCATAGGCGTTCTTTATCTTCAAAGCATCTCACATTCCTTTCGAGCCATATGCACCACATAAAACAATAAGGAATCATCTTCCAAACACTATCACCAATCTTGCAGCCCTTCAAGCGCTCCCACCCAGCTATTAAGCCCACCACTTCTTTGGGCATAACCCAAAGAAAACCTGCCCAATTCAAAACCTCATTCCACAAGAATTTTGCCACTTCACAGTTAAGAAAGAGATGATTAACTGCTTCTCCATCCTTCTTACACATCAAACACCAATCAGCAATAAACATTCCTCGCCTTCTAAGATTCTCAGTAGTCAACACTTTGCCCAAAGAAACCACCCAACAGAAAGAAGCAATCTTGGAAGGAACTTTCACTTTCCAAATATTTTCCAGGAGAATACACACTTCTATGACTGGTCAACAATCTTTAACAAGATGAAACTGAGAACTTTGAATTTCCAACAGGGATCCACCTCATGCTATCCTATCTACCAAGCAGCAACTTTGAACTGTAAAGTCTGTGCAGCATTTTTTTCCACTTCCCAGTCATTTACATCCCTTATCAAAATAACATTCCATTCAAATTATTATCATATCTGCTGTCAGATTCAAAATTATTAGAAAAGAACCCCATCCTTTTCTAATAAATTTCCACAAACTCACCCAGTATGCACCACTAGGTTCTTTAGAACACCAACCACCCTGCAAACATCCATACTTCACATCAATAACATTTTTCCATAGAGCTTTACTTTCCAAATGATATCTCCAAAGCCATTTTCCAAGTAAAGCTCTATTGAAAATCTTCAAATCTTTAATTCCCAAACCACCACAGTCCAACAGTTGACACACTTTACTAATCAAATAGATTTTTGTTCCCCACCTCCCATAAAAATTTCCGATATAAAAACTCTATTCTCTTTTCAACCCTCGCCGACGGTGGAAAAAGAGAAAGGAAATAAGTGGGAAGGTTAGACAAAGTACCCTTTATAAGAGTTGACATTCTACTCTTTATAAGACTAGCATCCTACATATGAAAAAAACTACCCATGTGTTACTGCAGGCGAACATATCATATTGAAACTACACAGGGCATGGACAGGTTGGTCAAAGAGCATAGCCAAGGAATTAATGCAATGCCCCAAGGGAGGCCCAAGCAATGTATGGTTCATACTCCAAAATGACTAGTCAATGGTATAAATTTGAACCCATTGTTTAGTAATGGAGGCATTGAGTTGAATGGTGGGCATTGCTGTTAAGGGGTGGCTTTTTTGCAGGTTTTGCAGTGGGGAATAATAGTAACGGGATTATCCATCTCCCATTTATTGTACGCAGATGATACTTTAATTTTATGTGATGTGGACAGCAGTCAACTTCAAGCTTTAACAGCTGTACTTTATGTTTTGAGGCGGTTTTGGGTCTCAAGGTAAACTTGGGAAAGTTGGAATTGGTTCTGGTTGGAGAGGTGGAGAATATCAACCATCTAGCCGACTTAGGTTGTAAGGTGGCTGCCCTTCCTATGAGTTATCTCGGACTTCCTTTGGGAGCTTCTTTTAAAGCAAAATCTATTTGGGATGGAAGGTTGTAGAGAAAGTGGAAAAAAGATTGTCATGGTCGAAGCGTCTTTACCTCTCAAAGGGTGGGAGATTAACTCTCATCAAAAGCACTCTTTCCAATCTCTTTGCCTACTATCTCTCTCTATTTCCTTTTCCGGTGAGGGTAGCTAATCGGATTGAAAAACTATTTAGTGTGTTCTTGTGGGGAGGCATGGCCAAGTGTATAGCCCAAAGGAGGTGGGTAGCTTGGGGGCACGTAATTTGATCACTTTCAGTGGGGAGGCATGGCCAAGTGTATAGCCCAAAGGAGGTGGGTAGCTTGGGGGCACGTAATTTGATCACTTTCAATAAAGCCTTTTTAAAATGGTTGTGGAAATTTCAATCAAAAGATTAGTCGTTGTGGAGAATGGTTGTGGAGGGAAAATACCATTGTGATTGGAGGTGTTAGAGCACTAAGGAGGGTAGGGGCACTTATGAAGTGAGCCTTTGAAAGTGTTTTAGGAAGGGGTGGAATGTATTTACAATACACATCGATTTTGAGGTTGGTGAGGATATAAGAATTAGCTTTTGATTCGACAAATGGTGTAGAGAGAGAGCCCTATTTTCTACATTTCCAAGAGTTTTCAGATTAGTTGAAAACCAACAAGTTGTTTCAGATGTGTTGTGTACGAGCTAACGGCACAGTGTATTGGAATCTAACATTATGCAGAAATATTCAGGATTGAGAAGTTGAGGAGATTGCAGATTTTTACAGCTTCCTTTATTCCAGGCAGTTAGGAGAAATTGGGAGGGGTAGAATGCTGCAGAATCACTCGGGAAACAAAATAAAAAAATTCTGTCAAGTCATTATACAAGCTGCTGCAAGACTACCAGCCAGTTGGGTTTCCTTGGAAGCCCATATGGACAATTTCAGTGCCACCTAAAGTCGCTTTTCTCGTCTGGACAGCAGCTCTAGGTAAGATTTTGACAGCCGAAATTTTAAGAAAAAGACGGATGATAGTCATGGAATGGTGCTACTTTTGTAAGAAAAATGGGGAGACGACCAACCATATTTTTTTGTATCAGAAAAGTGTTCCGATGGATCATATTTTTCTGCATTGCATAAGTGGTGAGAAAGTTATGGGATGGCATCATTAGTAGGGTTGGACCAAAAAGGGTAATGCCCAAATGTGCGATGGATCTCCTAGCATGCTAGAATAGACATCATCAATGCACTCAACTAGCTGTGACGTGAAGGATGATTCCTTTGTGTCTACTATAGTGTCTTTAGATGGAAAAAAATGAGAGATGCTTCTACAACAAGGAGAAGGACCATGAGGAAAATCTGGAACTTTTTTGTATTTTTTTTTTTATTCAATAGTTTTCTGCTATTGTACTAAAGGGAGGGAATGTTCATGAGTTTTTTATTTCTTTTCAGCTTGCTAGAGTATAACTAGGTCTCACTTTTGTATACTTCTTATGTACATGAGATTTGCCTAGTTGCATTCAATCAATAAAGGTTATTACTTATCAAAAAATAATAATTTGAACCCATTGGATCATTACAAAAAGCAAAAATTTCTTCTTCCCAAGTAATGTACAATCTCATACACTAACTACAATCACCATTTAGTATGAGATATCATAATCTCCCCCCTTTAAATTCCTGACATCCTTGTTAAGCCATTCCATCATAACTGGCATGGCTCAAGTCCCACACTTTTGACTGGATAGGTTTTGATACAATTTGTAACACCCCACGGGAGGCCCAGGCCACATAGGTTCATAGTCCAAAAGAACTAGTCAATAGTAAGATTGAAGCCCCATTATAATCATTATAAAGAGCAACAATTTTTTCCTCCCAAGTATTGTGAGATATCATACACTACCTACTTTCATATCACAATTAACCATCCCTTTCACAACAGGTCAGGATATTTCTTTTAATCTGATACAGTACATACAACTTCCTTAGCCTTGCCCTGCAGCTCTTATGTGGCAAGGAAATCCCAATTGATTTGAAGGTAACTGGATAATTCTAAAAAAGTTTTAAAATAAGAAAAAAAAAGACCCATTATCAATATGGCTAATTTATGCCAAACTATGGAAGACTAACTCCTTTCCCGAGACTGTTAAGATGCTAAGGTATATCATGCGTTCCTTGCACTGTTTTGGGGGGCAGGGCAAGTAGCCAAAATGGAGAGTAAGAGAAAAATAAGCAGTTCAGTTGCTAAGGGAGGAAAAATAGCCACATTTGACAAAATGGAAGAAATCTTTGTTTCCATACTGAGCTCCCTACTGACTTCTGTTAAGCAAGAGACACAGAAAAAGAGCATGAAAATAAAACAAAATAGAATGCGTATATTTTTCTGCTTTTCAGTTTTCTTCATAGAAGAGAATAAAGCATTATAATCATTTTTTTCATCAGTAAATAATAAAGCTATAATCTCAGTAGTATCACATCAAACTGGAAAAATCAGAAAAACTACAAAATATGTGCCAGTGCGTTCATTCGGTGTAACCGAAGTAAAGGACATAGGAAATAGGACATACTCGCCATGCAAGACCATCGTATCATCCATAAGCACTTTCCTCTTCAAGGTGCTAGATCGAGGGGCAGACCGGGGACGTTTCATGGATACTATTTCCGGTGCAGGAGTAGGCCTCATTTTGAAAACTGAAGATTTTCTTCCTACTGAAACAAATAAAATAATCATTTGAGTCACATCCATATTTTAACTGGAACAACCACATGTCAAATAAAATAACTTCTTTTATAATTAAAAGTTTTATTAATATAAGACTTGGCAAAGCCCAAGTACCCAGCCCCGTATTTTTCAAGCCAAACCGTTACTTCCAGAAAACAACTGGGCAAACTATTCATCCACTCATTCAACAGTAATATTTAAACTATGAAAAGAATGCCATATTGTAAAGGAGTTAAGAAAAAACGGCTTCACACCTAAAATGGAAGACAATAAATCATTATCATCAGGAATCGACTCTGCAGATCTCTTGGATCGTGTCACGCCAAACGAGTCCACTGAGTTTAAACTCTGCACTGTCAGGTTACTTTCTGTGAAGCTACGCTTTTTTCCTGAGATGAGTTTGGTCCCATCACCAGCTCCATCACCACCAGCTAGGTCTGCTTTATCTGGTGTAGACTCCACTAGCAAATCATTTGATATACCAGTGAGCCCCTCCAGTACAGAGAGCAACTTTTCAGGAGCAGGAAAGTCTGAAGTCCCAGAACTATTTACATTATTGAACAGACCATCGTTAGAACCTGCATTGTCCAGTTGCTCATCTAACAACCTGGAACCTGCCTGAATTTCATCACATGAAGCAGGCTCTGAAATTTTATCTTTTAGTAAGACCTTATCCGTAACATCATTTGGAAGGCGCCCTTCACCTAAAAAATGGGGAAAATTAATCAGAAGGTACCAGCAGTAGGGTGCACAAACATGGAGGAATGTTTCGTGTATGAGTAACATAGACTTTACACCACTAGTTTACTAATTAATACCTCCAAGAGATGATGTGTTGGGTTCGCTAAGATGAGACTTGCATGCCCTAAGCACATGGGATTGATTTGATGTTGTAACCTCAAGAGCAATAGGGTTTAAAGTCTCATTCTCCTTTGGCTCTTGACGAGCATCAGTCTCAAAATTTACAACCTCAGGTCGCTCAGGTGATTCCAATGGGAAGACAGAACTTGAAATTGCTACTTTCGTGGGGGAGCATGATAATCCCACATCATTATTAATTTCAACATCATTAAGAATTTCGGGTCTTGGAGATGCTTGATCATCTTCTGGATAGCCCTTTGCTTGTAGTGCATCAGTTCTACTTGAAAAGGTTCTATGAACAGTATCCTCAAAATCACAGGTGACATGAGAGCAACTAGGTGATGCAGCAGTTTCATCCAACCTAGCATCAGCGGACTTCACATCAGTTTGATGTACAAAGTGTGTACTAGGTTCAGTGTCTATTACAACTCCATTATTGATATCGTTGACCCTGTCCATCCCATCTGACACACCAATGATCCCATCCGAACATTCTGATACCGGACAAATGGGTTTGATTTGTTCAGTGGGATCTGAAGTGGTTAAAGAAGTTGAAAGGCAATTATCTGGCGCCCTACGCTCCATAGTCGCTGCAGTAGATTGCATCTGTCCCTGTGGCTTCACCTGTTTGATGTCCAGATCACCAGGAAAGCAGCCATTCTCCTCAATGGTATTAGGATTACCATTGCATGAAGATAAATTTGCCATATTAGTACCCCCAGAATGAAGATCTGACTTCCGGCAAGCATTTAGTGCACCCTCCACAGCAACTAATCGTGTTAAATTATGATCTTCAGATTCCATATGATCATCACAAGCCAGAGCCTCCTGAGCACCAGACAAGTCTGGTTCTTCCAATAATCCAGGAGTAGATGGAGCCTGAGCATACTCAACCATTTCGGCATCCGTGGCTGGACCAACCTGATGTTCACCGATTGGATGGACGCCTGAAGCTTCAATAATCCCATTGTAACTTTCATCTTTTGACAAGAGTGTCACTGGGTGGATCGACACTTGTGAATCAGCACTGCAACCAAGAAATGAATAACGCATCAGGAAATTCAGGGACTGTCAATGGATCCAGCAGCAGAGAATCCCATCAACAACAATAATGATCTAAAAAGTTACAGCTTCTTTACGTCTTTAAGACAGAACAGTAAATTTGTGATTCCTGTGTCTTATGTGGCACCTTAGTCTCTGATGTGGAGACTGAGACAAGGAGATCTATCAATCACCTTAGTTGTTTGCTAGATGCCCTTAGCATAATGATATTTACATTAGTAGATGGGGGGGTTTCTTACCATGGTAATCAAGGTGAGGGAGAACTTTCTATCTCACACTTCTTATTTGCAGATGATACATTAATTTTTGGTGATGCAAACCTGGAGCATCTACATGCCTTGTGATGTTTGTTTCATTGTTTTGAGGTTGTTTCACAACTAAGGATCAATTTAGCTAATTCTGAGTTACTTGTAATCATAAATGTGGGTGACGTAGAAGGTTTGGCCATCTTCCTTACTTATGGCACATCTCAGTCTCCCAATGGGTGTTGCATTTTCAAAGACAAGATAATCTGGAAGGCATTATTGAAAAGGTGGAGCACTAGTTGGTGGGATGGAAGATGATAAGTTTATCACAGGGAGGGAGAATAAACTCTAAACAAGAGTATTCTCTAAAATTAACCACCTACTTTATATTTCTTATCTAGTGAATTGTCCAAGGTGTGTTCCCCAGTCTTTGAGGGTGGTTTGGGTATCAAGATATCAATTAGATTCAAAAATACCAAATATGAGGTGGACAATGGATTCAAAATAAAGCTCTGGCAAGAGTGTATTGAGGAAAGCAGCCTCTCAAAAGAGACTTTTGTAGATTTATTCCACATTGCTTGGGCAGGATGCATTAATGGCTGATCATTCACAGATTTCCAGAGGATACCGTAAATGGCAAGTCAACTTATGGGAGATGGACCTCTTTAACTCAGTTTATGCTCAGTTGATAGGATAGGGAAGACAAAAAGCATTGGGCTATGTCCAAGACAGTTTTTCAATAGAAAATTGATCCCTCGTCCCTCTTTTACTAACTTTGCATGGCCATTTTGGCTAATCAGAACTACATCCACTTTGCCGGGATTGCAACAAACCAAAATCCTACCGGAAATCAATCTGGATACAGCCCCCCTAGAGCAGCTTAACTTTAAGTCTCTTAGGCCAGATTCATATTAGATAATGCCTAGACAGGTGGCAGATTTACTAGCATCAACGTTGGTGATAGGACTAGGTGCAAGTATGCGCAAATGCATGCCTAATTGAAGTACTCAAACTTTTTTCCCAAAAATTAATTTATAGCAACAAAATATCCATAAAATACAATAAAAAAATGTGTTAAAAAATGTTAAAAAATATTTTTTTTACTTATTGAAACATATTTTTCAAAATATAAACAGCCATGATAGCCACAATCAAAATAAGTACATGGTTAAATCAAAATATATCCAAGAGGCGATAACCAAAAAGGCACGTGAATTGTAAGTATTGACTTCCTTGCTAACATATCAATAGAATACAATCCTAAAGTATATTATCATCCTCATCATTAAGTAGAGGATCATCATTATTGTTATCAAAAAACTAGTAACCCTCATCATCCTCTTATCTACTTCATAAATTACTGGTCCAAAAAACAATTATTAGTTAAAACTGTTATTTTCTATATTTTTCGAAAAAGTACAAAAGTGCACTTTAGTGCTGTAAGCTCACAAAAAAGTGCCAAAAAGCAAGCATAATGCTCCTTTCTGCGTTGACACTTTATGCTTTTCACTTGATTGCATTTTTACACTAGCATGATGGAAAGGAAGACTTGATTGCATTTTTATGCTTATGGAGAATGATCTTGATCTGCTTAATTTGATACATAAGGAGAGAAATAATTGAAGTTTCCGATACAGCACAAAAAACATGGAGGACCTCAAAACTTTCTTTTTCAATACACTACACTATTACAAGGCTGCCCATTTATGTTCCTATAGCTTAGCTTCCATAATTTCCTTGACCATATTTCTTTCTCCACTTAGGTGTTCTGTGTACCTGGAAGGTGTCCTTTTTATCATTTTAAAATTTATCTTAGATGTTAAAACAAATATGTGGCATAGAAAAATGCACATATGCATAAAGCACAATCATGCCTTGAATCTAAACAAGGTTTAAGAAGATATTAAACAATTATCCATACAAATACAAAGAACTTACTTTGAACCTCCATCATGCCCTGGAGCTACAACCTTGTTTAAGAGCAGCTCCTGTCAAAGTCCAAGGTAAAAATAGAGGAAACAGAAAAGACAAGTGGTAAGTCAATACATCCATAAGCAAGGAAAGGCACAAGGAAAAGCTACATATAGAACTCAAAACAAACTAATAACAGGAGCTCCAAGAGAAATCCCAAATCCACCATCACCAAGGTTACATCATAATTACCTCATCAAGGTCTAAACCAATATGAGAAGTGTCACCATCACCAAACCGCTCTGAAGTACACCGATAGCATGTCAATTTATTTTCATTTGTTCATACATGATTAAAATACATAACATCACACCATGACATATAATGAACCAAAGCATACTAACCGTCCAATCCAAACTGTGATGTTGAGTAAATGACACCCTCCATGGTATCCTGCAGTGTAATCTGCTCCTTTGTACTGACGTGATGATCAACATAATTACTGCAACAAAGTTAAATTTTTATAGACTAGTAAGATCTTACACTCTTGAGCATCAATTGAGTTTCATAATCCAAACACTAGCTTTAATGCATCGACAGATTAATCACACATCCCATTGCAGGCACTAATTCCTCTTGCTAACACTATCAACCAGACCAGATGTAGAGCCAGTTTAACCATTTTCTTTTTCAATCAACTTATCCAATCAATAAAAGAAGAAACATTTAAATGGAAATAGACCTTCAAATAGAAAATTAAACAAAACCACTTTAACTGTAACCCAAGAACCATTGCAACATCCATACCAATCTAATAAATTTGTTCATTAGAAATATAAAACATAATCTGCACAAATTTTATTAGCGAGAAAGACAGAATATTCTGGAACTAACCCCTGAAATATTTCATTATCTGGCAGCTCAAAATCATCAAGATCAAAAGTCTCTGGCAAGGTGATGGAATGGTATGGTGCAGTAGACTCCTCAGGTGGTAAATCAACAGCAGTGGAGCGAAAAGCTTGCTTTATCTTAAGCAAAGCCTCACTACAATCATCAAAGAGGTAATTAACCTTTCTAGAATATATTCTCACCACACCAAGCAGAAGATGGCTGGACAACCGGAGTGCAATTGGTACATCAGGAAAAAGAATTGAATCTGCTCAAAGACACAGAAATTAGGAAGTTAAGGAAAAGAATTTATTATTGGATACAGGAACAATTGAAGAAGTCAGCAAGATTCCAAACAACATTTTATTATATCGTGTTATATAGATTCTTCAAATGGAATATTAACTGTCAAAACAGATGTATAAAAGAACTCAGCAAATGCAATCCCACAGTTCAGACCATCACAAAAATATTTACAGGGCAAGGAAATTCAGTGACCAATTAAACTAGTGAAGCTAAACCACAATTTAGGCCTCGTTTGTTTTAGAAAATGAGATGAAATAAGATGAGCCAAGATTAAAGTTAAAAATTGAATAAAATATTGTTAAAATATATTTTTTTCATATTATTTTTGTTTTGAGATTTGAAAAAGTTGAATGGTTTATTTTATTTTATATGGAAATTTGAAAAAATTTTAATGATGAGATGAGATGAGCTGTGAAAGCAAACGAGACCTTAATATAGGGCTCTACAGCCACTATTGGGAGCTCTCCCTGAGGGCTTCAACTAGTGCATTACATCTATGTTTTTTTTTCTCTTTTTTTTTTACATGCATCTTTTCAACACTTTTAATATATTTAAAAAAAAAAACACAACATCATTAAAAAACACTTCCTTAATCATTAAATAGAAAATATTAAAAAACAAAACCCAACGGAAGCCCCCAACGGAAAGGCTAGCATTTTCCATTTAATATTTTATGTATAGACATGGAAATTACCAACAAAATAAAACAGATTTCCGTGATTAAAAATTCACAGCAACAAGAAGAGATCTCCAAAGAATAAGAAATCGTTATGGAAAGAAACGAGGGCAAGCAACCCCCATGACCTTCATTCTAGACCAAAAAGAACACTCTCGAAGAGAGAGTAATCTTTTATTCTTCTTTTTCATTTTTTTTTTTTTTTGCGCTAAGTAAATTAAGTAAGTAAATAAAGATGCTTATAATTGGATTTACATCCAACAATTTTCTGAAATCTGTTCATTTACAATGCCCAGTCCATAAATATATGCATCCTTATCTATTTAATGGTAAGCAGAGAACATATATCCAGAAAAAAAAAAAAAAACATTTTGTTAACGATGTGGATATCATGGCAAGATGAAACGATATAACAAAGTAATGATGGCAAAATTACGGAATTAGGAAACCCGAACATGATTTTCTCCAACTCCCAGTAATTGCAGTTCAGGCATATGTGAGGCCAGTGGAATGTATCAGTGGATGTGTAGACACTGTTTTGCAGAGAAAACAAAACATTAAATGTCTATGCAGCTTAACATAGGGCAGTGACACGAGGCATTATTGTGACAGCATTGTAAAGCTGGCTTTTACAGTGATACCAATGTCTTGGACCAAATGGTATCTCCTCCATAAAGTGGCTATTGGCAGATTTTATTTTTCAGAAAAGGGTGGATAATAACGTCAGTAGGTTCAATCATATGCAGGTGCAGGAAATATCTTAACCTACGAAAAAATTAGGCTTTAGACTAATGGCAATTAGATGTTGCGAGTCATGCAGCAAGTTTCTTGATGCCCTCATATTAAATTAATTGCAGGTAAGCATACTAAAGTTAGTCTCAGGCAACATTTTGATTTAGCCAATTACAATTGATCATCAATAATTAACTTCAGAAATAGGATCGACGAACTCTACAGGTTATGCATCCGTTGGGAAAAATATGCGCAGGAGAACATGGGAGAAACAGTAAAACCAGTCTAAAAAATATAAATATATATATGTACAAACATAAACAACGAGGAAACCCAATTCACAACCAAGCATACAACCGACTTCCTAAATGAGACAAGTTCTCCAAAAACCCCTTCAGAAAAACTGCAACAATTTTATAACACAAAATGTCAAAAGCGTATAAAGCGGAAAATCCGAAGACTCACCTACGGAAATGCCAATATCAGTATCGGCAACCTGATTCTTTCGTAGCTTCCGCTCCAAATGCGCTGCTATCCAGATCGTCCCTAGTGGCCCTTTCTTGGCCAATATAAACTGAGAATAAAACATTTCCTATATGTATTCCCCTCACTTCGCCACCGAAACCTTATATTTCATGCAATCAAATTGTCAAAATTATGTTTTAAAAACCCACAAATTCACACCAGTCCGAAATCGAAAACCCAAATTCAAAGCCAAGACTAAGAGATAGCTACTAAACTTTCTTTGTCATCGTACAGAACCAAAAACGAAGAACAAGCCTTCAACTTCAGCAATTTACATAATCAAAACACTAACCCTGGATTACAAACACAACCAACCCAAATTTCCAACCAAACACAACTTTTCAGATTTGTCTCAACCCCGAATAGGTCAAAATCATAAAAGCACTCCAGAATTCGCATAAAAATAAAAAGCCCTAACCACGCCTCAGCTACAACCAAACCGTTTCCAGACCCCCGTCCAAAACTTCAAAACTGCGGAAAACAGCTCCATTCTCTCCCAATTGACCAGAACCTTTCAAAATTTAAGAGCTTGAGAATCGAAGCTTTGAAGAGACGGAGTAGAGCTTCTAACATAATTTCGCAGCAGCTATATCAGAAAGCCTTAGGAGAAGTCGCAGAACATTGTTGTGGGTGAGCGTAGAAGAAGAGAAGGCATGTCGTGGAATTCAGCAGCGGGTACTGAGTCACTCGAGCGGACCGAGTTACTGAGTGCGGGATCGGGCGAGTGCACGCGTGCGAGAGAGAGAAAGAGATGGTGAGAGAAAAGAGAGAACAGCGCCCTTTGTCGAGAGATTTTCGAACGTAATTGATTTTAAAATGTAGTTAAGGTGTATAAGTGCTCTAGTCGTGGCTGCTGTTGATTGGGTAATTTTTTCTTGAGGCGGGAATGTTCAAATACAATTGGTCCGAGTTTTCAGATACGATGAATCTTGCTCACTGCAACAAGTCTTTCTCTTCCAACTCCGGCGTTGAAAGCATGCCTAGGAGCCGTCTCTTTCTCTCTCTCGCTACCTGCACAAAGTATTTTTTGAAAGGTTCGGTTTGGTTAAGAAATGGAATGAATTAAATTTATTTTTTAATATTATTATTATTTTATGATTTTAAAAAATATATTAAAATTTAAAAACAATTAATTAAAATTTAAAAAAGATATATACAAATTTATATTTTGTATAAAAAAATTATAAAAATATAATAATAAAATAAAGATGAATTAAAATGATTTAAAATGAGTTAAAGTGAGTTGTGAATATAAACGAGGCCCAAATCTTCTCTAATATTTTCTATTATTATTTTTTATTTTATTATTATTTTTTATTTGTTTTTATTATTATTTAATATTTTATTATTTTTTATTACCTATTTTTATTACTATTTACAAATACTTTCAAACATTTTTAACATTCAAATATAACTTAATTAAATTTTGTTTTTGTTTTTAAAGATAAAATTAAAATTTTTGAATTTTTTTAAATTTATTATTATATTTTTTTAAATTTTATATAAAATATCATAAAATATTTTATTTTTAAAAATTATTTTTTTAATATTAAAATAAACTTAATATTAAAATAATATTTGTTTTTAATTTTTATCTCATTTTTAAAAATAAATCAAACTTAAATTTAACAAATATCTATTTTGTAATTTGGATAGTAAATAAAACAAATTTAAATAAAAAATATAAATTAAATTAAATATTATTAAAATATTATTTATATTTATATTACTATTTAATAATTTTAAAAAATTAAATTAAAATTTTAAAAAATTGAATTATTTAAATTTTATGTAAAATTTTGAAAATTATAATAATAAAATAAAATAAAATAAAAAATAAATTGAGATGGATTCTTAATCCAAGCGAAATTAATATACAAGCTTTCGAAGGTTTTATTTTATTTTTATTCTCAATTCCTAGATTATATTATTGTATTTAATAATACAATAATTCACTAGAATTGTTATAGTTCATTTAAGTTGTATTTGAGCAATAAGGTAATTTTAAATATTATATTAATAATAATAATAATAATAAAATATTAAATAATAATTGAGTGTTATGAGAATAGTTCATTATTCAAATAAAATCTTAGCGGATTAACCTGTATTTAGTAAGTGAAATAATCTTAATTCAATTTTTTTTAATAAATTATTAATTATTCTTTGTTATAAAATATCTCAACATTTAAACCTAATCAATTTTAAAAAGTCATATAATTTAGATGGATTTGATAGTTAGTCAAACCTTGATAACCAATACCACTTCATTCACTTCATTGTGAATAAATTTAATATTAGGAAACGACTATCCATTTTATGTAGAATCATAAAATATTTATAAAACAATTGTAAATAGATCATTTTCGTACATCCTTTTGTATTTCTATTTTTGAGAATGTGTGCCTGAAAAACAAATTCCCTATAATGAAATAAACTCATTTTTTTAAATATTATAACTTAGGGGATGCTTGAATAAGGTAGATGAGAATTCTATAAACAGTAAGTAGTGCAATGATTTATTAATAGTAGGAAATATGTTTAAATTAAGATATTTTATTAAATTTTAAAAAATGAGAGAGAACAAATTGAATAAAGATATTATAAAATTAAAATATTGTTCGATGTAATATTTTAATTTTTTTTTAGATTTAAAAAAAATGTGTCTTGTTTGGAAGTATAGAAAAATTACAATTATTAAATGAAATTGTTAAGAATTTGAAATTAAAAAAAATATTTATTTTTGAGCTGTATTTGGAAAGAAAATGATGAAAAGTTTTAAAATAAAATAAATGAGATCATCTCACTTTTCAAACAAGCATCTAATATTTTATTTGACTATTAAAATTATTTACAATTGAATTTAGAAAAATAATAGTCAACCTTAATAACCTATTTTTTAATATTTTAAATATTTTAAAAGTAATGTTATATACAATTATACATGTACAAACTTTGCATACTCATTTTGAAAATAGTATTTCATCATCAGAAAGTTTTTTTCATGTGAGTCATAGATTTAATTATTTTTTAAAAATAATTACACCATAATTGTATACCTTAGACTACCAAATATCATTTCTCTATTTTTAAATAGGTAAAGTTGTAAATCTTAATAAATAAAATATAATTTTTAACAAGCTTCTGGGGTTTAGTTGGCTCAAGTGGTAAAATTTTTGAGTTTTAGGGATATGCTCTAGTCTAAGTTTCAAATTTTCTTGTTTACAAATAATCTCTACGGACTTACGGATTGGAGATTTTTTTTCCCTTGCATTACCTAAAGTGCATTTACAACATGCTCTTTATCAGAGCCTACATACCCTCGATATTAATCAGAATGTTATTCTTGAACACCCAATTCTAATAATAAAAAATTAGCTATTATTTAATAGAAAAAAAAATGGATCATAATAGCTATTATTTAATAAAAAAAAGCTATTTTTTTCTAATTATATATATAATTAGAAAAAAAATGGATCATTGAGGGCCTGAGACTCTTTAAATTAATATGTCTGAATTTACCATTCATCCAAACATGTCCTCAAATTTAAAATTTGCAAATGGCAGTTGCACATGCCTCATACTTATTGTGATGGCCACGACTCCCTCTTGAGATTTAGAGAGATTTGCGATACTAAGATGATGATCACATGGGTTAACCACCGTGTCGACAAATGCTCCTAAAGACTGTGTGTGCAACATGCATAAGGTGTACAAGATAAACTTCACAACTGCTCCTAAAGACTGTGTGTGCAACATGCATAAGGTGTACAAGATAAACTTCACAAATGCTCTTAAAGACTGTGTGTGCAACATGCATAAGGTGTACAAGATAAATTTCACAACGGAAAAATAAAATGTCATATATCATAGCACCAAGAATTTAAAGTTTACAACCCAATCGAAAATAATTCTCCAATAGAAAATTATATAGTCATCCGAAAAGAAAAGAAATAAAGAGATAGATAACAACGTTGGGGAATCATAATTCCCCTCTCATCCATAATAACGGATCACTCATCTGACGGAGTCTGTCCCTCAAGTTTAACCTCATCATTTGCTTCAAAACCTACGATTTCATTACATGGAATCACAAGTGGAAATGAAACATCACGTGAGACATGAATATCAATAAGAAATAGTCAAGACACACTCCAAACAATATTGACAATCACATACAAGTAAAGCAATTAACATGTTCTCAAAATGCATAAAGATATCAAAGTAAACTGCCATTTCCCAGAAAAAAACACATCTACCCATATACGTCAGTCGTTTTTTTTTTAAAGGAACGCATCTAGCCGTATACGTCATCCGTCATTTCTAAAAAAGAACGCATCAATTAGCACATGTCAAAAACTCAGTTTCTGGCCAACACACAATTTCATATTATTTTATTAATACGGAATAAAATAATACAGAATTGTTTCTGGCCAACACACATGGCCAACACACACATGTCAAAAACCCAGTTTCTGGCCAACGCACACATTTCTCATCTCATCTCATACCACAATTTCGTATTATTTCAAAAATGAGATGAGATGAGATGAGATAAAAGTGAAAAAAAAAAGAATAAAATGTTATTGTAAGATATTTTTTTGATATTAATGTTGTATGAAAATTTGAAAAAGTGGTATGAGAATTTTAAAAAGTTAAATTTTTAATCATATTTTGTATGGAGATTTGAAAATGTTAAATTTTTTATTATATTTTGTATGGAGATTTGAAAAAGTATAATGATGAGTTTGAAATGTATTTTTGGTTTTTGATCTCATCCCCCAAAACAAACAAAGCTAAGTGTATACCATGGTTTACCTTAGAGACCAATTATACATCCTGACTACCTTCGTCATACCACTGGTAACGACCGTACATGTGGCTTCATAACGAGCAATGCCCAGCTCTGTGCCCAGCACATATCATGACTAGGCATCCTCTAACCCTCGCCAGCAGATGGGCCACGAAATTGGTACGAGAACGTTATCATCTTGTTCGATCTCGTTGTCACACAGCGACAACCCATGGAACGTCACTTAATTTTTATTCGCTCTTAAGTGACCAGAGAAACTCCACTGGGATATTGCCTCATCCTGACTTAGGGTGTGATACACATACGCACCTGCATGATATTCCAACAAGCAACATGACGGCATAGCACAATTAAATGCTCATAACAATTTAATAAGGATGCATATGCATGATAATAATTATTGGATAACATGGCAAAGACACCTATAAATAATCATACCATTAAACATAATAATCACATTAAGAATTTTCAACACACAACTAACCAACTATAGGGTAATTCCATCATCTATTTAACAGTCTCGTACCCAATCCACCTATTCTCATTTTATCTTTAAAAATTATTATCAATTACCAACACTTCAAAGCTGTCAGTAAAAGAGTTAGCGCATAAATAATAGTCAAATAAAATTCCAAATCGCATAGACTAATACTTACAACTTTGTCCATATAATTTTTGAAAAATCGATAAGTGTCGAAATAAAATCCCACGTATCAACAAGTGAGCACACTTTCACCTAAAGAGTATGTGTGCAACATGTATAAGGTGTGCAAGATAAACTTCGCAATGGAAAAATAAAAGGGCATATATCCTAGTACCAGAGATTTAAAATTTACAACCCAATCAAAAATAATTCTCCAAAAGGAAATTTTATAGTCATTCGAAAAGAAAAGAAATAAAGAGATAGATAACGATGTTAGGGAATCATAATTCCCCTCTCAGCCATAATAACGGATCACTCTTCCGGCGGAGTCTATCCCTCGGGCTTAACCTTATCATCTACATCAAAACCTATGATTCTATAATACGGAATCGCAAGTGAAAAGAAAACATCAAGCAGGACATGAATCTCAATAAGAAATAGTCAAGATACACTCCAAACAAAATTGATAATCACATACAAGCAAAGCAATTAACATGTTCTTAATATGCATAAATAAATAAAAGTAAACAATCATTTTCCAAAAAGGAACACATCTACCCATATATACCAGTCGTCTTTTCCTAAAAATGAATGCATCTAGCCGTGTACGTCATCCGTCCTTTCTAAAAAAGAAACACATCAATCAGCACACGTCAAAAACCCAGTTTTCAGCCAACACACACAATTCTGTATTATTTTATTAAGTGTATACTATGCTCTCCCTTAAAAACCATCAATACATTCCGGCTCCCTTCACCACACCACTGGTAACAACCGTACATGTGACTTCATAACGGGCGATGTCCAGCTTCGTGCCTAGCGCGTACCATGACCAGACATCTTCTAACTCCCACCAGCAGAGGGGTCATGGAGTCGGTACAAGAGCGTTATCATCTCGTCCGATCCCGTTCTTGCCCAGTGATAACTCATGCGACATCACTCAATTTGTATTCACTCTTGAGTTAGCAAAGAAACTCCACTAGGATATTGCCACATCTTAGTTTGGGGTCATGATACACACATACACATGCATAATGTTCCAACAAGTAACATGGCAGCATAGCACAAATAAACGTTCATAACAATTTAATAAGGATGCATATGAATGATAACAATTATTGGATGACATGGCAAAGGTACTCATAAACAATCATAGCATCAAACATAATAATCACATTAAGAATTTTCAACACACAATCAACCGACTACGGGGTGATCACATCCTCCATTTAACGGCCTCGTATCCAACCAACCTACTCTCATGTTATCTCTAAAATTATTATCAATTACCAATACTTCAAAGTTGCAAATAAAAAAGTTAACACATAACTAATAGTCAAACAAGACTCCAAATCGCATAGACTGATACTTACAACATTGTTGATATAATTTTCAAAAAATGGATAAAGCGTAGAAACAAAATCCCACGTATCAACAAGTAAGCACATCGCGAGTGGTTTTCACGAGGCAATGAAACAGAGGTAGAGACAACAACAAGGAAAATAAAACAACAATTTTAAAGGGTTCTCAAATCTCATATTTGAGAGGTTTGGAGTAGGGAAACTTGAATCAAAATTTTGGATAAGAGTAGAACTCGGTTTCAGGCTAAAAGGAAGATGGTGACTCAACTTTGAGATGATTTTCCTGATGGGTCAAATGGCCTATTTATAGGCGAAGATGTGGCTTACGGACCTATCGATGGGCGGAAATGGTTGCCATGTGGCACCCAACAGAAGAGCCAATGCATTTGCAATTGTCATGGTTGTGATTTCAAGCTTTTTGCAGATGGAAAACAAAGGAAGAAAACTATGGATGACTCACGGTTTTGAGTGGGTTTGAGAGTGGGTTTTCAAGCATGTAGCTTATGGTTTGGGGCTGATTTTTCAGGTGTAGTATTGACGTGATAGGACGCTTCGAGGGAGCGAACGCGTGGCTGAAATGGTGGTGAAAAGCTGTGATTTGGGGGCTTGGGAGCTCACAGGTTTTGTTGTAGAAAAACAAAGGAATTAAAAATGAAAAAGGAGAAGAAGAAGAAGAAATGGGTTTTAGCGCAGCAGACTTGGAGATGAAACCCTATGGTTTATTTAGATCAAAACGCCAAACGACGTCATTTTGAGTGGGTAAGGGGCCGGGTTCAACATGGGCTTAGGCTAGGCTTCTCCTAGGCTCAAAACAAGGCCCAAATATAAGAAATAAAACGCAAAGACAAAAAAGTAAACCAATCCATCCGAAAACTATAAAAACAACCCAACATTATAAATTAAAACCCACACAATAAAATAGAAAATATTAAATCCGAACATAAAAACAATTACCATATAATAATATAAGAGATTCTAGGTTCTTACATTAAAATAAATGCACCACAATAAAATAGTAAAATAAAATAAATAACTCAACATAGCAATATCTAAATGATGATAATAGTAAACTAATAAGTCCAATACTAATTTTTAACAAGCAATACATATAAATTATAAAGGCAATAAAATACGGGATCTCACACTTATGATATTTAGACCAACTCAAAATCCCATCGATCCATTGTATTTTTAGGTATCATTTGGATAGTAAGTAAAAATGAAATTAGTTAAGATGAAAGTTAAAATCTGAATAAAATATTATTTTAATATTGTTATTACCTTGAAATTTAAAAAGATTGAATTGTGCAACCATTTTCTGCCAAATTGCTCCAGCGATTTCGAGAGAGAAAAAAAGACAAACCGTTCCCTTCATGTGACCGTCGTAGGGGGTGAGAACCTCGGGGCTCGGCTCCCCCCTCCCTCCCTCTTCCCTCCATTCCCCTCTGGTATATGTTTGACTTTGTTTTTTTGTCATTTTTTTTCGTCTCAAGCATGGGAGCAAGTGTTGGTGTTTTTCCAGTAGCCTATGTCAACCACACGTCTCACCGAGGGTTTTGTTTGCCACCGATCTAATAGTCGATAGAAAGACTTGCCACAAGGAGTGGAGCGTGCACTGTACGTGCGAATTGTTGCAAAACACGTGTCATCCACGCATCTCCTCCTAGATGATCCTACTGCCACCACACGTGGCATGGCGCATGTTATACACACGCCATACAGTCATGTCTTGTATCATATTTTTATGTTTTTGTGTTATATTGTTTCTTCTTGTATTGTGATTGTCTGTGCTGTTTGTTAGATATGATTAATAAAAAGAAAAAGACGATTCTTTTTATTGACCCATTCCTCCTTGGGAGGATGGTGGGGTTGATTATCATTCCTCTTTTGGAGGATGATGGAGTTGATTCTCATTCCTCTTTTAGAGAATGGTAGTAGTTGTGATTTGGTTTATACTTTGTTTAACAGAATATCATACTTTTCGACGTACTGAGATGGTAGTCTCTAATGGTATTGTCACTCGAAAGTATATAGAGATTTAGATCATGTTCGCAACAAAAGAATTTGTGTGCGGGGATGCTTCAATCAGTTTAATTAGTTTTGGCTTTTAATATGGGTTCGTCTGTTTTATCAGGTCATAGTTGTAACCTCGTTTTGTTGGAATGAAATGTAGTCTTTTCTAATAAAAAAAATTGAATTTTTTATTGAGAAAATTTTCAAACTAGTGCCTCCTGTAAAGTCTTTTCAGCAGAAGCCAACAAATAAAATCCACGTAAGAGCTGTATCTCCATTTGTTGTGTACCACACTGCAAGTGGATTCAATTTTGATTGGGACACACCCTTCCCTCTCTCTCGCTCTCTCTCTTTTAGAAAACCACTTATGCTCAACATTAAAATTGATGGATTTATTTATTTCGCTTAATTAATAGAAGATATAGAACCAAAAGGAAGACCCATATGCTTAAGATTTCTGATTTTGGTCCCTCTCTCTCTCATGTTTTTTTAATGTAAAATCTGATACTCCAACAGCCCTGAAATGTTAGATTTACAGGATGCACTAAAGTTTAAGGATGGATATGAAGGGTTATTAGAGATGGATTTTAAAATCGCAGAATATAAGTCTACCAACCCGAATAGAGACCATGAATAATTAAGAGAAGTCGACCCAAATCCTTAAGATGTTTATGAATACCACTAAACTTTTGTTTGAAGGAGGGTTTGGATCTTGGACTTGGTTGTCTTACCTTGCCATTGATGAGTGTGCTCTCTATCTATCTTCTTAAATTTGTATTGCCTTCAATCTCCTAGAATGAATCTTATAATTTCTCTATGAGCACGTTCTCATTGATTTTTCTTTGAATTCTGAGCTCCAATCGTCTTCTTACAAGCCGTTTCGTAGTTTATGATCCAATCCATCTCCATAGTTTGATTATTTTTATTTGAAAAAGTCATTAATCAAAGTTGAAATTTGAAAAATGTTGACGAGCTGGCGACTTCAGGAGAAAGAAGAGGGAATAAGGGTTTAGGGAGGAATGAGAGTGTTCGAGAGAGACAAAGGGGTTTGGGATCCCTTACGATGCATTCCAATTTTATTTTTTCCAGAAATCCTTATGTGGCATGCTACAATTTGGCTTTGATAATAAGGAGTTATAGGAGTCTCTAGTCAGAAGTGTTTATCTTGTTTATAATATTTTATATAATAATTTGAGAAATTATAGTTATAAAATGAGATGAGTTAAGATTATATATTAATATAAACAAGACCTTAATTAATTATAAATAATTCACTAACTATTAAGAGATTAAATGAAATTCATACATATATTAATACAATAATGACTAAGTTTTATTATTTAGTTAGTTTTGTTATCTTCCCTTATTGAAGATTTAAAGATGCATTAAAACAAAATTGGAGAATGAAATCCCACTCTCATTCAATTTAATTACATTAATTGGAGAGAAGAAAATAATTATATTAACAAAATATGTTTATTATTTTTATTTATAGTTAAAGTTGAGCCTCATTTCATTTAAGATTTATATTGACTAATCATTTCTCGCTTATTTATGTTGGTTTCTTTGTGCCCATAAATGTTCTCTAAATTATTAAAACCTATTATGGCTTTTGTTATTATTTATGCACCATAATATTATCCTTTCTTTTAATTTTATTGATCACAGCTTTTCTCATGACAAGCTCGATCCCCTCTTAAATTTCATGTTTATTTATTTTAGATCATAATGAACTAATGTAAGTTAGGTTTAGTTTGAGTGTTGAAAAATGTTGAAAAGAGTTGTGAATAATAATAAAAAATAATAAAATGAATATTAAATAATAGTAAAAATTTAATGAATAATAATAATAAATAATTATAAAATATTTTAAAAATAATTGAAAAACTCTTGCATGCCAACGTAGCTTTATTCTCTTAGAATTATACAAAATGTTATGTAGTTCCCAAAAATCAAAAAAGGGTACAAAAAGAGAGATTATGATATAGAGTGGTCCACCGAATCACTTCAAGAGAGGAAATGTACTAAACCGAACCAATTTTGAAAGCCGTCCCACACAACTTATTGCATCCCACATAATTAAAAATTTACTACTCTAATTTTTAATTTTTAAGTTTTAATCTATTCGTACCTAATTATTATTTTTTCTAAAATTACAAATAAAATAAAATGAAAAATTATCTTTTTATTACTCAAACATCTTTTTAACTTTATAATATTTATATTCAATTTCATTTTCTAAATTTACTTAAATTATTTTATTATTATTCATAAAAATAAAAATTAAGGATATGACAAATGACAATTATTGACTGTATGGGTTGAAGTTGTGATGGGTCAGTTAGTTGGGCCGTTGAATTAGAAGTTAATTGTAATTGTTTCATAATTGTAAAGTCCACAATTGTAAAAAGCCCATAATAGCTCTCGGGATATAACCCAAGAATTGTATTAAGAGACTACAACCTGATTGATGAAAGTACAAGAAAAAACATATCAATTTTCAATTCGATCTCGTATTCTCTCTCTAATTCTTTCTATATTTCTTCTATCTCTCTCTCTTGGTGCGTGTAACACTATCACTATTATATTCCTCTTTTGATATTTTTTTGGTAGAGATATCTTAATGGTTTAAGGATGAGAGAAGAATATGTATTAATGCCTTGGATTCATAGTAGAATAGAGATTTGGTTGCATCTAAGAAGAGAGCATATTTTTCTTGCCTTAATGCATGTGGGAATCAAGGAGACGCATTTGATGATTTTATGTGTTAATTAATGCATGCGAGAGGCTCCATGATACATGGTCAAGGTAATTGAAATGTGTTGTCCAGATAACTAACACAAGAGGGGGGTGAATTGGGTTATATTATAAAAAAAACACTTATAAATCAAATATACAATATAAAATATAAACAGAATATAAAATAGCAAGAAATGTAAAAAATAGAATAAGAAAAAATAAATTCAGTATTTTTACAAGATTCAGACTCACTGCTACATTTTCACCTCAAGCTACCCCTTGAGAATTCTAAATTCACTAGTCAATCTCCTTTAAGTAGAGATAGAAACCTATTACACTTTTGAGCAGCACCGCTCAAAAAAATCCGTGTAGAACACCGTCTACACTTCCAATCACCTCACACTTGGTGATTCAACTATTCATTGTGTAGAACACTTTCTACACACACACAAATTAGACTCACCCTCTTACTGATACAATAGTTGATAATGGGTAAACTATCAAAATACACTCCTCAATGAGTGAAATAAAAATAATACAGCGCAACCTATATCTCTCTAAAAAAGAATAAGAATTAAGACTCAAAACTTTAGAAAAGAGAGAATGAGAGTTTTGAAAAAATGATGCAAAACTTAGTAATAGATGTATAAGCTCTTGTTGTGATTTTTGTAAAACTCAAGTGAGCTATTTATAGGAAAATAGGTCTTCAATTTCAAATTTGCAAAGATTCACATGTCAAATAAGAGTACTATTCACTTTTTAAAAAATTCAAATAAAAGTATTTATTTTTTGCATTTGTCAAAAACAACTCTATTCATTTTTCATAGAAATCAAATATAATCTTTTGCTTTTCATATATGACAAAATGAGCATGATTTATTTTTCAAACCAAATCATCTTCTTTTTGCATATGTCAAAGAAACATACAACCACCCTTTAAGATTTTCAAACAAAATCATCTACCTTTTACATTTATAAAAAAAAACACACAACCACCTTTCAAGACTTTCAAACAAAATATGCACATGTCAAATATAATAATCAATCATCTTATAAATTCAAATTTTTATATAAACAAAATATAATTTTCGAAATTATATTATTTGATGATGTTATGTACATGTGAAAAATATAATTTTCAAAACTAAAACGTTTAAAGATGTCTTGCATATGTGGAAAAAATAATTTGATATTTTATGAGAAAAAAGAGTAATTTGAAATCTTAATCCAATTTCGAATTTTATCAAGAGATGTATAAAAATAATTTATGAGCTCATTTGTAAACTTGTTCTGTTATACTTGATATGCGTTTCGTTCCACTGTGTAAATAATTTGAACTTGAAACTTGAATTTATTTGTTATCATCAAAATCTACACGTAGATACGAAATTTGAAATCTTAGATTCAACAAAATGCATAGACAGGTTTATGTAATGGGTGTAATTTAGGTTAATTGATAATAATTTGTAAGGCTTAAAGATGGACAATGACGAATTGAGGTTATGAACATATGAATGGAAATGGTTAAGTATTAGAACATTCTCTTTGGCGTAGACATCAAATGCCATAGCAATCCAAAATTTGGCTAATAAGCCCTTCAAATAGTCAATAGTGGAGGAGGCAAACTGTTTGCATTTGCCTTAAATACTATAATAAGATTGTGTTTGGATGTCGAGTTGAGTTGAGTTAAATAAAATATTGTTAGAATATTTTTTTTTAATATTATGAATGTTTTGGAATTTGGAAAGATGAAATTATTTATTATATTTTATATGAAATTTTGGGAAAGTGTATAGGGATCTGAAAAAGTTGTAATGATAAGATGAAATAAGTTTACGAGGGTTTGGTAACCAAAAAGTCTCTCTCTCTATATATATTATATATGGTTAATATTGCTCCTCCAGTGTTGGATAAGAAAGTTCCAGGTTAATTTTGTAAATATTTTGATGTTTTGTGTATGAAAATGAAGTTACTTTATGGTTGTTAATTTCATAGGTTTGATGTATTTTGATCTATAGATTATTGAAAAATATGAAAAGTAAAATAAAAACTAGTTCGAAAACAATATAAAATAGATATATTACTGTGTATTTTATTATTATAGCTAGTGATATGGTTAATCTAATGTGGGATACAAAATTGTTATGTATAGGTACAAGGGGATGTATTATCCAAAATTTGCTTAAAACTTTAGTTACACAGTTGGTAATGCTCTAATTACTTGCAACGTAGCCATAAGTAGAGTTGAGTACGGGCAATGTCGGAGCTGGAATGCCTTACTTTCGACTTTGACTCCGATTCCAACTTTATTGAAAATAGAATTTGATCTCAAACTCCGACATTGACTTGTCTGAGTGGAGTGAAGTCAGATTTGAAATTTTTTATTGGGCTTTTTTTCTTAGCCCATTTAAAACTTCAATTTGACAATTTTGAACTCTCACTAATTGTTATTTTAGTTTTTTTTCAATTGGATTTAGACTTCCAAATTTTAGTTTAAAAAAATATATATATATATATATATATTAATTTCAATTTTAGTAAAACATAACCAGAATTGAAAAAATAAATCATTGTACAAATTATTGTTATTATACATTAGTATTATATGTTATTATATGTCAATGTTTATACATTAGCATTACATATTGTTATACATTATTACTACATGTTATTACATATTAGTTTTTATATAATTAGTATTACATGTTATTATACATTAGTGTTTATATATTAATTGTTATTATATATGTATTAGATGGTAGTTAATAGTTAATAGTATGGTATTTACATATACTAAACTATTATTAGTGAATTTGGTCTATTATATTATAGTATAAGTATATTATTTTACAATAATTTGCTCATATTAATATATTATTGAATTTATTTAACTATATAAGTTATATTTATATAAAAAATATATGATTATTATATAAAAATACATATATAATTTTTTTTATATAAAATATGTATGATATCAAAGTGAGACAATCGAAGTTGGAGTCGAAGTTGGCACATCGGCCTCTCCAATTCCAATTCCAATTCCAACTTTTTTGGTTAAAAAAACTCTAACTTCAACTTTGATTTCGACTTATTAGAGCTAGAATGGAGTAAAAAATGGAGTCGAATTTTTAAATTTTTGCTCGGTTTTTGACACAAGTTCCTTGACAAAATTATGCTTGATGATTTTAGAGTCTACTGGCATGGATTATGGCTGGAAGTTGATGGAGTACATCAGCTAAGGGTGATTTTGAATATATATATATATATATATATATATATATTAGTTTTGATAATATATATGTATTATTTTTTTATGATCTAATAGGATGATATTAATCTCAATTAATGTTGGTCTCCTCTCTAAAAATTTGTTTTGGCTCATTTCCTACAAAATTATTTTTATTTTATAGATTAATTATTTTCAAGTCTAATTAAAAAAAAAACTAATCTAATTTAAAAATAAAATAAATAAAATACATCTCATATAAAAGAAAATGATTTAATAACATGATGACACATTGAAGATAGTTAAAACAAGATTTCGCAACAAAATTAAAGATAAGTTTCTAGTAAATAATTTAGTTGACTATATTGAAAGAGAAATAATTAAGAATATTGATTTAGATTCAATACTTGACTATTTTGTTTGTTTAAAAGAATGTAAGTTAAAATTTTAGACACTCTATATTTCTTTTATTTGATATCATATACTTTCTGAGAAATACTACATATAATCAAAAAAATTGGACTCATTTATAGTCCAAACAATAAACAAATAGAAAAATTATCATTTTAGAATAAAAATGATTAAAATATCCTTATTTACAAATAATAAATTACAAAATCTAAAAAAATTCATTTATTTAATCATAAAACGGGAGCATTTTTATGTGGATTGTAATGCAATCCATCAAATATGGACTGCGAGAAGAACTATTCATACTTTTTAAAATACATATATTCTATTAATCATATTTTATTTTTATTTTAGATTTACTATCAAATTATTTTATATTGCATGAAAAATTGTATGAAAATAGAATAAAAAATATTTTATTATAGTTTTAGGTTTACTTGGACTTCTAAAACAAATTCCTAACTCTGTACTAGTGACATGATAAGGTTCAATGGCTTATTAAATGCTTGAGAACCCAATGTACACTTTGGATAGGAATGTACACTTTAGGCCTAGTTTGTTTTTACAAACACACTCATTTTATTTAATTTTATATCATCTAATTATTACAATTTTTTTTTAATTTTTATATAAAATGAAATAAACAACTCAACATTTTTAAATCTCAAAAAAAAAAAAAAAACATTCTAATAATATTTTATTCAAATTTTAATTTTGATCTAAACTTATCTCATTTCATCTGCGAAAATAAATGAGGTTGAGTGTATAATTAGAAGATCATGCAAGCCTCATTAGGCAAAGTTCTACATTTAAGTTGGTTATGCGCTTGAGTAGAATTTTTCTTTTTTTAATGAAACGACGAGCTTATATGTATGTGTCTATTGAAGAGCTTGTGATTAAATTGCATAAAGTATTTATTTGCATAAAGGCTCGAGGTAACTAATATGATCACGACCTTTATTATAACGCATTTTTTATAAGTTACGAAAATGTATACGATCATGTCTTTCTAGAACGTATCTTTTCAAAATGAGATCATAAACATGTTTTATAAACAAAAAGCTCATTCTCATGTCATGGTTTTAAAATATCATCATGTGAAAGCTATTCATCTTTAGTCTCTTTTCATGTGGCCTATAATTAAGTAATTCTATATAGAGAGTCAATTTTAAAAAGTCAATGGGAAGTCAACTTTAAATTTAAACTAACGAAACTCATTAAATCTATGAAAATGAGATCAAAGATGAGATTTAAAAAAAAAAAACAATCGAAACCAACTCTCTATCAACTCTCTAAAATCAGATTACTAAATAATAAAATATTTTCAATACAAGTCAAAATGTTATGACTTTATCAATACATGACAATTTCATGTAAGCTGATTGTTAAATAATAATCTACAAACTGCTTTCCTATAACTCTTCTACAAAGATTGGGATCATTGAATCATTAACGAATATTTAATATGACATCTTTGGACCTTTTAAATTATTGTTTATATAAATAATTATATTTTTATTAATTTAGAATTGTAAGTGATAAACTTGTTTATTTTTCGAGCACCAATTTCTTATAAGTGCTTCCTTTTGTATACTACCATGCCCATTCTATATCCAATATAATCTCACTTGGATTAAAAAAATAATATTTGTGGATTTTTTTTTTTTGGTTTTTGAAACTAATAATATTTGTAGACTTGAGAATACAAGCTAAATAAATCTTGAACTCATATAAAAAATTCATTTTTCTTATAGTAGACTCAAACTTTTTAAACTTTTTTTAAGGTAATGCATGAGACTTGCCCGTCCTAAAATTATATTTAGCATTACTTAAAAAAATGTAAATGAAAATGAGAACTCAAATCTCTGGGCATCCCTTATCAAAGTGGGGATAAATGCGCCACCAGCATGTTTAGCAAAAACTAAAAACGGATCTTCTAAAAGTTGCAAAAGGCGTAAATGACTGTTTTGGGAAACGTCTACACGTTTTGAGAGGGTCACACATTCTAAACATGTTAACCAGGTACAAAAATGGAGCTTATATTCAAGATCAGTTCAATTTTCCATTTAGATTTGAACATTTCAACAGGGTTTGAGTTTCGAATACAACCAAAATCAGACACCTTAAGCTCGGGATCACACAGTATGGAACCAGAATGCACTGGTTTACAAATTTGGCGCGAACACAAATGACCTGCATCCATGAAATATATAACATATACTTGGCTGAGGATTATTTCTTCCATCTCCTACACTCAACTTTATTCTTTGGTTCATGTTAAGGCATAACACGAAGATCTCAGATATGGACGCTGGGATTGAGTACTGAAGTAAGAAGCTCAGATTAGTTAAATGGGGGCATATAACCTCTATGATTTCCTTGTTTCGGCAGTATCAGACTCTTCTGTTTCGCTGCCTAATCTAACAATGTCTTCAACCAGTATCTTCCCTTCTGTTGCAAGGAAAATGGCAAAAGTAACAGTCAATGCAGTGGCTATAATGACGTTTGAACATCAGTGTGAAGAGTAAAAAACAGAAAAAAAACCATATAGATGAAGTTATTAAAACATCTGTACACATTTCAGACCAAGTCATTTTAAGATCTACATTTATTAAGTGAAGATACGAGAATGGAACAAGGAGAGGAAAATAACCTATTGCCACTGACCTTTATCCTTGGAAAGGTTGCCGATAAGTTCCTGAACACCCTCCTTGCCCAAGGTGTCCTTGAGGTACATCGCAGCAGATGCAACCTCCTCAGGTGTCACTTTCCCATCATAGTCCCTGGTTTTGAAAATGTCAAAACTGAGTTGACAATAATTTTAAGGAAAAAGGGTAATTTACCAATTCCTTTATCATTGGGATCAGACTAAAAGCTTATTAGCAAACAAACTATGGTAATTATCAGTTATCAAATGCAATGGCAGGGGATGGCTCAAAATTGGATGTACTGTGCAGCATTTGAGGAGAATAACAAATTACACCAGTGCATCATGCATGGGAAGTGGTGACCTTCCTTTGTTAATTCCTGTAACATAAGGAATTATGCAATGTGTAATGACGCAATTTTTTTCTTTTTTTCTTTTTTAAAGAAGAGGATACATCTAGTCATGGGCAATTCAAACAAGAGAAATACTTTATATACAAAAGGATTATATAAAAGTAAACTCATAAACATATGTGGCTTAATGTGGTACATCAAATTGCGAAGTTACTCTTATTGAGAAATAGATCTAACACATCCCATATAATCACATCAGCTTGTTGATTTACTTTTGTGTAATCTCTTTGTGTATGAAGCAATTATCTTCAAACAATGATAGGCACCATGTTTCTTTTTCCTTTTGGTGGGGTTGGGAGCGGGGAGAGCTCTTCTGAAAAATACTTTTTCTTTCGGAACAGCAGCAAACATTTCAATCAGTTCTGATTATCCTTTCTGCTTCCGTTCCATAATTCCATATTCATGGAATAGTCTTAAACAGCCTATGCACACATCATAATGTGTTTAAAAGTCTAGAAAATTCAAAATTGCATCACCTGCAAAATATATGGTGACCAAAGGGCAACAAACCTGTCAAGCACCCGCCAACGATCTCCAATTTTTGCATCAACATCATCAATTTCCTTTTCAAGCTTGTGAAGCATAGCATCCACCTGAAACATGAACATCCCATAACAAAATTATTTGTAACTTGCCAGTTGCACGTAGACTGCATAATATCAAAATGCAGAAATAAAATACGTTGGATGGGGCCAAAATCAAGATAGATAAGCCTCATAACAAGAGTTTTTAAAATCTCGTTACCCTCTCTATAAGTGCTGAAGAAACCTTGTGACCTATAGCTTTCTCAGCAGCATGGTCACTGTCCTCCCTAATAGCTTTGTATGCTTTCCTAGCTTCTTCTTCACCATCTGTACCTTCTTTCTCCACCATACTGTTATACATCTCTATCTAGAAAAGGATAAGAGAAAAAATTAAATATGAGCAATATGATGAGACACAGTTTTCAAAAAAAAAAAAAAAGGAGAGCATATAAAACATAGTAAAGTTTTACCACAAGAGTACCTGTTATTTTTATCAATCGGCATGAAAAGTTGCTAAGAGTTTGTATTAAGGTACTATCGACAAAAAAATTCACCTTGACTTGACACTGTTGCCTATCTTTACACTCAAAACAGTGTTTTTGAAATCACTTTTTTGCTTAATATTGGTCAACTAAGGCCTAGTTCGTTTTCACAATCATCTTCATATCATCTCATATCATCTCATCTAATCATTACAAGTTTTCCAAATTCCTATACAAAATAAAATAAACAATTCAAAATTTTCAAATCTCAAAACAAAAATTATATTCTAATAATATTTATTCAGCTTTTATCTCAATATATCTTATCTGCGAAAACAAACGAGACCTTTAGGACTCCACTTTTGTTCCCCCCCCTCCACAAAAAAATAAAATAAAATAAATAAAAGCACCACTTTATCCTGTGTACTTGAGCATTGCTCTTTTTTTTTTTCCTAAACAAGGGCAGCAATCAACAGAGAGTTGGCAGGAGTGATTATAGATGATGTGACTCGTGAGAAACAGATTGGTTGACATATGTAAAGGGTATTTTTCACATTGATGATTGTGAACTTACAAGCTACAAAGAAAATGAGATTTAATAATATCAACTGATCTGTCCTAATTTTGAAGACTCCAAACTTTGATGATTATTATACTAGAATCATATTCCCTTTAATTTTCTAGTAAAGACAGTGCCACTTTTCAAGGACTACAAAAATGAAGCATGGGTTTGGAGGTAAGAGATAGAACAAGTTTGTTTACCTCCTTATTGACAAGTCGCAAGAACTCTTCACGCTCCCTGCTTACTGACTAAATTGAGTAGCAGAGAAAGCAAATCAAGAGTCAGAGTAAATCTCATAAAAATAATAAAACAGCAATAACAACCCTAGTGACATTAATCCTTACAGATGCTGAAGCCAAAACAGCCAATGCTCGACTGAGCTCACAAAGCTGCTCCACTTTCTCCAATGTTTTAACTCTTGCCTGTTCGCTTGGCTCTCTAGCTGTTGCCATGGTCATCTCTTCCAAAGCCACATCCTTTTGGCTACTAGCAGATTCCTTCATCCTGGCTTCTTCCTCCTCCTCCTCCTCTTCCTCCTCCTATATATAAAATATTCCAATCACTCACAAGCGAAGATTGTAGGATCAGCTTACCCAGATAAAAAGGGGATTTTTTTTTCTAATATTCCAAAGATCTAGAAACTAAAGAACTATTAAAGTCTTAAACCAACCAAATTACAAGCCCCATGCACATTAATTGGTTCACAAAACATTAGAGGCCTTCAAGGTATTCAAATTATAATTGATGTGCTTCACAAATTTAGATTAATGGTGATCAGACATGGCATATGCAAACTTCAAATATGATCCATCTCATTTTGAGGGACAGCCTTCTTTTAGTATAAGCTCAAAAACCTTGAAGTTTATATTATCTTTATAACATCAATGTCATTAGTGATGGAACATCGCACGTATCTCTAGTATAAGAGGCCACATGGAAAAATAGAACTAAAGCATAGTAAAATCAACCTTGATCAATTCTTCCTGCATTTCTAGGAATTCCAACTTCCTCTTCCGTTCTGAAACAGTATCTTCAGATGGCAAAGTTGTCACTTGAACGGTATCCACAACCTCATCTGGCAGAGAGGAGATTGCCTCCTGAACAACTTCTTCGGGCCTTTTACCAGACACTGAGAAGGCTCTGAAGAGGGAAGGACACAAACATTAAGCAATTTAGATGTGGTTGTGTCTTGAAACAACTATAAACAGGGAAGATTAAGTTACCTAGAAAGAATCAAGAGGGAAGATGGAAGAGAGTGGTTGAGAGACAAATCCAACCAATCATGCAGCTGCAAACATATATAACTACTTACAATCCAGAATAAAGAGGAACTTTCTAGAACCTTCAATGAGGAATGTAATAACCCAAAAAGATCAAAAGCAATCACTAGATTTTTTAAGGGCATTTTGAAAAATAATCATAAGTTACAGACATCAGAAGAGGTTCACTCCATAAGCATGTTAGATATGACTGCTTCTCAAAGGAGTCATGAAAGCCGTTATCACTCCATAAGCATGTTAGATGTGACTGCTTCTCAAAGGAGTCACGAAAGCCTTTATAAATTAGCATACTTATGTGTAAAATGCCTTAATTACATATAATTCTCACTACTCAACAAAATGCTTTATCTTCCCCATCCAGGGGACAGGGTTAAGTTCAAGACAAAGTCACTATTGGAAAAATTACATGAGATCATTGCAGATCAAGTTCACAAGTGATATAAACCAGATAAAGGCATGAAAATTCCTTTGTCTTGAGAGTAACTACTAGGGAAGAGGTACAATCAAAATAATGCAGATTGCTTTAAATAGGGTCAGGCTTGCAGACAATGATTCAAGATATCTGCACTTCTAACAGCCCTGAGCATAACTTTTTTGTTTTTGTTTTTTTTTTTGGTAAGGGCAGCCCTGGGCAAAACCATTAGGCTAATGCTGACGAAAAAGAAAAACAAGTTTCTGATGGATGCATGTAGCTTCTATAGACAGGACTTCAATATAAGGCAACAAAAATTGGTACAATAACAGTAACTCAAAGAAAAGGTCCACGTTCTTTTGTTACTGGAAATGATGGATAATATGTCAGAGCAAGAACCTGTAGCTGCATTTCCTCCAGTGATAATAATCCTAGCATTCCTCGATCTCTACAGGCTTGACGAAGTTCTGCTTCTGAGAGTGAATCCACACCCTCAGCTTGAATCAACTTATCATCATTCTTGATCCTGCCAAACCCATACTTATGGTTCAAACCTTCAACTCATCTCAAAAGTCTAAGAAGCTTATGTTCATCCTAAGTTTTGTTCATCCTCATTTTTGGCTTCTCTTAAATCGTCAAATAAAATACGTATTTATTCAAATATTAATGCATAGGAAGCTCTTTTCATAGAGTCGGAAAGATAAGGTTTTTTAAACATTGAATTAAAACTCTTTTTTACAAAAACCCAACTAACATGTAATGAAGAATCTTGTCGAGGAGGTGATTTTATGCATAAAATTTAAACAGAAACCAAATCCAAGGGAAAAAGTAAAGAGCCAAAAGACCCTTAGAATCTTGGTCCCAAGCATTAACTTATTACCTGAAAAAAACTACACTTAATCTTCAAACGCCAGAATTTAAATAAACAAATATTAGAAAGAGTGTAGGCAATGATAGCAAAGAGTGTAAGCCGATTGGCAAAAAGATTTTTCTTTTTAATAAACAAACATTAGAAAGACCAGTTCTGATGAGATTCAGAGTCCCACTGTTAAAATACATCTGTCAAAGGTTGCTATAAACTTCTGACCACACAACATAAGCTTAACGCTCCATGTCAAACCAAAAAGCATACAAGCAAGCTAACACAAAGAGAGAGGGTGGGGTAGTGAAAACAAAATGTATCTTACTGTTGCAATCTTTTCCTAAGCATAAATCGCAGATAAGCATCAGTTCCATATGAGCTGATGCCCATATATTTGCACATGTTTACTAACCGAGGCCTGTATTTGACAAATAACACAAAACACAGATACTTTTGTCAAATGCTCCTGTGATAACATAAGCACCAATAACCTTAAGAGTTACTTCATAAAAGAGCAAGTCATAAACTAAAAGCAAATAACATGATCAAAATACAAAGGGATAACAGAAACGCCAACCTGCTAATATTATCCAAAGTAAGCTCATCATTGAATAACTTGGCAAAGCCCAAAATTTCATCGTTGGAAACATGGCCACCTCTTCTAAACTATTTACGTCACAGAACAAAAACAAAAATTATGTATCGCCAACAGGACAACACATAATTATCGAGTAACACAACGTTTATGGAGAGGAAAATATATTAACTTACATTATTGATAAACTCGTCAAGATCTTCTGCTGTCTTCTTAACCTCTCCACTTCGAGAGTTTTGGATTTCCTTTGCCATTTCTTTCACTGTATCCTGAAGAAACTTTGCATATTCTATCCTTGCGTTTAGTCTTCTTTTCAAAGCCTCCTACAGGTTAACTATTTTTATTGAGACCAACACCCTCATGACAATGGGACTGTGCAAAATCTGAAGGCTACAGGCAAAGATATACATGCATACTATCCAAACTGTAACACCATACCCAGCCGCAAGTAATTTACATCTCAATGTTCTTATAAGATCTTGAGAAATTTCAGGCAGCAAGAAATTGAAATAAACCAAAGTTCCAAATTTTTAGTTCTATCCAAACATATCACTATCTCACTTTACTATAATATCATTTTTAGTTCAACTTGCATGAATTTTTAGTATATTCTTCACCTTCTAGATAGGTGTACCTCTTGTATATTCCCTGTGTACTTTTGTGCCTTTATGCTTATCAATAAGGATTTGTCAAAAATAATTGTTTTCATTTTCTATATTCCGAGCCTGTTCCATCTTCGGCATCTTGCATATGACAAAATTGAAAAATAATTAAGTTTTCTGATAATTAAGACGAGTTTTATTGATGATTAATCAAAGAGAAAGAGGCATAACCAAAGTACACAAGGGGGCATACAATAAAAACACCTGACGAAAGAATGAAAAAAGGTTAGAAAAATCCTGGTTAGCAAGAGTAGAGTACATTAGTGAGCCTTGAGATCATGGTACTCCTTCTGGTGTCTTTGAAACTACAGGTGCTTCTTTTCCTCCATATACACCATAAAAAGCAAAATGGGATCAGCTTCCAAAGGTCCCACCGTGATGAGTCTCAAAGCGTCCTTCCAGCATGCTAAAATACTAACTTCCAAAGCATCATCCGAATTTAGCCCACACAAATTGAAAATAGTGCCATAACATATGTGGTAGATAATCCACTGACTTCCCATTCCACTTAAAAATGCAAAACCATTCTACCACCATGACATGATGCTTTCTTAGGTTGTCCAACATAAGAATCTTCCTCATGCAGCAATCCAAACAAAGAAGCTGGCTCTCAATGAGGCCTTGCTCCTCCAAATGGTCTGCCATGGAAAAGAAAATGTTTTCACGAGAGAATAAAGCCTTATAAAAAGACTTCATTTTTGAAGATCTGCTCCCTCGCATCTTATCTTCCCCTCCCGATCTTCTTTGAACTTCAATCCATCAGTTATAGCATATTTTTAATGGAAAATCCACAAAAAGCAGTCATAGGGACTGTATAACTAAGATACCTTTTCATAGTAAAATCTGGCGGCCAGTGACCTAGAGCCACTGAAAAAAAGGCTACATATTTTGAGAACCACCACTTATAAGGGTTAGCAATCAGTAACACTTTAGAGAGCTAAAAAAAAAAAGAACTAGACCAAAGGCTGGTCCACTCACTATCCTTCAAAACTATGGCGATAGAATCATATATGCCTTATAAAGGATACCTTTTATGACAGGTATCACAACTATTACCTGTTCTTTCATCTTGTCCTGGAAGGTTGATGGTAACATGTTGGGAAATAATTTCAGGAAGACTGGCAGCAAGAACTCCATGAATGGAACTATAATAAAAACTGCAACAGGAACTACCCTGAAAATATCAGCCGTGGTGCGTGTGAGTTGTTGTCTCTCCCTTCTAGAAAGATTCTTTCCCTTTGCAAGCTTCAACAATAACCTTGAGCTGATCCTAACATCAGCCCAAAGTAGTTTTGTGCCCAACCAATAGTGCTGCAATGTAGATATAAATTCATCCTTCCAATGATGAAGCTTCTTTGCCCAGTCCTCCCTATAAATATACAAACAAAGTGAGTACCGAGCAAGTTTGATCAAACATGACAGAAAAAGGAGTTCTAAACCTGCTCATGGAGGCAACAGCTCTCAACGCAGGACCAACTCCCAGAAGCATGGTCCATACTCTCTTCATCAAATATTCAGCACTCTGTGGCGGTTCCTTCATCTGCTTAGCTTTTGCTTTGGCTTTAATGGTACTCAAACCTTCAACTGCTTGATCACACTCCTCTGGCGAAGCTTCCTTTACCTTTTTAGAAGCTTGTTGTTCATTTTCATCATTATTAGCACTAGGCATTTTAGGTTGACCGGCTGTTGCAGTAGAAGTATGGCGAATACATTGTGAAATCCATTGAACTCCCAAAGAAGGAAAAAAATATGTTCTTCCAATTTCAGAATGTAAGATTGGAATTATGCAGGAGTGATTCCTATGAAAGCCTGATGCTAAAGGACCTGGTAATCCATCTTTTTTGACTGAAGACAAATCTCCTTCATTTCTATAATCAGCAGCTCGAAATGGAGGATCAAAAACCCAGTTTGAACCCACTACATAATAAGATTGAGATGTCTGTCCAAGCTTGAAACTTGGGAAACCTCGAATGAAGCAAGTGGATTGGTTCAGGGGGCTGGAGAGACTTCTCTTCCTTTGCAAGATGGCTCTTGAAGCCATTATTAAAATCTTCACTCTCTATGCAGAGAAAAAAGTCAGCATATCTCCTGCAGCCACTTGACTTAACCAGCCTGCCTGTATACAGTGGGGCAATCACCCACCAAATCAATTCTATCAACAAGAGAAAGAAATATCCTTATTTCTTATAAACAAAATAAGGTCTCAAAGCTTTGAATAAATTTAATAACGTCCACATTCTCACTTAGATTTGTGATTTGATTAACAACATTGACCAAAGAAAGTATCAACAAAATTTGCTTGTGTCATACCCAAGAGCCTAAATAAAACAACAACTTACCTGAATTTTTCTTTGGTTTATTTTCTTGTGGCTCAGATTTTGAATTGTATGTTCCATGAACCTATTGACTGAATGATGATGCTGTTCTTCTGCCTTAAATGTTGTCTGGCTGTCAATTGGGGGTGAGTTATTTCCTTTGACTAGACTAAAATCTTGCAATTTTGAATTTAAAGCTGATTAGGGAAGCAATTGCACCATTTATTAAAGGCTGAGCCCTAGACACCTAGAACCTTCCTTGAACAAATAAGTAAGGTATTTAAAGGGAGTAAATGCTGAAAGGTATTTAATGAAATTTTCCTAATCTGCCTGCAGCAGCATATTAAGGTTGTCAACCCCCATATTAGAGGATAAACTAACTTCAATTAGGAAAGGGTTTGTAGAAAACCACTTATACAAGACTGTCACAGCCAACATCAATAGCAAAAAACCCTAGAACATCTCTAATGAGGCTGCTGGCACCCAAAACTAAGTAACAAAGCTTTTAGGATCCTCAAGGAACAGGAAATAATCTGGAAAGGCCTGTTAAGACAAAATTATGTTTTTGATTTTACTTAAAATTTCAATAAAATGAGGTAATATTCATTATATTTGATTTCTAACTGATACAAGTTATATGTTTTAGTAGCATTCCAAACCCTGCGGGAACAGGGAGAAAAACTTCAATGCTTTCTCAAGTTGTTTTATTTTCATTTACCCTCTTTTAGATTGAAAAGAGGAAAAACAGGAAAATAAAACTTCAAATTTCTGTTAGTCTGTTCCCGGAAATGAAAAAAAAAATGAACTTGAAAAGGCAAATTAATTACACAAGGGCTGAGGGTCATAATATTTCCTGAAGCCTAAATATAAGAAGACTAAAATCATAATGATCTTCTGGTTCTCAGCACCCAGAAAAATTACACACATGCACACAAAGATACAACCATATATGCAGACATTAATCTACCTACATATCTATCAATCTATTATCTATATATTTGTATATAACACTGTATTCAGATTGAAAAAGCAATAGTTCAAGCCATAAAACTATTCCTAACAATACAAAATTTTGAAATGCCAGAAATGGAGATATTGAATTCTCATCTGAATCCGCTTAGGGTGCTTTAACTAGTGGATGATGCATAAAATACCAAGTACTGATTAAACCCTTTGCCTCACCCGCACCAACAAAAAAACACGTTTCTAATTCGTATCAGGATTTAAAACCCATGCTCAAGAATGGGTTCCGACAAGAGAGGAAAAAACTATTAATCTTCACTCATTTGGAGTTTAGGCATCAAACTACAACAGCCAATAACCCATACAATTCTTCGTTTTTTACGGACTTCTTCTCATCCCAACTAGTCAAAATCAGAAATCAAACAAATCAATAGTAGTAGAGGTAATCATCGACATCAGAAGAAAAAAACAACAGCGGCAGAAGCAATAATAATAATTTCAAACCCATTTAGCTCCCAGAAGAGAGCGTCTCAAAGCTTGGGTTTAATTAATCACAACAAACAAAGTCAAACGCTCTCTCTCTCTCTCTATCTCACACACACACACACTACTCTTGTGTAACAATGAGAACAATTAGGCAAATCCATGGAACAAATTACAGGAAGGTAGTGAAGAAAATGCTTATAGAGGACGTTTGTTACAAGAAATGCGTCGAGACAAGAAGACAAATCGGTCAAGCCGAAACTTACCTTTTGAAGCTCTCAGAGAAGTATATCGGTCGGAGAAGGAGCGGCCGGGTAAGCAGACGACTGAAGCATGGAGCAAGAAAGTGGAATAACGACCCGTGTGTCGCTGCCGGAGCGACCAGAATTCGGTATATATGCACGTACCGTAAGTTTGTGTGAGTCTCTGATCCATAACGTAACCGACGGTAAAGTAAGGCCACATTTCTTAATTATGATTATTATATTATAAATTAATTTGTGCACCAATACAATTTCATTGACTGCTTTCATAAAATTTAACAATCTAATGAGTTAAATTCTTTTTGCATTTATAAATTTTAATTTATAATTTTAATTATATTATAATTTGAATCTAAAAAAAAAATAGGCCAAAAAATAATCTTTTAAACCCAATAATTAATGTGTAAGTATTGGTCTGTACGGAGAACGGGGCATAATAGAATTACAACCCCATCCTTGCCTTTTGGGGATGAGGCACAATGTAGAAAACCCATGGCACAGAGCAAGGTGCGAGAAATGGGTCACCCCACTTTGCATCATACAATTATCACACCTAACTAATTAATTAAAAACAATAATTTAATTATAATCATATATATGATGTTAATAATTACTAATTTAGTACTTTAGAATTTATAATTATCTATATTAAAATTTAACATTTAATATATGTGTTAACATCGTGTTTCGTATACTTTTAGGCCAAGTTCCAAGAACTCGAGTCTAGGCGTTTATACATGCACACTCAAGAAAATAGAGAAATGAGGAGTCGAGTGGAGTCTGGTGAGTCTCTAATGCTTAAGTCAGTATATTTATTTAATAGTTTTTTTTTTGTCTAAGCATATTTCTTGAGTAGTTATACATGAATATGAATGCTTAGTGAGAGAGTTGGATCAGCTTTTATTCGAGATTTTTCGATAGGAATATCACGTACGTTGCCTTAAAGGGGTCATGCCACTTCGATTGTTGTTCGGTCAGAATCCTTTAATGCGGCATAGCTCCTTGTGTGTCACCATTAATGTGGGGTAGAGTCCACAAAGCGGCACCATTAATGCACATGACTCCCTAACTAAACTTTAGCCTGTGAGTGATCATTGTCGAGTCTCTCCATACCTGTTGCTAGGAGATTAAGGGTCCTCCACTTCTTTCGCCCTCTTGCTTGTATAGGCTTTTAAGAGTTAGATGTTATTGGGTTTTGTCATAACAGCGAGTCCCATTTATCCCTATTTTTCATTTTTCTTACATGAGGGTTGTTTCACGAGTTAGTTTTACTTACAGGCCGAGTGCTCCACACAGGCCTATTGACTTCTATTAGAGGAGGGTCGTTGGGCTGGTTTGGGATCTCTCCTTTTTCTCTAAGGTCCCTCATGGTCTTGTTACTCAGGCATACACGAGGAAAATTTTCTTTACAGTTTTCCCATCAATTCTTATTGGATTAGTTTGGTGGAAATTTAATCTTGTATTTGTCTTCTTCATTGTGATATCAATGAGTGGAACGGGTTTAGTCCCAAATTATTCAAAAACTTACCTCTATGCGAGGATAAATAAGAGGGACCAACACTCCCAGGATCCCGACCTTCTTCATGGAGGAGAGCAGGTCCAGATTCTCAGCTATTCGATAACCTATCCCAACCCCATCACGGCGAAGAGTGAACCTAGCTTCTTAGCTTTTTGACAACTTACATCCTAGTGGGATCCAAAGGGATGGGTTAAGCCTTAAGGCTATTTTATCCCTCCTGCGGTAGAGAGCAGGTCCAGCTTTTGGCAACCTGACATTTAACCTTCCTTGTGGGAATCAACAGGCAAGAGTGGGTCCAGTCTGAAACTTTTTGGCGACTTAGTTCCCCGCGGACTCAAAAGGATGACTTATGCCTTGAGGCTGCTCTATCCGTTCTGAGTTGGGGAACAAGTTTAACCTCTCGGCTACTCGACAACTTGCCTCAAGCTCCACCACGATGAAAAGCCAGACCATCACCGACCCTACCTAGAATTTACCTTCCCTTTGATATCAACAAGTGGGAGAAAGTCCAATCCCAAATTTTCATACAACTTACCTCTTAAAGAGGATCAAAAAGCAAGTCCAGCCTATCTGGTGGCCCGACTTCCCTCATAGAGGAGAACGGTCCACCCTTTCGACTGTCAAATAACTTACTATGACCCCATCACAATGGACAGTAAACCCAACTCCTTAGCTGTCAGACAACTTGGATCCCCGTGAGACCCAAAATGAATGGGTTATGCCCTAAGGCTGCTTTATCTCTCCCGTTGTTGAGAGTGGGTCCAATTATTGACTGCCGACACTTCTCTTCTCATAGGTATCATCAGGCAGGAGCGGGTCTAGTTTCAAACTGTCTGATGGGTTACCACCCTGTTGGACACAAATAGATGAATTACTCATTAAGGCTGCTCTCTCCTTCCTATAATGGAGAGTGGATTCAACCTCTCGGCTATCAACAGGCGGGAGCATGATGAAGAGCAAGATTAGTGACAGCCTACCTGGTATTTACCTTCTCTATGATGTCATGGGTGAGAGCAGGCTCAATCTCAAACTACCCGACTTATCTATACTTGCTAACTTCACCAAACTACTGTAATCCGTTACACTTTCTGAGTATAGAAAAGGGCGAAAGGAGCACAAAAAGATAAAGCAATACTCTCAAGCACATTAACATTGTTATAAATTATTATAGGTGTAGATGGTGAAATAGAGAAACACAAAGATATAAGAGGAAAAGACACAAGGCGATCAAGGAACTGGCGAGGTAGTTTTAAAGAGCGCTTAGGATCAAGTCCTTTCCTATTGAGGCACCGTGCTTAACCGCTGCCAGGTTTGGAGGCAGGTCCTTCACTTTTAGAGGCCTTAAGTCACTATAAGGGTTAACAATCACATGGTCCTGCATTCTTTCTAAGCCTTTCAGATAGCCGTAAGACTAGGCATTATCTGAACCCAACAAACGTGTGACAAATCGATGTGCAGTTCATGGACGGTGGCCTTATCATGATATAGGCAGGAGTGTAGGTCCTCGATAGTTGATTCATGAGCAGCTATCGAATGATCAGCCTTGGCTAACCTGATTTCCAATGCATCAGCCCATCTTTTCTTGTTGGATTCCCTAACACGGGCCAATGCATTCTTAGCTTCACCCTCATTCATCCTCTAGGACTTGGCAAGCTCCTCATATCTCCCTTCGAACCATTTATACAATTGAGCATCAGAGTCATGTTGTTTCCCAGTCTTGAGTTCTTGGCCTAGAGATTGTCCATCTCCTCTAGCTAGTGATCAAGGGAGTTCTAAAGACTATCCCTGACTTCCTTACTGAGTGTCATTTTGAGGCGATGGAAACCGGCTTGCTCCCATGACCTCACCAAGTTAGACTTAATTTGAGCCTTTTGGTGAATGAGCTGAAAGATCCTCATCTGCCCAAACTTGCGATTGAATTGCATCCTAACAAAGGCTTCCTCTAACTCATCTTCTTTCTCTCTCGCCCCCCTCCCTTGGTATGGTGCAAGGTCAGTCGTGTTAAGAATCGAAGGGTCTGGTTCTTGCCTTCTAGCCCTTCCTAGTCGCCTGCACTAAAGGTTGCCTACCGCTCAACTCCCTACCACGAAAAAAAGTTTTCAACTTAGTGCCAAAAGAAAAAAATGTCAAGAAGGCTTAAAGAGAAATGTGACAACTTAATACTCAACCTCAGAGAAGAATGCCATGAGCTTCCCAACCATCTCTTGGATGTATTCAGAATAGGCCATGTCCACATTGACCAAAGTGCCATTGCCACCCACAAATTCTACTGAGGATGAACCTCCCCGACCTTCACCTTCATCTACCTTGGCATGCTCGGGATCTTCTCCGACCTATGGGTCAGTTGGGATAGATAGAGCCTCACTAGCTGTTAACGTGCCATATCCGGTCCAAGGAGAGTTGCCTCGATCTCCCTTTCCACTTCCATCGCCACCTCAACACCAATTTTCGTCGACACTAAGGTCGGGATGGTGTCAATGAAGGACAATATATGCCAGTGTTGTCAAACAATTAAAACTCTCGGGCCCCAACTAATGCCACCATGACCGTGATCCCAGCTTTTACCAATACAAGGTTGGGATGGTTCAAGTAAAGGGCAATGAATCCCTAACGTCAGCAACAACAACTGAAGCATTATTAAGCTCATCTGGCACCACCGCAACCTTAACTTTAGATGTGTGAACTAGAGCCCCGAAAACCCATGACACCTCTCTTTCCATTTCCATCCTAGACACAACTTTATTACATCCACCCTCTCAAAAATAACTTCGGTCAAGACAACCGTGACTTCACGGGAATAGTTAATGGAAGGTTCTAGGAAGGAAACCCAGTCGAAAGAGTCCTCGTGTCCAACAAGACATTCCTCAGTTCTTGGAGAGGGAACTATCTCAATCTCAGGAGATGAGACCACTATCTGAGACACTTGGGTAAGAAGGTCCAAAAGAACTCTATAAATACACAAGGAGAGCAACTCCTTTCTTGAGAGAAGTTCTCGATACCCCTACATTGTCTGAAAAGGTCAGAAAAGAACCTCTGAAAGAACCAAAAGGGGCCTTTGAGGCTGAGGAACGTTGACCACCGAAAGGTTGTCCCAAACCTACTAAAGGGCCTCAACCTCGCTTGCCTTGCATGTCGAAGAAGTTAAAGACGCAACTTGGAAGACAATAAGGGTTGGCCACCCCTCTTTAAGGATGGATTTGAATGCTGAACAAGCACATAACATAAGACTACTGTAGGGGACAATTGTCACCAAGTCAGAGCTATTACAGGCGAGAACATCCCTCTTATGTTTCTTTCCTTTCATACTATCGTAGGGCTCGAAGAACGCCTGTGACCTTGGGTAATAGTTGTTTGACTAGATATAAATTGATTGACAAAGTGAATATTGGTCAGGGTTACCAGGTATTGCCAGAGGCTACTCCGATCCAAGAGGGTCTCAGAGAAAACATCATTTAGGTAAGCTTTCACACAAGCTTAGACAATCTCAATCCAACTCACCTCGTTGAGAGTTTCTGACAATCAAAAGCTTTTGTCCTTGCAAACGATTGATTGAGCCATAATATTGTTATATTTTGCACTTGAATTCGATATCAATTACATTTTTTTCACTAGTAATTGAGTAAATTATGCTTCGATGAATCAACTCTAACTCAATTGATAATAGCCTAATTTTGTGATCTCTAATTCCTAAATTGTTGTGCTCACTTGAGAAAGTTAATTCAGTGTATAATTGTTGGCATATATACAGGCGACAATTGGGAGTTGAAGACCATCAAGAGTTCAAGTAGGGCTCAATTGCACTAACATGCCTCAAAGAATTTATTTCCCAAAAGTCTATGCACGAAAGCATGTTGTGGGACTTATTTTCATAAGACGTCCTGCATCAATTTATGACTCAAGCCCCCATTTCAAGTTTTCAACACATCAAGCATCAACTTAGCCAGAGTTAATTTCCCAGCTCTGCATGGAATGCAAGAACTCACCACCTAGCTCAATGCACCAAAGGCAAAACTCACTCGAGCCTAAGACACCTCATGCTTCACCTCAGGCCCTTGCACTGACTCACTCAAATCATGGCATGCATCACACAAGTGAACCAACTCCAAATGTGAAACCCAATAGCATCGAAATTAAGTCGCCTTCACGAAAATTCAATCTGAAAAGCAGCACATTTCAGGCCTTAGGCCGACTTCAAATTGCATGGAGCTTAGCCTCTACACATGTGTCCTGCATTCTTGTCCCAAGTGAAGCACCTCAAGTCCAAAATATACCTTTCTGACTCCAAAAAGCACAGGAGCAAGTCTGGTCTTTTAGTTGGTCCCCTGTTTCCTGTTTTGGACCCACAGGATCTGCTAGCAACAAAATAAGTATTGGGTTAACATGAAATCAGAAAGGACTGGATTTTGGGTTGCAGACAAAAGGAGAAAGGCAAGGGAAGGAAGGCTACTCGATTTTTTTACTTGGAGGTTTTTTGTAGATCACTCTTGTTGAATCCCTTCTAATTTTACCCAAATTTTCTTTATTTCAATTTTCAGTTTTCCTTGAATTCATAGACCACTCGTGACTGGTTTCAAGATCTTTATTTTTATTTTAACATTTACATTACTTTCTTTTTAGTTCATTTCATTTCAGTTCTCAATGCAGCAATTTATATTTTCGGTAGTTTTTCTTGGGAGATTTCGTAGACCACTCTTGGCCGAGCTCCCAAGAGTTGCCCCTCTTTTTTTTTTTGCTTTAGTTTTCAGAATAGTTTTAGTTGAATCCATAGACCCTTTTGGGGCTGGTTTTCAGTTATTGTTTCATTACTCTAACGTTTAACTTTCCTTTTTCTTTTTTTATTAATTTCATTTTAGCAAACTGTTAGCAGCAAGTATATGTATTATGGTTTGTTTTGACAATTCGAGTTCCTCTCTTAGTTCAGTAGCTAATTCGTTTCCATTAGTTCCATTCATTTGATGCTTCTAATTTAATCCATTAGTTGTCTTGTAACAGTTATTTGTTACAGTTATTTTGTTATTATTTTATTTGTATTTGATAGTTTTGAGTAATGTAATTTTTTGGGGACTAGATTTAACTTCTAGGAATAAAAAATATTTGGTTCAAGTCTTGCATGTGAAGTGTTTGATAAAATGTTCCTTAGAACATAAACTTCATAATTTTGCATTTGTCATTTAGAAATGTTGGATTAGATGACAATAATGAAGGTGATTTAACTTCGAGGTTAACCATAGTTTATTTAATGCACATTCACAACTCACTCAATGCATGGAAGTGATTGGAGTAGAGTCAATGTGAATTAGAGAAAATAATTTTTATGTTAACCAAATATTCCCAATTCCAAATTCATGTTTAATACATTGTTTGCTTCACTTTTCTTACATAATTTTTAGTGACCATCTATTATCTCACTCAAAAGAAACACGACATTTTATAATGTTGAAAAATCCATTCCCATTGTAAATACCATTGTAGATAGGCTTAGGTTGTAATTTCATTTTATTTAGTAGTGAATGAAATTGCATATTAAATTAACCATTACTTGAGGAAATGATTTAGAGACTTCCATAATACTACTTGACAACTCTTACACTTGTGAGTCATTTCTAAAACACTTTTTAGAGTGAGTCAACAACTCCCCAGATGCCACGAACGAGATAGTAATGCTAGTTGTTCTAGTTGACCAGAAACTTTCATCCTTTGTTTGATAGAAAAAGAAGTGTAAGTTTCATCCCTTCACCCAATTGTATTGCGACTTTGGATGGACCAATGCATGGATGGGCTGGAAGCTACACATGTTGTCGTTTTATTTCAAGAGGTTATGTGTAAGAAAAAACTCACAAGTAGTTAGGTCAAGGTGTTCTCCACTTGTTTGGATGGAGTTATGTTGGGTCAAGTTGAGGTAGTCAACATGTCACGAACTGGACCACAAAAGGGAAGCTGAAAGCCTCTAGGGAACGTGTTGGGGTACAAGGCTATCTTTGAGGCATAGACTTCAGATTCCACCATTCTCTTTTACGGCTCCAGCTTGAACTTCATGATGCTAGGTACCCTAAAAGTAGACTTTAGAGACTCCAACTCTCCTTTAGAGTCACTATCAACCTCTAGGAAAACCCATCAAACTATTGGGACTAGGTATGGACCTTAGGAGGGTCTAAACCCCTGAGGGCCCGTGAGGGGTTCACATAGTTGGAGCTCTTAGAATCTGCATAGGAAGAGTTCTTGGAAGCCATGGAAATGTAAAAATGGAGGAAGGTGAGTCAAGAAACATGCAAATGAAAAGAAGGGAGGAAAGCATAAATACATAAGGGATTTAGAGTAGGAAAACTATAGCAAGGAATGCAAGTATGTCCCAAATGATGAATATATCGCCAGAGGCTACTCTGATTTAATAAGGTCTCTAGCCAATGCATCTCTCAAATAGTATTTGATGGGAAAGCAAAGTCCACCTTATCACTACCTTACTACATGGAAGTTGAAGGTAGCCCAATGCCATGGGCGGTTTGTCCATTGTTTTGATCAAAACCACCATCACTTAAGTGTCACTCAAGCCCTCACTTCATCCATCAATTTTTGTAAAAGATGTGCAGACCATCTCCTTTCCATTTTATCCATTTTCCCTCATGTTTCTTAGAGAAATTTAGGAGCTCTCTCAGATAGTTTTTTTAGCCTTTTTTCTTTCGATTTCTAAAGCCTTTTCAGGAATTTTATCATTCTTAAACCTTGTTTGTTTTCACAAATGAGATGAGGTGAGTTGAGATTAAAATTAAAAGTTTAAAAATGTATTATTATAATATATTTTGCTAATATTATTTTTATTTTGGAATTTGAAAATATGTTGGAGCATCTTTCCTCAATTAAAAAATCTTGTTGAAAAATGGTTTTAAGCAAAAATAAAAAGTCTATATTCCAACAATGGTGGCTGATTACGCCAAAAGAACAACTGTCAGAATCCCTAAGAGGATTGCCTAGGATCATGCCTCGATGCAGCCCTTGGAAGGCCAGGACAATCACTTGGCTAGCTTGCTCACATGACTTGGTTTAGGCACTGACGGGTAGCAGGCAAACATAGAGGCTACTGGCCGCGTGTAGTCCATGCGCACAGCCATGCATGCGCCCCACAGCGCACTCATTTTCGCGCGCGCTTGCATGTGCACCTGCGCCCAATCACCCGTGCACCCCTACGCGCTCCAGTACTACTCAGTGAGGCTAGTGGAGTGTCTTCACAGGCACGTCATCCAACGCGCGATATTAGCTTGCGGCTTGCAAAGCAAGCCAATGGCATGCCCACAAAGCATGACATCCAGTGCGCGGCACCAACCCGCAGTGCCCAAACCGCCAGCTTAGGCCATGCATGATCATCACCCCGGCACCCAGTCTGGGCAATAGAGGACCATCGCCCAAGACACATGATTGGGCCATACTAGAGCAGCGCAGCATAGCCTTGTGCCTACCACAAGGACTATGGATGGCACCCTACCATGACCATTATCAGTTGGTCTTGCACAGCGCCATGATACGCGCATCATTAGATGCCACACAGACAGACAACATACAGACTAGCCCAGTCATAGACCATGCGACCCACTAGCCCACCATGGGCCTAGCGTGCCATGGCCACCACTCCATTGGGCACCACCTATCTTTTATTTATTTTATTTAATTGCATTTGGACATGTTAGTAATTATCTTATTTTGCTAGGGATCCATTGGGGGTTTCCAAGTTATAAGGTACTATATATAGGACCTCTAGATTTTCATTTCACATATTTTGACTTTTTGAACACTTAAGTTTGCTCTTAAGAAAGAGTTAGGCCGGCCACACATTGTGGTTTGGATTTTTCAGTGCTTAGGCACTTGGATTTCAAATGGTGCAATTCGTGAATTCGTTTGGAAAGAAACACACTGTGAATCTGTGTTATTTCACATCTGTCTTAATTTATATTATTATGAGATATTGTTCATTTTCGGGTTCTTGATGTTCTTGAGTGTAAATGTTGATTCTTGTGTTGATTGATTCTTGTTTGAGTTGTGTTAAAATGAGTGAGGCCGAATCCACACCACTTGTGGATTTAAAAATTGTGTGAGTGTCCATTAGAGTGAGTGTCGAATTCCACACCACTTTTAAAATTCAAAATTATCAAAGTGTATGAGTGAGTATTGATGTGTTGAAGTGTTGAGGAGGTTTGCTTGAAGTGTGTTTGCAAAAATCCTTCTCATGTGCATCTTGAAATTGTGCATTGTGTTCTTCAAGTTCTTCTCTTGTTCATCCACTTTCTTGGATGTTCATTGATTTTCTTGAAGTTTTTCCATTGCCAAACACAAGGTTCGGCCAACCCTAGTCAACCACTTCCCATATTAACCTACAACGCCACCTCACCCTTCAATCCATAACCGGCCATCAATCCCCTTAATTTCTTCCACCAAATCACATCTTCAACTTCCCAAAAATAGCCCATTTTGACCAGCATAAGACGCCCTTCAACTGGCCACATCATTTCCCTCTATTTCAAATTCTTTCCAAAATCAAAACAAGCCAACTTACCAAATATAACCCCACTCGGCTAAGGCAAGATTGATATTTTCGAAAATCCCAATTGCCACCTCATGTGATCTGATTTTCCATTCCCTAATTGATTGATCAATCAAGCCTTAATTGATTCAATCAAGTCCTTGATCAAACCAAGTCAAACCCCAATCACCTAGCCTAATCCCAAAACCAGCCATCATCAAATCCTTTTGAATTTCAAATCTCCTAAATTCAGGGGATCATCTTACCAACTTAAACCCTAGCCCAAATGACCTAAGCTACCCTTGGCCGAAATCCCCTCTTGCCTTTGCACCCATTTGGCCACTCCAAGCACTAAGCAAACACACATCTCACCCAATCCCCAAGCCCTTATCGTGAACACCTATTACCCTATAGCCGAACCCTTTAGTCCAAACACACACCATTTTGCTCCACATAACTTAGTCTCACTTCACCCATACCATCTCCCTTGTGATCACCATTAAGCATTAGAGTCTATCTCAATCATTGGAATGAGCAACAAAGTAAGGAGGAACCTTAGGTGATTGGAGACTTGACCGAAGTCTCTCTCAACTTAAATTGGTGCTTTTATTGAGAGTCTTATCCAGAGACTCTTGCTTGGTGTTTTCTTGAAAAGTTTCCACTTCTCCTCAAGGTAAACGACGCATTAACTTGGACCTTTGTGAATTTGTTGGGTGGTTCACTGAGAACCTCGATGTTGTTTACATTTTTGTTGGATATTATTGATTATTGTGAAATCAAAGTTTAGAGGTTGAGATAGTGGTAGAGAATGAAGAAGGTTCTTGAATAGGTCGGCAACCATAAAATGTAGATGACCCAAGGTCGGAAGAGTGCAAGAAGAGTTGTCCATCCATGATGGTGGACAACTCAAGGTTGAACTTGAGAAGCCGAAACCAAGGCCAAGCACACTCATTGCCGCCCAAGCTTCACCAAACCGTTCTTAGGTGCAACATTGAGTCCAAGTCAGTTGTAAGACAATGATCAGTGTGCAAGAATGAGTCGAGCAGGGCCTAGTGCTGAGGGTCATGATGGTTCCAATCAAGAACGTATTGATACCTTAGAAGGACAAACCAGGAGAATGAACAAGTCACTTGATGAGATCAAAACTAGCATTGCCGAATTGACAATGACAATGAATGTGCAAAACCGTGAGGCACTAGATAATAGAAGAAGTATTGAGGTTTTGCAACATGAAGCCAATACAAACCATGAGAGGTTTGCAAGGAGAAAGGTCGAAAGACATGGTGAGAGGCCACCACCAAACTCGAACCCACCAAGAGATGATGAGTTCTTGGTGGAGGACATCGAGCCTAGCATGCATGAGTATGTGCGTGATCCTCTAAAATATGAGTATTGACGAGGAGGTCGAGTGGAGAATGATCATGTTGTGGTGGAGAGATGGTTACGTGGAGGCGGCAATCACCCTAGAAATCCAAACATGAAACGCTTTCATGAAACATTTTCATTTTAGCCTTATAGATTCTAGAGTTCTCATAGGCATCATTTCTCAACTTCTCTAACTTAGTTAACTCAAGTTTTCTAAGCTTACCTGCTTCTTCTAAGTTAAAATTGAAATGCTTGATAGGCTAATAAGCTTAATGCTTGAGCTCCATAAGTAAACGATAAGGTTTTCCAAAAACAAGTCTATAAGGTGACATGCCGAATGGAGTTTTGAAAGCTGTACGATAAGCCCAAAGCGCATCAACTAGTCTCAAAGACCAATCTTTACGATTTGGGTTTACTATTTTTTTTCTAAAATTTGTTTAATTTTCCTATATGCAAGTTTTACTTGTCTGCTTGTCTAGGAGTGGTATGCAGTAGAAATTTTATATATCACCTTATATTTTTTCATCAGAGTCTCAAAAGAACCGTTGCAAAAATGTATACCTCGATCACTAATAATAGCACATGGTGTACCGAACCGAGATAACACATTCTCTTTGAGAAATTTAATTACCGTCATATTATCATTATTTCTGTAAGCTGCTATCTCTACCCATTTTGACACATAATTTACTGCCACAATAATATATTGATATCCAAAAGAAGGAAAGAATGGTCCCATAAAATCAATGCCCCAACAGTCAAAAATTTCAATCAAAATTAGGTTTAAGGGTATCATATTACGAGGGGACATAACTCCTAACTTTTGACACATTTCATATGAATGATAATAGATATTTGCATCCTTAAATAAGGTAGGCCAATAAAATCCACACTGCAGAATTTTTGCAGCAGTTTTCTTTATTGAAAAGTGGCCCTCACAAGTTTAGGAATGACAAAATTTCAAGATGCTAGCAATCTCTTTATCAGGGATGCAACGCATTAAAATTTGGTCAGGATAGTATTTAAGAAGAAAAAGGTCATCCTAACAGAAATTATGTACCTTAGTCATGAACTTCCTTTTGTCCTGAGCGCTCCAATCCACCGATATCTCACAAGCAACCAAATAAGTCACAATATGAGCAAACCATGGTAGAGAAGTAATAGCAAGTAAATGTCCATTGAGAAAATCATACTTGATTGGTAGGTGGTCAGAGGTGTCCTCAAATGTGAGCCTCGGGAGATGGTCAGCCACCACATTTTCCATTCCTTTCTTGTCTTTGATGGTAATATCAAATTCCTACAAAAATCTAATACATCGTATCAGTCGCGCCTTAGCATCCTTCTTTGTAAGAAGGTACTTAGGGGGTGTATAATCTGTGAAAATAATAATAGAAGAATCAATCAAATAAGCACAAAGTTTATCCAAAGCAAACACTACAGCTTGCAACTCTTTTTCAGTAGTTGAGTAATTCATATGAGCACTATTTAAAGTCCTACTAGCATAGTAAATGACAAATGGCTTCCCTTCCCTTCGTTGTCAAAGAATAGCACCTACAGCATGATCACTAGCATCGCACATAATTTCAAAAGGTAAATTTCAATCAAGTGGCTGCATTATAGGTGCTGAGGTGAGATTGCCAATTAGCATTTTAAAGGCATCTTGACAAGTTTGTGTTGACTCAAATTGAGTATTTTTAGTTAGGAGATCACATAGTGATCTAGATATGGTGGAAAAATTCTGTATGAACTCCTATAAAAGCCTGCATGGCCAAGAAAGGATGTCACATCCTTTACTGTCATAGGTGTAGGCAACTTAGAGATTAATTTAATTTTGGATTGATCAACCTCTATCCCCCTGGAAGAAATAAAATACCCTAAGATAATACCTGAAAGTACCATAAAGTGATATTTTTTTCAATTTAAGATTAGTTCATTCTCCTCACAACGAATCGACACTCTCTCTAAATTCAATAAGCATGTATCAAAAAAAGATCCAAAAATAGTCAAGTCATCCATAAATTTCCATGCAATTTTCAACTATGTCACTAAAGATACTTATTGTGCAACGTTGAAAAGTAGTAGGTGCATTACACAATCCAATGACATTCTATGAGAAGCATAAGTACCAAAATGGCAAGTAATAATAGTTTTATCCTTGTCTTCTAATGCAATTTCAATTTGATAATAACAAAAATAACCTTCGAATAAACAACAGAAATGATGACTAGCCACACGCTCAAGAATTTGATCAACAAAAGGGAGAAAAAAATGGTCTTTCCTGGTGGCAGCATTCAATTTTCTGTAATCAATGCACATCCGGCATCCAGTCACAAATTTTGTCGGGACTAGCTCTCCTAGGTCATTCTTTACCACAATAACACTTGACTTTTTAGGAACAACCTGTGTAAGACTAACTCATTTACTATCAACAATAGGATATATGATTCCTGCATCTAACAATTTTAACACCCCATTTTTCATTACTTCTTTCATAGTAGAATTAAGCCTACGCTGGGGGTCTCTACAATAGTTAACACATTCCTCTAAATTAATTTTATGAGAATAGACCAAGAGACTAACACATTTTATATCAGTAATGCTCCAACCTAAGGCTGACTTATGCTCACTTAGAGTCCAAATTAGTTTCTCACTTTGAGACTCAAACAATTCAAATGAAATAATAACGTGAAAAGTATCACCTAGACCAAGGAAAGCATGCTTCAAACCCTTAGGAGGAGACTTCAATTCAACTTTGGGTGCTTCCACACTTGAAGAAATCTATTTTTCACTTTTCTCAAGCAACTCCTCAAACTTCGGTTGCCATGCCCATATGCCATAATCTTGAGTCTTGTAAAAAATAGAACAAATATCAACTACATCAAATGGATTAATAATATAGTTAAACTTAGAATTAACAAGAAAATACTCAAGGGGATCAAAATCATAAGTTTCCAAAACTCCCATATCCATGAGTGAATCAATCATATATGTCTGATGGCATCTATCGTCATCTTCTGGCTATTTTGTAATATGGAAGACGTTTACCTCGAGAGTCATGTTTCCAAAATACAGCATCATGAGTCTATTTTTTCAATTGATAAGAGCATTGGCAGTGGCAAGGAAAGGCTTACCTAAAATCAAAGGGATTTTAGATGTAGTATCAACAATAGATCTAGTGTCCAGAATTAGGAAATCAATAGGTGAATAAAATTTATCAATTTGAATTAGAACATCCTCTACCATACCCAAGGTACTTTGATTGAACGGTCAGCCAATTGCAATACTATAGTGGTTGATTTGATTTCTCCCAATCCCAGCTGCAAATAAATAGAATAAGGCATTAAAATCACACTAGCTCCTAAATCTAGCAAAACTTGCCCAAATTCTTGATTTCCAATGCTGCATGCAATAGTTGGACAACCAGGATCGTTGTACTTGGGAGGAATCTGCTGCTCAATTAGAGCACTAACTTGTTTTGTCAGGAACGTTGTCTTCTTCACGTGGTGCTTCCTCTTAACTTGCACAAATTTTTGAGAACTTTTACATAAGTAGGAACTTGTTTAATTATATGCAAAAGAGGAAAATTGACTTTTACCTGCCTGAGATTCTTAAGAATCTCATTATTAGGATCCAAAGTTAGACTGTTTGATTTTAGAGCTTGAGGGAATGATACCTTAACAGAACTTTTTGTCACCTGTGGTTCCTTGGGTAGCTTAGCACCACTATTATCTTAATCATTTTCCACATCTTCTAATTTATCTATTGTTGGGATGTGTAATGACTTACCACTTTGAGTCACAATGGCGTTCACATCATTCAAGTTCTCTTGCACCATGTGCTGACCATAGGTTGTGGATTGAGTTTGAAAATGAAACTTATCTCGCTAAGTCACACTCAATGAGCTCATCAGTTTAGACATTTGACTCTTTATCTCCTTGTTTTTTTCAACAACTTGCATAATCAAATATTCAAACTTTTGTTTAGTCTTATCCTGTACCTTAATAAAAGCATGCAAAGTGTCTTTTAAAGGACTTCTAAAAGATGAAGATGCATGATATAGTGCAGGATATGATCTAGTAGGCTATGCAGGCTATGCAAGTGGCTGGTTTTCAGACTTCCAACTAGAATTTGGGTGATTACGTCATCCTGAATTGTAAGTATCAAAGGATGGTGCAAAAGGCTTCTTCTACATACTTAAAGCATTACATTGTTCCTCATACACCCCTCTCATCTCAATAAATGCGAGACATTCTTAGGCGATGTGATCTACCCCGCCACACACAAAACATGGTTCAAACGACTTTGCATGATTAGTCAAGTGTGTTGACTTAAAGTCCTTAGTCTTTAACAACTCTAATTTCCTAGTAAGTACCTCAACCTTAACTTTCAAGTTGTTCTCTTCATTGAGATGGTAAATTCCACCACCATTTTGGTTTCTTGTAGGTCGACACCTATTTGTGCTCTCAGTAATACTAAGTCCAGTCCAAGTGTGAGCCTTTTCAGCAAATTCATTTAGGTACTTTATGACCTCATCATGATTTTTCTGCAAGAACTCACCATTACACATCATCTCCACAAATTGGCGCTCTCTAGGTGTAAGTCACTCATGGAAATAACTCACTAGATGCCAACTCTCACACCCATGGTAAGGGCACATACTCAATAACTCCTTAAATTTCTCTCAAGACATATATAAAATCTCACTGTCCTTTTGTGCAAAGGTGGAAATCTGTCTTTTTAAAGTATTGGTCTTATGTTGGGGAAAATATTTATTAAAGAAAATTTGAGTCATCTCATTCCACGATCTAATATATTATGGTCTTAGCAAGTATATCCAACTCTTAGCTCTATCCTTCAAATAGAAAGGAAAGAACTTAAGTCTCACAATATCACCAGTTACACTTTGACTGTGAAAAGTCGCAACTATCTTCTCAAACTCCCTAATGTGCACATATGAATTTTCATTTTCCAATCCAGGAAAAGTGGGGAGTAACTGTATCACCCTCGTTTTAATATCAAGTTGACGAGCATTAGGTGGAAACATGATGCATGATGGTGTGGCTGTGCGTGTAGGGTGGAGGTAATCCTGAAAAGTCTTAGTGGGTTGATTTTTGTGTTCACTCATAGTTTCAGAAATAGAGGAATTATCAAATAAATGGTTAGAAAAATTAGACTTTGAATTTGACTCTAACACAGAACTATAAGAAAATCGACCTCCTTATACCTATTATGCATGCAAGATAAAAACAAATTCAAAAATGCAACATTAAAAAATAAAATAAAATAAAGATGCAGAAAGCTAAAAGAATGAACGAAGTTACTGCCTTTACAAATTGCTAAAAAGAAAAACTATCTGACAATTCTTCTACCGTCTTCCTGATAACGACGCCAAAATTTGATAACGCCTAAAGAATAACACGGTAGTTGAGGCGCAACTTTGAGACGTCGATTCCATAAGAAGACAAATTAAAATAATAGCAGAATAACAAAGAAACTAAAAAAAGTATTAAATGATTTATGAGAAAATAAAAATTGATTTTAAATGCAAGTTAAAATTGAAATAAAGCTATTAACAGAAAAAATATTCAAATTTGATAAACAGTAAAGCATCAGGAATCCCTTGCACATAATTGGGGCACTCTTTATGTCAAACATGTTCATGATCCAAGCCCTTGAGTTGCTGTCCAAGCCCTTGTCTTGACTACATACTGAAATTCTTAGATCCAAGATTGGACATGCCTATGGAAGCACAATCTTGTGAGGGTGTATTAACGAAGATTGCATCAATCAAGCACAGTCCACCAATCAAAGTCCAAGCATAGAATCTTTGCTGTTACAAATCTTTTCATTTATTGTAAATTGTATCTCTTGCATAATTATAGCCAATGTACATATATAGTTACCTAAAATAGACTCTATAAATTGTATATATCTTCTTTAATAGTCAATGAAAGCTGTGTAGTGTTTTCCATTAAAATTGTGTGCATTATAATTCTTTATAAGTATAAGTGTTCAGCTCAAGTGAGCAAAGTCTGCTCGCACCAGAAGAGCAGCCATATCATGCATTGGATAACCAATGAAGCTCACTTTGAGAATGGGTTATTTTCTTGCAAATTATTTGGTTATCTCAAATAGGGTTTTGATCAAAATGGTGTTACTCGATGATTCTAAGCAAATGTTATTTTCTTGCTCTAATAGGTTATCAGTATCACAAGTAATATATTGATTGGACTGGCCTTGCTTGGTGATCTTTAGTAAAGGTTATTTTCTTTCCTCTACTCAGTTATTCTGAGCAATGCATTGATCGAAGTGGCCATGTTAACCCCAAGCATTGTTTTGACTAGACCTGCATGCTCGGTGATCTCGAGTAAGGATTAGTTTCTAATTCTATTTTTTTTTTTATCCCGAGCACTATGACGTCAGATTGACCTTAATCGAGATCACTCAATAAAGGTTATTTTCTTGCAAATGCTCGATTATATCAATAATTGGGTTGGCTGGATTGGCTATTAATACCGAGCAAGGATTATTTTCTTACACTCATTTTTTATCGTGAGCTGTGTTTTGATTGAAATGATATTGTTCAATGATTCCAAGCAAGGTTGAGTGGCATGCTATCGCAAGCACCCAAAAATAAAATCATGTACTAAAAAAATATATATGTAGTAGTGTGAGTAAAGGTCGATCCCATAGATAATGATTAGTTTATTTTTATGTTGTTAAGTAAGGAAGATGAGGTTTTTTATTGTAACATGAATATCTTCAAAGGAAATAAAAATAACTAAAGAGTAATTTAATTTCAAAATATCAATCAAAGGAAAAAGCATTGGTCGAAGTCAACGTTCACCATCGGAATCTTATAACTGATCATTGATGCAATATAAATCAATTAATACTTTGAATATTCACCGTTAGAACCATTTTCTTATCTCTCCTTAGTTGTAATTAATTAGAAACAAGCAATCTAATTAATCCTAACTACTAAACAATTCAAGACAAGCGCTAAGAATTTAATCTAGTAGCAGTTTTAAGAATTAGAGAGATCGATGAAACTAAACAATACAAATACAAGTGGTTGCATTTAATTTAGTCAAGTGTTCTTCTTAAGTTCTAATAATTTCTGACGTAGCAAATCATTAAACCTTAATTGCTTCACAAACTAGAAAGATCAAACAATTACGGATTTGATATATAATCTAGCAATAGATTATAATGAATAATAAACTAGCAGACCTTCTAGTAATTAAATGAAATAATCATGAAAATAAGTACAGAAAAATATTTAATACTCAAAGCATAAATTGAATGATAAGAACAACTTAGATTTCACAGCTATATAAATTTCGAGGCTTTCGTTTCCTTTGACCAATTACAAAAGTTTAGTCACTCAAAATCATAACAAAAATATCAATCAAAAGAAAAGGAAGAGAAATGAGGTATTTGGTTTTTCTTTCAAAATAACACAATAAGTCAACTAAACATCAAAAGCATAATTTTAGAACACACACCCTCCCTTCTATTTATAAGCATCATTTGTGCAAGTTGTTATGACAAAATCATTACAATTTCAAGTTGTTTTGCCATATGTTATTTTTGAATCCAAGTGGTTTGTAAGTGGGCATTTGATCATTTGTTTTTCTACCATCCTTAACTGAAAGTTGCTCGTAGCTTAAGTATTCAATTTTGCTTCTTCTTCATTAGTTGCCTTGTATGACTTTGTATCTTGTGTTCAAACAATTTGTTTTAAAGAAACTTGAGTGCACCTAATCTTGCATGTGAATTGATCATTGAATTTTCAAGTTGGTGCAGGGGTGTTTGCTGGAAAATATTGTGACGACATGTGGATTTGATGCAATTGATTGGAATTGTGGCTGGAGAATATTCAGGAACGTCAAGTGCAGGTGCGTCCACTTCATAGTCGATTTTGTCTTGGATTGAGCTGATATTTCTCAAAATATAAAACATAAAAGTTATAGATATTTCTCTTGGGGTTCTATATCATCTTGAATCAGCTTAATCGAAAATTGGGTGAGAGAGTTATGCCTATAGTACGAAAAGACGTCAAAACTGTCTAAAATTTCACAATTATCTTCATTTGCTTCTAATACCTTTATTTGTATCCTAAATCAAAATATAAGAATAATGAGTATATTTAGACATCAAAGAAGAATAAAATATTAAACATTAAGAGAGAAAAATATTACATTTTATATTCTCATCACTGAGTTTTTACTATGCTCAATTATCATGAGTAATGTCTTGGCTTTACTAGCCTTGATGTGATCCCAAGCCAAAGGGATGTATTGATCTTGTGCTACTTGGTTATCTCGAGCAATGATTGGACTTGCATACCGTGATAGACCAGCAAAGCAAGGACATAATTTTTGTTCAAAATTATCGAGCTGTGAGGCTAGATTGGCTCTGTAGTGGATAACTGAGGAGCCCAAGAAATTAACCCCTTGCTCCGATCACCGAATAAGGCTTATTTGATCGATAAACTACTTGGAATAATTGAGCAAAGAGTAAGAAAAACAACCTTGTTTGGGATAATTGCGCATGCCAGTCCAATCAAAACATTGCTTAGGATAACTAAGCAGCGCAAGAAAATAACAATTCACAGTATTACAGTTCGATGACACAATGCTCAATATAATCGAGTAACAGAAGGAGAATAACCTTACTTGGTATCATTGAGCAAGATTAATCTATGCAAAATACTGCTAAGGATAATTAAGTTGTGCAAGAAAATAACCCTTGCTCAGGTGATCTCAAGCGAGGCTTGTTCGTCCTACATAGTGATTAGGATAATTGAGCAGAACAAGAAATTAGCCCATGCTTGAGGTGAGCTTCAATGCTCATCCATGACAGGGTAGACTACTATATCTATTATTTTGAGATTTACATATGTAGTTGGCACTAATATTGGCCTTGAGCATGAATTTGTTCACTCTTCGTGTTGAAAGCACTCCTTGCTCACTTCTTGTGGGAACACTTGCTCGTCTTTAGCGTGATCTTTTTTCGCTCAAGGGCAACTTTTTCGATGCTTGCCTTATGCAAGCATTCGATGCTCACTTTGGATGTAAGCAGTTAAGTCGCCTCACGCATGATTGCTTCGGGACAAACTTCACACTTATGCGGTGTTGGCCTTAGGATGAACGCTACTATTCAAGTTGCTTGCCTTAGCCTCAATGTGATATGCTATAGCTCTCCTTGATGCGAGTTGCTATTGTTCACCCAAGTGCAAGTACTCTATATAATATTATAAAAATAAATTATAATAATTTGTAAAAATAGTTTTTAAATTTAAAAATATTATAATTGTTTCTATATAATATTATTTTAAAATTAGAAATTTATTCATATGATTTTTTATAATATTCATAGTAATAAATAAATTTGTTGAACTAATATTGTTATCATTTTATAAAATATCATTCTTCTTTTTAACTTCTGATTTATACATTAATTCATGATTATTCTTTAATCTACCTTATTCTTTATTTTATTTTCATAACACGTTTCAATTGGACATCGGTACTTCGCACATAGAAACCTATTACTTAGTTTTAAAAATATCAAATCCCAACTGCCATTATTATATCGTATTTTATTTCTCGGACCCGAAAACATTCAATGAAAAAAGATGATCCGATATTTTATCCACAGGTTCACTACTTCTGATTGACATAGATATTATTATCGAATGGCTATGCTTGGCACCGGCACATCACAAACATTTTTTTTCTCCTATTTTTTAGTATGTCGCAGCACATAGACTTCTCCCAATATTTTTTCATTATGAAATCAGTAAGCTAAGCTATGCGCCACTGATTTCAATCGATTTTAAAACATGTAAATGAGGCCTTTTGTTTTGGAAAACAAGGAAGTGTCGAAAAAGGAAAAGCACATGCGAGAAACTAACAGAAGAGACATTTTTGTGTCCAGCTTAGTGATTGGAAAATGATATAAATACTAACACTTTTTATAATTATTTGTATAATTATGTTTTAAATAAGGAGTATTTTTATAAAAATAACTTATAGAAATAACATTATTTTATATAAATACCCACATTTTAATATATAATTATAAAAATAATTGTACATATATCATTACCCTTAGTGAGTTAGTGTGGCACCAATCATCTATCTGCATGTACGAGTAACGAGTTTCTCGTTCTTTGGCTCTCTAATTCCCCCCTCCTATCATAAAAGAAAGGAATTACTCATGGCGGTTGTATCATTCTTCCAAGCACCCGTACAAAACCAGAAGATGAGGAACCCACCTTTGAGAGTGGATTTGGAACTCGGGTTTTCGAGAAGCTTGGGTCTCGATCATGTGAGACCAACCAAATGGTGGATTTTTGAGCTCAACAAGCTAGTAGTCTATGCTCAATTAATGGGGAGTTCAGTTCGGTCTGATTGGTCTCGTAAGATATTGATAAACCGGATCAAACATATTCGGTACAAACCTTTTTAAGCTTGGATTGGACCAAATGCTATATGGGATTGGACCAAATCGGTTCATTCCGGTTTGGTCCGGTCCAGTCCATTCGATTTGCATCATATCAAAATAGTCTAGTACTTAGTAGTTTTGGTATTATTAATATATTAAATGTTAGTGATAAATTGATAAATACTCTATTACTCTTATAACTTATTAAATAATACTTAGTAGTATTATTAATATATTAAATGGTAGTCTATAGTTTATACTATAAGTCTTATAATATATTAAATATTAATATATTAAATTATTAATGTAAATTAATTACCGGTACTAATACTATTACTATAATATATATTTAATAATTATATATTAAATAATATAATAATACTTTGATACTAAATAATATACATAAATAATAGATATTATATATTATTATGCATTCTACAATTTTATAAAGCATTCTACGATTATCATGGGCATACCCCATAGATTGGTGAACCGATTAATGCTCTCCCCTATGCTCAATGACATTGCAACATCTCGGAGCGTGTCCACACCTCCCTTGACTCTGTTTAAATGAGTTTTTCACTATTTTTTTCTTTTTGTATCTATCTTTTATGTTTGCTCTTTGCTGTGTTTGCTAAATCTTATGCGTGCAGTACGTATATGAAGTATTAACTTTTACAGATGAATACTTGTGCATTTGGATCAATTCTGGTTGGTTTTTCTATTAGACCGAAAAATGGATTGATCGGACCGACCATTTCATTCTGGACTAGATCGGACTGAGATTAAGATCGGTGGGTCTTAGTCCATATATGTTTTAGAAGACTGAAAGTTTCAGTTCGGTCCTAGTCTAGGGTTTTCCACTCCGGACCGAATGAAAAATAATAATAAAAAATATATTATATATATATTATAATTGTACAATTTATTATATAATATTCATCTAATCTATCACCATTAACAATATAAAATTTTAAATATTTTATTAACAAATTAATATTCCAATAATTAACTAATATATAATATCAATTAACTAATTATATAAATTAATAATGTAATTTTCATTGAATTTATTACCATTAGCAATATAAATATTTTTTTATTATTAAGCTAGTGACATAATCTACATTAATAAGTTACTTAATTTTAATGCAATATTTTAAATAAAAAATTTTATTAATTGCCTTTTTAGAAAAAAAAAAGAAGAAAAAAAAAATTGGATCGGATTGGATCGATAGCTATCGGACCATCGGTCTAGTCCCTAGGGATGTTCGATCTGGTTTGATCTGAGAAAAATGATGGACCGAAAAATTTGATCCATCACCGGACTAGACCATTTTCACCCCTAGTTTGGGTTGTAATAGTTCGACGATGGGTTTCTTTTTTTAATTCATTAGATTTAGTGGTTGCATGGAATTTGTTGATGTGAGAAAAATCGCTCAATAGGTTTGAGGGAGAGAAAAAAATATTCTCGGTCTATTGTGACAATTTAGGCCTTGATCGATGTTGTTTAAAGTTTCGACAATGTTCTGGTGCAGTTGTACGGTGATTGTGTGTACATCCATGACAAATAAAATAGAGAAAATAAAGAGAGATGAATACACATATTTACATGGTTTAGTGTGTTGCCTACATCCATGGGTGCTTGTGAAAGAAAATCCACTATAATGTATTTGTTTATAGTCTCTCATGACCTCTCATATCTCACTGTACAAATAAAGTTGGAGATCTACTTGTTAAAAAGAAAAACCCTCTGAAGCTCTCCTTGCTGAGGTTGAAGAAGAATAAGAAGAGTCCTCTTGTTTCTTTGGTCTCTTGCTTTTATTTAATTCTCCATTGTGCATGTCATCTTGACTGTCATGAAGTGACTTGACTCGTGGCATGTCTGATTTCCTTTTCTTCTCCTTTCACCTATTTTGACGCTTGTTTACTCCTTTCCTCTCTCAATATCATTTCTTGTCTTCTCTCCCCATTTCTTCCCGTCCTTAGTTATGCATGACCTAGTGGGCTAGGCCTAACTATGAGCCAAGTGTTTTATCCATCCACAGAAGTATTATATGTAGGGCTGTAAATGAATCAGGCTATTCGACAACTCGCTCGGTACTTGCTCGGCTAAACTCGAATCGAACTCAACTCGTGAAAAAAAAAACTCGCTCGTGAAAGCAGATACCTGCTAGATTAGTAAACGTCACATACCTGATAAAACTGGACTCGACTTCGCTAAGGTTCGTTCGTTTATACTCGACTTGACTCGTTAGCTCGATTCGATTAAAATTCATTTATATATTGATAAATATATACACATATATATGTTATATATAGGTATTGCTAATAATATAAGTATACATTTTTATAATTAATTAAATATGTAATATGTAATCTTATTACTTATATTTATATGATGAATATATTTTATAGTTATGTTTTATAATTTGTAAAATAATTAATTTATAAAATTTAATAATTTTATATATTAATACGTAGGAAACATGTGAAATACGTATATGTTATCATATTATGTGTATTTATTAATAATATATAAGTATATAATATATTATTATGATGAATAAATATAAACTAATTAGATATTAAATATTAATTTTTTATTAGTTATTTATTTTTAAATTTTATTAAAAAAAAATTCGGACTCGACTCGAATTCGTTTGTAGGACGAGCTCGAGCTCGAAGTTTGGTTTCTCGAGTTAAGTTCGAACAAATAATAAATAAAAACTTGAGTTCGAGTATTTTGAGTCGAGCTTGAGCTCAACAAGCCAAAACTCGGCTCGGCTCGTTTACAACCCTATTTATACAACTATACATTAATATATATTTACATTTTAAATGAAAATGTTATTATACCACCCCACTTATCTACTTATTCTGATCACTCATGTATTTAATTTTTTTACGTAATAGTTAAGGAAATGACTATTATTATACTGATATTTTTTTAAGTATTTAAAAATATTTTAAAATGTTTGAAATAAAAAAAAAATTGAAAAATATAAATTACACTAGGAGCATGCTAAATAGACAAATTGAAAAGGCTTAATAACACTGTTCTTTTTAAAAAATTTCCCCACTCCAATATGGATTGTATATTTGATTGTAAGAAGTAGTTCCTCTTTCTACTGAGATATCTATAATTAAGGCCTTGTTTACTTTGGGAGACAAAAAAAAAAAAAAATCAAACTCTTTTTAAATTCATCATTATACTTTTTTAAATTCTCATACAAAATATAATAAAAAATTCAATTTTTTTAAATTTCAAAACCACTTTTCCAAATTCCAAAACAAAATTAATATTGAAAAAATATATTTCAATAATATTTTATTCTTTTTTTAATTTTTATCTCATCTCTGAAAACAAACCAAACTTAAATTGTCCGTTGAAGCGATAAATATTGTAACTTAATTTCAAGGTGACAACGGTAACTATTTTCCTTATCAGAAATATAAATTAAGAACCGTAATGTGAACGAGATTTAATGAATCATTGTCCAAACAATAAAAGTGATGATCTACATTTGGGTGGGCAATCTAGGATGGGGTGTAGACTGTAGTGTAACTTCAAGCAATTTCTTTAGGGACACTTTATGCTATAAGTTTATGGGCTTTTGTGAGGCAATGCATTTATATTAACTTAAGACCGAAATGGGCATTGGCCTTCTGGGAACACGGAAAGCAATAAATTAATAGTGACTATTTTTCTTTTCTTGTCATTTTAAAGTAAAATGTTACTCTGAAAATGGAATAAGGGATCATTTGTGCAACTGAGCTTCATTAAAAATTTGGCTATATGAGATTCTGATTAAAGAGCTAGAACGATTGATTACCTAAAAAGTTCGCTGGAGCTTCATGTGGTTATACTAAAAAAATGCTATTATCACTTTCTGAGAACTGAAAAATGCTATTTATTTTATAACTTTAGTTAATTAGATTTGTCAGATAGGATTGATTCCCAAGTCTAAAATACATATCTAGTCTATTTTATATGTTTATAATGTGGTATTTTAATTGCTTTCAGGGTGAAACGCCATACAATTCAGTCTTTGTTGGGGATGAGAGTGGACTATAAAATTGGATTGCTAGGGTGTTTGCTAGGAGGGGCTACAACATTGAGTCCCTTGCAGTTGGTGTGAACAAGGACAAGGCTCTCTTTACCATAGTGGTCTTGGAAATTGAGAAGGTTTTGAGACAAGTCATTGAACAACTGAACAAGCTTGTGAACGTCATTAAGGTTGGGGCTCACCTAGATGATCTTAAAATATTCTGTACAAATCCTAATTTCTGGTGTTTGTATTGCATATTAGTAATTGTGTGGGGCTAAGGGCTTTTCTTTTCAAATGAACTTTTGAAAATGTTGCTTCTTTTGAAGATGTTGCTTTTTGCATCTGAACTAGCTCTTTTGGTAATCATATTCTAATTTCCCAAATAAAATATGTGTATAATTTTTTGGAGTGAGTGTTTCCTTATCTGGTTTTGCACTTTACTTTTCGAGTAACTTATCTAATATATTAGGTTCAAGACATCTCAAGGGAGGCACAAGTAGAACGTGAATTGATGCTTATAAAACTTAATTCAGATTTGAAGACCTGTGCTGAGGTAAGATCATTAAACCGTTGGCCTGTCCCTGAGGAAGTTTGTCATTATGGTGGTGGTGTGACCATTTTGGCCTACGGTGATTGAGAGTGTAATGACGCCCTTGAGTTGGACTTCCTTTCTTGAGAATCACTTCAGTGGAGTTGGGGACAGGTGTAGTCTATCCGAGCCGATACCCATTCTTGCAAAGGCATCTCAGAACAAGATGTTGGCCGAGCTCTCGTTGTTGATTAGAACTTTTTAGGTTGTGTAATTAGCGACTAGTAAGGTGACGACTAAGACATCGTCATGAGGATACATGTCAGAACCCCTAAATCGGCGGCCTTGAGCCACACCTCGACACCACCATTGACCATCCCCGACACCACCACAGTGGGTCTGCTTGCGTGCCTTGGCACATGCCTTGACACACAGGCAAACCTTCATGAGGCTAGTAGTATGCCCTCACAGGCATGTCATCCAGCACGTGAACCAACTCATGCCTTGCAGGCTAGGCCAATGGCATGCACACCATACATGTCATCCATCTTGCGCCTTACAGCACTAATGTCCAAGCCACCTACCTAGGCCATACAGCGCAGCAGCAAGACGTCACCATGTGCCCACCATTAGGCCCAAGCATGGCACCCTACCATGCTCACCAACAGCAGGCCCCGCGCAATGCCATGTCGTGCACATCATTAGACCAGCACATGGCACCACGTCATGCCACGCAGCCAGATGCCATGCCATGCTAATCAGCCCAGCGATGGGCCATGCTGCACACTAGGCCACCATTGGATCATGCATACCACGACTACCACCACTTGGGCACCACCCACTATCTTATTTGCTTTAGTTTATTTTATTTATTTATTTAGTTTGATATTATTTTAATTAAATATTTTTACTAGGAACCTTTGGGAGTTTTCAAATTGTAAGACTTTATAAGTAGGACCTTAGGCATTTCATTTAAGATCTTTTGAACAATTGAAATTTAAGATGCTCTTTGAGAGAGTTAGGCTGGCCACTCTTATGGTTGGATCATCTTCGATGCTTTACACTTGGGTTTTTTGAGGTGCAATTTGTGAATCCCCTTGAAGAGGAACATACTGTGCAAATTGTGAATTGATGTGGCTCCATCTATCCTTTTTATGTTTGCTTTGCAATAAAGTTTGAGGTATTGTTTCTTTGATTTGGTGCAAGTGTGAGTGAGTTAGTATTCTTGAGAATTTCAAAATTCACACCACTTGTAAATTTCAAATTCATCAATTTGTTAAGTGAGTGAATTGTTGCATCGTTGGAGTTGTGGTTGTTTGTTGAAGTGTTGTTGGTTGCCAGTTGAAGTGTGAAAGCCGAAACTCAAGAGGTGTTCTTGGGTGTGTTGAGTTCCTCTAGTTCTTCTCTTATTCATCCATTTTCTTGGATGTTCATGAAGTTTCTTGAAGATTCCCAAGAGCCAAACAAATCACTCGGCCAGCCCTAGACCATCACTTACCATATTTAGCCTCACAAGTTACCTTACACGCCCACTCACAAACCCCCATTGGCCGGCCACTCAACACCAAATCCTTACCATATTTTCATTTATTTAAATCATTATCCTACCTTCCATAAAAGGCCTTAGTCGACCACTCGAAAGATCCCCATAGCCGGCCACATATTTTCCCACCAATTCCCATATATTTTCAAACCAAGCCAAGACCACTTACTATAAAAAGCCACATTCGGCTATAGCAACATTTGCTATAGCCGAAACCCTATCTTGCCACATCATTCCCCATACCTTTCTATCTATTAATTGATCGATCAATTATCCTCTAATTGATTCGATCAAATATTCCACCCATCCAATCAAACCAAATCTCCCTACCACTCTAGCCATATTCGGCCAACTCAATCTCCATCAACCCTTCAATCTCCAATCAATCAAGGAGAGCATCTTACAAGTCAAAACCCTAATCCAAATTACCTTACATACCATTGGCCGAAATTCCCATTTCCAAACTCTAGCAATTTCTATCACTCAAGCCCTAGCCTAAACACTTATTCCAAACCCTAAACCTAATCACAATAGGCACCTAACCCATCCAAGACCCCATCAGTGGCTTTATGCAATGAACTAACATTTTTTTCTAACTTGTCGCTTCCCGCCATTTCCTGGACTCGTTTTTTCAATGTGTAACAATCTTCTATCTTATGCGAATGGGTTTGGTGGTATTTGCAGTATCGTTTGCTTTTTGCAAAAGGGAGGCATTCCTATTTCGTTTGGCTCGCGTCCTGGACGTTGGGGCAGTTGTGGATAAGGTGGCAGCTTTGATCATGCTGCCTACCAGGTCGTTTGTGCCTTTGGTCATGGCGACTCTATCCTTGCCCCCTTTTATCTTTTTCCTTTGGGTCATTGCTGCTTTTGTCTTCATTCTTCGTTTCTTGCTTTCTTGGTTCCAACAAGGCCTTTATTGTACCTTCCGTGTGACAAAGTTGTCTGTATGGTCCATGAAGTCCCATAGTGTGGAAGGGGGTGTTTCGAGCTATTTCTTGCATAAATGGGTCGAGAGGCCAAATCCCACCTATCAGGGTAGTTAGGATGAGTTTCTTGTCTTAATTGTCAACCGTTAGCTTTTCCTTATTGAAGTAGGCCAGGTAAGACTTGAGACTTTCTCTTTCCTTATGTTTCACTGCCAGTAAGAAAGTCACAGGCTTATGTCGCCTTCTACTTGCTGATTTGTGTGAGGAATTGCTTGGCCAATTCCTCAAATCTATCAATCGAGTCGGGCCGTAGCATTCCAAACCACTCTCATGCTACTTCCTTCAGCATGAGTGAGAAAGCTTGACAAGCTACTTCTCCGGGAAATTCGTGGACAGTCATGTATGCCTTGAAATTCTTGAGATGGTCTGCCAAATCCTTTGACCCATCATACAAATCGATCGATGGTGCTTTGAACTTTGCCGGTAACGGCACAACCATAGCCTCTCCATTATAGAGGAGGTCCGTGCACGTCAATAGTTGTTTGACGGAGGAGGATTTCTCCATCTTTTTTGCCATCTCTTCGTATTTTCCACTAGGCTACATAGTTCATTAAGCATCTTCTTCTTCTTCTTCATCTTCTTCTTCTTTAGTTCATCGTTGTTAACTACTTCGACGTTGTGAGCATCTCCCTTGGCGTGCTCATATTGGAGTGGAGGAGAGTTGCTTTTTTGATGTTTCAGTTCCTCGTTCTCTTTTTACAACTGCTTTGTGGTCTCAAGAGCCCGTTTCAGCCTTTTCTCGGCCTCTGCCAGCTGGGTTTTGATGCTTACCATACTTGACTCTGGGATGTTATGGCTTGCGTGCGATCGAGTAGTAGGCATGTGAAAATTACATTAAAGTCTGTAGAAAGAATCTCACAGACGAAGTCATTGTAAAGACATATTTTATACTACTAAAACTGATTGTACGGTTGACTTGCAATAATTAATAAGGGATGGCACTAGGTGTCCTGGAGACATTTCGATGCCTATGTCAGTAATGAATAATATGAGGAAAGTAGATATCAAATAATGAGATGATCTAACCTTATCTCGTGATTGTCATTTGTGGTGCCCATGACTCTCTTCTAGGATTTAAAGGGACTCGCGACACCTGGATGATGAGCACATGGGTCAATCACCCAATCGATGAGTGCTCTAAGAGAGTGTCTGCATCAAGTATAAGGTGTACAATTAAAAATTCGTAGTAGAAAAATATTAAGTCAAACATTCTAGTACAAAAAATTTAAATTCTATAACCTAATTAGAACTCCTTACAAAATTATTACCATTATCCAACTAACCAATAAAGTGAAGACCAAAACTCAAACTCACAATTACAACACTCCAACAATTTTCTTCTCGAGCAAAGTCAGTTCAATGCTCACTCTTAACCTCTGTAACAAAAACTACAATTCCATAAAATGGAACCGTGGGTGGACCAAATACACCACATGAGATGTAAATCTCAACAAGTAAGCAACCAAACACAACCGAGAATTTAAAACACATATATGCAACAAACACAATCCAAAAACATCCAAAAATACATGTAATAATGAATCCATCCTTTTTATTTTTCAAAATGGAAACATTAATATAAGTATGAATAATTTCATCCTTTTTCTCCAAAATAATGCATTAACACACACCAAATTGTCCTTTCCCAAAAAGGGATGTAACACAACTAATTGTCCTTTCCAAGAAAGGATCTCATCAATAAATCACCATTTCCAATAAAGGATTTCATCAACAAACTGTCCTTTTCCAGAAATGAATGCATCCATAACCTTCCTTTCCCAGAAAGGAGCGCTTACGTAAACCAGCCAAAAATCCAGTTTCTAACTCACAACACATTTCTATTTTATTATTAACCATATACTATGTCTCCTATAGGGACCATTCATACGTCTTAACTCTTTTCGTCACATTACGAGTAATGTCGGAATGAGTAATACCTAGCTAACCGCGCCCAACATTTACCATGACCAGGCATCCTCTAGCCCTCGCCAGCAGAGGAGCTATGGAGTTGGCACGAGAATTTTACCATCTTATCCGATCCTGTTGTTGCCCAACGACAACCCAGGGGATGCCATGTTAGTATATTATATTCTCGAGTGATCAGAGGAGCTCCACCGAGATAATATCTCATCTCGACTTGGGATCGTGATACACAAGCACCCACAAGTTACAACCAGACCTGACTAGACCACAAACCACCCAAAAATACCCTTTACCATAACACAACACAGTTTAAGTAATCACAACAAATAAAAGACAATGTATGCATGATACACAGATATTGGATGACATGACAATATCACTTGAGTAAAAATCATTCAACCAAACATTTATAAATTCATCAATTAATTCTACAAAATCAATCACAACCAATCCAACTTTGAGGTGATCTCATCCTCCATTTAATTGTCTCGGGCCCAACCAACTTACTCCTAGTTGTTTATTAATATTATTAAACAGTTTACCAAACACTTCAAAGCTGTAAATAAAAGAGTTAACGCGTAAATATTATTTTAAACCTTGAAATTGAGTTTAAAAAATTACTTACAGCACATAAGCAAATGCCTTGATAATCTAACTTGCGTTGATCCACGATCCTGTGAATAAACGAGCTTGTACGTTGCAACTCAAACAAACATACACACAAAAAAATATGAGAGAGAGAGAGAGATAGAGAGTCATACCATAATGGGTAAACTCATACATTATTCGTCTCCTGGCACGACTAGTGACGGTTTGGGTTTGGGTATTCGGTTCGATACCGGAAGCTAAAATACTCATTGGAAGAAGGAGAATCTAATGACACTAGTGATGAGATGGGGCAACCACCAGAATGTGGCAAATCTACACAAAAGTGTACAACCCGTGCATAGGAGAGTGAGGAAGAGTGAGAGGTGGCGGTGGCGGTGGCTAGGTTAGAGGAGTGGAGCTAGGGGAAGGTCACCCAAGGTGGAGGAGCATGAAGGTGGTGGCAGTGACATTGGACGGTGGCGACGGTGATGCTAGATGATGGCAACGGTGATGTTAGACGGTGGCAACGGTGACGCTGGATGGTGGCGGCATGGGTTTGCTCAGCTTGTGGGCTATAACACCCATTTCGGGTGAAGAAGAAAAATGGAAGAAATGGGGCTACCGGTGGTGGGAAATGCTCGTTGGGGTGAGGGGAGGCTGGCCTGAGGTGGTGGTGGCCAATGAGGCCGACAGTGGTGCCGAAAAATGGGTGAAAACTCATGAAACCCATTTCGTATTTGGGCTAGTCGGCGGGAGGTGAGGTTGCCATGGTTGACACCATCGGCATGGGTGAGCTCATCGGTGGGAGACAAATTCGATGGTAGGGGCGATGTCTTCAAGTGAACGGTGGTGGCTGGGTTGGCAGCTAGAAGCCGAACGGCCACAGTGAGGCCTTCGTGTGAGAGAGAAAGAAGAGAGGAGTGAGAGAAAGAGAAAAATGAGGGAGAAGAAAAATGAGGGTCTTGGGCTTTTTCTACAACTATTTATAGGCTATACACTTTGGGGTCTTCAAACTGTTATATCGAGAATTTAAAACACTGATATAAAAATATGTAAAAATCAATTTAACTTAAAAACACTCAAATGAAATAAAATAAAATATTATTTCAACTTAACTTCAATTCATAACGTAATATTCTCCATCATTAATTAAAATGATGAAACTTACTAATTATTTAAGAAAGTAAAGTTATATATTTAAATCAGATATTTAAAGCACATTTAAAATTTTACAATACTTTAAATAACTAAAACCAGGATAATAAAAAGATCTTGTACAATTATAATATTTTGTCACTCTTTAAAATGCCATCAAACAAAATAGAATTAAAATAATAAGACCTAATAATTTGATAAATTAAAATCATTGAACCAATGCGAAAATGTCCAATAAAATAAAATGCTCATTGAAGGAAAATAAACATAACAAAATAAACTATAATAAAACTAAAACTATTAAAATAAAATGATAATAAAACAATCCAAAATGAAATAATAAAAAATAAGACATAAATAAAATAACAAGATCCATAATTACCATCAACATAAATCACTAACAATAATGATAAAATAAATAAACAATTAATACTAATAAAAATAATTCGTAGAGTACATAAAATCTGGGGCCTCACATCATTTATAAAGGATGATGGGTTAGGGATAATTGCTTTCGGTTACTTATTGGAATTTGTATTGCTCTCGATCCTTAGATTTCAGGGAGAGATGAACCCCATCTTTGAGAAGATATTCAAATGGTAGTTGTTTGTATTTCAAATGACTATTAAGGACCTTTGTTGATGTCTATCGCTCATTTTTAGGAGAATTATCTTTATTGGGAAGTATGTTGAAGACGCAGGCTCCAGGTATTGGGCCTCCATAGTCTGACTCTTTCGGCATGGGCTAAGCTTATAAGGAATACGCGAATATCCCTTCCAATCATAATATGTAAACAAGTATATAATATTCAGCTTTTTCTTGACCATGAATAATTGGTATTATTATACTAATTTGACATTAGAAAAATTAAGAGAGGATGGAGGATGGGATGTGATTACACCCAAAGAATAACCCGGTCGTTTGTAGCATAACTTTAGGGTATCAATTTCACAGGGAGATAGATTGAAAAATAGTAACTAAATTAACGAAAAGATTTAGAAGAGTGCGAAAGTGATTTTTGAAGTGTGACGTAAATTAAAACTAAATAAATAATTTAAAAAGTATAAAAATGAGACAAAAAGTAAAGCGTAGGGAATTCCTTGCGTATTTCTGGTAATCAAATTTATTCTTAATTAATCGATAACTCAATTAAAAATTCTATGCCCAAATTCTCAATCGGAAGATATAACATTAATAATTAGATTTAAATCAAATGTAATCTTTTGAAAAATAATTCGTCGTGATTTAAGAACAAAAATTGTTATCACTATATTGAGAAAATCCAACGTCGACAATATACCCAAGATGTGATATTGCAGTAGAGAATTGAATCAATATAGACAATCAATTGCTCCAAGAATAATTATAAAACTAATCATTTCAATGAAAAAAGCATGACTGAATTCATAAACGAAATAGATTCTATAATTATTTGGAGACGAAAAACATCACAAATAAATTGAGAATGATAGAACAAAAGAGTTTTAATATTTAAATATAAAATACATGAATAAAAAATAAATTACAAATACCATCACACACACAAGTTCATCCCTAACCCTCTTTGAGAATTTAGTTACACATATTGAAAATATGCAATAAAAATTCTCCAAGTGATACTATGGTAGAGCCGGCCATAGATTCTTATTTTCTTTGATTTTCTCTCCTTTTCTCAACATGACAAATGGTTCTCCAAGCATACCATCATGTCAAAGCCTCATTTCATCTATTTATAGATGTTGCCGTGCAAGTGGTTAAGCCAAGAAGTCATCACATTTTCAAGTTGCCATGTGTTGAAGAGAGCTGCCGATTTTTCCATATTAAGTGCCGTGTGTATGCTTTTCTTTTTATTTCAAATTGTGGCTTGATATTATCCATGCATGGGAAGTCTTGGTCGGTTGAGATAAGGCTGTAATGAGGTGTAAGTTCTTTGAGAGCAGCTATGTCTTCATAATATCTCAACGTGCCGTGTGTCATTTGTTTTTCCTCCACTTGTCTTCTTCTCTTTTGATCAGCAATTCCAGTTTAAAGATTTGAATTATTGCATGTTAGATTGACTTTTAGCCGTGTATGTGTCCAGCCCTTAATTGGTTTGCGGCCAGCTAGAAGAGTTGTTGTGTATTGCTTTGTCAATTTGTAGCTTGAAATGTCAACAATTTTGGCTATGAAGGAGGCTTGATGTCTTGCATATGTTTGACTTGCTTCTTTTAAATTTCTTTCAATTCTTGCCATGCACTAAGATGAAGGGAAATGCTCCATGCCTTTAAGTAAATATATGAGGTTGTGTCACCTACCATATATAACCTACAAGGAAATAAAATAATTAACAAACTTGGCTTTTAAAATGCAAGGAAATTCAAGTGGCCATTATTAAAGTGTAAGGCTATTAGTGAAAATTCATGAGATTTATTTAATGAATTAAACTCATGTGTTACCTTTTGTATTTATTTGAGATTTTAATATATTAAATCATACTCATATCTATCTCAAAATAAATAACTATTAATTTTAATAAAATGAGTTATATCATTATTTTTTCTTTTCTTTTAATATTTAAATAAGGTATTTAGAATGTATTTTTGTACACTCATTAGGATGCTATCAAATTTCAAATGGGTGAGATTAACTTTAGAGAGGAATGTGTAGCTATGCAGGGAGTAAAAGGGAAATTATTTAGAACACTAACATTGATTCTATAAATATTTGATGGAAAGTACAAGTTTGATAGAAATGAAACTCTTAAAAAAAATCTTACATTGGACTTATAAAAAAATTTCATCATATTTAATCAAAAATGAGAAAAAAATGGAAAGAATAAAATAAAAATACTTTTGATCTTACTTTCAAATAGTAACAATTCCTAATTTTGATTAAACCAATGCTAAGTGCTCTTACGTCATGTCAAATGTGTGTTTGGCTTGTGCCAAATAGTGGCTTATGAGAATAATTTTTTATTATAAAATCAGTAAGAGCACCTGCATTAGGTGCATCAAATGCACTCAATGCTCATATTATGAGAGGTGTTTTGGAGTTTTACTCCAAAACAACTCTCTATCCGATAGAGACCCCAAAATAACCTCTATCCGATTTCCTATGCTTATATTTTAGGTTGAGATATGAATAGTAGGCTAGTAGCTCCTTAAATTTGAGGAGCTATTATTTATCCCTAAAAATACTATTCATGTATTTATTTATTATATTTTATTGGGAATAATATTATAATATGAAATAAAGTAGTAGCTAAGTAATAAAAAAATAATAGAACAATGTTATTGTAATAGATGAGGAAAAATATAGGAAATGAGATGTAATAGATTTTTTGAAGATAAATATAATTTTAAAAAACTTATAAACATTAAGATTTTTAATTAAAGTTTTTAAAAAAATTAAAAAAATGGGATGTAGATCAAGATTATGAAATCCGTTCCATTCCGACCGAAAATTTCGTTATGCTATAATAGCCATAATGGGGAAGCAGTGTATTTCGTTCCGGTCGGAATACCGGTCGTTCCTGCGCATTTCGAATCATTATGGATGGAATGCGTCATACCAACTGGCATATAGATTCTGCTCCAAAATTAAACTATAAAACCCTTGCCTTTGTCAGTTGGTCATCTTCTTCACGACACAGATTCTTTGGTTCTTCACGCCGCAACTTCTTTTTCTTCTACTCTGTTCTTCACAACGCAGCTACATGCTACAACTTTCGAAATGGACGATGATGAGGATCCAAGAAATCTGAAAGGAAGAAAAAGTTTTGCTTCACGGACTGAGGAAATAACAAGTTCCTTCAAAAGTTTTGCTTCACCATGATCTCAAGATTAAGGACTGGCCCTTCAAATTTTTGTAAAAATATGAAAGACGAAAAAAGTTAAAAAAAATGTGAGAAAATTGGTTAATAGGAGTGTACCAGTGTAGGCTATAGGGCCATGAAATGATAAGATATTTTTTGGAGATTTTACATCTACCACCTTGATAACAACGAAAAGAAAATAATTTATATCTCGTTTGTATTAGAAACTCACTTCAATTCATCTTCATTTTATTATTACATTTTTTTAATTTTTCATATAAATCACAAATTCCTATAGACTTTTTTAAATTTTAATACACAATTTTCAAATTCTAATACACAATTTTCAATTTTCAAAATTTAAAATAATAATAATATTAAAAAATAAACTAAATTCATCTCAATTCATCTTATCTCTTCATCTAAATATGGTCTTGTTTCAATTAAAAATAAAATAAAATAAAATAAATATGTTGCTTTAAACTTTGATTTAAGTATTATTATTTTTAATTCTTAGATTGAGGATTTATGATATTTGTATTAAGTTTTATAAATATGTGTTTAAGATTTATATTAACTATTAAAAAATATTATTAAGTTGACTAAATATGTATATTTTTAAGATTTATATTAGTTTTATTTTAAAATATAATTATTATATATATTTTATTTATATAAAATTTATTTTGAAATAACATTAAAATAAAATAAAATAAAAAATATTTTATTTTAATACCTTAATTAGAATGGTCTCTAAAACGAAATTCAAAACTTTCATGACATATACGCTAATTAAGGGCGGCCCCGATTTTGACAATCGGTTTTAAAACACGCAAATGGGGCCTTTTGTTTCGTAAAACAAGGTAGTGCTGAAAAAGGAAAAGTACGTGCGAGAACTGACATAAGACATTTTTGTATGATTTTACTGATGGCTAGTGCACTAGCCATCTATCCATGTACGAGTTTCTCGTTCTCTGGCTCTCTTCCCCCCTCCCGCTGTAAAAACGAACTACTCATGGCGGCTGTATCGTTCTTCCAAGCACCCGTACGGAACCAGAAGCTGAAGAACCCACCTTTGAGAGTGGATTTGGGACGTGAGTTTTCGAGAAGCTTGGGTTTTGGTCATGTGAGACCAACCAAATGGCGGAGTTTTGAGCGCAACAAGCTAGCCGTCTATGCTGTTAGCAATGACATCGTAGCGTCTCGGAGCGAGTCCACACCTCCACTGACTCGGTCTAAATGAGTTTTCACTATTTTTTTTTCTCTCTGTATCTATCTATTTATGTTTGCTCTTTGCTATGTTATCTAAACCCACTTATATGTGTATATGATTATGAAGTATCAATTTTTACAGATTAGTACTCATGCGTTTGGATCCATTCTAATTGGTATTTCTGTTGGGGTTGTAATAGTTTGACGAGGGGTTTCTTTTTTCATTCGTTGGATTTAGTGGTTGCACGGAGCTGTTCTACGGCTATACATTATTCATTAAATATATATTTTTAAAATTATTCCCCACTTGCAATCCGGGCTGTATATTGGATTGTACAAACTAGTTCATCTTTCTACCGAGATATCTGTAATTAAGTTGTTGTCCGTTGAACCGATGAATTCATTATTCTGTAGCTTAATTTAGAGGCGACAACGTAACCTATTGTCCTTATCTTTGTTCAGAAATATAATTTAAGAACTGTAATGTGATCGAGATTTAACAGATCTTTGTCCAAACATTAAAAGTGAAGATCTAGATTTTGGTCGGGATGGGGTGTAGTATAACTTCAAGCGATTTCTTTAGGGAGATTTTATGCTATGAATTTCTGGGTTTTTGTGAAGCAATGCATTATATAACTTAAGAGCGAGATGGACATGGCCTGCTGGGAACACAGAGAGTAATAAATTAATCGCGATTATTTTACTTTCCTGTTATTTTAAAGCAAAATGTTACTCTGAATATGGAATAAGGGATCATTTGTGCAACTGAACTTCACTAAAAATCTGGCTATATCGGATTCTGATTAAAGAGCTAGAATGATTGATTACCTAAAGTATTCTCTGGAGCTCCATGTGTTTATACTAATTTTTTTTTTCTTAGGGATATATTTCCAGTTTCTACTTGATATTATAACTTTCTGAAAATGCTATTATTTTATAATTTTACTTAATTAGATTTGCCTCATAAGATTGCAGTTTTTCTCTTCATATGTCAAAGGCTACTTTTGAGCCTTTGTTCTTCCCAAGTCTAATAACCTTATCTAGTATATATGATATGTTTATAATGTGGTGTTTTAATTGCTTTCAGGGTGAAACGCCATACAATTTCAGTCTTTGTTGGGGATGAGAGTGGAATAATAAATCGGATTGCTGGGGTGTTTGCTAGGAGGGGCTACAACATTGAGTCCCTTGCAGTTGGTTTGAACAAGGACAAGGCTCTCTTTACCATAGTGGTCTTGGGAACTGAGAAGGTTTTGAGACAAGTCATTGCACAACTGAACAAGCTTGTAAACGTCATTAAGGTTGTGTCTCACCTAGACAATCTTAAAATATTCTGAATGAATCCTAATTTTTGGTGTTTGTATTGCATATTAGTAACTGTGGGGCTAAGGGTTTTTCTTTTCAATTGAACTTTTGAAGGTGTTGCTTTTTGCATCTAAACTAGCTCTTTTAGTAATCTTATTCTAATTTTCCAAATGAAATCTCGGTGTATAATTTTTTGGTTTGAATGTTTCCTTATCTGATTCTGCACTTTACTTTTTGAGTCACCTATCTAATATATCAGGTTCAAGACATCTCAAGGGAGGCACAAGTAGAACGTGAACTGATGCTTATAAAACTTAATTCAGATCTGAAGACCCGTGCTGAGGTAAGATCATTAAACCATTGGCCCTAGACCTCACCTGAATTGATGAGTTTGAATTTTAATAGATGTGTCGATGAACATGAATTGAGTATGCTTGAAGTTTACAAGAGAAAACACTTGGCTTAAGGGAAATAAGGAAAGCAAGAATGTATGAAATCTACAAAAGTAGGAAAGTGTAAATGTTGGTGGGCTTTTATCCTTACGTAAATGAATGGAACATGATGGATTTTGGCTTTAATATTGTCCTTTTGTGGCTTTGATACTCTGGGTATTGTGTTCTTCCCAAAGGCATTACATTAAGCATAAAGGTGTCATCCACCAAACTTCTATCCCATATGGACTATCAATTTGCCTTATCGGCAAGCCAATAACTCCACAGCCCTTTTAGAAATAACTCAACTCATCCAAGGCAGCTGAGAATCGAATCCCACAATGCTTTAACCACTGCACAGTGAAGCAAGAGATGATCATTTGATTCTTCATCCTTCTACATACAAGACTAATCCGTCACCAAGATACTTAGATTATACATGGTTAAGATCTTCCCTAGAGCTGTTGTCCATCCAAAGAATGCCATCCTATTGGGGAGAAGGTTTTGCTGTGCCATGTTCTTCTCTATTGAAAACAATTATCCTCATAGAGACTAAAATCCAGTGTTGGTAAAAGCACACTTAAGGTCAAAGCACAAAGGCTGAAGGGCTCTACTTACCAAAAGCGAAGCATATTTAGCAAAATGCACTGTTTTACATTAGTGAGCTTATAGTGCAAAAAGTGTGCCTTTTCTAGCTTTTTGTATTATATATCAATATATCAATTTTAACTATAATTTTTGTATGGACCATTTATTTAGATAAAGTAGAAGAGGAAGATGATAAATGTTAGCCAGCCCTAGATCATAGGATTAGGGCTGAGTTTTGGATGTAAAGCCCATGGGCCTACAATTTTGGCCCTAGTGATTTGGGTTATCATTATGGGCTAATCCTTGGCCATTCTTAAAGATGGGCTGCCAGCTATATGAGTTGGACTTGAAATGGTGCAAAATCCTGTTTTTAAGTTTGAGAACCCTAGGACGTAGAGCATGTTTGAGATTGCGTTTCGAAATTTTAAAAGTGCTTTTAAACAGTTAAAAATACTTTTAAAGAAAAATGACATGTTTGGATAATTTTATTAAAAGCGATTTAGTCGATTGAAAAAGTTAAAAATCAGCTTTTTCAATAAGCACAAAATTGGAGCTTTTATTCAAAAAGCTCCTGCAGATAACTATATATTTTTAAAAAACTACCGTAACTAACTTTAAAAGTGTTTTAGACATATGGATCCCAAACAGTAAATGGTTTTTTAGTAGTAAAGCTTATTACATTAAGTTTTAAGTTATAAGCCTTAAGCTAAAAATAATATTTCTCGCCGCAACCCCAAACATGCACTTACACCTAGCCGAGACCCCATGCTACTAGGGGTCCTAATCCAATTAGGATTGTCAAGGAACCTAGAATCCTCTGCTGGCTGACCCATAGATCCTCTAATCCTTGCAGGATTCCCTCACAAATTCTTACCTCCCCATTATGTTGCTACCTACTAGACTTTCTATTAAAATAAAATTCCATATTCTAACTTATCAAAAAAAAAAAAAAATCCATATTCTATTGGGAGAATTCTATGTGGCAGGCACTGGAATTCCTAATCCAAGAAGAAAATCAAGTCTAATCCATAAATGAACAACACCCTTGCTGAAACTTCTAAACACTCCAGGAATCATAACTCTTCAAGAAAACCAAGTTCAAGTAAAACTAGGAGACTAATTTGGCTGCTGCCAGGATTCCCCACCACATCTAGAGTCTAATCCTAGAAGTATGCAATGCTGATCTGTCACTTCTATAGTCTGGTCATGTCAAATATCTCTGAAGTGGGTCTACTTAGAGTGAGTGCTGCTGCTGCCTGATATTGTACATTTCACTTTGCCTCAAGTTGGCATTGATTAGTATGGTATAATAAGTGTTTCTCTGTGTTTAGAGTTTAGTTTTGTTGTTGTTTCAAGATAATGGGAGCGCCTCTCTTATTTTTGGACTAGGAGCGCCTTCCCTTTCAGTAGCTTTTCTTTCATCTTAGTGCATTGACATTTTTCAAGTGCCTGATCTCTACACTGTGCTGTAATCTCCAGATCATGTGGTTAGTAGACATCTTCAGAGCAAAAATTGTTGATATCTCAGAAGATTCGCTGACTATTGAGGTGAATTCTGTCTGATTATGTGGTTATTGTTGTAGCATTATTATTAGAGTTGTTGTATCATTATGATTAGAGTTGTTGTGTCATTATTATTGTTGTTCTCATTATTATTGTTACTGTCACTATTAGTGTTATTGTTTTTACTATGTGTTAAAGTACTTTGACTTGTTGAAGCTCTTATCGAGAAGATTCATGGTCAAAATTATATTAGACATCACACCATGTTGATAAAGACATAGCCAAACTTGGAAGAAGCAAAGATCTCCTACAACTAGATTTTAGCCTTGTATAGTTTTTCCTTAAAATCTTTTAGTCTTTTCCTATGCTTTCACCTAGTAGCCAAGGGAACTAGAGCCTATGAAGCATCCATGTTCCTTTCCCAGTGCAGCTTCTACTTTAGGTTAAAACCCATGATATCTTTAAAGGGTTTCTACCATTGTTCTCAAGCCTATAAAACATGTATATATCAAAATATGGGTTGGATATGACTAATATTTGAATACCTTTCAGTTCAGTGGAAATATTTTAAATTTTGGAAATGAGATGTACATGGATTTATATAGCCACAATTCCTTCGAGAAACAGAGTAATACTTTTGGGTCCAAAACAAAAGGGAGTCTTTAGTGGCAATTTAAGATCCTAAGGGCTGTAGTTGATTCCGAAGACAACGGGCGCATAGGGGCTGAATTTGAATTATTGTTTGAAGATTCTATGTATGAGTGGGTTAGTTTACGAAATTCTCAACCATGTAGGCATATTGAAGTAGCATTTAGCAATATCTGCCATTCCTTTATAGAATCTGGGTTTTCCTCAATTAAAAAGATCTTTGGACATTTTGGAATCTTGCTAATTCTTTATTCTCTTGAAATAAAAAGTAATAGCAGACAATGATTTGTCCCATTTTATGACTTGATTGAAGAAAATATGCCTAAAAAGTTCTTGGGATAAGTTCACCATAAAGCTTGCTTATACTCATAGTGCCATTCTTCGCTCGTTAAGACCTACACAGTGATGCAGGTCATATTTTGTTAGTTGTAAATGTGGATGATATTGAAATTACTGGGAGTGACTTGACAAAGATTGGTAGGCTGAAACAATTTATGCATGATCAGTTTTGGACAAAAGATTTGGGTAAGTTTACATATTTTCTTGGGATTGAAGTTGGCAGGTCTAAAAAGGGCATTAGCCTATCTCAGATAAATATGTACTTGACCTTTTGGAAGAAATTATGTACTGACAGATCCGAATCATAAAATCTTGAAGGATGAAGGGTAGTTGTTTGAAGATCTAGTAGGTATCGACGACTTGTGAAATTGAATTATCTTACTATCCTCAGGCTTGACATCGCTTATGTAGTGAGTGTAGTGAGTCAATTTTTAGAAACACGAAAGGTCTCACATTGGGATGTTGTAATCTATATTCTTCATTATCTTAACTGAGCTTCTTGCCTTGGATTGTTGTATAGGCCTTGGATTGGGCAGAGTCTCCTTCAGATGGAAGATCTACTATTGGATACCTCACTTTAGTGGGAGTTAACTTGGTTACATGGAAGAGTAAGAGTCAAATAGCAGTAGGTTATTCAAATGTAGAAGCCGAATACAAGACACTACTAGTGAGTTGACATGGTCGCAACATTTCCTTCAAGAGATTAGATTTCCAGCTTTGGTTCCTCTCCAATTATTTTGTGATAATCAAGATGCAGTGCATAGTGACTTTAATCTTGGGTTCCATGAGATGACTAAACACATAGAGATAAGATATTGAGTAGTGACATTTCTATACCTTTTGTGAAGTTTGACGGTTAAGTTGTAGATTTGTTATGAAGTTCTTATGCCATACTCAGTAAAAGTTTATTTGTTCCAAACTTATATGATATATTTGCTCCAAAGCATTTTGTTCTTTAGATGATGAGATTATTTTTTAACTCCCTCTGTCTCATTTTTCTCTTTGTACACTTTGTGTAAGAAAACCATGTGTTTCTTCTTCTTGAACAATGGCTCCCTGGAAATGCTTGTTGAGTTCAGTGGGGCTTAGATTCAGTTCTTTTTTTTAATTAGTTTATTCAAATAGTTGGGTGGTGAGGGGGTCGATTAGAAATGTTATTATTGATCACAAGAAAATGATAGGTAGTGGAGGATCATTGAGAGTAGTCCCCCGTCTTGTGAAATATATCATCATCGACCATGAGGATCTGAAGTGGTTGGTCGCCATGGTGAAGTAAGGTGTAGCACATGTGGGTGCCTCTGAGTTCATTAAATCATGTAGAAAAGGGGAAAAGGTTCTGGTGGTTCAGAGGCAACATAATATCCATGGGAGGTTCTTCTCCATCTTTGAAGTCGGTCCGGAGAAGTAGCGTGGTCTGTTAGTAGTCCCAGAAGGAAGGATGGGGGTGAGTTGGAGAAACTTTGGAGATTCTTTAATGGAGATCTCTACAACCATGGCTGTTTCCTCTGTTTCGGGAGGAAAGGACAGAAGTCGAGACCATTGGCGGCCTCCTCCCCCGTCGCAAGGTCACTTGCTCCCTTCCCGGTCATACAGGTTGTACATGGAAGCTCTGCAGCATTTGAGGAACATGGGTGGAGCTCGAGAGGCGTCTGTAGGCATGTACAATGGCATCGATGCAGGGGCTCTGTACGAAGGAGATGGTGGTAGGGACATTGTCGGCCTTAATAAGGAAGATGTGTTGTGGGCTTTGAGTGAGATGGAAAAGCAATTGTCAGTTTTACATCAAAACGTTGGGTGGCTAAAACGGTGTGTTTTGGATAGTGATAAGGCAAGGGGCTTGGACCTGAGGCAGGAGATCCTAGGACCCGAGATGGTTGTTGGGTTGGCTCATCCACTTCCCTCAATGGGCCGAGAGAAGCCTAGGGCCTGTATGCCTTCGGGAAGCAAGCCTTCGAGCTTGAATTACCCTATTGAGCCCAATCTAGCTTCACCTTCGTAGGAGAGTTGGAGGTTATGTAGTCGGCCCTTAATGCTGGTGGTGATCCAGTAGTCGGAGATGGTGCCGGCGATGTACCTCCCTGGTGGCAAGAAAATGCCGGCGATGCAGGAGATAACGTCGACGTTGTTGCAGGGCGAGGAATTGGGGCAGATCTCCCCCCTGCTAGCGCCGATTAGCTCCCTAGGCGACTAGAACTCATCGCAAGACCACTCCAGTCCACAAAAAACGTCGATAGACTCCTTAGGTGACCAAAACTCGTCGTTGGACCCTGTCTTAGCATATCGTGAACCTGAGGCAATACAACGCGATGCCGTGAGTTCAGAAACTACTGTCGGAGTTGACTCATCGGTGATTGCACAGATAATGCTGCTGGAGGTTGTTGAGGGATTTAGTATCGCTCACTTGCCGCCAGAAATGTCGGAAAATGTTGGTGTGCAGGTTGAAGCTCCGACAATTTTGTTTCAGTGCTCTAGGTCTCTGATGGAAAAATAGGGGAACCTCGAGGTCAGTGGAGAGGTAGTGGATGCCAGAATTGGTTCTTCCAGCTCAGAGGTTAGTGCCTTTGAGAATCAAGATCGGCAGTTGGTCATTTTTGATCCATCAGGGGAGAGGGGATCATTCTAACCCTCTTATGAACACTTCCTCCTAGTCCCATTAGGGAGAGAAATTTCTCTGATTGGGTTTTCGATCAGGTGGAGGTTATGAAGAGCGCTATAGGGATTACTTTTGGAGGCTACGAAGAGCAATTTGGTGCTCCTCTTATTGCTATGGAAAATGGGCGTTCAAAGTCATCTTCTAAGCAGGAGAGAGAATTAAAAAAGTTAACGTGTTCCATTAATTACGATGTGAAGGAAGGGAGTAGTAGTAGGGAAGATTAAAAGGGAGGGGCTCCTTATTGTTTCCATGAAGCCTAAAATACTCAATTGGAATGTGCGGGGGCTCAATGATCGCAATAAATGCCTCCGTATCAAATCATTATTACGAATGTGGAAGGTTGATGTAGTGTGCTTGCAGGAAACAAAACTTCGGGTCATTGATAGACGTATTGTTCGGAGTTTATGGGGATGTTAATATGTGAGATGGTCATATTTGGCCTCCATGGGAGCCTCGGATGGCGTGTTATTAATGTGGCATAAAATAGTGGTGTAGGCAATGGAAGAATGTATTGGTGAGTTCTCAGTAGTTTCATTTTTTAAAATGTTGTAGATGGATGGGAGTGGGCCTTTGTAGGCATTTATGGGCCAAATGTAGATAGGGAGAGGAGAGGGTTATGGGAGGAATTGGCGGGTATTTACTTCATTTGGAATGTGTCTTGGTGCATGGGTGATGATTTTTATATCACTCGTTTTCCTAGCGAGTGTTCAGGAAATTTTTGGAATTTTGTGGCTATGGAAGAATTGTTTGAGTTCTTTTTTGATTTGGACCTCATGGATATTCCCTTAAACGGGGAGAGTTAACCTGGTTGAATGGACGTGTTTGGTCGAAGCTTGATAGATTCCTAGTTTCCCTTGCATGGGAAGCACATTACCTTGAGTTATGCCAGAAGCTGTTGGCCCATATCATATCATATCATTTTCCTATTTTGCTAGATTGTGGAGGCATTCATAGGGTCGGTGCTACTTCAAGTTTGAGAACATGTGGCTCACAACGGATGGGTTAGGAATGGTATGTGCTTGATGGGCATCGCATCAATTTGATGGCACTCCTAGTTTCATTCTTGCAGGTAAGCTGAAGGCATTGAAGCAGGACCTGAAGAAGTGGAATTTGGAAGTCTTTGGTCACACTTACAGTCAGAAAGCAATCCTCTTGGAGGAATTGCAAGAGCTAGAGGAAAATGTATTGTTGGGTGACTGCTGAGAAGAAGTGTTAGCGAGAAAATGTATATTTGTGGCTAACTTAGAAAGAGTACTGTTGGTAGAGGAGATCTCTTGACGTAAAAAATCTAGGGCTTTTTAGTTGAAAGAACGAGACAAATGCACAAAATTCTTTCACAAAGTGGCTAATTCTCACATACGAAACAATACTATTAAGGTACTTCATTCCAATAATCAAGTTTTTACTTCTCCATCGAATATTAAGGCCACATTGTGCATTATTATGAGGATCTTCTTTCAGAATCGGTTGGTTGGAGACCAAAGTTTGATAATCTGCCGTTTGAAGTGATTGACTCTTAGAGTATAAGTTGGTTGGAGAGACCATTTGAGGAAGAGGATATTTATAAGGTCATAGCAACTATGGCTAAGGACAAAGCGTCGGGCCCGGATGGCTTCTCAATGGGGTTGTTTCAAACTTGTTGGGATATTGTGAAAGGTGATGTTTTGCAAGTTTTTAGTGAATTTTACTTGTTTCAAAAGTTTGAAAAATTCCTTAATGCGATTTTTATTGCTCTCATCCCTAAGAAGATTGGGACTTCGGCTATTGAGGAGTTTCGCTCTATAAGCTTGGTTATTAGTGTGTACAAGATTATTGCAAAGGTTTTTGCTAGCCATCTAAGCCCTGTTCTGGAACAAATTATCTCCAAGTCTCAAAATGCTTTCATTCGTGGAAGACAAATTCTTGATTCGATTTTTATTGCAAATAAATGTTTGGATCATAAATTGCGAGAGGGGAGTATAGGTATCCTTTGTAAACTTGATATGGAAAAGGCTTACGATCATGTGAATTGAGACTTTCTCTTATACTTACTTAGGAGGTGTGGATTTGAGGGTAGGTGGATCTCTTGGATACGTCAGTGGATCTCTACTGTATAATTTTCAGTTCTCATCAACGGCTTACCCGTGGGTTTTTTTGAGAGCTCTTGGGGCTTGTGGCAAGGAGATCCTCTTTCTCCTTTTTTGTTTGTTATTGTTATGGAGACACTCAGTCGGATTGTAACGGCCACAGTGGGGGGTGGTTTCATATCTGGCCTCCAGGTTAGAAATGGCAATAGTGGGTCTGTTAACATCTCTCATCTATTATTTGCAAATGACACATTACTCTTCTGTGATGCGGATGCTAATCAAATCCAAAGTTTATGTGCACTGTTACTTTACTTTGAAGCAGTATTGGGACTGAAGGTGAACCTTGGCAAGTGTGAAATGGTGGCGGTGGGTGCAGTTCCACATATTACCAGACTAGCAAACCTCATGGATTGTAAGGTATCTTCTTTGCCAATGAAATATTTGGGCCTTTTGCTGGGAGCAACTTTCAAGGCTAGAACTATATAGGATAGGGTTGTGGAGAAGATTGAAAGAAGACTAACGGGGTGGAAACGTATGTACTTATCGAAAGGGGGTTGTCTCACCCTCATTAAAAGCATTTTTACTAATCTCTCTACATATTTCCTCTCTTTGTTTCTTATGCCTGCAGGAGTGGTGACTAGATTGATAAACTTTTCAGGGCCTTCTTATGGGGGGCATAGAGGAGGAGAAAAAGTTTCATCTGGTTAACTAGAAGACAATATGTTTCCCAATATCATATGTTGGCCTGGGGGTGTGTAACTTGAGAATTTTTAATAAAGTCTTGTTGGGAAAATGATTTGGAGATATCAACAGGAGGGGGGGTCCTTGTGGAAGGAGATTATCAGTCCTAGATATGGAGGGGCTTGGGGGGGGTTGGTGTTCTAACGTTGTCAGGGGAGATATGGTGTGGGTTTATGGAAGTTCATTAAGAAGGGTTGGCCATGTTTTGAAAGTCACATTCGTTATGTGGCTGGAGAGGGTACTAGAATAAGTTTTAGGAGAGATGTTTGGTGCGGTGAGGTTGCGCTGGGTAGAGGATTCCCAGCTTTATATCGCATTGCTGTTAATAGGGAGGCCTCAGTTGCTGAAATGCGTTCACTCTCTCATGGTTCTCATCAATGGAAAATCCTCTTTAATAGGGATTTTCATGATTGAGAATTATCTATGGTTGCAGATTTTTTTCAGTATACTACACCCCTTGAGGACTTCATTGGCACGGGCAGATAGATTGAAATGGAAGCACCATGACCAAACAGTGTATAGTTAAGGCTTACTAAAAATACTTGGAAACACATGGGCATGCTCCTTTCCCCTGGAAAAATATTTGGAGTTCTCGTGTGCTTTTTAAGATTGCCTTTTTCGTATGGACCGCGGCCCTTAGGAAGATTTTGACTACGGATAACTTGAGGAAGAAGGGATGTGTAGTGTTAAATTGGTGCTATATGTGCAAAAAACTTGGGGAATCTGTGGACCATCTCTTATTGCATTGTGAGGTTGCAAGAGTGTTGTGGGATGAGGTTTTTTGTAGGGTTGCCATTGCTTGGGTTATGCCAGGGAGGGTGGTGGATTTGTTGGGTTGTTGGAGGAATATACAAGGCTGTCCACAAGTGGCAGCAGTGTAGAAGATGGTTTCGTTATGCATAATGTGGTGTCTTTGGGTGGAAAGAAATGAACGTTATTTTGAAAACAAGGAGCGTACATTGGTGGAGCTACATGATTTTTTTATGCATACCTTATTGTTGTGGTTTTCTGCTATTGTATTAAATGGGAACAATGTTCATGATTTCTTGTATTTTATTTTCAACTCTTAGTTTGTACTTAGGTGCTCTTTCATATACTTCTTGTATACTCGGGCATTGTCTATTTCACTCTCATTAATGAAATTTATCTTACTTATATAAAAAAAATCTATTTGCCCTAACTTGAGTGGGAGTGTGCAGGGCATTATTGTAGTAAGTATAACTCAGAGCGTATAATCATCAATTATATGGTTAACAAATATATGTATGTATATATATATATATTGGGATAGTAATGAATAAACACAAGTATGAACAAATGGTTTTTCCCCCTTGTTTGTGTTTTCTCCATGTTTTAGAACACATAATATGTGCAAATTTTACATTTTGTAGGGACAAGATTATTTTCTGGTTGTATCATCTTAAGGTATGTTCCACATGGATATTTTAGGTCACTGGGGACCCTGGGAAGATGGTTGCTGTTAAAAGAAACTTAGGCAAATTCGGAATTAAAGAACTTGCAAGAACTGGAAAGGTAACATATACATATTTGTATGATATTTGTTTTGTGCCTTTTTACTCATGTTTGAGTATTTTTTAAGTTTTATAATCCCAAATCGACCATTATGAACTTAATTTGCATCTGTGGAGAAGTGACCAATTGTTTTTCTTTTTTCAATTTAGAGATGAATCCTAAACATGATCTTCAGTGGGATGGTGCCCATTGAGGCTTGATACAATGCAAGTCATTATTTTGAGCAGTCAGTTTTATACCAACATTTACAGGACATTCAAGTTGAGTTAAACCGAATATTGGCTGGTCAAGCTCGACTTGAGTAAATTAGTTGAGTTCTAACTTTGCTCGAGCTTGACTGTTAATAATCCAAATGAGTTATGGTGGAGAGAGTTAGTTCAAAAACAACCCAAAAAATGGAAAGAAAAAGAAGATAAAATCCTATAGATCAACCATAACTCAAGTATGCGTGATATTTTTCAGTTCTAGAGATGAACAAAAGCATGCATAGATCAAAATCATATGCATAAATTGCAGGTTTGTGTTGTCACTAATAGTGGAGAAAGAGAAGGAGAAATTTCTAGATCACATGGTCCTTGGAGGGGTTGAAAGGTAGTGGATGATGGGTATGGAAATATTTTCTTTGGAAGGGGGGTTTCGACAGTTGATGAGGAGCACAATGGCCTTCCTTAGGGCTCCAATATTTGACATAGGGCTCCAATTGTTGGTAAGTCCACAAAATCATTTATAAAAGTTTTACCTATATATATAAAATACACACATGCATACTATATTATTATAATGAAATAGTGCATTTATTGGAGCTTTGAATGAGTCCAGTTGAGCTATTAGGCAAGCATCCCAGTGAGTCTACTTGATTTTAGTTGAGTATATATGTGTCTGTTATTTAATGAGCCTACAGTTTTGCCCAAACCCTCGATAGGTATGAAAGAAGCTCTCTCTGTGTTTGTGTATGTGTGTATTGATGGTAATTTTGGTATTTCCCATTGGTAGCAACTCTATTTTGCCCCCATTCTTCATTTGCTTTATCTGATTATCAATCATTACTTTATCTTTATTGATCACAAGTCACTTCATTTGGATTCCGATTGAATTGAAGCTCTTTGAATTCCTGGTGGAGGATGGAGTCCCTAAAGTGCACATAAATGAAAGGAATAGGGGTGCAATTCATTTAGTGTCATTTGGGGAAGGTGAGTTGTGATACCCCATACCAAATGAGAAGATTCAGTGACACATGGTGCAATTTCTAAAATATTATGGATGAGGTGGGCTGAGTAAAGGAAATGGGTTATTTTTTTCCCACAAGCCAAAAACAAAAAAGGCGGGCTTGGTGACAAACGGTCTTGGTTTGGTGGTCTTGGGTAAAGGAAAGCAAATGGTTCACTCTAAAATGATGTTGATGACAAAAACACAGGTTAAATCCATTTGGCTTGGACTAAGAAATTAAACAAAAGCAAATCACATTGCACCCATTGCCTTTGACCCATCTTGGATTCGACTCGGGATCAGGTCTATACAATCAACCCATGTCGCATGACTTTTGCTGCCATGGAGTGCCATGGGAGTCAACGGTGAGCAAGTCAGAAGGTGCTAGAGACTTCTCTATAAGATTTTACTACTTTGGGATGCTCTGAGATTTTAAGTCTCAACCCTACAAGTCCTTCAAGCCTCTAAACAACCTTTTTCAACTTCGATAATGTTTGCATTGTGAACAAGGGGCCAAAGATATGAGAGATTAGCTTATGTGTTGATGAGCCATCCATGATATAGAGTCGAATTGATGCCTTATTAAATGGGAGGAATGCCTAGGGGATGGACCTAGCTAGCCACCTTCAAGTTGTAGTTAATTCATCCAAATCAGATAAGTTTGTTGTGCAGTCCCGAATGCAAATGTTATTGCACATTTCGGTGTTAAAAGGCTTCATAGTGCCACTAGACCCTATTTGGGCTTCTTTGAAGTTGAGACGGGGTCAAATTGCTTGATATGTTGGGGTTGGGGTTGGGGGTGGGGGTGGGGGTGGGGGGGTGGGGGGGGGGGGGGGGGGGGGAAGGGGACCAGGCGGGCTCTGAGTAATGACTTAATGAAGGTCCAAGTGGATCTAGGATACTCTAAAAGAACTAGTCAAGGTTAGGATTTTAGCCCTTTAGAATCATTACAAAGGCTTGAACATTGCCCTCTCAAGCAATGTGTGATCATAGTTATCACCTTCCTATACACAATCTCACACTTCGGGGTATTACAATATATTCTTATTGAAATTGCTTTCCAAGTGAAACATCGAGTGAGTCTCTTTCCAATATCTTTCAATACAACTCCCGCATTGTGATAAGAAGATCCTTTGTCTCAATGCTTTTTGCAGTCTTGATGGTTGTACTAAAAATAAATGTTTTACACTTTTGTTGATAGGGGTTTTCTCTTATTATCACATGTTCGGTATGCAGATGATGCTTTATTGTTTTATAAGCCAACCTTGAATCACCTGTGTTGTTTGGATACCTTTTTTTAATTTTGAAGCAGGTATTGGGTTGAAGGTTAATCTGGCTAAATCTAACTTTTATTACAATGGATCAAGTTATCAATGTTGATGCTATTGGTGGTATTCAAGGGTGCAAGGCACCCTCTTTACCTTTTCATTCCTTTGTGGGCCATTTTCAAGACCAAGACAGCTTGGGATGGTGTTATCAAGAAGATTGAGTGCCATTTGGCTGGCCAAAAAAGGATGTAATTGTCCCAAAGTGGTAGAATTACTTGGATTAAGTGTGTTAGAGGGTATAATACCCAAGGAGGGTATAAATGAAATGTAAGCTAAGTGTATATATATATATATATGTAATGCAATGCAAGAGAGTGGGACATTTTATTGACTAACCATAATTTTCTCCCAAAACCCTGGTCTTGACATGGTATCAGAGAGGGGTTTACTCTCAAGAATCCATTTGAATATTTTCTTTTTTACATTTCAGTTAGTTTAAACAAGAAAAGGGGGGGGGGGTGGTTTGGTGGTTGTTGGAATTGGGTTGGTGTGTTGACAGCATTGATGATATGCTTTCTCAGTTGGCAAGGGCTGGTTGTGGTAGTTGCTCTATTTGTGGTTGCTAGTGGTACAACAAAGCCTCCTATGATGATGGTCGTGGCTTTTAGATCCAGACATACATAGTGCTTGAGGCAGATAACGTTTGACGGTGATTTCTGGAAAAACAATGTGTTCCTTGGAGGTTCAGCGAGAACTGTTTTTTATTGATTTGGGGTTGATTTTTCCATGATTTCGGCCAGAAATCAAACTCAGGATGATGAGATTGGCTTGGTAGCAATATTTGCAAAGCAGAATCGAAGCTTTCTAGATTTTTCAGCAAGGTTTAGAGATGGAAAGCGGGGAAGAGAAAATGGTTTGTTGTATGGAGAAAAACGACATGTCGTTTGTTGCTGCATGTGTAAACGACGTGTCATGCAGAAGCAGCAGCAACGCCAGTAGCCAAAATGACTTGCGTTTTGAGGTAAGGTTTTCTAGAAAAAAGACGCCCGCCGGGGGGGGGGGGGGAGGTGTTGTACCAGATTGTCCAAAAGGTTTTAATTTTTCCTTCTCTAATGGCTTCTTTTTAGTCATTGAATTACTTGTTGAGGTTGCTTAAGGTGTGATAGTGGTTGTTGAGTTCCATTAATTGAGTAGTGGAGCTATTTGGTTGGTTCAATGGTTGATCCAAAGAAGGGTAAAGGACAGACCAGTGACAAGAGAGTAGAGAGACATGTAACCTACTCCAATGAAAATGCAACCCTCCAAATCTCAATTTTGAAATTAGATGGACTCGAATATGTGGCTTGGTCTCAATCTGCACTCTTGTAAATTAAGAGTAGGGGGCGATGGGATACTTAAATGGTAAGATCCCTTAACCAAAACTAGATGATCCGGCTTATGATCGATGGGAAGCTGAAATTTCCACAATCATGTCTTGGTTACTACATTCTATGCAACTTGATATCAGTAGTGGTTTTCTACTTTTTTGCATTGCAAAAGAAGTGTAGGATGCATCTGCTCAAACTTTTGCAAAGAAAGGGAATGCTGCTCAAGTCTATGCATTAAAGCGACAATTATGGGATGACCCAATGAGAGTTATATGTGACTGTTTACTTTCATCAATTATGGGTTTTGCGGCATCACTATTAGAATTTTTAGATGGAGAGTATTGCCAATTTTGTAAAAATATAGAAGATAATAGAAGATGAACGTATTTATGATTTCCTTGGAGGATTGAATGAAGAGTATGATTCTGTTCAGATTCATATATTAGGAAAGGATTCACTACCATCTTTTTGGATGGTTTTTTCTGATGTTCAAAATGAAGAAAGTTGTTGTGGTGTGATGCTTCATTCTCTTCCTAAAATTGATCTGCCCTGTTTACTGCTACTCAGCATATCAATAAGATGAGTAGGAGTTGTGATGGGGGAAAAATGTTGACATTACAAATGAAAAGGACAAGCTATTTTATGATCATGGCAATAGACCATGACACACTCGAGAGACTTGTTAGAGACATCATGGTCGTCCTATGAGAGGTAGAGGAGGTCTCTCTGGTGGTGGTACTAGGCCTTGTTCTAATCACACTTTGACTGTGGATTCTACACTTATCATGTCATTGTCTGATCCTTCCACTTCGGATCCTGGGGGCCTTAGCAAGGAGGAAATTGACACATTCTATCAGCTTATGTCTAAGCTGGAATCATCCACCACTGAATCTTCTTCATTTGCTCATTCAGGTAATTTAGCCATATCTCTAAATGCATCCGCCATTGAGTATAATGATCCCTGGATAATTAAATAATGACAAATGATTTTGTACTTTTATCATTATTAGAAGGAAAAGACACAATGATATTTAGAAAGTTCACACATCTCACATTTGAACTTAGACACATCAAGGCTATAACAAAGATGTGGAAAAACATGTTGTAACAAGAAGAAAGAAAGGTGCCCTAATCTTTGATGCCAAAGCCATGCCATAGCCATAGGGTCATGAATGCGGGTGGTATGATAAGCCTGTTTGAGTTGCCCAAGTGTCTTGATTTGCGAATCTAATAGTAAAGCCCTTCAAGCTACCACTACCAATCATCCTCCCGTGACTGGTCCTGGAAAAAACACTGGTGAGAATAAAAAACCACTCGACAATTTAAGGCTAGAGTGATGCGAGTGATGGAGAGAAGATTATTTGCAAAGTTGGGAACTTGTAAAACTTGTGAAAGGGACAAAGACTCAGTAATAGGAATTGAACCTTTACTAGACACAGAGGATATAGATCCATTAGCAATTCTAACATTTTCCCTACTTGAATAGAGATTATATGAAGAGAAAAGAGATGATAAACCAGTCATATGATTAGACGCCCTAGTTAATTATCCAGGAATCATTAGACTCAATGGAGGATGCACTTAGAGATGTGGTTAAACTACTTGAATGAGCAAATGAAGAGGATGCAATGGTGGTCCTAGTGGATGATTCCAACTGACAGACTATGTCAATTTTCTCCTTACTAAGCTTCTTAGGGTCTGAAGTGGAAGGACCAGACAATGACGTGGTAGGTGTATAATCCACAGTCGAGGTGTGATTAGAACGAGGCCTAGTACCACCACTAGAGTGACCTCCTCTACCTCTTATGGGATGACCATGATGACTCCAACAAGTCTCTCGAGTGTGTCGTGGTTTATTGCAGTGATAATAAAAGAGCTTGTCACTTTCATATGTAGTGTCAACATTTTTCCCCCCATCACGACTTCTACTCGTTTGATCGATATGTTGAGTAGCAGTATATATGGCAAATCGATCTTGGGAAGAGAATGAAGCATCACACCACGATGACTGTCCTCATTTTGAACATAAGAAAAAACCTCCCAAAGAGATGGTAGTGGATTTTGTCCTAAGATATAAATCTGAACAAAATCATACTCTTTATTCAATCATTCAAGGAAAGTATAAATACGTTCCTCTTCTATTATCTTCCATATTTTTACGAAAGTAGCAGTACATTGTTTGAAAATTTTGGTAGTGATCCACTTCACCACAAAGCCTGTAGTTGATGAATGTAAGTGGTCACAGATAACTCTCATTGGTTTATCCCATGAATTTGTCGCTTTAGCACATAGACTTGATTAGCATTCCATTTCTTTACAAAGGTTTGAGCAGTTGCATCCCACACTTTTTTTGCAATGCGAAAAAGTAGAAAACTACTACTGATATTAGGTTGCATAAAATGTAGTAACCAAGACATGATTGTGATATTTTCAACTTCCCATCGATCATAAGCAGGATCATCTAGCTTTGGTTAAGGGATCTTACCATTCAAGTATCCCATCTTCCCTATATTTTTAATATACAAGAGTGTAGGTTGAGACCAAACCACATATTTGAGTCCATCTAATTTCAAATTTGAGATTTGGAGGGTTGCATTTTCATCGAAGTAGGTCACGTGTCTCTTTACTCTCTTGTCACTAGTTTGTCCTTCACTTTCTTTAGCTCCCGATATTGCTTCTTCTTCTGCACGACACGTCATTTACACATGGAGCAACGAAACGGCATGTCGTTTTTTACCATACGACATTCTCTATCTCTGATCCTCATTGAAAAAACCAGAAAGCTTCAATTTCTTTCCAAAAACACCACTACTAGGCTGATTTCGTTGTCTTGAGTTTTATTTCAGCCCGAAATCATGGAAAAATTCAACCCCAATTCTCATTGAATCTCCAAGGAACATTTTTTTTTTCTTGAAGCCATTGCCTAACGTTCTTTGTTAATTGTGGAACTTGGACAGTCGGGCTCCCAGAAAATTTTGATCAGACCCATGGGTTCTACATCCTTGCTACTGTCACCGTTTGTACGTCACCGCCGCCAATTGCCGCGAGTCACACTGTTTTGTACTAATCTAACCAGCGCAAGAATGCTTTGATACCAAGTTGAAAAATAATGTAGGAAAAGAAAGATGGGAGTTAGAGAATAGACGAGAAAAATCTCACAGAAGGTTAGTATCCTTCTCCTCTAGGTTCTTATTATAATAAGGAGACCAAATACGTTATAGGAAAGATACAATCCAAATATTGAAGATATCAATCAACACAAATAAGAAAGCAAACAACTCATGAACATATTTCTTTGCCAGGATATGATTATTATGGGCTGTGCCTCTTAGACTAGTGGATTTTCTAGCAAGCTGGGAGGACACCAATTAAGTGGCAGAAATATGGAAGATGTATATGGATGTGTTAATGCATTTGGTGGGGGTGAAATGATAGAAGCTTCAAGGATTGCAAGAGGACAATGGGTGAGCTTAATAGTCTTTTCTTTAAAACTTTGTTCATATGGGCGGAGGTCATTGATTTTAATGGACTAAATGACCATGATTTTCTACTTTCAGTTGTAAACCCTAGTTAGGTACTTCTCATGTATGCTTCCTATGTCCTTGCCCTATGCCTCATTTTCTTATGAATAAAATTCTTGATTACCTATTTAAAAAAAAATAGGGAAAATCTTGGGTCCAGACCACCTACAAAATCCCATTTTGCAAACACCCGATCAGGTGTTGCCATGTCGACAAAGCCAAAAAAGCCCATTGCACCCGCATCACAGGAGATCTTGTGTTGTCTTCTTCTTTGGACCGAATGATTTCCGTGGTGTGGTGGTCGATCACTTTTATAGCTTCTCTGTATCTCTTTTTCGAGCCTATATTGGGCAATCTTCTCAGCTTCCAATAAAGGCAATGGTGACAGAAACCTTGAGGAGCTAATCTCCACGGCATCATCAAAATCTTTGACAAATTTGGAGCTCGAGAGGTTTTGATATATGCTGTCGAAGGTCAAGCACTCAGGGTTCACACCAAATGCAACTTGACATATGTTATCGAAAGTGAATCGTTCTTACACGTCTTGGAGATTGATGGCTCTGTTCATATCGCAAGCAGCATAGAGGTAAGGAATCAGGTGGTCGGAGATTTATGATGCAACGGTGTAAGAGATGAAGCGTTTGAGCAATTTAGTGTTGAATTCATGGCCAGCAATCTTGCACTGAGAGTCTAGAGATGGTTATTGACGTTGAAGATGCCATCGTTGAGGAGCTCGGTGAGGACATTGTGGGAGTGAGATCTCTTGTAATGTGGGTGCAATGGGCTTTGTTGGCTTCGTCGACGTGGCAACACTTGATTGGGTGTTTGCAAAATGAGATTTTGTAGGTGGTCCGGACCCAAGGTTTAAGGTCTTATAAAATGCCAAATTTAGTGGCTTGTGGAATATCTGAAATCCTGCGAGTATGGAACATCACCATGGCAAAGTATTGATATGTGAATGACAATAATGATGTGATACTGTCTCGTTCAATCTTGGAACCTCAAATTCTCAATGGTTTTCTGAATACTTTTACCTCTGTAGTTGAAACAAGAGAGAGAGAAAATACTTTTTGTTGTTTTTTCATTGGTCTCTAAACCAAATATATGTGTACATGTCAATCACCATTATACCCTCACAACATACACTAATTACAGTTATGTACTCTAACACTCTCTCTCAAGCTGGGGCATATACATCGTATAACACAATGGTTGGTAAACACATTTGCAAGTTGATTAGCAAACTTCACAAAGGGTGTAGAAATGTCACAGCTAAATATCTTATCCCAAATGAAGTGATAGTCAATTTCAATGTATTTAGTCCTCATGGAACACAAGATTAGATATAATATACACTGTAGCTTGATTATCACAAAATAACTAAAATGGGATAGGAGCTGGAAACCCAATCTCCTGCAGAAATTGCTGCAACCATGTCAGCTTATTAGTAATGTGAGCCATTGCTTTGTATTTAGCCTTTGCAATAGATCGGGTTACTACTGTTTGCTTCTTATTCTTTCATGTAACCAAGTTACCTCCCACAAAGATATAATATCCATTGGTCGATCTTCTATTTGAAGGAGATCTTGCCCAATCAATATCTGAAAGGGCTTCAATTCTAAGATGTCCATTTGGTTTATACAACAATCCAAGGCCAGGAGCTTGCTGAAGATAACAAAGAATATGGATTACAACATCCCAATGTGAGATCTTGGGCGTTTGTAGAAATTGGCTCAATACACTTACTGCATAAAAGATATAAGGTTTAGTGATAGTTAGATAATTCAATTTTCCAACAAGTCATTGATACCGACCGGGTTGTCAAACAACTCCCCTTCCTCTTTCAAGAGTTTACGATTCGGATCCATAGGCAACATGCCAGTTTCTTCCAAACGATCAAGTACATATTTTCTCTAAGATAGATTAATACCTTTTTTAGATCTATTGATTTCAATTCCAAGAAAGTATCTAAGTATGCCCAAGTCTTTTGTTTGAAACTAATAATGTAAAAATTGTTTCTGTCTAGCAATTCCAGTTGCATCACTCCCAGTAATTACAATGTCATCTATATATACAACTAATAAGATATGACCTGTATCACTATATAGATCAAATACCGAGTGGTCTGTTTGGCATCTATAAAGACTGAATGCCAATACAATATTAGAACCTCCCAAACCATGCTCAAGGAGATTGTTTTAAACCATATAATGCATTTTTTAACTTGCACACAGTACCTCGACATTCCCTTGAGCAACAAACCCAAGTGGTTGCTCCATATACACTTCTTCATTTAAGTCACTATGCAGGAATGCATTTTTAACATCTAACTGAAATAAAAGCAAATCCAAATTAGTAGCAAGAGAGATTAATACTCGAACAAATGAAATTTTGGCAACGGGAGAGAAAGTCTCATCGTAATCAATGCCATAAGTTTGAGTGTAACCTTTTAGTAACCAAACGGGCTTTCCCACGTTCGATAGAACCATTAGGATAGAATTTGACTGTATATACCCATATACAGCCAACATGTTGTTTTCCTAGTGGTAGAGGAACAAGATCTCATGTCCCATTATGGTAAAGAGCATCCATTTCATTTTTCGTAGCTGTCCTCCATCCTGGATCAAATAAAGCATCTTGAACTATCTTAGGAACATAAATTTTTGAAAGTTGAGAAGTAAAACATGAAAATGATGGGAATAAGGCATGGCAAGACATATTGCCTAATTGGATGTTGAGTAACACAAGAACGAATACTTTTTCGGAAAGCAATAGGTGGAGAGTCTGAAGCACTAGGTAACTCAGAATCTGCAAATGGAGACAAAGTTGGTGGAGGTATGGAAGCTGGGGGCCGTAAGTGACACGAGTACACCTGTAAAGGTACAAAGGAAGGCATTGGAGAGGGTTGGGTAACAGTGGGCGGTTGTGTAAGAGAAATGGTAAGAGTAGGTAATGGTAGAGGATCGCCTTCAACAATTGAAGACGTATATGAGAAATAGGATATGGACTCAAAGAAGGTGACATTAACACTCGTGAAGTAATGTCTAAGAGCAGGACTATAGTAGCGATATCCTTTTTGAGTCCGGAAATAACCAACAAAGAAACACTTGATAGCCTTGGATTAAGCTTATCAAAGCTTGGGCCAAGGTTATGGACATTGCAAACACACCCAAAGATTTTGGGAGGAAGAGAAAAAGATGGCAATGAGGGAAACAAGATGGAGAAGAGGGAGGAACTATCGAGGATAGTTGAAGGCATACGGTTGATAATGACAAATTTGGTCTGAATGCCTTTTCCTTGTATCTCCCTTCAATTATATAGAAAATCTATACATTATATTAGTCAAATATTTTCAGCTCCTTAAATCAAGTTTTCGGTGCTTTTTAGTGCCTTAATTGCATCCCTATTAATGCCTTAATTATCTACTTAGTTTAGTCAACTATTTACACCTAATTTACAGCTATTCTTTAATTATTTGATAACATCCCCCCTTAAGAATCATCAATTTGTAAACCAAAAACTGATGCCAATGTCGAGAAAGTGCTTTAGTGAATATGTCTACAATTTGATGCTCAGTGAAAATATGAGGAAGAGTAATGATATGTTTGTCGAAAGCTTCTCGTATGGAATGATTGTCAACTTTAATATGTTTTGTACGTTTATGGAAAACGGGATTAGCAGCGATCTGAATAGCACTTATATTGTCTGCATGAAGAAGAGTGGAATGAAGTTGAGAAAAACCAAGTTTGCCCAATAATCCACGAAGTTACGTGATTTCTGAACAAGCAGAAGACTTAACACGATTTTCAGACTCAGTGGAAGATTTGGAAACTTTGTCTTGCTTCTTACTCTTCCAAGAAATTAGTGCATTTCCTAAGAACATGCATCAACCAGTAATAGAACGACGAGTATGGTACAACCTACCCAATCAGTGTCACTATATCCCACCAATTGTAAGGAAGTTTCCTAAGGAAAGAAAAATCCGCGTGCAGAAGTGCCTTTGAGATATCGGATAATGCGGTGGACAACAGCTAGATGAAGATGTTGAGGGGTTTGCATAAATTGACTGACTTGCTGCACTGTAAAAGAAATGTCAGGTCGAGTAATTGTCAAGTAGTTTAAGCTTTCAACTAGTTGTCGATATAAGGATGGATCTGAAAGAAGCTCGCATTCTTCCTGACAAAGTTTGAAATTTACCTCCAAAGGAGTAAGAACAGAGTTACCCGATTGGAGACCAGCCATTGAGATAACTTCTTGTGTGTATTTGTGCTAGTGTAACAATGTACTAGACGGAGTAAATTGAACCTCAAGACCAAGAAAATACTGCGAAGAACCAAGATCTTTCATATGAAAAGATGCCTTGAGATGCAGTTGTAATTGCTGAATTAATTTAATATCAGAGCCAGTAATCATAATGTCATCAACATATACTAAAAACAACACAATTTCTGTAAAAGTTTTGGAAAGGAAAAGAGAGGAATCAAATTGACTCTGAGTAAATTGAAAGGTAAGCAAAGTAGAGCGAAATTTATCAAACCATGCACGTGGAGCTTGTTTCAATCCGTACAAGGACTGGTGTAGCCGACAAACCTCTGAGGAAGGTGTAGTAAACATGCCGGGAGGTGAAAACATATAGATTTCTTCCTTGAGATCTCCATGTAAAAAGACATTCTTTACATTCATTTGCTTGATAGACCACCATTGTGAGGCAGCAAGTGCCAAGATAGTCTGAACAGTAGTCATCTTGGCAACAATGGCAAATGTTTCTTCATAATTAATGCCATACTCTTGGCAATTCCCAAGAGCCACAAGTCGAGCCTTATATCTATTGAGTGAGCCATCAGATCGAAACTTAATTGAGTACGCTCATTTACAGCCAATTGGTTTCATATCAGATGGACAAGTCACAAATCCTAAGTGTAATTGTCTTGAAGAGCTTGAATCTCTTCTTTCATGGCCTGCTGCCAACAGGTTTGAGAAGCTGTCTGAGCATAAGAGTGAGGAATATGAATAGTATCGAGAGTTGTAGTAAACGAGATATGAGAAAAACCATACCTATCAGGTTTCTATCTATCCCGGGTGGAGCGCCGAGGTAGAGGAGCCATAGGATCAGGTGGCGGATCTGTGTCTGGAAGGAGTGTTGGAGAAGTTGGATGACGTCGATGGTACACCAGTCCTGGTTTAAACCGTTCAATAGAAGAAGACATAGCATCAAAAGCTGGAAGAGGAGCAATTGGAGATTCAGAAATAACCTGAGACTGGAAGAAATATTGATTTTCAAAGAAAATTACATTTCGAGAGATCCAGATTTTGTTTGCATAAATATCATAACAAACAAATCCTTTCTGAATAGAACTATAACCCATAAATGCACATGTAACAGACTGAGCGGCAAGCTTGTGACTATCAATGGAAGGGAGAAGAACAAAACAAACACATCCAAAAGTATAAAGAGAGTGATACTCAGGAGGTATGCCAAATAATCGAAAATAATAAGGAGAATCATAATTTAGAGTAACAGTAGGCAAACAATTGATCAAATATACAGAAGTAGATACAGCTTCTATCTAAAAACGAGAAGGCATGGAGGAATCAATTAAAAGAGTACGAGTAACATCTAAGAGATGACAATTCTTATGCTCAGCGACTCTATTTTGTTGAGGGGTATACGGGTAAGAACGCTGGGAAATAATTCCCTTTTGTTGGAGATAAAGTTGAAAGGATTGAGACATGTACTCTCCCTCTGAGTCAGAGCGTAAGATTTTGATACAAGTACTGAACTTTGTCTCAACAAGTGCAACAAATTTTTGAAAGATAGAAAACACATCAGTTTTAGAGCGAAGAAAGTATATCCAAGTAAATCAACTATAATCATCGATAAATGTCACGAAATAATGATGTTGACTATGATAAATAACAGGACCCACACCCCAAACATCAGTATGTATAAGCTCAAAACAGGTAGTTGACCGACTACTATGTGTAGGGAAAGGTAAAATTTTACTTTTACCAAGATGACAAATAACACAATCAAAAGAGACACTAGAAGAGGAAAACAAATCTTTATTACCCAATAAACCATTTTTTAAAAGATGAGTTAAGACAGTAGAGTTAGGATGACCTAATTTCTTATGATATATTTCACTATTATTAACAGTAGCTGTACAAGTAAGAGAAATAACATTTGGAAAGGAAAATTGTAATAGAAACAGACGTCCCACTTTAGGCCCCTTGGCGATCACCATCCCTGACACCTGATTCTGCACAAGACAACCATCACGAGAAAAGTGAACATCACAGTTATTATTAACCAATTGTCTAACAGAGACTAAATTAGTAGATAATTTAGGAGAGACAGAGACATTACGGAAGGGACCCAAATTACCAACATTAGTGATGGGAAGAGTACTACCATCAGCAATTTGAATATTTTGCGTGCCCTCATACTTACGAACATCATAAAAACTCGTCTCAGTAGCAGTCATATGATTAGAGGTACCCGAATCAACAATCCAAGAAGAAGTTGAGCTATTACCTGTACCTTGTAGGCTTAAAGCAGTAAAAGCAGACATAATCATCTGTTGGACCATTGCAGAATTCACAGTGGGAGGTGCAGAAGAAGACGACTGAACATCAGCTCGGAATGCTTGGGATTGGCGATTTTGAGGCTACATCCGACAATCCTTGAGAAAGTGACATTCTTTCTTACAGTAGTTACATATTTTCTTGGAATAATTTCAAGCAATGTGACCAAATTTTTTGCAGTGGTAACACTGCAACTTATTCCGTCCTCTCTCTTGTGCAACCAACATAAGCAACATTAACAGTTTCAGAAGAGATCCTATCAGAAATCATACCTATTTGAGTAGATAATCGTTGTTCCTCCCGCAATAATTCTCCCAAGCAAATATCAAAAGAAGGAACTGAATTATAGTTCAATAAACCGGTTCGGACAGGTTCAAACTTAGACCGAAACTTCATAAAAAATTGATCGTGTTGACTCTCAGTGTGAACCATTTGAAGAGCCGTAAGTGCCGCCGAGAGTACTTTGGTATAAATAATAGAAGAATATTCGTTTCAAAAATTAATAAAAGCGGAATAAAACTGTTCAATAGTTAAGTTACCTTGACTGAAAGTACTGATTTCCAACTCCAATTGGAACTTCTGAGTGCTGTTATCTTGATGATAAATACGGTGCAAGTAGTCCCACATAGCTTGTGCCGTAGCAAAGCAGTGAAGATTTGTGACAAGATGTGGTTCAAGTGTTCCCAACAACCAATAAACCACCTTAGCATCGTTGACTTCCTATTGGGCAAGTTCATTTTTATTAGTAGGAATTTTATCATAACTATTAATATGATATGCTAATTCTTTTCCTTTTAAGAACATTTTAAATTGAAATTCCCATGGAGGAAAATTCTTTCCATTAAATCGAATAATGGAATTTTCAATAGACATGACTAAATCCACTATTTTTTTTTAAATGCCGACAGCTAAAAAACTAAAATATTAATTCTGATGATCCAGATATTAGAAAGTAGCACCACCGACAAATATCAAAAAATTAACTTCACCCACTTTAACCTCTTCAAGTCTGGGTTTTGAGTCCCACCCACTCTAACCTCTTCTGCAAGACCAACTTTGAGTCTCCTGCGAGTGCTATGATGATGCCAAGATAAGTGCAGCAACATAGTGGACCAAGAAGTCGAAGAACACCTGAGAAACCGAGTGCTGGGAGATTGAAAACCAAGTGCCGAAAATTACCAGGAGGCAACTTGCTGACTAACCAAAATCACAGAAAGCTCCGATGATCATAGACGAGGGCTCCGCCAACCACAGAAAGCTCCAACGACCACAGAGGTTGCCGACTAACCCAAATAACTGAGCACCACCACAAAAAGCTCCGATGATCATAAATGATAGCTCTGACGATCACAAAGAGTTTCGACGACCCGAAACTCACCCAAACAGAGATTCACGTTGGGTTCACCACTGAGATAGTCGAACACCTCCAGAGATGAGGTCGACTCCCCGAGAACAGAAAACCCACAAAATGGGTTACCACCAAATCAACAGATACACCAGTTGCAAGTTGGAACTTGCCGAAGCAGAGAAGAAAAGAAAATTCTTCTCGTTGTACACACAAAGACCTCTAGAGATTCAGACTAAGGCTACGGCAATCAGAGAGAGCTTTGATACCATGAAAAATTTGGCCTGAATGCCTTTTCCTTGTATTTTCCTTCAATTATATAGAAAATCTATACATTACATTAGTCAAATATTTCCAGCTACTTAAATGAAGTTTTCGGTGCTTTTCGGTGTCTTAATTGCATCCCTATAAACGCCGTAATTATCTACTTAGTTTAGTCAACTATTTACACCTAATTTACAGCTATTCTTTAATTATCTGATAACAGATAAGGTGACACGTTGTAAGAACACCATCACTCCAGAAACGTTTAGGAATATGTATGTGCAGTAAAAATGCTCGAGTTACATTTAACAAATAGTGATTTTTGTGTTTAGCCACCCCATTTTATTGGGGTGTATAAGAGCATGAAGCCTGATGAACAATTCCTTTATTACTTACGTAAGTAGCAAAGGGACTAGATAGATATTCTTTAGCATTGTCAGAATGCAAAACTTGATCTTTTTGTCTAGATTGAGTATTAATTTCTTTTTGAAAGATTTTAAATATGGAAAGAAGTTCAGATCGTGCTTTCATCAGAAACAATCATGTCATTCGAGAATAGTCATCAACAAATGTAACAAAATTCTAAAAATTGTTTGATACAATGTTGATTGATCCCCATATATTAAAGGAAACCAATTCAAAAGGACAAGGTGCTTGATTATCAACTCGATGTACAAAAGACACATAATGGTGTTTACGAAGCTGGCATGCTTCACAAGAAAAGAGAGACATTTTCAAGATTCCTAACTTGATGTTTCAAAAGAGAAAGAGATGGGTGTCTAAGGCAACAATGCCATTCAAAAGCAGATGATGATGAGGATGTGAGGGCTTGAGTGGGTGACTGCCCGACGTCAAGGTATTAAAGACCACTGGCTTATGCCTCGTACCAATCTTCTCTCCGTCTTGATATCCTGAAAGATACATATAGAGGGGAAAAAAGTTACAGAACATTGAAGATTTTGAGTAATTTTACTAATGGACAGCAAACTACAAGGAAAATTGGGAGTGTATAGAACAACTGACAAGGACATAGAATTGGTGAGCTTAGTGGATCCAATGCTTGTAACTTTAGCACGAGAACCATTAACACAATTAACACTCTTGCGAAATGACATATTACCTAACTTAGATAAGGAATGAGACAAATCGGTCAAATGTTCATTAGCTTCTGAATCGATGATATGGATTTTGAGTAGATGAGACAAGACATGCATATGTTGTACTTGATTGGGCAAGAGTAGCTATGGAAGATGACGCCGCTTGTGTTTGAGCAAAAAACTAATTATACTCATCCTTTGATACGCTAATCATCTCTGGAGTCAAATTGGAGCTCGTTGTCTGAGTTGTACCATCTTAGCAAATAGCCTGATTAGTGGACTTAGATGGTCTACCATGTAGATCCCAACAATAGTCTACTGAGTGGTTAGTGAGACCATAGTGAGTGCACTTACGAGATTCATGACCTCGAGTGTGTTTACTACCTTTGGCCTCATGTTGCCCGCGTGCACCTCTACCACCCTGGCCTTCATGCCCACTAGGAGCAACAAAAGAGGCAACTAAACCGGATCTCTCATTATTCTGATCAGAAGACAACTGAGACTCCTGTCCAGATAATGTGACTCGCTGACTTCTGAAAAACATATCAAGAAATGAGGGAAGTTGTGGACTTTTCAAAATTTGAGAGTGCACCGACTCATACTCAAGTTTTAAGCCAACAAGAAACCTCATAACATTGAATTCTTCACGTTATTTTAGCATACTTGAAACATCGGAAGTGATAGGTTGATAAATTTTGAATTCTTCACATATGCTCACCACTTGAGAATAATACTTTTCCACGCTCAAAGTACCCTATTCCAATGCAAAAAACTATTGACACAACTCATAAATACGGGTTGTGTTTCTAGCACCTGAATACATCTATTTGAGATGCCTTCATATCTCTTGAGCGGTGTCAAAATGTACTAAACTAGCACAAATTTTAGGCTCAATACTAGAGATCATCAAGCAGTAGATTTGAGCACCTTCTTGTTTTCATTGAGCAAATGTAGAACTAGTTGAATCTGGCATGGGATCAACTAAGTGGGTACGACGAAGACCCTTGCCTTTCAAAAATATTTCGAGAGATTTTGACCACAATATATAGTTCTTTCCATTCAATCTCACCATTGTCATAGGTATATTAACGTTTGGTACAAGAGATAATGATTCAAACTTGGCTGCTACGGAGAAAAGTAGGAAAAAATGGATGAAAAGTAAGAAATACAAACTGGAAAATTAGAAACCCAGCTTAAAAATCCAAATTTCGGCTCTGTATCGGTTGGAAATAGACTGTACTAGTTGAAACAAGAGCTTTTCGAGTATGAATTGGCTTGTTTTGGGTCTGAATCGGCCTGTTTCGGTGATGTTTCGGGTCTATATCTGCTTGTTTCAAGCTTACTCATATCGACTTCAAAGAAAGAGTTAAGCAAGGATAAGCTATCCTAAATCCGGGACAAGGAAAGCTGGATTATTGTATTCTTGTTATCAAACAGGTGCCATTTCAAATGGAGATAGGCTCTTACTTCAGGTTGAGGGCATACACAGTCGATGATTGGATAGTGGAGACATGCAACAAAACCCCTTAAGACTTCCTCGTTGGCTGGCGATAAACAGTATTTCTGGCAGCTAATGAAGATGGAAACTCACTAGAGGGGACAGACTATGCCTGTGAGCTCGATTCCTATGTCCATTACCGGAGATGACACCTTATGTCACCGGAAACACCATGAAAAGGAGAATCTTCCGCCGAAAACTGCAGAGAAGTATCACACAACGATTAAACTCTTTGCCAGCAACCACTGGCAACCACCAACCACCAACCACCACAACTACGCCGTCGCACAAGCACCACCAGACTACTAATTCTGGTACCATGTAGTCGAAACAAAAGAGAGAAAATACTTCTTGTTGTTTTTTCATTAGCGTCTAAATCGGATATACATATGTTAATAACCATTATACCCTCACAACATACACTAATTACACCTATGTACTTTAACAACCTCTAAAGATGTATAGGTGATACGCACTTAGTCAAGTCAATGTATTTCATTTTTCTTTTTTTTCCAAACAATTTTGGTTTTATAATTATTTCAGTTTAAGAAATCCAATAAAAAATTGTTTCTGAGTCAGAAATAACTGAATATACAGCTGTTTCATATATTTCTATATGGTTATACATTTCAAAACACAAGAAATTGAAAAAATTAAGGTTGGTAGCTTATGATAACCGTCCATAAGTGGGTTTTGCAATAAATGTTGCTAATAAACTTTGCGAGTAGTTGTTGCTTATTAGTATACAACCCGAGTTTCATGTGAAAAGTTTTGGATATAAATCTACCTGCAGATTGCACTGCGACGAGAAAAGATGGGTGAAACTGCTCCATTTTGGGGATTCAGTGCAGCTTCCTATCCAGATCTTGAACCAACACCTCCTGTTAATGTTCTTGAAGAGAATGCAAGTCAATCACTTAATGGTGATGTCCGGATCTCCTCAGGTGTATGTACCTTATGTTCTATCAAAGAAGCTCTCCCTGCTATTTGTTTCCTTATTTTTCAATTCCCTCATATAGTAAATTACTGTGTAGGCTATGGGGTTTCCACTTGTCATATACAGGATTCCTCATTTTCCCATAAAAATTTTAAGAGGCTTATCATTTAAGAAAATTATTTAAAAATAGTTTGCGAATGGTTTAAACTCAAAAACATCTAAAAAGTCATGTATAAACAATTAACTTCTTTCGGTTTTGGGGGATGAATAACAGAGCTTGAAAGGTTATATGTTGATTTTCCTGTTTGCAACTTTTAATGAAATGCAGTTTTTTGATGTAATAATCTAAATGGTTGCCTGTGGATTGAACTTGTTATGAATATTTGAATCATTTGGGGACAGAGAGCCACTTGATTATTGCATTCTGTTCTGTGATGTTTCATGCTTACCATTAGCATTTAATTCTCTTTGATTTATATTTAATACGTTACTCTGTTTTGATTTAGATTTTTAAATTTGAACATATGATGAAAAATAGCCGGTCAGAAGAGGATAGGTGAAAAACTGGCTTCTAGAATTACATTTTTAAATTTGGGGTCAAGACACCGGCAACAGATTTGTTAGTCTTTCTTGTTTGAAGTGCTTTCCTGACTTTGTGCTTCTATGATGTATTTTCTGCATTATTGGGGTAAGTTACTTTTGAAACTGGTTAGAGTATGAGTAACAAATGATTGAATTAGCCTCTTCTCATCAGTTTAATCTTTTGACACAAGTAGTGATTTAAATTGTGTCAGAGTGGAAGTCTTGAGTCGAACTCTCACTTTACATTTTATTGTTTTTTAATTAAATAACTCACCTGTTGGGCCCACTTACTAAGTTGGAATTTGAATCACACATGAGGAGGAGTGTTAAAATATACATTAAATGATTAAAATTCACCTCTTCCCATCAACTTTTTGATAAGACCTCTTCCCATCAACTTAAACTAATAGGATAAATGGCGATCTAACAGAAGTAGTTTTCATAAAAAGATGACCAGCTAATAGCGAAATCATGGAAATAAATGCAAAATGGTTATTGAAGCAAGGAAAGACTTTGTTAGAATTCTCCGAATACTCTGAGGTAGAGAGTGATCACAGCTTGTTCTCATATATTTACAATTTTAAAATGTTTTGGCTATGTGCAAGCTGGTTCATAATTACTTAATTATCATGTTTGACTATCTGAAATACTCAGGTCATCTCAATGCAAGAATATTGTCAGATAGAACTTCATATTGATTTTCTATGTTTATGAAAATTCTCTAGTTTTTTTATTTTTTACTTTTTGTATTTTATTTTGTATTTTTTATTTTTATACTGCTAACAATGCATGGCTAAGTAGCCTATCCTTTTTCTTATGAGGTCTCATCTTGCAAGCAGCTTGCGATCAGACACTTAATGGCATGCAAGTAAAATTATGTCTTCCGTGCTTTGGGTTG